>OY759229.1:2380200-3727700 GCA_963662185.1 Eilema griseolum | reverse complement strand
GGTGGGAGAGGTTATGTCGGACTCGAACCGACTAAAACGCACGGCGCCGGTCGGCCATTGTTGGTTGCTGAAAGTGAGGTTGACAGGCATATTCCTCGCACCTCAGCTGACCCAGGGCCATCACTCTCGATCTGGCCCTCCTCGGGTGCAGGGACGATAGGGTCCCCAACTCGTCCCCGGAAACGGGAGACGTGCAACGCGCGCCGCTACCTGCTTCTGCTAGGGTGACAGGCGGCTCCACCAATCACCCCCAGGCCAGCGCTCATGAGGGGCGGAGGTCATTCATCGAGAAACTGTTATACTGTTTTTATGTATTCGAATCTTTATATTCGAACCATTTCGATAAAGACTGCAATAGACTGATCTCTTATGAACTAACCTCACAAATATAAATGATGCGTCTTGAAATGTACCTACTGGTAACAGTGTACCTAGCAAGCGAACCCAATGTTTGGTGTAACATATTATGTCTAAATGAACTTCAAGTGTTACATACGTACTAAGATTAAATACATACATACATATAATCACGCCTTTATACCTGAAGGGTTAGGCAGAGGTGAATTAACGCCCACATTTCACCAATAATTGTATTCGGTCCCTTGTAATAGGGGGTGAGCCTATTGCCGTATTCCGGGCACTATTATTGACTCGAGCCATGCATCTAGGGCTGAGTCTGGGCTGTATATATCTGTCTGATGTTAAACAGCCCTATCCCTTAGTCGCCTTGTACGACACCGTATGGGAAGAGATGGGGTGGTCTCAATTCTACTCTGCCGGTAACCACGCGGATTAAATTACCTCTAGTAACCTCTTATTAATTTAGACAAGAAGAAACAGATATTGTCGTGTATCATCAGATTGGTGTATTTTCTATCATATCCATACCATTATATTCATAACACAAGTTAAATCTTATCTTGGCAGAGATTCAACTAATGAGTCATCTAATACAATTTTACATTTGCACTGTAAACTACTAAATATACCTATTTTATTATTATGCAAAGAATAATTTTATTTTTTGTTGTATCTTAAAGCATGACTTAGAGTTTAACAATTAACCAAGAATAAGAATGAAGCTACAGTATATAAACATACATACATATAATCACGCCTTTATCCCCGGAGGGTTAGGCCGAGGTGAATTAACACCCACATTGCACCAATCATTGAATTCAGTCCCACGTAATAGGGGTTGAGCCTATTGCCGTCTTCCGGGCACTATTGTTGATTCGAGCAATGCATCTAAAGCTGAGTATGGACTGTATATATCTGTCTGGTGTTAAACGGCCCTATATATAAACGAATACCTTTTTTCACGCGGAAAACCTCATGGGTGCCGCCCCCCGCGCCGGCTGGTCTATTCGTACCTAATATTTTCAATTGTTTCTTTAATGAAAATTGAATTATGCCAAGAATATATATTTAGGTATTTGTCATGATAAAATATGCTTTCTTGCAGCACAAACATTCGTCTTGGAGAATTCGACACCGCACACGAAGGTCCTGACTGCACGCCCGTTGAACCCAGTGGCGAAGATTGCACAGGGGGTGCCACTAGAATAGCAATTGAGAAGACGATACCACACCCGGACTACAACCCCACGAGCGCACTAAGGAGGAATGATATTGCCTTGATTAGAATGGCTGAATTGGCACCTTTCACAGGTTTGAAATAAACTTTTATGACATTTTCAACTTAACGGGTACTAATGTTCATCTTATCTGTTTATATATTTTTCTAACAATAACAAAAAATATAAAATACGATCCAGTCAAGAGGCCGTCAAGATATGGACCACCATTTTGAGTTTGTCAACATCTTGAACGGTGGTTCTTCTCACCTGGCTCATTATCTCAACTTCTTACCGCCCTGCAGAGTTTAACCAATTGATAGGTTGAATATATAAAAAAAGCTTTGAACAAGAAAACGAATTCCTACTACATATAGTTTTGGATTAAATAAAAAATGTATACTTTGCAGATTTCATTCGTCCCATTTGTCTCCCTTCGGTGGACATCACCCAAGGAACTAATCCCTTCAATGCGACCGTCGCCGGATGGGGTGCAGTCAGCACGAGACAATCCAGCAGTGCTGTAAAACTGCATGTTGAGCTGCCTTTTGTGAACAAAGCTGTAAGTTGGGACTTTGATTATTGTATCCGTATTTATATCCATGCTGTAGATAAGATTACTTACTGAAAAAATACAGAAAAGTATTCTTTTAATAGGTGACGAAAGTTATACAAAGTAAAATGAAGTCAATTATTCCCTTAAAAATATCAGGCGAACAATAAACATAGAATCAATCAATTAATTAGCCTACCACAGGCCACTGCTGGACTGCCTCTTCCAATGTGCGCCATTTTATACGATTCTCTGCCTTCCGCATCCAGTCTATCCCCAGCCACATTTTTCAGGTCGTCATATATACATACGTGTGCAAAAACAACTTTCAGTATAGCCTAATGCGCGGGAACGAGTTGGGGACTCTGTAGTCCCCACACACCCGAGAAGAGGGCCAGATCGTGAGGGACGGCCCTGGGTCGGCCGGGGTGCGAGGGATATGCCTGTCAACCTCACCGTCGGCAACCAAAATGACCCACAGGCGTCGTGCGTTTTAGTCGGTTCGAGTCCGACATAACTTCTCCCACCGGCTCCGGTGGGGAGGTATCCGTGGGGATTTTGCGCACGTAAAAAAAAAAAGTATAGCCTAATGAAATACAAGTAACTAACATTTACAATAATAGACCTATCAATAGTATATTTATTCTTGGCAGGTATGTCAACCCGTGTATTCGGTCGGTGGACGTAATGTACCATTATGGAAGGGTCAATTTTGCGCCGGCGGCCAGAAAGGCAAAGACTCTTGCAAGGGTGATTCCGGAGGTCCTTTCATGTACGAGAACGGCAGGACTTACGAAGCCATCGGCGTGGTCAGCTTTGGACCTGTTCCTTGTGGCTTGGAGAACATACCCGGAGTCTACACAAATGTATTCGAATATATTTCCTGGATTAGAAGTACGATTGTCTCTTAAGTCTCTGTAGAATAAATTGCTTTGTGTACATATGTTATAGAAGTACATATAATTTAAGGTTTACATTTTGAAAATACGTATAAAATAAGTACAGCGCATCATTTATGAAATAGGATTATACCATAAGAGGGGTTCAGAAAATGGTAATCATCAGTAATAAGTGATTTGGCTTATTTAGATGAATCTAACTTTGAATCCCACCATCAACCCATCTCATCGTATGGCTGTGACTAGCGGAGAGTAAACAAAAAGCTGACTAACATGTTATATTTGTTAGTCAACAATTCCTTTTACGGATTCCCTGGTCTAGTGATAGAATGCATAACTAAGAATCAACGTGATAGATTAGCTACACTTTGAAGGTAATGCTATTAATGCGTGTATAATCTTAGTCGTAAGAGAGTAAATACATAATAATCACTCAGCTTGTTGTAATGTTATAAGATTTTTGTAATAAAACTTTTTTTCTATATAACTGCTTGTTTAATTTCATTTACCAGCCTCTGCGGCGGTAGATTGTTCGACTGCTACGCAGTTAAGCGCTCTGGTACGATTCAAATACTTGTACGCATCTATACTAGTATTATAAAGATGCAGAGTTTGTTTGTTTGTTTGTTTGTTTGAACGCGCTAATCTCTGGAACTACTGGTTCGTTTTGAATGATTCTTTCAGTGTTGGGTAGTCCATTTATCGAGGAAGGTTTTGGGCTATATATCATCACGCTACTACTTCAAGGAGCGGAGCATTGATAATACATGTTAACAAATCCGGCAATTTTTCATACATATTTTGAAGACTAAAACATACGGGCTCAAAGGGATATGAAGCTTCAAAATATACCCCGGGCGACGCTGGGGTGGGTCAGCTAGTGTATGTATATTTGCATTAGTCTGGGTGTTTCTATGTACATATAATATATATGCTATTTACAAAAAAAAGTATCTAAGTATGTTTATCCGCATTCTAGATTCCATAATACAAGCTACTTAAACTATGCTTATCATGGGTCTATATGATGTTGTGTGAAATGTTGTAGAATATTTATTTAATTTTTTAACTTTAAGATATTTGATAACCTAATTAATCGTAATGCAATTTTTTTTTAAATTATTCTAAACAAAAAAACAACATATCACGTCTTAAAGAAAGCATCTTGATGTACTCAACGCGGTAATGAGTGCCTAAGAAAGTCTCCAATAATAGCTATGGTAAAACCAGTTTGGGCTCTATCAGATTTCTTTTTTTACGAATCTCATAATACTGTGATAACAGTATAACGATATGATATGTACAAGTCGTTATACTGTGATATTATACTCAGTGATTGTGGAGCTGGTAGGAAGACTGTGCTTAAAATTGCGTAAAGCGATAAGGCCGCCCTTTGTACTGCTCTTACTCAATTTCTCAATTTCTGTATCATGAATATTGTAATTGTAGGTACGTATGTACTATATACGTAGGTACTATATAATAATAATAATTATAAAGTTCTCTTTCCATTTGTTTCCGTATTGATTGGTAAAAAACGAGCGACACCTTGACAGGATCTTTGAGTACGAGCAAAGAATTTGCTTTCTCTTTGAAGAATATGAATAATATTGTTATCAAAAACTCTAAAATTTCAATAAACAACTAAGACCAAAACATTAATATAATCTCTTCTTGCTAGATTTAAGTGATACAATCTTTTATCTGGATTCTGCACATATTTAAAACTAGCTGTTGCACGCGGCTCCGCCCGCGAGGTTGAACGTTATCGCGACCAAACATAGCCTATGTCTTTCGCGAGGTCTAAGCTACTCCTATAACAAATTTCAACAAAATCGGTTCGGTAGTTTAAGCGTGAAAACTTTATAGACAGACAGACAAAGTTACTTTCTAATTTATACATAGGTTACACTAAAAGTTTCCGGAACTGGCCACTTACATAAACAATATTTAAAAATTTATTACAACATTTGAAAATAGAACTCTTTGGCTGTAGAATACAGTTTGTTTCATCTGACTGTCTTTTGTTTTTACCTTGTGGCGCCATTTAAAAAATTGTGTGTCTGCATCAACATAGATTTAACTCGGGAAAATTTTCGTAGTATGATTTTCTACGATTTTAAGTGTAATTTGACGGCTCATCAGAGCATCGCTCGGCTTGAAACAGCTTTTGGCGATGAAGCTCCATGCAAGACGACTGTTTATAGCTGGTTTGCAGAATTCAAGCGTGGTCGTATCAATCTCAGTGACGAATCTCGCGATGGTCGGCCGTCCACCGCTGTGACCAACAAAAACATCGATGCTGTGCGCCGTATGATTGAAACAGACAGGCATGTGACCTACCATGAAATTCGCGCATCCTTAGAAATAGGCATGAGTCAAATACAATCAATCCTACACAAACATTTGGGTGTGAGAAAGCTGTGCTCGCGGTGGATCCCACATAACTTTACCGAGGATCAAAAAACGGACCGCGTCACTTGGTGCAGTGCCATGCTTACCAGATTCAACGAAGGTCCGTCAAATTTGGTGTGGGACATAGTAACAGGTGACGAAACATGGATTTATTGCTACGATCCCAAAACAAAGCAGCAATCGAGCGTATGGGTCTTTCAAGATGAGCCGAAACCAACCAAAGTGGCGCGCGTGAAAAGTGCATCTAAGCGGATGATTGCTTCTTTTTTTAATAAAACTGGACACGTGGCTACTGTTGCTTTAGAAAATCGTCGTACTGTGAATAGTGACTGGTACACGACCATTTGTTTGCCGGAAGTTATTGACGAACTCCGTAAAAATAACCGTAAACGCCGTATCATCCTGCACCACGACAGTGCTAGTTCTCACACGGCCAGACAGACAAACGACTTTTTGAAGGCGAAAAATGTAGAACTCATGAGTCATCCTGCATACAGTCCCGACCTGGCACCTTGTGACTTTTATCTGTTCCCAAAAATTAAGAACCAATTACGCGGCCAACGATTTTCATCACCAGAAGAGGCTGTCGAGGAGTATGAAAAACACGTTTCAGAGGTCACCACAGAGGAGTGGCACAAAAGTTTTCAAAACTGGTTTGATCGAATGAAAAAGTGCATAGACGCCAAGGGAGATTATTTTGAAAAACAATAAATTAATTTTGTACCTATAATAGTATTTTTTCATATTCATTCCGGAAACTTATAGTGCGCCCCACGTAATATTAGTGTGGATGTCAAAGAGATCTTTGCTGCCTTTTTTTTGTCGAAATCATATTTTTATGTCCACAGTTTTTGAAGTTAAATGTTTTTGATGAAAACAGTTTTGTTAATACTTGTTTTAGACTAGATATGCGCCTACAATATGGGGTTCTTCAAAAGGGACATTAGGAGGTTTGTTCAGGGTCAGCAGCGCGAGTGTGACGCCTCTGGAGTTGCACAAGTCCATAGGCCGCGGTAACCACTTCCTATAAGGTGGGCCGTGTGCTTGTCTGCCACCTAAGTGGTATAAAAAAAGTAGAGATTATAGAAAAGCACGCTTGAATTTGAATAATGTGGCCTTAATTTTACAAAATTTCTTTTCATTTTTAATACATCATCCATGACAGGTTCATTTAACAAAATTTTGTTCAACACATTCACCTATTCATCACCATCGTCTGCCTGCCTTTCTCCCATTTATTTAGGGTCGTCGATACATCATGTCATTTGCCTCCTAATTTCCGATTGACCTTCATCTACTCAGCTATTAATTTTTTGTCCTCTTTTACATACATACATATAATCACGCCTGTATCCTTGGAGGGTTAGGCAGAGGTGAATTAACACCCACACTTCACCAATAATTGCATTAGGTCCCACGTAATAGGGGGCGACCCTATTGCCGTATTCCGGGCACTGTTGTTGACTCGAGCCGTGCATCTGAGACTGAGTCTGGGCTGCATATATCTGTCTGATGTCTGTGTTGTCCTCTTTTACGCAATACTTACAGGGTCGGCAGCGCGAGTGTGGCTTCTCTGGTGTTACACACGTTCATAGGCCACGTTAACCACTTTCCATCAAAAACTATGGTCGCGGTATTCTGTATTCTATACCTACTCTAGAACTAATTAGCTCCAACGGTCATCGGCCCCTCGAGCATATACCTATTATAATGTACTTTAAACAGTGAATAATGATGAAAAACTACATCTTCAACCCAACTGGATCTTTACTTCGAAATATGTAACATCACATCATACATCACCGTTAAGTAAACTCGTGTGCCGTGACAGCAAAACAGCATGATCATTATATATTTTACTACATTTTTCTTTATTGCATTAATTATACATTCCACCATTATACAACTTTTATGCTTCACGGATGTCCTGTGACGTTGAACTTTAGATTCTGTTTGATTTATTTATTATTATTATAGAACTACTGTTATTAAATAAGTAACAGGAGGTAGGACACGGCGGTATTTCCGTCCAATTAAGTAGACGGCTGGGGAAGTACCTCCACCCTACAGAATACCGCGGCCATAATAACTTCGTTTTGTGTTCCTGGCGGTCACTCTCACTAGAGAGTTTTTGTGCTGTCTGTGGGAAGAGCAAAAGCTTGTCGTGCTTTGTCTTTTACACTGACGGCACGTAAACTCTCTGTTGACAGCGTTGGCAGCGCGAGTGTGGCTCTTTTGGTTTTGCACACGTCCATAGGCCACGGTAACCACTTTCCATCAGGTGGGCCGTGTGTTTGTCTGCCAACTAAGTGGTATAAAAAAAAACTGGTAAGTCACGAAACGAATGGGCAGCCCTGTGAATGATATTCTTGGTGTACATTTGTCAATCAGATCGAGGATATGTTATAAAAAGGTTAGACTTACGGCAAGAGTACCAACCAAACTAAGAAAGAGAGCTATCGGCAAAATCAAATGTATTCTGAAATATATTATGTGTTATGAAAGCAGAAGAAACGAAAGACATGACAAGATCGTAGTAGTACTCCTTATGGGTGGGTCAGCCGGGGTGTGAAGGATATGCCCTCCGGCAATCTCACCTCCTGCAACTTACGACCCTCAGAGGGCGTGCGTTTTAGTCGGTTCGAGTCCGATATAACCTCTGTCACTGGCTCTGGCTATTTCTTGATGATTCACACGATAAAAAAAGTTCTACTCCCATGGAAAAGAGGCGTCATTATGTTTGTTTTTAAAAGTACATTTTTCATTATTTTTTTTCAATAAACAGACTCAAACAACATTCCTTATTTGGGCACTGGTTCAGACAACAAACCTTTAAAAGCAATTTATGAATATCAAAATTAAAATTTAAAAATTATGAATAGATTTAATGAATGCTTTTTGCAACGTTAATAACTAAACGCAAACTGGATATGGATATGGCTATATTTTACGTTACCTAACTTGATAATTTGCATAACGTAGTCAATATAATTGTATATTGGGGTATTCCAAAGAGCAAATATTTTCGAAACTTGGATTTCCGTCGTCAGGCTTGTTAAAGAAAACCCAATATCATCAAGAATGGCTATAATACGGTCTACTGCGATAGGAATAACGTTTTACATTGGTTGTTTAACTTTATATACGCTGGAGCATGGCATATAGTGAGCAAACGTCGCCCAGTGTAGACATAAGTTAGTGTTTAGTGAATGACGCTGTGATACATCAACAAAATGAATAGGTTAAAGATACTGTGGACTGGCTTTATGATCAGTTGTATCGTTAAAGAACGTAAGTTTTTGTATCTTTTTTACTTAATTTACCTGCTGTCATAAAGTTAAAATACATACGTCATGTTTATAAAAATATTATTCAATATTCGTACTATTAAATGACGCTTTGAAAAACAAAGATCATAATTATTTATAAGTATCATAAAGGAAAAGGAAGCTACCTTTATAGATTAAGCTAATTATAATGTTGTATAGTTATTTTAATTCTCGTATACGTACTTACGAGTTCGTTTACCTGAATAAAAGGACGTATTATTCCTCAAGTCACACATGTTTAAATACATTTTTAAGACGTTAATTTTTATTCAAATTTAATTATCTATTAAGATGCTGGTACCTACTATATTTTAGAAAAAAAAACTAGTTACATAAATATATTATATGCATTAAGTCGGTGAAGCAATGTTTTAATAAATATACTGAGTGTCGCGTTGGGCACAGGTTTCGTTTTTGTTTTTTCCGGAAACATAGACTTCAAATAGATAAACTTAAACAGCTGTCCGTAATAGTATTTTAGAAATGATTCATTTAATAGTATAAGAAAAGCTATAGGTCCGTTTTGAGATGTCAATTTAATATTGGAAAAAATAAATGCCAAAAGACGAAAAACACCATATAACGAATTATTTGGTTATCAAAAAATATGGCAATAAAAATGATCAAAAAACCGGTTTACAATCAAATTACAAACAAAAACGTGATTCAACATAATTTATAATGAGTCCAAACCAGTTACCTTTTCAAAATCCGCAATTCGAAATAATAATATATGGTTAACAACAGTAAAGTGTTTCGGTAGTAAATTTTTAATAATAACAAGAATGTGGATGCATTGCCAGAATACTGATAGGGCGCGTAACACTGTCAATGTTTATTGCGATCCAAAATCTTGATCCGTTCCTTGTCGTTTGAACCTATATTTATCCCTTAGTAGCTTAGTGGTTAAGGAGTCGGGCTAACTATCGAGAGGTCATTACACTACCGACTTGAACCCACTCCTAGCACAAGCAATTTAGCTTAGTTGAAGGGTTTAAGAGGGAATATAATAAAAAAATATTCGCAATTTCGTAAATTTTCATTTTTTTTAAAGAAAGAAAAAAAGATCACGCTATTAAACCACAACATACATTGACTTGACGAGCATGTAAACTTTTAATCTTACTTCCAAGTTGACTAACAGGTACATGCTTCACAAAATGGCAGGCGGTTATCAGCGTTTATAAACGGTTGCAATACCAGAAATCGCAGTCATGTCTCGATGATCCTTGGAGATCAATCCTGATCGATCCTGAATGCGATTAAGTAGACTAAGTGTCTGTTTATAAATAGACCAAAAAAAGAAATGCCCGGAGTCTTCTCAGGTCGGGGCCGCATTTCGAACCGGTGGTCCATTTACTAAACTGATATTCATGTTCCTTTTTTGTTGACGTTTTGTAAGTGCCGATATAATTGTCTATGTAGAATAAATGATTTTTGACTTGACTTTTGACTTTTGATGAATACTTACCATTATAAACACAGTAATAAGCAATTGGTTATATTTCATTGCATATAGTTACTTTTCCTCAACAGGAAAATCAGGTTATACCTTCTCTAATAAAAAAAACGGTAAAAGGATATCGAAATGTGATTTTTATAATAAAAAGAAATTTACATTTTAAATAACAACATTTATTATCTCATCGGTCAAGCACGCCATGTTATGCTTATGCAAGTTTTTTTTTTTTAAATAATGATAGCCGCAAGGTTTCTTGCAGAGTAGAATTAGTGCCACCCCATCTCTTCCCATGCGGTGTCGTACAAGGCAACTAAGGGATAGGGCTGTTTAACATTAGACAGATATATACAGCCCAGACTCAGCCTCAGATGCGTGGCTCAAGTCATCAATAGCGCCCGGAATACTTGAATAGGCTCACCCCCTATTACGTGGGACCGAATACAGTTATTGGTGATATGTGGGTGTTAATTCGCCTCTGTATAACCCTCCAGGGATAAAGGCGTGATTATATATATGTATGTATGATAGCCACAGAAGCTATCGAATTAGTACAATTTCGACTAGGCTATGGAGTGACACTCTTGGACATGCTAATATTCCTACTGGTATTTCGATACTTTGGGTCTCTCCGGATGAAGAACGTCCAGAATAATAATATTTATCTATTTATGTTCATCATCTATAGCTGATGTACGATGACCTAAAGAAAATTTTAAAGCATTTAGTATGCTAACTATTTATCTATATTAAGATATAGAAAAAAAAAATCAGTAAAGGGGAAAATTGCGTGTTCAAACCCCGCCTGAACCGATTCAAGCTTTTCCTATATCTTAATCGATCTAAAGACGCTTTATCCACAGCTCATTACTGCGCTCGATATCTTCGTATAGAAATCGCATATACATGTATGTAATTCTATAGAAGGCTGGCTTTTACCGCAAAAAGATCAAATAAAAAAACATGAATAGCAGCATTGGCATTCGAAGTGCCTATGCTTAAAGAACAAAAAAGTCAAAGTTTCTATAAAAGGTACCACACAAGTATCTACATACCGATACAAGTATGAAACTAGTCGAACGACTTCAAAAAGAACTACAATATCCAGAGGCGCAGACCGTTCGTAAGGTCGATTCCACCTCAGTGTCAATATTTGTTTGAATGAATACATCTATTACATTCGTTTAGGTCTTGTGTCTTATTATGTGGGTACAGGAAAAAATATCTAAATATGTTTTGATTGTTTATCCTTATTCTAGAATCCATAGTGTAAGCTATGTTCTGTTTACTTTTTTTTTGCATCGCGATCTTTACACAATTTTATGCAGGTTTCATGCAAAAGCATTATTATGTGGGTACAGGAAAAAAATATCTAAATATGTTTTGATTGTTTATCCTTATTCTAGAATCCATAGTGTAAGCTATGTTCTGTTTACTTTTTTTTTGCATCGCGATCTTTACACAATTTTATGCAGGTTTTATGCAAAAACATACACTAAAATAATTATAAGAATAAAAAAGAGGCATGCAGTTAGAGGCAAGAAGTTTGGGCGTCGAAGAATTCCACTCCCTCCATGTCGATTGGTAACATGTCCAAAAGATTTGCGCGAAAGTTTAAAAGCCGGTCAAGTGAGAGTCGGACTCGCGCTCCGAGGGTTCCGTACAAAATTGGATTTAGGAAAGGATTTATGCTAACCGCAATATATTCTGATTACGTTAAGTGAGTCTGTACGTATATGGTATGAATTTCAATTTGATACCTCCAAAAAGATCTTGATAAACAGAAAGACAGACAGATAGACAGACGGATATCGAAGTTATCCTATAAGAGTACCGGTTTTTGACTATTGGGGGACGGAACCCTATATTTGACCTTACAGCTCCGAGAGGAAATTCAACGCCAAATTCTTTTACGTTATCGACAGGTAAACCAGCTAGCAGCAACATAATATACTGCACAGGTTTTTTAATAAAACAACCAGTTGAAGTTATTTTAGGTATGTAGCGCGAAAAGGTGAGGCAAATGCGGAATAAACCAAAATATCGTTTACCTGTCGATTTTCCAATAAGACAAATAATATCCGTGAATGACTCAAATCAATATTAAACATAAAAAATATCACGTCGTCGCTTCGTATTGTAAAACGACCTGTCCTTCAATATTTTCCTCCTTTTCTTTAAAAAATATATTTTTACTGTCCTCATCTTAAGATATTACCTCTTTATATCCTTTTTAAGTTTAAACTAGGTATTTATTGTGTGAAAATTCCTTCGGAAACCCTACCGCCTCCCGCTGCGCGAGATCGGTTGTGTCAGACTCAAACGGACTAAAACAATATGATGTCTTGAGTCTTCAGATGCCGGTGATATCGCTCCTTCTGAATTTTAGGTTAATGAAATGTTCAAGCAAATAATTATACATTTTCCTACATATTTTGATCGAAAAAAAGTTCAAAGACGTTTTTATGAGAGAATTTCGAATATCCAAGGCACGTCCAAATGGCTCAATTAGTTGTCAGTTATTGCCGCTGTACTGTAGGTTAATAGGGAATGATAATCGCCATATTTTGAAGAAAAGATAAGAAGGAAAATTTATTTATTTTTTTATTAACTGCAGCACATATAACTATTAAGTATATACATTGCACAATGCACATACCAAATCAAAACTAATTACAAAAAAGAAATTATTTTTGTGACGGCAACACTGCCCAGCATTCCCCCCTCCATCATAAATCGAGCACATGTGCCTGTTTCTGTGCTACTGTTCAAAAACGAACAATCAAACTCAGAACTTTACAATAGCAAGCATAAGATGTGCCACTTTTTCTTTTTTATATTTTTCTTGTCTTTATTGCAGTGCATGGCCAGTGTACGACGGCACAAGGCGGGCAGGGGCAATGCAAGTCACTTTACAGCTGTGCACCGTTAGACGCAATAGTTAAAAAGCCGGTCAGGACTGCGGAAGACATAGATCTACTAAGGAGGTCACATTGCGGTTTTATCGGGAGTTCCCCTGCCGTAAGTAGAAGGGGTGTTTAGTAACAAGAGTACTGCTCTCCAACACCCCATTTTCAGAAGATGTATTACCGGGATTATGCTCGATAAACAATGACCTACCGACAGTTTACGACACTGTGAAGATACAGTTTCGGCTTAAGGTAGACTAGATCAGGTCTTTCTTCCCGTTTTCGCAACACGAAAAAAGTACTATAATAATAAGTTACGCGACGGAAGGCACAAGACTTTTGCACATCGGTATTAGACACAAAACTAGCATTGGCTTATAGTTATTTACGATATTAGTATAAGAAATAAAGAAATAACTATACTCATAAAAGGATCGCCATCTCAGCATTATTACTGCACATCACATGCCAAAGACATGGGATATGGAGCGCTGGTTTTCAAAAGTCCCGTTCATGTGAAGCGCCATTTATGTTCTAGGTGTGCTGTCCTGAAAATAAACCAAGGCCCCCACCGCCGCCGCCGCCGCCACCAAACAACGAGTGTCGCACTGCCGACAACAAGGTTGGGAAGTGCATCAGCCTTTACTCCTGTCCACATCTTGCTGAATTGCTGAAACCACCTGTTACAGATAGCTCCATACAATTTGTTACAAACTCAAGGTAATTATATCTTAAAGCTGTTGCTCGCGGCTCTATCCAAATTTTGAATCTCTTCACGTGATAAAAATTAACCTATCTACTATCCCAGACTATCTATATTTGTATCAAATCCCATCTAGATCTGTTTCAACCGTTCTAGTATTATTGAATAAAAACATTTAGACAAACTTATGCTTGCGCTTTTAATGTGAGATATTGTAAATTTTTGAACTGATTTCGTAATTTCTGGAATATAAGTACCTACATCATCAATAGATATGGCTACTTTATGAAATACTAAAAAGTTCATTAGGTACTATTACAAGGTTCATCATCAAAAATTAATCAGTGACTTGAAAAAATAAACAGGTAATGCTGGATCCATTTCAATGGTATATACAAATCTTAAAGTTACTTTATACTTAACAGCAATCTGAGGCACCAAAACCACACTTGGGTTGAGTAAACTATTATAGATATTATAAGGCTGAAATTGGCAGCCAAAATAGTAGCAGCCAAAATCGGCAGCCAAAATTGGCAACCAAATTGACAATGTTGGGTGTTAATTTTGGCTGCTACAATTTGATGGCCAATTTTGGCTGCTACAATTTTGAGGGGCAATTTCAGCCTCACATAGATATTGATGTCTAAACCCCGATGGCAAAAAATATAAATAGTTTATTGACTAAAATATTCGGTATTTCTATTGTGTATGTGCTGCCAGTACTACCTTAAAGGAATTCCCCTCCCGCGGCGATAAAATTTGCTCTCGCTATTATAAAAACATCATATCAGGCAGGAATAACCTGTCTGACATGGTCTCCTACTGAACGAGGCTCTCCAAAAAGACATCGTAACTTTTATACGTATACTAGCCTTCCAACCGCGGCTCTGACCGCGTGTGAAGGTTTTGTTCATCTCACCGGTGCTACTTAACCTATTGCGATTAAACAAATGCAAGATTTTAAGTCGGACCAAAAACGTGCAAACAAAAAAATTACATCGAAATCCGGTAAGTACTTTTTGCGTCCATTGCGGACAAACAAACAAGTATTAAAAAAATGGTATTTGTCATGGTCAGGCGCATTACTTTCAATTATCGGGTTATTTACCAAATTATATTTTTGTTTACGATATTTCGGCGCTGTTGCAAGCACCATGATCACCAACAGCGCCGAAATAACGAAAACTCAAAACAGAAAAAAAATCTGTTCAGTATAGTTTTAATATCTCCCGTGGATGACACGACCACTTTACAATTAAAATTTATTTTTACTTATTCAGCAATAATAATACGATTGTAATTTAATAATGATACAATTATAAAGCCGGCAGGGTAGGATTTAAACCCACGGTCTTGCAAGCATTAAGAACTGGTGTGTCGACTTATGTTGGTTTGTAATAAATAACATTTAAAAGAACGCAGAGAAAGACAGAACAAAATGTTTCAGGAACACACTGGTGGTGAGGGCCTGTTTGATTGACCACATAACATCCAATTAGAAGTCATAATAGTTTTTATACATCTAAGACTGAACACAACAACTTTGCTTTACAAAGATGTACAAGATACAAGGTCACAGTTAGTTTATATATATTTTTTATCGATGAACTGTTTTGAAGCAGACATTTGCTGACTTGTTAATTAACATGCTTGAGGAAAAACGCTTTTAATATTATTCCAGCTACACAAAATAATTGCTGTGCGTTAATAACTTTTGTAGACAGCAGTATTTTTAATTGGGCTGTTGTTACTTTTTGAGGTAGGTATGTGGGGCCAATACCTTTTAGGTTGGGTATATGAACTAGAGAGTTTTTGTGCTATTAGTAGGAAGATCAAAAGTTTGTCCTGCTTCATCTTCTGCACTGACGTCACAGAAACTTTCGGTTCTTACAGGGTCGGTAGCAAGAGTGTGACTGTCCGTGTCTGCTACCCGAGTTGTATAAAAAAATACGGACGAAGATCTGGCGCCGATTTCCCTTTGCCGCCATAAAAACTACAAAAATCCGGTTTATTTTGCGAATGCATATCTACACTCGACTTTCTAATTGATGAATTAAATACCTACTTTGTATTTAGACTTGTGCTCTGATCAAAGCGAATGTACCTAACGATATAATTAAAATTCCTACTAGCGCGTTTGATTTATTTATTCAAATTGACGTATACCTTGGGAATTATATCTTGGGCATAAAATGTGCTCTATACGTGCAGTACAAGTTCTTTAAGGATGCTTTTTGAGGATGGTACATGTTGTTATGGCGGCGGGAGAGCTTCAAATCACCAATTATGGATAACTTTCAAATCAATTAACGAAGACCGAGGTCTCGTATCTCGCGTCCAAGATATTTCCCGAGGTATACCAATGGCCAATCCTGCGGGTCCACCAATGGCTGTCAACTGCAAATGTAACTTTGTATTTCTGTACATTTATATGGCGTTACAAGGTTATTTATGCAGATGTAGTATGAGTTATTAGGAAAGTTTATGATACGGGCTCTGACTACAAACACGTCACGGCAAACATAATTTGATCTGACAAATAAAAATAGATCGTGACATAAGGACAATTTTTTTTTATCGAAATTTAAATGATACGTCACATCGCTGCGCTGGCACAAATACGGTGATGTTCATTTAATTTTCTATTTTATTGCTAAGATCATAAGGTCAATTATTATTTCTCTAATTCAAATCCTTTGCTGTACCTTGTCAGTAATCACTGGGTCTTATTGATCTGTCCTTAAATCTCGTGATAGGTACGGCAAGAGAGTATTTTAACATCTTGCAAAAATACATTTTATTCGTAAGCCCGTAAAGTAATTAGTGTATTTGAAGTTTTCATTCATCAGAACCAAGCGGTTCGGAGACTCTTTCCTCTGTCGCACCATTAAGGCCTGGAATTCATTACCAGCTCACGTGTTTCCTTCCTTCCTCCTACAGTCCCGGGTCCTTTAAGCGGGGCGTGAAAAAGCATATGATGAGGCCGTCAAGCTGAGTGTCACCATTGTCACACGGTATGTGTAAGTAATGGTGACCCTCTTTTTTGGGACTTTGCCTTCAGCTTACCATCAGGCAAGGCGAAGTCTAATTGACGTGTACTATATAAAAAAAAAACATTCATTTCAAAAGAAGTATTCTGAAACTAACCATGGTCCTTTACAGGTGCAATGGCCAAGATCAATACAGCGTATGTTGTGGTCCAGCTCCAAAGACGATGTGCCAGATGTCTGCGTTTCCACCTGATCCAGCGTCTAAGTGCTGTGGCCGTGATATCAGCTTCGGTGATAAGATTATTGGTTAGTATAACAGACGTCCGGAGTGCGAAGGATATGTCTCCGTTAATCTCACTTCCGGCAACTGAATCTTTAATACAAGTCAACTAAATATTGAAAACATCCTACTTATATGCCAAGTCGCAAGCTCTCAGCTCTATCCGCAACTTTTAGCGCTAACCAACTACATTTTTGTCAATATACATTTATGTAATGGCAATAGGCTCGCCACCTATTACATTGGGACCTAAACATAAACTGGCGTAATGTGGGTGCTAGCACCTCTGCCTACCCCTTCGGGGATATAGGCGTGAGTTTATGTTATGTTATGTTACATTTTTCTACGGCCTTTCACATTTAACGTTACGTCTATTTGTGTTTTAATCTTTAAGATATCTGTAATACAGATAGCTTTCGATGCGTACACGCAACGGAACGATGCAGTCAGGATCAAATCTATCTTAAAGAAGAAAGTACTCATAATAATCTTAATGTTTTTGTTTTTCCCATTTCTTATAGACTGATTATTCTAATATTTAGTACATAGCTTTAGTAAGGACAATAATACATTAAACCAATAAAACAGTTTGATTTGCTCCTAATACCTTGGTGTACCCATTTTGAGACTAGGTAGTTCAAGATTGTTCTGACTTTGACTGTATTCTAAATGCAAAAAGTCATTGATAGATTTGTCATAGCCCTTTATCGTGAGACGGTGGTTTAAGAATAACATACTACAAGATAGGACTGGCGTATAACTAAACCAATAATAGTTGCGTACGATCGGCCAATCCGAACAAGGGCCATGGTAAAATATGTCAAACTTTATGCGAAAATAAATTTATACTATGATAACTATTCCAGGTGGCTCAGAGGCTTTAATAGATGAATACCCGTGGTTGGTGCTTATCGAGTACACGGAGAATGGACAGCTAAAAACATCTTGCGGAGGCGCCCTTATTAGTGGCAGATATGTTCTGACTGCGGCCCATTGCTTCGAAAGGAAAAATAGGAGAGCGTAAGCAATATTACTTGTTGACGAAGACCAATATGCAATTTTTTTTTTTATACCACTTAGTTGGCAGACAAGCACACGGCCCACCTGATGGAAAGTGGTTACCGTGACCTATGGACGTCTGTAACACCAGAGGAGTCACAGTCGCGCTGCCAACACTGTAAGTACAGAGTTTCTGTGCCGTCAGTAGAAGACAAAGCAGGACAAGCCTTTAGTCTTCCCACGGACAGCACAAATTCTCCAGTGAGCTCTGGCTACCCTACTCACCGCTGGGAATACAACACGAAGTTATTATAGCCGCGGTATTCTGTAGGGCGGAGGTACTACCCCAGTCGGACTGCTCAATCGGGCGGAAATACCGCCGTGTCCTACCTCCTTAAACACTGTTCATTCAATGACGCAAACCCTTTGAGCCCGTTATCAATTTTATATATCTCGACAGCTCGTATGGCGTGGCGTTAGTGAACGCGGCCTCTAGGCAAATATTTGTATGCATGAATATGGGTATTTGCATTGGTCTGGTTGTGCCTAGAAAAGCACGTTAGGCCGTTGGTCCCAGAACCACGAACATCTATGAAAGTCGTTACAGGTAGTTGCAGCTTTAAAAAATCCAACTGGTGTAACTGCAATACTTTGATATCGCCTTTGGGTGGTGTATGTCAGTCGCTTCACCGAAAATATCGAAGTTTAGACTACATCTGCAATTAGGTTGGTAAACCGGACCCCAGACTCCGAGGTGAAAGCATCAGATACGACTGGGATTTACGCTAAAATGAAGAAGAACCTATTTTTGGTTGGTTAATCTATCCAGACTGGATGGAAAAAGCTATGGACAGAGACATGTGGAAAAAAATGGAGGAGGCCTTTACTCTGTAGAGAGGTCCTTTATAACTTAAACAACATTTTTAGCTTTTACTGTAAATTGCATGCTTTTTTATAAAGGAATAAATGAGGTTTTATTATTATTAATCTAAATAAACAATATACATCAATGTTCTAGATGTTAAAAGCGTTTCCGCGGCGGTGGCGCGCCTGGCGCGCCTCCCCGTTTCCGGGGACGAGTTGGGGACTCTGTAGTCCCCACACTCGAGAAGAAGGCCAGATCGTGAGAGATGGCCCTGAGTCGGCCGGGGTGCGAGGGATATGCCTGTCAACCTCACCTTCGGCAACCAAAATGACCCACAGGCGGCGTGCGTTTTAGTCCGTTCGAGTCAGACATAACCTCCTCCACCAGCTCCGGTGGGGAGGTATCCGTGGGGATTTTGAGCACGTAAAGAAAAAGATGTTAAATAGCGTATTCTTCCCCAAAAATTGGGCTATCAAATGCATAAAAAATTTTGGTGTACAACTGCTGGTTATAGAGATTAATTAGTAAGTTTGAACAAACAAACTCGTCAGCTTTATGATTTGTAATCGAATATATGAAGATTTCGTGTCACGGTGCTTGTGGTCGAATTAGAATCGAGCAGATTTCGATTCGATATTTGTTTTAATAATACTTGGTATGAGAATACAACCTTTATTTATTAAATATTTGTGCATTGGAGTGGAGACATTTAATCCTGGAGTTTATTAAGTACATATGCTATGTTTTGATAAAACGTATACGGCGGAATATCATTTGCCGGGCCAGTCGCAATAACACAAATAATTTATGTCTTGCAGTGTTAAAGTTCGTCTAGGAGAACATGACATAACTCACGAAGGACCTGACTGTGTGGGCAGAGACTGCAATAACGGCGCAATAAGTATACCCATTGAGAAGATAATCATTCACGAAGATTACAAACCGGCGCAGGACACAGCTAGGAAGAACGATATAGCTCTGATCAGGATGACCCGTCTGGCGCCTTTCGGTGGTTTGTATAAAATATCTTACTACATACCTGCTATTATTTTTATTGGGGCGATTCCCATGATTGGGTAGGCTAACAAGATCAGGTAAAACGTCTAAATAAATAATTCTTGATGATTTAAAAAAAATGCCGGTCAAATGCTAGTCGGACTCGCACTTGGACGATTCCGTAACTTAAGCTACATAAACCGTACTATTGAATGATGAAATTGAATGCGTTGACTTAGAAGTTTGATTTTTTGACAGTTTCAAGATGTTATAGACGTGAATATGTGGTATGAATTTCAACTTGATACCTCCACGCATTCTTAAGAAAAACGTTTTGACAGACAAACAGACAGACGGACCGGCGGACAAAAATGTGATCCTATATATTATTTATAATTTCCTTTTGAGGTACTTAACTCTAAAAAATAATCAGATATCACATTAACTCGGAAAATACCAGCTACAAAATAATTAAGTGAAGACCACTTAGAGCCCCCACCTGAATAGCACCTAGCCTTGATCAGTTAGAGCACCTTGCTTCTATTTATACAGCCAGATTTACAAGGTGATAAGTAAAGGCACGAAGAAAAAAAATTAGTACTAAAAACTCACAGTTTTATAAACTAAACTAAACTAAACTTTAATCCACCTTTTCAGATTTTATCCGCCCGATCTGCCTCCCTTCTATAGACATAACACAAAATAGCGTTTCCGATTACAATTTCACCGTAGCCGGCTGGGGTGCTGTCAGTACAAAAATCAGCAAGAGCCCCACAAAAATGTATGTAGACCTGCCCTACGTCCCCCGAAAGGTAAGGGTCTCTTATAGGTACTTTTAAATTAATATTGACCACTCAATCAATTAGACTATCGAAGTCCAATGCTGGACATACAAGTCTCCTAATGTGCGCCATAGTACCCGATCGTCTGACTATAGAGTAGTGCACTTCCACTCTATACCAGCCGCCTTTCTTCAGTCCATCTTGGTAGGGAGCGTCATATACAGGTGAAGTGTGCTGTAATGTTATACATTATGGAGAAGTTGTAGACTAGACTTTTGAAGAATGTTGATGTAAAATTGCTGTGTGTTTAAATATTTAATACATAATATAATCACGCCCTTATCACCGGAGGGTTAAGCAGCAATGAATTAACACCGACATTTCACACCAATCATTGAATTCGGTGCCACGTAATAGAGGGTGAGTCTATTCCCGTCTTCCAACTATGCATCTAAGACGAGTCTGGGCTGTATATATCTGTCTAATGTTAAACAACCGTATACTTTAGTCGCATTTTACGACACCGCATGGGAAGAGATGGGGTGGTCCAAATTCTACTCTGCCAGGAACCACGTTCTATTACATTTTTATATTTAATACATTTAAATATTTTTTCAGACATGTCAATCCCTCTACGGTCGCACCTTTACCATGGGAGAGGGTCAGTTCTGCGCTGGAGGTGTGATAGGAAAAGACTCCTGTAGAGGCGATTCTGGAGGGCCGCTCATGTTAGAACATAATAGGAGAAACGATTTAGTTGGAATAGTTAGTTTTGGCCCTGCGGCATGTGGCAAAACTAATGTTCCCGGAATATACACTAACGTGTACAAATACCTTAGCTGGATTACAAATAATATTTCTATATAGTAGTAGAGTAGTAATGTAGTAATATATTTTAGAATATTTTTTGTGTTAAAATTTAGTTCAAGCAATAATATCTCCTATACATTAAAATAGGGTATTTATCAATATCATGAACTGATTGAATTGTAAAACGTAAATGGATATTAATGAGACCAGAATGCAGAAAGTAGACCAGTAATGCAGAACTTTTGTAGTAAAATAATATTTAAACACCATGTACGGTTTATTTTTGTTGGCCCTTTTCGTTGATTTCATCGTTATCAATCAATCAATTAGCCCATTGCAGTAACACTGCTGGACGTAATCCTCTCCCGATATACGCCATTGCTCTAGATCCCGTCTGTTCCAGCCACATTTTTCAGGTCGTCAGTCCACTTGGCTATATTATAAGTAACTAAATTAAGTATTTAAACTATTATGGTCACTCCACATTAGTATTAAACTTATTGGAATATTTACCATGTTTCATTGTTCTGAGTTTCCGATATTTCGGCGCTGTTGCAAGCAACATGATCACGGAGGTACTGGAGTATTGGCGGTGAACAGTGAAAAAGTCGAGTTCTTTTTTATACGCGTAGTAATAGAACAGGAAAAAGTGGGTAGATCGATATATTTACTCTTAAAAAACTTTTTTCACTGTTCACCGCCAAAATATCGGAAACTCCGAATAGTAAATACAACATGGTAAATATCCCGATAACTTTAATACTAAACTAAATTCATCAAGTTGTGGAATAAATTTCACGGCTCGCTTAATGTGAGTTCATCCATAGCACGCTTCCGAATGGCCATCCATGATTACGACAGTAAGTACAAACGATCCATACACTTGGAGAACTATGTTTTTTAATACAACTTAGTTGGCAGACGAGCACACGGCCCTTTTGATGGAAAGTGGTTACCGTCACCTATGAACGTGGGGAACACCAGGGGAGTCACACCCGTGCTGCTTATCCTGTAAGAAAAGAGTTTATGTGCCGTCAGTGCAGAAAACACAATCAGGACAAGCCTTTGAGACCAAAGGCTTGTCCTGATTGTGTTTTATGCACTGACAAGATTCTCACTGACAGCAGAAAAACTCTCCAGTGAACTCTGGCTAACCTACTCACCGCCGGGAACACAACACGAGGTTATTATAGCCGTGGTATTATGATAGTTGGATTACAAGTCTGGCGAATAAGAAGGCCACTTAAGGACAATGATGATAGATATGGTAAGTGTGTTTGTGACCATTCGGCTGGTATGTAGACTTATTCTGAGAGAGGCTGTGCCCGAAATTAGCTGAATCAATATCTAATATCATGATTGCGTCTATCAGCAACACAATATCTCTCAGCAGAAATATTTATATTGAGATTATTTCTACACCTTGCCCCTAGACACGTGGGAAAATCTTTAGTAGAATAGAAAATAATAATAAATAACACGTATTTTGACATTTATGACACCCGTAAACATATGGCAATCCCATAAATTCTATTTCATTAACGAATTGCCACGTGTCTAGAGGTGGAAAGGTCTGTAATTATTATTTTTAAAGAATATTTGCAACCGAAATCACTAATATTCCCTCTAACCCCTACAACTAAGCTGAATTGCTTGTGCTAGCAGTGGGTTCACGTCTGTAGTGTAAAGGCCATGATTCGAACCCAGGACCTCTCGATTGTAATGCCGACTCCTTAACCACTAAGCTACCGAAGCTACCGGAGCGACGAAGCGATCGCAAGCCAAGCTGCCCGCGTACGAAAGCAACTCGGGCGTCTGAGGTCGATGAACGACCTCCGCCCCCCATGAGTGCAAGCCTGGGGGTGACAGGTGGAGCCGCCTGTCATCCTAGCAGAAGCAAGCCGCGGCGGCGTCGTGCCTCTCCGTTTCCGGGGACGAGTTGGGGACTTTGTAGTCCCCACACCCGAGCAGAGGGCCAGATTGTAAGAGATGGCCCTGGGTCGGCCGAGGTGCGAGGGATATAAATGTCAACCTCACCTTCGGCAACCAAAAACATACACTTAACCTCTTGCACCGTCTCCGGTGGGGAGGTACCCGTGGGGATTTTGCGCACCTTAAAACAAAAAGGTATTACGACGTAGCTTCTCGAGTTAAGCCTCGTATCAAACATCTTGGAGAAGCAGTCTGACGCCAATATGTAGCCAAGGAAAAATGATGTACATAAAGTAATGACCATACAGAAAAGGTAAGCTCCATAAAACGTGTGCCGCGCGCTCGAGCAACGCACACAGAAGTTAAGGTTAGGTAAGGAGATGATTTCTTGGAAGACGCTAGCACAATACGTGGTCTGTGGCACAACGGTAAAAAAAAATAAACGATCATTAACTAAAAGTCAAGGACATTATGTTGCAGCATTTCCTGCAACTAAAGAATTTAAACTATTTCTAAGTTTTTGCACATGAGTCGTAATAATAAAATCATAAATAACTGACTAGTCAAATTAGTTACTTTTTACTAAACGTCAAAACGGTATAAGGAACATAGGAGGTAGAACACGACGGTATTTCCGTTCCAATTGAGCAGTCCGACTGTGGAAATACCGCCACTCCAAAGAATATCACGGCTATAATAACCTCGTGTTGTGTTCCCAGCGATGATAGAATAGCCAGAGCTCACTGGAGATCTATTGTGTTGTCAATGGGCTAGTCTGATTTTTTATTCGGCACAGAAAATTTCTGTTCTTACAGGGTCGGCAGCACAGGTGTGCACAGTAAGACAAAGTATAGACAATCAAATGTCGTACCAATTTTAAACTTTTTAGATTTCCCATTAAATTTCAAATTACTTTTATTAAGAACTATGTACATGTAAACGCAACGTAGACCGAGATAAATGCGATATTCTCTGGCACTCCAGACATCTGCACTACGCGCGACGGGCGAGTGACGTCACTCACAAATTTGATTTGGTATGGAGTATTCGAGTGGCGCGAGAAATCGAATTTTCAAAATCAAATATCTTTAAAACTATTTTTCTGAAGAATTTTTCACTTTAGCAGTTCATTATATTATTATACAGTGCTCATTTTACAAGAATAAAGTCAAATAGCCTTATTCCCTAGCGTACTACAAATATCATATTTGGAAAAATGGTTTTTTGTGACCCCACGCAATCCATCGGTGCTAAGCCAACCTTAGCTGCAACCGATGCAGGCTTTCCTCTCGAAATTAGGAGGTTAACAAAAGTCCCTCTTCAAAGCGATCTAAGCCAAGTCTAAGGGACAAGGAGTAAGTGGACCTTGGGCTTTGAGATGAAAGCCTCGGCAACCACACTAATATGATGACTATTGCCGTGGTGTTAGAACTAAAGCAAACAGCAGCAGTTTGACATACATCATCATCATCCTCCTTGCGTTAATCCCGACCGCTTCCTAAACTTTCACTTTGCTTCCAACCGGAACCGATGGCCTAAAAAAATCGACCAAAAGAAATGCCCGCTGAGTTTCTCGCCGGGGTCTTCTCAGGTCAGGACCGCGTTTCGAATCGGTGGTCCATTTGCTAAATTAGTCTGTTATATTTATTTTTCTATTGACGTTTTGTAAATTCTGGTTTAATGATGAATGCAGAATAAATAACTTTTGACTCTGACCTTGACTTTAATACACTCTCCAAAGCACGGAAATACCCCGACCAATACAAATAGATATATTCATACATATCTTTGCATATGCTGAACACCGCCACAGAGGTTGTGAACTTCGGAATCATCATTGGAATTAATACTATTATTTCATCAGAAATATCATCAGATGAGATAAATGCTAGACCTGGTGGTGTAAAGTGTAAAAAGGCCACTTTATGGAAATCGTTTTAGGATAATATTTTGTTTTGCAGCGATCTATCATCTTACTAGATGCTCTCGACAGGTTGCAGCGACGTGCGGACCGCATCATTGGGAATCCCGAGATCACGAACATCCTAGAACCTTTACAGATGCGTAGAGATGTTGCGTCCATGGCTGTAATTTACCGTCTGTACCATGGTGAGTGTTCTGATGAGCTCTTCCAATTAGTCCCACCCTCCCCTTTCCTACACAGGACAACACGTGCAAGTCTTAGATGTCACCCGCACACGGTGCAGAACATTCGATCAAGAACCAAGCGGTTCGGTGACTCTTTCCTCTGTCGCACCATTAAGGAATGGAATTCATTACCAGCTCACGTGTTTCCCTCTTCCTACAGTCCCGGGTCCTTTAAGCGGGGCGTAAAAAGCATATGATGAGACCGTCAAGCTGAGTGTCACCATTGTCACACGGTATGTGTAGGTAATGGTGACCATCTTTTCTGAGACTTTGCCTTCAGCTTACCATCAGGTAAGGCGAAGTCTAATTGACGTGTTCTATATATAAAAAAATAAAAAATATTCACACGAAATTAAGATCTGCTTGGTAAATTAATTGCAGTGATTCAGCTCATGTGAGTGATCATCACACGTATTCATAGAAGTCTATTGAGATCTAATGTAAGTTTATAAAGTTATTAGATTTTAGGAGAATCGCTTAATGTGACCATTTTAGACCCGCTGGTTTTACTACCCCGAGATATTAACAGTACTTACTTATTATAACATCGCAAAAGATTGGATAGATGGATGTATTGATGGATAATGGAACCTATCTGGATATAGTCAACATCTGGAATAGCATATAGGCTATTTTCAACCCGGTAATACACTCCCGTGAGTTAAAAAAACGGGTACAGAACTACCCACGGCTAATTTGCATAATATCATTAAGATTTACAGATGGGCCATTCCATGGAACATTTGTTTGTCATTTCTGTTCATCTTGCCAGTCAAAAAACCCCTCTTTAACTATATATACTGTAGGATTACGCCACAATGCCACTGGCTGTTGACCAGCAAGGACATACTTAGTGTAAGTTAGTGTTTAGTGAATTACGTTGTGATATCTCAACAAAATGAACAAGTTAATGTTATATTTTGCGTTTATGGTTGGCTGTTTGATTCAAGAACGTAAGTATTTATTTATATCATATTCTATATTGTACTGATTCGTATACTTAACTAAATAGTATTTACAAATGCGAGATTAGGTTTAAGTAAAAGAAATAATCACGTAATTTTACCATGACGATTTATACAACGGTTAAGTATCAGAGTAATCTAATATGGACTTGCCATAGGGAGAGAGATGGAGCTATACACAAAATATAGCTCAATCCCTCTTCCTCGGGACAGTGCAGCGGTCCAAAACACGGTCGCCTATAAGCACGTCATGTTAGGTATAACTTATTTAGTTTAATAAATTATTTTTGTTATGATCACTAGAGTTTCCATATTTAGATAGTACTAAGTAACAGAACAGGTGGGAATAGATAAGACAAGTCCGGTATAAAGCATTGTCTTATAAGTCACAGAACTAATGGGAAAAAAAATTACCAGTAGTTCTGCCAATAGAACTACACAACAGAACAGATGGGAATAGAGGATAGTAACGTTGTAGGCCTCTAATATCGGAACAAAAAAACTCAAAGAATCAAGAATCAATTTCATTTATTCAGTCTAAGCACATAAATAGCACATATGAACGTCGACATTTTACTATTATGTCAAGAAATAATACAAAAATAAGTAATGTAAAAATAAACCATTGATTAATGATTTTTTCGCTGGTTCTGCAGGTTAGTTCTACTGAGAAGATACCAGCAAGACACTCAGAGAACTATATTAGAACTAGATTATCTTTCTTTTTAAATTTGCTTTAGTTTACAATTTATTTTGTGCGAGCAAGCAAGAAACTTATGTTGACCACACATCTACATCATCAAGATACTCATCTAATTTATAGTAACCTTTATTCATTAAAGTTTTTTTCACTTCTATTTTTAATTTATTTAGTGGCATGTAAATCAAATTCTGAGGAATTTTATTACATAATTTTATACAGCTAATAAAGTAAATGAATAAGTTAACGAATTTTAATACCTATAAGTATAGTGCGCTTTTTATTATGTCATCTGTACCTAAGGCAGGTAAAAAACCACTGTTCGCGATACCATTTTCTTTTTTGTACAGCTATTTTAGTGTTAGGTATAAGATAGAAATCATTGGTGGATACCTACGTCATAATCATGATTAATAATATTAATTAACGTTCATTTTTTATTTGCACTTCAATGCACCTTGTTAGATTAATACCTATGCCACTTTGTTAAGTTCACTCATGGCCATGGCATATTTCGTTGTTCCTACCCTAATTGCGTTCTCAGAGACTCTCAAGACTCCTTCCAGTGTACAATTGTGTTTCGGTATGAAGCACAATTGCATCTACTACTGTCATGTACTGAATGTGGTGTTACTTCACAAACCCCATGGTTTTACTCTACAGCCCTAATCCAGACCTGCAATGAATTGTGCGTTATCTAATTAACATAACATTAACTCACGCTTATATCCCCGAAGGGGTAGGCAGAGTTGCTAGCACCCACATTTCGCCAATTTATGTTTAGGTCCCAATGTAATAGGTGGCGAGCCTATTGTCTTTAACCGGGCACTTATAAACCTGCGATAAATACACACATAACTTCGAAAAGTCATTGGTGTGTGCCATGGTAAAACCTGGGATCGAACCCGAGACCTCGTCTCAGCAGTCCAATACCCATACCACTAGGTTACCGCGGTTTCTATTCTTAACTTGACTCTTATTATTATATACAAATTTAGCTATGACT
Source organism: Eilema griseolum (assembly GCA_963662185.1). Taxonomy (NCBI): domain Eukaryota; kingdom Metazoa; phylum Arthropoda; class Insecta; order Lepidoptera; family Erebidae; genus Eilema; species Eilema griseolum. The sequence continues at coordinate 3,699,383 of OY759229.1, read as the reverse complement.
TTTATTAAATTTGACTCCTATTAGAATCTGACATTTGTTAAATTTAATTGATCTTCTTATTAATGCATTTTTGTGACTGGACTGAAACCTGTGATACAACATTTTTGACATTATTATGTTTTTGATTTCATGTTTGAATAAATAATGTTATTATTAATAATGGAAGGTTAAGGTGACAAACTTGTTGTAACGATTTGGAATGATATATGACGTGCAATAATATTATCCTTATGACTTCTAACATCATATCAACTCCGCAGTCGATTAGTCGTTAGCAATGCAGGATATAAGCTTCTCCCAATGTATGTCACTGTTCACCCCAGCCGCCTTTGTCATGTCGTCTATCTACCTGGCTAGGCTAGGCGTCCCACCTTCCATGTGCCTTCTCGCGGTCTTCTCACTAGGACTGATTTGCTCCAACGGTATGGTTCAACAGAAGTGACCAGCTCACTGCCACTATACTTGGCTTATTCAGCGAGCTATGTCGGTAACTTTAGTTCTCCGATGACTTCGTTACGAATTCTATCCTTCAAAGAGACTTCAAGCATAGCTCGCTCCATGGCCCGCTGCGTGCATTTTAAGTTATGGACCGACCCCATTTCGTCAGCGTAGGTCATGACAGGTATGACCCACGGGTTGAAAACCTTAGTTTTCAGGCATTGCGGTAAGGGGAAGAACAAGACCCAAAGTAATTTACCACACCAATCAACTCCACATTATGAGTTAATAAACATTTTGATTATTTATCTTATTTCATACTATAAGGTAAAAAATGCAATCCCCTATCATATTAAATGACGCTACTTTTTGGAAAACCCTTACTTCTCTGAACAAAAAGAATAAGGAAATATCTTTGTTGCAAATATTCTGTCATCCGGGTCAAAGCACTTGGCAGTTAAGTTGAAAATATAAAATTATACTTTATGAAGTCAGCTTGCTTATTACTAGGCGTTGCCCGCGGTTTCTCCCGCCTGAAATAGTGATCCCATTGCCTTCGTGATCCTCTAAAACGTACAGAAATTCCAGAATACATTTTATCAATGTGATACGTTTCATAAGATCCATTAAAACAGCTTTGCGGATTGAGTAATACAAGTACAATTCATAAGTAGTAATTTAAGCTAAACACTTTTTATTGCAATTTTAATTATTGTTATGAACTATTATACAGGTTGCAATAAAAATGTGTTTAGCTGTTAGACAATGGAAGTATAATTATTATTTTTACTATTAAGTACAGTCAGCATCAGATCTATCTTAACTACAAAGTCTCAAATAGATCTTAATACCAAGGTATTAAGAAAACCGAACTAATGATGTGTACCAGCTATCAGAACAATCAGTCAACAGGGAGGGAGGGGAGAATAAGATTTTAAAATATTTTTAGTACTCATTCTATCCTTCAAAGAGACTTCAAGCTTCAAATGCGCGAAGAACGCGCATTTTTTGTTGTGGACTGACCCCACAGTCAGTGTCCACATTTCATCAGCATAGGTAGGTATGACATATATGAGCATAGGTAGAATAGGAGGTATGAGCGTAGGTCATGACAGATAGGTAGGAGTTCGTCAAGATCGTTCTAATGCTGACTGTACGTATATGTTAACGTCTATTCCTCTCAGCGGTAAGCAGAGACAACAGCACGGCATCTGTTTCCATCCCTACATACTAAACAAGCTCCCAATACTGTTATTAAGTACATAGATAACATAACCCTTCGAAATTCTTTCAAAGGCGATGGATTCGGTTTGTCTTCAGACAATAGAAAAACAAAAGAATAACAAAACTGAAAAGTAATCTACACTATAACATTATAAAGCTAAAGATTTTGTATGTTTGTTTCAACGATTTAATCTCAGGAACTACTGCTTCGAATAGAAAAATTATTGTTGATGTGAATAGTCCGTTTATCGACCAAGGTTTTAGGCTATATATCATCACGCTACTATTTAAGGCAGCGAAGCTGTGATCATAAATGTCAACAAATAAGGCGATTTCCTTAATCATTTTTATTATTTGAAAACTATATTTAGACATATACGGGCTCAAATAAGAGATATGACGGGCGAAGCTGGGCGTCTCAGCTAGTTTACATAAAACTTATAAATTTTTATTGTTCATGCGCTGCCGTAGCCTTTATCATTGCGCTTGCACTAATGCGAAGGTTTATAAGCATAGTTTGGACCCAGTATGTGATACTGCAATGCGGGTCCTAGGATTTCCCCATGCGATGCTGACATATAATTTTGCTACCATAAAAATTATTCGCAAAACGAGGAAAAGAATGACTTCATTAAATTGTGAACTATCTTAAAATACACATGATGTCATAATAAAAAAAATACTATGAACTGATTCATAATGAACTTTTGTACAAACTAGATTCAAGATCATATCATAATCGCGATCTCAAGATGCGCAAGTCAGAATTGAAAATAAAAATATATTCAAGGAATATGACGTAATATTTTCAATATTAAATATTTTCTAATGTACCCGCAATCGACGAGTATGTATGAAAACAATTATGAAAGTAGAAGAAGAGAAAGATATATGTCAGGGCCATAGAAGTGGATACATCTGGTCTCTGCCTACTTGTGGACTGGATATACCGCAGAGTAATTATTTCACGAGCGGGGAATTCCGGGAAATTCCGCTTTACGCCCTCTAATCATGCTGTTTGACCGCTTGCGATTAAAGATGCTGATACTATAAATATTAACATAACTGTTGGGAAATAATAAGATTTTGAATTCAAACATACATTTATGTATAGCAGTTTATGCATAAGTAATCTTTAAAAAAATATGTGAAATAAAAACTTTAAAAACATTATTCTGAAATACAATGAATGAATTCTATATTCACGTCGAATATTATGATAACTTATGGAGGTGCTGGCACTGATTGATCGATTATAATTTGTTTTTATTACAGTACATGGGCAGTGCATAACCGCATACGGCGGGCAGGGGGTATGCCAGTCACTTTATAGCTGTGCCCCGTTAGCCGCGTTAGCTGAAAGGAGGAATCCGCAAGACATAGATGTACTAAGAAAATCACATTGCGGATTTGAAGGAGATATACCTAACGTAAGTTGAAGAAGAATTGTTAAAACAGACGTTACATACTGCGTATGCTTTAATAGAATAAAGCCTCGTCAGATCATAAGCTAAAGATGTTATGTCAGGAAGGCCACCTACAGATACCGATAATTTTACAATAGCTGCCTAAGGTCATAGCTTTTTTTACGCGCGCAAAATCCCTACGGATACCCACCCCCCCCCACCGAGCCGGCGCCGGTGGAAGAGGTTATGTCGTACTTGAACCGACCAAAACGCCTGTGGGTCGTTTTTGATTGCCGAAGGAGAGGTTAACAGGCATATCTCTCGCACCCCGGCCGACCCAGGGTCATCTCTCTCGATCTGGCCTTCTCCTCGAGTGTGGGGACCACATAGTCCCCAACTCGTCCCCGGAAACGGGGAGGCGCCTAAGGTCATAGCTAAAGCTTTACATGCTGCCAACTGCTGTGAGTGCTGTGAGCCACTGAAAGGACCCGTCATTATAGGAAAACAAATTGTGTCATTTTTTCGCCACCAACAATGTTACTCAACACTTTAGCTGATAAAACTCACCATACCTAAATGCAAAAAAGAGTTTTGTCAAATTATACTCTTTACCGCGAGTCAACATCGATCACTAGTTTTATCAATATAAAGTGCCCACACGCTAACACTGACTTTTTTTACCCTATAGGTGTGTTGTCCCATATCAAAAATCCCATGTACTACGCCTGACCAAAAGCCGGGGCAGTGCATTGATATCCACAACTGCCCACATGTTGCTAAACTGCTGCAACCACCTGTTTCAAAGGAAAACATACAATATGTTTCAAACTTAAGGTAACATTTCACTTCTACACTTTTCCTCGAACTTTTAAGACTGGGGCGAATCTATTCCGGTCGATCAACAGTATATTTATACACAAAGGCTTGCAGGAAATTCTCTTCACATACACAACTACTAAAGAGAATTTCCTGCAAGCCTTTGCCGGGTGCAAGCAATCAGTGTAACCGGTCCGTGGAAGTTATGTAATTAAACAACAAACAACCTAACAATGGACAAAACACATGCGTCAGGACTAAGGAAAATCAACAACCACTTATGAAAACCTGTATGGAATACCAAGGATGCAAGCGATGACGGCCGCTTGACTCAATTAGAAGTGTCTTTATACATATAAAACTATTACAACTTTACAAAGTACAACAACTTTACAAAGTAGACACAAGGCCAGAGGCGGTTGATATATACATATCTTATAATATATATGAGCTGTATACACGGGCAGACATTCGCTGACTTGTTCCTTAGTATAAATTGAGGAAAATCGCTTTTAATATTACTATTGTACATATTCACATCACGCAGTTTAATTACAACATATTAACATTAATTAGTTTTTGTACAAAGATACATTTTAATTAAAAGCTTCACTTACATTGTACTCTTCGAGTAGGTAATGAAAAGCATTATGGTAGACTGGTTAGAGGGCATCACGGGAGCCTCTCGTGCCGAAAGACTCAAGTGATCTCTGGAAAGGGGTGCTTCGGGAACCACATGTGTCGGATCAGAAAGGTGCCAACGTCTGAGTGTCATCATTAGCATGCCAGGGACGGCTAGTTGACTGTGTGGCCGGTCGAAGTGTTGCCGTGTAGTGCTAGCCCTGGTAGTCGGAATGGAAGTACTCTCACTCGGCGCCATGATCGCAGGCTGCCGCTATCTCCTTTTGTCAGCGAGAAATGCTCATTAGCATCGTCATTGGCGCGGGCCCAAAAAAGACCCAGATTACGCCAAGCCCGCCACGCCCGCAAAAGGCGTGGGACGCAACGGAGGCGACAGATGTCAGAGGTCAACCAACGACCTCCGTCTGTATAATCCGGGGGCAATATGGAGACACCGCAGTTCCCACAGCTACGGCCATCTCGAAACCAGAGTTGGCCCTGGGTCAGCCGGGGTGCGAGGGATATACCTTATGGATCCCTTACATCCCTAGCATCTGAAGACCCGAAACGACGTGTGGTTTTAGTCCGTACTCGTGCGAGATAACCCCTGCCTGCCAGCGGTTATTTGAGGGTATCAGTGGGGATTTTCGCAAAAAAAAGACATAGTATGCTGTAGCAGCGTTAATTGAAAACCATTTCATCACAGCATACCTCATTTAAGTTAATACACAAAATTTAAAGTAAACCAAACATTCTAGAACTAACCAAGGTCGTGATTTTAGATGCAATGGTCCAGTGAATACAAGTATTTGCTGTGCTCCAACGGAAACTACTCCAACTGCTTCGGGTTCTACGAGTGGTAAATGCAAGGCTTCAGTGTCTGCGTTTCCACCTGATCCAGATTCTAAATGCTGTGGCCGTGATATCAGTTTTGGTGATAAAATAGTTGGTTAGTATGTACCTATCACCTCAACATTCTTCACCAGCTATATCATGTTGCACATAGTCCATTCTACTCCTCTTAGACATTTCTTTCCCCTTATGCTGACCACTTCAATAGTAAATGCCTTCTTTGCAACATTACTTACATTCTTACGCATTACGCGATCAGCTATGTTCACGTAACTTTTCTTTGATTGGTGCTACTTCAATCTTTCTTTTATTTGCTCATACTACTCATTCCTAGTCTTATGCATTCTTGTCACATTACATATCCATATCAACACCCATCGTTTTAACGGTCCACTCTCCAACATTTACAAGACAGCACCTAGCGAAATGTGTATATCAGGACAATCTTGTTGTGCACATTTGCATATGAAAATATGTGGTCTCTGGCTGGTATTTGTTTTTCAATAACATACCCATATAAGTTCATCAACGAAATTACATTTAGTATTGTATAATCTCAGGTGGTTCAGAGGCAGAGATAGACCAATTCCCATGGACTGTGCTCATAGAGTACGCGTCGTACTATGATGGATCAACCAAGCTGTACTGTGGCGGCAGCCTAATCAGTGGCAGATATGTTCTGACTGCAGCTCATTGTTTAGTTGGAAAAATATTACAAAGAGGCAAACCGTAAGTAATTATAACTTTTAATATTATTGAAGTAGCCAACAACGCGCACCTTGTAGTTCAAAGTACAAGCTTTAGACGCAACCGGGATTAACAATCGGATAAAAATAAGCACTTCAGGAGAACTTGTAGCTCGGTTTTTGCAGAAGTGATCGCCATCTGACCACCAGCACGGGAGGAAGACCTGCGCCAAATCTTTGTCTGTTAATCAGTAAGTGTACTCCTTACAGGTGAGGCGGTAGCATTGATTGCACTGTTTCTATAGGTTGTTGTTAAAGCACGTGCACTTTAATAGACCTGACAACCACACCAGGTCCAAACTCAAAGTAAACTGGTAATAATGTTTTGGTATATCTTGTAGAATAAAAGTCCGTCTTGGAGAACACGACACAAGGACCGAAGGACCAGACTGTATGAAGGGAGACTGTTCAGCTGGGGCAATAAGTATACCGATCGAGAAGTCAATAGTACATCCAGAGTACAACTATATGAGTATCTCTAGATGGCACGATATAGCTTTGATCAGGTTGAGCAGAATGGCACCTTACACTGGTACGTATTATTCACCATAAACATAGCGATAAGGCAGTTGCGTCTACTGTTCGCATTTTGGAGTCAAAGATCCGCTCATTCTTTTTGATTGTTGTGTCAACTCTTTCGGGGTCGCTGTCTATCTGGCCTTCCAACCCCGAAAAGAAAACCCGCGCCAAAGTTTCGTTCATTGTATATGTTATTGCACATTAACACACTTGTGCACGCGCAATGCGGCTACCAAATGGACGAACGGACTGCTGCAGGTGAATAAATTGCAGTCTTAATTTTTCTTATACCAATAGGCACCTACCCTCTATCCGTGCAAAATACCTTTAGGGCATCTCTAACGTTGAAAGCATTCACACTTACTTGTGGCATTAAGTTTTTTTTTTTAATTATAGATTATATTACAATACAAAAGATGTATTTATTTATTTTTAGAATTCATCCGCCCCATCTGTCTCCCAAAAGCGGATGTAGCGCTATCTGGTGATTCTGATTTAAATTTCACCGTGGCCGGCTGGGGTGCTATCAGTAACGCAACGTTTTCCAGCCCCGTGAAGCTGTATGTAGATCTGCCATACGTCACACAACACGTAAGTAAATGGTGTTTACACTAGCTTGAACGAAATAAGTACGCGTTAGACTCGTGCACTGAGCGTTCCTATATTAGTGAATTAAGGCAAAAAGATCATATTGCTTTTGGCGAACTGGAATTAGAGTTATATAACTAAACATCGATATTTTTGTTTTCAGCAATGTCAAAATATCTACACAAGCCGCAAAGTGAGTTTGGGAAGCGGTCAGTTATGTGCTGGAGGTGTGGAAGGCAAAGACTCTTGCCGAGGTGACTCAGGAAATGCTCTCATGTTAGAAACCAACCGACGTACGGATGCTGTTGGAATCGTCAGCTTTGGTCTGGAGGAATGTGGCTTGAACGACGTCGGCGCGATATATACAAACGTATATCAATACCTGGATTGGATAAGAAACAATATTGTTGCTTAGTTTCTTATTTACTGTTAGGTTATTTTTTAGTAACTTTTAATAGTTAGTACTGACAGGTATTATAGCGTGTACTTATTTTTTATATAGGACACGCCAACTTGACTTCACCTCGCCTGATGGTAAGCTAAAGGCAAAGTCTCAGGAAAGAGGGTCACCATTACAGACACTAAGTGTTACAATGGTAGCACTCAGCTTGGCGGCCTCATCAGATGCATCACGCCCCGCTTAAAGGCCCCGGGACTATAGGAAGAAGGAAACACGTGTGCTGGTAATGAATTTTAGGTCTTGGCGGTGCGGCAAAGAAAAGAGAGAGCTGAACCGCTTGGTTTTTGCTCGTATATTCTGCACAGTGTGAGGGTGACGTCTAAGGCCTGCACGTGTTGTCCTATGTAGAAAAGGAGATGGTGGGATTAGTTGGAAGAGCTCATCAGACTGTAACATACTTCCAAACGAGCATTTGGGCTATCAGTACAAGGAAGTCAGCAAGCAACCAAGACAAGTGGCGATTCATTGGCCGGCGTATTATAGAATAGAATGACAAATTCATGAGATTTCACGTATATGATTTATCATTAATACCATCTAACGAATTGTCACTTGTCTCTTGTGTCAGGGGCAGTTGTTGTCCCGTAATGACTGTCCGAGTGCTGTCAGTCCGTCTCCATTTTAAGAATACTTTTTAATAGCAAATTGATTGTATAACAAGGGAGAAAAGTAGTATTTTTACAGTGGGGGTACTACTTTGAATCCTTCGTTACGCTCGTGATTCAATCATCGCCCGAGGAAAAAATAAGTTGTATTCTTGTTTTCAAAAGTAAAGTAATACCAAAAGGCTGTAGAAATGTACGAATTCCTATTTCAATAAGCTCCACCTAGCGCCGTCAATCACCAGTATAAACAAGTAGAGACATAGATAATGCGCGCGCTTTTGTTTTTTTTTTATTTAGCACGGGCACCGCGCCGAACGTGCGGCCACCACGTACCAGCCAGTAATGCATACAACTTGCGTTCGATTTCTGATTGAAATATATGTTCCAAATTCAAATCACTTTTCCGCCCGCCAAAAAGTCCTTAACAGAAAAGAGCTATTTTTCTCCCACTTATAAAGAAACAAAGTGAAACTTTTCGAATAGATGGGATGAAAATACATTTCTAAGCTATGAAAATTTATCATCTCAGGATGCGCTAATGAAGTATTTATTTCTTAAAATACTACTAGTGTACTATTAGTAGAAATACTTAAGGAAGCTATGTCTAAAATTACCAATATACAATCCAAAATAATTTTAAGTGACATCCCTTCCAACCTTCTCAGTACAAGCAACATAGTCAGTACACTCACCTCTGGCATTAGTTGCTGCATCTGCGATCTTCTGGAACGCGTCCAGAAAGGCAGCTATCGCAACTAGCGCTGATCTGTGAAATGAAAAGAAATACTGTAAAAATGTATAACTAAGAAAACCAAGTAAGCCTACCATGAAACTGCGGACCAAAGTTTCGGGCCATTAACGTGAAAATGAAACGTTTTTTTAGTAACAACCAAATGACATAATTATATATTGTTTGTAAGTTTTCTTGTTTTTTATACTAGGGTAGCGAAACAAACACAGTACTTTAGTATATTCGGTTAGGTACTTAAGTAAACGTAAACAATCTTGATATGTCTTTTTAATATATTTTATTTAAAAACTCTATTTACTTATTATTATTTTTCTGTTTAAAAACTAGACTAGACTTGTTAATTTGTTTTTATAAAAAGTCGCTATAAGATTTTTCACCTTTAGTTGAGTACCTATGGTGGCGCATGGCCGTGCGGTAATGGACTGTATTGCGGGGATGTAGCTAACTGTTCCATTGACGCTTTACACACAAAAGACAGGTGGTCGGGTTGCCGCGGGAGTGATCCAAGCAATGAATGCAACCCGAGAAATTAGGAGAGGATGCACTAACCTTCCCGACACACGTGTTTTCATCGCAGCCGGTACACGGATCTTCTCTTCCTTGCTCAGGAGCTGCCGTCAGCATCACTAGATCACTTGAGGAACACACGAGAGGCACAATCCGATCGGTAAAGGTCTATGAAGCGGTAAAAATGTAACAAATATTAATCATTTTTGAGAGACGCGAGCGCGATCCGTCATTACGCTGGCTAGTTCAAAGCGAGACTGAGTGTCTATATCACAAATGGCGGACGGAAGCTATCTAGTCCTATTCTATGGTTTTTAGTGCGGGAGAGGAGACGGGTATAGAAAGAGTGTGTTTCCACGTCAAGAAATACAGCTTCTACCTCGGCGCAACCATTCCCCCCGGCTTGAAGGGTTACCTTCGAAACGACAAATGCGAAACAAATATAAAGTCTAATCTAAATCTAGGTTTGGGAAATAACAACTAAAATATAAACCTAGATTGGAGCTCGTGCCTACTGCTGGCTAGGCAGAGGGCAGAGGCGAACAAACAACACAACGCAACAGTCTCGACCAAGACGAGACGCGATTAGCCAACAACAAAATAAGGGTCTCTTCACGTGGGACCGATACAACAAGCGAGTGCTTCTTCTCCTCGGGTGGTTCGGAAACCGTAGTGGGATTGAATTGACTAACTGGCCACTTATCTAACGCGGCATGAATCCAGGACGGTCCACTAAACCATAACGGGTGATCTAAAATTTGCGAAGGAAGCAATCCACGAGAGAGACAATCGGCTGGGTTGTCGGTGCCAGCAACGTGAAAGAGATTATGTGGCGCCAATTCAGATTGAATTTTTGCCACTCTATTAGCGACGAATGTGTCCCAACGATGGGGCGAAGAGTGGGCCCAACACAAAGCGACTGTTGAGTCCTAAAAGCTAAAAATTACTAATATTAATGCGAAAATTTACAATTATGTCATTAAGCGACACGGAAGTGCTAGTCTTAGCACTGCCATCCAAAACTACACGGAGTTTTAGTAGTAAGCTTATCTTCTCTAATAACTCCGCGGTGCGGGATAATGTACGAAGGCTGGGTCCCGCCAGTGTCCGCAGGCGCAGGTGAGATGTAACCTTTATCTAAATATTCGTTAACAACCTCATCATAGGCCCGCTTCGACTTTGGGGACGCCTGCATCTTTCGTTCCAAACAAAGAAAGCGTTTTTCAGCGGATACACGGGAGCCACCGAGCGAAAACTTGCGGATGGTAGACTCCAGTGGCGGCTCGACGGTGCAACAGAACGAAGCAGTCGAGTGACTAAAACTATCCATAGAAGCGGGTGCGGAACCAATTATAACAAAACCAAGAACTGTTTCCAGTGCGTGCGGAGCGGGGTACGTCGGTCCCCCTTGAACCTTACGTGATAACTGGAGGTGCGGGAGAATCGAAGCGCCGATCAATATATCGACGACTCCAGGAACAGCGTAAGTCTCATCTGCTAAAGGCAAGTCTTTAAATTTCGTTAATAAATACGTGTCAACCGGGACGGTAGGCAACTGTTCAGCTATTCTATCTATAACGAGCGAATCCATGTCAAACCAAATATTATTATTAAAACGAGATCTAAACCTTGTTTTAACGGTGCCACGAACAGCTGACTGTAAGCTTCCAAAACCCTTCACCACTGAGCGGGTTGAACGCTTATCAACATTGAAACCAAGACGCCGACAACAATCTTGAGTAATGAAATTACTTTGCGAAGCGCCATCTAACAGCGCTCGAACAATGCGCGGCTTACCTAATGCATCAACAATAACAACGCGAGCGGTCGCAAGACACACAGTAGTGAGTGCAGCACTAGCGGAGAACGAACACAAGGTGACGTCATCCGCGGCGGTCACCGGGCGGGCCGGAGCGCGCGCGAGCGCGGGCTGCGGCTGCGGCGCAGGCCGCCGTGTGTCACCGCTCGACGAGCCAACCGTGCTCACATTGGATGCGGCATTACTATTCTCAAAATGAAGCAAAGTGTGGTGTCTCGCTTGACATTTGCGACAACTATTTCTACTATTACATAAAACAACGCGGTGTTTAGTACCGAGACAATTAAAACAAAAATTATTAGCGCGAACAAATTTATAACGATCACTAGGCGACAATTTTAGAAAACCAGGACACCTGTACAGTTGCGAATGATGAGTGCTACACAAAGAGCAAACAGGTGACTGTACACGTGCTGGTGCGGTACTAACATAAGTATGAGTTGACCTCGGTGACCTCGATGAGGCATCTATTTTGCGTTCAGAAGTAACAACCTTCTTCGCGCCTTCATGTTTCGATGAAGAGCGTTGCAATACCTTTATATGCTCGCGAACAAAACTTTCTAAGTCTTCGAACTTAGGAATTTTACTGCCGCGATGATCCGACTCAAACAAACGAATGGTTTCGGAATCTAATTTCCTTAAACCCATATACAAAAATACGAAGTCGCAGAGGTCATCAATCTTTAGGTTCTTTACGGCGCGAACAGCTGACGCGAAAGTATCTAGAAATTTCTCTAAGTTTTGATCGTTACATGCCGCAATAGATTTCAAATCAAACATCTGATCTAAATAGGCGTTAGCTACCGATCTTTTATCCTCATACCTAGCTTTCAAAGTATTTAAAATTAAATTATAATTCTCGGCACTAAACGTAATTCCAGCGCAAACGGTTATAGCTTTACCAGTCAATTTTTCAACGAGATAATGCAACTTTTCGTGATCTGTCAACGAATCGTTCTTATCTATTGTATTCTCAAAACTATCTATAAATAGACACCAATTGCGAATGTTACCATCAAATTCGGGTATTTGAATTGGTGGCAACTTAGGTCGGTCGCGAGTGGGGTTGGGTAGGTCAGCCGGTTTCTCCAAACTCCTAGCGACGCGTTTGATACGACAATACAAATCGTCAAACGACGACAAGGCCTGATAACTCACTGAGTAATCGGGATTCAAATTCAACTCTAAAACGTTGATGTCATGTACTAAGGTTTCGAAATCCGCGCGTAGACTATCTAAGTTTTCTATAGAACACAAGAACGAATCTCTGATGACCAAATCAGAGGTTTTAAGTGCATTATCATAAATCGATTGTACGCGAGAGTAAATCATTTCTTTTTTAGCGTTTAAAAGTTTCAATTGAACCTTACCGGTCCTATCAACCTTTGGGGACATGTTTATAATTAAATCTCAAACTAAAGTGAGGTAAACAACAAATATGAAATGACTTAATCTTAGCGGTACAGAGCAGCGAGGCGGCGCGAGCGACACTCGGCAGATAGGTAGGTACCTACAACTGTGAATGCACGCTTGAACAAACGCGCATAGCAACAAGGTCGTACCTACGCGATGGTCGCTGTCTAGGTTCAACTATTATTTCAGGGACTAAGTATTGCGTAATATCTATTCAAATTAAAATACTTTCGTATGAATTGGGATGAGATGCGAGCGAGGTAGGTACAGCCACGTGTCCACCCACGCAGGTACTAGGCAAATACGACGCGAGCCGAGAACAACGTAATTGAAAAAAACAAAACAAAGCCAAATGCGTTAGGTATTACACTGTGCCTATGCACTAGGGTGTCTGAGTATACCTAAGATCTAAGCCTAAATGTCTGGATGCGGGGTTTTCTACTAAAATAACCAGGCACTTAGGTGCGGTGCGAAAATTGTGAACTACGATTAAGTGTTGATATGATACCTAACCCATTTATGTATTAGGTAGGTACAATGCGAGCCAGCGGCGAACGGACAACAAATTCTAAGCCTAAATGTCTGGATGCGGGGTTTTCTACTAAAATAACCAGGCACTTAGGTGCGGTGCGCTCATTCCCATTAGAATAATAACAAAATACGAACTACGGCTAAGAATCCGGCTCGATCCGGACCAAAAATGGTGGCGCATGGCCGTGCGGTAATGGACTGTATTGCGGGGATGTAGCTAACTGTTCCATTGACGCTTTACACACAAAAGACAGGTGGTCGGGTTGCCGCGGGAGTGATCCAAGCAATGAATGCAACCCGAGAAATTAGGAGAGGATGCACTAACCTTCCCGACACACGTGTTTTCATCGCAGCCGGTACACGGATCTTCTCTTCCTTGCTCAGGAGCTGCCGTCAGCATCACTAGATCACTTGAGGAACACACGAGAGGCACAATCCGATCGGTAAAGGTCTATGAAGCGGTAAAAATGTAACAAATATTAATCATTTTTGAGAGACGCGAGCGCGATCCGTCATTACGCTGGCTAGTTCAAAGCGAGACTGAGTGTCTATATCACAAATGGCGGACGGAAGCTATCTAGTCCTATTCTATGGTTTTTAGTGCGGGAGAGGAGACGGGTATAGAAAGAGTGTGTTTCCACGTCAAGAAATACAGCTTCTACCTCGGCGCAACCAACCTACACCTACTCGAATTGAGTATAGATATTAATAGTGGACTATTAAATATTAAGAATATACGATGGTATAATTTTGTATTATTTTAAACTTAAATATTGTATTATTTCCACTGACTTCCCTATCCATACCGAACTCCAAACTGTGCCAATTGATGAAGGGCATAACGTGTTTAGTCAGTTCGATAAGCCAGTATCCAGGATGTATTAAGACTATATGAGGTCCCACTAAAAGATCTGAGAGGGTTAAACCAACTTCACCTGCAGGTAGCAAGCAGGAACACCTGCTGACTGAAGGACGAGACTGTGATGCGGGCTATCTTCTGAGGGTTGTCATCAATCATATTGTGACGAGGAGAGTGGACTCTGGCTGTAGGTTGAAGAAGTCGGACTACTTCCAAACCGTGTAGTACGTAACAGTTAAGATGATTTAGTACTCTTACACCTGCCCCTCAAGATAAGTGGCAATTTGTTGGCCGGCGTATTCTAGAATTTAATTTAATTTATTTGACGTTTATGACATACGTTGACAACTGTCAAATACGTCAAATCCCATACATTCGAAATTCAATTATACTATACCGCGACCAATGAATTGCCACTTGTCTGATATTGTTGACAGCCTCTATGGCGAAGCGGTAGTGAACGCAACCGCTACACAGGAGACGCGAGTTCGATCCCCGCTCAGTGCAAATATTTGTATGCATGAATATGGGTATTTGCATTTGTCTGGGTGTTTCTATGTAGAATATGTATGTATTTACAAAAAAAACGTATTTAAGTAAGTTTATTGGCATTCTATACCATAACACAAGCTAGTTAATGCGCTATGCTTACCATGGGTCTAGATAGCGTTGGATATCATTATACCCAACGCCGCGGAAACCTAGTGGTATGGGTAATGGACTGCTGAGTGCTGATACGAGGTCTCGGTATCGATCCCAGGTTTTACCATGGCACACACCAATGACTTTTCGATGCTTTTCGAAGTTATGAGTGTGTTTATCGCAGGGTTATAAGTGCCCGGTTAATGGCAATAGGCCCGCCACCTATTACATTGGGACCTAAACATAAACTGGCGAAATATGGGTGCAAGCTCCTCTGCCTACCCATTTGGGTATATAAGCGTGAGTTTACGTTATGTTTATTTATATTTATTTACGTCACAGATAACCTTCAAATGCTTACTGCAACAATGAAGTTACACAGATGAAGGTCCATCACAAGCAATTTGCAAGGCAATAGCCGTACAAATTGGTCCTAAATGATCGTGAATAGCTGCGGTCCGGTTACGATGAATAGTGAGAATGATACTTGAATCGTAAAGGAATGGATGGGTTCCTGTTTTTTATACAACTTAAGTTCCAGACAAGCATATGGCTCCCGACGGAAAGTGTTTAAAAGTCAAAGTCTTTATTCGTTGAATATGGTACATAATGGTGTTTAGGTACATAAAATTATACCACCACCATACATTACACGCCCATAGGCTACGTAATGTGACTCCCCTGGTGTTGCCACCAGGGGAGTCACATTACGTGGAGTCACACTCGTGCTGCCGACCCAATCACAAGACACAATCAGGACACGCCTTTAATCTTCCCACTGAAAAACTTGCCAGTCAGCAGAACACAACACGAGAGTATTATAGCCGTGGTATCCTGTAGGGTGGAGGTACTCCCGCAGTCAGACTGCTCAATTGGGACGGGAATACAGTAGTGTCCTACCTCTTCCATATTCTCGTTGGTCACGTCATAACTTCAGAATGAATGTACCAATTGTATTTATCTTCTTTTTTGGGTTCCGTACCTCTAAAGGAAAAAAACAGAACCCTTAATATATCTTCATTGTCCGTCTGTCTTTCAAGACCTTTTTCTCAAGATAGAGTCGATGTATCAAGTTGAAATTCATACCACAAACTCATATACACGTCTACAACGTCTTGAAACTGTTTTAAAACGCAAACTTTCAAAATTATATTACGATTTATGTAGTTTAAGTTACGGAACCCTCGGAGCACGAGTGCAACTCGCACTTGACCGGCAAAGAAGCTTATACAAAGCATTATATAACAAAAAAAATGTTACATAATGCTTTGGATTCTTGGGGAGGGAAATGAAGAAAATTGCGCTGATAAAGTATTGGTGGCTATCATCGCCCAGCGAACTGCCCCTCCCTTCGACCGAGTGCGGAGGGGCCGCGGGTGTGTTCTCGTCGCGCTGGGTGGCCATCTCTCTTAGTAGATAATAAAACTGACAGAAACGTATAATATATTGTAGTAACATATACAACACTTCTACTATTTCTCTGGGGTAAGCAGAGAACAATACTCCGCCACTCCGCTTCTGTTCTTACACATATGGAACCACATCTGTCCTTAACATATCGGTAGACAAAATATCAAAACAGACCACGGACAGAGTAATCATCACGGTCTCGAAGATTTATCTAAATACTGAGGCCCGCCGTAATATGCAATGGGATGTTCATACATACCATCACATACTTTTAGGGATGGGGACAGAATCACGTACAGACGAAGCAACAATAGGCACGTACTGACAGGGATGTCAAAGAATTTGACGGTCCGGAAAGGAGAACCTCTTCGGACAGTCCGATTCACCGGATAAATAAACAGAGATAACATAACATAAACTCACGCCTATATCCCCGAAGGGGTAGGCAGAGGTGCTAGCACCCACACTTCGCCAGTTTATGTTTAGGTCCCAATGTAACAGGTGGCGAGCCTATTGCCATTAACCGGGCACTTATAAACCTGCGATAAATACACACATAACTTCGAAAAGCATCGAAAAGTCATTGGTGTGTGCCATGGTAAACCTGGGCGAACCCGAGACCTCGTCTCAGCAGTCCATTACCCATACCACTAGGCTACTATAAACAGACACACATAGAAATATTCAAAGAATCCTATTTAACTATAGATACAATTGTAACAGTGTAGAACAATCAGGCTCAGTAGCTCGCGTATCGGATTTAAGTATACCGCACGGTTTTTTTGATTGTTGGTATGGGTGGGCTTATCTTTTTTATGGTCTATTTGTTTTATCTAGGACACGGCAATTTTACTTCACCTCGCCTGATGGTAAGCTAAAGGCAAAGTCTCAGGATAGAGGGTCACCATTACAGACACTAAGTAATGTTACAATGGTGGCATATAGCTTCTTTTTCACGCCCCGCTCAAAGCTTGTCCTTTAAGCGGGGCGTGAAAAACTGTAGGAAGAAGGAAACACGTGAGCTGATAATAAATTCCAAGTCTTGTTGGTGCGGCAAAGAAAAGAGTCTCTGAACCGCTCTGCTCGTATAGTCTGCACAGTGTGAGTCTAAGCCCTGCACGTATTGTCCTATGTAGGAAATGTGAAGGTGGGATTAGTTGGAAGAGCTCATCAGAACAATCACCATGGAACAGACGGTAAATTACAGCCAAGAAAGCAATATCTCTACGCATCTGCAAAGGCTCGAGGGTGTTCGGTACCTCAGGATTCCCAATAATGCGGAACGCACCTATACTCTATACTCGGTCTGCACCCCCGAAGAGAGGGCCACATCGAGAGAGATGGCCCTGGGTCGGCCGGGGTGCGAGGGATATGCCTGTTAACCTCACCTTTGGCAACTAAAGAAACAACCCACAGTCGGCGTGCGTTTTGGTCGATTCCAGTACGACATAACGTCTTCTGCTCAAGTAAAAAAAAAATACAAATAATTATTATTACTAAATAAAAGACGACACTCACTTCAATGCGGAGTGAAGTTTCGTCGCCTTTGAGATGAACTCCTCCCACATTGGTGCGCTGTTCTGTAACAAAACAAACAGAAATATATTATTATATACCCAATGATAATACACCACGGTAACCTACTGGTATATGGTAATGGACTGCTGAGACAAGGTCTCGGGTTCGATCCACACACCAATGACTTTTCGATGGGTTTTCGAAGTTGTGTGTATTTATGGCAGGATTAGAAGTGCCCGGTTAATGGCAACATGCTCGTCACCTATAACATTGGGACATAAACATAAACTGGCGAAAGGTGGGTGCTAGCACCTCTGCTCACGGTGTTTCCCTTCGTGGATATAGGCGTGAGTATATGTTATGTAAATAATGCCAGTTGCAATAAATGCTTGGAACCCGTGTTCTGCTGTCCTACTTCTCCTCTCCTAATGGATTACTTTATATCTGAGCGTCTGCCGCCTAACCCCCTAACACAGAGAAAAGTTTCGTCCGTCAATCAGTAGTTAAGTTTAGCTTGCGCCCTAAAGAGCTCGATAAGTCCAAGACAAATCAATAAAACTTTACCTCGCCTGATGGTAAGCTGAAGGCAAAGTCCATGTATATACCATGATACAATAGTGATACTCAGCTTGACGGCCTTATCATATGCTTTTTCACGCCTCGCTTAAATGCCTCGGGACTGTAGGAAGAAGGAAACACGTGTGCTGGTAATGAATTCCAGGTCTTGGTGGTGCGGCAAAGAAAAGAGTCTCCGGACCGCTTGGTTCTTGATTGTATATTCTGAACCGTGTGCGGGTGACATCTAAGCCCTGCACGTGTTGTTCTGTGTAGGAAATGAGAAGGTGGAACTAATTGGGAGAGCTCATCAGAATTTTCACCATGGTACACGCATTAAAATACTGCCAAGGACGCAACATCTTCACGCATCTGCAAAGGCCGTATGAACGCGACTTCGTTTTTAATTTATATATGCAGAGCGCACTGCTACAAAATGCTATTATATTTTCAACAGGCGCACAAATTAATACGAGACGCCTGCACGAATCAAGTTAGCAATCTGTTGTATAACAAATTGCTAATTGCGAGTTGTTTAACTAATTGCTAATAATTGCAAGTTGTTTCCCAACAAGTGCATTCATGTTGTGGTAATTTTGTAAAGGTTTTTCGTGGGCAGAGCTCTTCAGGAATATAAAGTTTATGTAATCAAATCAAGGGTCAAGTGCGAATCGGAGAGGGTGGTCATTGGTGAATAAGTTCAAAAAGTTTATATTGTCCTTTAAGCGGGGCGTGAAAAAGCATATGATGAGGCCGTCAAGCTGAGTGTCACCATTTGCACATGGTGTGTCTAAGTAGGTAATGGTGACCCTCTTTTCTGAGACTTTGCCTTCAGCTTACCATCAGGCAAGGCGAAGTCTAATTGACGTGTTAAACATAAAAAAAATAAAAATATTGTTGACAGCTTCATTATTTCATATTGTTATATCGGCGTATTTTTGAGAAAAAGGTTTTGATAGACAGACAAACCGATAACAAGGCAAGGTGACGTTACGGACAAATTTAATTGGACAATAAAGTAATCCTATCTTACAAGGGTTCTGTTATTTTCTTAAATTTAGGTAGTTATTTGACTTGTTTTAAGAAGACGAAAACGGCATTTGATACTTCTTTCTACATAAACCCTATCAAAGTAACCAGTATCCTCAGGGTAGGTACACGCGAGTTCACCGCGAAGATCGGCTATGTTAGCCAGCGCCGAGCCGACTAGGAGTCGAAGTGATCATCATCAAAATAATCAAGAGAAAATCCAGAAAGAAAAAAATTAACATCTAAGTCCCTCGTTCAACTTTTGTGCGGGATATAAGTTTCGAATCTACATCTCATAGTAGCTCCCAAGCTCTTCTCGTGTTGTCTTGCTCACTCTCAGCAACGATAGGTTGGATACCACGTATGTCAACACATCCCACACAAAGGAAAACGTTTTAACACGGGCTCCACAATCCAGCCAAGACTTCAGTCAAAGTAAACCTCTAACTCTAAACCAACAAACACATACCTTATGTTCCCACGAAACAGACGAACGAAACACGACTTTATCGAAACATAGATAAGACAGACATTGCAATAACCACTGTTCTTATATTCAGTATAGAATCATTGAATTCTCAACTACGGGCACAATGCTTTAAGGTTGAAATTCAATTGGGCGTGAAATTTTCATATGCTCGAAATACGGACGGGAGCAATTTGTCCGTTAGATGATACAGGTGAACGGATAGGTGTAATTGTTACAATACATGAAGGATGAACTCGTTTAGACGAATTCAATGCTTTTGAAGAATAAGCAGTCTCGTATTGTGAAATAATAGAGTACTCTAGTATGTATGGAGAGTTATTTTACGCCAATTATGTCGTAATACAATCTCATACACGCTACAGAGAACTTATAGTTCAGTCTATAGTTATAAAATCTGTGAAGACGAATGTATATGCTGCCATACTAATGCTGCAGAACCTCGTTCTTCAATCAGCAGGTATATCATCACGTGGAGTGGCTTGGGTCTCTTTGCGAATATATTAATAGGACCCCATACATTCACGTCTGTTCAATTCTTGATCAATATTTTTAAAGCATTTAGTATTATATTGTTTATTGTCAGTAACTTAGTGATTAGAGCGTTCCCCTTGTAAGGTAAAGACAGCGGGTTCGAATCCCGCCGGAACCGGTTTTCTACACACAGGACAACCTGATGGAAAGTGGTTAACATGACCTATGAACGTGTGTAACACCAGAGTAGTCACACCCGTACTGCCTGTAAGAACAGAGATTTTCTGTGCCTTCAGTGCCGAACACAAAATCAGGACTAGCCTTTGGTCTTCCCACTGACATCACAAATACTCTCCAGTGAGCTCTGACTACCCTACTCACAGCCGGGAACACAACACAAGGTTATTATAGCCGTGGTATTCTGTAGGGTGGAGGTACTTCCCCAGTCGGAATTGGGCCGGAAATACCGTCGTGTCCTACCTCCAATTCTTAATAAATATAAAAATAATCTTAATCGGTCTTGATCAATATGTCTACAATTCAATGTTTCTTTGACAAACAAATGGCAAAATGTCATGGATTAACAAGTTAACTAGACATTTGGTCATCTTTATTAGCAACCATTGCTAAAATAACAGCTGACGCAATCGCTAATCATATTGTTTGCGCAAGAACAAGAGGAAAACATTTCAATCAGTTGCGCATATAACACAATTAAACAACTTTATTAAATGTTCCAGACATAACTGGAACAACACTAACACATATACCCTTATACTGCAAACCCGGCTCCTTTAAGCGAGGCGTGAAAATCTTGATGAGGCCGTCTAGCTAATTGTAGCATTATTGATATATAGTATGATGTGACCCTGAGATTTTCCTTTAGCTAACAATCAGGCGAGAACATTGAAAGAAAGAAAAAATACTACACATACAGTCGCGCCTTTTCCCCAGTGGGGTAGGCAGAGATTTCCATTTTCCACTTGCCACGATCCTGGCATAACTCTTTCGCTTCTTCTACTATGAAATGCATATGAGGCCAAGAACACAATGGTCCCCGTGAATTCTAAGTTTTGGGTCAGTACAAAACAAACTATTAGATATAATAAGTTACTTTAGATTTATATTTGACAGCCGCTGTGGCGTTCTTTTTTTACGTGCGCAAAATTCCCACGGATACCTCCCCACCCGGAGCCGGTGGAAAAGTTTATATCGGACTCGAACCGACTAAAACGCACGCCGTTTTGGTTGCAGAAGGTGAGGTTGACAGGCATATCCCTCGCACCCCGACCGACCCAGGGCCATCTCTCACGATCTGGCCCTCTCCTCGGGTGTAGGGACTACAGAGTCCCCAACTCGTCCCTGAAAACGGGGAGGCGCGCCGCCGCTGCGGCCTGCTTCTACTAAGGTAGCCTGTGTGGCATGACGATAGTGAACGCGACGGCTACGCAGGAGGCGCGGTTTCGATCCCCGCTCAGTGCAAGTATTTGTATGCATGAATATGGGTATTTGTATTGCTCTGGGTGTTTCCATGAATAATATGTATGTTTCGCAAAAAAACAGTATTTATGTATGTTTACTACCATTCTAGATTCCATAACACAAGCTAGTTAAGCTATGCTTACCATGCGTCTAGATAGCGTGTAGAATGTTGTAGAATATTTATTTATATATTACAGTAACGTTAAATGACATAGTCTATAGACATGCTACCAATTTACTGAATTTTCTGGGAAGTCTGCCCCACAGCCTTACTGGTGAGGGGAAAGCTTGGACTACAGAGATCTTAGTGGCATCGCATACACCCGTGCGTGATGTCTATCCACTTGTACCCTCACGTGAATCCATTATACTTAGACCTAACCTAATTCAAGATCATTTAACAAAAAAAATCGCATCTTATTATTTCAAAGACAGAAACAACATTTGAAAGTGCAGATACAGACACGTAGTAAAAGAACTCGAAAGAGGGTAGATTGCTCCCAAAAATCATTTTTCCCTGTTCACCGCCAATACTCCAGTTCCTCCGTGATCATGGTGCTTGCAACAGCGCCGACATATCGGAAACTCAGTACAATACAACATGGTAAATATCCTTATTACATTAATACTAATTTGAAATTCGGTCTTTTCAGGTACCATTTTCCAGGTCATTCGTCCCACAAACAGGCGAAGCTCTGACATCAATACCCACAGGCGGCATGCGTTTTGGTCGGTTCGAGTCCGACATAACGTGGAGTTAACGAAGAAGAAACTTGGATGTGATAAGCGCCTCTGTTTAACCGGGACAAAGATGCAATGTGTGTATGTGGTTTTTTTATACCACTTAGGTGGCAGACAAGCACATGCCTCACCTGATGGAAAGTGATTACCGTGGCCTATGAACGTGTGTAACACCAGAGGAGTCACACTCGCGCTGTCGACGACCTTGTAAACACAGAGTTTCTGTGCCGTCAGTGTAGAAGAAAAAGCAGGACAAGCCTTTAGTTTTCCCACTGAAAGCACTAACACTACAGTGAGCTCTCCATCTAGCTAGGGGGTGTCCTACCATCGATTTACTGAATCGTGGTTACCGCTCTAGATTTTATAATATTTATTACAAATATTTATCATGCGATATCGCGTGTCTAATATACCTACGTATATATAACAAAATTATTCGCTTGTAAATGTTATATCGTGCTACAATATATCAATTTATATTAATCACTAATTAGTCACAATAACACTTATAACGTACGTAACATGTAACAATAAATATATAGTTATACGATCGTCGTCTAACCTGAATCGGGTTCGCGCGAAACAAGATCGAAGAAAGAACACTATGACGTGCCTATCTTTGTACCTACATACATATAATCACGCCTTTATCCTCGGAGGGTTAGGCAGAGGTGAACTAACACCCACATTTCACCGATCATTGAATTCCGTCCCACGTAATAGAGGGTGAGCCTTTTGCCGTCTTTCGGGAACTATTATTGATTCAAGCCATACATCTGAGGCTGAGTCTGGGCTGTATATATATCTGTCTGATGTTCAGCCCAATCCCTTAGTCGCCTTGCACGACACCGCATTGGAAGAGATGGGGTGGTCCAAATTCTACTCTGCCGGGCCGGGAACCACACGACTACCTTGGTACCTTTAGAGGAAAAATTCGGAACCCTTATAGGATTACTTCCTTGCCCGTCTATCTGTCTATCAGTCTGTCTGTGTGTTTTCCTCAGAAAAACGTGAAGGCATTAAGTTGAAATTTGTACCACATATTCGGACATGTAACGTCTTGAAACTGTGCAAAAATCAACTTACCCTTGGAGTACGATTTCTACTCCCGGTTGCACTTTGAGTGACCAGAGTCCGCTCTCCTTACCACGATTGGATATTTGCCTGACTAGTCAAATTAGCGACTTTTTACTAAACGCCAAAAAGGTAAGTTACAAGGAACATGTTTAAATAAATTATAGTGACGTCATAATATTAATAGTTAATTAATTTACTATTATAGGTTGGGTGGATGAATAAAAATAAATAAAAAATATAAAATAATAATCTAAGCAATTTTTACCGCTCTTTTGCCATTCTTAATTTAATGAGCTCAGTTAAATAATTTATTTTATTTACAAATAGGTACCCAAATTGGTTAATTTTGGTTACAACGGAAGCGTTTATACTCGTAAATGTAGAATGCCTCCGTAACAATAATCAACGCTCAAATAATTCGAAACCAATCAAACTTGCCATTTACCAAACGCTACAATATCATAAACGTAAACCAAAGCTCGATTGCGGTATTTATCCTAAGGAGTCAATCAAGTCATTAATTCCACCCTCAATTAACAAACCATATAGGTAACGTTTGATTCCCTTTCATGACGTTTGTTTAGGATCTGCGAGGTCATGTGTGCTAACGCGTAAGGTAAGTAACTAAGTAACTGATTAACAATTAATGAAATTGTTAGTCGAGGCTGTGATACAATGGTACACACAGATACATGTATACATATAAACACGCTTTTATCCCTGGAAGATTAGGCAGAGGTGAATTAACACACCCACATTTCACCATAATTGTATTTGGTCCCACGTAATATGGCCTATAACCATTTTTCGGGCACTATTGTTGACTCGAGCCATGCATCTGAGGCTGAGTCTGGGCTGCATATACTATTTCTGATGTTAAACAGCCCTATCTCTTAGTCGCCTTGTAATACACCGCATGGGAAGAGATGGGGCGGTCCAAATTTTAATCCGCCGGAAACCATTCGGCCGAATACATGAATACGTATGTATGTATATCTTCAAAGGTGAAGCTGTATACTTGTTTCCTTTGCGCGCGTTTGGCACGAGAGGCGCAAAGCTCGCGAGGTCTCTAACGGCGACGAAGCCTGCTGTGTGGCGTGCTGCCCCAAAAAGGGGAGAGAGCGAAAATGGTGGGGCACATAAAATAAGTTGTGGGGAGTCAAGAAATGCGCGCCTGAAAGAGAGTCTGCTCTCTTTCAGGCGCGCATTTCTTGACTCCAGTATGCACTACATGCCAGTAGGGTGCGCATCTCCCAAGATTCGGCCCGTTATAACCAAGATGGTTGGTAGGGTCATGGGAAGGAGGTGGGAATAGTGACTTCTTTCCTTGGTTCTGTCTTCCAAATCTCTCTAAACTAAAAATAATAATTTTATTTGAATTTTGGATGTTGATTCGATGGAGCTTGGATTAAATTTAGACTATATATGAATTTTAATTTTTTACATCGTTGTATTGTATTTTACATCGTTTCGGTAGGACTAAGTAATACTACTCCTGTGCAGGGTTTACCTTTCACGTGTTTATTAATTAATCACGCACATCATCATGTGGGGTAGGTACGGAAATGTCGGAGTTATTTAATTAACTTAAACAGACAAACCATTACAGACGAAGCAGAATAAAAATTTTCACGTTGTACTGGACAACTGTGAAATAAAATTCTATTTTGGGAACAAACAATTAACCCTCTCAACGGAAGGGTCGCCAACCCTTCCATATTCGGCCCACTCGGCCGCTTGGAATTGTCAGTACCACCGTAATAATGTCTGTATGACACGCTAAAACTTACACGGGGCGATACGGGAACGACACGATCGATCGCTATAACATTATAGGAATAACGAACTTATGAATCTGTAAGAAAATTTCGGCAATTTCATAGGTAATACCTAACATTTTAGCGATTCATTTTTATTTTTTTCATATATTCAGATTCAAAAAATTCTTGCCAGTTATTTGAACTGGATTATACTGAAATATAAACTGGATAAATATGTGATTATCTCAAAACCGTAATATAATAAGAACAGCACAAGAAGAAGAATAGCATATAAGAGTTACGAACGATAACTTTACTCATTTATCGTTAGATAATATTATCATATCATAATCAA
This sequence comes from Eilema griseolum, assembly GCA_963662185.1. NCBI lineage: Eukaryota > Metazoa > Arthropoda > Insecta > Lepidoptera > Erebidae > Eilema > Eilema griseolum. The sequence continues at coordinate 3,673,698 of OY759229.1, read as the reverse complement.
TGTTTTACAGAAGGAGTCATGTATTCATAACTATTTTATAATTTAGAAATACGATAATATATTACATTTCAGTCCTGAAGTAATGGGACGTTTTCAAATAGGTATATCTGCAAACAGAGACAGTTTAAGATAGAAACTATGTTATTATAATACAATCAGAGAATAGAGCTATGAGTAAGAATGAACGTTTAGGCAGGTGCTATTATATTCGTAGATATAATTAATTTTCGCGCGTTGTTTCCGGCAGAGTAGAATTTGGGCCACCCCATCTCTTCCCCTGCTGTGTCATACAATGCGACTAAGGGATAGGGCTGTTTAACATCAGACAAATATACTATATACAGCACAGACTCAGCATCAGATGTATTGGTCGAGTCAACAATAGAGCCCAATAAACGGCTATAGGCTCACCCCCTTTTACGTGGGACTGAATAGTGAAATTATATAGGTGAAATTTAGGTGTTAATTCACCTCTGCCTAACGCTCCGGGGATAAAAGCGTGATTATATGTATGTATGTATCTCTTGCCGTGCGGTATCATGTAATGTGACTAAGGGATAGGGCTGTTTAACATCAGACAGATATATACAGCACAGACTCCTCTTCAGATGCATGGGTCAAGTCAACAATAGTGCCCGGAATACAGCATGAGGCTCACCCCTTATTACGTGGGACCGAATTGTAGGTGTTGTGCAATTAGTGGTTGAAGTGCGGGTGTCAATTCACCTCAAAATGTTGCTGGAACAGACTGGATGCGGAAGGCGGAGGATCGGAGAAAATGGCGCGCATTTTGATGATTGATTGAATTCACCTCCACCTAGACCTCCGGGGTTAAAGGCGTGATTATATATATGTATTATTTATTTATTTTTTAAGAACAAGAGCATCGAGTTAGCAGCAGCACCAACTGGGATGCATATACCTTAAAAAAGCGTGAACTTTGACCCAAATTCGATGTTACGTGAAATAAAAGGTATGGCTTCACGTGGGGAGTTTCTCACAGTAAGAATTAAAAAAAAAACGGTGTGTACCAGACCCTCTACACGTTCAACCCAAAAACCGAATACGTCCGCACTTATGTGACCTTAGAAGATTTCCGTGTGACACGCTATTGTGTGATTTATATGCTACGATACGACACCAATACGATTTAGACAAATAAAATTAGTGGCTTTAAATCTTTTCAGTATCCTATTGTTTGTATGTACCTATGTTTAATGTGTACTATGGATACCAATTACATAATTGGCGAAATATGGGTGAAGAGGTAGGCAAAAGTATAAAACCCTATGCACGTTTGTACAGTCAGAATAAACACTGCATTATTTTAAAATAAAGCAACCTATTTCAATTCAACAAATCAATTATTTCTCAAGTTCACTAACCACGTTCCTACTTCACGACTACCAAACGAGAACTGCCATGAATAAAAGAACGAAAGTTCAAAAGCTTATTCTATAAATCGTTCTGTAATAAGCTTTTAACCTTAACCCTGCAATATCTAGACCACTTACCGCATTTAAATCGTCTTACTCCACCGTACCGTGTAAGTGGGCCTATAAAAGTCAATGACCCCACCTTGTTAGGAAAATCGCGCGGAAACTGGGGCTCTATAACAAGATAATTAGAGCTTTATATAGGGTTTTTACGCAATACGATCCAGGTATCATTGCTGATTTTGATTCAGAATACAATATACAGTGTTATGTAAGAAGCGAAAGAGGTATGCCAGGACTGTGGCAAGTGGAAATCTGTAGTCCCTGCCTACCTTACTGGGAAAAATGCGTGACAGTATGTATGTATGTATGTATTCAGAGTCAGTAGAATTATGGATCGCCATTCACTACAGTGCTATTTTTACCTGACTGCACCAGTGAGGGTAATGTTTTCTTTGTTCCCTTCTACAGGCCTAACGGATGGACGGATTTTGATGAATAGGGTTTCAAATGAAAGGTATTCATCTTTCAAGCGTCATAGGGTACATAAAATGTCAACAAAAACTATACTGTGAATTTGGACGCTAAAATACAGGTTGTTAATTTATTTTTGCATTCAATTTTATCGAGTAGGGTATTAAAATGAAAGGATTTTGAAGGAGATTACAAAACTCTATACATATCATAACTAAAAAGCTTAAAATATAATTAATTGGTGAAAAAAATATTGAAAAATTAAAAAATTGGAACAAGTTTAATAGCAGGCGGTAGTTTATTTCAGTTTCTGAACGGTAAATGGGTATCACCTGCTATAAAACTTCTTTTAGGCAGTACTCGGGTTTATTATTTTTTTCTCGTCTGTTTCTGAACCATTTCCTTTTCATTGATTTATATGGTTACTTTTATTTTTTATTTTTTTAGGTTCCATTAATAATATTTACATAATATACACGGAAGTTATCGAAATGAAAATATATATAAACAAGAATATTTAAATAATCCTGCAGGTTCAGGCGTCAAAGAATTCCTCCCCATCGATGTCAACCGGGAAGGTGGCCAGAAGGCTGGCGGCATTGCCACGTTGAATGGCAATACCAATCCTTTGCGCAAGGAATAAACCAGCCCATTGTTACTAAATACCTTTTAGCTATAACGTCTTTGGAAACAGTTTCTTTCACATTTCCACACAGAATTTTCAGTGATGAATTATTGTATATTCTGACCAATAGGCGAGCACTAACTATAATGAATCAGTTTGAATTCTAAATACAAAACAACAATTAATCAAAATGTCCAAATACCACAAAATTCAAGGCACGTAGGTACACTGGTCATAAATTTTATTAGTTCTTCGAATAAACAAACCTAAATAATTTACAGGCCGACGTAGACTCGGCAGCACCGTCGGGTTCCAATTATGTAACATTACTGTAAACATCATGTGCGCGTTTAACGTAGCCGTATGCGTAATTGTGATTCTAATTGAATTACTGCTAGGCAAGGTAGGAAGGTATGGAAGAGAGTTATACTTTAAGCCGAGCCCAAAGAGGAGGTGATGATGACGTTTATAATAATATACCTAATATAAAATATATAATATTTCTAGGAGGTAGGATACGATGATATTTATGTCCAATTGAGCAGTCCGACTGGGGATGTACATCCACTCTACAGGATACCGCGATCATAATAACCTCGTGTTGTGTTCCCGGCAGTGAGTAGGGTAGCCAGAGCTCACTGGAGGATTTATGTGCTATCAGTGGTAAGACAAAAAGCTTGTCCTGCTTTGTCTATTACACTGAGAAACTCTTGTGCTTACAGGGTCGGCGGCGCAATTGTGACTCCCTTGGTGTTGCACGCGTCCATAGGCCACGATAACCACTTTACATCAGGTGGGCCGTGTGCTTGTCTGCCAACCTAATGGTATAAAAGATACATTCAATCATTAGACTATTTATTCTGTTGATTGGCACTTGAAGGAATTTGTTGTTACACATATTGAGAACTCACTTGTACTGTTCCACAGTGTTTTTTATTTGTTATTAGACCTGACCGGTTTCGCCTTACGGCATCATCAAAGATTTAGAATGACATTCTGTGGTATTTTTTTTATACCTCTTAGGTGGCAGACAAGCATACGGCCCACCTGATGGAAAGTGGTTACCGTGGCCTATGGACGTTTGTAACACCAGTGGAGTCACAGTCGCGCTGCCAACCTTGTAAGTACAGAGTTTCTGTGCCGTAAGTGTAGAAGACAAAGCAGGACAAGCCTTTAGTCTTCCCACTGACAGCACAAATTCTCCAGTGAGCTCTGGCTTCCCTACTCACCGCTGGGAACACAACACGGGGGTTTTTTTTTTTTTTTTTACGTGCGCAAAATCCCCACGGATACCTCCCCACCGGAGCCGGTGGAGGAGGTTATGTCGGACTCGAACCGACTAAAACGCACGCCGCCTGTGGGTCGTTTTGGTTGCCGAAGGTGAGGTTGACAGGCATATCCCTCGCACCCCGGCCGACCCAGGGCTATCTCTCACGATCTGGCCCTCTTCTCGGGTGTGGGGACTACAGAGTCCCCAACTCGACCCCGGAAACGGGGAGGCGCGCCAGGCGCGCCACCGCCGCGGCCTGCTTCTGCCAGGGTGACAGGCGGCTCTACCTGTCACCCCCAGGCCGGCGCTCATGGGGGGCGAAGGTCGTTCATCGACCTCCGACGCCCGAGTTGCCTTCGTACGCGGGCAGCTTGGCTCGCGATCCTTCGGCGCTCCCGCTGCCGCTCCCGCCCCGCCTCCTCCTTCACGAGCATTACTTGCTCGCAGAAGGAGGCGTCGGCCGCCCACGCATCCGCGCAGCGGACCATCGCCGCGAGCAAGGTGGAGAGCGTGAGAACTCTCACTCCCAGGGCCGCCACAAGCTCCCGCCTCGGCGTCTCCCACGCCGGACACTCGGTGAGCGTGTGCGGACCTGAGTCCTCGCTCGCGTCGCAGTGATGGCACTCGGACGTTGGCTCTTTCTCCATCCGACGCAGATACTTTCCGAAGCACCCGTGCTCGGTGATCATCTGCGTCAGACGGTACGAGAGGCTGCCGTGTGGCCTCTCTAGCCACTCCCCCATGATGGGTCTTACCGCCGTTACTACGGCCTGCCCTGCGCCTGGTCGCCCAAGTCGTATCTCCCATTCCGCCACCATTTCCCTGTGGAGCCGGGATCTCACGGCCCGAATTTCTTCGGGCTCGGGATCGTGACACAACACGGGGGTATTTGTTAAGTGTGGTTGAAGCCCTAAATAGTCCAGTAACTGATCCCCAAAATACATGCATCAGCTTAGTTTCACGAGTCAGTTTATTTTATTTACACTCACTTTTCTTTTTATTGTGCGAAAAACCCCACGGATGTTAAGTTAGACTTGAGCCGACTAAAACACACGCTGTCTATGGGTCGATATTGACAGCCGGAGGTGAGGTTCGCAAGCATATCCCTTACACCCTGGCCGACACAGGGCCATCTTTCTCAACCTGCCCCTCCTCGGGTGTGCCACACCCGGGAAAGACGCACCGCTACCGATTGCGCTTACTGACGTTGTAACGCAGAAACTCATATTAATTTTAAGACCAACATTGTAAAAACTTATATTCACGACAATAAACTTACCTATCTATCTATTTATCCACCTATCTGATCTCTGATTGTGGAGGTCTTTATGGCAGCCGCTTCACGGAAAATATCACAATTCATCCGTTTCGTAGTTATACTGAAAACCGACCCCACCTAAGTTACGGCAGGTGTCGAAGAATGATGAATTACGTCTCTTGTTCATTAGGACAGGCAGAGATCACATTTAATATCCACTTGCTATGAGTATAAAATACACTAGTACACTTTCTTTAACGCGTACCCATTCTGAAGTGATTTTTTTTTATACCACTTAGGTGGCAGACAACCACACGGTCCACCTGATGGAAAGTGGTTACCGTGGCCTATGGACGTTTGTAACACCATAGGAGTCACAGTCGCGCTGCCAACCCTGTAAGTACAGAGTTTCTGTGCCGTAAGTGTAGAAGACAAAGCAGGACAAGCCTTTAGTCTTCCCACTGACTGTTTGCCCGTATATTTTCGTCTCATAAATATATTTTGTCAATGTTGATTTGCTCATACTATATACGTTGTCTTACCCTCCATCTGATTACGAAAATCTTTTGTCAATTTATTGCTTACACTTGTGAGACATATATTGAATCCGGTAGGAGGGGCAGCGGTAGAGTCGTAAGTTATAAGACTTATTCATAATTTTTTGCCTGGTAAGTCGAGATGGGTCACTTAGACTAGAATCATTAGACACATCAAGGTTTTATTCGCTCACGGTCATTATTATCTTAACATCATTCCTGATGACATCTGAGGCTTGATTTTGGCTTTATCTTAGGTTTGCTAACCTGGCGTACATTCCAGCCCAGAGAATAATACCTAAAGGAGTAAATACCGGTTTGTAAGTGAGGTCAGCTTGGACTTCACAACCTTTTTATATAGTGCGAATAATTCCCACGGATACCCCCTTCGCTGGAGTCAATGGGCGAGGTTATGTCAGACTTGAACCAACTCTGCCCGGGTACGAAGGCAACTCGGGCGTCGGAGGTTGATGAACGACCTCCGCCCCCCATGAGCGCCGGCCTGGGGGTGACAGGTGGAGCCGCCTGTCACCCTGGCAGAAGCAGGCCGCGGCGGTGGCGCGCCTCGCCGTTTCCGGGGACGAGTTGGGGACTCTGTAGTCCCCACACCCGAGAAGAGGGCCAGATCGTGAGAGATGGCCCTGGGTCGGCCGGGGTGCGAGGCATATGCCTGTTAACCTCACCTTCGGCAACCAAAGCGACCCACAGGCGGCGTGCGTTTTAGTCGGTTCGAGTCCGACATAACCTCCTCCACCTGCTCCGGTGGGGAGATATCCGTGGGGATTTTGCGCACGTAATAAAAAAAATAAAAGAGACTTGAACCAACTAAAACGCACGTCGTTTGAGTGTTGTAGGTTGATGAAGTGAAGTTACCGGAGGCATTTCCTCGGTTCATTTACTCGCGATCGCATATAGCTCTCAATAACCGATATCAAAGAAACTGAACTCTTGGTAAAATTCAATGGTCAATAAACAAAAGCTTAAGGTTCGTTTTGTCGTACATTAACATAATAATACTGTGTAATACGTTATCAGAAGCATATATCATAGACGTTTTATGGCACACGCGCCGTGTCCATTCAAACGGATGGACGTGACCAAAATACGTGCGAGATACGAACTGTTTTAACGTAAACGAAAATTAGGGTTGATACTTTTAGATGTATGAATATTTATATATGGGCTTGTTTAGTTATTATTTTAGTGTCAAAAGTCATTGAAATAACGACATTTTAACGGCTTCTATTGCGATTTATTTTAGAATATATTATTGGGTGGTATTTAAACGTAAATCAAATAAAATACTATTTTTATGAAATAATAATCCAAATTTCCATCAAAATTACTGATTGCACAGCAGAATACTAAATTCAAAGTATTAGAAAACACACTACAATTTATACTGATTGAGCACCAATAAACTACTTACTTGCTTGTAAAAAAAAATATAGTCTTTTAACCTAACCATTTCGGGGTGGGTGGTGATCATTCTGAACTTAATTAGATGTACAATCAGTATTTTTACTGAACGCGTAGTATCTTCTACATGCGCACTAGTTAATTTGCCGTGCTGTTAGTACCTATTTTTGATAAACGTTTATAATTTTTGTACTTAAATAAATTTATTTGTTTGCATTATGAGGATAAAAGTAATGTAATCTATTGATAATATGTGATTATTTAATGTGCAATTAATAATATTCCTTATTATTTACTATGTATACCGTCTCATGTTTTGAATACACAGAATATAATGATATTCTTGCCTGTATTAATTGAGGAGTCCAATAGAGTTTTTATTTAAATCACTTCAGTATACCCACCTCTCCTAAAATGTGAACTTGTAGGAACTGTTGAAATGGTTTTAACATAAACTCACGCATATATCCCCGAAGGGGTAGACAAAGGTGCTAGCATATTTCGCCAGTTTTTATGTTCACCAATGTAATCGGTGGTTTAAAACACACAAAGAATAGGTTAACCGGCAAAAGGTTATCGCTACTCCTGATCAAAAACGACCTGAACTTTTATTTTATATATAAAACTACCCGCTGAAAGACCTGCTTTAAGATTCTAAAGCTTAAGACATTTAAATATAAACTATTCCAATTCCTCCTGAATAACATAACATATAACATAAACTCACACCTATATCCCCGAAGGGGTAGGCAGAGGTGCTAGCACCCACATTTCGCCAGTTTTTATGTTTAGGTCCCAATGTAATAGGTGGCGAGCCTATTGCCATTAACCGGGCACTTATAAACCCGCGATAAATACACACATAACTTCGAAAAGCATCGAAAAGCCATTGGTGTGTGCCATGGTAAACCTGGGATCGAACCCGAGACCTCGTCTCAGCAGTCCATTACCCATACCACTAGGCTATCGCGGTTGGTCCTTCTGAATAAATGTTACTATTCCACGAAAGACTTCCTAAGCGAACGTTTTGTGTCTAAAATTGACTTATTCAGTGATCCTTAATTTGTGTAACCTATGATATGAAATTTTGTACCTAATTATATAACTTCTATTATGACTACCTATATCATTTAAACGAGGAATTATTATCAATTATAAGCTGACATTATTTAATTTTGCATGTATTTGTAACATTCAATATTTGTACGCTGGAGACAGCAGAATATTATGTACAACCAACTTTGTAACAATTTTTATACAGTATATTTTTTTATACCACTTGGATGACAGACAAGCACACGGCCCACCTGATGGAAAGTGGTTACCGTGGCCTATGGACGTGTGCAACTCCACGGAAGTCGCACTCGCACTGCTAACCCTGTAAGCACATAGTTTCTGTGCCGTCAGAGTAAAAGACAAAGCAGGACAAGCTTTTGGTCTACCCACTGCAGCGTACCAATTACATAATGTATTAAATTTTAACACACAAGTAAACACACATCTAGCGCACAGAGCGTCGCTATAACAACCTACCTTCACGTAAAACGGTACGCCGGCCGCCGAGATGCTGATAGAACGATGCAAGATTATCTGCGCACGCGCTGTTTATGTTAACGGTTTAGATGCACACAGTCGCTTCAGTGGTGTTTATTGATCTACATAGCATGTGCTCAAAATTTCTTTTAAAATGAAGACTGCTTTATGTCAGAGATAATGCATTGTACGCTTTATAATAGACTAGCTGAGTCACCCCGGCTTCGCCCGGGGTATATTTTGAAGCTTCATATCCCTTTGAGCCCGTATGTTTTAGTCTTCAAAATATGTATGAAAAATTGCCGGATTTGTTAACATTTATTATCAATGCTCCGCTCCCTTAAGTAGTAGCGTGATGATATATATCCTAAAACCTTCCTCGATAAATGGACTACCCAACACTGAAAGAATCATTCAAATCGGACCTGTAGTTCCAGAGATTAGCGCGTTCAAACAAACAAACAAAGAAACAAACAAACTCTGCAGTTTTATAATATTAAGTATAGATTTTATCGAAGTGTAATAATGATTAATAACAGATTAAAAGTAAAAAAGAAAAAGAACAGATACTAGGTAAGGTTAATTATTGTAAACTGTGTGTATAAGTTGATATAAACATTCAGCAGTAGGTATTATTTATACTGTTGATTGATAGCAATTTCAGTTAAGAACGTAGTTCTTTTTTTTTATATAGAACACGTCAATTAGACTTCGCCTTGCCTGATGGTAAGCTGAAGGCAAAGTCTCAGAAAAGAGGGTCACCATTACTTACACACACCGTGTGACAATGGTGACACTCAGCTTGACGGCCTCATCATATGCTTTTTCACGCCCCGCTTAAACGCCAGGCCTTAATGGTGCGACAGAGGAAAGAGTCACCGAACCGCTTGGTTCTTGATCGGATGTTCTGCACCGTTTGCGGATGACATCTAAGACCTGCACGCGTTGTCCTGTGTAGGAAAGGTCTGCTAAAGTTTATACTTTTTCCACGGTATTTACCACACCACATTACCGTTTATTTTTTATATTTTCTCGTTTTTAACGTAAAAACATAGTTCTTAAACATTATCAATCATGTTTAAGAACTATATTCTTAAATGCAATTGTAAACCTTTGAGGATGCCCTAAGGCGCAACCGGTCAGGTATTATAATAAAAAAATACTGTGGAAAAAGTACAAGATTTAGCAGTATTATTTCTCGCTATGCAAAATACTTACATGGACGACTGTCTCTTCCCTTAATAAGAATAATTGTCTTACATACAACTAAAAATATTATGGAAAAATAATCGGATTACGACAAAGGCTTTGATCTCCATTGCGACATTATGACATTACTTCGTACTTACATACATAACATACACCTATATCCCCGAAGGGGTAGGCAGAGGTACTAGCACCTACATTTCGCCAGTTTATGTTTAAGTCCCAATGTAATAGGTGGCGAGGCTATTGCCATTAACCGGGCACTTAGAAACCTGCGATAAATACACGCATAACTTCGAAAAGCATCGAAAAGTCATTGGTGTGTGCCATGGTAAACAACCTCGTCTCAGCAGTCCATTACCCATACCACTAGGCTACCGCGTTTCTTCAATAATATGTTACAAAATTATAGATAAAAATAGAATTGGAAAAACAGCGAACGTAAATCTCAATGGAGCCAACCCTAATTTCATCATACAATTTCACCACATGCATTCCACGATAAACAAACATACGAACAACATAAACGCAATGAAATTAGAACATAAACTATTCACCTGTGAAGCGTGACGCACTGCAATTAGACGGAGCCCACATCTGATACAGGTGCAGCCATATTGTTATAATTGTATTACTTTTCGAGGGGAAGTGTATTAAATGTATACGATTGGTGTGACTGGTACAGTAATAATACATGTTACTCTTCATGTTAGTGAGCAAATACTCCTAATATAAATAAGATAATATTTTCGCGTTCAGTAAAAATACTGATTGTGCATCTAATTAAGTTCAGAATGATCACCACCCACCCCGAAATGGATAGGTAAGGTTAGAAGACTAAGGCGGGAGCGAAGCAAAGCGGAGCTCCCGCCTTATGTCTTTGTGGTAATTTTTTTTATAATTGGTTGGTTGGTTGGTTGGTTGCTAAATAACTACTTACTTGCAGTAGTTTGTTGGTGCTCAATCAGTATTTTTGATGTGAATTTGGATTATTTTGTCGTACAAAATGTACTCTTTTTGATATACGTTTAAATACCATCCATATACCCAGTAAGATTTTAAAGGTCCCACCAAGCCAAGTTTACCTGTAAGCCTCGATACTCCTACAATAGAAAGTCAGTACACTTACAGTGGGGTTGGTCCATAGCTTAAAAGTCGCGCAGGGGGCTATGAAGCGAGCTATGCTTGGAGTTTCTCTGAAGGATAGAATTCGGAACGAGGTTATCCGACAAAGAACTAAAGTTACCGACATAGGTCACAGAATAAGCAAGTTGAAGTGGCTGTGGGCTGGCCACGTTTGCCGAAGGAACGATGGCCGTTGGAGCAAACGAGTCCTAGAGTGGAGACCGCGAGAAGGTAAACGAAAGGTAGGACGCCCCCTAGCCAGATGGACGGACGACCTGAAAAAGGTGGCTGGGACAGACTGGATGCGGAAGGCGGAGGATCGGAGAAAACGGCGCACATTGGGATGGCCTATGTCCAACAGTGGACTGCAGTGGGGTGATTGATTGCACTCCGCTAGATGATAAGAAATTGTATGTGAAGTCTACAGAATGGTGGACTTCAGCTTCTACTGTGCTGTGTCACGCTCCGCTTACAGACCCCGGGATTTTAGGAAGACGGAAAGACGTAAGTAAGTTATTAGGACATCTTAATAGATCTAGGTGGCGCTATCGTTGATAAGGTTTAATTTATCACAGTAATACGTTAGTTATTTTAAGCCTACTGTCAACTAAAAAGCCGCGGCCATAATAAACTCGTGTTGTATTCCTGGCGGTGAGTAGGGTAGCCAGAGCTCACTGGAGACTTTTTGTGCTGTCAATGGGAAGACGAAAAGCTTGTCCTGCTTTGTCTTTTACACTGACGACACAAAAACTCTCAATGTTTATAAAGTTGGTAGCGTGAGTGTGACTCTCTTGGTTTTGCACACATCCATAGGCCACGGTAACCACTTTCAATCAGGTGAGTCGTGTGCTTGTCTGCCACCGTAGTGGTATAAAAAAAATCTGTTAGTTATTTTTAAGACTGTCAACTAAAAAGTACACATGTGCGAAATTAAAAAAAAAATAACGGAAAGAGTTTTTACTAAAAATAATTTATCGAGTGAAGTTACCCGAAACCATTTTAAACACATAATTAGTCGAGTCACCGAACTATCATGCGTGCAATCAAAGGTGCACCAAAATAGTGGTTATTTTGGTACACCTTTGATTCCGAAAGAAAGGGGAAATGTAGGAAATATGGACACATATATAGTTAGATTAATAGAATGTCGTAATTTTATTTAACACAAATGTAAAAGGTAGATTTGGTGCTAAAAGTAAAGGGATATTGACATGACGAAGCGTAAAAGTATCAACTCAACTAATGAGAACAAAAATAACCTATTTATACTTGAATCGGTACTGAAAATAAATCCAAATTTGAAACTAAAATTGTGGGTACACTATCAACATTAGATTTTTTTCATATTACCTATTTAAAAGCCCTCTCTGCAATTCAAATTGACACCATACTAGTTTATCAATTAATATACAAATAATTTTATAATCAGTTTTTTCTGTTTCCTGTAAAAAAATGAAAAGTGGATTTATCGGTTTTTGTTCTGGACCTCTACCTCTGGAATAAAACTTTCATTAATTAAGGTTACTATAAAGTAGATGAGTATCTTGATGTCAATGCGTGGTCAACATAAGTCTCTTGCTAGCTCGCACAAAATAAATTGTAAACAAAAGCTAATTTAAAAAAGAAAGATAATCTAGTTCTAATATAGTTCTCTGAGTTTCTTGCTGGTATCTTCTCAGTAGCTCTTTTCTTTGCCGCACCACCAAGACCTGGAATTCATTACCAGCACACGTGTTTCCTTCTTCCTACTGTCCCGGGTCCTTTAAGCGGACGTGAAAAAGCATTTCATAAGGCTGCCAAGCTGAGTGCCACCATTGTAACATTACTTAGTGTCTGTAATGGTGACCCCTTTTCCTGAGATTTTCCCTTTAGCTTTTTTTTTTATACAATTTAAGTGGCAGACGGCCACACGGCCCACCTGATGGAAAGTGGTTACGGTGACCTATGAACGTGTGCAACACCAGTGGAGTCACATCCGTGCTGCCGATCCCGTCAGAACATAGATTTTCTGTGCCTTCAGAGCAGAACACAAAATCAGGACAAGTCTTTGGTCTTCCCACTGACAGCACAAAACCTCTTCAGTCAGCTCTGGCTACTACTACTAGTTATTAAAATTATTAGCTTACTATATGTAAATTGATTCTTTTGTTCTTTGACAATGTCGTTTTGCACATAATCAATAAATTAGGTAACAGTTGTATGACCTAGCTATATTTTGTTCTCATTGGCGCTTACGAATAGTGCCGTTGGACTTGTGCTTACGGTGATGTATGCCAAATATCCTTGCTTGGAGTGAGTTTTTAAACGCCAGTAACATATCTACCTTTTTAGCCCTCTAAATTACTACTTATAGTTGGCACTGTAAAGTTCAGTGCCTACTCTAGGGAATGTACTAATGTTCCTCTTTGCCTCAATGATGTCTGTAACTTTGTACTTCAGCCTTCAACGCAGATGGTAAAGGGCGTCTGGGGAAAAGTGCTGCTTTTAATTAACAAGTGGCCTCATTTTGCCGCTTTCACGCTCTGTTTGTTGATAATATGCCTGTAGGGACTACGATTGACAATAAATATTTCATATTTTAATTTCACATTTTATAATAAATTCATATTTTATTTATATAAGACTATCTGTATATTTCCGTCTACAGATCATTTCTCCAATCAAAGCCATCATTGAGTCTCAGTCGCATCTGAAGCTCCCCTTGGAGCCCAAGATCTGTTTCGGCTTTAGACTTCCACACAGTAATGTGCGCTTTTGACATTCTGCTCTTTTGACAATATGCGATCGTTTCTCATTTTGCGCTTTTGACGTTATGCTCCTAATCGCACTTCGTACAATCTTAAGCATAGATGGCCGTTAAACTTTTGACACGCACATGTCATCTACAACATGAAGCGAGCAATTATAGAGTCTACTGGGCCTACCTACCTCACGCAAGGCGCTGCAGTGTTTTTTATGTGTGTTTGTTTTTGTGTGTGTTTAAATTGTTAAATGTAAAATTATAATATCTCAAAACTATTTATTCAGTGATAAATCAACACTTACAATTTTTAATTCGAGACGAATGCGTTTGTTTTGTAAGAACATGGATGCAATTTCCAGATAATCTTATATCAACCTTGATAAATATACGACGTGTTAGCGTTTTATCACTCGCTCCTCAGATAAGTGAAGAAATCTGTGTCGTTTGCATACTGCGGAGGCCATAGAACTGGCGACAGATCCACATGTTTGTGTTGCTAAGGGAATACGACAAACTAGATTATGATCTATCTTAGTAAAGGGTATAAAAGGGAGCGTAGCTTTCACGCGAGTATCGCGATTCATTGCATACAATTCTTACCAGCCATGTAGTACATAGTATGAACACAAGGCCAAGGAGATAAGAATACATATTTATATGTGTATATACAGACTCTCTACTATTACAAAAGGTTGGATAAATTGATAGATGTACGTTATTGTTTGTTAAAAATATGAACGGATCTGAAACTACACAGCGGTGAGTAGGGTAGCCAGAGCTCACTGGAGAATTTGTGCTGTCAGTGGGATCCCTAGGATCTCCTAGATCTCCTAGGATTTGCGTAAACATTTTTTTATTTTTTTTTATACCACTTAGTTGGCAGACAAGCACATGGCATGGAAAGTGGTTACCGTGGCCTATGGACGTTTGTAACACCGGAAGAGTCACAGTCGCGCTGCCAACCCTGTAAGTAGAGTCTCTGTGTCATCAGTTTAGAAGACAAAGCAGGACAAGCCTTTAGTCTTCGCACTGACAGCACAAATTCTCCAGTGAGCTCTGGCTACCCTACTCACCGCTGGAAACACAACACACAAACATATAGTTGTAAAGGTTATCCCACGTGATGGCAAACGGCCATGGACATTGGACAGCCACATTCCGTTCATCAGTTTATTTCCACGGCTTGGCTCCCTGTTTCGAAGCTACGAATCCAACACAGCGCTATGTACCTACTTGTCTGCGCTTCTACAGACGACTCTCTTTCTATAGTACGTCAGGGTGTCTGCAAAATTACGCACCGTCGAAAACCGCCTTGAAAGAGATACTCTATGGACATTTTTTGCTCTTTTCTGATCCATGGAAATTTATTCTAAAACAATAAGTCATCGTGTCGCCCGTATTCTATGAGATTCTGTGTATGAGACAGATACTGGGCATGCGACCTCTCTGTAGCAGCGTGTGACGAGTTTATTTGCGAGTGTGTGTGTATTGTTTTAGATACAATATATTTTTATTACATTAAGAATATTTACATACATAATATACACGGAAATTATAGAAATAAAAATATATATAAAAAAGAATATATATCTAAATAATCCTGCAGGTTCAGGCGTCAAAGAATTCCTCGCCATCGATGTCAACCGGGAAGGTGGCCAGAAGGCTAGCGGCATTGCCACGTTGAATGGCAATACCAATAAACATAGATACATGTATTTCTGCTAAATTTTTGGACAATATAAGCTTACTTTGGCACTGACATCAACAAAATCATGTCTCAAATTACTTTAAAACGTCATATATTAATTAATGAAAACTGTATGGTGTGGAATATATTATTATGAACTGCAATTTACAAGTCATATCAATTATACAATACTTACAATTAATAGCTCAATTGCTATAAAAAAAACAATGTGAATTAATTTCTTCAATCAAAATCAACATTTCAACCAATTTAGATAATGGTCTTAATTGTCCATTTCTAAAGTGTTGCTCTCATACTACTCAACTATACATACATATAATCACGCCTTTATCCCCTAAGGGTTAAGCAGAGGTGAATTATCACCCACATTTCACTAATCATTGATTTCGGCCCCACGTAATAGGGGGTGATCCTATTGCCGTCTTCCAGGCACTATTGTTCACTCGAGCCTTGTAGCTGTGCCGAGTTTGAGCTGTATATAGCTGTCTGATGTTAAACTACCCTATTCTTTAGTCGCCTTGTACAACACCGCATGGGAAGAGATGGAGTGGCCCAAAATCTACTCTACCGGGAACCATTCGGCAATCAAATATTATATTTACAGTGTAAAGAAAATTTATTTCTATACGAGAAACAAGAATATATGCTATGGTTTCCTCTCGCCTGGTAGGGTTATTCGACAACTGACAAACGTGGAAACTAGTGTGGCGACAGTAATCTTTACTTCATAATAGATGGGATTCCCTTAATTTGCTTTTTATTGACTTCTGCGGGAGTGACTGTCAACTAGAGAGAGCTTCGTCATCGTCAGTTTACTTTTAAAGTTACTATAGACACCTTGTAGGTACATACAGAGTGAACTATTTATCTTCGAATCACACAACACAATAATTGTGGTCCGAGGGCATCAAACTCACAACAGTCGACGTATTGGCAGTTCTTCTTGCGATCACTTAAGCGACTACACTTGGGATTATTATCCAGGATGGAGACTCCAGTTCACTTGACAATAAGGTTGTTAGCGCTATTGTTGATTGTTGCTGGAGCGTCAACTGCTGCATTGAAGCGGCAAATATCTGGTATATTTATATAGGATTTCAACAATAATAAATACGTCATCCAATTGGAGAAATCCATTCTTTATGGCAGAAATCGCTTAATGCGATAAGGCCGACAATTGTACTGATCCCTTGTTATACACTTTATTTATTAATACATACATAAATATACTGACGCCTTTATCCCCAGAGGGTTAGGCAGAGGTGAATTAACACCCACATTTCACCAATCATTGAATTCTGTCCCACGTAATAAGGGGTGAGCCTATTGCCGCCTTCCGGGCACTATTGTTGACTAGAGCAATGCATCTAAAGCTGTCTGGTGTCGGTCTGTATATATGTGTCTGGTGTTAAACAGCCCTTAGTCGCCTTGTACGACACCGCATGGTGGCTCCAATTCTACTCTGCTGAGAACCACGCGGTGTACAATAAACCTATAAAATAAATTAATTAATTCATAATTCTTGGAGATTAATTGCTAAAAAAGCGCGTAATTAGGCGTCAATAACTCATACAATAAGTTTTCAGATAGTTCCGTCTCCCATCACATAGTCTATTTGTTTGGCTGGGCTGAGAAATCTATACCCCATGCGGTTAGGTTCGGTAGGTACAGTCAGCATCAGATTAATATTTACTAGCTAAGTAGGATTCAAAATGATCGTATTAACAAAACCTTAATTTTATATTAGTTATCAAATAACTATACTTACAACTAAAGCATCCAGAGTGGTCCAAACATTTTAACAATCAATTCTCCATAATAGTGTATGCTCATATTGATATGTGCTTTTTTTTAAAGTGCGCAATATCCCCACGGATACCCCCACCACGGACTCCGGTGGGGGAGGTTATATCGGACTTGAACCGACTAAAACGCACGCCGACTGTGTAGGCCGCAGGTTGCCGGAGGTAAGATTATCTGACATATCCCTCGCACTCCGGCCGGCCCAGGAGCTTGCACTCCGGCTAACCCTGGACATATTGATATGTGCAAGCAGTCCGTTCAATGGTATCTAAGCTAGCAAAATAATCTTTACATAATGTCACTTAATCACGTTTTGCATCCTATTCTTGTTATAGCATCTCTCTTTCATTTGGAACAAAACATGCAAAAATTGAAAGGGATGGATTTACAATAAAAAAGAAAACAAAATGTGTATAAAGGAATACAAAAAATCGGATCGTTTCGGACATTTAGCATTATCGGGCGTTCGCCTCCTGTGTACGTAGCTATGTATGGGTATACTACTTGCCTTTTTTTTGTATATTTTGTCATTTTCAGTAAGCTTCGGGGTATTCAGTACTGTAACTTTTTTCTTTTTTTTTCTATTTTTCAATTTTATATGTGTTTGAATGATCTGTTATTATATCATTTAACAACTTGTACTAACACGTCTGGCCAGTGCGTTGAAACAGTAGGCCAAAGCCTCTTAACATTGGTAGTGGCCTAGTTTAGCAGTGCACTGCGATGGGCTAATTGATTAATAGTTGACTCGAGCCAAGTGAACAATGCAATCCAGTCTATTTTTTTTAAATATTCAATGAAAATCATGCTTAAAGTATTTGCATTGCCGTAAGCCTTTTTATAAGTTCAACTTTTTTTTATAAAATCGGATTTAGTCACATTATATGTCAAAATAAAAGGTCATCAAAAGAATACAATTTAAATTTGGGTTTAAATTGTATTCTTTCATGCTTAAAGTATTTGCATTGCCGTAAGCCTTTTTATAAGTTCAACTTTTTTTTTATATAAAATCGGATTGAGTCACATTATATGTCAAAAGAAAAGGTCTTCAAAAGAATACAATTTAAACCCAAAGCACTCACACAAGCAAACAGTATAGGTATCGACTTCGAAGCAAATCACCCCCAAAATAACTTTCCACCCCTTTTTAATCCGTTAGAGGATGAATTTGAATAAAATAAGTAAAAATTTTTTCATCAATTCAAAATAGTATGAAGGTTGGACCAAGGAATCACGTTGTTGAGATAGAATTTCGAAAAATCGCTTCTTATAGAATGCTTACAAAAAACACATTCTCCAATTTTCATGTCTCTCCAATCAGCTGTTAAGGCTGTACGTTGATACCTCAGTCATTCAGGACAAAAGTTTTTATATAATTATATAGATGTGTATGCCGCGTAGTTCCCGGCAGAGTATTATTTGGACCACCCCATCTCTTCCCATGTGACACCACATGGGAAAAGATGGGGTGGTTACAAGGCGACTAAGGGATAGGGCTGTTAAACATCGGACAGATATATACAGCCCAGACTCAGCCTCAGATGCATGGCTCGAGTCAACAATAGTGCCCGTAATACTGCAATAGGCTCACCCCCTATTACGTGGGACCGAATACAATTATTGGTGAAATATGGGGTGATAATTCACCTCTGCCTAACCTTCCGATGAGGCGTGATTATATGTGTGTTTGTATATAGATTGGTCTTTTGTGTTAGGAAATGCAGTACATGGTCGAAAAGTGTAAACAAAGGTGCACATTCTATTCTCCTACGGAGACCTAAAATTAAAACTATCTCCTCAGCAGGATAATGAATTTATTTCGTATACTTATAACACATTGAAAAGACCTAATATGCTAAGCTTCATAAATAATTTATTCAATGTTTTTAAAAACTCTTTTGGAATTAAGAAAAGAAGTGGTATGGACTGCTGAGACGAGGTCTCGGGTTCGATCCCAAGTTTTACCATGGCACACACCATGCTTTCGATGCTTCAATGCTTTTCGAAGTTGTGTGTATTGATCGCAGGTTTATAAGTGCCCGGTTAATGGCAATAGGCTCGCCACCTATTACATTGGGACCTAAACATTAACTGGCGAAATGTGGGTGTTAGCACCCGTGAGGTGAGTTTATGTTATGTTTATAAGACCTAGGTAATATGCTAAGCTTCATAAATAATGTATTCCATGATTTTAAAAACTCTTTTAGAATTTACCAAAAATAAAACCATCTCCTCTGCAGTATAATGAATTTATATCGTATACTTATAAGACATTCAAAAGACCTAATATGCTAAGCTTCTTAAATAATTTATTCAATGATTTTAAAAACTCTTATAGAATTTACCAAAAATAATACTATCCCCTCTGCAGAATAATGAATTTGTATCGTATTCTTATAAGATATTCAAATAACCTTTTATGCTAAGTTTCATAAATAATTTATTCAAAGACATAAAAAAACTCTTTTAGAATTTATCAAAAAATAACTGCCTAAAAGCCGAGAAAGGAGAAACAAAAGTATAAAATGTAATAAAAAATCATAAGATGGCGTCTAACAATAAGCGCCCAGATGATAATTGAGATACAAAACTCGTTTTAGAAGACGAAGGGGATAGCTAAGTGTTCACTAAATAGGTTATAGACAATATTAGAGAGGCGGTGGGATAAATTGTGCGAGGGTAAGACGCTTTAGATAAAGGGTATGGAAATGTTCAACATTAATGCAATAGGGAAAATCCGATATCAAAACAAATATCGTGGACTTCCCATTTAACGGATCTAACATTCGTCATGTTTTGGCTCGGAATCTTACGACCTCCTAGTTAGAACTCTTATCACAAAAGCACCCGTAAGACCTCATTTTCAGACCTCTTTGGACCTTCTTCAATAGTATACCGTATAATATGCAAACATATCACTGAGTCACGAGACGAGGTCTCGGTTTCGATCCCAGGTTTTACCATGGCACACACCAATGACTTTTCGATGCTTTTCGAAGTTATGTGTTTATTTATCGCAGGTTTATAAGTGCCCGGTTAATGGCAATAGGCTCGCCGCCTATTACATTGGGACCTAAACATAAACTGGCGAAATGTGGGTGCTAGCACCTCTGCCTACCCCTTCGGGGATATAGGCGTGAGTTTATGTTTATGTTATGTTATATCACTGAATGACATTAATAAAAGCAATCGGCTTAGTATTTAAAGGGTCGGTTCGGTAGCACAGGTGTAACTCCCTCACACGTCCATAGGTCACGGTAACCACTTTCCATCAGGTGGACCGCATGCAGGTCTGCCACCAAAGTTGTTTAAAAAAAATTAAGCGCTACGGTGAATCATACAAAACCGGCCAAGTGCGAATCAGACTCGTGCGCGATTGGTTCTGTACCTACCGTTATCTAGCCCGCCATGATTTTACATTAATTAATTATTTTTGAAATGAATATGTCGCAATTAACTAGCTCAATTAGCCAATTAATCATTTCATTTACTGAACAACTATGAGCAACTAACAGCCCTTTTTTTTAAGTGCGAAAAATTCCCACGGATACCCCCACCACCGGAGCCGGTGGGAGAGGTATGTAAGACTCGAACCGACTAAAACGCTCGCCGCCAGTGGGTCGATTTTGAATGCCGAAGATGAGGTTAACTGGCTCTCTAGCACCCTGGCCGACTCAGGGTCATCTCTCTCTATCTGGCCCTCTCCTCGGGTGTGGGGACTATCAGCTTACAAGTTAATCAAAATGCTAGGCAAATGACTGGGGTTGATGTGGTTTCATTACTTGCTTAGCCAAGTACATCAGAATTCTATCCAAGTCGGATTGCGCTGCTTTGTTTAGTGAATCTATCACTGACTTTCTGTCTTGTGTATGTGTGGTTATAATAAGTATTATGTGACATTTTATGAAGTGCATTAAATATTTTTTTCACTATGTCATCCTATCGTACGAATGGTCGAAGCATTAGCCAGTCAGTTTTTTAAATGTCTTAACAAGTGCAGCAGCTGCTGGTTAGTAAAGAGCCTAAGCTGTTGGTTGAACGGTTAAGTTGAGTTCCGCTTTTACCCTCTGGGTCCGGAACGATAAAAACCAAGACCAAAGACCTTTCAAACTGTATATTTAAAAAAAACAGTAAAAAGTACTCAGAATATTACAATTTTCCACCTCACAACAGTATAGTAGCATAAAAAGACTTCACAGTGAATCCTAAACGCGTAAAACCCTTTTGAAGCACCCTCAATTAGGTCAATTAAGCAAAAATGCGGTTGAAATGAAATAGCTTAGTGAGGCATAACATCGTGGAGTTTTTTAATGAGTCGGTAGTCCAACTTCTAAATAATAACAGTAAACAGAAACTCAAGCCAACCAAGTGGTTTAAAAAAAATTCTCACTTTTAACGTTAGGTTTTATTATACAGTGTATAGAACCCAACCAACATCCCTATGCCCAAATCAACCTTTTTTTTTCACGTAGGTGGCAGACAAGCACACGACCCACTTGATGGAAAGTACTTATCGTGTGTTATAGACGTGTTCAACGCCAGGGGAGTAACGCTCATGTTGCCGAGCCTTTGGTTTTCCCACTGACAGCATAAAAACTCTCCAGTAAGCTCTGGCTACCCTATTCACCGCCGGGAACACAACATGAGGTAAGGACGGAGGTACTCGGAGGAGTCATACTGCTCAATTGGACGGAAGTACCGTAGTGTCCTACCCTCATCAAACAGCACCACAGCAACCGTGAAATCAATGTGACCACAATGCAGAAGATTACACATTGCGTCATGATTATTATTATGAGATTTTATTTATGCATATAATTATGATAAGCCAAACTTACTGAATACAAAATTGTCCATCTGTTGAAACGACATTAGGGTCCAACATAAACGAAACATGCGGGGATAGATTAATGACAAGAATGACAAAAGAGTGACAATGACAAAGAATAATGATCAACTATTGTTCGTGGAACATGGAGATGTTAAAATAATGATCGTTCGAATGATGCCTGGTGGGATTCTTAACATTTTTGTTACAAAATGTACGTTTTTGTTAAATTGTTGAACTTTTTGATGGATATCGTAAAGGTCAATTAAGGAAGCTTTTTGGGATCAATGGTTTTAAGTTCTGAGCTTAGCTAACCTTTTTGATTATCTATTAGAGGGGACGACGATGAAGCAGCGTCCTTAGAATTTATTAATTTTGCCAGCATTGAGACGTCGAGGGATGTTTTTTTTACTTGCAATATCAATCAACTAATTAGCCTACCGCAGTTTACCACTGGATATAGGTCCCTCCCAAAGTTCGCCATTTCGTCCAGCGTTTTCAACCGACTTCAAAAAAGGAAGAGGTTCTCAATTCGATGAGTATTTATTTATGTATGTTTGTTACGCGCTATCAAAGCCAATAATGAACGGATTTTTATTACGGTATTCGATAGGGTGGAAGGTAATGCCTGGTCCAGGGAGTCAGAATCGAATCACGGGATCCAGAGTGTCGGATGACGGGTCCTATGTAAATCCGTAAACATGTAGGCAAAGACACTGTTTCTGTAGCTTTCACATAATATAATTTGAGTATTCGCCTCTGAAAATCATCTTCTATTGATGTTAAACTGATTGACCAAGCAGACGATGGAAGATGGACTGATTATAAACTAATAGCTCACTAAAAAGGAAAAAATAAATAATATTTTAACAAAAAATAAACCTACTGCAAGAAATAGATGCCCTGAAAAGCGAAAAATAACTGAATTTACATATTTACTGATCTGTGAGAAGTCGGTGCCTACTTTGTTTGTTATGCCTGAACTGCTATGATGCAATCAATTGAAATATGGTCTCTCGGGCTAAGCATCGATTTCCAACAGATTAAGTAAATCTGTAAATTCATTTATTTTACGCTTTTCAAGGCCTCTATTTTGTTTCTTGAGGTCGGGTTTAACTTTTTGTTTATTTATTAGTTTCAATACACGTATAATGCAATACGACATCCCAGCACCTGATTGGAAATATGGCAAGATGTGAAGAGAACTGGTGGAATGATGTTATCATTATCTGATGACGATGGTTCATTCTTTTAACTTCTTTATCAATGATGATCCATGATATATTTTTTTAAAGAATATTAGAATCGAAATTACTAATATTCCCTCTAACCTCTGCAGCTAAACTAAATTGTTTGTGTTAGAAGTGGGTTCACGTCGGTAGTGTAATGACCAGGATTCGAAACCGGGACCTCTAGATCGTAAGGCCGACTGCTTAGCCAGTAAACTACCGACGCTCATTAGATGAGATAGATGCTCATTAGAATACGTAGGTAGGTATGCTAAAATCATTAGAGTACATAATTAGTTATCGTGAGATCTTCAAGATTACAAACTAGATTTCTTTATTAATTCATCTCACAGTAGAGAACTGGTATACTCTGCCAGCGCACGTGTAAGAGGAAGAATCAGTTTTAGAATCCATGGTTCTTCAAGCGGGGTGTGAAGAAACATCTGTCGAGGAATTCCACATAGCGACAAACGGGGATCTGGATGGTGATCCTTATCTTCTGGATTTCACTCGAGCTTCTCACCATTCATCGAGATGTAATCATTGGCAGACTGAATATTAAAAAAAAAGTCAATGGCAACATTGGTTTATTCAGCCAATATACAGAGAACCGCAAGTACAACCTATGCAACAGGCGTTCACCTACGTGCGGGCTTTTCACGGCGATTATAAATCCGCCTACGCTGCGGTTATAGCAATTTCCTGGCCTGATTGTTCGTGCACAGTTTATTGTGAAAGCACATGTCGACGACGTTTATGGTTTGCTATTGAGATTTTTACTGCACACAAATTAATGTTGTTCATGGAAAATTGTTGTTTGCATTTTCTGATTGCACCGCCTACAAAAGTTGATTAAACGTTCGCTGTTTTAATATAAAAAATACATCGTTATTTATGATGTCAACATTTTTTTTTACAAGTAGTTAACATGTTGTAACATTTCTGTTTGTTTCCATTTTTTTGTTTTATTATTAAGGTACAAGTTTGTACGCCTAGGTCTTCCCCTTCCGACGGTACAATCTAAACTCGGGGATGTTTTAGAAAAGGCCAGAAATACCCTAAACCGTCGAGCATGCATGAAGAATGTAATGAGAGTGAATGAAGCGAGAGTAGTATGTCAGGATCGTAGCAAATGGAGAGCCGTGATCTCTGCCTACCCCTATGAGAAAAAGGCGTGATTTAATATGTATGTATTATTACGGTGCCTCTCGAGCTTAAATAGTTCACTTTTTCTAAACATGATCGTCAATGGTACCAGCGTATAGAAAAATAATTATTGTTATAGACAATAATTATTTTTCTAATATGTAAATCTTCAATAGTGGTGCAGTATTCAACGCTATCTTGGTCGCATCCAGAGCCTTGGATTACCTTACGACTTACGGTTTATACTTTTCCATTTAGCACGATCTTGGGCATGCCTAGTAGTAAGGTTTTTGGTATGCATGGCAGACACTACAATGCTCAGCTAACACTTCTTCAGTCTACTTCTCCTACCAAGGAGGGTAGGAGCATGGTCTGATATTTGTTAGCCATGAAGTCTAATGGCTGTCGTATAATCTGGCCGCATCAGTGAAGACGATTCTCTTGCATTTTATCTGCAATATCACGAACATGAAACCTACTGCAGACGAGGGAGTTTTAACTGATCGGCGGTAGATATTATCGCAATCACCCTATCATATTCTTTCAATATAGTCCTGGCTAGACTAGTCCTAGACTGTATATCACTTTCGAAACTGATTAAAAGTCTATTATTGCTCCAAAAGGACACTTTCAACGTGATCCGAATCGAAATGGGACACTGAACGATGTAAACCAAATTATTATTAATCAGATTGTGCTAAAATCACTTTTCTTGTATAAGAGATAGAGTCTAAATTGGAAATGTTGTCAGCAGTGAATGTAATGTAAGCATCGTAGTGATGTGGACGTGTTTCGAATATCGGTGTCGATAATTTGATGTTCAGAGCGGATGACAAGACACGTATTGTAAATACCTACGTCACGTGTTGAATAGGCAGACTTATTTTCAATATTATGACTCCATCTTGTGTTTATTAATATCATAATCATAACTGCAATACCTTTACCTGTATTTTAATACATTCAAACTATGTTACCACATATTTCTTCTCTCTTACCGTGCTGATCAAAGATTTTTGCTGTACACTCTTATTACCTGCAACAAAAAGTATCTTTTTAGTAATGTAAATTACAACAAAATATCTATAAGGCAGTCTTCAAAATAATGGACAATATTATAAATAGTTAATAACCGGAAAGTTATTAACTATTAATTTTTTATCAACGCACCGCTCGCCATAAGCAGGGAATTCATCCCTATACATTGCAACCTGAGACGGTGCGCACTGTGCGGTATGAAAGAAACTTCATACCACGCACACTCAAGCTGTGGAATGAACACTCTGCCGCGATATTTCCATGCGCCTGCAATATGGGGTTCTTCAAAAGGGGCATTAGAAGGTTTCTTCAGGGTCGGTAGCGCGAGTGCGACGCTCCTGGTGTTGCACACGTCCATAGGCCACGGTAAACACTTCCCATCTGGTAGGCCGTGTGCTTGTCTGCCACTTAAGTGGTACAAAAAAACACAGGAAGTGTTACTTCGCAAGGTAATGCCAGCACTTATGTCCATAAGAAAGCACTAATGTGGTTATACTCAGTTCAGCTTCCATACGCTGATGTGATAGCAACTTCCTGATGTGATAAACTTTCACTATGAAAATTGAATTATCGATATTACGCTGTTTAGGATATTATTGTAATAACGAGGACCGACTATAGTTACGAAGTATAATGTAGCGTGTTAGAAAGTATTTGTGAAGTAAGAACGGAGAAACATACGAGCAACAAGGTGCACTTTTCTTATACCCCTTAGTTGGCAGAAAAGCACACGGCCCACCTGATGGGAAGCGATTACCGTGGCCTATGGACGTATGCAACACCAGTGGTGTCACACTCGCGCTGACGACCATGAAGAAACCTTCTGATATGCATGTTACTGAAACCCTATATCTTAATTTTATAAGTACCCAGCGCAAAGGATAGCATGATATTATAGGTCGTTACATTTGTAACTGCCGTTTTTATTTTTAAGAAATTGGAGGAAACCCAATTTTCAGTACTAACATTTTAGCAATTTATTTTAGGAATGACAATAATTTTATGATTTTTTTTTGTGTATGAATGAGACAACATCAAGCTAACAAACACTTTTATTACATTTTTGAAAAGTGACAACTGTAAAAATGTAATACGAAATTTATCACCAAAATGGATAGCATTTAAGAAGTATTGTTTTTGAAGATCGAATTTAATTTATCAAGCGGCCAATAAAAACCAAATTTAATACAGAGTTGTAAAAAAACGACTTTCAAACAAAATATAAATAATGAAAATGAGCTATTAAATTACAGGAATAACGAACTCATGAATCTGTAAGAAATTTTCGGCAATTTTATAAGTAAAGACCTAATATTAGATGCTATGCGGTATCAACACCTTTCCATTGTCAATATTAGTGTCCCAACACTATCATTAATTCAGAACGTCAAGGGCGTAGGTCGATCATTGTGAAATTCGGCTTATACCTCAGACACGACAGACCCTTATTAAGAAACCTCAGAACAAATGCTAAATATTTATCCCATAGAGATCACAAAGGGCCTTTTAGGGGCCGAATTGAAAGGGATTAAAATGTCTGATGCTCAGTCTGTTTATTGTGGTGAGATAAACAGAGGCGGAGACAGGTTTGGTTTGTGAAAGTAAACTGTTTTAAATGTAGTATTTATTATTATTTACGAACATATTAAAAGACTAAGTTGGGGCGTAAATTATATAAGGAGGTATGACACGACGGTATTTCGATATCACTACGAGAGAAGAAAAAATCGAAATAAAACCCTGCACAAACCCGTCTGGCCAGCGTTGAAACAGTAGGCCATAGTCTACCAACATTGGGAGAGGCCTAGTCCAGCAGTGGACTTTTTTTTTTCACGTGCGCAAAATCCCCACGGATACCTCCCCACCGGAGCCGGTGGAGGAGGATATGTCGGACTCAAACCGACTAAAACGCACGCCACCTGTGTGTTGCTTTGGTTGCCGAAGGTGAGGTTGACAGGCATATCCCTCGCACCCCGGCCGACCCAGGGCCATCCCTCACGATCTGGCCCTCTTCTCGGGTGTGGGGACTACAGAGTCCTCCTGGACTGAGATAGGCTTATTGATTGGTATTTTATTTATATCAATAATGATATTATTACGAATCAATTATTGAAGACGTAT
Organism: Eilema griseolum; assembly: GCA_963662185.1. NCBI lineage: Eukaryota > Metazoa > Arthropoda > Insecta > Lepidoptera > Erebidae > Eilema > Eilema griseolum. Next base: position 3,646,200 of record OY759229.1, on the reverse strand, counting down.
TACTTTCGCGTCTCTGATTGATGCATGAAATCACGGCGAAAGTTATCATTTTTTAGTCGCCATTTTAGATTGTGTACAACGTATGTTTTATAATATATCATTGGATTCCATCACATATTGATTTTTCTATTTTGTTCTACTAAAGATTTTGGTACTTGTCTAGGTTCCCTGAACTAACATAAATAGAATACTCATTATATCTACTTCAATAGCTTCAAGTGATCTACCCACTCATACTTTCCACAGATACAATATGTAAAAAAACGCCTACTGATGATCGTCATATAAGACATCGCACCTCTCGCCATAGGCAGGGAATTCATCCTCACACATTGCGACCTGAGACGGTGCGCAATGTGTGGTATGACAGAAACTTCATCCCACGACAGATGTAAAAACTTCTGAATAAATTGTGATGCGTTTTTTTTTCTTATTAGAAAGGCAATGATCAGACTGACAACAGATATTTGATCGAAATTAATATTTTCCTGTAGTTAAAATAAATCATTTAACAGAGCTCATTAAAGTAATATTGTTTAAAGAGCATTAAAAGTTGCGTCTGTTCGTATTTTTTTAATTTTTTAATTATTTTAATCAACCACCCAACTTATAATAGTAAATAATTTAACTATTAAATATTATGACGTCACAATATTTCATACACACATACATATAATCATGCCTTTATCCCTGGAGGGTTAGGCAGAGGTGAATTAACACCCACATTTCACTAATAATTGTATTCGGTCTCACGTAATAGGGGGTGAGCCAATTGCCGTATTCCGGGCACAATTGTTGACTCGAAGCATGCATATCAGGCTGAACCTGAGCTGTATATATCTGTCTGATGTTAAACACAAGTTTCCTTATTTATAGCTAACCGTTTTGACGTTTAGTAAAAAGTAACTGATTTGACTAGACAGTCCAATGCCCAATTAAATGTAACCAGTGATGTAAACAAAAGTTGCGATAGCCAACATTTACGAGGGCGGAGCCGCGGGCATCAGTTGATCGAAACATATATTTTAATAACATTATGAAAGAGCAGTAAGCCTAAACGACCCACTTTCGTTTTCTCACCCATTCGCGACAGATGTGACCTTGGCAGACGCCCGCTACAACGTCTGACTTACTGTATCGATCGCTGTGACCACAGATTTAGGATAGACTAGATACAGCAAGACGTCAATCCCAGTGTATCACTAAATTGGAGTAGTGCACCAGTTTCTGTGCTTGCCCGTGCACTAATTTCTATCTACTCTCAATGGTACGGGTCGATAGTCAACGAAAAATACTAATTTATATCAACTAACGCGTTGCATTTAAATTATCATTATATTACACGCAATTATATTGAAGAATTTCTTATTCTGAGGTAGTCAGAGACAACAGCTCACTATCAGCTACTGTACTTTTTAATACAAACTCACCGGTTTCGAATACTTTCGACCCTGCCTGATTTTAAAATACCATCATCACATTGATTCGTATTTATTGTACAAGATTGGCTCCGGGCTTATCTACCGACAGTACCCACTTGACTTACATCAATCAATCAAATTGGAGAATATTTATTTATTATATACTATATTGTACGCCAATTAGCCAAGTCAAATTCAAGTAACAGAACTGGCGAGCCACTTTTCACTCCTTCATAATTCATTCATTATAAAGAAAATAATGAAGAAAAGGGGTACATTAAACTGGGCGACCTTATCACTTATTTTATACCACTTAGGTGGCTGACAAGCGCACGGCCCACCTGATGGAAAGTGGTTACCGTGGCCTATGGACGTGTGTAACACCAGAGAAGCCACACTCGCGCTGCCGACCCCGTAAGCACAGAGTTTCTGTGCCGTCAGTGTAAAGGACAAAGCAGGACAAGCCTTTAGTCATCCCACTGACAGCACAAATTCTCCAGTGAGCTCTGGCTACCCTACTCACCGCTGGGAACACAACACGAAGTTATTATAACTGCGGTATTCTGTAGGGTGGAGGTCAGTCGGACTGGTCAATTGGGCGGAAATATCGCCGTGTCCTACCTCCTATGATCACTTTTTGGAATATTGTATCAATACCTAAATGGATCGTGTGACGTCTTCAATAGTAGTGAAAAATGCTACGCTTTGTCTTCATACCACTACATGCACATAAGGTATCTGTCCTACTCTAAATCTATGGATGTAATATTGTGAGTGCGATTGGCGATTAATTTGTTATCTCGGACAGTAAAATATTGTCGGTGCGAATGTGACTCGTTGATCCCTTTAGCTAATAAATGTGCTTAACATTAGAACAGTGATTGTACATTCAGATAATACACTCGAGAGCAATGAATCCGGGTCACTTAAAGAATCCTAAAAATCTCGGAAACTAAAAATGCTAGGTTAATGCAATAAATTGTATTTAATAGACAATGTAATACTCCTTAAATGAAGGTATTAAAACTTCTTAGTTATTGTAAAGTTATATCATAAAAAAATCAAATTTGAAAAAGGGCCACTTTCGAAGATGGAACTACGAAATTACAGCATTTGGTGTTGCTTTTGTTTGTAATCTGTCATTTATGTGGGTACATAAACCATGTTGATAGTGCTCTATATTCATTAATCAAGCTGAAATTATGTCGCTTACGCCTGAAGAATGCACCAGAATACTTACAATGCTGGAAACCGGCCGGAGTCAGCGCGATACAGCCAGGACTGTCGGTGTGTCGCTGTCAACAGTACAAAGAGTTCTCCGACGTTACGAAGAAACTGGTTCTAACCTACGCAGACCAGGAACGGGCAGAACCAGGTGTACCACAGCACGAGAAGACCGATACTTGGTGAACACCATGCTTCGAAATCGCTTTCTCACAGGAACTGAACTCACCAATCAGTTTCGACGCCTCGGAGGAAGTAACCCAAGTGCATGGACAGTAAGACGTCGGCTTGCTGAATCTAACTTAAAACCCCTTAGACCTGCAAACGGCCCTAAACTGGAGCGTGGGCATCGTATTTCGAGACTAAGTTATGCCCAGAGCCACGTAAATTGGAGTATTGAAGATTGGTCAAAAGTTATGTTCTCCGACGAATCAAAATTTATGCTCTACAAGCACGATGGAAGACACAGAGTGTATCGAAGACCAGGGGAAAGATTCAAGCAAGCATGCATCGAAGAAAAAGTAGCCTACGGTGGTGGGTCTGTACTTGTGTGGGCCGGAATTTCTTCTGAAAGTCGCACAGAGCTGGTGATCATAGAAAACGGCTCTTTAACTAGCGTAAGATATGTGGAAGAAATCCTCAATGATCACGTTGGTCCATTTATGGTCAATTTAGGTGAGGATGCTATATTTATGCATGACAATGCCAGACCTCATACAGGTAGGATTGTGAATGACTACCTTCAAGAGATGAACATTACTCGTATGGAGTGGCCAGCGCGCAGCCCGGATATCAACCCGATCGAGCATGCTTGGGACGAGCTAGGCAGATGCGTAAAACAACGAAACCCTCCCCCAATCACGCTTCGTGAGCTCAAAATTGCTCTCACAGAGGAATGGGAGAATATTCCCCAAAATCGTATAAGGAACTTGGTGTACAGCATGCCAAACCGCGTAAACGCAGTAATGGAAGCACGAGGAGGCAATACGAAGTATTAAAATTCAAGAAAATCGTAATAAAGTTCAAAAATTTCATGTTTCCTATTTTTGTTTTAAGGAGAGATCAGCAGTTTTTTTCTTTATGTAATTTTGTGTTAATAAAATGTATGGTGACTCATATTTTTTTTACTTTCATTTAAGGAGTATTACATTGTCTATTAAATACAATTTATTGCATTAACCTATCATTTTTAGTTTCCGAGATTTTTAACATTCTTTAAGTGACCCGGATTCATTGCTCTCGAGTGTAGTATGAATACGTAAGGAAGGTAGGTGTCGAAGGAGACTCGCAAACCACGTTGCTCGCCAGCGGAGGCGGCTCGGGCGTCGGAGGTCGCAAAATCACCTCCGTACCCCATGAGCGCGGACGGACAAAGTCTGCGAATGCGAAAGACGGAGGACCGGGGTTTATTTTTTATACCACTTAGGTGGCAGACAAGCACACGGCCTACCTGATGGAAAGTGGTTACCGTGGCCTATGGACGTGTGTAACAACAAAGGAGTCACACTCGCGCTGCAGACCCTGTATGCACAGTCTCCATGCCGTCAATGTAGAAGACAAAACAGGGCAAGTCTTTAGTGTTCCCACTGATAGCACAGACTCTCCAGTGAGCTCAGGCTACACTGCTCACCGCTGGAAACATGGCCGCGTTGGAAGTTAATATGGCCGCGGTATTCTGTAAGTATGGTGCATATTATGGGAGGTTTATGTCCAGCAGAGAACTGCAGAGAATAATTGATATTTATTTTTGTAGTCCTCACAGGACAAAGTTAATGAAGTATAATCATACACCGTCACCGTAAGACGGATATATACAGAAAGATTTGGATGATTTCAGGCAAGGTACGGTGGCTCAGAACATTCCCCCTGTAAGGGAATGATCGCGGGTTGAAATTCCGCCTGATCTGAGTCAATCTTAATCGATATATTCATACTCGTCATTTTAGGTTTTTGAACAGATTTTCACGATCAACTCCCTTTCGTAAGATAACTTATAAAATGCTTCAGTCTTATGTCATGTCACGTCTTATGAACTTGTATGGTATCAGTAGCGTGGGTTGTGCAGTTGTAGCCACCCACACACGTGAACAAAATGTATATGGAAATGATTCCTTCATATTGAAATTTTATAATGTTGAAGAAAAGAGAAAGTCAGCTGATTATAAATTGGTGCAAAAATGAAAAGCATATTCAGCGATTTGTAACTTGTTCTTAATTCAAAAAAAATCAAAGAATTTGTTATAAACACTTTGGTGGCAGACAAGCACACGGCCTACCTGATGGAAAGTGGTAACCGTAGCCTATGGACGTGTGTAACACCTGAGAAGCCACACTCGCGCTGCCGACACTGTAAGCACAGACTCTCTGTGTCGTCAGTGTAGAGGACAAAGCAGGACAATCCTTTAGTCGTTTTACTGACAGCACTAATTCTCCAGTGAGCTCACTGGCTACCATACTCACCGTTGGGAACATAACACGAAGTTATTATAACCGCGGCATTCTGTAGGGCGGAGGTACTTCTCCAGTCGGACTGCTCAATTGGGCGGTAATACCGCCGTGTCCTACCTCCTTATAGTACCTATAGTATCGTAAGTGCATTTGACCATAGACCCATCATGGGGGAGTGGCTAGAGAGGCCACACGGCAGCCTCTCGTACCGTCTGACGCAGATGATCACCGAGCACGGATGCTTAGGAAAGTATCTGCGTCGGATGCAGAAAGAGCCAACGTCCGAGTGCCATCACTGCGACGCGAGCGAGGACTCAGGTCCGCACACGCTCACCGAGTGTCCGGCGTGGGAGACGCCGAGGCGGGAGCTTGTGGCGGCCCTGGGAGTGAGGGTTCTCACGCTCTCCACCTTGCTCGCGGCGATGGTTCGCTGCGCGGATGCGTGGGCGGCCGGCGCCTCCTTCTGCGAGCAAGTAATGCTCGTGAAGGAGGAGGCGGGGCGGGAGCGGCAGCGGGAGCGACGAAGGATCGCAAGACAAGCTGCCCGCGCACGAAGGCAACTCGGGCGTCGGAGGTCGATGAACGACCTCCGCCCCCCATGAGCGCCGGCCTGGGGGTGACAGGTGAAGCCGCCTGTCACCCTGGCAGAAGCAGGCCGCGGCGGCGGCGCGCGTGGCGCGCCTCCCCGTTTCCGGGGACGAGTTGGGGACTCTGTGGTCCCCACACCCGAGAAGAGGGCCAGATCGTGAGAGATGGCCCTGGGTCGGCCGGGGTGCGAGGGATATGCCTGTCAACCTCACCTTCGGCAACCGAAGCGACCCACAGGCGGCGTGCGTTTTGGTCGGTTCGAGTCCGACATAACCTCCTCCACCGGCTCCGGTGGGGAGGTATCCGTGGGGATTTTGCGCACGTAAAAAAAAAAAAAAAAAAAAAAAGTGCATTTGACCAACTGCACGGCAAAGTTGGTCAAATACAGTTGCGATACCATTACGTAGAAGGTGTCGCTACGCTCTCTATTAAGAACAGAGATAAAAATATTATTTAATACTTACATATAATTATGCTTGCATATTATTTGCTAATACTTAAGAATTCGCACAACACCCAATCACAAACGTCCGTAGCTACCTATGTAAAGTTGGTCAAATGCAATTACGATATACTAATTATACGCAATGTGGAAATATGCCTTAAAAATAGTTTCTAGAGAAAACTGTTTTGTTTACACAGAAAGGCTTCAATAGTCATAATGAGAATTGCATCAGTATTATAATAACCGATGACATCAATGAGGAAATTACGTAAGAAATGAGAACAAAGGGCGTGCTACAACCATTTCTCGAAAACAAATCTAATAAAAACTGTTATAAAATTTTGTAGTAAACGTTGACGGACTCTTAACAGTTGAAGTAGAACATGTATATATACATTCGTCTTATTCTTGCTTACGCATATTGTTCAAACGGTAAAACGAGATAGTGATCAATTCAGGTTTGGGGTACTTTATAACACCGCAAGTCGTCGGCTGACCATACTGACATACAACTAATTCTCATTTTAAATCGTAAACGTCAACATCTATCTCGGGCTTTGAACTCCCAGCAATGCCGTGTTAAGGGTCTCAGCTTGCAGGCGGCGTGCGTTTTAGTCGGTTCGAGTCCGACATAACCTCCTCCACCGGCTCCGGTGGGGAGGAATCCGTGGGGATTTTGCGCAGGTAAAAAAAAAAGGGTCTCAGCTGAACCTATCCTAGATAGTAGATTTTTTATCTACATACATTTCACAAGTTTGCGATCTTCATAAGTATTCCGAAACTTTTAAACATTATAGTATCACAATTGATATTGCGGATTCGTAAGTATACGTTCAAACTTGTAAAGATCCTGATATCCCAATTGAGCAGTCCGACTGGGGAAGTACCTCCACTTTACAGAATACCGCGACCATAATAACCTCGAATTGTGTTCTCGACGGTGAGGAGGGTAGCCAGAGCTCGCTCGAGAGTTTTTGTGCTGTCAGTGGGAAGACCAAAGACTTGTCCTGATTTTGTGTTCTGCACTGACGGCACAAAAACTCTGTTTTCTTTCAGGGTCGGCAGCACGAGTGTGACTGCTTTGGTGTTGCACAGGTTCATAGATCACGGTAACCACTTTCCATCAGGTGAACCGTGCGCTTATCTACCGAAGTTTAATAAAAAAGATTAAGGCAAGTAGACCCATTTGAAATGCTTGCAATACTAGAAATTTCAGACGCCTCTCTACGTCAATCATATCAGGTCAAGTGTCCACATTTATACTTCCAATAAGAGACCTTGTATCAAATAGTTTTGGCTCCAATCCAAAAGTTCAAGCTTTATATTTAGAAAGTTTCATAATTAAAAAGTAAGTACTTTTAGTAGTTGTAATATCGACGTGGGTTTCAGCCAGTCGATTCCTTTCTCAGTACCTTCATTATTAGAAGTCACAAAGTGTTAGGGCTCAAGGAAACTGGTGACCATGCTAACAACGGCAATAATACAAGTGTATTTACAGTAGTTCTAAGAACGGAGTTACGGTAACTGCTATGGACTAGGATTCACTGGACATAAAGTGTCTGAAGGTGGAACAGATAAGACAAACTAGGCAGGTTCGATGGGTTGTTTTGAACGCTAGATATTACACGCCCTTAAGGTATTCCTGGGGAAGGGGACGAAATGGTCAGTATATGTCACCGGAGGACCTTCCGTCTGTTTATATGAAAGTTCTGGTCACATATTTTGACTAAGATGTAAGGTTCGTAGAGAGTTAAAACAAGGATTCACCAGAACGCTATGAGCTATGTTGATAGTTAAAGAATGAATGGTTAAGGTATGCAGAGTTAGAAGCTGGGCACTATCAGACTTTTTTAAATATTTCTCGTTTTGGGTTGAGGTCTTTTCACTTGTCACTTTTTTTTTATACCACTTAGGTGGCAGACAGGCGCACGGCCCACCTGATGGAAAGTGGTTATACTATACATATATACCATATATATACTATACAATATTAGAGAACGTAGTAAGGATGTATGTAAGGAAAAATAACTCAAAATTTTCAAGAGTATGTGACAGGCATAATATAAATACCAGACACAAAAACAATCTTCTAGTCTGTGTTAATAACTTAAAAACAATTGACATTTTTTCCAGGGCAACTGTACTCGCTTTTTTAACAAGCTGCCTAAAGTAATTAGGGATTTACCTGTGAATAAATATAAAATGTAGTAAAGAGTAAATTGTGTCAGAAAGGCTATTATAAAATTCAAGAATATTTAGATGATAAACAAGCTTAGAAATGAGCTGTTTGTTCAACTATGCTACTCAAGTAAATTATTTTATTTAGACTAAGTAGACTTAGTAAATGTTTGTTAATAATCTAAATAAAATGCCCGCTGAATTTTTATCCGGGTTCTCTTCAGGTCGGTGCCGCGTTTCAAACCGGTGTCGGTGGTCCTTTTGCTAACCTAGTCTTTCATATTTCTGACGTTTTGTAAGTGCCGATTCAATTGTCTTCACTTTATAACATTTGATAAATTTATTACAGTGCCAGTGATAGGTCCCTATAAGTTATTGTAACCTACGTATGTAAAAGATGTTATTTTGTAGGAATATCAACATTTATCTAGAGTAAATAAGTGTTAACTGGCACAAAACACAGAATCATAATATTTAAATAACATTTTGATACGACCTAAAAGCGTCTATTTACTCTAGTCTGAGTACACACAGTCCTTGGGGCATGGTTTTATAAGCTCAGACATGCGAAATGCGAACTTAATGCCTACTAAAAATATTCATTTTTGGATGTGGAAAGAATATTCATAATTGCTCGTTTTTATACTTATTTTTATGTTAAACGAAATAGAAGAATTAATTTTCTAAGTCGTATACTTAAATCGTTTGTGAAGAATAGAAATAAATTGCACCCATTAGGCGTCCCTGAAAAAATGGCATGCCTGTTATGGGACGCAACTTGTGTCAGCACTGTAGCCGAAAGCCACCTTAGTCGCATCATCCACTCCCCGTCGGCGGCAGCAGATTACGCCAGCTTAAGGAAGAGACTCAAGTACCATGAGTTGGAGTCGCAGTACCAGTTCGTGCCAATAGCGGTGGAAACCCTGGGAAGCTGATGCAAAGAAGCCAAAAGCCTTGTAAAGGCGATTGGGCAAATCCTCATAGAGGCCACTGGTGACTCCCGCTCCAGATCATTCCTGATGCAGAGGATGGCCATAGCAATACAACGTGGAAACGCGGCAAGTATGATGGGCACTTTTGCACCGGGAGCGATCAGGGGTGGTTTATAGCATTAAGATGACATGATTTAAGTAAAGATATATGTTTTTGACAATTTATGTTATAAAGATTTTTATATAAAGAGAGTTTCTATGCCATCAGTGCAGGACACGCAATCAAGACAAGCCTTGGGTCTTCCCACTGACAGTGCAAAAACTCTCCAGTGAGCTCTGGTTACCCTACTCACCGCCGAGAACACAACACGATGTTATTATAGCCGTAGTATTCTGTAGGATGGAGTTAGTTCCCCAGTCGAACTGCTCAATTGGAATGGAAATACTAGCGTGTCCTATAAACTGACTTAATTGACTGAATACATCAATAAGCAGTAACACTTCATCATTAACTCAATTACTCGTAACAAGTCTATAATAATTTTTTTGTATTAGAGACCACCTTGAAGAAATTAGGCCGGTCATTATGCTCTCCTAGCATACCAAATTTGTTATGGTTATGATGACATTTAAATGAATCTTTTGTTCACACAGAACAAAGAATAATTTATTTTTGACGTCAATACGACCACCTAATTGATCAAGAATAATTGGATACAAAACGAAATGTGGGAAGCACAATTATTTTGTGTCGTATTTGAAAACGTACGCGTAGGTACCTGGGACAGCGTTTTCACGCTTGACAATATTATCTTAGCGTTCCTTTCGGTTACATCTGAGGCATTCGCTAACCATAACGGAGTATACTTGCTCCTTCTCCTCCTTCGAGGAGCTAATGCTGTCTGACCTTTCGATTTCGAGAGGCAGTCATGAACCAGAGCTTCGTCTGCAGACGTGGCAGCTCGTAAATTTGGTGACTTTTAGCTCTAATATCAATTTTTGAAATTCGTGATTATAGTCACTGACGTATTATTAATAGATACACCATGAACATGACGGCTATAAAAATGGCGCAAATACTAAGTATAAAAAAATTATAGCTACTTACTGATTATACTCAATATTATTAATTTATAAGAACTATTTTATTATTTATAACACTAATAAAGTATTATTACGAATATATTATTAAAGACGTATTTGATTATAGTTATTTATATAAAGCTTAGTATACAGACAGATGTAACCTACGTATGTAAAAGGTGAAAAAACCTTTTAGTACCTATTCAGAAAACTCCTAAAATGTACCGAAAAATTCAAGATGGCTCCTTCCACGGCCCTTAACATTGTTCGTACACAAAAAGGTTCAAAAAGTGTCTAACAAAGACGAGCGAGTATATGAATATGCATTGACATGACACGCGGCTTACTTCACATAAGAAACACTCAAAATTTAGAATTTATGAAGATAATACAATTGTACGATTATGTCAGAAACCCGAGTACCAAGACATCACAAGGTAAGTTCACACTTGTGTTTACAATGGAAGTTCGTAGTTCTATATTTAGGTCGGGTACGGTGGTTTCTATATGTAAGCAACCGCGTGGAGTCTTGACAGACAGACAGCAATAAGTTATCGTATTACTCCTCAGCCTACCCTTTAGGAGACATACAAGTGGAATTATACAATTAACGATTGATGTCGCGCAGTTCAAGTTCGATCCCCGTCTCCTTCCTCCGTTTATGTACATTTTAGAATGTAATTACCACTTGCTACAACGGTAAAGGCAAACGTCGTGATGTAACATACCTACATACCTGACAGATATATACAATATCCTCGAAGGTTTCAGCCTGCCGATTTGTTTCTAGAGCCATGACCTTTTTATAATCTGTTTGTTTAGGTATTGCAATCTTTTTGCGCCTCGTTGTAATATTTTTAGTGAAAGAAAAACCAACTATAATGAATCAAATATTTGTTTTATTACTTGAGAGGATATTACCTAGTGCAGAGGAGGTAAGGCACGAGGGTATTTCCGTCCAATTGAGCAGTTCGACTGGACTGAAGTACCTCCGCCGTATAGAATACCGCGGCAATAATAACCTCGTGTTGTGTTCCCAGTGGTGAGTAGGGTAGCCAGAGCTCACTGGAAAGATTTTGTGCTGTCAGTGGGTAGACCAAAAGCTTGTCCTGCTTTTTCTAGTACAATGAAGGCACAGAAACTCTTGTGCTTACAGGGTTGGAAGCGCGAGTGTGACTCCCTTTAGTGCTGCACACGTCCATAGGCCACGGTAACAACTTTCTGAGACCGCAGGCTTCTCTGCCAACCACACTATACATACCACTATAAAAAAAAATGCGCTCCATACGAAGTGGACATTGCTTACGTACATCTTGGTCAATGGGATATAGAGGTAGATGAAGTTCCTGTTCCTGAAGTATGTTGAACAAAAGCAGATGGCGGTTTATAGAAATACGTGAGATATTTGAGACTAGTCCCATTCGCACTATCACAACTCCATCAAGATCAACAGTAGTGATACATAAAACACTGTGTGAAGACCTTTGAGAAGACACAGATAAAGTTAACGGAACTTGTATCGAAATTAATCAGAATTAAATTGGAGAAGTTAGAACAATAACATAAGCGTTGGTAGCTTAGTGGTTAAGAGAGTCGACTTTACGATCGAGAGGTCCCGTGTTCAAATCCTGACTATTACACTACCGACGTGAACCCATTCCTAACACAAGCAATTTAGTTTAGCTGGAGAGGTAAGAGTGAATATTAATAAAATCGGTTGTAATATTCCTTTAAAAAACTACAATAATACTTAAATGTATCGAAAGTCACAGCAGTTTTAATACTGTTGCAGAGTCAACTATTACTTTTAAAAAGAAGAGATAACTCAGTAGACCTTGACACTAATACAAGAAATAACAATTAATTATAGATAAACGTAACGTCTTTCTTTGCCAAGAATTAGTATTATTAATAGGTGGAATAAGACAAAATGCTGTAAACCTATTGAAATTATGACTATAGAGGCCGTACAATGGATTCTTTACACTTGTCAATAATTTTGATCGGCTGTCATACTACCAACTGCAATAGTATCTTTGTAAATCTATATATTTATATGATATTACAAATTTATTAATGCAGCTGATACTATTAACCATTTTGTTTTAAGCGTTCATGGAAGGCCAGCTTAAATTGGGACGCTGATAGGTAGACATAATTATATATATTAAACATAAATGTCTCCAGATGGATTTTTTTTATATTACTTAGGTGGCAGACAAGCACACGATCCACCTGGTGGAAAGTGGTTACCGTAGCCTATGGACGTGTGCAAGGCCAGAGGCGTTACACTCGCACTGCCGACCTAGAAGAAACCTTCTAATGCCCCTCTTGAAGAACCCCATATTGTAGGTGCTTGGGAAAACCGTAGCAGGGAGTTCATTCCACAGCTTGAGTGTGTGTGGGATGAAGTTTCTTTCATACCACACAGTACATGCTTGTATTATACTATACTATACATGCTTGTACAATAACCTGTTTAATGTTTGAGAGCGGAAACATCCTAATTGAAAGAAGGAGCTTTAATGTACGATGTGGACCATTTTTAGCGTGCAGAAATCCACTCGGATACCAGAGGCCAGCCGGGTAGATATGTGAGGCTCTAACTGACGAGGCCAGCCGGGTAGATAAGTGAGGCTCTAACTGACGAGGCCAGCCGTGTAGATATGTGAGGCTCTAACTGACTAAAACCGCACGGCCGTCTTGGGCTATGAGTTGCCGGGGGTGACGTAGCCCGGTCCACAAAAATAAAACTTAAGTCGAAGTATTTTTTTTTATACCACTTAGGTGGCAGACAAGCGCACAGCTCCCCTAATTGGGAGTAGTTACCGTGGCCTATGGACGTGTGCAAAACCAGAGGCGTCACACATTTTTTTTATTCAATCTTAGTCATTCATGATCAATGACTTAAAAACTTCTGGGGTAAATATTAAAATACCTCGGCCATAATAAAGTTTGGGAAATATTACTCCACTCTTAACTAATTTGGGTGCCGCTACAACCGAGTGCCGGCAGCAGCACCAACGGTAAAAATACATCTACCCGCAATTACATCAATTATCTGTGAACATGATACTTGTAACAGTACCGATAAAAAACTCAAGACAATACGTGGTCAGTACAATGTTTTTAGCGTATTATAAAAACTATGTTGATATAACTCATATGAAAAACCAACACACCAGAAATATTGTTAATATACCATCTGATTGGCAGACAAGCATACGGCCCGACTGATGGAAAGTGATGAAGCACAAGAGTTTCTGTGCCGTCAGTGTAAAAGACAAAGCAGGACAAGTGTTAGTCATCTCACTGACAGTACGAAAACTTTCTCTGGCTACACTACTCACCGCCAGGAACACAACACGAGGTTATCACGGCCGTGGTATTCTGTAGGGCGGAGGTACCCCAGTCGGACTGCTCAAATGGATCGAAATAGCGCCGTGTATACATAAAAACTGATTATCATCACAGACGTATTTTCCTGATTGCGTTCGAGGACATGGTGAACTCGGAAGCCTATGCATAATAACTAATCTACCCTCTCTGCTATTTCAGATCATCACTCTGTAGTTATCTAGATCCGTAGTCGTATTTTGCGTGGGCACGCCGTAGTAACGGCGGTAAGACCCATCATGGGGGAGTGGCTAGAGAGGCCACACGGCAGCCTCTCGTACCGTCTGACGCAGATGATCACCGAGCACGGATGCTTCGGAAAGTATCTGCGTCGGATGCAGAAAGAGCCAACGTCCGAGTGCCATCACTGCGACGCGAGCGAGGACTCAGGTCCGCACACGCTCACCGAGTGTCCGGCGTGGGAGACGCCGAGGCGGGAGCTTGTGGCGGCCCTGGGAGTGAGGGTTCTCACGCTCTCCACCTTGCTCGCGGCGATGGTTCGCTGCGCGGATGCGTGGGCGGCCGGCGCCTCCTTCTGCGAGCAAGTAATGCTCGTGAAGGAGGAGGCGGGGCGGGAGCGGCAGCGGGAGCGACGAAGGATCGCAAGACAAGCTGCCCGCGCACGAAGGCAACTCGGGCGTCGGAGGTCGATGAACGACCTCCGCCCCCCATGAGCGCCGGCCTGGGGGTGACAGGTGAAGCCGCCTGTCACCCTGGCAGAAGCAGGCCGCGGCGGTGACGCGCGTGGCGCGCCTCCCCGTTTCCGGGGACGAGTTGGGGACTCTGTAGTCCCCACACCCGAGTGGAGGGCCAGATCGTGAGAGATGGCCCTGGGTCGGCCGGGGTGCGAGGGATATGCCTGTCAACCTCACCTTCGGCAACCGAAACGACCCACAGACGGCGTGCGTTTTGGTCGGTTCGAGTCCGACATAACCTCCTTCACCGGCTCCGGTGGGGAGGTATCCGTGGGGATTTTGCGCACGTAAAAAAAAAAAAAAAAAAAAAAGTCGTATTTTGCGTGAATGTGTAACAAGTATTTGGTCATCCATCCGTCCAGTGTAACAAGCTTACATTTATTAGGAGTAGGTAGGACACGACGGTATTCCCGTCCGAATTGAGCAGTTCGATTGGGGAAGTACCTCCACCCTATAGAACACCACGGCTATAATAACTTCGTGTTATGTTCCAGGCGGTGAGTAGGGTAGCCAGAGCTCACTGGAGAGTTTTTGTGCTGTCAGTGGGAAGATCAAAGGCTTGTCCTGATTTTGTGTTCTGCACTGAAGGCACATAAAATCTCTGTTCTTACAGGGCCGGCAGCACGGATGTGACTCAACTGGTGTTACACACGTTCATAGGTCACGGTAAGCACTTTCCATCAGGTGGGCCGTGTGCTTGTCTACCACCTAAGTGAAGGTATTATAACACATGTTATGATCACTAATAGTTACTCCTACGCGTAGTTTTGATTTACAGATAGTCACTTCTTGCAACGGAAATCCGTGGGCCTTGAATAATGTATGTACATTGTACAATTGTACATTTCTCTTTTACGTCGCTTTTACGGTTGAGAAAATTCGATTACGGTGTTCAGCTGTCAATACCTGTCAGTTATAATGCATGCTTACATATATTGCCAGGTAAAGGGGTACGTTATGAGAAAATACAACATTTCTATTGTGTATTACTTTAAGTAAACTTTTAACATAGGTATTTTTTGTATATATGACACGTCAAATTAGACGTCTCTTTGCTTGATAGTAAGCGGAAGCTAACGTCTCAGAAAAGATGGTCATCATTACTTACATATACCATGTGACAATGGTGACACTCAGCTTGACGGCCTCATCATATACTTTTTCACGCCCCGCTTAAAGAACCCTGGACTGTAGAAGAGAATACTATATGTATTCACATATAGTACCAGGGTTTTGATTAAGCACGTCGGGAAAGACAGATTCATTTGTGACTAGAATGGACAGGACTCCAGATAAAGGAACTCTTCAATGGTTAACAGCAAATACATGAAATTTTGTGTAGGCACATGTTCTAAAAGCTTATTTTCAAAAACGTTATCACTATATGGCCTGTATCCCTCTGCTGCTTTCAGTTGTTTTTTATCTAGAACACGCCAACTTGACTTCACCTCGCCTGAGTCTCAGGAAAGAAGGTCACAATTACAGACACTAAATAATGTTGGCACTCAGCTTAGCGGCCTCATCAGATGTTTTTGCACACCCCGCTTTAAGGACCCGGGACTGTAGGAAGAAGGAAATTACAGTTACGGGTTGGTACAGATATTCGAATAAATTTATACGAAAAACGGTCACAAAAAAAATTATGACAATAGATCGTACAATTTTATTGTTAAGGTCAACATAATGTACCCAACGGCACTCTCCGCGGCAACACTTGTGTCAATATGTATAGAATGTGGACTGTATCAATATTTGTGTCATTCTATTCTGTACTTCACATAAAATCGAATGACAAACATTTATCCGGAGGTTAGTCCGAAATATATATCCGGAGGTTAGGTAAACTTATTCAGCTTTATGATTAACGTTTCTTATACAGAACTACTAGCGTTACCCGTGACTTGTAACGCGTTTTATTCGATGTTATAGCAGTTCAGTATATCAGATTTAACTTATTGATTTTAAACCAAGTAATTGAATAATTAGCCGCGTGGTTCCCGGCAGAGTAGAATTTGGACCACCCCATCTCTCCTCATGCGGTGTCGTACAAGGCGACTAAGGGATAGGGCTGTTTAACATCAGACAGATATATACAGCCCATACTCAGCCTCAGATGCATAGGTCAAGTCAACAATAGTGTCCGGCAAACGGCAATTGGCTCAACCCCTATTACGTGGGACCGATTTTGGTGTTAATTCACCTCTCCCTAACCCTCCAGGGATAAGGCGTGATTATATATATGTATGTATGTAATTGAAAAAAAATACTCATCGAATTGAGAACCTCTTCCTTTTATGAAGTTGGTTAATAAATAATAAGAAACACTAATAAATACGCTTTATGAGAAGACCTGACTAAAAAAATAATATTACCTATTTTGAATTTATAAAATAACACGAATACCATAATTAAATTGTTGTGGTTACAGTGATAGGAATATGTCTCAGATAAACTCACTTTCGGTAATCTGCGGCCCACACAGTCGGCGTGCGTTTTAGTCGGTTCAAGTCCGACATAACCTCCTCTACCAACTCCGGTAGTGGGGGTATCCGTGAGGATGTTGCGCACAGTAAAAAATAAAAATGGTTGGGTAC
Source organism: Eilema griseolum (assembly GCA_963662185.1). Lineage (NCBI taxonomy): Eukaryota > Metazoa > Arthropoda > Insecta > Lepidoptera > Erebidae > Eilema > Eilema griseolum. Next base: position 3,629,196 of record OY759229.1, on the reverse strand, counting down.
TAAAAGCATCATCTTATTATCACTTATTGGAGATAGCCGTAAAAAATTAATTAACAAAGAAATTGAAAACCGTTTACATAACGCCCGAAATTAAAGACTTACAAAGAAAAAGTAATATATATATATTTCCATCGTCGGCCAGCTGCCACCGCTAACCTAATAACAGCAGGGTTATTTCCACAGATATAGAGTAAGCTAGATAGGCAACCAGAAGCCGTCAACCCAACTTGTCTCCGTACTGATAAACAGCAACACTCTCCGGGCCTTTCTACACTATTACTAATTACTAATTACAGAATACCGCGGTTATAATAACTTCGTGTTGTGTTCCCGGCGGTGAATAGGGTAGCCAGAGCTCACTGGAGAGTTTTTGTGCTGTCAGTGGGAAAACCAAAGGCTTGTCCTGCTTTGTCCTCTACACTGACGGCACAGAATCTCTGTTCTTACAGGGTCGGCAGCACGGATGTGACTCCACTGGTGTTACACACGTTCACAGGTCATGGTAACCACTTTCCATCAGGTGGGCCGTGTGCTTGTTTGCCACCTAAGTTGTATAAAAAAAAAAAAAGTTCCGAATCGGATGTGGTGAACGACTGTACGTCGATATTTTCCGTGAAGCGATTGCTATCTGACCTCCACAACCAGTTGGCGATATCAAAGTTCTATAGTCGGACTTTTGAGGACTCCAGACTGCCATAGATGTTCGTATGGCAACCGGGACCAACGGCTTAACGTGCTCTCCAAGGTACGACCAGACCAACGCGAATACCCAAATTTATGCACATATTTTATAACTCACTTGTACTTTTCCACATTACTTTATTACTTATTACACCTGACCGGTTTCGCCTTGACCGGAAAAGTACAAGTGAGTTATCAATATGTTTAACAACAAATTCCACCAAGTGTGATGGCATCTTCTCTTTATCTAGAGTATAAATAGTCCAAATTTATGCATACAAATAGTTGCACTGAGTTGAGATCGAACCCGTGCCGTAGCAGTTGTGTTCACAACCGCCACGCCATAGAGGCGAGGCACGAGTGTGTAGTTTGCTTCTAGGCAATCGTGACATTACTGTGACTGCCATATTTTTTAGTTGCTATAAGTAGATATTGCTTTGTATACCTAATAATCTGTGTTTGAGTTGATTACTATTTTTTTGAATATTTTGTTGTACAACATAACAAGCTACTAGGAGGTAGGACACGGCGACATTTCCGCCCAATTGAGCAGTCCGACTGGGGAAGTACCTCCGCCCTACATAATACCGCGGTTATAATAATTTCGTGTTGTGTTCCCAGCGGTGAGTAGGGTAGCCAGAGCTCACTGGAGACTTTGTGCTGTCAGTGGGATGACTAAAGGCTTGTCCTGCTTTGTCCTCTACACTGATGGCATAGAAACTCTGTGCTTACAGGGTCGGCAGCGCGAGTGTGGCTTCTCTGGTGTTACACACGTCCATAGGCCACGGTAACTACTTTCCATCAAGTGGACCGTGCGCTTGTCTGCCACCTAAGTGGTATAAAAAAAGCAAATAAATAAACGAATTGAATTGAATCGTGTACCATTATTATCGATCACAACATCACTGAGCTTACAAGGTAATGGTCAAATGCTGGCGTATCAATGATAAAAATATTGATAACATTGCTTTTGAAACGATTCTGTTGACAATGAACATTATCACTATATTGCTCGCATGATGTCATTGATGATGGTTCTGTTATCATACTATTTAATGCTTACGCATCTAGCCTACTCTAAATCCGTGACTACATCGCACGAATCCCAAAAACTTTTTAAGATTGGCCTTGAGGGGTTCAAAAGCTAAGTTACTATACAATATTTGATCTAGATTAGATAACTTTGAAAGGTTTTGATGTTCGCTTCAACTTTCAGATACAACTTTGTGATTATAAGAGTATAAAGGTCTCAGCATTGAAAGGCTTCCGAAGGCGATGGCTTCGTTGTGAAACAGTTAAAGTTAAAGGATTAGCTTTGAAATAATATTTGGTAGAATTCGTCTTATATGGAGGCACAAAATGGTTCTCGAGTACAGGCCAACCAAGCAAGCCGGTGTACTTATTGATTGACCAATGCCTGGAATTCATTACCAGCTCACGTGTTTCCTTCATCCTACAGTCCCGGGTCAGTTAAGCGGGGCGTGAAAAAGCATCTGATGAGGCCGCCAAGCTGAGTGCCACCATTGTAACATTACTTAGTGTCTGTAATGGTGACCCTCTTTCCTGATTCTTGGCTTTGGCTTACCATCCGGCGAGTTGAAGTCAAGTTGGCGTGTACTTAAACATATTTAAAATAAAACGGATGAGGGTCCGGCAAATGATTCAGGCGGTCAATTGGCAGTCACTTTTAATAAAGCCAAATAACCCTGGTGGCGCATGGCCGAGTGCGGTAATGGACTGTATTGCGGGGATGTAGCTAACTGTTCCATTGACGCTTTACACACAAAAGACAGGTGGTCGGGTTGCCGCGGGAGTGATCCAAGCAATGAATGCAACCCGAGAAATTAGGAGAGGATGCACTAACCTTCACGACACACGTGTTTTCATCGCAGCCGGTACACGGATCTTCTCTTCCTTGCTCAGGAGCTGCCGTCAGCATCACTAGATCACTTGAGGAACACACGAGAGGCACAATCCGATCGGTAAAGGTCTATGAAGCGGTAAAAATGTAACAAATATTAATCATTTTTGAGAGACGCGAGCGCGGTCCGTCATTACGCTGGCTAGTTCAAAGCGAGACTGAGTGTCTATATTTCACAAATGGCGGACGGAAGCCATATCTATGGTTAGTGCGGGAGAGGAGACGGGTATAAAAGGAGTGTGTTTCCGTGTCAAAATACAGTTTCTACACCGGCGCAACCATTCCCCCCGGCTTGAAGGGTTACCTTCGAAACGACAAATGCGAAACAAATCTAAAGTCTAATCTAAATCTAGGTTTGGGAAATAACAACTAAAATATAAACCTAGATTGGAGCTCGTGCCTACTGCTGGCTAGGCAGCGGGCAGAGGCGAACAAACAACACAACGCAACAGTCTCGACCAAGACGAGACGCGATTAGCCAACAACAAAATAAGGGTCTCTTCACGTGGGACCGATACAACAAGCGAGTGCTTCTTCTCCTCGGGTGGTTCGGAAACCGTAGTGGGATTGAATTGACTAACTGGCCACCCATCTAACGCGGCATGAATCCAGGACGGTCCACCAAACCACAACGGGTGATCCAAAATTTGCGAAGGAAGCAATCCACGAGAGAGACAATCGGCTGGGTTGTCGGTGCCAGCAACGTGAAAGAGATTATGTGGCGCCAATTCAGATTGAATTTTGCCACTCTATTAGCGACGAATGTGTCCCAACGATGGGGCGAAGAGTGGGCCCAACACAAAGCGACTGTTGAGTCCTAAAAGCTAAAATTCTACTAATATTAATGCGAAAATTTACAATTATGTCAAATAAATTACCTTAAAGATTCCGACCACAATACAAAATGTCATTAAGCGACACGGAAGTGCTAGTCTTAGCACTGCCATCCAAAACTACGCGGAGTTTTAGTAGTAAGCTTATCTTCTCTAATAACTCCGCGGTGCGGGATAATGTACGAAGGCTGGGTCCCGCCAGTGTCCGTAGGCGCAGGTGAGATGTAACCTTTATCTAAATATTCATTAACAACCTCATCATAGGCCCGCTTCGACTTTGGGGACGCCTGCATCTTTCGTTCCAAACAAAGAAAGCGTTTTTCAGCGGATACACGGGAGCCACCGAGCGAAAACTTGCGGATGGTAGACTCCAGTGGCGGCTCGACGGTGCAACAGAACGAAGCAGTCGAGTGACTAAAACTATCTATAGAAGCGGGTGCGGAACCAATTATAACAAAACCAAGAACTGTTTCCAGTGCGTGCGGAGCGGGGTACGTCGGTCCCCCTTGAACCTTACGTGATAACTGGAGGTGCGGGAGAATCGAAGCGCCGATCAATATATCGACGACTCCAGGAACAGCGTAAGTCTCATCTGCTAAAGGCAAGTCTTTAAATTTCGTTAATAAAGACGTGTCAACCGGGACGGTAGGCAACTGTTCAGCTATTCTATCTATAACGAGCGAATCCATGTCAAACCAAATATTATTATTAAAACGAGATCTAAACCTTGTTTTAACGGTGCCACGAACAGCTGACTGTAAGCTTCCAAAACCCTTCACCACTGAGCGGGTTGAACGCTTATCAACATTGAAACCAAGACGCCGACAACAATCTTGAGTAATAAAATTACTTTGCGAAGCGCCATCTAACAGCGCTCGAACAATGCGCGGCTTACCTAATGCATCAACAATAACAACGCGAGCGGTCGCAAGACACACAGTAGTGAGTGCAGCACTAGCGGAGAACGAACACAAGGTGACGTCATCCGCGGCGGTCACCGGGCGGGCCGGAGCGCGCGCGAGCGCGGGCTGCGGCTGCGGCGCAGGCTGCCGTGTGTCACCGCTCGACGAGCCAACCGTGCTCACATTGGATGCGGCATTACTATTCTCAAAATGAAGCAAAGTGTGGTGTCTCGCTTGACATTTGCGACAACTATTTCTACTATTACATAAAACAACGCGGTGTTTAGTACCGAGACAATTAAAACAAAAATTATTAGCGCGAACAAATTTATAACGATCACTAGGCGACAATTTTAGAAAACCAGGACACCTGTACAGTTGCGAATGATGAGTGCTACACAAAGAGCAAACAGGTGACTGTACACGTGCTGGTGCGGTACTAACATAAGTATGAGTTGACCTCAGTGACTTCGATGACGCATCTACTTTGCGTGCAGAATCAACAACTATCTTCGCGCCTTCATGTTTCGATGAAGAGCGCTGCAATACTTTTATATGCTCGCGAACAAAACTTTCTAAGTCTTCGAACTTAGGAATCTTATTGCCGCGATGATCCGACTCAAACAAACGAATGGTTTCGGAATCTAATTTCCTTAAACCCATATACAAAAATACGAAGTCGCAGAGGTCATCAATCTTTAGGTTCTTTACGGCGCGAACAGCTGACGCGAAAGTATCTAGAAATTTCTCTAAGTTTTGATCGTTACATGCCGCAATAGATTTCAAATCAAACATCTGATCTAAATAGGCGTTAGCTACCGATCTTTTATCCTCATACCTAGCTTTCAAAGTATTTAAAATTAAATTATAATTCTCGGCACTAAACGTAATTCCAGCGCAAACGGTTATAGCTTTACCAGTCAATTTTTCAACGAGATAATGCAACTTTTCGTGATCTGTCAACGAATCGTTCTTATCTATTGTATTCTCAAAACTATCTATAAATAGACACCAATTGCGAATGTTACCATCAAACTCGGGTATTTGAATTGGTGGCAACTTAGGTCGGTCGCGAGTGGGGTTGGGTAGGTCAGCCGGCTTCTCCAAACTCCTAGCGACGCGTTTGATACGACAATACAAATCGTCAAACGACGACAAGGCTTGATAACTCACTGAGTAATCGGGATTCAAATTCAACTCTAAAACGTTGATGTCATGTACTAAGGTTTCGAAATCCGCGCGTAGACTATCTAAGTTTTCTATAGAACACAAGAACGAATCTCTGATGACCAAATCAGAGGTTTTAAGTGCATTATCATAAATCGATTGTACGCGAGAGTAAATCATTTCTTTTTTAGCGTATAAAAGTTTCAATTGAACCTTACCGGTCTTATCAACCTTTGGGGACATGTTTACAATTAAATCTCAAACTAAAGTGCGGTAAACAACAAATATGAAATGACTTAATCCTAGCGGTACAGAGCAGCGAGGCGGCGCGAGCGACACTCGGCAGATAGGTAGGTACCTACAACTGTGAATGCACGCTTGAACAAACGCGCATAGCAACAAGGTCGTACCTACGCGATGGTCGCTGTCTAGGTTCAACTATTATTTCCGAGATTAAGTATTGCGTAATATCTATTCAAATTAAAATACTTTCGTATGAATTGGAATGAGATGCGAGCGAGGTAGGCACAACCACGTGTCTACCCACGCAGGTACTAGGCAAATACGACGCAATTGAAAAAACAAAACAAAGCCAAATGCGTTAGGTATTACACTGTGCCTATGCACTAGGGTGTCTAGTATACCTAAGATCTAAGCCTAAATGTCTGGATGCGGGGTTTTCTACTAAAATAACCAGGCACTTAGGTGCGATGCGAAAATTGCGAACTACGATTAAGTGTTGATATGATACCTAACCTATGTATGTACCAGGTAGGTACTATGCGAGCCAGCGGCGAACGGACAACAAATCTAATCCTAAGTGTCTGGATGCGGGGTTTTCTACTAAAATAACCAGGCACTTAGGTGCGGCGCGCTTATTCCCATTAGAATAATAACAAAATACGAACTACGGCTAAGAATCCGGCTCGATCCGGACCAAAAATGGTGGCGCATGGCCGAGTGCGGTAATGGACTGTATTGCGGGGATGTAGCTAACTGTTCCATTGACGCTTTACACACAAAAGACAGGTGGTCGGGTTGCCGCGGGAGTGATCCAAGCAATGAATGCAACCCGAGAAATTAGGAGAGGATGCACTAACCTTCACGACACACGTGTTTTCATCGCAGCCGGTACACGGATCTTCTCTTCCTTGCTCAGGAGCTGCCGTCAGCATCACTAGATCACTTGAGGAACACACGAGAGGCACAATCCGATCGGTAAAGGTCTATGAAGCGGTAAAAATGTAACAAATATTAATCATTTTTGAGAGACGCGAGCGCGGTCCGTCATTACGCTGGCTAGTTCAAAGCGAGACTGACACCCAGTTTCCGAAAGGCTGATCAACGCTAAAATTAACTAATCGGCTGTTAAATCTCTTGTCAAATAGCAATTGGGTTGCTAGAAGCATGATTAAATAGTTTAATTTGATTATCGTGTCAGTTAACATAGCTGTCTAATTAAACTCGAGAATCGTATGTCAACTGCCATTTTGGGTTTCTGAAATGCTTGTCAAGCCGTAATCATAGATTATCTTCCTGTCAAAAGCTTTGTCAACTAATCGGTGCGTATCGGCGAATTAACTTATGTATGCAATTGTTTTACTACGCGAATCTACATTTTCTCTTCAAATCTACATTATTAAGGTATGTCAAAACATATTTATAATACAGTTTTATTTTTATACACGGTTTTATTTGTAAAAATTGTATATTTCGGACATCTTGCTAAGGTTATATTTCTATGTTGCTAAGCATATATTTTTTCTTGTTTTAGATTACAATCATGTCACTTTCGGATATTGAGATGAGTATCAGTACGTCTAGCAGTGATGAAGAGCAAAGAACGCGAACATTCAGGACGAGAATGAATCCTTTTGATTTCTACAATGAAGAGGAATTCAAGAATCGGTACCGACTGACAAAGGCTGTTGTATTGTTGTTGGTAAATTTGATAGAGCCGAAAATAAAACGCTTCACTTTGAGAAATCAGTCTATAAATGCTTTGGAACAGGTGTTACTGACAATAAGTTATTATGCGACAGGAGCATTTCAAATTACTGTTGCTGATCACATAAGAGTGCACAAATCTACAGCTTGTAGAATAATAAAAAAAAGTATCTGCAGCTATTGCAGAACTTAGGCCGCAGTTTATATCTATGCCCAGTACAATATCAAGATTGCAATAAGGTAAAGAGTGAATTTTATAACATTAGTGCTTTTCCTAATGTAATCGGGGCAGTTGACTGCACACATATAAAGATACAGTCTCCTGGTGGTCCCCGAGCTGAGTTATATAGGAACAGGAAAGGATATTTCTCCCTGAATGTTCAGGTAATATGTGATGCAAATCTAAAAATATGTGATGTGATCTGTCGGTGGCCTGGATCTGTTCATGACACTACAATTATTAATGATTCCTACATTCGGGCTGATTTTGAAAGTGGAGTGTATGGCAGTGACTATCTACTAGGGGACAGCGGGTATCCATGCCGGTCATATTTATTGACACCTTTCCTGCGCCCTTCAACACCCAGCGAAGAAGCATATAATCGAGAACATGTAAGAACCAGAAATACTGTGGAGAGATGCTTTGGGGTTCTTAAGAGACGATTCCCATGTTTGTCGATGGGCCTCCGTGTTAAGTTGCCTACTACTATGAACATTATTGTGGCTTGTTGTGTTTTACATAATTTGGCACTCAATCATAATGACCACATAGAAGAAGTAACTAGTGTATCATTGGATCCAAATGCTCCAGATGATACTGGTACTAGTTCAGTAAATAATGAAAATACATCTGTGCGGTCATCTTTATTGTTGACACATTTTAATTGTTAAGTCAAATAAAGTAAGGTAAATGTACAAGAACAACCATTATTATCAACATGTTTAATTTTAAAATGATATAACATTTGAAGTAAATATCTTTAACTATTATTATTTCTTAATCATATTTTCATACTCTTTTTCCTTAATTTTTACACACTCCATCTTTGTTTGATAATACATTTTCTTCATAATGTTATTATTCTTGGAAACTAGTTTCCTCTTTGGTACATTCTTCTTTATTTTTGTTTTGTTAGGTAGATTCGTTAATTGGTGAAGTAACAGAGGTACTCAGAGCATCAGTAATATTGGCTTCTACTGGAACCACATCTTCAACTAAAAAGATTTAATTAGAATATAAGTGTAAGATATAAATAAATTAATGTATAATGAGTATAAGGAAATTGCCTTAAGAAAGGTACCATTTCGGTAGTAACTTGATGCACTATCACATGTATTGGAGAGTGGTTTCACCTGATCACCCATTATTGATAATATTTGTGCACCCACAGTGCCAAGGGCTGGTTTATAAAGATCACCACCAGTTGCCATGATACCCTTCTGAAAAAGAAAATTACATTAAATACGTGCGTACGTAAATTATTGTATTTTAGCAAACTTTTTAATTTATAAAGACAAGGTGCAGTTACATACACACCTTATCCGCTATTTCATCTTTTTTTAATTGTTTTAAAAGAGAACCTAGCTCTGATATATCACTATGCATATTTGACTGAAACAAAATATATAATATTATTTATCAAGATAAGACTTCATGAGCATCATTACCATCTACTTCTCTGCTACTCATAGGTTTTCTGGGAGAGAAGTCATTTTGAGTTAAGCTCGCCTTTGTACATGTTCCTTGAAATGTTAAATTTATGATCTCTGTACTGTATGTAAGTAGTAGTAGTAAAATATAAAGAAAAGAACTGTAAACAAGTAGGCACTTAAATCTTACCTCTTCATTTAATGTGATCACTTGTGATGGTCCTGCTTCACTGTCACAAAGATCATTATTTTTATTAGCTTTATATTGTTGTACCTATAAAAAAATAAATTAAAGTTTATATAAAATGTATCCTGAATATAAAGTTTTATTTATAGACACTTTCCCCAAAATTGTGATGCCCATAATAAATAAAATTGATATTAGAATATCATTCGCCACTATGCAATTATTATTATTGGGTTAAATTCTTGGGTAATGGTTTCCCAAGCCTCATTTTTTTTAACCGTGGATACAGCATTTGTACATTTATTTTCTATTATATGTTTGTATCTGGAATAAAACAATGTATGTAATATAGTCACCACAGCGCAGGATGTGTAATGTAAACAATGATATTAAACAATAAAGATTATATTTTAGAACACAGTTTACGTACTTACTTCTGAACTAGTTCTAAAAGCTTTTCTTTTTCGGTAAAATTCTTTCCTCGTGAGGCCATTTTAAATACAGGACACAGTTTAGAAAGCACTTGAACACACAGACGCCACATGAAAATATAAACTTGAACTTGAGATTTGAAATTCCCAGAATATTTCGTCAGAAATGACAGTCCGTAACTTTTTTTCATCCGGCTTGGAACCAGGCATATTGTCGTTTTTGACTGATAAGAATGAACTAATGAACAACAATGAACAGTGTGGCCACAATTTAAAACAAACCGCATGTCAAATCAAAATAATCATAGATTAGTTAATTTTGGCCTGATCAACGTTTCAGAAACTCAAATTGATTTGACATTCATGTTAAATTAACAGCCGTGTTAGTTGATCAATGGTTTGACAGGCCTTTCAGAAACCGGCCGTCACGCTTTGAACTAGCCAGCGTAATGACGGACCGCGCTCGCGTCTCTCAAAAATGATTAATATTTGTTACATTTTTACCGCTTCATAGACCTTTACCGATCGGATTGTGCCTCTCGTGTGTTCCTCAAGTGATCTAGTGATGCTGACGGCAGCTCCTGAGCAAGGAAGAGAAGATCCGTGTACCGGCTGCGATGAAAACACGTGTGTCGTGAAGGTTAGTGCATCCTCTCCTAATTTCTCGGGTTGCATTCATTGCTTGGATCACTCCCGCGGCAACCCGACCACCTGTCTTTTGTGTGTAAAGCGTCAATGGAACAGTTAGCTACATCCCCGCAATACAGTCCATTACCGCACTCGGCCATGCGCCACCATTTTTGGTCCGGATCGAGCCGGATTCTTAGCCGTAGTTCGTATTTTGTTATTATTCTAATGGGAATAAGCGCGCCGCACCTAAGTGCCTGGTTATTTTAGTAGAAAACCCCGCATCCAGACACTTAGGATTAGATTTGTTGTCCGTTCGTGTCTATATTTCACAAATGGCGGACGGAAGCCATATCTATGGTTAGTGCGGGAGAGGAGACGGGTATAAAAGGAGTGTGTTTCCGTGTCAAAATACAGTTTCTACACCGGCGCAACCAAACCCTAATCTAAAGGAGAAGGAGTAAACGGAACCCAAGCTCCGAGTTGCAAGCTTCAGATGGAACCCGGAACCTTGCTAAGATGACGATAATGTTATACCACTTGGTTAGCAGACAAGCACACGGCCCAGCTGATGGAAAGTGGTTACCGCGTATGAACATGTGAAATACCAAGGAAGTCACACTCGCGCTGTCAAACGTGTAAGCACAAGAGTTTCTGTGCCGTCAGTGTAAAAGACAAAGCAGAACAAGCTTTTGGTCTTCACACAAAAACTCTCCAGTGAGCTCTGGCTACCCTAAAGTCGAAAAGGATAAATCTCTTTGAAAGGCAAAAAAAGGTGGGTTATGATTTTGACAGGCTATGTATGTATGTAGGTTCATCTGTAACCTCTTAGCTCCTCAGCCACCTATTAGAACTGGACAAATGAGGTATCGTTAGAAGCGTATTGGTCGTCCGCTGGTTATAGGCTATACGTGTCACTGCATCTAATGTGGCGCAATCTAGCGGTCATAAAGTACCAGGTTAAAACATAAATTGTAGATAAATATGTTTGGTATCAAATAATTATAGTTATTGCTTGCTCCTAAATAATATAAATACAAAAATAAGTTTAAAACTAAAACCCGACTACTAAAAATCACGTGTTAAAAAGTAGTAAACAAGAAAATATTAAGGATAGCCGTGGTCGGAGGTCGATGAACGACCTCCGCCCCCCATGAGCGCCGGCCTGGGGGTGACAGGTGGAGCCGCCTGTCACCCTGGCAGAAGCAGGCCGCGGCGGTGGCGCGCCTCCCCGTTTTCGGGGATGAGTTGGGGACTCTGTAGTCCCCACACCCGAGAAGAGGGCCAGATCGTTAGAGATGGCCCTGGGTCGGCCGGGGTGCGAGGGATATGCCTGTCAACTTCACCTTCGGCAACCAAAACGACCCACAGGCGGCGTGCGTTTTATTCCGACATAACCTCCTCCACCGGCTCCGGTGGGGAGGTATCCGTGGGGATTTCGCGCAGGTAAAAAACAAAAAAAAAGGATAGCCGTGGTCGCATGCCACTTAGTCTAACAAAACAATACATTATTTGGATAAGATAAGTGGCATACGACCACGGCCATCCTTGATATTTTCTTGTTTAATACTTTTTAAAGCGTGATTTTAGGTAGTCGGGTTTTGTAATCAGTTAAAAAGTGGTCAGCAAATCCATCAGCATCTAATCCGACCTCGCAATTGCAGAACTCAACAATTGCATTGTGTCACACCAACAACCCACATATAAAACAATACGTCTCGTACAATCATCATCATACACGTTCATTTCGTAACGATCCTTACTACGTGCAGGCAGCGGCAGCGCGGCGTAACCAAACGGAACGGACACGACATGTACACATTTGTTAGTAAACGGCAAGCCATGGAAAGTGTACGTAATGGTGTATACTTATCTCCTTGGCTGTGTGTACATGGAATTTATTTTTTGGGCATACAATCACCTATCGTTTAGTATTTGGCAGAGTTGTTATATCTATGATAGAACCACCCCGTTTCTTCCCGTGAAAAGAACCGTCTGAACCCAAAATTGCAACCTGAGACGGTACGCACTGTGTGGTATGAAAGATATTTCATCCCACGCACACTCAAACTGTGGAATGAACTCCATGCTGCGGTTTGTCCATGCGCCTACAGTATGGAGTTCTTCTTAGGGGCATTAGGTTTCTTCAGTGTCGGCAGCGTATGATGCCCCGTGGTATAAAAAAAATACGGCCCACCTGATGGAAAGTGGTTACCGTGGCCTATGGACGTGTGCAACACCGGGGGCCTTATGCACGCGCTGCCGACCGACAATATTGGGGTCGATCTAATAATTAGTTGGATGTAAAGATTTTTGTTGTTTATATGCAGCACTACTATCCTACATTCGGTTAAGTACTTTTTTTTTTTTTTTTTTTTTTTTTTTTACGTGCGCAAAATCCCCACGGATACCTCCCCACCGGACCCGGTGGAGGAGGTTATGTCGGACTCGAACCGACTAAAACGCACGCCGCCTGTGGGTCGTTTCGGTTGCCGAAGGTGAGGTTGACAGGCATATCCCTCGCACCCCGGCCGACCCAGACCCTGGGTCGGTTAAGTACTTAACTAAAGGTAAACAATCTTTTGGCGACTTTTTATAAAAACACACTAGCTGACCCGGCAAACGTTGTTTTGCCATATAATGTTAAGGGTGGACAACCCTTATCATTTAGGGGGATGAAAAATAGATGTTGTCCGATTCTCAGACCTACCCAATATACTCACAAAATTTCATGAGAATCGGTCAAGCCGTTTCGGAGGAGTTTAACCACAAATACCGCGACACGAGAATTTAAATAAATCAGGCTAACTGATTGACTAACTAGTGATGTGTTTTCGGTTTTTAGTCTTCAATATGAGTTTCTAAACTGAAAAGTATTAATAAACTGAGTTGTCAAATTTAAAAAAAATAAAAAGACACATCTAGATTGTTTATGTTTAGTTAAGTACCTACCCGAATAGAGTATAAGTGAAACTGTTATTAACAAATCCAATCTTATCCTGTGTGACGAAACTGATGCGTGTTACCTTTGCATAAAGGATACGAGGGAAACGGGGATTTTGTAATCACGGTACTTAAAGCGGCTTTTTGAGCTGTTAGATAGGATTAATGTAACTTTAAGTAAACAATGTAGTAGGGATTTAATTTTCGTTTTGGTTATTTTTTTTTATACAGGGCACGTCAATTGGACTTCGCCTTGCCTGATGGTAAGCTGAAGGCAAAGTTCCAGAAAAGAGGGTCACCATCACTTACACATACCGTGTGACAATGGTGACACTCAGCTTGACGGCCTCATCATATGCTTTTTCACGCCCCGCTTAAAGGACCCGGGACTGTAGGAAGAAGGAAACACGTGAGCTGATAATGAATGATTGATGATATACTTTGTGTTTTTAATGTGCGCAAAATCCTCACGGATATGGACACATCGGAGGCCGGTAGGGGAGGTTCTGTCGGACTTGAACCGACTAAGACGCACGCCGACTGTGTGAGCGGCAGGTTGACGGAGATAAGATTATCTGAGATATATTCCTCGCAGCTAGGCTGGCCCAGGACCGTCTCTTATGAGACGGCCCTCTTCAGGTGTGAGACCACGAAATCCCCATCTCATCCTCAGATGCATCCAAAGCTTGCAGCTGAGAGCCGAGGATCCGTTCTACTTCTTCTTTGGATGTTTTGTTTATTTATCCTTTAAGGAAGGGACTAGCGTTTGTCCCGCAATCTTATACTTGCTTTTTTCCGATCGTGACAACACACAATAGACACCTACCATCTTCATTTACTAAGTGTCAATTTTCATAAACTACGGTAATCTTTACTATTGCTCACTATAATACTCGTACACATTCTAAAAAAATCTTATCCACTTTTTTTTGAAACGTCATAAAAATGATACAGCTTTCATCATAACATCCCACGTGTACCCAGACGGTATAAAGGACTTGAGTCCAATAAAATTGTAATCCCGTGTCTAGACATAACAATGTCGATAAAATGGCGTATAAAGGGCAAACTTTTATAAACCACCTGACCTATATTTGACTTGATGAATACATTTTCAAATCTAAATGAATAAAATATTGAAGCAATTAATGTGAGAACATTTCCTATAAATTTCAATCAGAAAAAGTCATCATTCAGGATGGGATTTGAATCCACGGCCATTGCGTAATCTCATTATCCGTTGTTATTAGTACAAACGATTTATCTGAACCAGAAAAATATTCTGACGTCACAAGCGTTCATAAGTCCCGGTAATCGCTTCACAACAGAAAGTAAGTACGTTTGTTTGGCTGTTAATGTTGTCACCTAGGTAATGCATCAACGCGATCATAGGTATAGGGAGGGCTTAGTGGACAGAGGGCGTGTACCTCTAAACCGATCACAGGTTAACCGGTGACCACGACTGCAACCTTGTCCAGATGTCAGGCAATTGAAAACACTATGAATTCCTGTTGATATTTGCATGAGTACAAAAAAGTTTTTTTTTTTGTAGGGTACAGTATTATAGTTGAGATGTACCCAGGTCTTGAGCATTAGGTTTATGCTAAGTAGGGACAGAAAAAACGATTATTGAACGATGTCCTTGAGATTGAATTTCACACACAAATATTAGCTGAGTCAATTTTTATAAGCGGTTCCATATGTATAACAAACATCAACATAAGCAAACACAACCTTCAAATTGCCCACAATTTTATCAGAAAGGAGGTGCAAGTTATAAGAGACGGATTAACATGATTATAATACGACATAATGTTCCGAATGATATTCAGATGCTTCACAGAACGAAAGCAATGTCTTATTCGTTAATCCCAGTCGCATTCGAAGCTTTTTAAGAATCGAATCATTTCATTAATTTCATTGAATCTGTTCAATAAGATATTTGACTTTTTTTATTGTCGAAATATGATCAGTTTCGTATAATATAATGAACTGCTAAACATAAATTTTCGAACGAGAAATAGTTTTTGAGATTGGTGGCGCTTGGCAGCGTGCGGTAATGGACTGTATTGCGGGAAGTAGCTAACTGTTCCATTGACGCTTTACACACAAAAGACAGGTGGTCGGGTTGCCGCGGGAGTGATCCAAGCAATGAATGCAACCCGAGAAATTAGGAGAGGATGCACTAACCTTCACGACACACGTGTTTTCATCGCAGCCGGTACACGGATCTTCTCTTCCTTGCTCAGGAGCTGCCGTCAGCATCACTAGATCACTTGAGGAACACACGAGAGGCACAATCCGATCGGTAAAGGTCTATGAAGCGGTAAAAATGTAACAAATATTAATCATTTTTGAGAGACGCGAGCGCGGTCCGTCATTACGCTGGCTAGTTCAAAGCGAGACTCAGTGTCTATATTTCACAAATGGCGGACGGAAGCTACATCTATGGTTAGTGCGGAAGGGGAGACGGGTATAAAAGGAGTGTGTTTCCGTGTCAAAAATACAGTTTCCACATCGGCGCAACCATTCCCCCCGGCTTGAAGGGTTACCTTCGAAACGACAAATGCGAAACAAATCTAAAGTCTAATCTAAATCTAGGTTTGGGAAATAACAACTATAATATAAACCTAGATTGGAGCTCGTGCCTACTGCTGGCTAGGCAGAGGGCAGAGGCGAACAAACAACACAACGCAACATTCTCGACCAAGACGAGACGCGATTAGCCAACAACAAAATAAGGGACTCTTCACGCGGGACCGATACAACAAGCGAGTGCTTCTTTTCCTCGGGTGGTTCGGAAACCGTAGTGGGATTGAATTGAATAACTGGCCACCCATCCAACGCGGCATGAATCCAGGACGGTCCACCAAACCACAACGGGTGATCCAAAATTTGCGAAGGAAGCAATCCACGAGAGAGACAATCGGCTGGGTTGTCGGTGCCAGCAACGTGAAAGAGATTATGTGGCGCCAATTCAGATTGAATTTTTGCCACTCTATTAGCGACGAATGTGTCCCAACGATGGGGCGAAGAGTGGGCCCAACACAAAGCGACTGTTGAGTCCGAAAAAGCTAAAATTCTACTAATATTAATGCGACTACTACAAGCATTGGCGATAGAGGTGATCAATCTAACTAACAATAGTAAAGCGCATAGCTCGAGGCGTGCCAGAGAGACGACCTTACGGGGAGAGACCTTTGATTTCGCGCTTATAAGGCTAATTGAAACCTTACCTACATTCGAGACATGAAAGTAGACTACTCCTCCATACGCCCTCTCACTAGCGTCCGCGAAGCCTACTACCGTAACAACACTATGTTGCGATATACCTACATGACGCGGAATTTGTATTTGGTCAAGCACAGAAAGTTCTTTTCTAAAGCGAGCCCACAACTTAGCAATGTTGTCGGGCGCGGTGTCGTCCCAATCACAATTGGAAAGCCAAAGCTCCTTTATAAGTAGTTTGGCGTACAAAACGACAGGAGCTACGAATCCCATTACGTCCCATATCCGTGCCACACACGACAGGATAATGCGTTTAGTACAAGTTTGCGGGGTCGAACTAATTTTCAAACTAAACGTATCAGATGCGGGCGACCAGCTTAAACCAAGCACCTTGTGCGTATCACTTTCATCGAATTCCTTAACCGAAGACAATCGGTGCGACGGTGGAATCGACTCTAACGCAGTTTGCGAGTTGCTCGTCCATTTCACGAGATCAAATTGACCAGCCTTCATGAGACTTATAACTTGAGCGGCCGTCTCGACAGCCTCTGCCTCGCCATCTACACTATACACGAAGTCATCCATGTATAAGCCAGTCTCAATGGTGGCTCTCGCTTTCGGAAATGCATCGCCCTCGTCAGCGGCCAACTGCTTGACGGTGCGAAGTGCGTGAAAAGGGCTAGATTTAAGCCCGAAGCAAACACGATTAAACTCGTAAACCATTAAAGGTTCTTGCGGTGAAAATCTATACAAAAATCGTTGAAACCTACGATCGGGTTTGCGCACTTCAAGGCACAAAAACATTTGTCGAATATCTGCAGAGAGTGCAACAGCGAATAAGCGAAAATTTACAATTATGTCAAATAAATTACCTTGAAGATTTTGACCACAATACAAAATGTCATTAAGCGACACGGAAGTGCTAGTCTTAGCACTGCCATCTAAAACTACGCGGAGTTTAGTAGTAAGCTTATCTTCTCTAATAACTCCGTGGTGCGGGATAACGTACGAAGGCTGGGTCTCGTCAGTGTCCGCAGGCGCAGGTGAGATGTAACCTTTATCTAAATATTCGTTAACAACCTCATCATAGGCTTGCTTTAACTTTGGAGACGCCTGCATCTTTCGTTCTAAACAAAGAAAGCGTCTTTCAGCGGATGCACGGGAGTCCCCGAGCGAAAAAATATCTCCCTTGAAAGGGAGCGCGACCACATAACGACCCTGCTCATCACGAGTAGTCGTGCGACAATAAATCTCCTCAGCCATCTTGTCATCGGGGCTTAGGATTGGTGGGACATTGACCTCTTCAATCTCCCAAAACTTGCGGATGGTAGACTCCAGTGGCGGCTCGACGGTGCAACAGAACGAGGCAGTCGAGTGACTAAAACTATCTATAGAAGCGGGTGCGGAACCAATTATAACAAAACCCAGAACTGTTTCCAGGGCGTGCGGAGCGGGGTACGTCGGTCCCCCTTTGACCTTACGTGATAACTGGAGGTGCGGGAGAATCGAAGCGCCGATCAATATATCGACGACTCCAGGAACAGCGTAAGTCTCATCAGCTAAAGGCAAGTCTTTAAATTTCGTTAATAAAGACGTGTCAACTGGGACGGTAGGCAACTGTTCAGTTATTTTATCTGTAACGAGCGAATCCATGTCAAACCAAATATTATTATTAAAACGAGATCCAAACCTTGTTTTAATGGTGCCATGAACAGCTGACTGCAAACCCCCAAACCCTTTCACCACTGAATGGGTTGAACGCTTATCAACATTGAAACCAAGACGTTGACAACAATCTTGAGTAATAAAATTACTTTGCGAAGCGCCATCTAATAGCGCTCGAACAAGGTGCGGTTTACCTAATGTATCAACAATAACAACGCGAGCGGTCGCGAGACACACAGTGGTGAGTGCAGCACTAGCGGAGAACGAACACAAGGTGACGTCATCCGCAGCGGTCACCGGGCGGGCCGGAGCGCGCGCGGGCGCGGGGTGCGGCTGCGGCGCAGGCTGCCGTGTGTCACCGCTCGACGGGCCAACTGTACTCACATTGGATGCGGCATTACTATTCTCAAAATGAAGCAAAGTGTGGTGTCTCGCTTGACATTTGCGACAACCATTTCCACTATTACATAAAACAACGCGGTGTTTAGTACCGAGACAATTAAAACAAAAATTATTAGCGCGAACAAATTTATAACGATCACTAGGCGACAATTTTAGGAAACCAGGACACTTGTACAGTTGCGAATGATGAGTACTACACAAAGAGCAAACAGATGATTGTACACGTGCTGGTGCGGTATTAACATAAGTATGGGTTGACCTCGGTGACCTCGATGAGGCATCTATTTTGCGTTCAGAAGTAACAACCTTCTTCGCGCCTTCATGTTTCGATGAAGAGCGTTGCAATACCTTTATATGCTCGCGAACAAAACTTTCTAAGTCTTCGAACTTAGGAATTTTACTGCCGCGATGATCCGACTCAAACAAACGAATGGTTTCGGAATCTAATTTCTTTAAACCCATATACAAAAATACGAAGTCGCAGAGGTCATCGATCTTCAAGTTCTTTACGGCGCGAACAGCTGACGCGAAAGTATCTAGAAATTTCTCTAAGTTTTGATCGTTACATGCCGTAATAGATTTCAAATCAGACATCTGATCTAAATAGGCGTTAGCTACCGATCTTTTATCCTCATACTTAGCTTTCAAAGTATTTAAAATTAAATTATAATTCCCGGCACTAAACGTAATTCCAGCGCAAGCGGTTATAGCTTTACCAGTCAATTTTTCAACGAGATAATGCAATTTTTCGTGATCTGTCAACGAATCGTTCTTATCTATCGTATTCTCAAAACTATCTATAAATAGACACCAATTGCGAATGTTACCATCAAATTCGGGTATTTGAATTGGTGGCAACTTAGGTCGGTCGCGAGTGGGGTTGGGTAGGTCAGCCGGTTTCTCCAAACTCCTAGCGACGCGTTTGATACGACAATACAAATCGTCAAACGACGACAAGGCTTGATAACTCACTGAGTAATCGGGATCCAAATTCAACTCTAAAACATTGATGTCATGTACTAAGGTTTCGAAATCCGCGCGTAGACTATCTAAGTTTTCTATAGAACACAAGAACGAATCTCTGATGACCAAATCAGAGGTTTTAAGTGCATTATCATAGATCGATTGTACGCGAGAGTAAATCATTTCTTTTTTAGCGTATAAAAGTTTCAATTGAACCTTACCGGTCTTATCAACCTTTGGGGACATGTTTACAATTAAATCTCAAACTAAAGTGCGGTAAATAACAAATATGAAATGACTTAATCTTAGCGGTACAGAGCAGCGAGGCGGCGCGAGCGATAACCGTAGGTAGGTAGGTACTTATAACTGCCAGTGCAAGCTTGAACTAACGCGCATAGCAACAAGATCGTACCTACGCGATGGTCGCTGTCTAGGTTCAACTATTATTTCAGAGATTAAGTATTGCGTAATATCTATTCAAATTAAAATACTTTCGTATGAATTGGGATGAGATGCGAGCGAGGTAGGTACAGCCACGTGTCTACCCACGCAGGTACTAGGCAAATACGACGCGAGCCGAGAACAACGTAATTGAAAAAAAACAAAACAAAGCCAAATGCGTTAGGTATTACACTGTGCCTATGCACTAGGGTGTCTAGTATACCTAAGATCTAAGCCTAAATGTCTGGATGCG
Organism: Eilema griseolum; assembly: GCA_963662185.1. NCBI lineage: Eukaryota > Metazoa > Arthropoda > Insecta > Lepidoptera > Erebidae > Eilema > Eilema griseolum. The sequence goes on along the minus strand of OY759229.1, from coordinate 3,608,955 downwards.
GGGTTTTCTACTAAAATAACCAGGCACTTAGGTGCGATGCGAAAATTGTGAACTACGATTAAGTGTTGATATGATACCTAACCTATTTATGTATTAGGTAGGTACAATGCGAGCCAGCGGCGAACGGACAACAAATCTAATCCTAAGTGTCTGGATGCGGGGTTTTCTACTAAAATAACCAGGCACTTAGGTGCGGTGCGCTCATTCCCATTAGAATAATAACAAAATACGAACTACGGCTAAGAATCCGGCTCGATCCGGACCAAAAATGGTGGCGCTTGGCAGCGTGCGGTAATGGACTGTATTGCGGGAAGTAGCTAACTGTTCCATTGACGCTTTACACACAAAAGACAGGTGGTCGGGTTGCCGCGGGAGTGATCCAAGCAATGAATGCAACCCGAGAAATTAGGAGAGGATGCACTAACCTTCACGACACACGTGTTTTCATCGCAGCCGGTACACGGATCTTCTCTTCCTTGCTCAGGAGCTGCCGTCAGCATCACTAGATCACTTGAGGAACACACGAGAGGCACAATCCGATCGGTAAAGGTCTATGAAGCGGTAAAAATGTAACAAATATTAATCATTTTTGAGAGACGCGAGCGCGGTCCGTCATTACGCTGGCTAGTTCAAAGCGAGACTCAGTGTCTATATTTCACAAATGGCGGACGGAAGCTACATCTATGGTTAGTGCGGAAGGGGAGACGGGTATAAAAGGAGTGTGTTTCCGTGTCAAAAATACAGTTTCCACATCGGCGCAACCAGAGATGTTAAATTTCGAAAATTCAATTTCTCCAGCCGGCCGAAAACGCTCCATACAAAATCGTACTTGCGAGACATGTAAAAAGTTAAAAGTTGGAACTGAATTGTTTATATTTTGACTTACTTTGGGAATAAAAAATAGTGAAATTCATTGTTTCAGTTGAGTTAGGCAATATTTTATTTTGTAAGGCAATTTTTTCCAGAGAAAACTAAGACATTAAAAGATCTTAGGAAGAGTCGGACGACCTAGCCTATTGTTTCAACTCGTAGTATGGGATTCGCTTTACCAGTCTAACTGCGGATTTGGTTGAACTTCGATATATTTCCGTGACGCGACTGTGAAGCATCACAACATCAAACAACCCAAAGGCGAAATCAAAGCATTGCAGCTAGATCAGTTGTTGGACTTTTTAGGGCTCCAACCTAACAACTGCCATAGATATTCGTATCACATCCGGGACTGACGACTGAACGTGCTCTCCGAGGCACAACCAGACCAATGCTAATATCCATATTCATGAATACAAATATTCGCACTGAGTGGGAATTGAACCAGCGCCACAGAACAGATTACTCGCGCCTCCTGCAAGCGGTCGCGTTCACTACCACCACACCACAGAGGCAGTCGTAGAACGAAAGAAATGTATTTATCATGCATCCGAGGTTTGCACGGCAGAGCTGGGGTCCACTTATCCCTCTCCTCGCCGGATCGCCACCATGGATCCTGGAAGCGAGATCCCTTTCGGCGCTATACCGGTTCCGAAAGGCGGCGCAGGAGCGGGGTCACGATCCCGAGTCCGAAGAAATTCGGGCCGTGAGATCCCGGCTCCACAGGGAAATGGTGGCGGAATGGGCGCTACGACTTGGGCGTCCAGGCGCAGGGCGCGCCATAGTAGCGGCGGTAAGACCCATCATGGGGAAGTGGCTAGAGAGGCCACACGGCAGCCTCTCGTACCGTCTGACGCAGATGATACCCGAGCATCTGCACTGCGACGATAGCGAGGACTTGCGCACGTAAAAAAAAAAAAAAAGTGTCCACTTATCTCTTCTTCTCTTTTAAGTTTTATTTATAAAGGTTTTAAAGGAGCGTTTGCGACTGCCATCTGACGCCCCTAATCCCAAGAGTAAATCCTGCGTCTTATCGGTCCAACTGTAGGTGTCAGTACAAATTTAAAATGTCTAGGCTAGGTTTCCAAGCCATCATCGCCTGCAAGATGATTGAAGGTGAGTTTAACTTGGTCCCAAAGGCCTAAGTTACTCTCTCAATACAAAATCGCTCTCAGCTTACGTTAGAAGCCGTACAGCAAAGGGTCACAGAACCGCTACGCCAGCCATTCCGGCGCCGCACAGTCTACCATAGCGATAACTGTACCGTTACTGGTTCAATTAAGTACATTATATCGTTGCATAATGCACAAACTGTCAGGACAATATGCAACCATTCCAATTTAGAATTAATTATTGCTAGTATTATGATTACTAGTATTTACTAGTGCTTTATATAATTAGGCATATGATATAAATTAGGTTAAACTGTGAATAAACATGAAAGGAAATTGGTTGGCTGGTTTATTTGTACTATTAATTTGATGATCTAACTGTTTCCACAATGATATTGCAATTATTGGTTTCATTGGTCACTATTGTAAACATCGGAAATGAATTGATTTGTTTCTATACTGAGTAATCGATCATTTTGGAATGCAATTTCATTTCGTATTCATTTTTATACAACTTAGGTGGCAAACGAGAAGAGGGAAAGTGGCAACACCAGAGGAGTCACACCCGTGCTACCGACCCTATAAGAACGGAGAGTTTCTGTGCCGTCGGTGCAGAAGACACAATCAGTACAAGACTTTAGACTTCCCACTGACAGCAGAAAAACTCTCCAGTGAGCAGCTACTTTGCTCACCGCCGGGAACACAACACGAGGTTATTATATGGTGGTATTCTGCAGGGTGGAGATATTTTCCCAGTCGGACTGCTAAATTGGGACAGGAATACCGTCATGTGATACCTCCAACAATTTACTACACACATTATAACAAAGATACAATAAAGATCGAAAAGCTAAATGTAAACAAACAACCCGATAGAACCGAACCAAATAAACTGTTTAATGGAAATCATAACATAGCGTGCTAACTAAATCAATATTTTAGTAGCAAAATAAATTCCACGAGCTCTATCAACAAGATAGCTTGTTACGGTACCCGCTACTTGCCAGGCTTTGTAAGCTATATATTTTAGCGCCGAGACCAGATGGTACGATCAATTGATTGTGGGTATTTATTTTAACTTCGCGTTGTCTACTTTAAGTTTCTGCGAAGACTACGGAATAATATTGATAATAGATATTGAACAGGTAAGAGTTGGAAAAATACGTAAGGAATATCTTTCTCTAGATAAATGGCACACAAATATTAACTTGAATTATATCGAACATAGCCGTAGTCATAACAAACTGAGTTTAACAATTGTTAGTTTTGTCAATTGATCATTTTTATTTGAGGCTATACCTGAGAAAAAGTAAATAAAAATTTAACAAAAATCTTAATCCGATGTGAAGAAACAAAAGAGACTGAAAAACGAAACAAAAATGAACATACAGATTTACTAATCTGTTAGAAGTTAGTCACTGTACTCGCTTATTTTAATAGAAAGCGTCACGTTTTTTGAAATGAATCACATTGTTGCTGCTGATTGCTAATACAAATTAGGCAGGCGTTTTGTAATTTTGAGGGTTTCTCCAGATTTTCTCAGTACCTTAGCATCAGATCCGGAATTCTTAGATATGGGACCACTTTATAAAAGTGTAACCTATCGAACACCGTAAGAAAAATAAAATTCTGTTCACAATTGGCTTTTATATCCCGTAACAAATATACATAAAAAATCGAAATGAGAACCTTCTCCTTTTTGAATTCGGTTAAAAATATCATAATCAAAAAATTTTGATTGCTTTTTATAAATACAAATATTCAAGACACAATACAATTCAATAAATTTCATAGTTGGATTAAGATACCTACAATCTAAACCACCAATAGAATTATTTACCCTTTCACCGATGTTCCCTAAGGACATAACATTATAACAGTTAAACAATAGTGATTGATGAATATAGATACAGTGACCTTATTACTTATTTACATTAGGAATGTCTGTATTGTAAGTTCTGTAATATTAAAGTAAATTCTAACTTATCATATCGTTAAATATGTGAGTAGACGGCTCATCACATGAATAAGTTGATTGAAAGTTCTTTAGGAGATTCAGTGGCAATCAGAATATTCCTAAATTGCTATGAACTACTACTAAACTAATGTAAACAAAGTCGAAAGTTCAATTTATCAGACGAATAGATTATTGGAACGTAAGACTAGTAGGTATTTGCCATTGGGTTGACCTTGACGTGTTCATGTTCCGGACGAGGAAGAAGGATGGGTGGTATACACCCTACATAGCCCCATTTATCTTTCTCACGGACGCTTATATCATGTCATAGTAGAGTTACTGATGGCTGTACATTATTTTACTTAATCGAGTTGATCACATTTCCAACTATGGACAAAATTACGTTTAGCTGTCAATAGCGTTTTGTTATACCAAGTCAGGTTCGATTTTGTTAGACCAAGTTTTTTTTAATACCACTTAGGTGGCCCACCTGCTGGGAATCTGTTACCGTGGCCTATAGACGTGTGCAACACCAGGGGCGTCACACTCGCGATGCAGATCCTGAAAGTTTTATAGTGACTTACATTCTCTTTGAAGTTTTATGTCAGGTCACACGGGAACGCGGTCCAACGGGATGAAAAGTTTATCATTTTTTTACGTGCGATATGACCCGTCTGATACTCCTCGACGGAGACAGAGGTTATGTCGGACACGAACCAACTAAAACGCACGGCGCCTGTGGGTCGCTTTTGGTTGCCGAAGGTGAGGTTGACAGGCATATCCTACACCCCCCCGGTCGACCGGGGGCAATCTCTCCCGATCTGGACCTCCTCGGGTGTGGGTACCACAGAGTGCCCAAATCGTGGAGGCATGGAACGGGCGCCGCCACCATGGCCACCTTCTGCCAACCGCAGAAGGGAACTCTTCAACGGCTACCAGTTTTTATTTTAGTTTTATGTGTTTACTGTGTATTTTACTTATTTCAACTACAAAATTACTGAATCAGAAAGCGGCGACGCATTTGCACCTAGGCCGATCAAAGAACAGTACACCAGTACTTAAGCAGTTAGCAAAAACTTCACGTTAAAGGCAACTAGCATTCCGTTAAAACTGTCTGGAACCATGTATGGGCATCAAAGTGGATTGCAATTAAATATATTGGGTCACATTCTGGTGTTCTTTATATAAGGAAACAAATGTGCGGCAAGGTACTGAGTGAGTGATACACACAGAGAGTTGGATTGCAAAATTAATGTACGTTGCCTCAGTTTTAAATTATGGGCTACTGATGTGGGGTAACGCCACAGACGTGAATAGAGTCTTCATAGCCCAAAAAAAGTGTGTCAGAGCTATATGTGGAGCTGCACCGTGGCACTCTTGTAGGCTTCTTTTCACAAAATTGAATCTCCTTACCCTTCCCTGCATGTACATATACGAAGTTGCGAAGTTTGTTAGGCAATATCCTAGCTTCTTTTCGAAGGCACATGGGGTTTATCCGAGGAGCACTAGAAATCAGGATAGAATTGTTTTACCCAGAGTTCCGAATACGGCCCTTTACTTAAAAAACTGTTTTGCGATGTGCGGTCGTATTTATAATGCTTTACCAAAAAGCTTGAAGCAACTGCCAACCTCTAAATTTCTAAGAAAGTTGAAAGCATGGCTCATGGAGAAATGCTTTTATACTATAGAGGAATTGGAAAAGTGTAAAGGCAAACTGTGAATTAATTTAATTTTTCAAATTGACATGCTAATATTTTCTCACAAATTTTTATGACTTGTTTTATGAATTTTATAACATATTCTGACATTCCTATTAATTTCTTATATGTTTGTGACTAAATAATTCAATGGACTTGCATGTGCTGAACTAATTTTATATTATAAATTGTAGTATAAGGGCGTATAATATACATAAACATAATATAAATAAACTATATAAGATTAATGTTTGCATGCCATAAAATGGTAAATGTGATGCACAAAACTATTGTACCAACACCTGTATAACCACATTTAAGCAAATAAATGAATATGAATATGAATATGAATATGAATGGTAAGGCATTCCAGTAACTTGGGATTTGTGTCAGCTTGGGATCGTATCGTTTATTTAATGTTAACTGCCATCGAAAAGAGTTAATTGGTCGAGTTTTGTTCAAAGTTCTTTATTTGTTGGATATGCTACAAATGTATTTGTATTATCATCTGACATTAAAATGTTGGATGATGACTTCTAGTGTGACCTGTGTTTTACCTATATTCGTAAATATATTGTGGAGAAAGTTATTTTGGAGGGACTGGCTGATACAGATTATTACTTATTATTTATTTCTGACAAAATTTATAATTATCAAATTTTCAACCATACTTAACTATAGACAAAGACTTGAAAGCATCACTCTATCAGAGAGCTACTTTGTTCCCAATACTAATGGAACAGCTTGATCGTGGGTAATGTCAAGAAGATCTCTTAACTTGATTTTCAATATGCAGCATATTATTTGAGTGTACTGAAGGATTAAGCTCCTTTTCTTTTTGCATTCCTCATCTTTTCCCACCCGTTCTTATCTACCGTTAGCACGCGCGTGTGTCATCTATCTAAAGCGTCATTCTTTTGTACGTTTAATATTTATATCTTCTTTCTGTGCTAGGCCAAGGTAGCCACTTACCATTACGGGTATTAATAGTGCTATATACCGGTTCTTTACTGGTTTAAAATCCCTTACGATGTGTACCGGCAAATTCTACCGCATGCCGCGTTAAGGAGCTTCGTTCTAAAAAAACCCCATCTTTACAAAAGGCGGTCAGTCAATTGGATTGCTAAAATTATTAGGGAAGCCATACTCAACACTGAAGAAGCCTTGGAATATTGCCTCTCACTGTAACCAGTGTGCTTATAACGATAATGGTGTTAATCATAGACCTGAATCCTTACAGCGTAAATGTCGACTTAAAATACAACTTCCGTGACCATCACTTGTTCTATTGCATGCAATAATCTACACTTTCTGTTGACAATACGTATGGTCACATGCGTTGTGGTCAAACGGCTTGATCAATATAGATAATTTTTCAGTTAGGCCTAGAGTTGTGTAAGGTGATAGGTAGGACACGACGGTATTCCCGTCTCAACTGAGCAGTCCGACTAGGGAAGTACGGAGGTATCATAGTTATTATAGCCGTGGCATTCTTTAGGGTGGAGACCCTAAAGGATACCACGTTTATAATATCCTCGTGTTGTGTTCACGGCTGTGAGTAAGGTACCCAGAGCTCACTGGAGAGTTTTTGTGCTGTCAGTAGGAAGACTAAAGGTACAGTACTTTTTATTGTGTCTTCAGCAGTGTCTTCAACAGTACTTCTTATTGTGTCTTCAGCACTCACGGCACAGAAACTCTCCGTTCTTACAGGGTCGGTAGCACGAGTGTGACTCCTCTGGTGTTACACACGTTCATAGATCACGTTAACCACTTTCCACCAGGTGAACCGTGTGCTGGTCTGCCACCTAAATTATATAAAAAAAGACTAAAGAAACTGACCGATCAATCTAATAGAACGCTTTGTGACTGCTGTTTGCGCTCCTTACCTTGTAAGAAAAGCCAGTGACTCGTTCGTCAATTCTCAGGATGGCTTATGCCTATAGCATTCCCAACGGTTCACTGACTAAGTCGCGTCGTATGGCACACGGCAGGTTGTTTTAGTGTAGTGAGAGAACATCATGGCAACGCGATGTCCGTGCAGTGCTGCAATCACTCGATGTCCGGAAAGCCAGTGGTCCGGATGGTATTCCAGCGGCAGTTTTGAAAAAATGTGCAGCGGAGTTGTCTCCAATGCTTACGCGCCTGTACCGGCTATCCTACAGTTCGGGTATAGTGCCTTTGCCTTGGAAAGAGCCGAATGTTCAGCCGATTCCCAAGAAGGGGGATCGCTCGGAGCCAGCCAACTATCGACCCATAGCCGTCACCTCAGTGCTGTGCAAAGTGTTCGAGCACATAATTAACAAACAGCTCATGCGGTACCTAGAGGATCACTACTTAATTAATGACCGGCAATATGGCTTCAGACCGAAACGGTCAACGGGTGATCTTCTAGCATACGTTACCCATCTTTGGGGTGAGGCTATGGACAAGCACGGCGAGTCACTGGCAATTAGTCTTGACATCGCCAAAGCTTTCGATAGAGTCTGGCACAAATCGCTTCTTTCCAAGCTACCTGCCTTTGGTCTGCCTTCTAGGCTGTGCAACTGGGTTGCTAGCTTCCTGCAGGGGCGCCGTATTCGCGTCCTTTGTGACGGACGAGCTTCGGAGTTTCTGCAGGTAAATGCTGGCGTGCCCCAGGGGTCCGTCTTATCACCCACTCTCTTTCTTCTGCATATCAACGACATGCTGTCTACCGGCAATGTTCATTGTTATGCAGATGATAGTACTTTACATGGGAGTTATCATGGACATCCTACGGCCAAACAGTCAGATATCGCAGAGAAAAGGCAGCTTCTTGTCACTGAGCTTGACGGGATCCTGAATCACATTTCTCAATGGGGCTCTGAGAACCTGGTTGAGTTCAATGCCAAGAAGACGCAGGCATGTGCGTTTACAGCAAAAGTATCTTCTTTCCTTCCCCTCCCCACTCTTCAGAGCACGCCACTGCCATTGCAGGACAATCTCAATATCCTAGGTATGGATGTTCGCTGCAACCTGAATAACAAAAACTACATCGAAAGCATCATCAAAACAGCCTCACGAAAACTCGGAGTCCTGAACAGAGTGAAAAGTTTTCACGCCGGAGCAGCGGTGTCTTCTATACAAGACACAAATTCGCTCCTGTGTGGAGTACTGCTCGCTAGTTACCAAATTCTATGGGATAAGCTCAATCGGTAATGTAGTTGTGATAATAGATAAGTATACCTAATATTAATTATACCTATTGTATTGTGATAATATGAATATTAGTAGATAATTTATAATGTTACAACTTATTCCATAATTTAATATAATTTTATAATAAATGTAATGTAAGTGCAATGATTGATGACTGTGATGTTTAGTATTATAATATAATAATTATTCGATTTGTGAAGACTGAAAAATTTGCATGCTGCAGATTGCGGCTAGACATGCTGTACTCATACATATTGTAAGACCTATGTGACCATGTTTAAAGGCAAATAAATTATTCTTATTCTTATTCATCTCTGGGATGGTTCAGCAAAGTACTTACTAGATGCTCTCGACAGGTTGCAGCGACGTGCGGTCCGCATCATTGGGAATCCCGAGATCACGAACACCCTAGAACCTTTACAGCTGCGTAGAGATGTTGCGTCCATGGCTGTATTTTACCGTCTGTACCATGGGGAGTGTTCTGATGAGCTCTTCCAATTAGTCCCACCCTCTCCTTTCCTACACAGGACAACGCGTGCAGGTCTTAGATGTCATCCGCACACGGTGCAAAACATCCGATCAAGAACCAAGCGGTTCGGAGACTCTTTCCTCTGTCGCACCATTAAGGCCTGGAATTCATTACCAGCTCACGTGTTTCCTTCTTCCTACAGTCCCGGGTCCTTTAAGCGAGGCGTGAAAAAGCATATGATAAGGCCGTCAAGCTGAGTGTCACCATTGTCACACGGTAAGTGTAAGTAATGGTGACCCTCTTTTCTGGGACTTTGCCTTCAGCTTACCATCAGGCAAGGCGAAGTCCAATTGACGTGTCCTATATAAAAAAAAAAAATACACGCGCGCGATTTCCGCGAGCCCGCGGAATACGAAAGGTAAATTTTTTCCTGTCTAAACAAAAAAAAATAGGCCCAATAGATTTAGATTAGACACCAGACACACGCTATATAAGATACCTTAACGAGACCTATGTACAAAGAAATGTTATTATAGCAGACACTTATCACCTCAGGTCCAATTCTCGCTAAGCGCATTAAATAAATGTTGGTATTAAACTTTCACGACGACACTTAATACGTTTGGCTTCTGAAGTCGAGAGTAACCTTTGAGCCGGTACGTGTCTATGATCAAAGCTAAAGGCTTAGTATCAAGGTGAGCTCACGGACGTCCGACCATCCAAGCTTCGCACCTGCATTGCGTATATTTATTATAGGCTTAACTACGGTGTATGAAATGAATAGGAAATAGCTTTAAACCTCGTTAGAATGAAAATTACATACATACATATAATCGCGCCTTTATCCCTGGAGGGTTAGGCAGAGGTGAATTACCCACATTTCAGCAATAAATGTATTCGGTCCCACATAATAGGGGGTGAGCCTATTGCTGTATTCTGGGCACTATTGTTGACTCGAGCCATGCTTCTGAGGCTGAGTCTGGGCTGCAGGTATACATCTATCTGATGTTAAACAGTCCTATCCCTTAGTCGTCTTGTACGACACCGCATGGGAAGAGATGGGCTGGTCCTAATTCTACTCTGCCGGAAACCACGTGGCATGAATGAAAGAATGAAAATGAATGCTATCAAACTCACACATGTTATATGAACAATCACGTCACACTAAACAATGTCATAATAGATTGTAACTTCCAATAGATCTTAAGGATCTTTTTCCAGTCAAAAACCAAGCGGTTCGGTGACTCTTTCCTTTGTCGCACCATTAAGGCCTGGAATTCCTTACCAGTTCACGTGTTTCCTCCTTCCTACAGTCCCGGGTCCTTTAAGCGGGGCTTGAAAAAGCATATGACGAGGCCGTCAAACTGAGTTTCACCATTGTCACTTAGTGTATGTGAGTACTGGTAACCCTCATTTCTGTGACTTTGCCTTCAGCCTACTATCGGACAAGACGAAGCCTAATTGACGGGTCCTATATATAAATAAAAAGTAAGGACTTACATTAAATTACCATTTACTGGCTTTGCTTTTATATAAGGCCAATTAGTTTGGCGTAAAGCTCGCTAGATTGAAAGTAACAAGTACGTGCGGTAAAATGGAGGTCGCTATTTTTATTTTAAACATCAATTTCTACTTGGCCATTGTCACATATTGCTGTACTGTGTATATTTGTTTTAAGATAAGTGAAATAAAGATGTTTTCTTTCACGCATTTTTTTTTATACCACTTAGGTGGCAGACAAGCACACGGCCGACCTGATGGAAAGTGGTTACCGTGGCCTATGGACGTTTGTAACACCAGAGGAGTCACAGTTGCGCTGCCAACCCTGTAAGTACAGAGTTTCTGTGCCATCAGTGTAGAAGACAAAGCAGGTCAAGCCTTTAGTCTTCCCACTGACAGCACAAATTCTCCAGAGAGCTCTGGCTACCCTACTCACCGCTGGGAACACAACACGAAGTTATTATAGCCGCGGTATTCTGTAGGACCCTCCGTCTTCCCCAGTCGGACTGCTCAATTGGGCGGAAATACCGCCGTGTCCTACCTCCTTTTTTCTATGCAGTTCTTCAATAAACGACATCCGCTGGTTAGAAAAAGCTTTCCTGATCCTGTCGATCCTCAAAATTGTGGCCTCTACGTTGACAGCTTCGGCAGATGCTTTAAAGAACCCGGGATAGTGAGAAGAACAGAACACGTGTCCGGAAAGATTATTCCATTTCTTTATCGTGCGACAGAGAAAGAAACTAGAAATTGTAGGCAATAAATTCATTTCATAAATGATGCAGACCTTTATACGAATTTCAGTAGCAAGACGAGCTCACGGGCGTCATAACTTTATACGTGGACTACATAAAATTTTATAGGGCGTCTAGCTTCTTAATAGTATTTTTGGCAGGTAATATAGAAAATTGTACCCACCTATTCTATTCGCTATATTGGAATAAGGTTTCTTGGTGAAATAAAAACAAAAGAGGTGGAATAAATATGAATAAATCTCTTGCCAGTCGCGTGGTTCCCGGCAGAGTAGCAAAATCGCACTAAAACTTGATTTTCTAGAACAAGTTAAAAACTATAAGTTAAATGTGTATAGAAATCTCAGTTGAACTGCATGTAGGAATATGGGTGCCGTGTGGATTCCGGTAGAGTAGAATTTGGACCACACTATCTCTTCCAATGCGGTGTCGTACAAGGCGACTAAGGGATAGGACTGTTTCACCGGTGGTCCATTTACTAAACTGATATTCGTCTTCCTTTTTTGTTGACGTTTTGTAAGTGCCGATATGATGCCGAATGGTCTGTACAGAATAAATGATTTTTGACTTTGACTTTAACATTAGACATATATACAGCCCAGAATCAGTTTCAGATGCATGGCTTGAGTCAACAATAGTGCACGGAAGGCTGCAATACGCTCACTGCTATTAAGTGGGACCGAATTTACAGATTGTTGAAATGTAGGTGTTAACCTCTGCTTAACCCTTCAGGGATAAAGGTGAGATTATATGTATGTCTTGACATAATTGTAAAATTTTGACTTTTATATGTTCGCTTTATGTGCCTAAACTGAATAAATGAAATTGATTCTCTAATTCTTTGAGATAGCATTAGAAGTAATGTGCCATTTGGGCTAACATTTCACAACAATTGGAACAGGTACTCACAGGCTTAGTTGCCTCATTACTGTCGCTACGTTTCGAAAGCCTGACTTGTAAGGTCACGGCTTCGATCTCACTATCAGATGAAATTATCTCGATACATTTTGTTGAAAGTTCTCTAATAGTGGTGTACAGGCGATGGATTTCAGATTTATCGGATAATTGTACATTTTGTTGGGAATGGTAATATACGAGTGTGAATGGATAGCGTGAAATCTGACATGGCAAGGAAGAGAGCTGGTATTTCTATTATGAAAGAGTAGATACGTTAATTATATACAATACTAGCTGACCCACCCCAGCTTCGGCCGGGGTATATTTTGAAGCTTCATATCCCTTTGAGCCCGTATGTTTTAGTTTTCAAAATATGTAAGAAAAATTGCCGGATTTGTTAACATTTATTATCAATGCTCCGCTCCCTTAAGTAGTAGCGTGATGATATATAGCCTAAAACCTTCCTCGATAAATGGACTACCCAACACTGAAAGAATCATTCAAATCGGACCAGTAGTTCCAGAGATTAGATTAGCGCGTACAAACAAACAAACTCTGCAGCTTTATAATATTAGTATAGATTAACCAATAGTCGCGGTTCTGTCCGCATGGAGCTCAGTTATCACGAGTGTTGATAAAATTAGAATTTAATAAAATACAATTTGTGTTCAGCTCATTAATATAACATGACATACTCTCAATGTATGGACACGAAATATCACCTGTCCACTTAAAAAGCCGCCGGAGCTTCATGAGATACACTCCGGCTAAGGAAAGTCCCCCACAGCGAGCGAAAGAGTTAAGGTGGGAAGACAAGCATCCAACTACCTGGAGCTCACTGGAGAGTTTGTGTTGTCAGTGGGAAAACTAAAGGCTTGTCCTGCTTTGTCTTCTACACTGACGGCACAGAAACTCTGTGCTTACAGGGTCTACAGCGCGAGTGTGACTTTCTGGCGTTACACACGTCCATAGGCCACGGTAACCACTTTCCATCAGGTGGGTCGTGTACTTGTCTGTCACCTAAGTGGTATAAAAAAACTCCGGTAGGTCTAACCAAGCGAAGACTTGCCGCCTGGATTCCATTTCCAGTGGCCAACTTGGAAGTCTTTAAAGTGCGGACCCAAGTTGGCCGCTGCAGGGAAAACATGGCAAAATGTGGCTTTATAGACTAGTCGCAAGAGTCCTGCAACTGCGGGGCCCAATCCCAGTCCATGTTACATTTGCTTTCCTGCTCGCTGTGCCTCTTCACATGCACTATCGACGACCTTTGAAGAGTAACGTAGAGCGATGCTGTGGCCAAGTTTTGGGTGAATAAAATTTAAATACCAGACCATGTATAGAAGAAGAATGTATAGACACGACCACTTTACAACTAAATAATAGTATCTTTATATAAATGTATTAGTTGCAGCATCTTACTCGATAAATTCTGTATAGTATTCGTTAGCGTTCACTAAATAAGCTATCCTTTGAAGGGATTTACGAGCTCGATTGACAAGAGACAGTCAAAGTCTACTACACACACAGAGTAAATTAAACAAACATACAGATGAAGCTGATAAATTCGTTATATAATAAACTAGCGACACGCCCCGGCTTCGCACGGGTGCAATACTATATATGCTATATAATGGGTAAATACACTACTACAGTACCGCCGCTGACGCTACGTCCCGCAATTTTTAAATCTGTAATATCTTCGAAAATATTCATTTAAATCGTATGCTGTAATGGGCCATGTAGAGTCATAGTAAATGAACAATGTAAATTGGATAAGGATTAATGCTGTATTGGTTAAAATCGCTTCGAAAATTAGCCATTATTTGTCGTAAAAAGTAAATAACAAAAAAAATTTATTATGGGATATGCATAAGACATATTATACCATCGCAGAGTTTTCTGTAGACGTTTTCAATGTGTACAATACTTAGTACATTATTTTGATAAATCTCGTAGGGTTCAGCCTCAAAGTAAGGGGAAAAAATGTAATTATATACGACATCACATTTGAAACCTCAAAAATAATAGTATTTGTCCACTATTTAATGGATGGTATTTTACAAATAAACTTTCCTCTTCAATCATTCTATCTATTAAAAAAGCCGCATCATAATCTGTTGTGTAGTTTTAAAGATTTAAGCATATATAGGGATATAGGGACAGAAAAAGCGAATTTGTTTTATGCTATGTAGTGATGATAATAAAACATGAATTTAAACTCATAAGTGTAACAGGCTGAGCACCTCATATACTATTCTTAGTATAAAGTCTTTTTGCAAACTAGGCACATAACAAAAGCAAGTTTTCTGCAGGCTATTCACAGGCCAATTTGGTTGGGCGAGATGGGCATACAAAGGGTAACCGCGATGACGTGCAGCTTGGTACAAATCAAGATCCCGATTTTTTGAAATAGGTACGAGTATTTTTGTCAAAATGTATATTGTTATCAAAAGGCAAAGATAAAGCTTAAAAGACTTTACTTATATTAAAGTCGACAATGAAAGTCGGCAATTTGAGGAGGTAGGACACGGCGGTATTTCCGCCCAATGGAGCAGTCCGACTGGGGAAGTACCTCCGCCCTACAGAATACCGCGGTTATAATAACTTCATGTTGTGTTTCCAGCGGTGAGTAGGGTAGTCACTAAAGAATTTGTGCTGTCAGTGGAATGACTAAAGACTTGTCCTGCTTTGTCCTCTACACTGACGGCACAGAAACTCAATGCTTACAGGGTCGGCAGCGCGAGTGTGGCTTCTCTGGTGTTACACACGTTCATAGGCCACGGTAACCACTTACCATCAGGTGGGCCGTGCGCTTACACCTAAGTGGTATAAAAAAAAGTCACTAGGTACTTTATTAACTTTATACACGTGTCAATTTGTATTTTTGTTATTCAATGAAGCAAAACAGTTCCATAGATTTCTGAGAAATTTGAAACACCTATTTTATAATCTAGATTCTAGATAAAATTTACACACTATGAAGGTTTGTTTATATCATCTCTCGGAAATCAGCATTCACTTTGCATATTCAATGTTATTTGGATGGATTTTAACACGCGCCCCCATTATAAAATATTCGTATCACGTGGCTACTCTGCTTGTATGGACGTCTTCGGTAGATATTGTATTGTTTTCGTATGAAGCACAATAGGGGACTAGCTAGAATAGTTGTGTATAGGATGGTTCAAGCCTCATTTAAGTGCAGCAGAGCCTTATTCACACCTAAACTATATGATTGTTCTACATTTTTTCCTTCCATTTCACAGAACTTGTTCTGCGGTATGAGCATCTATCTGTGTATGACACAAATAGTTCGAAGTTTTGAACCAAACCGCACGCAATACAGTGGCAGTTGACGATGTGAGCAAATAAAATACTCTGCATCTGTGCAAACTACAATACAGAGTCAAGGCTAACAGATATGCAGCTTTATTTAATGTGTCTCGTATTTTATTTCGTCGCTACAATGATTAATTTTGATTTAGCAATTGTTGTGTGGCTGAAATTAGTTTCACCAATTTTTCCGGAACACGTATCTACTAAGACCTAAGTCAACCTCACCTCCTTGATGACAAACAAGCTGACGGACGTGGCTTTGATCAAGGTAACGGAGTCGAAAGGTCACATAACCGTGTATCATTACAGACAAATTTGATCTATAATGACAACAACTGAAACAGCTTTTACAATATTTTTGAATCAACATACTTGTAACTATTGCAAGTGTAAAATGTATAATAGTAGAAAACAAAAAGTTTTAGAATCCGAAAAGATAAACTTACAAAAAGAAAACTAGCTAGATAAATGTGCAGATAAATGTATATATGTATGTAATCATATGCATATTCGGTGTGCGCTGGGCCGTAATGGTGGTAGAGTGCACTACGTTTTAAACTTCAAATGCAGGACTTTTGACCGAAGCGGCCACGTATTACATGAACCGCTTGGCGATGTAAGTAACCGACCAGACCGGTAACACATTGCTGTCTCTCGTCGTAGGAGTGACATGTTGACGGCCGGAGTGCGAGGGCTATGTCTCAGTTAATCTCACCTCCGGCAACCAGCGGCCCACACAGCCGGCGTGCGTTTTAGTCGGTTCAAGTCTGACATAACCTTCTCTACCGGCTCCGGTGGTGGGAATATTGCGCAGGTTAAAATAAAAGGTGACACATTGAGTGTACTGTTTTCGGTTCCTATTTTTCGTGGTCTTTTACTATAGTTCGTCAGATTGACCACCTGGTGAACACTATCTTTAAAGAATGAGAGTGTAGTCTAAAATATCGTTGTGATTCTGAAGTTGCATGTCATCGCCTACTTATATGGCGAAAGGGATGATAACTACAGTTTTAACTCCCACGTTTCCGATGCGGTGTCGTACAAGGCGACTAAGGGATAGGGCTGTTTAACATCGGACAGATATATAAAGCCCAGACTCGGCCTCAGATGCGTGGTTCGAGTTAACTATAGTGTCCGTAATATGGTAATAGGCTCACCCCCTATTACGTGGGACCGAATACAATTATTGGTAAAATATGGGTGTTAATTCATCTCTGCCTAAACCTACACGGATGAAGGCGTTATTATATGTATTAGTTTTCGTTTTTCGGATTCCGTAACTCAAAAGGAAAAACACGAAACCCGTCCGTCAGTCTGTCCGTCTATCTGTCAAGACATTTTTCTTAGGAATGCGTGGAGGTATCAAGTTGAAATTCATACCACACACTCAGGTCTATAACTTCTAGAAACTGTGCAAAAATTCTAAGTCAACGTATTCAAAATATATTACAGTTGTTGTAGCTCTTAAGTTACGGAACCCTCGGTGCGCGAGTACAACTCGCACTTGGCCGGTTTTTTTTAAACATGCTATAGCATCAATAAACCTCATTTTCATACTGAGGCTACACCACAGATTAATAAATAGTTACTACGGTTATACCATGAGTTTTTGTTACCGATTGATAGAGGAGTGCCATTTCTGTTTTCACCAAAAATACTTTTTATCCGGAAGTATGTACTTAAACAAAAACTATAGGTGCGTTCGCTACAAAACATTTATGTTCCGATAGGGGAACACAAAAGGAGGGATGTATGAATGTTACCTTTGTGTACGTCCACTGGCCTGTGCGCCTTTGTTTAGAAAAAAAAAAAGAAAATATATTGAAAAATATTGTAGCACTCACGTTGATGAGGAACTTATTAGTGTCAGGTTGGATAAGTATGGTACCAAGATACAAAGTCTATAGGACTTATCACTTTCCATATATATATATATATATATATAGATCCGTATACGTCTACTTCTGGAGAGAAGAAGGTATTCGTCTGTAACTATTTACATACATACATACATATAATCACGCCTGTATCCCCAAAGAGTCAGGCATAGGTGAATTAACACATACATTTCACTTATCATTGTGTTGGGTCCCACGTAATAGGGGGTGAGCCTATTGCCGTTTTCCGGGCACTACTGTTGTCTCGAGCCATGCATTTGAGGCAGAGTCTGGGCTATATCTGTTTGATGTTAAACAGTCCTATCCCTTAGTCGCCTTGTACACCGCATTGGAAGAGATGAGGTGGTCCAAATTCTACTACGCAGGAAACCGAGCGGCTTGGTTTCCGGCTTGTTTGGTTATTTTGGTATTTTCATTTTCAACTCACAAATTTAAAAAAGAAATCCGCTTTCATTCCATTGCATCAATCAATTCCGTTATCATCCCAGAAGTATTGTAGCAGCGTACTTATTAATGATGCCAGTACTTAAAGTATTCATCAGTAGGCACCGTCAGCAAATTAATTAATACTTTTATCTGTGTAAGTTCAGATATCAATCCAATCAATCAATTAGCCCGCGGCAGTCCACTGCTGGACATAGTTATAATATACACAGTCAGGTCATAAGTATTGTCACACAGTAAAAACTTTTCTTTTAGAATGCTGGCCACAAAAAAAACTTTATTGAATTCGAATTTCGAATTGTTCATGAAAATAAAAATGTATACTTGTTAGAATTTTACTAATTTTTAAATATGGAGTGGACGCTTTAAGAAGTCCGTGTTGCAGTTATTGCGTTGCGGATACGCGCCAATTCAAATTTTTGATACACTGAAAAATTAGAATATACCCAAAAGATTCGGTTATCAAACGATACAATGAAGACTCAAGTGTAGATGACAAGTCAAGAAGTGGTCGGCCCCGGTCTATTAGGACTCCAGCAGTGATAAAAGCTGTGAAGGCGCGAATTCAAAGAAAACCCAAACGTAAGCAGAAACTGTTGGCCCTTCAGATGGTGTTAAGCAGAACCATGGTGAAAAGGGTGTTAAATGAATGAAATGAAATGCCTCAATTATTTTATGTTAAACATGTGACATAATTTATAACCTGACTGTGTATATATATATAGACGTTCATTAACGGGCGCCTCTATTTAGGTTATTAACTCAGGACTTAAAGAGCATAAGTAAATTGATTCGTGTGGTAAACTTATTGAGATGTTACTTTAGTGAATATACACTATATATATATAAATTGATTCGTGTGGTAAACTTATTGAGATGTTACTTTAGTGAATATACACTAAAGTAACATCTCAATAAGTTTACCAAACGAATCAATTTACTAATGCTCTTTAAGTACCTACTGAGTTATTAACTTAAGTTGAGGCGCCCGTTAAGGAACGCCTAACTGCGAGCGACATAATTAATTAATACTTGTTTAAATGGAGTTTATTACAGATATATTATTTTGTACAGAGACGTCAATAGGAGATTTATATAAAGGAGTAATCACCACCTCACATAGTAACTTAATTCTATGATACGTCCAAATCTGTCCTCCAGCGTGGCGCTCAACCTCTCGTATTCGCCCTCCGAAATCCAACGGAGGTGGTGTTTAGATTAGGTTCCGATGATGAGATGGGCATTTGTTGAGAAGGAACTACGAGAGATGTCTGATTATTTCTTTCTGCACGCCCTTCTTTCGGTTTCACAGGAACAGACTCATTAGTTGGTGGTGCAAGCGCAGACGAGTTTGAAGGCGATGTCAGTGATGTGCGCTTGAGCGGCATTTTACATGGCGGAGCGCTCAAGCATGATGATACAGAAAAGTGATAGAAACAGACTGACAAATTAATACAACCCAGGTGGTAGACAAGCACACGAGCCACCTGATGGAAAGTGGTTACCATGACCTATGAACGTTTGCAACATAAGTGGAGTCATATCCGTGCTGCCAACCCTGTAAGAACAGAGATTACCTGTGCCTTCAGTGCAGAACATAAAATCAGGACAAGCCTTTGGAATTCCCACTGACAGCATAAAAACTCTCCAGTAAGCTCTGAGTACCCTACTCGCCGCTGGGAACACAACACGAGGTTATTATAGCCGTGGTATTCTGTAGAGTATAATTTTATATAATTTTAATTTTTTGCGAAATATAATGCGATTATCTCAAGCAACCCAAAAACCCAAGCAACGATCCTAGTTGTATTCAAAGCATGAAAAGCCCAAGAGGTAAATCTGTGTTAGAACCTCGTCTGTTAATCACCACGTACAGCGGCTTGCAGATGAAGCTGATTAGGGATACGACGATGTTGATTAAGGCCCTTAAATCCAGAATATAATATAGATCCAGAAATATCTAGAAGAAGTGCCTAACTCTCACATATTAAACGTATATTACATTACCATCAGCTATTTTTCTTGCTGACTGTATGTCCTAGCCTAGGACATACAGTCAGCAACATATAGCCTAGGACTCCTAGGCTATATGTTCGAAAGGGAGTCTCTACGAAGACCGTTAAAACCTAAATGAAGATATCACCCGCTATCATTCTCGATTTAAAAAAAAATATATTAATACCCATCCCGTTAGACAAAGCACAGTGGTTTAAGATAATGTTGTACTACGCACACGCTACACTAGTGATGTAACATAGACATTTTTTATTTTTATTTTCGTACTTAGTTTAATATCATCATAATGCAACATGGTATCTGACGTTTATTCGATAAATGAATGAAGATCATAAAAATCTTACAGAGCTTATGCATTTTACCCAGATTTAACAATTCGTCAGATTCTAATATTCTGTTCTATTTTTTTTTACATTCCCCAATATTGGTAAGAAAACAAAACGGAAGTTCAAATACGTAGGTAAATACATAATAGAACTAAGAACAAAACTGAATACCTATTGCCTAGGTAGCTAGGCACCACGGCAGCTAATGCGACTGTAATTCATCCACAAGATCAATATCCTATTTAAGTAAAACATTAGTGTATTTCTTCTGTGAGAACACAAATCACAATACACAAGTACCGAAAAATAGTGTATTAACACACTTCAGTTTACCTAATTGCAATGTATGTTTAGTATTTATTTTATGTCCGTCAGTAGAAGACAAAGCAGGACAAGCCTTTAGTCTTCCCACTGACAGCACAAATTCTCCAGTGAGCTCTGGCTACCCTGCTCATCGCTGGGAACAGAACATGAAGTTATTATAGGGATATTCTGTATGGAACTGGTAATACAAAGCGTGAGTTATTAAACATGCAAAAAATGGGTGTTAATACACCTTTTACCGTGTCGCTTACTAGCTTACAAGGATTATAAGAAACTGTAAATCGGTCAACAGCAGAACAAGCGGTATCGATATCGACGTGTCACGTCCCTACAGTCAGGTCGTCGCCTCCGCTAGTTTTTGCCGCACGACGTAAGCGCTTCCGACAAACGCAGCGTCCGCAACTCACGACTCAGAATTATTATGACCATCATTACACCGCCATCCTGCTGTGTTCATTGAGTAACTGTACGTATGGCTGTCTAAAGAACGCTGTTGAAACCACAGAGCATAGCTGAGAGATGTTTTTCTTTTATTGTTAGTGTCAATCGGGCGTTCTCGTTGAATTTTTTAAACGAATAAAGTTTTTTTTTTTTTTCGACTTGCACTTTCAAGCCTGGAGGTCTGCCGATTGGATTTAACGGCAGTTACTACCATCTGGGTCTTCCAGCCCCTGAAAGAAAGGATGATAGTCATGGTTCAGAGGCGGGCTTCCTTTCAATCAGAAGTTAGTACCAGCTTGCAGGTGTTTCACTTTGATATATATTTACACCTGTGAAAATAACTACGATGACCCAACTCCCATGTTTTACTAAACAGTAAGGTCCACTAACGAAGATATGAAATCCGTTCTTGGATGTCATATTCCATAACAACAACAGTCCCATAGTAACCATAAAAACAATTTTACGTAACAACTATCAAACTCACTTACACTAACTAATTGCTCTCAAACCATTAAATTTCAAAATCTAATTTAACTATACATAGAATAATTGCAATAAAGATTTTCCAGTTACAGTAACAGTGACCTCGAATAGTTAAATCAGTTTTATCGTCATCATGGCTGACATGGTGCAACTAAAGCATGATTTGCAGTTTCCTCAAGCCATTTGCTGATCGGTATACTGCCCTCGTAATGGCAAGTGTAATAGTCCGGGTATAAATTGCTGTTGATTATGTGGTTACTAAGGCATAACTAAATTGATAGCGAAGACAAAGATGTCAGACGGATACATATATCCTTCAAAATTTGGATGGTTTCGGGCAAAGGTTTTATGGCTTGGTGGTCAGAGCGTTCCCACTGTAACGGAAAAATCGTGAATTCAAATCCTGCCTGAACTTATTAAATTTTTCCTATATCTTAATCGATTTGAAGATGAGGATTCGATTTAATCCATTCAAATTCTTTCAGGCGCAGTGTGTTCATCAAGATTTTCGGAAGTCAAGTCTAAATCAACTGTAAAGCTGTACAAGACTCTGGCGTAAACTTACGAGTACCTCTTGGGGTAAGCGGATTAACTGTACAAGCAAAAATAAAAAAAAATAACAAGCAGTAGACTTTGCTTCAAAGTATAATATACAACGTAATCATATTGACGCTCGGATGAAAAAAAAAGCAACTATTAACACTACTACAAGTATAATAGCATTAAACAGAAGTTTAAGTACAATTATACATTTGGCCTTTAAGAACGTAATAACCGTCTCCAGCATTTAGCGATCTCAGATAGGAAATAAACATTAATAGCCATTCATAAAGCAATCGGTTAAGTTCAGTTTTATGACAACTTTGACACACATCCACGGATAGCGTTATAACACGACTAGTGTTATTATCTGGCTAACGAGTTATCTACAGTTATGTTTACTTAGCTGCGAAGTAGAATACAATGGTCACTTTGTCTTTTAAGAAGTACCCCATCAAGATCTTTGGAGTGAAAACGTATCATCGCCTGTAAGTCAGTATTGATTGAGGAACGACCCTGACGCAGAATTTATATACGGAATTGGGGCATATTATGCTATTTCTGAACGAAACGCTTCGACAAAATGTAGGCTGCGCTTCTGTTGTCTGTGGCTCGCTGCAGCAGTGCAGCCTGCAGCGGGTGTGAACTGAACACTACAAGATACTACCGTGCAATCTCACGGAGTACTATTATTATTTCTATGATTGGAGGCAGTCGCTCCCGGCTCCAGATCATATACTTGTAGTGAGCAGGAATGGAAGCGACCACACAGATCGTCGAAAATACTTAATTCCTTCTAAATCAAATAAAATCTAACTACGGAACACAAATCTGTCACGAGCGTGACCGTAATACGACTTTCCCTCGCGTGATTCAAAATGACAATTGGCCCTACAGTCATGGTTTCTTTTTTTACAACTGCTGTGGTAAACAAGGCGGTATCAATCATACGGGTAATCGAGATACATGAAACTCGAATACCTTCGTGGTCCGAGCTAACTTCACCTGAAAGCCTCTGGCACAGGCTTTCGGGTTTGGATGTTCAGACGATCGTCGCACCAAATTGTGGAAATTAGCTTTGAATGTAACCAAGATTGGCAAGAAAATATATTATAGGAGTGACTCCTTTGTTCGTTACCTCTTCACGTGAAAATAAAGAAAAACGTCTGGAAAAAATTGCATTGAATTCTCCAAATTAAGTTTAGGTTGAAAGAACTTTATACATATCTTAACCTTTCTTAGATATAATACACCCAGCACATCCAGACGCGACTATATGTTTTCTCTTCTACGTTTTCATTAAGATAAACGTTTCTTTGTTCTCTCGGGTGCCCATACTGTAACTTCTATTGTGATGAAACTTTAGAAAATTATTGTACATTTCAGTTTCTAAGAACTAACTGATGGAGAAAAATCATCAACCATTTAAACTTTCAAGAATCGTCTGCCAGAAATATGAATGAAAATTTGGGTTAAGTACCAAAACCACGTCTGTTGAACATTTATTTTGAAAATGGTTAAACAAAAAGCGTTGTTTAAAAGTTCATTTCACCTATTGCGGAAGGCGTCTAGTCATCTACCGAAGTAAGGTCCAATCTTAACCACAAAGAAATGCATACGACATTTACACTAGCCGATAGAGACCACGAACATCGTATATTTTCTTGTCCATATTATTGAGTGCGTACGGCTGGCCATACGATACCATGGTTTCAATTACGGGAACTCAAGCGGTAAATTCTAGAGCGGAGGCCGCCCATTGGAAAACGGTACATAGAAATCGGATCGGTATCGTACCGTCCTACGTAAATAAGCATTCGGTTTCCATTGTAGTGCGCAAGAATCGTGATCTGTTTTAAATTGTCGTTGAAGCAAATGCACGGTCGAGTTTATGGCTCAGAGAGGAGACTTATGGGCACTTTCATAGACTATAGAAGAATGCTTGAGTTAGAATTCTGAGTATTAAGTATATTTTTTCTAAATTTTTATATGTAGTAATATGTAAATAGTCGGGTGTTTCCCCGTGAAGTAGTATACGAGGGCTATCCTATATTTTCTCGTGAGTGTCGTGCAAAGCAATTATGGCATACGTCTTTATTTCCATTTGGTAAGTCCAACTTTTTAAATTACTAAGTCCAAGACAGACTTAATAGACTTAGGGCAAAAGATGAAATTTTATGTAAAATGTATAGAAAAGATACGAATTTAAGATTGATTGAACATAAATATGCAAAACACATAAAAATTAATTCCAAATTAAGAATTAAGTCCAAAGTAATATGTACTTAGCTACTTAGCTTAATTTATTCGATGACATTTCAAATCCAAATCTATCTTTGACATCTAGATAACAAAGTCATACCTGTCTCGGCTGGGGTGCGAGGGATATGCCTGTTAACCTCACCCTCGGCAACCAATATCGACCCACAGGCGTCGTGCGTTTTAGTCGGTTCGAATCCGACATAACCTCTCCCACCGGCTCTAGTGGTATAGGTGGGGATTTTTCGCTCGTAAAAAAACCATCATATCTCTCATTTAAGATTTCCAAATTTGAATTTTATTAACTTTAGCCGTCAGTTGTTATAGAATACGTCATATAAATGCATGCGTCATTTATATGATTATGAATTTATATTCTATATACAAAAACAATGCGTACATCGTACAGGTGATCTTTATCTGGATGAGTTCAATGTTCTCGATGTTTCGGTTCAAGTATAATATGAAAAGCGATAACGCAAATATTTTCGACTAACCTCTTGAATTTTACGGTGAGTGGATAGATTGCAACGGGTTAAATGTGGATTTTAGATACCGTTAACAGGGCTTTGTCCACTGAATCGAAAATATTGATTTACATTTATGAATTCGGAAGTACTGATTGCGATATTCACTACGTATCATGCTGGAACAGGTAAAAGCAACAGAATTGAAGAGGAAAATGTATTTACGCTGAGACAGATAAGTACCTATTCGTGAGCGACATCGTGAGATAATTATTGTCCATAACCATATCACAAACATTAAGAAGTACCTCCCTTCTTACTGAGTTCTATTAATAAAGGATCATTAAAAAAAATTAAATATACACATACAAGAATACTTTGATCTTTCAACTATACTTCATTCACCTTGTACATCGCCCACGAGACTCCTCGCGGACAATAATTCAAATTCACAAGAAGCCAGCCGTTATCGTGATGTCGCGTCGGAGTCTGCTACGCATCAATGAAATAATCATGGGTGTTGAACTCTGTCCACAATAGGAGACTAAAATATTCTATTTGTAGCAGTTAACACTCCTACACAAGTCAAAATGACAAGATATTTTGGTCAACTTGGTGAAAAAAACCATAGAAAATATATTTTTGGCGGCATTTATACGAATGCCTTTGCTTTGTCATATAAGGTAGGCGCAAAAGTATTTTCGTATTTTATACATTCAAAGGAAAATATTTATTTCAGGTATAATTTTTTGTTAATTTATGATATGTATGTGCGGTTTTGATCGATGACTTGTTGCCAAGTTGTTGGGTAGTGACATGATCCCATTACTGTATAAATTTTGAGGTATTGAGGAGAATGTTTTGGCTGAAACATCAAGGACATGCTTCCTCACAGGTTTTTGTGAAAAAAATCATGCTTTGTAAAGGTGAACTTCGAAATAATTAAAAAAACAGATGAGACAAAAAGGGAGGAAGTTTACTGCGCCGTAATGATTTAAGAACAGACGATCCGTTTATATATTACATACATACATATAATCACGCTTTTAACCCCAGAGGGTTAGACAGAGGGGAATTAACAACCACCCCCAATGTAATAGGTGTCGAGCCTATTGCCACTAACCGAGCACTTATAAACCTGCGATAAATACATACATAACCAACGAAGTGTGCCATGGTAAAAACTGAGAGCGAACTCGAGACCTCGTCTCAGCAGTCCATTAGCCATACCACTAGGCTACCGCGGTTATTTTTTTTTTAAGAATACCAGATTTTATTAAGCGTATAAGAAAAATGCGGCAAAGGGTGCTCGCGAGGTCTACTGTTCACAATGTGCAAAAACTAACTAGTAGTTGGTAAGATTTTGAACATTGTGTGGTAAATTATGCATTGTTCAATATAAGTTAATACAAATGCAGTTAGTGAATAGCACACGGGGGTGATTTTTAAAACTGACGTAATTCCTAAGCATTAGGAGATACACTGCTGTTTAACATTTTAATTTGCAGTCCAGATCAGATAACATCTCTAGGCAGCTATAAAGTTTCATCATCGACAATTGTGCAGATTGCTTAGTAGTCAATTGCCGTGACAACCATGATGCAACATATCATTTCAGATAACAGTATCGAACAGTCTGATAAGATAATCATCTATTTCCAAGGGCATAAGTTAGAGGTAGAAATAGAATACCGCGGTCATAATAACCTCGTGCTGTGTTCCCGGCAGTGAGTATGATTCCCAGAGCTCACTGGAGAGTTTTGGTGATGTCAGTGGGAAGACCAAAAGCTTGTCCTGCTTTGTCTTTTACACTGACGGCACATAAACTCTTTGTGCTTACAGGGTTGGCAGCGAGAGTGGACTTGCTTAGTTTTGCACACGTCCATAGGATGCGGTAACCACTTTCCATCAGGTGGGCCACCTAAGTAGTATAAAAAAAAGAATCGGTTGACGAGATAGCCTTTTTCCCCATCCAACATGTTTCTTATTAATAGCAATAACCTCCCGTTTATTTCTCATTCATCATCATTACAGCAATTTCCCAGTTACGTTCAAAGTTTGCACTTTATGAGATCAGTTTTTTATTTTTGCAATTAGCAAGTGACTACCCATTCCAACCCTGTTGGGAAAGTTTGCGCCAGAGCCTTAAAGATATTAATAACGCTCGACGTACACTGTTTTCGTGTAAGTTATGAATAACTTAAAGAACATAACTCGGTGTTTAGATAGAGAAGCCAAGCGCGTATGTTCAACATGAATATCCCAAATTTTACTCTCTGCGAACGAGTTTGCGTTCAAAAGTTTGCAAGCAACATTTCGCTTTTGATATACCATTCCTTTTACGAACAAAAGGCTACAAAGCAGATTACTATTAACAAATGAGCGAGCTTACTTGTTGCCGGGGAAAATTGAATCGAATCTGCTGTGAAAATCTAATTGATTCAAAGAGAAACGTTTCCGATTGAATAAGCTATTGATTTAGTTTCCTTCAGATGTTTGTTGTATAAACTTAATTAGGAGGGTTGTTGTGGCTTAATTATAGATGTATTATAGTTCTATACTTTTGGTAGTACTTACGCGTGTATTTGAGGGCAATTTTGGTTGTTCGTGTACAAAATCATTAAGAACAAGGTTACCACTGCAAATAAAATAGGAGTCAAAACTCCAATACTGAATACATAAACCTGAAAGTTCTTCAACAGCTTCAAGGGCTATTTATGCAAAATATATTGCAACTGTACCACTACATCCTCATAAGCTTTATTTGCATGCTATCTTGAATTCAAATCGTCATTTTACGTAAATAGGAATTTTTCACGAAGTCTTTTTAGTTCATTAAAACCAGCATTATTACACTATTGAAGTGAAAAATTTTAGACGCGTTGCGCATTTTTCTTATAACATTTTTATACTGCCCATAACCCGCCAACAGAAAAGGATGTTAAACAGGAGCTATTTCCTCTAAGTTGACTCTTACTTTTTTTTTATATAGAACACGTCAATTAGACTTCGCCTTGCCTGATGGTAAGCTGAAGGCAAAGTCTCAGAAAAGAGGGTCACCATTACTTACACATACCGTGTAACAATGGTGACACTCAGCTTGACGGCCTCATCATAATTATGCTTACTTTCCTCAATTTTTCAATAATGTAATTGTTGCGTTCCAATTTTAAAAAAACAAAACGCTCCTAAGTAACAATAAATTCTTAAAAAAACAGTAATCATCAATATTAATTAACTTTTTCATCAATTGTGTTCAGTGAATAACTAATACCACTTGAGTGATTCTTGGCCTGATTATATCACTAATATTTACACGGTATGACATAACAGTGGTTTTTGTCTTCGGTCTGCAACTAATTGATGATTAACTAGATATAGATGATTGGAAAGCAAGAGCGTTTCGTCATCAACCGAGTGACAATCCCGTTTATTTATTTTTATATACTTTATTATACAACAACAACAACTAGCACATCGCAGTCCACTGCTGGATTAGGCCTCTCTCAATAATAAATAAATGTTCCACGACATTCTACACAACGCTATCTAGACTCATGATAAGCATAGCTTAACTAGCTTGTGTTGTGGGATCTAGAATTTAGTTATGGGATAATACATAGAAACACCCAGACTAATGCAGATATACTTAATCATGCATGCAACTTCACTAATAAAAGCAAAATGGCAAAGTGATAAAAATATCAACAAGATTAGATAGATACACATTCGTGCCTCTTTTTGATATTGTCATAATATTGTGACAAGTAAAATATTTTCGTACCTTTTTCCGTATACAGGATGTAAGAAAGGAAATTGGGAAAACAGGAAACATCGGATTACAGAGATGTAGTATGTCAAGATGATTTCTAAATGTAAATGTAGAAGATAACAATCTCGACGTTTATACTCGTATATGTTACTTTATGATCTACAAACTGACCAAGTTCAAGTTGATCTTACGCGCGAATGGTTCCGTATCATACTTAACACATTATACACTATATTATTACCTTGTTTTGTATGAATATCCTTCCTATCCTATCCTTAGTGTTGATTTTATTTTTGTTTAACCAATTACTTCCAAAATTAATATTACAACTAAATATTATGTGAATATTTCTATTACATACCATTATTATCATCAAACAGAAAACGGCAAAAACACACGTATACTGTATGGGAGCCCCACTTATTATTTATTGTATTCTGTTTTTAGTATTCGTTTTTATAGCGGCAACAGAAATCCAGGTGCCCGGTTGTGTTATAGAACTATAATAGAATGTATTGTTTTGTTAGACTAAGTGGTATAGATACCACGGCTATTTTTGTATGTTATGTAGCCTATAACTAGCGGACGACTAAGGTGCTTCTAACGATACCTCATTTGTCTAGTTCTAATAAGTAGTTGAGGAGCTATGAGATAACAGATCAACCTACATACATACATGGCCTGTCTAAATCATAACCCACCTTTTGCTTTGCCGTAATAGAATAAAAATAAATGTCTGTACTTTACTATATGGAAGCAAGCATCTTAACATTCAGAGAAACCTTATACTGTACAGGCGAAATCTCTGCTATCGGATAGAATAAATCCATTGGGTATCAGTGTCGCGGTTTGTGGCCCAGACATGGGTCAATTCACTCCTACTATTGTTACCGGTACGATTTCCTACCAACGTATTTAGAACGTGAATTCGCAATGAAAGTGGAGCGAACGTGATTAATGCTTCGTGCCTCAATAAACTCTGATACTTTACTAAACGCAGTTTTATAGGCATGTTTTATTTAAATTGCGTTTTTTTTTTTATACCACTTAGGTGGCAGACAAGCACACGGCCCACCTAATGGAAAGTGGTTACCGTGGCCTATGGACGTGTGTAACACCAGAGAAGTCACACTCGTGCTGCCGAACCTATAAGTACAGAGTTTCTGTGCCGTCAGTGTAGAAGACAAAGTAGGACAAGCCTGTAGTCTTCCCACTGACAGCACAAATTCTCCAGTGAGCTCTGGCTACCCTCCACGAAGTTATTATAACCGCGGTATTCTGAAGGGTATTTTTACTATCGTGGTTGCGATGTGTGTTAATTTTTATCGTCACACACATTCATCATATTGCCATGTTAGGTCAATGAATATCGCGGTCCAATATTGTGCTTCGTTGTCAATCACAATTACAAATCGCGTTTCCATAGCAACAATATCAATACAGTTTGACAGGATCACGAAGGTCGCGATGTCTTTATCTATACATATTGACTTTATAATTCCTGTCAACACAAAACTCGCTATTGCCATTACAGCCCCTGTTTACACGAACAAAGTAAATATAATAAATACTACCAAACTTCTGAAATTGTAATCGAGGGGTTACATAGGTATAAAAGATGCAAATATTCAATCTCCGCATCACAGGAAATCAAAACCTCAGTTACCAGTGCAGAAAAACACCCAGTATACTACTGCGTCAAATTGAACCTAGGTACGTATATGAAACTATTTGAAGATAAAATCGAATATGGCCCGAGTACGTTACCCTAAAAACGCCTCCCCAAATTGGTCTCTAGAACGTAATTCATACAAGACATATTTGAAACTCAACGTCTCTACTTCCTGTACTTTCCCTACTCGCGGATCGAATTACCAATCAAGGAAAGTGGGCTATGTTAGAGCCACATTTGGTTGGTGCCTACAAGGGAGTTTCGCCTTTCATGTCAAGAGTTAACGGTGTGTTTAGCATGTCAAATGACAATGATAAAATTGTAAATTCTACACCCGCGTGATTTGCATTACTTGGATGATACAAAACCTGGTATGGTGGAGTTCCAAATAGGATATATCGATGCTATGATCGGTACTGGTGCTTCGGAAATAATCTCAAGTACTTTGAAATATACAAATCAACTCATTTTTCGTCACATTTACTTCTTTATAACAGATTTTCAATCGTTTTTCTTCTTGTATAAAATACTGGTTCGCATTTTTTATAACAAGCAAACTGTATGACCAAAAACCGTCTCCTCTTCGTAACTGTATTGAAATACTAGACAGGAAATACAAGGGACAAGATCTTAACTATATAATGGACGTTTATTAACCATGGGCTTGTGATCTAACTTCTAGCTGTTAAGAGGTATTACTTTATTTATTTTTATTATGACGTTTAAGTACTTACTCAGTTAAATCAAGTAAGTTATTATTTATAATAATAATTTATAGATGTAATAACAAATTATGACGCATTAAAGAGAAGTTACAACACCTGAATTTGAAGCTACAGACAGGATATAACTCGTTACTAACAATATTTATTTATATCCTATATTTGCCTCATATTCATTTCATTAACATCCAACGAGACATAGGCCTATTGCATTAAATAACAACATATTAGAGCAAGTGGATAGTTTTAGGTATCTCGACAGTATCATAAACATTAGCTCGAGATGTACACCGGATATTATGACCAGAATTGCAATTGCTAAGAAAGCGTTCAATAACAGGAAGCATTTATTTAAGATAATATACATGTCTTTAATTAGAAGAAAAAGATTCATTAAAACTTATGTTTGGAACATCTATAGATGTGAGACGTCGGTTTATGACATAAGGGGACAAAGACAGGATGGAAGCGTTCGAAATGTGGTGCTGGAGATGGATGGAGGGAATAAGCTGGACAGAAACAATGACCAACGAAAGAGTACTAAACAAAGTACGTGTAAGAAGGTTGATACTGGCAATAACAGAGAACCGAAGAGAAAAAAATATTGGTCACCTGATAAGACATGATTTATTTTTTTAAATATCATAGAAGGGAAGGTAGAAGGAAAAAGGAGAAGAGGTAAACAAGAGGAACGTTTATGGCACAGCTAAAAGAAAAGATACAAGTCGCGTCTTATCGGGAGGTCAAAGGATTGGCGGAGGAGAAAGAAAAGTAGCGATTACTCCACCAACAAGAGCACAGCTCTTAAGTTTTAAGAAAGAGAGTGATTTGCCTATGCGTCTCACAGTAAACTAAATTTTTATACCTCTTAGGTGGCAGTCAAGCACACTGCCCACCTGAACGGAAGTTCATGACTTATTTCTCTGTTGCATAAATAATATTGAAGTTAGTTGTCATTTCATTTATTTATTACTATAGCTTATTAACTATTTATAGTAGCAATATCAGTGTATTAGTAATTAAGTAAGTAAATGAGAAATTGTAATGTCATTCATCATGTGTTCACAAAATTAAGTTATGTTGTGGCTAAGCTCCGTAAATAAAGATTAAAAAATAAAGTTCGTGTTAGATATGTTATTTTTCCTGAGACTTGGATTTCAGCTTACCTTACCTTCTCTTCAGCATACTAATAGAGTAAAAACGACAAAAGTTTCCAAATCGTGCGGTCATGACCGATGACCAGGTTTCTCACACAGTCAGAGACAACAATTTAGCCCGATTACGAGCGTGAGAAACCCTTGCTATTGACATTGATTCAGTAGACAGAGACACACGCAACGGCTGAGTGAGATCATTAGTAATCGCTTCAAAATTATTATAATATCTTCAAGAAATTACTTCTTACAGTATGTCTATTTAAATTGTTTTTCTTGGTACTTCTTCAAAATAGTCAGAGCGTGTTTGTTAATGACGTCACGAATATAAACGCTTAGTAACATTTCAAACCTTGCACCGTGTATTAGAAGATGTATTACCTGAAACATGAGAAACAATAACTTTACATTTTAAAAATTAATACAATACATCTTCGAAAAACAATCCCCAAAGGTTTAGCCCGAGTATTAACACTTTGTATCCATTTTCCTATAACAATTTTACCCCAACATTACATACCCAACAGGGGCAGGAAAAAATTCCAACATACTAGCAATTTTCTTCTGTACGTAATGTTTGATGGAAACTAGCCTTTGGCCATAAGCGCCTTGTACGACATGGGAACGAAGATGGCGCCCCTTATATTTTACTCCACCGGACAATAAAAGTAGCCAAAAATAGATCAGAATACGTTTTTAAAAGGAAAATCAAGGCGAAATCGATGTTTAATGGCCGTTTTTCTGTTCGAAACGTACGAAGAAGCTTCAATGTTATGCCTGTTTTAAGAAACTCTAACGATTTGTGAAACACATAAAATGCGCTAGTCGTTTATCTATGTCCAAAGCTTTAATTCGAAAGATTTCGACGAAATGCAAACAATAGAAAATGGATAATAACGTACGATTGAAGACACACGACGCAAGCAATATCGGTGATACTTTGTTTATTTAGATAAGTTTGGTAAACTATAATTTCAAAACCAGACAAATATCATTTTCGAAAAGTATATAATTGTAGTTTTAATTTTATTGAGTTTTATCTGTGTTTTGATTTTGACATGTCTATTTCTAACTGACTTCTTCTCCATGTTCTTCGATATTTCTGTTGTTTATGAATCGATTTTAAAAATTATTTTAGCATTGGGTTCGGTTACATAACTTACAGGCAGTTCCATATAAATTTCATGGGTACTAGACCTTGGACGCCGGAGATACACCAGAAAACTCCTCGATATCAAATAGGAAATGGAAAATGATTGCTTTTTAGCTAGTTTTATGACGATCCTGTGTCACGTCAGGTGACATTACGGTAATGTCATAATACCAAGTCTTGAACTATGAAGGAAGATGACAAAATTTCTAAAGCATGAATGTCTCGTTTAAGTTATTAAGAGCATTAACTCTAACATGTTGGACTTCAGGCCCATTATAAAGACGGACAAAATTAATAAAATTTAAAATCAGCCTATAACAGATACTAAAAAGTAAAAAAAAACAAAGATTATTTTCTTCGCAAGAGTGTTGAGAAACGTCGTATGTATTGTACACGTGTGTATTGATGATTACTATCCTCCGCTCTCTTAAGACCTCTCTGAATGGCACCTAAGAGTAATCACCAACATTACACACTAGTACCATAATGTACTATTATCCTATAATTTGTCGTGATGCAAATATTCTTTATAAATTATCAACTAGATGCTTGCCACGTTTATAAAAATATCGATTTGTGGGGTCGTATAAATAACAAATGTTTACCGTCACAAAAGGTATAAGAAAACTCAAGAGACACTAAAACTGCCTACATTAATCCTAATTCGACAAAAAAAATACATTAGCAGTTATTCGCTTTGATGACAAAACTTAATTATATTCTCATTCGCAACATCGCAACGCGCTATGAGACAAAGTGGCAATTAAGACTTAATGAAAGCAGTGTTATTAGGAAGCTCCGATCCAGGTATAATAAGAAGAAATAAATTATATAATAAAATAGGTAAGCGTTACAAACGCGGTAGAAGATTAGTCGAGAGCTAATAGCGATATTTAAGAAGATATTCATTAAAAGTAGATATGTATTTGAATAACCGTAGTGTAATGGAGAAAGTAGGCAAATTATCTTGTCTAGTGATTTGTATGATGACCAGACGACTCCTCGAAATAATCGAAGAGGGATGGAACACCGCGTCAATAAAATAACTGCTACAAACTAGCTGCGATTTCATTCTAGCACCACACCGGTGAATAACGTTTTACATCACCCGTACAAACATAAACATAATTATGAAAAGAAAAAAGCGATGACGGCGTAACTACCTCCACCTAAAAGCTCTCATATGCTTCAAGCGAGCACTTCAATGAACCCGCCCTTACTATTCTCGCCATTCATCTCAGAAACTAGAGCGAACATAGACCAGATCTTTACTCCTATACAAGTCATATACGTTATAACACCGGAAGTATGGTCTTGTTTACATGTTTTGGACAGAATCCAGAAATAGGCACACGCTCTGAATGTTTCGTATGCGATAGCTCCATCGATATTGAACAAGACGTTGTTTTAAGGTACCAGATTTATGTATATTGATGTTATTTTTGTTAAAATCTCGTCTGGAACTCGTCTGTTGTGATGAAGTGTCACTTTTAACTTTTGGAAGTTTCGGTCGTGTTATGTTAGGGTCGATTTGAAAGATTTATTGGGGAGAAGATTATGGCTATTAATGGGTGGTTTTGTTAAGTAATTATATTATGGATAGCTTTGCTGATTCTTGGGCTGCCTGACTGTAGTAAATTAAATTACTTGACCGAGTCTTGGTCAGTAATATTCAACGGGCAGTCTTTTAATAAGCCAAATTGTTAACTGTCGAATCTAGTTCAATAAACTATCGGCCTAGCCGTTTGGTGGGATTAAGTTAACGGCCTTTGTATTTAATTATCTCGCTAATCTAAATAGAGGGCTGCAACATATATTTGCGTTAATAATAGCACACTGCAAGGTACGTAGCATGTAGGTATATCCTGAATTATTTCCCACCCAATTGTTGACCATTAAACTAATTGCAACAAGGCCGTTAATTATGCAACTAGGTACTCCAAATATGTACGTACTACATGCATACTTTGTAATTTTGGTTCGTTTACAACTAATACTATCTACTTCATAAATATTATTCAATAAAGAGTTTATCTATATATCTATGTACAGTCGGCTTGATTTTATCTTGACCGTAAAGTATCAAAATGATCTTTACACAAAGGTATGGAAAGAAAATCTAACTTTTTTTACCAACTACTTATAAAAAACGGACTTCAAAAACTAAAAAGTATAAAACAACATAATAAAGATAAGAGAAAAATTACTGAATTTATAGATTTACTGGTTTTTGAAATCGGATTTTTTAAACGTAATTTTTTTATTGATTTAAATTGTATTAAGTATTGACCGAACAAAAGGTGTGTACAAAGTCATTAAGATAATTTTCAACTGAGTTCTAGAAAGGAGGAGGTTTTCAATTAGGATTTAATTTACTTATTTGTATTTTTTATGTTTGTATGCACACCGACTTCAACAAATGTCTTCGCGCTTTTTTATCGTTTGAGGTATATCTACAATATTTTTTTCCTTCTTGGTGCATTTTTTCTAGCAGCCGGTTAATTTTTTTTTTTTGTTAAAATATACTTGTGAGTACTTTTTTCGTCAAGATTGAGCTGATGCTGACTGTACCTAATAATGGACGGCTTGATAAAACAATTAATCTCCAATTAGGTCAGGAAATCTTCGTCTAATGGCTGTAGCTAGGTGCGCATTTGTAGCTGGGTGGCAGCGAACTCGGAATTGCTTTATTATTGCATTAGTTGCGCCGGGAGAGGGTGTCGGGTAACCACGCTGCTTGACGTACTTCGGGAAAGTACTGTTATCATATCGATTAGTGCTATTAAGTGTAATATAATTTGTACATATCAATTTTCTCTGGTTAACTTTGCAGGTTTCTTTAGCAAATCGTTTCCAACGTTTTACAGAGGATCTTCATTGTACGAAGGCATACTTTAGGTATTGTTAAGTATTGTTATTAGCACCAGTAATTAGTTCTCTTACGATTATCTTCTTCATCCGAACGGTAATCTCGGTTGCAACCAAAGCTTGAACTTAGGTTTTTTTTTATTTGCTCCTTTAAGTTCTCAATGTTTTCAAACTTTGTGCTGTCTATGAATGTGGTGAAACACGAATGGCT
This sequence comes from Eilema griseolum, assembly GCA_963662185.1. Lineage (NCBI taxonomy): Eukaryota > Metazoa > Arthropoda > Insecta > Lepidoptera > Erebidae > Eilema > Eilema griseolum. Next base: position 3,572,438 of record OY759229.1, on the reverse strand, counting down.
ACTCTGGGGTCTTATGTAGCCAGCGTTAAAAGGCAACAGTATCCACTAACTGTTATGGTTATCCTGCCTTAGTATATATATAAAACAGGCTCGCCCCCCAGAGGGTACACAAGCGCAAGTCCTTGCCTAGGCACCCACAGGACAGGCTTGCCTAGTGTGGGGCCACTGGCAATGTTTTTGTATCTAAAGTGTTTTTGGTAATAAATTATTATTATTATTATTATAGCAGCTTTTTAAATCTCAGGAACGTTCCCAAATGTTCCAGAACGTTTAGTTACCGTAGTGTCAACAGTCCTACGACGGTAAATTGTTTGTGGTGGCATGTTGCAAACATTTACAGTTCTGAATAGTTTTGTATAGTTCAGTTAGCTGTTTACGATGGAATTACTTAATGTCTGAAATTCTGTGGTCAGGACGTTAGAGCTATTATAGTTAATAAAAAGAATGAGCGGTAGGTGCTCATAGATCAGATATGTTATGATTTTGTAGTAATTAACACAGTAAAAAAAACACGTCTCTTACCAAATTAAAAAAATAATAATTACATAAGCCATAATTTGTAAGATTGCCTAGTAGCCATTGAATAGTTTAATCATATAATAGGTAGGGGAAAAAGTTTCTTCGCATTTTTTAAGAAAACTCAAAACATTTTTTAATACAGTTTATTTACATTCAACTAAAGTATGTAGGTACCATTTTATTCGATAACTTTTTCCCATCTTGTAGGTAGGGACATGATTCCACTGCTATAGAAATTTTGGGACTTCTGATCAAAATACCGCGACAAGTGGTTTTGGCAGTCCTCTCGTGATGTTAACCTGACATTGCCTAAAGAATTCTGAAGAGACCGAAACAGGTGGAAATCTGAAGGTGCAAGGTCAGGACTATACGGCGGATGCATTAACACCTCCCAGCCAAACTCTCTTAATTTTTGCTAAGTGGCTAAAGATGTACGAGGTCTAGCGTTATCATGATGAAAAACCACACCCCTTCTGTTGATTAATTCCGGCCGCTTTCTCTCAACTTCTTGCTTTCATCTCAACAGTTGTTCGCAATAGAGTTCAGAATCGATGGTTCTGCCTGGTGGTAACAGCTCATAATGAATAATGCCCTTCCAGTCCCACCACACACACAGCATCACCTTGTTGCGAGTTAACCCGGGTTTCGCCACAGTCTGTGAAGCTTGACCGGCCTTTGACCACGACCTTTTTCGCACGTTCTTGTCGTACGTGATACACTTTTCATCACCAGTCAACATTTTCAAAATTGGTTCGGTTTCATTACGTCGTAATAAAGAATCACAAATGAGTACACGGTTCATTAGGTTACTTTCAGTGAGGTCGTGAGGTACCCAAATATCGAGCATTTTTGTGTATCCAGTTTTTTTCAAATATGCCAAAACTCTTTTGTGGTCAATTCCCAGCAAAAATGAGGGACGTGCATCTTTGACATCAAAATTTTCCGGAATGAAAACGCTTAAACCAAAGGAGACGGGGATTTCTGGGCCAAATCTCAGCTCAAATCTGTAATGAGTTGAGATATGACTTAAAAAAGCGGTATATTTTTCTATTTCAATATTTTAAAAAAAAAACAGCTTAATTGAACATCAGGAAGACGAGAAATCTTAAAACTAAGTTTATTCCACGAATATTATTCAATATCGATTACTGTGATCGATTCAAACAATATTGTCAATAAAAACACTTTCATCGTAGTATTATTTCAGTCAAAGTGAACATACAACTAACAACATAATAATAACAATAATACACATTTAAAAAATATAATAACAGTGTAATTATAATAAATTCTGAATTGATTTACGTTAATCGATTAAATAATTCTCGTGTTTATCAACTGTATAAGTCGTACTAATCTGTGCTGTGACAACTGACAGCTTCCTGACTTTCAGTCAATCAGTTATTACAATTACGGTTCACAATGATAATTTTAATGATTTTCCCCAGCTTACATAAAGTGAATTAATTCTAATATATTTAGGGACATATCAGATAAAACAAGCACGTTCATACTATGGTGAGCATCTAAGAGGTAATGAAGGCTTCATTATAGAAGTGTGCAGGGTGGTTAACCTCACTTACTAAATCTCTTATAGCTCTGCTCTCTGATGTTCAAAATCTGCAGATTTTTCAGGGATGGTTTAATAATATATAGCTCTCAATTGAGGTCACTCTCAACTTTTTACATTTAGGCCCAAGAATGTATGAAAGCGAATCCATCTCCTTTGTGCTACACTCACAGACACTGCACTAGGTTCGTAAAAATCGCTTATTTTTTTCGCGGCTTGCGTTGCCTTTTTACCTTTTCTGTAATAAAATTTTAAAATGTATCGAATTTCTTCATTAGTTTCACTCATCTTGACAGTACGAAAAACAAATGAAAATCACACATTTTCCTAATTTGAATTTGGAATTATCTTCTTTAAAGTTTTAACTTTTAATGATACCAAAACCAGCCAGTTGCAAATAGTATAGCCAAAGAGATTTTATTACAAGTCATAATCATACATACTATAATGCGAAAAGACTTTTTCCCCAACCTAATAATTATATCAGCTCGATTCGGTCATGTACATGAAAAATATTGCTTATTAGAAATTTTCAAATCGATGCGACAATTTAGAGATGCATTAAATTCTGTAAAAGTTAATATAATCTCATTAAAAAGGTCGATTTACCAAGCAGTGAAAATGTGTATAAAAGCATAAATATGCAGTTATAATATAATTGCAGCGCTTATAGCGCAGTACAGAAATCGGGGACAAAAGATGTGCCGAGATAGGAACTGAAAACGGAACAGACTTCCTGTAGTGTGAGTTGTCCCAGTTAAAGCTCGACTTTGTGCTACTTGCAATCGCTACAAACTTCATACTACCCTCGTTATGAGGATCGATATCGGAAATCGCGGGTCGTTCTGTGCAGATGTCTAGAATAAACGAAGACGTCCATCTTGAGAGATAGCTCTCAACCTTGATGCTCGTAATAGGAGTTAACCACGCAACATAAAATTAACAGGAATTAGCCCTTTACGTTTTTAGTATGGGATAATAGCGTTGGTAGTTTAGTGGTTGAGGACTCGGCCTTACGGTCCAAAAGGTCCCAGATTCGAATCCATTCCGTTGCACAACCGATTTGACCCCACCCTTACAGAAGCAAGTTAGTTTCGTCGTAAAAACTATCACAGGATAAGAACAATTACGTCACAGAAATTACAGTAACAATTACAATTTTCAAACAGAGGGACAGGGCTAAGGCAGAAATGAAATGACACGGATAAGGCGCGGGCATAACTATACAATTATAGCTATCAAGCAGGTGGTATATTCAGTCAAAGAAATTATATCTATCAAAGGGAACTTGAACAAAAACCATAAAAAAGGGTTTAATTGAATTGCTTCTTCATGAATTGACAAGTCTGATAAATAAATAAACCGTGACCACAAGGCTGGCCTTTACCTCGCTCAAAGTATCGGCATCGCCATTCAGCGTGGTAATGCCGCCAGCCTCTTGGGCACGATACCAGTAGAGATCGATGGGGAGGAATTTTTCGATGCCTAAAATTACAGTCTCCCTCTTTTTCTCTATTCCATTTTTGTATATATTGTATAGTTAGCATAGTTTTATATAAATTTGTAAGTAATTGTATATTATAATAGCATATTTTATGTACCTAAACTGAATAAATAAATGAATAAATAAATATTCCACGATATTCTACACAACGCTGTCTAGACCTATGGTAAGTATAGCTTAACTAGCTTGTGTTATGAGATCTAGAATGCAGATAAACATACTGATGATTCGAAATTTAATCAGTCAGACGGATATATAGGCATATTTGGATGATTCCAGGTTAGGTTCGGTAGCTCAATGGTCAGTATTATTCCTACTGTAATCCCGCCCGAATTGTACAACTTTTTTCCTATCTTAATCGATTTGAAAGAAAGAAAGAAAGAAAGAAAGATCCGTTTATTATACACACACATACACACTTACACAACACATAAAAATAAAAATATCTTATATTGAATTGTTAGTATACTGACTACTTTAAAATTTCATTCAAAAGTCTGAAGTTTATCTTGCCAACAAAATTAATACTAAAATTTGACTACTAAATTGAAGTTAAACAGTCACTAAGTGTACTGCGAACATGCCTGAACGAGTTTATAAGTGGCAATTATTGGGGGTTCACCCTTAAGGTGGGCGCCTGCTTAAAGGTTAAGTACGCTGTTTAATTTATTCCTGGAGTGTTTCACTTTCTTAGAATTATTGATCAAGTGTTGTTTTTGATAGGCGCTAAGAGTTAGCAAGAAATGGATATAATTTTTTAGAGCTCTACTGGTTATTATATCGTATTTATTTAAGGTTGATGGGACAAGTTGACTTTTTCAATCCATTTTTTTATACCACTTAGGTGGCCTATAGACGTGTGAAACACCAGAGAAATCACACTCACAAATCACACACTGCCGACCAGTAAGCACAGAGTTTTTGTGCCGTCAGTGTAGAAGACAAAGCAGGGCAAGCCTGTACTCTTACCATTGACAGCACAAAACCTCCCCAGTGAGCTCTGGCTACCCTATTCAACGCTGGGAACACAACACGAAGTTATTATGGCCGCGGTATTCTGTAGGGCGGAGGTACTTCCTCAGTTGGACGGAAATACCGCCGTATCCTACCTCGTCTTGCAGTCATCTCAACATACATTCGTAGTCATGAACCTTTTTGTCTTAGTCGTTTATTATTCACATAGTCTCTCTATATTCTCCAAGGTATTCCTCTACTCTTGTTACTTCCATGTCTATTAAAACGCCTTTCTTGAGATATTACTACTTATACTTATATATACTTATGACCGCGGTAGCCTAGTGGTATGGGTAATGGAATGCTGAGACGAGGTCTCGGGTTCGATCCCAAGTTTTACCATGGCACACACCAATGACTTTTCGATGCTTTTCGAAGTTATGTGTATACTTATCGCAGGTTTATTTATAAGTTTTCTGCGACTTTGCCTTCAGCTTACCATCAGGCAAGGCGAAATCTAATTGACGTGTTCTATATATATAAAAAAGTGCCCGGTTAATGCTAGCACCTCTGCCTACCCCTTCGGGGATATAGGCGTGAGTTTATGTTATGTTATGTTATTACTTATCATCTTTATGCACTCTAAAAAGTTATACCAAGCGCTGGTTAATTTTTGGACGAAATCGGACCATAGGGATGCATCCCCCATTACTCTGTATCTTCTCTTGGCAGCAAGTTCTCACCATAACTTATAGACGATAGCATCACCAAGGAAGTGACGCACGAGCGCGTTTAAAATTCGTTCTACAAAAGATAAGGTAACTGTTTCCAGTGGCCCCCCGTCGCAATTTATAGAAAACGGGTTACTTCACTATAGGCATTGTTATCTGCGATTTCTTTGAGCAACAAACCAACATGAAAATTAGGAGGTAGGACACGGCATATTTTCCAATTGAGCAGTCCGACTGGGGTCCGCCTCGTGTTGTGTTCTCAGCGGCGAGTAGGGTAGCCAGAGCTCACTGGAGAATTTGTGCTGTCAATGGGAAGACTAAAGACTTGTCCTGCTTTTTCTTCTACACTGAGGGCACAGAAACTCTGTGCTTACAGGTTCGGCAGTGCGAGTGTGACACCTCTGGTGTTGTAAACGTCTATGGGCCACGGTGACCGTTTTCCATCAGGTGGGCCGTGTGCTTGTCTCCCACCAAAGAGGTATAAAACAAATAGTGCTAGTATATCACTTATCATTATCATCAGCGTCAATCCCGGTTGCATACTGATTAAAGTGACGATTACTATATTATCTTACCATTAGATCAATTTCGAACATATAGCTGCACCTAGTAGCGGCAGCGCTACCATAATTTTGGTATGTATTTGAGGCACATCTTTAATGTGGCAGGACTAAAATAAATAAAATTACCCGTAGTGCCACTGCGATGCAGTGAAACTATAGGGAAAAATAATGCCCGCAGTCCCATCAGTGGGCCGGACTGGTGGGATAACGGGTATTATTTTTCGGGGTAAACGCCGAATTACCCGTAGTCCCACTACATTGCATTGTTATATAGTGATGTTATAGAGGTTAAAAATTCCCCGTAGTCCCACCTGTGGGTCGAGCGGGTGGGACCATGGGTAAACGTCCAGGTTTAGGTGTGTTCTACTCTAAGTGCCAGATAGTGGATATACGAACCTTTGCTTCACGAATACAATAAATTAGTTAATACTGTTGATTGATGACACTTGGTGGAACCTGCTACACATATTGAATAAGACATTTTGTACTTTTCCACTGTATTTTACTTTTCACCTGACCGGTTTCGCCTCACAGCCAATACAAATCATTGAGAATGGCGAAACCGGTCAGTTGAAAAATAAAATACAGTGGAAAAGTATAGCGTCTTATTCAATATTAATACTTATACATATAATTTTACAATGTAGATTCTAGTCTTCAGAACGAATAGACCTTACATAGGTATATGTAGGTACATAATACAACAATGTCAGATTAATGTCAAACTTTGAAAGACCCTAACATATCAAAAAAGTTTGTACGGCGAATTTTCTTAGGTATATCACAGACCCTTGTCATAAATGGGTGACGTGTACCTCTTGCCGGTAGAGAATAATTTAGTTGATATCCAACATAAGGAATAGCCCGTCGACGGTAGGTCAGTATCTAATCTGTCCCTCCTATATAAAAAGTAATGACAGGTAAATTGAAATTGGGAAAAGGCAAGATTCATGACGAAAGTTGGACCTTAGATTATTTATAATACCTTTATGATGACCAGCTAACTACAGTATTATTTATTCAATATGTTATTTTGTATTTTAGGGTAGAAGAGTAGAATTTGGAACACCTCTCTTCCCATGCGGTGTCGTACAAGGCGACTATGGAATAGGGCTGTTTAACATCAGTCAGATATATACAGTCCAGACTCTGTCTCAGATATATGGCTTGAGTCAACAATAGTGATGCCGAAAGACGTCAATAGGCTCACCCCTTATTACGTGGTGATAATTCAATGATAGGTGAAATGTGGGTGTTAATTCACCTCTGCCTAACCCTCCGGATATAAAGGCGTGATTATATGTATGTATGTATGTAATTATAAAGCTGAAGAGTTCCTTTTTTTTTGTTTGTTCGAACGCGCATATCTCAGGAACATCTGGTTCGAATTTAAAAATCTTAGTGTATTCAATTATTATTATTCGTTTATCGACTAAGGTTTTAGGTTATTTATATTGTCACGCTACTACTTAAGGGAACGGAGCAGTGAACATAAATATCAACAAATCCGGCAGACATTCATACATTATTTGAAGAGTAAAAAATACATGCGTAAAGGGGTTATATAAAATATATAAATATAGGTCAGCTGGTTTAAATTATGTTTGATACCTGGTTATAGGACGAAGCTCCGGCGCCGGCTTTCCTCTTAGGGTTACGTGCCTAGACGGCAGACAATCACAAACTATAAGCTGACTTATGAACTTAATAAAGAGTCGGCGTTACGATCGAGAAGACGAATCATGGCTATTACACTACCGAGGTGAGCCCACTTTTGACACAAGTAATTTAGCTTAGTTGGAGGGTTTAGATGGAATTTTAGTAATTTCGGTTACTAACATTCTTTAAGAAAAAATGCTATGTGTGCAAATGTATATACAGAATCAAATAGTCTATTATTCAGTTTAGACACGAAGAGCGCATATAAACGTCAAAATTTTACAGTTATGTCAAGAAATATTATAAAATATTAAATAACGTATAAATAAACCATTAGAAAATGATTATTTCGCTGGTTCGGTAGGTTAGGTTAGGTTAGGTTAGGATGTCAGCAGGAAACTCAGAGAATAAATTAGAACTACATTTTTTTTTAATTTGCTTTAGTTTACAATATTATGGAGTGCGAGCAAGCAAAACAACTTATGCTGACCACACATTTACATTATCAATTTATGTACTTTATAGAAAGGTTACATGAGTATTTTAATGATGTCTGAAAAATGTTGATAATGTTCATCAAACATTTTTTCACTTCAGTTTTAAAATTATTTAGTGGCATGTGTAACCAAATTCTGTGAAATTTTATTAAATATTTTTATACTGTTGCCTACAAACGAATCACCAACTTTATGAAGCCTGAGTTTACAACAAGTTTGTTTTTAAATCTCGTATTCAAATTATGTACGTCAGATTTTTTTTAGAAAAGTTCTATGTACTTTCGTACATATAATATATTATCGTATATGTAAGCAACTTTTGAAATATTTTTTTTTTATGATATTATCTTTTTATTGCATTAAGAATATTTACATAATATATTTCTTTAAATAATATACATTAAAAGACAATATTCCAATATACCGTATAAAAATGTATAATGGTTACAGATCTCGTGACGTAACGTTATGAGGCGGTCCAAAAGTAAAGCTCTTGTAAGAAGCGTTATCGGATCCCGTGTTACGGTTCAATAGCGACTGAGGCCACTGCCCTAGATGTTGGTCGAGGGCTGCGTTCACAGCTGACTTTCGTACTCAACTTCTTGAAACCTTAGCGATATTCAGTGCTCGTGTTACTTAGAGAATGTACCTCTCCAACATGTGACTTGGAGGTTAGGCGTTCGACTGTTCAAAATATTTATATAGCTACGATAGCTTAGTGGTTGATAAGTCTGCCTAGCGATCGAAAGTTCCTAGGTTGTGTACACTGTGTTTAAGATAAGATAAAGATAAATACTCTTTATTGTACACCAAACGTAGAATACATACGATGGATTATTGTACAATGGGCGGTCTTATCGCGGTCTGTGATCTCTTCTAGACAACCAGTGTATGGACTATACTGCCAGTAATCAGGATAGTTTGTGGTGTACACTAAGTTATAATTATTTAATATTTCTATCTAGTATCGCATTTAGAAAAGAGAAGTGAAGAAGAATAAGAGATTATATTATTATTACATGGAATAAATACCTACATACTTTTACAGAAACATAAATATATACGTAAAATATATATCATATATAAACATACATAATCGTATACCATATCTACATAATACCATAGCTTCAGTCATTTACTTTTATGCTATCTGTGGTTTAGCTTATTTTATTATCTTGTAAAATTTACTTATTATTAGGTATTATACAAAACTCTACTCCCTCCAATCTCCCTCTACCCCATCAGACTTTCGCAGCTTGTGATAGACACACATTGTGTTTATGACGCTCGCCAACTTTATCCAAACTTTACACGAAACAATTAATCATTTTGAAAGTTTTGTTACCTGTAACAAGAGAAAATTAACATGTTAGCTTTGAAATGAATAATTAATTACAAGTATACATTTATGAAATAATACCATACATTATACGTAATCGTAACTGTGTTCCTGATGAGGGTAGACAAAGGACTTTTGGACCTATCTACGTAAAGAGCGAGCTTATTGATCACAGTCACAGAATAAAAAATTGCCACGATATACTAGCACTTATTAATGGCATTTCATATTTACAGTTTAACATAATAACATCCTTTTGATATTCCGATTTCAAAAATGGTAACAAAAAAAACGTCTTGAGATTAGAACCTGTGAAGTTATACGCAGAGGTTGAACCTGCTTCTGCTGCGCCACCGGAGCTCTAACTAAACTCTGCCGTAGTACTAATATTTATTCTGTGACTCTGCGCTAAACGTATCCCAAATTAAATTCTAGGTCAAGCATTGTGTTGCCAGGAAGCATGGGTTTTACGAGACATGCCATTTTATGTGTGCGTGTATACTCGGAGTAAGAACCGCTCTCGGAATGGAGTGAATATTGATCCTAGTCAAAGTCCTAAAAAAAATAATTGATTCCGCATTCGCCCCACGAGTTTCGCCTCGCATTTTAAATTCGTTTTTCGTCGCACATGCTCTTGGTTTATTTGCCCCGTAAACAAATTGCGCGGTTAATTTTTTTTAGCTTGGTGCTGACAACTTAAAAAGTACACTGCCACGTCGTAGTTAGATTGGAAAGGGTCCCCATGCACTTCGATTGTAATCCCAATTTTAATTATAAATAAGTTCAATAGAACATTACAGACAAAATAAATATATTAAATTAAGAAAACTTTAATTATAAACCATTAATCGTGTCAATATTGAGTCAAAACAACAAAGAGATATGCAAATAAAAGACAAATGACGGATAAAGATTCAAGTAAATTAAATTAAAATTGAATTAAATGCTGTTAAATAATTGAGTCAGCAGGAGTTATAACCAAGAATTGAAACAAATTAGAATTTATTTAAAAATAGTTTAACAAATAAATATTAAATAGAATTAATGTAATAATTGAGTGTTAGCTTCTATTTTAACATAAATAAAAATAAAATAGAATTGAAAATCGACTGCAAGCAGCATTCGCGCTACAACTTGTCCAGCAATTATTACATAATATATCCTATATGAGCGGCATATTTTCTCGTACATTTTCAAATTGTTTTTGAATTTCTAGTAAAAATCATGCGTAGTTTTATTTTAAAGTAAAACTGTTTTATACTACAAAATTTTCATTTTTATTGCATTACATTCGATAAACTATTATTCTGTGGTGATTGTATTAATTATGGTGTACGAGTGTGTAACGTTGGTGATTACAGCTAAACCGCCATTGAGGTACGAGCCGATTGGCGAAGGTCTTAAGAGAGCTCAAGACGACAATCCTCAATACACACGTGTATCATACACGATTTATTAATACTAAAATAGATATTTACCCTTGTAGTAGTCTTATATCGGGGTGTAAACAGCATAAATAATTTTCTTCATGACTACTACTTGTACACAATTCAATTAATAATTAACTATAATTTCAACAATGAAAACGAGTTTAGAATTATTTTCTCAATAGCGGGAAAAATTAATTCGTTTTCCTATGCTCGCGCATTTAGCACAGACTAAAAGAATTAGCCTTCTTATTTACAGAGAAAACATAAGTTATATTTGTTTGTTGTTGTGCAGTTGAAATTATCTATTTAAATAGTAAGTTGCATGAAATGACCTATTAATTTATTTATACTATTTTTAGCATCATTTTTATTGTATCGAATCTTATGTAAGAACAAAGCAACTCAAAAAAATATAAAAAGAAGCTATAACTCACTTATGAATTATAGCAAGGAAAAGTTACTGTTTGATTAGAGGTGCCATTATGTGCTTAATTGCGGTGAAATTAGAGCTACTTTATGAGCAAGTGTGTTGAAAATTATATTGACTTAATTGCTTCGATTGACAACCACATACGATTTAGCTTTCTTATTTATAGCTTTATAATTACGATGTCCAAACGACAGACACGCCAAATAAGCGCTAAAACAGATGGTTTATTTAATTCCCACAAGTTGTGACCGGATAAACGAGATCAACAAGCAAAAATCGGTGTTTTATTCGATGATACCGTTTTATTGACCAAACTCGTGCCGTCTTAATACAGTTATTTGCATCTTCCCACACAAAATGTGTTTCTGGTTGTTATTTTATTGGACGATTATAAATTGCTTTTAAAGAAACAAAGTTAGTTTCAAGTTTATATCATTGCGCTAAATAAGGTTTTTTATTTATTTATTGATTTTAAGTCAAATCACAATATTTCATTTATATTTGTTATATGAATTTATATCTTCTTGTTATAATCAAACTACTTAACTATGTATGGAAACAAGTCTTCAAAACAACTTCTGTCATATCCATTTGAAACTAATAAATAATTATTCTTAATTTCTTTCTTGAAGGCGTCCTTCGTGGATTATTCGCTCAGGTGCCTAAGTGGACCTCAAATCTTTGTAGGAAGTTGCCATTTGTATGGCCGATCTGATAGTAGAATCAGGATCTGAATAGTAGAAACTTCTCAACGATAACTACCTGATAACTACTAACTAAATGTCTGGATTTAGAAGCGAATTTGCTTGTTTTAACGAGTCGGACTACTAAAACTCACCAAGTTGGTTTGTTTTTTGGATCATTACAATAGTTTGATTGATTTACACGCAGAGTCAAACGTAAAACAATACGAACCGAACGTTTTACAAAATTAAATACCAAATTAAAACCGGTAAACTGGCAATCGGCACGAAATGTTACCATTTCGCGAATGTAACACAAACTGGGTTATGGATATTGTAAAACCAATTCGATTTCATTGACTACCATTTGAAACTGCGGTTTTGGATTAATAGGTGTAACGGTTATCAAGGATTTTTGAGGTCAACTTGAGACGATTTATTTCAATTGATTGTGTCATTACCACATAGGGAATGCATAATCTTACAGGAGAATTGATATGGACTCTATCAACATCAGGATGTGCCTGCCCGGGTCCCAAATATTTGGAGCCGACGTAATTTATAATTCACTTCGATACATTCCTGTCTAGCAACAGTTCAGTCATGCCTTTATCTTCTTTCACACTAACCATCTATCTTTTCTTGGACCTGTCTTTGCTGTTAAAGGCCTCTTCCATTCATACTTTGAACTTTTCTAACAATTTCTCACCTTTAATCGATATTCAATACCACAACAGTCGCTGGCTTCTAGATTTTTCTGACAAACTACTTAGATATTTCCGCGTCAACACAATACGTCACGAGGATTCATGTCAAATTCTCGGAAGCTGAATCTTTTATGGATGCGTTGAGTTGTTTATTGTTCAATAATCGACTCACTTTAGTAGTTCTAGCGATTGTTCTTAGATTAGACCACATCAAAGGACAATATAGTGCACACTTATAAATATCCAAGAAATACACTTCTTCTAAAGAAGAACAGGATTCTAGGGGCCAAGAATTGGATTGTTACTAACTTGATAGAATTATCTAAAATGTTGGAAACATTTTTCTGAAGGATATCACTAAATACAGACTCATTATTCTAGCTACAACTGAAATCAAAAGTTTTTGATATACATTCTGTGAATTTACCAATATGAGTGTATTGGTAAATTCTAGGAATGTCTCTCAAAAACGAATGTTAATTTTTTAGTTCAATGAAACGAAATGTTCGTCTTTCTTCGTTCTAAGTGTCACAATTGATGCCAAGATTCCATGAAATATATACTTATAAATACTTGATACTGTACCCTCTTCTGAATACAGTTACCAGTTAATTGTTGTTTTGTTACCTTGTCATAGAAGTGTATAAATAGAGATGTGCCCTTCTCCTCATGAATATCCTTCATTTTAAAACGCTACTTTAGCTTTCTCGCTAAAAGATTTTTTTAAAGAAATTATTATTAAACAGATGCTTCTCAATATACTTACGATAATATATTATAATGTACGAAGGAACCTAGATCATATTACATAATTTTAATACGAGAAATAACAACAAACTTGCTGTACCAAAATTCAGGCTACATAAAGTTGGTGATTCGTTTGTAAGCAACTGTTTAAAAATATGTATGTATGTATCTATGTAAAATAAACTGAAAACTGAAAAAAATGTTTGATGACAAAGTTACTATAAAGTAGATGAGTATCTCGATGATGTAAATTAGTGGTCAACATAAGTCTCTTGCTGGCTCGCATACTTTAAATTGTAAACTAACACATTTAAAAAAAAAGATAATCTAGTTCCAACATAGTTCTCAGAGTCTCTTGCTGGTATAACTGGATAACCAGCGAAAGAATAATTTCCCAATTATTATTTTTTTATTAATCTTGACATAATTGTAAAATTTTGACGTTCATATGTGCTCTTTATGTGCCTAAACTGAATAAATGAAATTGATTCTTTGCTTCTTTGATTAATTCTTTGATAATAAATTTTCGCCAGTCGACTGACTAACTACTGCACCGTACAGCGATATAGCAATTAACCAAACGAACGGGTGGGATATAATTCAGTTAACTAGACTGAAACCAGATAGTCTGATCGCAAAGATAATTGGATCATGACGTAAACATCGTGTCGAGTTTCAGTATTAGGCGATAGATGGAGTTTTATTTTAAAAACATAATGTTTGTGTGACTTCGACGGCATTTAGTTAGGTTCAGTTCTCTAACCCCTCGGTTACACCTAAGTATAAAACATGTATTGACGGGGGAAGTTATGTCGGTTCAAGTCCTCCCCCGGCGGGGTCTGTGGTGGGGGTATTCGTGGGGATTTTGCGCACATTAAAAAAAAGTATAAAACATGTATTTGACAAGTTTTGCAATATGTCACAGGCTTTAGTGTGAACGCAAATGTGTTTTATACTTGTTTACAACTTTGACTATACATAGTACGTGAACGAAAAAGTATCTGAGATACATGTTTAAAACAAGTATTGTGTTTTGATTAGTTTTCTACAAGTCTTCAAGAATTTTTTTAACTTGTTTCGTGGTGTAAACGAAGGGTAAGGATAGATTGGAGTTTGAGGTACATCTGGAGAACAGAAGTCAGAGTTCAGAGGACTTACGGATGAAAACGGTGTCAAGATATTTGTGTTATGATAGTACGGTAACTTGCAACTCTGGAGAGGCGTCGAAACCTGACTCAGATCTTGATAAATATGTGTCGATGTGTGCATGCAACTGTTTTCGATCGTTGTATGAACTCAAGTACTTCTGTACCCAAGTAGTTTATTGAAATCAACACATTTTCATTCCTATTTTAGGTGCTAAATCAAACAAGAGAATTTCGAATAGCTCTTCACGATTTCATTAACCGTACAAACTTCATCTATCAGTGGAAACAAAAAGACTTTACAAATCGTTTTATATCAAAATATTGTTAACATGTCTAACAAATTGAAAACAATTCCTTAACACGCGATATTGACATTACCTACGTACGTATAATTTGTTCTGAATATTTACCCAAAGGACTTTTGACAGGTCCCAAAAGTGATTACAACAAAGAGAAGCAAACGTAACCACCAGTATAAAGTATCGATATTCGATAGAAACACAACCGCCTTTGGCTGTCATTAACAATAATTGGATATTTGATAAATACGTTCTGACTTCACAAGGTTTTATTCAAGGTCTTTTTGAAGGATCTGAAACGATACTGTTTCGTGAAAATACGTTTTGAATAGTAAATTACCTCAATATGTACAATATCATATATACTAGCTATGCTACCGTTTGTTACTGTTTAACTACGTGTCCCATTAAGTTTTATTTTTTAAATTCTTTTTTATAAGATTATTGAAATGAAATGCCTAACTGCAATGTGGACAATTTATACAGTCTTTCGTAAGAAAAAGTTGAGTCGCATCCATGGATCCTAAAGGCTCGTGTTGACCAAATTAGATTTGGCTGAGGGGGTACAAAATGTTTGACCATGTAGGAAGAGAAGATTCAAGAAACTGACGTCGTAACGGATATAAGATGCGTGTCAATGGTCTCTCTGCCAGAGATGTCAATGACCGAGTGAAATAGAGGAGTAAAAGACATCAACCGTACCCTGGATTCTGTGATGTAGGCTTCGGATGTGTGGCTCGATGATGATTGAAAAAAAGAAGTATCAAACGGCATATTAAACTCATAACTCACTAATACATGTTGAAATATCAACAAAACCAAGTGCAATCAATCAAAAGCGCGCAGAGATACAATCGCTGACCATATTCCGTTACCTAGCATTACATAGCGGTAATTAGTCACGGCGGTGTGCGCGGACGCACACGCGTCTTAAATACAAGCTGTTTGAACGTCTTACGCCAGTCGGGTACAGAGTGGACATACGCAACCGAACGTAGACCGTAAATTCATCGAATAAAGTATTTTTTTTACGTGCGAAAAGTCCCTACGGATATCTCCCCGCCCGGAGCCGCTGGGAGAGGTTATGTCGAACACGAACTGACTAAAACGCACGGCGCCTATGGGTCGTTGTTGGTTGCCGAAGGTAAGGTTGACAGGCATATCCCTCGGCCGAACCAGGGCCATCGCTCTCGATCTGCTCCTCCTCGGGTTTGGGGACCACAGAGTCCCCAACTCATTGCCGGAAACGGGTAGGCATGCAACGCTCGCCACCGCTGCGGCCTGTTTCTGCTACGATGACAGGTGGCTCCACCCGTTACCTCCATGCCTGCGCTCATGGGGGAGCGGAGGTCATTTATCGACGTCACGGGTAGCTTGGTTTGCGATCCTTCGTCGCTCCCCGCGCCCGCCTCCTCCTTCACGAGCATTACTTCAATCCGGTTCTAAGACTCCAACATCACAGTGTTAGACCATAATCTAGATATTATATCACTATGTCATAATCGGAATCAGTTCACTGCACAGCTCGAGTACCTATGCCGTAATAATGCTTGTTTTTATGTTTTCGCGTTCGATCTTTAGTCAACGTTCGCCTTAGTTTGTTTGGTGTTTACGCGACATTAAAGGTGACTTCAACGTGCATTCAATAGCTAACAACTATGTTTATTTAGTTTTTCCTCTATCTTAAACTTTTTTTTTGCTTTATTGTACGTACACACACACAAAATTACAGTTATTCAGTAAAGTAGATGTAATGTACAAAGGTGAGCACAACTCAAAATTGTCTTTTATTCCAGCAAACCCGGGAGTGCACAGAGGATTTGCAATACGACAGGTAAAGTCTAGTGTACATGAAAGTGGAAGACTTAAATTTAAAGGGAAAAGTTGTATTAGTAATTAAATGCTTGTAGACATCTTGTAGAAGAGAAAATTCTATAATCTTAGGTATATTATATTAACACATCGCATTAGATGGTTAACATACTGTAGTCATAGTTTTAAGGTTGCAATGAATAAACAAATATCGATAACTATATTTAGTCAATGACAATACAACAACTTTACAAGTTTTTCCTTATTAACGATCATTAATAAGGAAAAATGTTACCATGAAAAAATAAATATGAATTGTATAAAATGTTATGTGATACACGGAATACAAATCTAAAGACACGGTCCTTTCGAAGTCCGTCAGGATGTCGCCGTTTATTTTTGGACATAGTCTCAACAAATGGACCGCTGTAGAAGTTTTTAAAGAATATTTCCGCGCCACTGAGGCAAGGGAAACGATTCGTGTCATAGTTATCTTCCTGTATTCTATATTCAATTTAGACTAATAGGATTGAGGTTGAGATCGAACCACATGACGAATTTTATTGATAATTCTTTCAAGCAGTGGACGTGACGAAAGACGTTAAATAACAAACTTTTTTGTAGACGTTCTATCCAAGGAAAAATGAGTGTTAATTTTGTTAGAAATTCGATTATTTTCTAACATGTCCAGTAATAGCACTGGGGCTACCTAATTTCTGCCCGTGGGTGTCATAGAACACGACTTAAGGATATATATGTGTCCGGATGGAAACATATTTATCCGCTGAAGTCTTTCCTGGTATTACGTTCGACCAAACATCAAAGTTGTTGAAACGAAATAATCATTTTCCAATGGCTTATTTAAACATTTAAATATTTAACATTTTTATATTATTTCTTGACATAATTGTAAAATTATGACGTTCATGTGTGCTCTTTGTGTGCCTAAACTGAATAAATGAAATTGTTAACGTGGATTTTACGCTATTTCATATTTCATACATAACAAGCTATTAGCTAGGAGAACAAAGTGTCTCAACTAGTCATTTTAGTACAATTTTTGAATTATTTATATTTATATGTTACACCTAAGTTCACTCAGATGTACTACATAGTCTAAAAGTTATATTTGCCAAATAAATAAAATTTTAAAATTCAAGAACATATCTTTAAAAACTAATACATGACAATATGTGTATTGTCATGTATTAGTTTTTAAAGATATGTTCTTGATAGATGCTATGTTGAAGGAACACGGATAAAAAGTAGTTCATCATTGCACAGTATAATATTACGTCATATATAAGCAATACCTGTCTGGGTGCTCTTCGGCTAGGTGTTCTAAGTGGACTATCCCGTTTCTGTAGTAACTTCTTCTAAATCACAGCTTATTTTGATATAATTTTAATTATCAATTAGATTTTTAACGCAAGCTTTCATGATTAATTTAACTTCGCGCCCTCAATATGATATCCGAAATAGTGGACATGTTTGCGGGTTCTCTGAGTGAGTTCACATGGGCATCTTTGTATGTCATTAGTTATAAGTTATAGAATATTTAGAATTAGTTATAAGTTATAGTTAGTAGAATAGGTTATGATTTACAATGTACAATTTGCTAACCGCCGCTTTGGGGCAACCTGTTATGGTAGTTACATAAGGAAAATAAATAATAAAAAAAATATTTACACTTTTAGTACTTTTTTTTACGTCTTTTTACGTAATACCCACGGATACCCCCACCACGCTGGTGGGAGAGGTTATATCGAACTCGAACCGACTAAAACGCACGACGCCTGTTGGTCGTTTTTAGTTGCCCAAGGTGAGCTTAACATGCATATCCCTCACACCCCGGCTAACCCAGGACCATCTCTCTCGATCTGGTTCTCTTCTCGGGTGTGGGGACACTTTTAGTATCTTGAATATCTCGTATTCATGCTGACACCGACACGTGTAAAACTGTCACATCTATATCGTTAACTTCCTTTAATTCACTTAGAAACTCTGATCCACCAACAACGACGAATATTGTCTACGATCTTATCAAACTAACCTCATTTACACCACAACATACTAACACGGTTTACGGAACGGCAATCATTTACAATTCACCCAATACCATTGTGTATGGTAATTGGTATGGCCGACATCCCACGTGCTGAACGTAAGCATTAAATAGTCTACCGGTACTAAGAAGAACACCCTTTGTGTATTCATAATACTTGGGAGACATTGCAATGACACGAGAAATCCTGTTATAATATAACGGGACTTTATGACAGAAAACTGCTGTTAGGTCTACTTTTTTTTTTTACGTGCGCAATATCCCCACTGATACCCCCCCCCCCCCCCGGAGCCGCTGGAAGAGGGTCGGACTCGAACCCACCAAAACGCACACCGCCTGTGGGTCGTTTTTGGTTGCCGAAGGTGAGGTTGACAGGCATATACCTCGCACCCCGGCTGACCCAGGGCCATCTCTCACTATCTGGCCCTCTCCTCGGGTGTGTGGGGACTACAGAGTCCCCAACTCGTCCCCGGAAAACGAGGAGGCACGTCAGGCGCGCCGCCGCCGCGGCCTGCTTCTACCAGGTGGCTTCACCAGTCACCCCCAGGCCTGGGCTCGTGGGGGGCGGAGGTCGTTCATCGACCTCTGACGTCCGAGTTGCATTCGTACGCGGGCAGCTTGGCTTGCGATCCTTCATCGCTCCCGCCCCGCCTCCTCCTTCACGAGCATTACTTGCTCGCAGAAGGAGGCGCGCTTTTAGGGCTACTTATACACTGTTGTTTCATAGAATTGAAACAAAATATGCTTATATTGGGGAGGTATAAATTCGAGGTCTCAATTTTGTGAATAGCTAAGTAAATAGTCACATAAAAATACGTGTTGGTAATACTATGTCACGATTTGACATTTGAAAGCTACCTCAAGTTCCGCTTAGTACGTACGTAATATATGCTGTGGCACGCTTCCGAGGAGCTATTGAGGCATTAGGTACGATTGAGGAACGTAATGTGGCGAAGACCATGACCAAGCGTTTAGGGCTGTGAATTTCTTTAACAGTTTTAAAAATGATTTCCCCTAAGCCTTTGCCTCGGCTTTGAGTCAAAACGCCTGAGCATCGATATTGTTTGTGTCACCCACCCGAAGCAATATCGAGAAAGTTTTTTGGGACTCCAACTACTAAAGACTAGTTTTCATCTATTACAACGTCAAGCCAGCCAATTTCATATTTAATTTAATCAACTTCATGCACAAAGTGCAATAGCGGACTTAATGCCGTAAGGAGTCTCTACTATTCAACCATAGGGTGGTACAGAGCTTTTAACGTATAGCCAATCTTGGATGAACTTTTCTCACCGGCACCCAATCAAAATGGTACTGCTACCAATTTCATTTCCTATATAGCTTGGGATTTTGTCGCTGGTGAATGTCGAACGTATCGAAAATATTACAGTATGTTCCCAAATGAAGAATACCAGGGCTATAATAACCTCGTGTAGTATTCCCGGCGGTAAGTAGGGTAGCCAGAGCTCAGTGGAGAGTTTTTGTGCTGTCAGTGGGAAGATCAAAGGCTTGTCCTGATTTTGTGTTCTGCACTGAAGGCACATAAAATCTCTGTTCTTACAGGGTCGGCAGCACGGATGTGACTCCACTGGTGTTACACACGTTCATAGGTCAGGGTAACCACTTTCCATCAGGTGGGCTGAGTGCTTGTCTGCCACCTAAGTTGTATAAAAAAATGTTTCACAAAACTCTTGCACGAAGTAGACAGATCTATCAAAAGCGAAGTAACGATGGTATTACATGTTATCAAGTTTGCGACTTATAATGATCTTTATAATTAACGTATATTTGAAGGGTATTAGCTTGGTAAAGACCGAATCACTTGTACACTACACACACTTACAAGTGACTTTCTAATCTGTTATGAAAACGATCATTAAATTATAATTAGTATACCTACTTAGGATTTTTTAATCATCTCGAAGTTCTCGCTCGCTTTCATGTTGATCTTTACAAAATTTATATTTAATCTCCGGTATTGAGTCCCAAATGCCCATAGCACGCCATCTTGTACCGTCAATTTACCTAGTCACCGCCAGGCGTCCACTACTCTACTAAGCTACTCAAACAAAACTTTGTAATAAGACTTAATCCCGCTGAGTTTTATTGCCGGAGACTACTTACTGCATGAAACGAATATCTGTTTGTTTTCTTTTTAAAAAAATGTGTTTCTAAATATCCACATTCTAGAACAATAATAAGCCAGTTAAGCTAACCACACTTGGGGTTTAGAAAGCGCTGTACACAATGTCCTAGAATATGTATTTCTTCATTACGTTTTAGAAAACAATCTTGGCAAATGTTACCAGCACAAAATTGTTCGCCCTTAATGATATACTAATAAAACGAGCTTAATTCGCCCGGATTCTTTCACATCGTTGCTCTAAGACCATAAATACATATTACTTCAGTCTCTGTAGAGGAATAGATGTGAAACGAGAAGGTATACCTACACGCGTTAATGCCGCTTGTAGGAATCTAATCCGCTCTAATCCGATTTGCAGTAGGTAATAGTGCATTAAGTGCTATGTAGCTGCAGTGCCCGTAAATGGTTTAATGGACTTTTAGAGTGGAAATGGCTTAGCGATTTTTATTTAAGTGTCGTTGCTGTTATTTGCATTTTATATTTATTATGGATTAATATAAGGAGGTTCTAAACTTACTTATTGTGATTTCTTATAGTGATTTCGTGAAAATCTAAAACTTATTAGTTTAGGGCTTGTGTTTAATTGCCTACCAAATATGTTCAGTAATTACTATCAATACATTCCTAATGCTCACCAAAACGATTAAAAGCTCACCAAATTGTGTATTCCAAACTATTGTATAAATAAAGCCAATATTACTTTTTGCTACATCCTAAAAATATACTTGCACACCGTTAAAGTTAATTTCAGACCAAATAATCTATATTTTTGGGTTCCCTATTAAGTAGAATTCGGTTTCGGCACGCCCCGGCCGCGGCTGCCGGGGCACGCTCGCTTCGCTTGCTCGGCTCGTGCGTTGTGGTCACAGTTCCGACATAACTTAACCTCTGTAGTTTTCGGTATTAATATTGTTGTTTTATGAAAATAATATTTGGTGAGCAAAACATTCATTCTGGACAGCAAAAAGATATATGGGTACAGCGTACAATTATTCTGAAGTATGTGTTATAGGGTGCAAAAGATATTTAGATAAGCATTTAAATTGTTCCCTTAGTTTAGTAGAAATCTTCTTCATTATCAAAGTTAAGTTACTTTGTGTCATATTATATAATATATCAAAAACTCAAAAGATTTTCAATATACCAATTTGTTTTCTGTTAAAAAAATATGTACCGCGGTAGCCTAGTGGTATGGGTAATGGACTGCTGAGACGAGGTCTCGAATTCGATCCCAGGTTTTACCATGAAACACACCAATGACTTTTCGATGCTTTTCAAAGTTATGTGTGTATTTATCGCAGGTTTACAAGTGCCCCGTTAATGGCAATAGGCTCGGCCACCTATTACATTGGGACCTAAACATAGACTGGCGAAATGTGGGTGCTAACACATCTGCCTACCCCTTCGGGGATATAGGCGTGAGTTTATGTTGTGTAAAAAAATATTGAATGAATAAGGTTTAATGGTTCTTGTGAACCAGCTAAATATAAGCCAAGGAGCCATAAAAAGAACAGTCCTACATTTTCTGCACTATAAACAACAACAAAACTATTAAATTACGTAAATTGGATTTTACAAGATACTCATACATTCATCACTATCTAGAATCTGTGATGTAGGTACAACAAAATTGATTAGCCATAACAAAATCGATATTTTTTGCAACTGTGCTTCAGGGTCTTTTGATCGGTACAGTCGAGGTCATTAATGAATTCAGTTGTTCCTAAATACCATTACCATCATCATCATCATCATCCTGCCCTTACCCCAAGATTATTTGCGCAACATGTTTTTCTTTCTCCATTCATCTCTAGTTGCAGTCATTTCAACATTCACTCCCTTCTTAACCATATCATCATTCACTTAGTTGGACTACCTCATTTTAGGCCTCCTTCTCGCCTTGTAGCCATTCACTTCCATAGTTAGTGCCTTCCTTACTACATTACTTTCATCCCTACGCATTACATGCCCGAACCAGGACAAACGATAATATTTAAAAAACATATACCTAGTCTAGCCATAAATATTGTTACGAAGAAAAAACATTTTTTTTTATTGCAAATAATATTTATTACTTTTACAGTGTGTTAGTTTAATACATAAATATAAAACAATTTAAAATATAAAAAGCTAATTCGAAGTGGTCTCCATTGGCTGCAACACAGTCCTTTAAACGTTGAGGCCAGTTATCAATAGAAGCACGCACTCTTTCCATGGGAAAATTCTTCACTGCCAATCGTATGGATTGTTTTAGGGACTCCAAATTATCATGGCGTTTAGAGCAAGCCATACTTTCTAAAACTGACCATAAATCATAATCCAGCGGATTAAGATCGGGACTAGACGACGGCCAGTCTTCAGTTCTGATGAAGTCCGAAACGTTCACTTCCAACCAAGACCGCGTGGACCGAGCTTTATGACCCGGCGCTGAGTCTTGTTGGAAGGACCATACTTGGTTATTGAACATGGTGTTGTTAAGGGGTTTAACTACCTTCTCAAGAATGGTATCTTGATACACTTGTGCCGATGTTTTGATACCTTTTTCACAAAAATATGGCTCAGTCACTCCTTCATAGCTAACACCCCACCAAACCATCACTGAAGTCGGATAATGCCCACGTTGCACTCTGTCGACTAATTGGGAAGCTTCCTTAGAGCTTTGAGCATAAATACGGTCATTTTGTTTGTTAAAATGTTGCTCAATTGTAAAGATTTTCTCATCCGTAAACAAAATTTTTCTGTGACCTCCCTTTGCGTACCGCTTCAGTAGTTGCTTCGATTTTACCACCCTATTCTTTTTTAAATTATCAGTTAATAAATGACTAGTGCGTCTCTTATAGGCTGCAAGTCCTAAGTCATCTTTTAAAATGCGTGACATGGTTCTGGGTGCTATCTTCATCTCCCGAGATAAAATCTTTTGCTTTCGGACAGGATTTCTTCGAATTCTTTCCCTTACTGCTTTGACCACCTTTTTCGTACGAACACTACGTGGACGGCCAGATCTTTTTCTGTCACAAACAGAGGAGGTCTCATTGTACCTATTAATAACCCGGTACACAAACATTTGACTAATACCAAGCATATGGAGAGTTTTAAAAATTACTTTCGGCTCCATACCAACTTTGTGTAATGCAATCACAGCGATTCGGTTTTCTTTATCACCCCACTCCATTTTAATATAGCAAAATATTGTACAATGTATTGGCGCCAAAATTAGAAAACACAATGAACAATCGTATAAAAATGACAGATTCCAAATTCAAATGTAATATCTTTCTTATTTCAATTGTAACAGTATTTATGGCCAGACTAAGTATAATAATTTCAGTAAATTAAGTTATACAATTGGAAGATCGCGATCTCGAAACTAAATAATTGAGTTATAAATGTTATGATTAATAGAAATTTGAGGGTATTCCTAAAACTAAAAAGTTTAGTTAATATCTTCTGAAAACAAGTAATCGCGCACGCTCGTGGTTACCGACAAATCATTGAAAATTATACGTTATTTTAGTATAGGGACTTACCTCATACTTAAATAGCGTATAATTTTTAGTAACTAAGAAACTTCGAATCTTATTTTTCCGTGTAGCGATTGCTATCTGGCCTCCACAAGTCACTGGCGACATTGAAGTTAGTTCTGAAGTTAGACTAACCAACGTCCTGTAGTTAGCCAGTGGCAAGAATATCTTATAGATAAAATTCTCGTGTCACAATATTCGTTCCCGTACTCCTCCGAAACGGCTCGACCGATTCTCATGAAATTTTGTGAGCATATTGAGTAGGTCTGAGAATCGGCCAACATCTATTTTTCATACCCCTTAGTGGTAAGGGCTGTCTACCCTTAACATTTTTCTATATTTTTTAGACATTTCACTTAAAAAATATTTATATGGCAAAACAACGTGTGCCGGGTCAGCTAGTATATTATGAAATCGCCGGCCTGGGGGTGACAGGTGGAGCCGCCTGTCACCCTGGCAGAAGCAGGCCGCGGCGGTGGCGCGCCTAGCGCGCCTCCCCGTTTCCGGGGTCGAGTTGGGGACTCTGTAGTCCCCACACCCGAGACGAGGGCCAGATCGCGAGAGATGGCCCTGGGTCGGCCGGGGTGCGAGGGATTTGCCTGTCAACCTCACCTTCGGCAACCAAAGTGACCCACAGGCGGCGTGCGTTTTAGTCGGTTCGAGTCCGACATAACCTCCTCCACCGGCTCCGGTGGGGAGGTATCCGTGGGGATTTTGCGCACGTAAAAAAAAAAAAAGTATATGAGGAACTGAAGCGCAGTAAATCATGAGAGATTTATCTACGCTTCAGTTCCTCAGACTTACGTGTTATTAAAACAATATACTACTGGATAAGCAAATCATAATCTCTATAAAACTCAATTATACATAACAATGCAATTTGATACGAATTGGAGAGTGGTCAGAGTGGCAACTTCCTTTGATTTTGCAAGATTGCTTTTTTCTACACGACTTGTATTACAATGCTAATTCAAGATGATGATGATGAAATGCGACTCGTTAAATGATACGTATAATCTCGCCTTTATCACTGGAGGGTTAGGCAGAGGTGAATTAACACCCACATTTCACCAATAATTGTATTAATAGGGGGTGAGCCATTGCCGTATTCTAGGCACTATTGTTGACTCAAGCCATGCGTCTGAGGCTGAGTTTGGGCTGTATATATCTACCTGATGTTAAACAGCCCTATCCCTTAGTCGCCTTGTACGTCACCGCATGTGAAGAGATGGGGTGGCCCTAATTCCACTCTGCCGGGAACCACGCGGTCATGATGCGCTTGTAAAAGTCAAGGGAAAGGAGAAATATAGTCTCATAAAATATATAACGATCTTTCAAATGTTGATATCAAAATGACACTATTTTTAAAAGCACTTAAAAAGAGGAAGTCCCAATTCTTGGCAATATGTGTGACAAAAATATCCGATATCAATACTTCTTAGAATGGTGCCCCCGTTCTCCATCTCCTTGTGCAATCCGTTATAATATTGAGAATGGTTTGATAATGAATGAATTACCAAACCACTACGTTTTGGAAAGGTAACCGCACGACATAACAATCGGTTAAATGCCCATATTATTATGCTTCATAAAGGCTGGAAAGCGGTCACCGAAATCCAAGCTAGAGAGAGCTTGGATTTCGGACAAGATAGCTTTTAGGAGTGCCTTTTTTATACAACTTAGGTGGCAAACAATCACACGGCCCACCTGATTAAAAGTGGTTACTTGACCCATGAACGTGTGTAACACGTGGAGTCACACCCATGACCCTATAAGGACAGAGATTTTCTGTGCCTTCAGTTCAGAACACAAAATCAGGACAAGTCTTTGATCTTCCCACTGACAGCACAAAAACTCTCCAGTGAGACTCGGAAGTAATCGGTACACAATGCTATGATATTGAACCTAGACACAAGAGACCTGTCTCTAATATCACCAGTTTTATCGTTTAAGTTTTAAAAAGAAATATTTCAAAGGAAGAAAGGCCTTCTTATCGTGCGAAAAATCCCCTTTGATACCCCCCAGACGAAACCGGTGGGTGAGGTTATGTCGGACTTGAATCGACTAAAACACACGCCGTCTGAGGGTCATAGGTAACCGGAGGTGAAATTGCCGGAGCCATATCCATCGCACTATCATAAAAGGCCCTTGTATGTAAAGTTCATGAAGTTTTAGTATTTTATACAAGAGTGTAATTATTTCAAATAAATACAGTATTAAGATTGATTGTACACAGCGCAATACAGTAAATATTATTGGTTATTCTTATCTATCTATAATGATACGATTAACTTTTTGCACTCGGTTTATTATTGTCATCCGAGCACTAACCCCGGTTACATCTAAAGCATCCAGTTTGTAGCCCGGGATCCACTTTCACACTCCTCGTCTCATTACGGATTGGTTTATATAACGGTTTATTAAGGGAATCACTGCCATCTGACTCCCCAACCCCGAGAGGAAAGCCTCATAACGCTTACACTGGCTGGTTTCCGTAGTATGCTGGCCGAATCTCTTCATTATCTTAGTAATCCGCAACCACACTTTTATCGTAAAAAAGCTATCCCGATGGCAGCTGAGGTCTTCACCTCGGAGCCCAGGGACCACCTTTCAGCTTTTCCCCCTCCACTTCGCCAGGTCTTGGCTATTCATGGCAGTGAGACCATTGGCACACAGGTCACCTTCTACGACGTGAAGTACTTCGTAGGGTCTACTCCTCATCAAGACCGGTAGTCAGTATTTTCGCGATTTGAACGATAATTAAGATACTTATGATAATTGAGACTTGTCCGGATAATCTAGATGTCTAAACATTTTCATAGTACTTATTCTATTGAACTGAGTAATGAAAAGCACACTTTATAGCAAAATTTCTACTAACCTACCTCGTAATTGATAGATATGTAATAATTATGTACTCATTTTGGGTTGACGTCATAAGGACTAAGGTTTACAAAAGGACCGCAATATAGTGTATATTGTGACAAGGTCCTTTTCTAAACCTGATCCTTAAATCGCGGTCTAATAATATCCTTGAATATTCATGTCGGACTGTAACGCTGAGCTAAGCCATCTCATGGTCGTATGTCAGTCTATGTTAAAATAAAAATATTACTAATTGTTGTTGCTGGCGGCTCTGCTAGCGTGGATATCTGTTATTGTGACCAAACGTAGCCCACGTCCTTTAAGACCCAACTCAACAATATAACCTGCGGGCTGGTACACCTGCTGATGAACAGAGGAGGCACTGACCCAGACTTTCCTCACGAGAGATATCAAACGTATCTGGTACAAACAGTTCTCTAAGTACTGGCAAACTTATAGATGACAAACAAAAAAAAATATACATGATGAATTAATAAAGAGATAAGATAGATTTCACGCTGACCGATAATATTGAATAGCGAGGTCAGTGATTCGTGTGGTGATGGAAAAAGAATACAAGAATCACTACCCAGTCTCATCCGAAGGTTGTCGTAAGAGGCGACTGATGGCAAAATACGCAGACGATATCACTGCGACAGAAGAAAAACTCGAAAGAAAACCCTGTACCATAACCATAGCCTCCCAACATTGGAAGAAGCCTACGTCCAGCAGTGGACTACAATAGGCTTATTGATTGTTTTGATTGACTTCAGTGAAAGAATGAGAACGACTGGTATTGGCCTAGTAAGAAGCTGTAACTATACAGTACCTACAAAATTGACACAGCATTTTGATCTTTATTTCTTTATAGCAATAACGCGTGCGGTGTTATCGATGGATATATATACACAGCGATAATACAGCGTCTGGTCATTGAGACTGGTCTAGTTGGTCTATTCATGGCTTCTAGCACGTTGAACATGTGCTCATTGATTACTTAACAAGCTAAGCGATTGTTTCAAAATCTGCATTAATTATGGACGAAGTCCGTGGCTGACAATAGGACCCTGTGGGTGGTGAGTAAGGTGGTGTCTCTCCTACACAATTGCTAATAACTAACATAATCATATTACACTTAATGATGTAACGAAAGTAATTGTTGAGTTGGCCTTCGAGTATAAATCATATACAAGGCAAGCTGACGCCAAAATCTGAGCTTCTAATGGCGTCTAAGCTCTAATCTCATAAAGCTTTAGTAGACTGTTTCTATTGAATATTAGTGACCGAAATTGCTTGTGTTAGTAGTGGGTTCAGATCGGTAGTGTAATGTCCAGAATTCGAACTCAGGACCTCTTTATAGTAAGGTAGATTCCTTAGCCATTAAGATACCGCCGACTGTTGGTAGCTTAAAACTAACTGTTACTTGGATGACGTCAATAAAGCTATAATAACAGATGAAGTTCAGAAAGCGAAGAAGTCAAATAATTATGATTAAAGTTTGCGTTCACGAACTGTTTCTTTTTACTTTCATATACTAAGGCTGTTTTCATAATATCCGGTCCGATTTAGATGTCGGATAACCGATATGCGATAGCCGACACCATGTGCTTTTTTCACATACATATATCCGAAAATATCGGTCTGATACGACAAGGATATGTCCATTTGTTCGATAGCATGAACTCAAAAATAATTAACCTTGCTTAACCTCAGATAAATACTCTTTATTACACACTAAACATAGTACACACATGTTAGATCGTTGTACATATGACATGACATTTGTTTTTTTTTATTATTATTTTGCTGTTGTGGTGACTGTTTGACATATATATCCGATATCGGGTAAACGCAGCGGTGTCAGCTCCGATAAACGATATCGGGCCGGACAATGTGAAAGACAGATACATATTTCATCCACGAATATCGTAGCAGACACCGATATCGGATCGGATAATGGGAAAACGCTCTTAGAGTCATCTTACCCTTCGTTTACACCTAAGTATAAAACATGTACGGAGGTCGATGAACGACCTCCGCCCCCCATGAGCGCAGGCCTGGGGGTGACAGGTGGAGCCGCATGTCACTCTGGCAGAAGCAGGCCGCGGCGGCGGCGCGCATGGCGCGCCTCCCCGTTTCCGGGGACGAGTTGGGGACTCTGTAGTCCCCACACCCGAGAAGAGGGCCAGATCGTAAGAGATGGCGCTGGGTCGGCCGGGGTGCGAGGGATATGCCTGTCAACCTACCTTCGGCAACCAAAAACGATCCACAGGCGGCGTACGTTTTAGTCGGTTCGAGTCCGACATAACCTCTTCCACCGGCTCCGGTGGGGGGGTATCCGTGGGGATTTTGCGCGATTAAAAAAAAGGTTATAAAATGTATATGAGAAGTTGCAACATGTCACAGGCTACAGTGTGAACGCAAATGTGTTTTATAATTGTAGACCATACATGCTATGTGAACGAAAAAGTATATGAGATACATGTGTTTTGGTTACTCTTCTACATGTCTTCAACAAGTTTTTTATAAACTTGTTTGGTGGTGTAAACGAAGGGTGAGAGTGGTAAAAATACCATAGAATCCCAATTGAGCTGTCCGGCTAGGGATGTACCTCCGCCCTACAGAATACCGCAGTTTTAATAACTTCGTGTTGTGTTCCCAGCGGTGAGTAGGGTAGCCAGAATTCGCTGGAGAATTCGTATTGTCAGTGGAATGACTAAAGTCCTCTACACTGACGGGACAGCAACTCTGTGCTTACAGGGTCAGCAGCGCGAGTGTAGCTTCTCTGCGGTTACACACGTCCATAGGCTAAAGGAACCTCTTCACATCAGGTGGACCGTGCGCTTGTCTGCCACCTAAGTGGTATAAAAAAAAAGTAGGTATAACTAAAAAGAACGTATACTCGTATTTCAAAAAGGTACCGCATCACATTTAGACTGCAGATCGGCACGATATGCAGATCACGTATTACATACGGTGCCGCTCATGGTAATTGTGACCTTATTTGCGTCATAGAGCATAATAAATGGAGCTCCATGGTACGATATTTACGATAATTGACGTGTTCTATACAAAAAAAAAACAAAAGATAAAGCAAAAAAACAAAAGATATTAACATGGTAAAAAGACACTTCAATTTTGTATATTTGTACCTATTTATATATATCGTGTTGGTTCCCGGAGTAGAATGTGGCCACATCATCTCTTCATGTGGATGTCGCAGAACACGACTAAGGGCTGACATCCATTCAACAGTAAACACACCCATGAAAAAGTGGCATTTTTTTTCGTGCGCAGAAACCCCACGAATACTCCCCCACCGGAACCGGTGGAAGAGGTTATGTCGGACTCGAACCGACCAAAATGCACGCCACCCACAGGGTTTGACAGGCATATCCCTCGCACCCCGGTCGACCCAGGGCCATCTCTCACGATCAGGCCCTCTCCTCGGGTGTGTGGGGACTGCAGAGTCCCCAACTCGTCCCCGGAAAACGAGGAGGCACGTCAGGCGCACCGCCGCCGCGGCCTACTTCTACCAGGTGGCTTCACCAGTCACCCCCAGGCCTGGGCTCGTGAGGGGCGGAGGTCGTTCATCGACCTCTGACGTCCGAGTTGCATTCGTACTTCACTCCTCCTTCACGAACATTACTTGCTCGCAGAAGGAGGCGCGCTTTTACGTCTACTTATACACTGTTGTTTCATAGAATTGAGACAAAATATGCTTATATTGGGGAGGTATAAATTCGAGGTCTCAATTTTGTGAATAGCTAAGTAAATAGTCACATAAAAATACGTGTTGGTAATACTATGCCATC
This sequence comes from Eilema griseolum, assembly GCA_963662185.1. Lineage (NCBI taxonomy): Eukaryota > Metazoa > Arthropoda > Insecta > Lepidoptera > Erebidae > Eilema > Eilema griseolum. Next base: position 3,541,434 of record OY759229.1, on the reverse strand, counting down.
ACTCACGATCAGGCCCTCTCCTCGGGTGTGGGGACTACAGAGTCCCCAACTCGTCCCCGGAAACGCCACCACTGCGGCCTGCTTCTGCCATGGTGACAGGCGACTCCACCTGTCACCCCCAAGCCCCCATGAAAAAGTGCCTAGTGGACAGCAGTAGCCTTCAATTACGCGAGACCAAATAACATAGTTGGTGAAATGCAGAATACTCCTTCGCATGTATTTTATACTCGCAATGAATATAAAACAATCTACGCTTTCTTAACACCAAATGTTCTTGCCTTCCACTGCCTACACCATTATATTAAAAATGTAATGATGTACTTAGCAGAAAAATAGTAAGGTACCTACTTACCTGAAAATATATTTTTATAGCCTGATGGTTGGACTTATGAGATGACACTATTTTCGAGACTCAAGGATACTTTGGTAGAAAACTACAAATATCATATGAAAAGCCATGCTCTACGAGGCGCAGCGTTTCCTTTCGGAGTTGGAATAAAACCCGGCAATCACTCCCATTAAAAAAAAAAGAAAATTAAACCTAATGAAAAGGTTACGAGGTGAATGTCTGAACCGGGAACAACACTAAGATGATGATGAAGATAAGCGATGTCTAGTTTGGTTCTCCTTAGTGTTGGTGTTAATTCACCTATGCGTAACCCTTCGGGGATTAAAGGTTTTAATTTTTTTATACCACTTAGGTTGAAGACAAGCAAACGGCCCGATGGAAAGTGGTAACCGTGGCCTATGGAGGTATGTAACACCATTGGTGTCACACTCACGCTGCCGATAATAAGCATAGAGAATTAGTCCTGATTTATAAAAAAAAATTAATAGGAAAGTAGCATGACTATTTATATTTGTAAATTAAACATTTTGAAAGGAAAATCGCTAGGGATTGCATTATAGAGACCATAATGACTACAGTGCAATACAGTATTGATTCATCCATACAAAGTAAATGGTAATCAACGCGATAGCTGTCGGTGCTGTCACGTTTCTACACCGATACTGTATAAAAGTTATCTTTCTAAGTAAAAATGGACGGTAGCCAAAATATTGATTGAACGTTCTCCGAAATTACAGTCAGCAATGTGATGTAATGGAAGTTGCAAATTGATACGTGTTCGTTATGTTAAGACTAAGCATGTGTTTCAGTATTTCACAAGTCTTAATTTAACATGTAATGGCTGTTTGTTAAGGTTAAAGCTGGATTATAACCAATTCCTGTAGCCCTAAAGAGAGGATAACAAATGAATTGCACTTTTACGGTGTGTTTAAACTGCATTGATATGCGAGATAAGGTCTAGAAAAAGGAACTCTTCAACAGTCAACAGCACTGGCCAAGGCGAAATTATATACATACATATAATCACGCCTTTATCCTCGGAGGGAGTTAGGCAGAGGTGAATTAACACCCACAATTCAAAAATAATTGTATTCGGTTCCACGTAATTGCCGTATTCTTATGGGCACTATTATTGACTCGAGCCATGCATCTGAGGCCGAGTCTGGTATATCTGTTAAATAGCCCTATCCCTTAGTAGCCTTGTACGACACCGCATAGGAAGAGACGGGGTGGTCCAAATTCAAATCTGCCGGGAACCAAAATTAGAGACGATATTATATGGCGAATGACTACGAAAATCTTCTATTAAGCTAAGCTTACTTTGGGCCTGAATAGCGCTTTATTGAACGTCCCATGAAAGTTCTATAATATTTACAATATTATTATGAGGTGGAAGTATTTGATGTGGAAGCGTGAAAGTAACAATTGGAATCTCCATAAACTTTCTTCTTTTTTTACAACCCATTTGAAACTTTCATAGCGTTTACGGTAAGCTCACACGCGGGGTTATTCTCGGTGCGATTAACTAGCATTTACATTGGCATCACTGTAGGCACACTTTAAACAATACCATTACGATTCATGGTATACACAGTTGTTATTTTCTTACACCTCGTTCGTTCGACTAAACGGCAGTGCGTTTAAACATATCATATACCATTACAATACCTGCAACTCTCAAGTTTTCTAAACGTTTGGAAAGTAGAATGGTATATTACTGAAACATAAGTGAAGTGAGTATCAACACTAAGACAATTTCTAAATATTAAGCTGTCCACTGGATGATAAGTTAGATGGTTGAAAATTGGTTATTCAAGCACTAAAACTGTCTTGGTTGGGGAAGTTTTGGAAGAATTATTAATAGCCGGTACACCGGTAACGGACAAGGCTCTGGCGCATACTGCAGTCGGTTCGCTAAAAGCTAAGAATAGCCAAATCACGAGAATGTGTAAGGGAGCGAATTGTGGGCTTCAAAGTGCAAGCTTTGGATGCAACCAGGACTAACACTGTATTGACAGTGGCCATCATTTTTTGCGACAGATTCTAACTACGTCCGAAGGGATGCCTGTCCCCCGCCCCAGACACCCGTAGCAGTATTCTGGGTATCAATGCAATAATCACAAACGATCAAATTTAACTACGCACCGTGTAGGCGTAGCGAATGTAACCCTAACCTTGTCTTGTAGAAAATCAATACGCACCCCCTTGTTACACGTTACACCCCAGCAAGCCATTAGTCTATTCAATAGACCATCATAGCAACGAAGCATGGGCCCATGTTGTGAGTGTTTCAATTTTAAAATTTGTTTCATTTTGTGGCAAAGTTTTCTTAAGGGCAAGTCTAACATGATGAGCGGCAATACTATGGCGTATCGAGAGAGGACTGTGTCTAGCAGTGGATGGCTGCAATACCTAGGCTAACTTAATGATTGATTGTGGTAAAATTTAATTTAGATCCTTATAACACTTTAATTAATAGATCGAATCAACTCTTCTTTATAGTCCCTTTAAAACTCTTGCAAATGTGTACTGCACAAACCAAAGTTGTTTTGCCACCTCTGGTGCACTGAGTAAGATAGATGTGAACCTATACTGTTAATTATGCTGTTTTTCATTTATAAGAAGTTTGATAAATTTTCATGAAATAAATGCCCTAATCTTAAACCTATGTGATAACATTCTTTGGTTTAAAAAACAAGAATGTATTAAGTTTACCGACAGAGCAGTGTGCCCTTCTTGAGTAACCGAAAGAATACTTAGTTACTGCGACTACAAAGCTGTTTCTTGTTGAATCAACATCCTTGCATCAGCCCCGTTCGCATCCGAGAACTTCACCTGTCAACAACCAGTGAGTACCTAAAGAAGCATGCGGGGACTACCGATAGAAGTGAAAACTAAATGGTGACGAACCAAGCGTCAACCGCAAAAAATTCATGAAACTCGCGCTCCACGATTTCTTTTCGCCCAAAAAGTGCTTAACGCACCTAAAGTAGTTTTGTTTTTAATTATAACTCATTTCATAAAGCTCGACCACTAAACTAAAGCATAAAGTCGGAACACTGGCACTGACGGGGGACTAACCGAGTAGCTATGTTAATACTCAGCCTATTTCCCATTATGCTGCAGACGGCGCGTTCCAATTACGGCAACCGGTGTGCATGTAGGCTACGTAACTGGTTTCAGTGTTGCTAAACTTTTACAATGCGAAACTACTATGTTAGCTTTTAATTCTTTTTGGTACCCACTACGTATATTATGTCGTAATCAAGTTTACTGGTATAATTAAGTAGGCGCGTGTAGTGATATGATTATATTATAAATATTTATTACATAGGCAAAAGTTTTCTTGAGAATTATCACCAATACTGACATGAGACCGTACACCCATAAACCCTAGATCCGAAATTTTAATTGGAGAAGCCAACATTCAGAGCGACACTTGATCCCGTAGTATTACGTTTCTAAAGGGAATTTGGTAAATTTAGGATACCTAGTAAATGCTGCGTAATTATATTCAAATAGCTACTAACCACAATTTGTAGGTAACATTAACTATTCTGCCGCAAGCGCGCCGTTCAGTCTGTACCGGTTGTCGTCAACTTGGAATGTCTCCAGCTATTATTCGTTCAGTTATACAACAGCTGTGACAATAATCTGCGTTTCTCATCCAAATACCTCAATTGTTGACTGAAGACTTCGAAAACTGAAGAATGTAATTCGACGACTAGACGGAGCGGTTTGTTTTGTCAGTCTGCCAAAGATCACTGTGCCGAAAATTGGGCAAATTTATTCAAATTATTATATTGATCACACGAATATGAGTGAGTTTTGTGTTCGCTAATTGAATGTAATAATTTCAACTTCTCCTGTCAAAATTAACCACCCAAACAAACAAGTTAAACTAGTTTATCTATTATTATAATCTCCTGATTCGCATCGCTTGTTTTGTACGTAATAGGTTTCAAAACAGGTGTAAAAACTCATAATTCTAAATGCAATGACCGCTTTGCTCATATCCCCTTGTCAATATATTTGATAAAACTTTGATAAAAAAAAAATTACAAAACAGTAGGATAGAAAATTAAATCGCTACGTCACAATAATTGTAATACTTTAAATAACCGCAGCGAATGCAAGACAAATAGACGTGTATGCATTATCTCATTTAGACTAGTCATGAGTCAACGAGATTAGGAAATTGAAACAAAAACTAGTAAAACCCATATACACTGAAACACCCGATCTTGTGTATATCTAAATAAAACTATAGATCTAGTCAATCCCAGCTACATTTTTCAGCGTATCACTCCTTCAGGCCTGCTCGTCACCTACTCTGAACTTCCGAAAAAACACAAAACAATTAGGTACTTTTGTCTAACCACATTTTACAGTAGTGGATGGTTCCCGTAATCATGCTATGCACGCACGCTCATCATTAGGCAACGATTAAAAAGAATCATTATATCATTAGTAATTGGTCGATTGCTAAGAATTTACGAAGCCTGATTTGGACGAGGAGTCCAAGATAAAAAGTGTATTTCGACGTTATGAAATTATCACGGTATAAAACACGGTGTGGAGCAATAAAAGATATCACTCTTTTTTGTTGACTAGGAAAGCAGCCGAGAGGGATCAAGCTCTCTGGATTCGTTTAGAGAATGCCAAATCAAAAGGTGGACGAAGAAGCGGACCCCGGACTCATGCTAAATAAAGATAAAGCCTCGGATAGTAACAGGAAATACAACAAAATGAACGATATGACTATTTTTTTAAATACAAGCTTCAGATATCAGAGGACTCCGGACTACGAGATACCTAGGACGCAATCGGAACTAACGCGAAGCTGTTGACTATGAAGCTTCAAATACAAGTTCGATAGTAAATAAAGTAGCAGTTATTTTTTTTTTGTTTAATTTAATTTAAAGCTACAACTGGCAACACATTAGTCTTGATTCAACGGTCAGTGAACTCAGTGTGCTGTTATTTAGTTTTTATGAGCTACTAAACTTTTTGTGCATTTTCGCTTCTAAAATAGTATATTTATGATTTTGTATTTCTTTCATCTTTATTTCACAAGATAAGCGTATTGTTTGTTCTTCGCAATAGTTTTAAGTAATTGGTATTATGAAGGGTGATGCATTTCTAACGCAATACAATAATACTCAAGTATTACGCTATATTCGGTTTTTATATTGGGTAGGTAACCCTGACGTAGGACAGTTCCTAAATATGGATGCCTACCCAATATTGAAAGCTGATCCCTGACCCATAGGTTTTGACACATCCACTAAATTCCCCGATTACGTAAGCCAATGTGACGAAATAGTTTAGGTCGATTCGAGGCCGATATACCCACCTCATCGATGCTAGTAAACCCCGAGGGGGTTTATGGGCGTGAGAATAAGGCCCATGACTCATGTGAGCTCTGTGATGCATTTCCCTGCCCCCTACTTTACACCTATGAATACATCGTATCACTATAGCATTAAAAAAATATAGCATGAATGTTGCATTGTAAAATAGTCGATATTTTTTAATTACTAGTCAATGAATGTGTAGCAGCCATATATCATGTAGTAAAAAGTCAAAAATAATGAGAGCATATTGCACCACATCTTCCCTCCCAACGGAAATAGGCGTAAACATTTTTTACATTATTGAAATCCTCGACGCCATTAATATCATACAATGAGGATCATTCATCATATTTATGGAGTAAAAGTCATAGGTGGAGCACAACGGGCGGCACATATAATATGGCTATTACAGAAATGACTGAATCCATCTATATCCATAGTATAAATATATATTCCTAAAACAACACAACGGCGCTCAAAAAAGACTATTCAGCAGTTTTAGAAACGAAAATACGAGCTTGTTCCCAAAGATAATATGGTTAGAATTGAGATTCGTTAATCAAACCAATTAGCCATAGCTCGAAGGGTTTACTACTAGCCGTTGAAGAGTGCCACTGTTCTCACCCTAACTCATTCAATCGACTAGCTTGATGAAGGGGTTAATTATTCAAAATTTCAAATCGATATGATCGTTTAATCACGGGTGAGATGTACGGATCCCAATGAATAGTTGATTAATTCCGATATCGAAGATTTGTTTACTTTTACTTTCTAATAAAAATATATAAAAATAAAAAATACGTACTCAAATATGAAAGCCATGAATGTTTTATCCATCTGTATTATTCATGCCTGTTAAGAGGCTGTTGGCGTACAAGGTCAGCTTCACTAAGAGCACTTACACGGCCCACCAACAGCAAACAAGTACTTTAGTTATAAAACATTTTAGCTCAAGCAAAACATAGGACGATATGTAAAAACGGTACAATCTTTTCATTTATAATACTGGCTCGTTCAAAAATAATATTATTCGACTCGATAGCTGAAGCGTTCCAAAGTAACCCTTCCGAAAAATAAGTTTCTAATATATTTCAAATCCAATGTTGAGGGTAAATGGGTAACTCGGGAAGGGTCGACCCATACATGTGTCGAACAGACAGAAGACATTTTGACGCCAGGTCAGGACTGCTCACGACTGGCGAGCATATATCAAAACAATTATGAATTAGACGAAGTAAAATATCCTGCTAAAAATGTTTATAGGTGCCCTTCGTGGACTAGGCTAGGTGCTATTCGCAGGTGTTATTCGGCTAACCAGCCCACACCAAATTTATGGAAGACGTTTGTTATATTGCCGTGATAACACTAAACAAAAAGAGTGTGTAAGAGATCATCCGAGAGCATCCGGCAAGGACAGTTGATAAAACCTAGACGCAAAATCAAATAAAATCCAAGAATACTTGGATGATAAACAAGCTTGGAAATGAGGTGTTCGCTCAACTATGCTACTCAAATAAATTTTTGAAATTAGATTAAGTAGACTAAGTGTATGTTTGTAAATAGACCAAAAAAATGCGCGCTCAGTTTCTTGCCGGAGTCACCTTAGGTCGGGACCGTGTTTCCAGCCAGTGGTCCATTTACTAAACTGTTTCTCATGTTCCTTTTTTATTGACGTTTTGTAAATGGCGATTTAATGGTCTAAGCTGAATAAATGATTTTTGATTTTGACTTTCGCAACCAGTACATGTACTTTTGCACGCGTAGACGCAAAAATAAATCTAGAATGAGGACAAGGAGACTGTGCAATCCAGCAGCCCCAAAGTTTAATCACTAGATGGCTTGAAACATGATAATGAGGATCACAGCAAAATTATAAGTATCATATCGGGTTGTAGTTTATCACATAAGATCAATCTCGCTGAATCTTCCGAAAGGTCAAGGGTTGCTAAGGCCGAAACTGTTTTCGCCGAAAACTTTCTTATTGGAAATTCCAGGATGATAAAATGGAGATAATAAATCTTTGGAAGTTGTTACAAGTAACGATCGATCTTGTTCGGTATCTTTTAGATGAAAGGGGCACTTAATTGACTTCGCGACACCTATTTGGCTTGTGAAGATCAAACCGTGTAAAGCTATTGAGTTTAATTCGTTACTGGGTGAGGTGTTTCTTTTTATTTTTTTCCAAAACTATAGCAAGTTGTGTGTTGATGATATTTTAACAGATTTAGTAACGGAACTAGAGATCTCTTCTTATAAACCAAAATATATCGAAAGATATTAATAGTACAACCTATAAGTAATTAGCTTTTCTATTTTATTTATACTTATTCTTCTTCAAAAAAGGGCCAGGTTTCAGTAGACAAATAAAACAGAATATTATTGAGTGTTCATAGTAATTCACCATTTTATAACATAACATTAACATAACATAAACATAACATAAACTCACGCCTATAACCCCGATGGGGTAGGCAGAGGTGCTAGCACCCACATTTCGCCAGTTTATGTTTACGTCCTATTGCCTATTGCCATTAACCGGGCACTTATAAACCTGCGATAAATACACACATAACTTCGAAAAGCATCGAAAAGCCATTGGTGTGTGCCATGGTAAAACCTGGGATCGAACACGAGACCTCGTCTCGGCAGTCCATTACCCATACCACTAGGCTACCGCGGTTCTTTGATTTTATAGTGCGCATATATTTTTGTATGTTAAACATATATATCAGTCACAAGAAAGTGTCCAGTTAGCGGCAATAAGTTCAGTATTGTTACGTATGGCAGAAAATTAGCTGGCGTAAGGTGATGGTTAATATACCACTACCACCTTCTCGAGGACATAGATTTGAGAGTTTACAGAGTTTATTAAGTAATATCTGCCTTTAGACAAGTGGCAGTTAGCTAGGGGGACTGGTGTTACGATCATATCAAATCCGGACAAACTCCTTCAAGAGTCCAAACGTGTCCGAAGCTAATTACAGAGTTCAGTTAACCTGCTTAATTAATAATAACAAGTCCAATAATGTTCTGCGAAGTAGCTAAGCGGCAGTTTTTCATAGTAAATAGAGCGTGCTATGTATAATTTATATTTAGTTATAATAACACGTTATGCTCAACGCATTCGGTTCTATTTCGGTAACGCTGTATTAAGGGGACGTTTCACTATCGTTTTTCTAAATTTTTTGTGCATGCAATTTTTTAAGAGATGCCGATTTCTTCAATAAAAATAGAAACTATAAATCTCTATCTGTCCACCTGTTTCAACATGCGTCGTAATATAGATGGTAATTATTTGCATAGAGTTAAATACCCTCATGTCACAAACAATACTCCAAAGTTTGGAAGCCTAATTAGTAAGTCATCTTGTAACGCAGGCAAATAAAACATTATATTGCCCGTATGACAAATACATTATTTGATTATATTGTCAACTGTACTACATAACTTTAATAATCGCTCACTCGTAAATTTTCCACCAACTCTCCATTGTCATCCAAATTGTCTTCAAAGTTTAAAATCCCACGCATTCCCTTAAACAGGCCCATACATAAACAATTCACTGTGATAAATCTATTAGAAAGTTTAATTTGTAACAAAAACGCCGCGAAGGCGCCATTATTTTGGTAGGGTATTGTGCCAACATTTGTTTTGAATCATTACCTTTTATTCCCGCTATTATTTTGTTCTTTTTACTGTTATGTAACTTATTTAACTTGTCTAATTGTAAATTAATAAATATTTTCTAGAAGCAGAGTCTCAGTATCTGGAAGTCCTATGCCTGAGATGATCATGATAGTGACGAGGCTTCCAAAATAAATTTGCCAGTTTGTCGCGTTTATTTAAAACAACCTATTGTTAGTTCCACCCTCATGGAATACTGATCCTGGTACCAAGACCCACAGAAACAGTATTATCAATTTCTGAGCCTTTCCAACACAGTTGGGAACGACTTTCCAGACTGTGATGCGCCTCGGATCTCGGTGCGTCAGTTTTGTTCCCGTTGAGTAAGATCATAGTTACAATATTATTCAATGAGTTTGATATTTAAAATTTAACAAAATGTAATCTTTATCCGAGAGCCAGTCTCGGTGTCGCAAACGAGGTTTGCATCATACTCCTATTAAGGTGCAGATAGACTTGAGCATTCAGTTGTAACAGAACATCAATCATACTGCACAATGTGCTTATTCATAATTATTTGGGTTCTCGGGCATAGACCATCCGATCATAGACTAGCGACGAAAGATGAACAAATATTTTTTTCAAAACTTTTATATGGCAACAGTTTTTTTTCCTGTCAATTAGTATTTTATAATCTTCGAAAACGTCTTGATACTCATATAACGTTATCCATTTTCGGATAATTCTCAAAGTGCATAGATTCTTAATACTAGTTCAACTACAAAACGGATAACCTTTAATAAGTATTACTCACTTTGTTGATTTTTGGCTAAAACATCAAGAATATGATTCCTCACAGGTTGCTGTGAAAAAAACATGCCTAGAAAAGGTGAAAAGGTTGGGTGTAGCGTTTTTTTTTAAGAACGAATCGAAGAAGTGTACTCACGAGGTCTGCTGTTCACGGAACTAATAGTATAATCTTGCATCTGTAAACGTGCTATCTTAATTGAAAGGCCGCGTGTACAAAGATAAAGCAACCGTTACACTACATCTTCACACTCTGCTTGTAATAGAAAGCATTACCAGTGTATTAGAGCAATTTGTAAGAAAACATCAGTGTTAAACGTTTCAAGACCGGTTTTAATTTAAGAAGATTAAGCTAATAATTAAGATTATAATTATAATAACGGTACGGTATTTGTCGTAAATTAGGGTGTTATGACTTTATAGATAGTGTGGCTCGTGGCGACGATGGCGCAACGGTAATGAGAGTGCCAGCTGTGAATGAGGTTTCGGGCTCGATTCCTTGATTGCTTCATGATTTGGCGAGATTTTTTATTTTTCTGTAAGATTTTAGATTCGAAGTTACTGAGGCTGGCAATCTGCTACTCTTACAAGTATAATACCGGAGTTAAGTAATAGTCACACTTCACAGATTTAAGGCCAGCATTACCAACAAACGAGCACATTATTTAAACAATTTTTATCAACCAAGTCTTCAGATTTTTATGTACACTTACTAAACTTTAATCAATCATATCTTAATACGCCACCAATCCCCACCTTACACTGTTTGCAGACACAATCAATTTCAAATAGTACAAGAGAAAATGTTGTTTGTAAATGTTTCCAATAATCATGGTGTATTATTTTCGATGTTATTTGATGACATAGGTAATATGCGTAATGTTGCTCCACAAACAACATTCAATCAGCTGTGAACACAGCTATAACAATCTGTACCAAGCTCGTATCACACCTGGTGTCTCCGGGCCAGACATTGCAACATCGAAATGGGACAGATGTTATTTTGTTGCCACCTGCAGGGCGGAAGGGTAAGTTTATAGGGAGACGAGAAAGGGAAAGTAAGGCGCTTGCTAAACACAACGGTCTTTTGAACCGACTACGTCTGCGTCAGTGATGCTTTACGCGCGTACGTATGAGTTTTCTTTGCTTCTTTCTATGGGCTTAACAGCTGAATGGATTTGTTCGTGTATTATCAATGCTCTTTCATAGAACTTTAACGCTACTCTTTAAGCAGTAAGACGCAGATACTATTCTCCCATCTGTGCCTTGACAACGGACAGGCATGTTCTTTTTTTTATACCACTTAGGTGGCAGACAAGCACACGGCCAACCTGATAGAAAGTGATTACCGCTGCCTATGGACGTGTGTAACACCAGAGGAGCCACACTCGCGCTGCCGACCCCGAAGTACATAGTTTCTGTGACGTCAGTGTAGAAGACAAAGCAGTACAAGCCTTTATTCTTCCCAGTGACAGCACGAATTCTCCAGTGAGCTCTGGCTACCCTACTCACCGCTGGGAACATAACACGAAGTTATTATGGACGCAGTATTCTGTAGACCTGTGCGAATCCTATCAGACAGTGGCAGACGGTATTATTTTAAATTCCATAAGAGATTTAACGTAGTGTCGCTTAGTTAGATAATTATTAACGCGGCACTAATTAGTATCAGGTACTTAAAATTCAAAGGAAACAGATATCCGGTGGTAGAAGCCGCCGACATTAGTTTATCAGCATGAAGAGTGACTGCCAGAATATATTATTAGATACTACTCGTTTAAAATAAAATGTATTAAGTATGTAGTGCTATATTTTTAACATAGCACTAATACATTTTCTCTACCTGAATACCACGGCTGTAATAAACTCGTGTTCCTGGAGAATTTTTGTGAACAAAGCCTTGTCCTGATTTTGTGTTCTGCACTGAGGGCACATAAAGTCTCTGTTCTTAGAGTGTCGGCAGCACGGATGTGACTCCACTGTTGTCACAAACGTTCATAGGTCACGGTAACCACTTTCCATCAAGTAGGCCGTGTGCGTGCGTCTGCCACCTAAGTACCTATATAAAAAAAAACATACACGCCTGTATATTCACGAAGGAGTATGCGGTGTAATAACGATCATATATCACCACTAAGTACTACTTTTTACCCGACTACGGCGAAGAAAAAGGAGGGTTATGATTTTGACAGGCTATCTGTGTATGCATGTAGGTTCATCTGGTCCCTCATAGCTTCTCAGCCACTTGTTAGAACTGGACAAATGAGATATCGTTAGAAACGTCTTGGTTCTGAATTTCTTTAATTGTGGCTAACGGTTAGTGAGTAAAGTGAAGTTCATTTAGTAAGAAAATTCATCCACCATTAACAATTGCTCACCATCTCTAATATGAAGATACACGCACAGGTTGATAATTTTAATTAATAAGAGGGAGTCACTTCACCCGTCTTGTGAGTTGTGAGTTGTGAGTACCCGCATTTTGAAAATAAACAACGAAATAGACGCCTGTGTGTGAGTGAGCGTACATTTTCACTCTTTGTATAAAGTTGATATGGGTAATAACAACTTTGTACAGCCACTGAAGGTTTTCCTTCTACACATGATGTGTAATAATAAAAAAAATAAAGAGACGCGAAGATCCTTGAATACAAATATATTAATAGCCGCAACACACAGCTGCATTTATCGAAATATCTATTAATATTATTGCATAATATTACCTATTCGAGCAAAATATATTAAAGTATTGATTTAACCTTTCAATAACCTTGTACCGATGATATAATTTTTGCAGACACTATAAGCATTTCTGACTTCATCGTACGAGGTGATGTATTAGGTATGTTTAAGGTATTTACACACTGTAGATATAGTGTAACTACACACTAACGTGCTAATACCGTCACTAACGGACTAAACCGGTGTGTCTATCGTGTTAATGACAGTAAAGGAAGAATGGTGTGAGGACAGAAGCAAAGGACGAGCTATTGTCTCAAGGAAGTCTACCTATCTGTATTGGGAAGTTTAGGTTTCAAACTATAAGATCCTTTAAATATATATATTTTTTTATTAATTTGCACCCAGAACAGCCGGAAGCCGAACGAGGCAGTGTTTTACCGCTAGTTAAAGATCTCTTTTAGTAATACAATTATTATACGAGAATGATAATCACAGGAGAAGATTCATTGAGAATCAAATAAATTCAGAAAAGGGATGTCTTCACAGTAAAGACGAGACCGAAGATTAGACAGTGCAGTGGCCATTTAAGTGATATTCGAAACGTAACTGTACAATCTTGATAATTTATAGATGCACCCTTCCTCAGCACGATATAAGAAGCACAATTTAAACGAATTGGTTTGAATGTTTAGGTGTATAACGACCTTTATTCAACTTACTTAATAATCCAGGTGTCTTGTGGTTCTAAAATCGATGTCACGATGTACATATTCCTCGAACGTGTCATACAGTAAATGGATCTTAGGAAAAACTAATAAGTACCCACTAAAGTTCGGAGCCGTATTCAATTCCTTACATTATTTCATGATTTAGGATCATGAAGCAGATTATTAGGTAACATATTCACCGGCAGACCATTATTCTAGATTTAGAATAGTAACTTACGATGTTTATTTGTACGATCCGATCGAAGGATGCTTTTCTCACATCCCGCTCAAAGATCCTGGGGTTTCAGGAGGTAAACTGCCGGTAAATAAATTGAAAGGAAATTAAGATCAGCACTACCGCCGGCACCGACGCCGACGATGCGAGGGTAACGCCCCTGCCACATCTATAAGCCACGTTTCCTATTCCCTATCATAGCGCTAACTTAATCTCTCTAGTGTAGGTTGAGACAGTTTTCCAACATTTACCTGTCACAGTTTTCGTTAAACCTTTCATACACGCGCGTCGGTCTTGACGGTTTTCAAAAAAAATATCCTCAATTCGACCAATGTCCAATATGGTTTTATTTCGATCGTATTCGTCTCAGGATGACGTAAGCGCCATCTCTCGAAATTTGTAAGAATTACGAAACAATAAATGATATTGCAATCATTTTCAAACAATGTTTTTTGATGAGTCTTTTTATATTTATATTGTATGAATTAGCGTTAATGCACTTATGGCCGGTATCTGGATTACTAAATTGAAGTCGAGTCTCGTTTACGCCTAATTACGCAGTTTGCAGTACGAAACTACGAGTATGGACTAAGGGGACTCAACTTCAAATTCTCAATTCAGAAACCAAGCATTCCTTGAAAACTTAAGTTGGTGAAAAGGAAAAAAGAAGCGACTGGTTTAGGTTTATGACCCGTCTTGTCTTTAAACGCACGATACTGTAAACCTGTGTCTTTCGAGACTCTTTGACCAATAAAATGAATCTCTCTTTTCTGCTATTCTTACTGGTTGAAGATAGTTCAGCGATACGAGTTTTCTTTTCCATTCTGTATTGTTCTGAAAGTTAACTCATACCAACAGTCGAAAGAACTTTATTTTTAATACAACTTAGGTGTTAGACAAGCACAGAGCTTACCTGATGGAAAGTGGTTACCGTGACTTATGAACGTGTGTAACACCAGGGGAGTCACACCCGTGCTGTCTACCCTGTAAGAAGCGAGATTTTCTGTGCCTTCAGTGCAGAACACAAAATCAGGACAAGCCTTTGGTCTTCCCACTGACAGCACAAAAACTATCTAAAGAGCTCTGGCTACCCTACTCACCGCCGGGAACACAAAGCGAGGCTATTATAGTAACTTTCTTTCTCGATATGTATTTATTACATGTTAATTGGAGGCTAATGTTAATAAGACCCTTTACCATTGCGCAGTAAGCTTTTAACCAAGACCAATACCTACATGTATAGACATTCAGGCATGTCTAGAATACCGTAATTGTTTGTTTAGCATCTTAATAGTGATTCAGAACACATATTTCACGATTGTTTTGTAGTATATTGTTTGCAGTGCTTCAGTACTAAACTACTAATGCAAGGATTATCAAAAACTAATATAATATAGTTTTTAGTTAAGCAATTAATTATTTTAAAACGTTGACAAATAATTTATATTTTTACCATCATACAAACATACAATCCCGCCTCTGTCCCCACTGAGTAAACAGAGACAACATTTTTCCTCTGGCTTAACTTACCTCTTACGATAAGTAAAAATTAATCTTCTTTTTTTTCTTCTTATAATAAAAAGGCCCGTCAAGTGCGAGTTGGACTCGTGCACCAAGGGTTCCTTACAAATTTGAAGTTTTATTTTATGTATTTCGGTACACGTCACATTACACGTGCGAACAGAATCCAGAATATTAGAGTTCTAAGTTCTGTTGTGTTTTCTAAGTTCTAAGTTATAAGTTCTGTCAAAACCTTATAATTTTCAAATTTTGAATATTGGACAGATAGGTACATCTTCGACTAATTTAAAAAAAATAGGTCATAAATACATTTAGCTACAGATCGAAGAAGGAGTCGTTGTTATCGTGTTGCATATTGCTGTATAAACGTGCATATTGTATCTTTTTATTGCATTGAAGTAGAATTTTGATATTTTCACAGCTTCAAGGTGTGTTGCAGACCTCTGAGTATTTGGTATAAATTTTAACTTGATACCTCCACGGATTCCTGAGAAAAAGGTCTGACAGACAGAAGGACAGACGGACAATGAAGTGATCCTATATGGGTTCCGTTTTACTCCACTTTAGATACGGAACCCTAATAGATGTTGCTGAGCGTGTAACTCGATAAGGCTCAACTGATTCGGTTAATTCTTATTTCGTATGTTCCAAAAGTTCTACGGAAGAAGTTTCCGGGTCGGGTACCGTCCAAAATTGAGTTTTGGGACGAACTCATGCTACATACAGCAATATATTATGATTATGTTGACATACGTTCAAATAGCATTTCCTAAAATCACTTGTTTAACTTTTTTTTTACCGCTGAGGCATTGATTATAAACCGCATAGGTTTTGTTTTGTAAATGCTTATGAATCTTTTTACTGTATGTAATTGTTTAGATGATAAATAAATTAAAAAAAAACATAGAAGTTTTATTTTTGCACAGTTTCAAGACGTTACATACTTGTATATGTGCTATGAATTACAACTTGATACATTCACGCATTCTTGAGAAAAAGGTCTTGACAAACAGATGGTCAACGAAGTGATCCAATAAGGTTTCCGTTTTTGTTTCTTCTTGATGTACGGAACCCTAAAATACGGATCACTGGAATGGGAACAGTATTCCAGTCGAAAGAAGATGAGGGCATCAGCTAATGTCTCGATATACACGGACTCTAGCAGCGCCCTTGGCAAGTACCAGTCGCCCCGCTTCCAATTACGAAACTTCGATATATCCCGTGAAGTGACTGCCATCTATCCACCGCAACTCACTGGCATCTATCAGACATTTTTACCGTCTTATGTGGAAACCATAGGCACTCTAGGATTGAACCTATCCAGTCCCAAATGTCCCTTACCTCTAGAATATGCAATGCATGCATTGCATTAGGTAGTTATGTAGGTAGGTATGTATCAAGGAGGTAGGACACGGCGGTATTTCCGCCCAATTGAGCAGTCCGACTGGGGAAGTACCTCAGCCCTACAGAATACCGCGGCTATAATAACTTCGTGTTGTGTTCCCAGCGGTGAGTAGGGTAGCCAGAGCTCACTGGAGAATTTGTGCTATCAGTGGAAGACTATGGGCTTGTCCTGCTTTGTCTTCTACTGACGGCACAGAAACTCTGTACTTACAGGGTTGGCAGCGCGACTGTGACTCCTCTGGTGTTACAAACGTCCATAGGCCACGGTAACCACTTTCCATCAGGTGGGCCGTGTGCTTGTCCGCCAACTAAGTGGTATAAAAAAAAATAAAAAAAATGTACAAGTTATGCATGTGCAAACCTGCATTGACTACTTATGCTCATCACAAATGTTGATTGCCTATTCCTACCATGATGGGCAACAGTGAGATCAGTATTTATATTTAGCCATTACAGAACATGGTGGTCATTTGTAATCATACTAGTGACAACCATGTATTCTTACCACATCAAATGATGTTTAAATGAATATTAATTGGATATTATCAACATGATGCTTATAAGAATACAAATTAGGTAAATTACTTTACTGAAATTTGTTGATTCTTTTTTTGAAATTAATACATATGAGACATTGTACCTCAAAGATAAATAGCAAAAAGAATTTTAAAAATTTATGCACAAGCCCCAAAACATTTTGTGAATTAATATGTGCAATAATATGCAATAGGAGAAATCACAGTTGATTTCCTGGTATTTATTGAAGAGTTCCATGATATAGCCCTAAAACCCATTATCAGATTTTTATTAAATATTTTATTTATTTATTTATTTATTGAGACTTCCGTGACGACCTCCGTGGCGTAGCGGTAGAGCATTCGACTTCTATGCAGGGGGCGCGGGTTCGATCCCGCTCAGTGCAAATATTTGTATGCATGAATATGTATATTTGCATTGGTCTGGGTGTTTCTATGTATAATATGTATGTATTTACAAAAAAAAAAGTATCTAAGTATGTTTATCCGCTTTCTAGATCCCATAACACAAGCTAGTATGCTTACCATGGGTCTAGATAGTGTTGTGTAGAATGTCGTGAAATATATTTATATTTAAATAAAACATTTTTGAACAAAAATGATTTTCAAAATAAAATAAAAATTGAGAATCTCCTCCTTCTTAGAAGTTGGCTAAAAAGAACAATATACAGTAAAAGTTGAAACTAGTGAAGTTTTAACAATTTGTTTAATCAATTAGCCCATTGCAGTCCACTGCTGGACTTAGGTCTCTCCCAATGTTGGGAAGCTGTTTCCCCATTAACAATTTGTCAATATTGTTCAATTTAGTTGATATCAATCGCCAACCAACTCGCTCAGCAATTTGTCAGCCTACCACATCAGGCATAAGCAATTCAGGTTCGGCAGCAGTTCAGAAGGAGAGTGATGCAGTATTCAATACACCTGTATTGCTGAATCTGAATCACAATAGCATCTCTCATATTACATATACATGTTGTGGTAGGCTTACATCTATTCCTTTTCTCAGCCAGTAAATTAATTAGGTACTGCACTAAACTCACGCTCAGCTAAATATGATAACAGACACACAATTATAAATTTCTTAACAAATATTTCACAATCCAGGAGTGTTGATAATGATATTTGAATTTAGAACTATATTTCAATTTGTCCCCCTTTTTTAAATTTAAATCAAGAATAATAATTTCAAATATAAAAAAAAAATCTTAGTAGGCAAGAGAAAAGAAAGGATTCAGCAGTTCTTTTTTAACTTTATAATAAGTAAAAATGCATAATTCAGAAAACATCAATAGAATTTAATTTTCTAGTTTACTTAATAAGGTCATACTAATTATTTTTTTATTTTCCCAAAATTAATACTTTCAAATAATATGACCACACAATCACTTGGAAAATATATTTGGTTTATTTTTTAATTTATATTCTGATAATATATTTTCTAATAAGATCAGATATCAAATTATCTTTTATATTATCAAATTATCAATTTATTAAAGTGTACAAATATATCACAATCATAGAATAACAGTGTGTAATAACTATTTACAGGAACTATTGAAAGTTTTGCAGAGTATGAATTTCTATTAAGCTTTTTCAACTGTAGCAATTCCAATAAATATTGTTTACTGTGCCTTAACATTTATAATTTAAAAAAAAAATGAAAGATGATAAAAGTGTGTTGAACGAATTATACTTAATACTTGTGAAAAATTTTGTAAGTTTACAAAACTATTTTATTCGATTGAGTAGGTAGTTACAATTAGTTTTAAAATAACCTGTTTGATTCTTGCCACTAGATTCTAATGAAATGTGAACTTAAAAAAAAATCGGTATTAATTAGAGCGGCAAATATCGTACGTTCAACACCAGCAGTTTACCGGGACGATTTCTTAGCGAATGTGGGCCATATGAGCAGTCGAAGATATCGCCGACTTAGCGTGTCTGTACTACAAAGAACACCACGCCAAATAGGACCTACCTTCATATCCGATACGATCTGCTGATACAGATTCCATAACGGTGAACAATCCTTCTCTGTAGTCCCCTCCATTGTCAAATAAACACACACAATAAAAACACAATCAAATTACACTCGAAAAATCACCTTCGATCGCGTCCGTATACATCGAACAAAACTGTTGCATTTCTATTCGTTAACACACAATATATTTATTACCTACATTTCACTTCATATTTCAAGTCATAATAGAAAAGTTAGAAAACACGATTTGAAACAAATCAATATTTATAAACACGAATGCCCTCTTCCTATGTTAGATACGGGCGAAAATGTCTTTTCATCACATAAATACACTATGTTTCTAATTATATTTCAATATATAAGTCACTTGAACACATATTCATTCAAGAAAATATATATTTACACTTGCTTCCATACACAAACTTCGAAAATAATATACGGGACGCGCGACGCGTATTCACGTACAACAGCCACGCACATCGGTCGGAATCGGTTTGTTTGGCTCGTTTGCTAACGCTATACAAGTCTTGATTTTTAGGGTTGCAAGACTTGAAATTTTTGTTTCTAATTAATATTATTTTGCGATAGACCAAGTATTAAGTAAAAATATAAAGTTAAGTTGTATTTTCATCTGAACTTGAAGATGTGTGTGTACTGAATTTTAGATCAATTATTTAACTAAATAGAGGCAAATATTCACCTCTGAGGTGGTCGGTTGTCATTCTCTGCGGCAAAGAGTTCTGAGGTACCCCTGAGGTAGATAGGTAGGTACTCAAAGAATACCACAAAAATGAGATGGATTGTATTTGTATTGGGCTATGGAAAAAGGAATGTGGTACTTAACGTGGATGCAAAATATAATGGAATTATTGTTTCAATATTTATAATCAAGAATGCAACTGTACTCAAGATACACAGAACAAAAAATAGAAAAATAAAACAGAACGAGAACACCGTAGAATACAATGACGTATTATTGTAAAATAGATTCTACTAGACTCGGGAGTCGGGCAACTTGGACTAGGGCAACGAAAAATAAAATGAACAAATCATTTTTTTTTTCGAACTTTTATATGGCAATAATTTTACCTGTGTTAGTACTGGTTAGTACTTTATAGTCTTCGAAAACATCTTGATACTCACTCAAGTTATCATTTTCGGATAATTCTGAAAGAGAATTACCTAATTACTTTAAGGGCTTGCCAATTGTATGATTAATAAATAATTTTTTTACGTAAATATTTATAAATAAGCAGGCTTTGCTTTGATAAAGGTACTTATTATATGCTAGTCAAGTCAAAGGATTATTTTTAAGATTACATCGCCCTTTGATTGAGGGCTTAATAGTTCGAGACAAAAAGTAGACTATATGTTAATTTTTGTAACAAATTTAAACTAGATCTGTTCAGCCGTTTTAGCGTGATTGATTACACCACATACAACTAAGATGACCTACGACCGCGCGAAACACGAGTCAACTTTTTATTGTGAAGTTTAAACAAAAGCCGAGTTTAAAAAATATTCAAATTTAAATTCAAATTTATTTATTTCGTATGATATTTAAATTCAATTCAAAAATTCACAATATTACATTTTTATAAAAATGTCTATTAGCCAGTCAAGCTTTAATCATACAAATAACCCGCCTCGGGTCGTGTCTGATGCAAAGGAGCTCTGAACACTGGCCGCGCTGGAATGCAATGACTAGCCTTTATATCAGGTATGATCCGGAGCGAGACTCGTCAGAGTTTTCGCTTAGTCGTCGACCAATGTCCCCCATCAGTGCCTATGGTCTCGGCCGCGACGGGGACCACGATATATAGCGGCTTGAAAGCTGCATGCATCGCGATTTATTTTGAATTTGGGCTATCCTATATCTTCCCATGCTGTGTCGTACAAGATGACTAAGGGATAGGGCTGTTTAACACAGTCCAGACTTAGCCGGATGCACGGCTCGAGTCAACGATAGTACCCGGAATACGGCCATAGGCTTACCCCCTATTACGTGGGACCGAAAACAATGATTGGTGAAAAATGGGTATTAATTCACCTCTGCCAAACCAAACCCTCCGGGGATAAAAGCATAATTATATAAATGCATTTATGTTTTTTATACAACTTAGGTAGCGGACAAGCTCACGGCCCACATGATGAAAAGCATTAAAATTTTAGGTTTGTTTGATCGTATTTTGGTTGAGTACTTTAGTATTATGTTATCTGTGGTTGAGTAGAACTAGAGATATGACCAAAAGTCGCAATAGCCAACATCCACGTGAGAGGAGCCGCGAGCGTCACCTAGTTATTTATATTTCCACAATGTGCCTTGAGAGAAAAGAGAAATTAAATAGGGGTTAAATAAATATTGCAGATTTTAAATTTAAACATAAACTAGTGTGACAACCCTGTCAAAACTGTAAATGTCTAGACGGAGGTGGCATTTCAGTACATTTTTTTTATGATGTACCAGTAGGAATTAGGATCCCAATCACATCACAACATGTACACTATAATATGAACAGTATCATACGCTTTTTTTGGTGGATAGCATGAGGTGCTATGGTGGTGGAGGTACTCAAAAGTTACTAATCACATTAAAAAGTGTATTGCTGGGCGTCTTCACAACACGCTCCAATACTGTCTCTTGATACACTTTGGCTGAAGTTTTCACTCCTTTATCTTCTTAATATCAGCAGTTCAACTAAGAACTATTGTATGTACTACTTTCGTATCAGAATAATGAATGATCTGGTAAAATATAAAGACGAAACTGGCAACATCACATGTTGCGACTGCCACGCCACGGCCAACTTATTTCGTGGCGCGTATTCAAATAATTTTATAGACTTTAAGTACTTGACATTGGCAACATTGCGACGATTCGCTACGGAAGTAGCAGAGGTGAATAAAATTGAATTAACACACATATTTCACCAATCCAATTTATTGATGTTCCAACGATATACTGATAGATAACATATTATTATTATTATTTCCTTTTTATTAATTTAAGTAAACTTATAAATCATATTTTTAAATACATATTATAAAAAGCTATATTTAAAATTATAAATTACAGTACTCCACCGGTATTGGGTATAGGGACCAAGCTACCGGTGCTTAGGGCTCCAGAGAGAGGAACCTCCTCACAATGCGTGACGTGTCCGAGTACCACCTTCTGCATCAGAGACTTGATCCAACTGTCTAATGCGAGCCTCTTGAGATGTTGATCGAGGCTCTTGGAAATCAGTCGCTGGATTGGCAATCAAATCTTGGCACTATCGGAACAATAATCCGTGGTCCACTACCAGTACATCACGACGCACATCCTCATCCACCTTGAGACAATACTCTCTAAGGCTGTATAATATTATCTAACGGTTGTGTAGATTTTTATTTTTTTAAATACCACGGCCGCGACACTTCCACGGGATATACAACCTCATTTCTTAGGAACGTGGATGATGCATTCGGTAACAGTGTATGAACTCTTATAACCTGGGCTCCCACCTCTGTCTGAGTCCATCTGGACATACCAAAGTAATAGATTAGGACTGGTATGACCCAATCGTAATAGGCACGCACTTGTTACCGCCTGCCAATAGACTCTTCAGTACTTCTTTCAGGCAGCAGAAAAGGCGCTCCTGTAACGATTGTTCCACATCCATCTCATTAACACCTACACATAACGCCTGTGACATATCCAGATGTATCGTTTCCAGATAGGCATCCAAGTTTTTTTTCAATCTATCTAATCGTTATATCCTTTCGAATTCCACAATTCCACATCTTTTCACATGACCACACATTTAACCAGTCCAAACTCTATCCTGATGGAGTTCTTAAAAGTTCCCGCTACCTTTAGTAGCTCTATTATTTGGAGGCTACTGGAGACAAAAGAGGAACACAAGGGACTCAAGCTGTCACCCTGGCATTTACTCCGCTTAATCTTTATAAGCTCACTACCATCCCGCAAATACCGACACCCTGGATGGCGAAGAGCCATTCACCATTGCTCCATACATGACTTTATGAAGAGTAGAGTTAATTCAACTTTATATAACTCAAGCATTCTCAAAAACAATGTAATTTAATGTTACTGGATAGATTACATCAACTATATAATCTATCCAGTATGTCACCACATCCCATTGATGACGGCAAACCTACTGGTTGATAGCCGTGTCAAAAATAAAGTGCTCTTTTGTGCCACGAGCCTCTACATCCATTCTGAGAGTAGGATAGAATAGAATTTACATATAACTGCAAATTCTATTTTGATAAAATGATCTTAAATACCACAGAATCTTCTTTTATGCATTTTACACATATTCTGCGTATGTTTGCGTATTATAATAAAATTATACTTACATGATGTTTTTTTAAATATTTACGTAATGTACATGTACAAGTTATCTCAAAACAATACAAAATATACCTAAACAATCCTGCAGGTTCAGGCGTCAAAGAATTCCTCCCTATCGATGTCAACCGGAAGAGTGGCCAGAAATCTGGCGGCATAGCCACGTTGAATGGCAATACCAATTTTTGATAATTATAAAAATTGATTATAATATTTAAAGTAAGGCAAAAATATAATGCGGAACGAAAAAAACGGAATATACGTTCGGAAAAATCTCTTTGTTCTTTGTCACTTTGTCACTCACACCAATGACAATAATTTAGCCATCTTTTAGATTCTGAACGCACATTATTTTGTTGAAGTGTCAAGCATCTCTTAATAATCTGTGTGTCAAGCAAAGCGTCAAGTTTAGCGACGCGATTGTTTCGTTTTGGTTTCGTTCGTCGAAACTTGGTCGACCAAGTTTAACCATTATATTGATCTTTAGAAACGAAATTATCACCAAAATGTTGTATAAATAGTGATTATTATGTTATTAAGCGAACTTTACATGTGACATTTAAGTTTTGTATTTAAATTGTTTTAATAACATAACCTACAAAAGGATTTGAATCGTCAAAATGTTTTCGATTTGTCGCCAAACTCATCCTGCGACCGGAATAGAACATGCAGTGAACTGCTGTTTCTTTAACAATGACGACATTTGCTTGGTTACCGCTGGAGCTAATATTATCAAGGTATTCAGACTGATACCCGAAGGACACACAAAAGAGGTTAACGCCGGTAAGGATTATCAATAGTTTCGTGATTAATGCATACGTGCTAATTTCTATCTTGCTGTGTATCACAATAAACATTCTTTCTTTCTTTCTTTCTATGTACAATCTACTTTGTTGAGGAACACTATTTTCGAATGCACTTCTCAGTATCACATAGCTGCATTGCAAGTTCATCAACTTGATTGGAGGTTACGATTGTGTGATTCCAATAACCTGCCTGCAATTTATTTATTTTGCAACAGCCATGTTTTACCCGACGTCTTTTGGCTTTGTGCCGTGTAACAGTAAATTTACCACATGTCATGTCATTTAGTATTTTTTTCTCCAATTATTCACAGCTGGACAGCCTGTACCCCCAAAGATGAAACTGGAATGCCTCGCAACTTATACACTGTGGGGCACTGTCATGTCAATGGCACCAGTCCGATGTCCGAGTGCCGGTAGAGATCTGTTATTGGTATCATTCAAAGAAGCCAAGCTATCTGTACTACAGTATGATCCTCAGACAAACAATTTGATTACATTGAGTATGCACTATTTTGAAGAGGATGATATGAAGGTAAAGTCTTATACTTTTTTGTAGATACTTCTTTAGGCTAGAGTATATTACGTGCAATACAACAACATATTTAGAATGCTGTTGAGGCTGCCGAGATGCTGCAGTGCCTCGGGCATGTTTGCGGAAATGCACACCGATGGCTTCCACACCATCACGAGAAAAATAGTTGCCTCTCTGCTGCAACGTGTCTGAAACAGTGCCAACGGCATCCTAAGTGTGCTAGCGGATAGTGTAGACTGTCCGATGGTGAGGCATTGGGTCGGAGTGCACGTGAGAAACGTCGACCGCTACGCAGGAGGCGGGGTTACGATCCCCGCTCAGTGCAAATATTTGTGTGCATTTGAATATGGGTAATTGCATTGGTCTGGGCATTCCTATGTATATGTATTTACAAAAAAAAAAGTGTGTATCTATTCATTTATAAAATTTATTGTTATGACTGAAATTATCAAAAAATTACACTCATTTGACTTCAAACTAAATGTCACACAATTATTCATAAGTAATGGTAACCATTAACCATCAGGTGGCTGTGAATTTGTTTCTAATATTTCCTGCCATTCCTTGTCCTTTCTTTAATCTAAATCTGTCCCTAAATTTCAAAGACATGACCTTTCTGGAACTTTTCTTCTACAGGGTGGCTGGACCACACATCCCCACATACCTTGGATCCGGGTGGACCCTGAAGGAAGGTGTGCAGTCATGTTACTGTATGGTAAGAAGCTGGCTGTCCTCCCCTTCAGGAAAGACCTGGCTACTGATGACGGAGATCCTTTGGAATCTAAACCCTTAGATAGTAAGAAAACAGTAAGTATTAGCAATTTTACAGGGGTTTAAAAGCATATTATTGTGTAAAATCATCTAAAAACTTTTAAACTCGAGAAGGGCTTGAGCAATTAGGCAAACTTTTTTTCATTCATTCAAAAAGCGCTGTTGCTTTGTTTGTAATTGAAATTGGAAATAAAAATGATGCTCTTAAATACTGTCTAATTAATGTTAGCCTACATGAAATATTTGATTGTGTAGCAAATGGCTATGTAGTAAATCTATTACGCTTGGAAGTGGACATGAGGTATACCAGCAAAGTTAAGGTATAGCTAAGAATTTCATCTTGACGTGTCGTTTTCTCAGTACTCATTCATTCGACATGCCCAGAACTACATAATTTTGTAATTATTGTTTGATGTATTTCCAGCAACCTCAACAACCAATCAATCGTGCACCAACGCTGGCCTCATATGTAATTGTGCTCAAAGATTTGGATGAAAAGATTGACAACGTTTTAGATATGCAGTTCCTATATGGATATTATGAGCCCACATTGCTGATATTATATGAACCAGTGAGGACATTTGCTGGGTAAGTCATAGTAACTATATCGGATCTTACGAATAATATAGAATTGAAAAAAAATATGTAAAACATGTGCACATGTGCAAGACTGCCTTAGTATGTAATAGTTACAAATGGAGTAGTGCCTAACGAGAAAGATTTCTTGACATGGACTTCTTGTTGATTATGCTGTGTGCAGTCACTCTCTGATCTCTTTCTCACTCTAGTAAATGATGATTCTGAGTGATAGAAAAGATAAAAGCACAAAAAAGTGTGTTGCTGCACTGCCAGATATAGTTCAACTGTCATGCAGCTTGTGCTTTTGACATTTGACATGATTTTTATTATGTCAAATGTCAAAAGCGTAATGACTTGTACACCGTAAAAGAGGATATCGTTTTATTTTTCAGACGCACAGCAGTTCGCAATGACACATGCGCGATGTGTGGTGTTAGTTTGAACATGAGCGCTAGAGTACACCCTGTGATTTGGGCCACTGCGCACCTACCGTTTGACTGTTTAAGAGCTGTGCCGATACAGAGACCTCTTGGTAAGTTCCAACTATTACTTATATTATTTATACCAGATGCATTTTTCATAATATAGTTCACATTTCACTATGAAAAACTATATACTTAAGAGTTATTCAAGTACTGCAACGCTTGTTCGGGTAAAATCTTGCTACTCACTTTAGCAGCGAATCCTTAACTGAATGTGATGAAATTTTACATAGGCGTTTTAGTTTTCACCATTTTATTATAGTAGGCATAAAATAGTTGTAATATAATTAGTGCTAGTATAAATACTTGTTTTATTACCTTCGCCATTAGTTACTACATAATTCATTTCTTTCTCATTCAGGTGGATGTCTCATTATGGCGGTGAACTCGTTGATATACCTAAATCAATCAGTTCCGCCATATGGAGTTTCACTCAACAGTGTTGCCACACTCACTACCAATTTTCCACTGCGTAAGTAAACATATTAGGTATCCTAAGATGTTCTTTAAAAATAATGACATTCGTCAGAGTAAACTGAGCCTGCACCTAACTCAGACTGCGGTCTCAGTCGACCACTGACTAGATGAGCCACTATCAGAAACTTAACA
Organism: Eilema griseolum; assembly: GCA_963662185.1. Classification (NCBI taxonomy): domain Eukaryota; kingdom Metazoa; phylum Arthropoda; class Insecta; order Lepidoptera; family Erebidae; genus Eilema; species Eilema griseolum. Next base: position 3,514,095 of record OY759229.1, on the reverse strand, counting down.
CGCGGGTTCGTATGACGCCGGTCAACCCTTAAGAAGGGAAAGGAAACTTAGGCTGTGGGCTTTGACAATGGTTAGAGCGAACCACATAATCTAGCATGATATGGTTTTGAGAGAGTCAAAGAATCAAAGAATCAATTTCATTTATTTAATTTAGGCACACAGAGCACATATGAACGTCAAAATTTTACAATTATGTCAAGAAATAATATAAAAATATTAAATAATGTAAAAATAAACCATTGGAAATTGATTCTTTCGCTGGTTCGGTAGGTTAGTTCTACTGAGAAGATACCAGCAAGAAACTTAGAGAACTATATTACATCTAGATTATCTTTCTTTTTTAAATTTGCTTTAGTTTACAATTAATTTTGTGCGAGCAAGCAAGAGACTTATGTTGACCATGCATTTACATCATCAAGATACTCATCTATTTTATAGTAACTTTTTTTCATTAAAGTTTTTTTCACTTCTATTTGAAATTTATTTAGTGGCAGTTGAGTTGAGAAGAAGTTGATTTTGCCTACCTCTTCTGGAACAAACAGAAGTAAATATATGTATGTATAACTTCTAGGTATCCAGGAAGGCGTGTGCATAACCCTGGATGGGTCGTGCGTGGCTCCCCTGGGTGAGGGGCGCTTGGCATTGTCTCTCCGCGGGGGCCAGCTGTACGTGCTGACGCTACTGGCCGACTCGGTTCGCACCGTGAGGAGTTTCCACCTCGACCGCGCCGCCGCCTCTGTACTCACTACCTGTGTAAGTATATAGCGTACACTCTGAACCCACCCTGTGCCTATGTCGTGAATAGTCTAGAAAAGGCAATAGCGAATCTAGTATAGAAGCGATTATTTTTTTGTCTTTGTTTGTTTCATTGATTTTGTACCATGATATTATTCCATTATCATATTTTATTGTATATTTGTACCAAATTCGTCACTGAATCATCATTGCGTAGTTTTGTAACAAACTGACAAGCTAACATACAAAACTATCTTACTAATAATTAAAAATGTGAAAAATTGTGAACGTGTTTTCCAGATGTGTGTAATAGAAGAAGACTTCCTCTTCCTTGGGTCTCGTCTCGGGAACTCCCTCTTGTTGAGGGTCACTGAGCGGGAAAACCGTATGCTATTTACTGTGGACAAGCCTCTCGAAGCTACGGTGGATCTCACTGTGTCGGACCCTGGTAAGATATGATTACATTACTTCACATAACTTTGCTGAATTGCCTAATGCAGTGATTCCCAGTGGGGGAGGTACTGCCCTCTGGAGGGCGTTGCATCTATTCTTTTCGTTTGGGGCGGTAACGGGTCCAAAATGGGTAGCGTTGTGACAGTAAAGGGTGCAAATCACTACCAAGAGTTTTGTCTCCAAAAATCAATATCAGCTCTCTGTCCTAAAATGTGGGAAATACAATGATTGCGTTTCGAATTTGGCTGAGCGTGCTTTTATTGCAGTAGCTAATTCACTGTCTTAGATAAGGAAAAGACTGCAGACTATCCGCAGAATATTCCATGGTGGAAAAAATAGAAGTGTTTTATCAATATATTTGAATAGACTGCAGTGAGCCTACCACGATGCACGTAAGCAATTCATTTACAAATATTGCGGTTCAGAAAGAGAGAGATAGAGAATACACTGGTGTATAATTTCGTCTATTTCCTCGTCCGAAATATCTATAATTGAATTGCTTAGGCGCGTTGTGGTAGCTCGCAGATCGCTAGGCGAGTTAATTAGCGACTGTGACATTAACAAATTGTTAAAACTCCACCGGCCTCAATCTTCTTATTGACATTTATGCTTATTATTGAAATTTATTTTTCTTTTTGTGTTATTTTTTCTACTAATTGGGTATATTTTACTACTGAATGGGTATAGTCCGGCCATTATAGAATTGCGTTTATGACACATGTCAATTCGTCATGACTAGTGATGTACAATTAATAACGTTATTTATTGCGTTCATTATGCATATTTATGTAAATCAATACGTCATCATCAATATGTATATTTAATTTTTTTTATTACAAATCATATTTGAAACTCAAGGTAATAAATATAATAATTAAACTGAATTGTAACTTCTGAATGTAACAAAGGGAAAGATAGACAAAAATAGCATCAGAAGGTTTTTGTGCGATCAGTAGGAAGGCCAAAGGCTGGTCCTGCTTTGTCTTCTACAATGCGGCGCAGAAACTCTCTATTCTAACGAACGGCTTATCTTGGTGTTGCACACGTCCATAGCCCACGGTAACCAATTTCAATCAGGTGGGTAGTGTGCTGAAAATATGTGTATTTTGAAATACACTGTTTTAAGCCTTAAATAAGCAACTACGTCAAATTAAATTTTATCCGACTCTAAATCGCTTGAGGAGTCGCTGCCGCCTGGAGGAATTCGGGCCGTGAGGTCTCAGCTCTACCAGGATGGCAGAAGAACCAAGAAAGTAGGGGGTTAATAATACATTTAAGGTAATTGATGATTTCAAATTAGCATATTCGAAATATGTGTAAAAGTATTAGCTGTTGCTTGTCCCAAAATAGTAAAAGAAAAAATAGAAATAAATTAAAAATTAAACCCTTTCTTATCACATTAATATAAAAACAAACAATTGACATAACCTTGAAACAGCGCAGATTGACTTGATTTGACTTTTAAAACTATTGTTTTTACATTTTTTATTTATTAATTGTTAATCTATACTAATATTATAAAGCTGCAGAGTTTGTTTGTTCGGTTGAACGCGCTAATCTCTGGAACTACTGGTCCGATTTGAATGATTCTTTCAGTGTTGGGTAGTCCATTTATCGAGGAAGGTTTTAGGCTATCTTTTATATTTTATCGAGTGCGAATAATAAAAATAATTATGCCACCTTACAATGAACTTATTACTTACTAGCTGACCCACCCCAGCTTCGCCCGGGGTATATTTTGAAGCTTCATATCCCTTTGAGCCCGTATGTTTTAGTCTTCAAAATATGTATGAAAAATTGCCGAATTTGTTAACATTTATTATCAATGCTCCGCTCCCTTAAGTAGTAGCGTGATGATATATAGCCTAAAACCTTCCTCGATAAATGGACTACCCAACACTTAAAGAATCATTCAAATCGGACTAGTAGTTCCAGAGATTAGCGCTTTCAAACAAACAAACGCAACTTTATAATATTAGTATAGATAGTCAAATCATTCACAATAAATAAAAACGATAAAATAAGAACAGATGCAACTTTTACCACTCTGTTAGCATTGTTAATAAGCTCAGTTAAATAATTTATTTTAAGTAGAGGAAAATACCCTAATTGGTTTATTGTTTTTTTTTTTTTTATGCAGTTCCTCAGTGCGAGGTGCTCCAGCTTTGTGTATTTGTGTTGTCTTGCGTTTTTTTTCGTTAACATGACTTTATCAACAGTCTACGCAAATGTTACACATTCCATCACAATTTATTTGGTGTCACTTTATTATTTTATATTGAACAATATCTTAATTATCATCTTACATGCTTTTCTTTTTTTCCGCAATCAGGCTTCAACCCCTTTGATGGTAAGCAGCTGTACTATTATAAGATTGTATATTAGTTGTGTGTTTGTACATGATTTATGTTTATGTCATATTAGATCCTTACATATGAAATTAGCGTTTAGTACGGAAGGAATATTTTTTTGTACAATATATTTAATTTATCTAATAATGCACCGTTGTTATCTATGCGTGTGGTTCCCGGCAGAGTAGAATTTGGACCACACCAGCTCTTCTCTTGCGGTGTCGTACAAGGCGACTAAGGGATTGGGCCAAAAGATACAGCCCAGACTCAGCCTCAGATGCATGTCTTGAGTCAATAATAGTGCCCGGAAGACAGTAATAGACTCACCCCCTATTATGTGCGACCGAATTCAATGATTGGTGAAATGTTGTTATTAATTCACCTCTGCCTATCCCTCCGGGGATATATATACAGATCTTATACTTAGTTCATTGATCCCTTTATTAAAAAAACCATGAGGTCGAGAATCAATAAACTCTTTGAAGGCGGTTTGGACTGCCGCATCGGAGTTAAATTTTTTTCTTGTAAGAAATTGTCCAAATTCCGGCAAATATGGTAATCTATTGGAGCAAGGTCCGGGGAGTACGGTGGATGTCGCAGACATTCCAATTGTAGCTCACCTAACTTAGTGTTTGTTTGTTGTGCAGTGTGTGGTCTTGCATTGTCGTAAAGCAGCAGTGGCCTAGAGCTATTGACTAATCACGATTGATTAGCAGTTAGTTCTTCCTTCACGGTTGACTGACAATAGATATCTGCCGTAATCGTTTGGCCAAATTTTAGAAAGCTGCAGTGAACGACACCGGAGCTCGTCCACCAAACACTCACAAGTAACTTTTTCTGAGTCAATTGTCGTTTAGCGCAGGATTTGGCTGGGTCTCCAGAGTTCAGCCATTGCGATGAACGCTTCCGATTTTCGTACAGTATCCACTTTTCATCACAAGTAATGATTCGATTTGAAAGCCCTTCGGTATTGTGTCGGTTGTTCGATTCACTAAATTCATTATGTACCTTTCGTTCAAGATTTTTACTTTCCCCGATATGCTTCAAGTGGATTAATACAGTTTTATAACTTACCCCGAAGCCTGCAGGTATCTCTGAAGTGCTTTGTGATGGATCCGCTTCCACTTTAGCCTTTAATTCCTCATGAACCACTGTGGCGTTCGGTCGTCCGCGGGGTTGGTTCTGAAGGTCGAATCCGTTCCAGAACGAAAACGTTGAAACAAAAACGGACTGTGCTTTCTTGACTGCGACACCAGCAACGTATACATCATAAATCCTTCGAGCTGTTTTTGCAGCACTGGTGCCACGGTAGAAATCGTAATTCTAAATATACAGATATTTCATGTTTTCCATTGTGCGGGTAATAAGCGACGCCAAAGAAAATAATAATGAGGAAAGAACAAATGGATGACTATTTTCAAAACTCATGTACCAGCTAAATGTATTTATGAATTTGAATTTGGAATTCTTAACCAAAGAGGAGATATTTCAGATCAAAGTGGGCAGTACGACATAACGCTAATTTCATATGTAAGGACTTAATATTAACGAGTCTAAAGACATTTTTTTGTATATTCTTGTCTATTCGCGATGAATGCAAAAAGACCTTTGTATTAAAATAACCTTATAATAATAAATAAATAATAATAATAAATATTCCACGACATTCTACACAACGCTATCTAGACCCATGGTAAGCATAGCTTAACTAGCTTGTGTTATGGAATCTAGAATCCGGTTAGTATTTTTACAAGTTTATTTTATTACAAACGTCTTGGTCAGACAAAGTCTATCGTATGTATGATCGCAATGAGTTGGGTACAACAAGAGATATGACCGAAGGTCGTGATTCCACGGAGATGTACGAAGCCACGGGCATTAGCTTGTTTAACTATAAAGTATAATATAATAATAATATAATAATTTATTTATTCACAATATAAGTACAGGTGCAAAGCAATATGACATAAAATATTATATTATGAGTTGTACAGAGGCATAAAAACAATTTGTTCGAATTTCACCAATGGCACCAGCCGCAACCAGGCCGATCCGAGCAGGACCCTCCCGCTACTCGCAATCGAATTCTTTGTATATATATAGGTATGTACTACAATTCAGCCAGGGCGACCCGAATGCTGCACCCCACCGGTGAAACTCGCTCATATTAAGGACACACCAACCCCAAACTGAGACATACTCGTATCTTGGGAGTTGGTGGCTCACCGTTCAAAAGTCATTTGTGTAGTTACAATCACAGAATATTTGATTTTACCCATTTTATATAAAATGCATTGCAATGAATTAGATTTTTCAAATTTCAAATTTTTAAATTTACCATTATGTTATATATGTATTTATATGTATATCTATAGTATATTTCATGCTATATAATTATGTTTAAGTCAATCACAGACACAAAGCTTTTTTTTCTATAAAACACTCGGTGAGCATGATTCTACAACTATCAATACAATATCGACGGTTAAAAATCTAAATGGCGTAAGCGATAACGATAATTGACAGGCAAATAGTTAAATAACTTTTAATCTTTCGCATGATATACAATGATGTTTACGGGAATTAATGCGACCATGATTTAGGTATATATACATACCATTGATTTGTCATTGATTTGGGTGAGTTAGCCTGTGACCACCCGAGAAGAGGGCCAGATCGTGAGAGATGGTCCTGGGTCGGCCGGGGTGCGAGGGATATGCCTCCCAACCTCACCTTGGGCAACCAAAACAACCCACAGGCGGCGTGCGTTTTAGTCGGTTCGAGTACGACATAACCTCCTCCACCGGCTCCGGTGGGGAGGTATCCGTGGGGATTTTGCGCACGTAAAAAAGAAAAAAAAAAGCCTGTGACCACGGCCGGTGAAACCTGGTCGGCCTCAGGCGAATCAAACGTCACGTAGTTATACCATGATCGCGTAAATTCCCGTGTGTCATTGTAACTGTCCTGTAAAGTGTTTTGATGTGCTATGCGATAAGACACTACGATGTCGCCTGCACCGTTTTGTCTTTCATCGATATCATTCTATATACAGATCCAGCATTCGCCGCTCTATTACCGCCAAACTTCACCAACTCCACCACTACCACTACCAACACCACCACTACGACCACCACGGACACGACCACGACCACGACCACCGACCCAGCGTCGTCTACCCAGCAGAAGGAATCACTAGACCCAGCAGCCAAAAAGCGTCGTCTCGACACCCTCAGCGATTGCGTGGCAACGAACGTCATCGAGATCAGCGATAAGGACGAGCTAGAGGTGTACGGTTCTGATATAAGGACGTCCACGCAGCTCACAAGCTATGTGTTCGAGGTATGTAATAGACTCCACAAAAGGAGGGTGTGAATTCGATCAGAACGATGTATTCCTTAACTGGACTGGAGTGCGACTGCGTGAATACGAACGTTTATTTACGTTATATATATGTAGCTTATGACTACACTAATAACTACCCATGGGTTATTATTATTATTATTATTGTTAAGACAATTAAAACATTTCCATCCAAATGTCGCTTGTAGCGATAGAGCTGCCATTTGTACATTTTTCATAATGTTGTCAGTACATGCACATTTTTTTTACGCCACTTAGATGGCAGACAAGCACACGGCACACCTGATGGAAAATGGTTACCGTGGTCTATGGACGTTTGTAACACCAGAGGAGTCACAGTCGCGCTGCCAACCCTGTAAGTACAGAGTTTCTGTGCCGTTAGTAAAAGACAAAGCAGTGCAAGCCTTTAGTCTTCCTACTGATAGCACAAATTCTCCAGTAAGTCTACTGTAACATGTTGGCGTACAATAAAGATTATCTTATCTTAACGTTAACGAGATCAGCAAAATGGACGAGCTAGAGGTGTCACGGCTTGGATATAAGGACGTCCACGCAGCTCAAGAGAAGGGTCCGTGTTCGACCAGAACTGTATATTACTGGATACGCTCAGTGACGGCGGCGGGGCGACGAACGTCAACGAGAGTGATAAGGACGAGCTGGAGGTGTATGGCTCTGATATTAGGACGTTCACGCAACTTTCATCGTTTTACGAGATTGATGTTACCACATTCGAAGAATTCACATCGGCATTTGGCTAATACTAAGCAGTATTATTCTGGATAGACTGTCGCCTGACCCGAAATATGTCTTTGAGTGAACAGGAATATACCGGCTTATAGGAATGTATTGGCTTGCAAAAATGTACCGGCTTGCAAAGATGTACCGGCTTGCAGTGATGTACCGGCTTACAGAGATGTACCGGCATGCAGAGATGTGCCGTGTGTGTGGCATAACACACGGGATGTGGTTTGTCTTTAACTATGAGAGGTAAAGTCATTAATATTGTTAATACATTTTGCTAACAAGTTCTCTTCCCTATAGGTATGTGATTCACTCCTTAACATATGCCCTATTGGCGATGTATCCATGGGTGAACCTCAGCTGCTATCCGAGGAGTACAGTCGGCAGCATGACAACCACGTCGTTGAACTTGTCGTGTGCAGTGGCAGGGGTAAAAATGGGGCGCTCACTGTACTGCAGAGATCTGTGCGGCCGCAGTTGGTTACAGCTTTTAATTTACCTGGTAAGTGTGTTTGAAATATATAGCGTTAGATCGACGCGAGTGAGGTCCCAGGTTCGATTGAATTCTTATGAAGAAATTGTAATTACTTCAAATATAATAATATAGTTATTGCCGATTACTAATGCCCGCGTTTTGTTTTCATTTCGTGTTAGTACACGTGTGGATGTGTGCATAGAAACGGTACAATTAGTTAAGAAAAAAAAATTGAATTCATGGACGTACTTTTGATTGCGTTGACTTAGATAAGTTTGATTTTTGTATAGTTTAAAGTCATTATAGAACTGAGTATTTGGTATAAATTTCAAGTTGATGCCTCCACGTATTCCTGAGAAAAAGGTCTCGACAGACAGATAGACAACAAAGTGATACTATAAGGATTCTGTTTTTTTTTCTGTTGAGGTACGGAACTCTAAATACTATCATAAACGTAACATAACAGAACATAAACTCGCACTTATATCCCCGAAAGGTTAGACAGAGGTGCTAGCACCCACATTTCGCCAGTTTATGTTTAGATCCCAATGTAATAGGTGGCGCCTATTCCCACTAACCGGCCACTTATAAACCTACCATAAATACACACATAACTTTGAAAAGTCATTGGTGTGTGCCATGGTAAAACCTGCGATCGAACGCGAGACCTCGTTTCAGCAGTCCATTACCCATACCACTAGGCTACCCATTACCCATACCACTAAACTTAACAAACTCTAATATAATGCGTGTGTACACGCTAATACAGCTAAGGCACTCGTGCGATCGTGATTTGAAATTACGATACTAATAAAAAATAACATTAAGCCGACAGGTCATGGTTTTCTTTACAAATACTTCAAATAAAAATAAATATTATGTGATTCCAGGCTGCATAGACATGTGGTCAGTCTACAACGAGGCTGCTGACCCCGCAAGAGAAGGTGAAGGCGCCCATGCCTACCTGATCCTTACCCAGGAGGACGGGTCTATGGTGCTGCAGACGGGGCAGGAGATCAATGAAGTGGACAACTCTGGCTTCATGACCGCGTCACCGACCATCTTCGCGGGGAATCTGGCCAATAACAAGTTCATGGTGCAGGTCACTACTGTGGGGATTAGGCTGGTTAAAAGTAAGTCAATTTGGACCTTATTGGTTTTTGTATAAGGATATTACAATGTACCTGCATCAGGAGGCTGCCTCTGTCATCATCATGTTTCTAGCGTTTTGGCATTTGTATCCAGAGTTTACTCTTTGGAGCTAGCAATAACCATCTTTAACACTTAGGTACGAAGGTTGATGTTACAGTGTATGTCTTTTAACCTAGTATTCAGGAATGTTACGGTAAAACATGAGCCTAGAGCGTGCGTATGTGTCACATTGTGAAGCGAAATTTTCGTGTCGGGTATAGCGTGCCTAATTGGGTATTCGACTATTACAAATAATATGAAATGTATTGGATATGATAGCTTATATGTAAATCATAACTATACAAAATGTATTTCATGGAAAGATGAATTTGAAATATTTCATTTATACAAAATAAATTCAAATTTTTCATAAGTATTTCACATGAGGCGAAGCGCAGAAAATCTGTTGACAGTTCGCGTGATGTAACTATAAAAAAAAACTTAGCATAACGGAAACTTTCGTTGGTTGGTCTCTTTGTAGATATTATTTAATGACGTCACGCGCAGAATACACGCGACACTTTTGAAGCCAACAAAATGAAAATGTGTTTTTTTCTCTAATAAATAAGATTTTACGGGAAAATGATAAACAATTATAACAGTTATTAAATTAATTTCTACATCTTTTAGAGATAGGTTTACAAAATTTGTCAACTACCCAATATAATAATCATTTATAAGAGTCGACTCTATACACCGTTGGTAACTCAAGATTTATACTGATAAAGTTTCTCCCTTTGTCATCAGATGGCGTGCAGCTACAATCAATTCAGCTAGAGTGGACGGCGGTGTACGCGGCCACGGCTGACCCCTACCTGTGCGTAATGTCCAGTTGTGGGCGAGCCCTAGTGCTGGCGCTTAGAGAGTTCCGCGGGAAGGACGGCGCGGTGAGTACCCCCATACACACTGTAGGCAACTGAGGGACTACTATGCAACACACAGTCACCTTCTGCAGTTCAATATGTATCATAGAGCCAGCATGAAACGAGAATAAAGAATATAATATCTCTCGTTCGTGTTTCGGCTCTCGCAACATATGGGATGGGTTTCTTACTGAAGGATTAAGCTGAATGTGACTGGTGGAACTGCCTAACCTTAGCAGAAGCAGGCCGCGGAGGCGGGACGCGTTGCGCGTCTCGCCGTTTCCGGGGACAAGTTGAGGACCCTGTGGTCCCCGCACCCGAGGCAGATCGAGAGTGATGGCTTTGGGTCAGCCGGGGTACGAGGGATATATCTGTCAACCTCACCTTCGGCAACCAACAATAACTCACAGGCGCCGTGCGTTTTAGTCGGTTCGAGTCCGACTTAACTTCTCCCAACGGCTCCGGCGGGGACGTATCCATGGGGATTTTTGCACGTATAATAAATACTGTAGGATTAAGATCCCGTATTGCGTTTAGGTGAAATAAATGTGTTTCATGGTACTGTCTGAACTTATTCCACCTGTATTGCTGCTTCCAAGGAATAAGTTATCTTTTCACATACCGTTATTCATTTATTTCACTCTATAAATAAACAATAGCCTCGGTAGCCTCTTGCTATGGGTAATGGACTGCTGAGACGAGGTCTCGGGTTCGATCCCAGGTTTTACCATGGCACACACCAATGACTTTTCGATGCTTTTCGAAGTTATGTGTGTATCGCAATTTTATAAGTGCCCCTTGGGACCTAAACATAAACTGGCGATTATGTGGGTGCTAGCACCTCTGTATACCCCTTCTGGGATATAGGCGTAAGTTTATGTTATGTTATAAATGAACCCTAACAATGTTTAGTTATTTCTTGGACAATTTATTGTTTCAAGAATACGCTAATCTTAATCACCTCTTGTTTTCATCTAAGTATAAAACATATATATGACAAGTAACAATATGTCACAGGCTTCAGTGTGCACCCAAATATGCTTTAAACTTGTTTACTTGTGAAAGAAAAAGTGTCTAAGACACTCTTAATACATGTATATAACAATTATTGTGTTTAGACTAGTCTTTTAAAAGTCTTCTACAAGTTTTGTATCAAACAAGTTTACAATTTGTTTTTTTTTTATGAAAACTAGGGGTAGTTAAACACTATTGGCTCAATAATTATATTTTTTTTTTCTATGCTAGTCGTCTGGCCGGCTGGCGCCCACAAGGCAGGCCGTTCCGCACCGACCAGCGTTACTGCGAGTTACGGTATACAGGGACCTTAGCGGGTTGTTCGCGCCGCCCGATGTCGATACCACACAGGTGAGTTGGGTAACATTATATTAATAAATGAATTACCGCTAGACATAGGCTTCTCCCAATGTTGGGAGACCTTGGCCTACTGTTTCCACGCAGGGCCAGTCGGGTTGGTACAGGGTTTTATTTCGAGTTTTCCTTCTCTCGCAATGATATCATCTGCGTATTTTTCCGATAGTCGCCTCTTACGACACCCTTCAGATGAGATGGGTCATCATAATGAATATGTCATGTCATTGGTCGGGGTGTAATTTATTTTCTAGAACTCACATTACAAGCTATGCCAAGATTGACTTCAGATAATGGATGTAACATGTCTTCAAATATCTGTAACTTATTTGGTTCAAAACAGCGTAATAAAGAATGTGTTGAATCTGAATGAAAAATGATCTGATATAATTATTTATAAACGAAATTTTAACTGGATTGTACTCCGTCAGGTGAAAGGAGAGTTTACCGGCAAAATGAAAACTAAGAATGTGAAAGCAGAAGGATTCAAACCTGGGACAGTCTACGAGGTAAACGATGAAGATGAACTATTGTACGGAGGTGACCAAACGCCGGCGTCAATGGCTAGTGTAAGTACTATCAAAATTTCACAAGGAACTAATCAGCATTTCAAAGATATACATGTAACACTAACTACAGAAGATATGACTATTTCTCGATTTGACTAAAGCATTTGACTGTGTATCACATGACCATTTTTCATAAGAGTTAAATGTCAATTGCACAACAGAACCGGCGTTAAATTATGATTTTATGCTAAACATGAAACATAATGTGTAGAAAATACCGGACTTAGATAACAAAGTACAGGTCCCAGATACGGTAATAGAGTTTAGTATGCCACAAGGGAGCATTCTGGGTCCCATTCTATTTCATTTATATGTTACTTCAATTATTATAATTGGAAACAACTATTCTGATTAAGAAAATTCCTTTTCTAATGTCCAATTTGTTTCTATTCACCCTTTGACCTTGTTTTACTTTTTACGATCATTCGTGCCTAAATTGATATTTACGGTAACTCGTTTACAGATAATGTTAGCAGAACAATCCAAGAATCCGGGAGTCCCCCGCCGCGTCTCTCGCTGGTGGAAGAAGTACCTCACTGAGGTCAAACCCACGTACTGGCTGTTCGTACTGCGACTCAATGGGAACCTCGAGATATACTCGCTACCTGAGATGAGACTCAGCTTCCTGGTGCGGGACGCCTGTGCCGGCAATAGGGTGAGTTTAGTGTTTCTTTAGGTGTAGGGCTTAAAAGTAAAGATAAACATTCTTTGGTTGTTTGGGCTCTTCGGGTCAGGCTGTACTCATCTGCAAATCGGTACATCTACTGGTTCACGGACGAGACTCTAGTACAGGTTTTCCTGTCGAGATTGGGAGGTAAGACGGCTAACAAATGAAGAGGAGAAAGAGTAAATGTACCCCAAGCTCCGAAGTGATATCCTCATGCAAACGGGTACGAGGCTAAATGATAACGACGATGATCCCTGTCCTGATGGAGCAGTCCGACCGGGGAAGTACCTCCACCCTGCAGAATACCATAATACCCTCGCGTTGTGTTCCCGGCGGTGAGTAGGGTAGCCAGAGCTAGGACTTCTGCCTCCCATGAGCGCAGGCCTGGGGGTGAGGGGAGGAGCCGCCTGTCGATTCCGGGACGAGTTGGGGACTCCGCGGTCTCCACACCCAAGGATGAACAATGACCAACAGGCGCCGAGCGTTTTAGTCGGTTCGTGTCCGACATAACTTGTTCCACCGGCTCCTGTGGTGGGGGTATCCGTGGGGATTTTCCGCACACGTAAGAAAAGGGGTAGCCAGAGCCAGAGCTTTTGTGCTGTCAGTCGGAAGACTAAAGGCTCGTCCTGATTGTGTCTTCTACACTGACGGCACAGAAACTCTGTTTTTACAGGGTCGGTAGCAAGGGTGTAACTCCCCTGGTATTGCACACGTTCATAAGTCACGGTAACCACTTCCCATCAGGTGGGCCGTCTGTCACCTAAGTTGTATACAAATAAAAGATTAATCATAAATCGTTCCATTCTTGACCTATGTATCGGTATAGCATACAAACCTTTTAAAAGTAATATTGTTTAATTTTTGACAGATCCTGGCTGACAGCCTCGAGTCGGTACCGATGCCCACAACCGGCGTGGACGACGAGGACATGTCCAGCGGTGGGCAAAACGCTGACGCCGACAAACTGAAGGAGCTACTGGTGGTTGGTCTGGGACACAAGGGGACGAGGGTAATAATGCTGATGAGATCCAGCGATCAGTTGATGATCTATCAGGTGAGTTTAGGAAGAGATACACATTGAATATATTCATTTATTTATTTATTTATTTTATTTATCTTTATTTGGGAAATCAACAGCTAAAAATTACAAAATATATAAACAGTAAAGATAACGGCAAACTTTGTGAATGGAGTGTCAATTAGTTCGTGCATATGCATTAAACTGGTCAACCAGTTGATCTAGATTGGAATAAGTGAATGCTCAAGACTGGACTTAAACCAGTGTTGTAATTAACCCGACTCCTGTCTAAAAGTTCGAAACAAGTTTGACAAGATGGACAATAGGGTACAGCCTGCAGTCGGGTTTACTTGTTTTGAAGTTTTAGACAGCAAGACGGGATTGATTTTTAATTGGTAATATTTTTATTTTTATTGTTAATTAATATTGTCCCAACACTGACTTAAACCGTATTGAAAAAGTTCCAGAAGTGCTTTAATTTTTTTTTATTAAATTGATCAACAAAATGTCGCGAGACTGTGATTAGTTAAATCATCATTATTCTCGTAGTCTTTTCCCGACTTAGTTGGGATCGACTGGCTGAACTTCGATATTTTCCATGAAGTGACTGTCATCTGACCTCCTCCTATCGAAGTTCTGTAAACTAACAACTCGTAACAACTGCCATAGATGTTCATATGGCAACCAAGATCGACGGCTTAACGTTCTGTTGGTTGATAAACAAGCTTGGAAATGAGCTGTTTGCTCAACTTTGCTATTCAAGTAAATATTTGTATTTAGATTAAGTGGACTAACTGTATGTTCGTAAATAGACCAAAAAATACCCACTAAGTTTTTTGAGATTACTGTCATTGCGTGACTAAACATTTGGGTACAATCAAATAAATTATAAGATATAGACAGTATACCAAATAAAGCATACACATCATGAAAATACATCTACACACTCGCCCTGCTCATACAAAATATACAACTAAAAACATATTCAAAGATACATACTGAATACTTAAAAAAAACCTAAAAAAACAAGTATAAATAAAAATGCTGCTCGAATGTTTTTTTGCCGGAGTCTTCTCAGGTCGGGGCCGCGTTTCGAACCTTTTACTAAACTGATTTGCATGTTCTTTTTTTATTGACAGTCTGTAAGTTCCGATTTAATGGTCTATGCAGAATAAATGATTTTTGACTTTGACTTTGACCAAAGAATTTTTTAACGCTTTGAGTAAATCATGAAGTTTACCACTATGTTTTGTATTCTATTTCCAGGCGTACAAGTACCCTCGAGGCAACCTGAAGCTGCGTTTCTCGCGAGTGGCGGCCTCGTTCGCGTTCGGGTACGCCCCAACGCCAAAACCTTCATCCACTGACTCATACGACGCCCAACAACTGAAGGAGGGAGTCCGGCAGTGCCGATATTTCAGTCAGTATCATACTCATACATACATATAATCACGTCTTTATCCCCGGAGAGTTAGGCAGAGGTGAATTAACACCCACATTTCACTAAGAATTATTGTATTCGGTCCCACGTAATAGGGGGTGACCTTATTGCCGTATTCTGGGCTCAATAGTTGACTCGAGCCGTGCATCTGAGGTTGAGTCTGGGCTGTATATATCTGTCTGATGTTAAACAGCCCTATCCTTTAGTCGCCTTGTAAGACACAGCTTGGGAAGAGATGGGGTGGTCAAAATTCTAGTCTGCCAGGAACCATGCTCTCATATCATATTTATCACACTATGAACATTCCTTTCTGAGGAGCTGGCAACACAGGTTAACATATTAATAGTTAATAAGCCTGATCAGTCTTAGAATGGACAATTTTAACACTGTGAGACCTCTACGCCTCCCAGAGAGCATGTTAAACCATCGGTCCTGGGTGCCATACGAACATATGTGACATTCGTTACGGGGTTATGGGAAAAGGACCCCTCAAGTGTCACCTGCCACTTCCAAATCTACCATAAGGTAGATATGTATAGTATGATAAAGTAGGTAAATTATGATATAGGTGCTTTCATATATACATATAATATAAGTAAATAGGTGTACTTAAATACAGATATTAAATATATACATAACCATACAATATACATATTTAAACACATATGCCTTAAATATCATTGATTTGATATTATTTGGATGATTCTGCCAATATCTCAAACAATAGTAGACGAACTTTTGCCTTGAACAAATGACGTCTGGGAGCTCTTCTGATTTCAAGACGTAGTGCATTTCATAGGAGCACAGATTGTATGGAAAAAGAAGAGTTTACAAAATTAGTCTTGTGCGTAGGACAAGTCAAGAGGAGCCCGTTTTTTGACCAAAGGTCTCTACTGTGTAATGTGTGAAGATACTGAAAGAAAGGAGTTTAGTAGATAAGAGTAGTGGGAGATGTTAGTATAGAGAAAAAAGTAGTACGTGCCCACAAGTCTCGAAGTTGACGAATCGGTAACCAGTTTAGTAGTGTAGGAACGACAAGTAGACACACGATCATACTTGCGGAGGTTAAAGACTAACCTAATGCAGTTATTTAAAAGTCTGTAGGGGATAAAATGCCCGAAGCGGCCCAGTTACTCTTTGGCTAACATGAGATACTTGAATTCATATATATTTAAAAAGGTGAATAAAATACAATAAATAAAATATACATAACATAACATAAACTCGTATGTTGATATATATACAAAGAATAAAAATAGATGGTGGCCTATAAAAATATACTATTTAACAATACAATGTATGTTCAGGAGCACTATTATCTCTGCAACACCCCCTAGCTACTGCACACATTCAAACAATATATAATATCACTACAACACATTAAGGGTCTGTTTCACAATGTACCAATAAGTCCTGCATTTGTTCCAAATAAGCTATTGGTAATTTATAGGTAGGATAAACACTATTGTTGCGTTTCATGACTGTCAAATAGTGCTGTGTCACATAAAGTCGACGATAAATTATGGGCCAGACAAAGTAGCAAATAGCAAATTTATCTTGAACATAAGTAGTGTTTGATAATTGTAAAATTAATTTACATTCTTTTCTTATTTCATTCGTGTCCTGTAATGTTACAAATAATATATATCATCATCATATAATAATAAATCAGCGTGGTGTTTAGACTAAGTAACCTAAGTATGTCTACGTTTAACGACAATGGAGCTTTTTGAGACTCTTATTGTTGTTTTTAATGAATATTTTGATAGCCTTAGAGCGGTACGTAGGAATCCTGTTTACCGGGAAAGAATAAACTATATGGAGTTATTAGACGAAACTGAATTTAGGGCGCGTTTCATACTCACTAAGAAAGCTGTAATGTTTGTGTACCTATTCAATTATTGAGCAAGCAATTTCATACCTTCGTAACCTATAACCTGCAGTTTTATTATGGTAGGTACGCCTCCGTCTAACTTTAGAGATACCTGATTTGACCCAACCTGTGTCTTTTTCAGGAATCAGGCTATAAGACCGATTACTCGTCTACTATTGACATTGAAATTTTACTGTTTTACTTATACGAATTAACAATAACAACAAAATTCCGCGGCGTGGTATTAGATTTAAGTGCAACGAAACGACATCCCGTTTCTCAAACGACATTCCGTTTCGTTTCAAGCCGTGTTCTAATACCATCAAATCGTTTATATAGAATTTTTATGTAGAAAAGTAATCGTTATCTGAATGATAACTAATTAATTACATAAATATATTAAAGTAAAACAATACTTTCAGTGAAAATTAAAATAAATGTATAGCTATTTTACATTAACATTCGTTTTAAGATGTGTGTGTGTGTATTTGGTTTTGCCACCGCGCTTACATATAAGTTATATACAGTTATGTGTCAGATAAAATGACATTGTGAAACGCAAAGTTACTTATTTAGAACTTTTATTCTCCGAATAATTTATGTGTAACAGGTATATCCGTACATTGTAAACAGACCGTAAATGAGTAACACAAAAAGAATGAATCCAGAAAGAGGACAATCAATTAACCATGACTAATATGATGATATTATGCAACAATTCATAGTAAGGTAAGTAATTGTGACTACAGTCCGTCAAATCTAAGAAGTACCGTTTGACAGTTCTGACAATTGAATGATAGGGATGGGATGAAAAAATCGATTACTATAATATCCGAACTTTAAGAGATCGATTACTATAATATCCGAATTTTAAGAAATCAATTGTTATAATTAAATAAAAGAAATGTTTAGGATATTTTTTTATTCACTACTAGTACTAGTATCGTCGTCTTCGTCATCATCGTCATTTAAATTAATGACCAGTTGATTGTCCATTACATTATCAAAGTGTACGTCTCTTTCGAAGTCGTCCATTATTATTTTCTTTGTTTTTTGTACTACTTTACTCCAATCTTCCTGTGTAACTTGGGCACATGCTTCCTTTAATAAACCTTCCATTTTTTCTTGACACTGAAGGGTGGTTTTGTGTTGTGTCTTGCTGCATAACCTGTAAAACAATAATGTAACTATTTGATAGCAGACGAAAACCATTGTTTAAATTATAAATGTTAGAAGTACTCGTGTTATTATTATAATATTATAAAATATTACCTTTAACTTGGGCCCAAATCAGTTCAATGGCATTATATTGGCAATGGTACGGAGGAAGTCGTATGACTTTGTGCCCGTGCTCTTCGGCCAATTGGTCAATTACATATGTCGGTTTTGGTGGTTTATGCAATTTCACTAACTGTAATAATTCAGCTTTTAATAGTGACATGTCGGCATCCACTCCTTTTCTTTGCAGCCATGCCACCAAATCTGCTTTCTTATTGGCTGACGTAGGTGCTTTATCAATTTGCACAGAGTGGTATGGGGCATTATCCATTATAATTGTGCTGTTAGGAGGGATATTCTGTAATAAATTTAAGAACCACTCTCGGAACCTTACTGCGTCCATTTCTTCATGATACTCTTTAGTGCTTTTGGATTGGAAAGCTAATAAAGAGTTTTCCACGAAGCCTGTAGACGCTGACCCAGCATGGCATATTATGAGGCGTCCACCTTTTCCTATCGGCACCTTCGAGCACGAAGCTTCAGAATCATCAGTCCATGTTTTCGGCACAGAATGGTTGGAATTTAGCCAAGTTTCGTCCAAAAATATTACATTATCCCAGTTTATAATTTGTTTAACTTCGCGCAGGAATGTTAGTCGCTGCATAATTATGTCATGTCGCTCCATAACAATTTTTCGTTTGTCAACTTTTTTGTATCTGAAGCCAATTCCTGTTATTACCGTTCTCAACGACTCTATGCTTCCCTTATACAGCCCGGCATCTTTTAAAGTTGCACATAACTTTGCCAATGTTGGAAATTCGCCTCTTGTAAAATACCCGTATATATGGTTTCTAATAGCATGACTATCGAATTCATCGATGCCTGTCACAGGTTTATTTCTTTTTCGTTTTTTCGGTGTGTGAAGTACGTTACTGTCACTCCCCGAAGGCCCATATTTTTCACTTAATATTTTGCCAACGGTGCGGCTACCAATACCGAGAGCTTCACCGACGCGATCCCGAACTTGTGTAACTGGCAGTAGAAGTCCACCATTTTGAGATTCACGCTCAAAATACTCGTGTAATTTCACCACCAATTCACGAGCCTGGCTGTTCAAAGTACGTCCTCTTTTCGACATTATTAATAAACACTTGCTTAGTTCGGAGTCCAGTATAAATATTGCCAAGGTAAACGGATAAAGAATGATCAGTCCAGAAAAGTAATAGCCAAGTCACAAATTGTAAAACACAAACGAGAAAGCAAGTACGCGCACAGTCAGCTTCCAAGATGGCGAGAGACTGCTGACGCCGAACCGACCGAGCGGACCGCGTGCGCTTGTAGTTGGCAGTGTTGCCAGAAAAAAAAAATTGTAGAGACTTGGACACCTGCGATTTTGCCTATTGACCTAAAAATAATTAAATTAATTTATTTTAGGGTATCTGTGTATTCAGTGCATTATGCGGTCGCGCAGTAACGTCGTTAATTTATAACATCAGGCAACAACATTTTTGTGAATGGGTTCTACATACCTTATTTTTATTAGTTTTAGACGTAGAAATAAGACTTAGAAGAAAAAATTGTAATTGTAAAATCAATGGATGTGCTTGTTAAAAATTTGTTTATTTCTCTGTAATATGCAAACCCATACTATCATACACAAAAATAAATGTAAAAAACACTATCCCTGACTCCATTTACTATTTCGACAGCGTTAGCGCGAGAAACCCCGACTTATTTGGGCGCGAAAATCAAAAATCGACAAATCGCTTTCGACAACTTTTTAAAGAAGCAAATATATTTGATTTATAAATACGTATTTTTGGTGAATGGGTTTTATCTCATATTTTACGATTACATAACTATTTAGTTATGTAATCGTAATATGTGAGATAAATCCCATTCACATGAAAAAATATTTGTTTGGTTGTCAAGTGTAATTTGTAAATAATACATTCGATTTTTCGTATATGTAAACGATTTTTTTGCATACAAGTGTATCCGAAGAGTCGCAACACTACGTGCAGTGACCTAACTACGTAACTTTGTAATGCGGTCAAGAATATAACTATTAGAAATTATTTACTGTGTAAATATGTGTTATTTTGCTTTGTTTGAAAGTTTTCAATTACATTTAGATATTAAGAATTGTACATTTTTAGATACAATAATGAAATCTTTCTAAATTCATGGTTTTATGAAAAAGGTTATCGAAACTGAATAATGTACGTATGAACAAAGTTGTTTCGGTTTGAAAAATATGAAACGTCAAACGGTACCTCTTAGATTTGATGGACTGTAAACGAAACGCATTATCGCACATTTCCGAACGCACATAATTTGGTTACAATCTTGCTTCTCATTAGCCCGCGCTCGCGCCTTGACGTACGCAACATGTCAACAACTGTCAAATAATTGTCACTTCAACTACCTATATACTTCAAATTCAAATCAATTTTATAATTATGTTTTGGCGCCAACATGAAGAAGGGCGTATCGCGGTATTTTTCTATTTTCCGAAATTGGTGTGAATTCGGGATTTTATGTATAAAAATGGTGGATTTTTAGATATAATATCTTTGACAACGCACACAAGTGTGGAGAATGGCAAATTACAGTGAATTGTGACTTTTCGCGGTGGTTGCAAATCTCCCTAGGGAGCTTCTAGTAAAGTCCCCACAACTTTACTGAGGACCGTAACTTGAAAATCTTGACCTTGGCGTCTTGCCATTAATAATTCTGAAGACATAGGCATTTACTTGACATAGGCAAATATCAATTACTTTCCAAAAGGGAGAAAAAATTTTTTATAATAATTCGTTTTATTGTTTTTGTGAGTAATTAATAGAAAATACAGAGTAGGTGGTTAATTTCAAAGTTTACTAGGAACGTTACGGTAATTCAACTGAAGGACAAGCGAACACACTGTGCAACAATGAGCCACAAAAACTTTGCATATAACATGTAAATTTGTGAATGTTTATGATAAACTATTAGGACTGCAAGTATTAATTTACTTTTATCGCAACTTTGTCTTCGCACTATCAGTACTGCCTGCGACACTCCGAGAAGAAACGACACCTCGTTCTCTCTCTACCCTGGGATGCTTGTTTATCAACGGGTTCAGCTCTTCTATGGTTACTTTATGCCGGTTCCCATAAATGTTGACGACAATAACGCCGTCCTGTGCTGCCGGGCCAAAATGCTGCCGGACCTTGATGAAAACTGGCTGCCTAGCTTTTGTCAAGAATTCCTTGACCGAGATAGATGATCCCATCAATTTTGTTTTGGCACTCCATATGTCTGACCTGAGATTTAGCCCAGAGAGTCTCATCCGGATGGGGCGATGAATGGTCCTTATTGGGTGCTCCAATCCTATAGCATCCCTTTTCTGGATCACCTCAAGAATGATGGCTTTGCAGTCCTCGTCTGCCGTTTCAGCAACTCCCATGAAGACAAGTGATTTACACCAGTGCCTCGTTTCCATTATGTCTAATGCTCTCGAACACAATGATTTACTTCCTGAGCAAGCCGAGCATAGCAAACACGGTCTCTCTAAAAGTGTGAAACTCCTCTGACACCTTCACAATAGTGTCTTTAATAGGCTCTCCAGTTTATTCTGTGCGCTTTCGATAGTGACAAGTTGAGACATTATGTTCAATAAAATTTAATGATTGTGCGGTATTGTGCCGGCAGGTGGTGTTTGAGTAGTTGATGTCAGGTCACATTAACGGCAAACGCCATCTGCTATGTATGTCGCTCTGATTAGGAAGATTTGAGCAGTCGACTGGGGAAGTACCTCTGCCCTACAGAATAGGATATAATAACCTAGTGTTGTGTTCATGGCGGTAAGTAGCGTAACCAGAACTCACTGGAGAGTGTTTGTGCTGTCAGTGGGAAGACCAAATGCTTGTCCTGCATTGTCTTCTACACTAACGGCACAGAAACTCTGCGCTTACAAAGTCGTCAGTGCAAGTGTGACTCCCCTGGTGTTACACACGTCCATAGGCCATAATAACCAGTTTCCATCAGGTGGGCTGTGTGCTTGTCACCTAAGTGGTATTAAAAAGCTATAGCTGTGAAAGCGCTTCGTTAAAGGTGTAATAATCCTAATACTTCTCTCTTCCCTGCAGGTAATGTGGGAGGTTACAACGGCGTGTTCATCTGCGGGCCCACGCCGTACTTCCTGCTGCTGTCGTCTCGCGGCGAGCTACGTCTGCACCCGTTGTGTACCGAACACGCGCCCGTGTCCAGCTTCGCGCCCTTCAACAATACAAATTGTCCGAACGGCTTCTTGTTCTTCAACGCTAAGGTGAGTTTCTATAGCTGGGAGGGAAGTAAGTACCTTGTTATGTAACCTCCACTTTTCTGGGCAAGACACTCAATGCTGTCGTTGCAAAAGCCGTAGACAGCCCAGGATTAGCTGGGATGCGGAGGAATTGCCTTATTGGGACATTTGTGAGACCCGAGATGGCGTTCGGTTTTAGTCGGTTCATAATCACCTCTGCACGGATGGGATATCCTAGAATTACGCCTGAAAAAGCATCTGATGAGGTCGCCAAGCTGAGTGCCATCATTGTAACATTACTTAGTGTCTGTAATGTTGACCCTCTTTCCTGAGACTTTGCCTTTAGCCTACCATCAGACGAGGTGAAGTCGAATTGGCGTGTCTGGGATAAAAAAAAGAATAAAGACTAATGATACTACTTACTGACATTCTTAGCGACATAAGTGGTGTTAGTTAGTACCTTTCTCTACCGGGTTACCTTACGCCTCGGTAATTGAGCCTCATGTCGGTGATGACTTTAGTCGGTTTCCATGTTGCCGGAGCAAGATGGGGTAGACGGCGTGCTGTTTAAGTTGGTTTGAGTCTAAGACCTGCGCTACCGTAACCAAAAATGACCCACAGGTACCGTGCATTATAGTCGGTTTGAGTCCGATATAACTTCTCCTACCGGCTCCGGCAGGGGTAATCCATGAGGGCTTTTTCGTAAGCTGCCACAAAAATCTGATCGAACAAGTTTCTTTTGTTTTTTGGAAACTTAACAGCCATTTTAGACAAATCATGGGTAAACTTAAGAATTACGTAGGATTCTAAGCCAATAATAAAGTTACCCGACAAGTAAAATATAGCATGCACAACTTAACAACTAGGTACCCACAACTTAATTTATGCAAACATTAGTGCTCCAGCTATGTTATGTTACTTAAATAACTAATTAACTTATCCAATACTTCTTCATGTGGGGCCTATCACTTTAACTTACTAATTTTTTTTTCTTGAAAGCACTTAGATTTCTTTTTATAACATACTGTTGTTACGAGGTATATATCTTTTTATCTTTTTCATTTCCAGTCATCCCTCCGCATCTGTGCATTACCCACTCACCTCTCGTACGACGCGTGGTGGCCCGTCCGCAAAGTGCCCCTGAGGGTGACACCACATTTCGTCACATACCACGTCGAGTCCAAGACGTACTGCCTCGTGGCCTCCACACAAACGCCTACGCAGACCTACTACAAGTTCAACGGGGAGGACAAAGAGAAGGCTAATGAGAATAAAGGAGACAGGTATTACTAATTTTTATTTTAGTCGTATAATATACAACTTTCTCTCTCTTTCTTCTCTTTAATACACATTATATTTAGTTAGATATATACAACCCAGACTCAGTCTTAGATGCATGACTCGAGTCAACAATAGTGCCCGGAATACGGCAATTGACTCACTTCCTATTACGTAGGACCAAATACAATTTTTGGTGAAATGTGGGTGTTAATTCACATCTGCCTAATCCTCCACGGATAAAGGCGTGATTATATGTATGGATGCATGTCTATTTAGTTCAGCCGATAACTACACCATATCTTTTATTTTTATAACATTACTGTCCATCCCAAGGTTGCCTGGAAGAAATCGCTTCAGCGATAAGGCCGCCCGACGTACATTGAATTGTATACATGCTATCTACTTGTCCTACTGTAAATCTGTTGGTATACAATAAGTATTCATTAGCTCAACTAGCCATTAATACATTTTTCATTTAGACATTTTTAACCGTTTTAATGATTTATAGATACAGAATAAATAATTTTTGACTTTGTCCTTGACTCGCAGGTTCCCATACCCGATGCAGGAAAAGTTCTCGGTGACGTTGTTCTCACCGGTGTCGTGGGAGATCATCCCCAATACGCGCATCGAGCTGGACGACTGGGAGCACGTCACCTGCCTCAAGAACGTTGCACTGTCCTACGAGGGCACCAGGTAGGTAGACTTAGTAAATGTTTGTAAATAGACCAAAAAAAAAAATGCCCGCTGAGTTTCTTGCCGGGGTCTTCTCAGCTCGGAGCCGCGTTTCGAACCGGTGGTCCATTTGCTAATCTAGCCTTTCATATTTCTTTTAACAGTGAGGTTTTGTAAGTGCCGATTTAATAATTTATGCGCAATAAATGATCTTTGAGTTTGACACACGTAGTGAGCTAAGTTTTCGGATACTAGACAGGAAGACACATGTAGTGAGCCAAGTTTTCGGATACCAGATAAGGAGACACACGTAGTGAGCTAAGTTTTCGGATACTAGACAGGAAGACACATGTAGTGAGCCAAGTTTTCGGATACCAGATAAGGAGACACACGTAGTGAGCTAAGTTTTCGGATACTAGACAGGAAGACACATGTAGTGAGCCAAGTTTTCGGATACCAGATAAGGAGACACACGTAGTGAGCTAAGTTTTCGGATACCAGATAGGTAGACACACGTAGTGAGCTAAGTTTTCGGATACCAGATAGGGAGACACACGTAGTGAGCTAAGTTTTCGGATACCAGATAGGGAGACACACGTAGTGAGCTAAGTTTTCGGATACCAGATAGGGAGACACACGTAGTGAGCTAAGTTTTCGGATACCAGATAGGGAGACACACGTAGTGAGCTAAGTTTTCGGATACCAGATAGGGAGACACACGTAGTGAGCTAAGTTTTCGGATACCAGATAGGGAGACACACGTAGTGAGCTAAGTTTTCGGATACTACACAAGGAGTCACGTAGTGAGCTAAGTTTTCGGATACTAGACAGGAAGACACATGTAGTGAGCCAAGTTTTCGGATACCAGATAAGGAGACACACGTAGTGAGCTAAGTTTTCGGATACTAGACAGGAAGACACATGTAGTGAGCCAAGTTTTCGGATACCAGATAAGGAGACACACGTAGTGAGCTAAGTTTTCGGATACCAGATAGGTAGACACACGTAGTGAGCTAAGTTTTCGGATACCAGATAGGGAGACACACGTAGTGAGCTAAGTTTTCGGATACCAGATAGGGAGACACACGTAGTGAGCTAAGTTTTCGGATACCAGATAGGGAGACACACGTAGTGAGCTAAGTTTTCGGATACCAGATAGGGAGACACACGTAGTGAGCTAAGTTTTCGGATACCAGATAGGGAGACACACGTAGTGAGCTAAGTTTTCGGATACCAGATAGGGAGACACACGTAGTGAGCTAAGTTTTCGGATACTACACAAGGAGTCACGTAGTGAGCTAAGTTTTCGGATACTAGACAGGAAGACACATGTAGTGAGCCAAGTTTTCGAATACCAGATAAGGAGACACACGTAATGAGCTAAATTTTCGGATACTAGACAGGGAAACACACGTAGTGAGCTAAGTTTTCGGATACCAGATAGGGTGACACACACAGTGAGCTAAGTTTTCAGATACCAGATAAGGAGACACACGTAGTGAGCTAAGTTTTCGGAAACCAGATAGGGAGACACACATAGTGAGCTAAGTTTTCGGATACCAGATAGGGAGACAATTGTAGTGAGCTAAGTTTTCGGATACTAGACAGGGAGATACACGTAGTGAGCTAAGTCTTCGGATACCAGATAGGGAGACACACATAGTGAGCTAAGTTTTTGGATACCAGATAGGGAGACAATTGTAGTGAGCTAAGTTTTCGGATACTAGACAGGGAGATACACGTAGTGAGCTAAGTTTTCGGATACTAGACAGGGAGACACACGTAGTGAGCTAAGTTTTCGGATACCAGATAGGGAGACACACATAGTGAGCTAAGTTTTCGGATACCAGATAGGGAGACAATTGTAGTGAGCTAAGTTTTCGGATACTAGACAGGGAGATACACGTAGTGAGCTAAGTTTTCGAACACTAGATACGGAGACAAACACAGATATAGTCTCTGTGACCGAGTAGAGAAACTAAAGCTAAGTAAAGTAGCAGTTTTTAGGGTTAAGCACTGTGACTTGATTTTAGCCTGTCGTCATCACAGTGTAGGCATGGCCATATTGTACCGTCGACGTCTCCAAATATTATTCTATTATGATGCTAGATGGTGATAACGGTTGTAATTAAATACATTTTCGTGTTTGTTTACAGATCTGGGCTTAGAGGGTACATAGCGATAGGCACAAATTATAACTACAGTGAAGACATCACTTCCAGGGGGAGGGTAAGTCATATTTCTTATTTTTTTTATCATTTAGGTGACAGAAAAGCACTCGGATTGGAAAATGTTTACCGTGACCTATGAACATGTGCAACACCAGAGGAGTCACACTCGTGCTGCCGACCCTGTAAAGATATAGTTTCTGTGCTTTCAGTGTAGAAGACAAAGGCCTTTGGTTTTTCCACTAACAGCACAATAACTCTCCAGTGAACTCTGGCTACCTTGCTCACCACCGGGAACAGAACACGTGGTTATTATGGCCGCAGTGTTCTGTAAGGGGGAAGTGATTCGACCTTCCTAATTGAGAGGTATAAAAACACGCTCGCATAGCGACACGATTTATTCTGTCTTTGAGACCAATAGGGAACACAGCGAGCTTAAGCGACCGAAGATTCTACCTGCGACCTGAGCAACGATGATGGACTACTATGAACTACTGAGCGACTGGAACTGTTGAAGAGTACTGTGTGACCTAGTGATTATATGTCTAGTTTGTGGCGAGCTAATATAAGATGTGGTTTTTTTTAGTATGGAGTTTGAGCCCTAAAAGCTCGAAGTCTATGGTGTGGTGACAAAAACAGACTTGTTAATGCAGCACGTGTGTTCACAGATAATAATCTACGACATCATCGACGTGGTACCGGAGCCGGGCCAGCCGCTGACCAAGAATCGATTCAAGGAACTGTACGCCAAGGAGCAGAAGGGGCCTGTGACCGCGCTCACGCAGGTGCTGGGCTTCCTCATCTCCGCCGTCGGACAGAAGGTCAGTGGGCTCATCATCTACATGGAGAGGTATATGCCTGATTGCATCCGAGGCCAAGGTGCCTTCGGAGCTCAGGTTGCACCTTCCGGCTCTTCCACTTCGCACGATCTTTGGCGTCTATGGTAGTCACTACTTGTATTGAAGTTAATGAAGTATGACGTCATCGATTTGGTGCCGAATCCGGATGAAGGAGAGACCTCCTCCATACACTTCGTGTTAGTTTATTTGTAGTAATGAATAAAGAGCGTCGTGAAATGGGTCTCCGTCAATATTGCATACGCTGAAACGAGAAAAATTCTCAACGGAGAAGGATCTGTAGCGTACTCCGCTACAATGTTCTTATAAATAAAAATAAAATAAATAAATATAAATATTCTACAACATTCTACACAACGCTATCTAGACCCATGGTAAGCATAGTTTAACTAGCTTGTGTTATGGAATCTAGAATACGGATAAACATACTTTTTTTTTTGTAAATACATACATATTATACATAGAAACACCCAGACCAATGCAAATACCCATATTCATGCATACAAATATTTGCACTGAGCGGGGATCGAACCCGCGCCTCCTGCGTAGCAGTCGTGTTCACTACCGCCACGTCACAGAGGCTGCCAAATACTCCATTCGGTTAGGTATTGAAATAAACGCAAACAATCATGCGTCTTTTTAATACATTTTATTTAAAAATTCAGTTTATTATTATTTCTCTATATAGACACTCATTTTGAAGACTAATAACTGAAATTAGTCAGCTTAGCCTAATTTGTTTTATATATATTTAAAAAAAAATGTACCTAACCAAATGGACTATAGAAATCTTGATTCCAGTTGTAAAATATTTTGTACAATCTCTGGGATGACAGCATCCCAACTAGAGTCAACGTCAATAAGTCCCGCGATCAAACTTCTAAAAAAAATCAAATAACCTTGTCATATCAGTGCTCTGAGGGATCCGGATCCGTATATATAAATGTTTTCTTAGTCACTTGTTCCAAGGACCAAATTATCTAAATATACTTTATTGTTGACCATTACTCTTTCTATAATTTTAAGGAAAATATTCCATTCTATTAATCTATTTACCGTAAAAAAAAAAAGTTAACTAGGACACGCCAACTTGACTTCACCTCGCCTGATGGTAAGCTAAAGGCAAAGTCTCAGAAAAGAGGGTCACCATTTCAGACACTAAGCAATGTTACAATGGTGGCACTCAGCTTGGCGGCCTCATCAGATGCTTTTTAACGCCCCGCTTAAAGGACCCGGGACTGTAGGATGAAGGAAAGACTATATCATCATCAAGGAAATAACATCAAAGTAACTTTGAAGCGGTGTCACAGATAATTAAATGTTTTTTTTTTGACAGATCTACATTTGGCAACTGAAAGACAACGACCTAGTGGGCGTGGCGTTCATTGACACACAAATCTACGTACATCGCATGATGTCTGTCAAGAACTTGGTTTTAGTCGCCGACGTATACAAGTCCATCTCCTTGCTGAGGTACCAGCACCAGCACAGGACTCTGTCGCTCGTCTCCAGGGACCTTAGGACTGCGCAGGTGAGACCATAGCATATACAAGAACAGTCCTGTAATTAAATTTTCTTATGAAAGAACGCCTGACACTTTGTAGAAGAGTGTGATATAAACGGGGTCTTATATTTTTTATTTTATATGTATCAATCAGTAAAAAAGTACTAATTTGATTTTATATAACTGTATTTGATTTTATATAACATATTTATATAACATATTTCTATATAACTGTGTTAATGTCTCTCACTTTTGACCCGACTACGATGAAACAAAAGGTTATGATTTTGACAGGCTATGTATGTATGTAGGTTCATCTGTTCCCTCATAGCTCCACTTATTAGAACTGGACAAATGAGGTACCGTTAGAAAAGTCTTAGTCGTCCGCTGGTTATAGGATATATTATATACGTATAAATTATAGCGATTGCTTGTCCCAAAATCCTTACTAATATTATAAATGTGAAAGTAACTCTGTCTGTCTGTCTGTCTGTCTGTCTGTCTGTCTGTCTGTCTGTCTGTCTGTCTGTCTGTTACGCTTTCACGCCTAAACCACTGAACCGATTTTGCTGAAATTTGGTACAGGGGTAGATTAGATCTTGGGAAAGGACATAGGCTATGTTTTGTCGCGATAACCGACATCTACGCGGGCGGAGCCGCGGGCAAAAGCTAGTAATATAAATAAAAAAATAATTTTAAAATTAAAACCCGAATACTAAAAAATTCACGCTCTAAAAAGTATTAAACAAGAAAAATCAAGGATAGCCGTGGTCGTATGCCACTTTTCCCTGTAATGTTTTGTTAGACAGTAGTCGGGTTTTAGTTTTAAACTTATTTTCGATGTATTCAGATATAAACTATCGACATCTAGCAGTGAGTAGAATTATATTTGGAATACAATGAGGCTGAGAGAGATGGCAGTCACTTCACGGGAAATATTGTAAAAGTCCAACTTCTTCTACGTCTAACTCTTTGTTACAAAGCTTTTCTTACTTAATGGGAACTATGACGTGCTATGCGTCATAGGCAAAGTACACTATAACTAGGAAATAATATTATATAAACAGCACGTATCAATAAACAATAATGTCAGCACTAAACTTATATGAGTAAAACCCCACTCTTAATCTCAGTAAAATCATGTAGAATAATTAGTATATAAGAGTGTGTAAATAGTAAATAAATTAATCTTGTTCCAACTGGTAAACCATCTTTTACTCACCTCCGCAATATTGGTGACCCCGACGTGATTTCCTAGTGCTGATATAATTGCAGGCCAACTGCAGCCCTGAAAAGGTTTTCAGCAGCAAACCTAGGAACTATCACAGAAACGGTGGAGCCATATAAGGAAAAATTTACCCAACAGCCCACCAGCTTACTGACCACCACCATCAGCGAAATAGCGAAATAGCACATTTCAGTTGACTTCCCACAAGCGGGTCCAAACCAGCTGAAATATCAAGAGGCTAGAAAAATGGCACCGATAATTCCAGGGACACCTCAAAAAAACCCCGGTACATCGGCTGAATCAATCAGCGACAGCCAGGTGGTGGCTGCAATTAGCATTACGGAGAAAATACCAGCGTTTTGGACAGATTCACCGCGCTTATGGTTCGCGCAATTCGAGGCCATCGTAGCCTCCCAAAAACAAGGTGACGAATATAAATATAACAGCGTCATCGCAAAATTACCAAAAGAGGTCATACATCAAGTCAGCGACATCCTGACGTCACCGCCAAACGCAGACAAGTACCTTAAAATCAAGGAAAGATTAATTGCGTGCTATGAGGAAAGCGAGCAACGACGCTTCCACAAATTGCTTTCGGAGATGGACCTAGGTGACTCAACACCATCACAGCTGTTGAGAAAAATGAAAGAAGCCAGCTGCGACAAAATGACCGAAGAAACCATCTTTTACTCAGCTCCGCAATATTTATATATTTATTATATATTTATATATTTATATATTTGATATATATATCTGATAATATATTTATATATTTATTATATATTATTATATATTTATATATTTTATATATTTTAATCTTGTTCCAACTGGTAAACCATCTTTTACTCACCTCCGCAATAGGAACGAGCTCAAAGCATTATATTTATTTGTTCAGATATACGATATGGAATTCATGGTGGACAACACAACACTCGGGTTCCTCGTGAGCGAGTCGGAGGGGAATTTGGCGCTGTTCATGTACCAGCCGCAGGCCAGAGAGAGCTATGGAGGTAGGTTTGCCTGAACCGATGATTTATTTTTCTATATCTTAATCAATTTAATAAATTATTATTTATATTGAAGGATGTTCTTTACTTCATAATAACATTTCTTGTTTGGTAGCTTTCTTAGTACCTGTTTAAAAGTAGTTAAGTTTGTCTTAATATCTTCTTAGTATTATAAAGACTATGAAACATCTCGCTACAGATTATA
This sequence comes from Eilema griseolum, assembly GCA_963662185.1. NCBI lineage: Eukaryota > Metazoa > Arthropoda > Insecta > Lepidoptera > Erebidae > Eilema > Eilema griseolum. The sequence goes on along the minus strand of OY759229.1, from coordinate 3,482,562 downwards.
AGAGTTAAACCCATGTTACCTGTCTATTTTTTATGTCTTAACCCTTGCTATAACGTTTTCAGGCCAGCGTCTTATCCGCAAGGGCGATTACCACGTAGGGCAGCAAGTGCACGCTATGTTCCGCATCAACGCCACACACATGCCTTACGATTCCGTCAGGAAACAAGTCACGATGTTCAGTGAGTACCGTTTTTCTATATAGTGCAAAAAAACCCCTCGCTGAAGCTGGTGGGGGTGGTTCTTCTTCCATCCTAGCGTTAATCCTAGTCACATCCGAAGCTTTCACCTCGCTTGTGGTCTGTTATACCCGTCTAAATGTAGATTTGACTGATCTTTGATATTTTTTGAGAAGCGACTGCCATATGACCTCTTCAACCCAAAGGCTATGTCGAAGCATTGCAGCTAGACCTGATGTTGGCCTTTTTTAAGGCTCCAACTACCCGTAATGACTGGCATAGATGTTCATATGGCAACTGGGACCGATGGCTTAACGTTCTCTCTGAGGCACTACCAGACTAATCTAAATATCCATATACACGCAAACAAATATTTGCACTGAGCGAGGTTCGAACCCGTGTCTCCTGCGTAACAGCCACATTCACTACCACACAGGACAACACGTGCAGGTCTTAGATGTCATCCGCACACGGTGCAGAACATCCGATCAAGAACCAAGCGGTTCGGAGACTCTTTCCTCTGTCGCACCATTAAGGCCTGGAATTCATTGCCAGCTCACGTGTTTCCATCTTCCTACAGTCCCGGGTCCTTTAAGCGGAGCGTGAAAAAGCATATGATGAGGCCGTCAAGCCGAGTGTCACCATTGTCACACGGTATGTGTAAGTAATGGTGACCCTCTTTTCTGGAACTTTGCCTTCAGCTTACCATCAGGCAAGGCGAAGTCTAATTGACGTGTCCTATATAAAAAAAAAAAACCACGCAACGGAAACTGTCGCAGTGGTGTAGTTGCGTCCCGGTAGGGGTGGTTATGTTGGACTTAAACCTACTATAACTGCATGATGTTTTACAAACATATACATAATCATGCCTTTATCCCCGGAGGGTTAGGCAGAGGTGAATTAACACCCACGTTTCACCAATTATTGAATTCGGTTCCACCTAATAGCGGGTGAGCCTATTGCCATCATCCGGGCACTATTGTTGACTCAAGCTATGCATTTTAAACAGCCCTATTCCCTAGTCGCCCTGTACGACACCACATGGGAAGAGATGGGGTGGTCCAAAATCTACTCTGCCGGGAACTACGCGGTTTGCTGTTTTGTTTTAAAGTAGAAGTATGAAACGTAAATTGAATGCTGTGGAAATGAGAAGTCTGAGAAGTAGTCGGCCTTATAATCGAGAGGTCTCGGATTCGAATACCGACGTGAACCCACTCCTATCACAAGCAATTATGCTTAGCTGGAGGGGTTAGAGGGAATATATTTGTAATATCGGTTCTAAAAGTACAACGGTACTGCTGCACATAAAGATTTTTTTTTCACCTACCCGTTGATAGATGGTGAAGATAAAGAAAAAGTTGTAAAAACATTATGTAACTTAATCACGCTTAAACTGACTCACGCTCGACTGTTTTTGTTCGTTTTCTCTTTTCATCGTTTATTTTAGTTTTGTTTATATAAGTTTATTTTCATCTCTCACTATACTTTTCTTTAGTTATTCGTAAAACACTTAGTTGTCCAATATTAAACGAACCAACAAAAAAAAGCGAATAATACCAGTCGTGTCGAAACGGCCATCATAGCGTTCAGCATTTATCTATAGTATGTAACATGTACCGTTTTTTCAACAGCCACGTTGGACGGTGGCGTTGGCTACGTGTTGCCCATCACTGAGAAGATGTACCGGCGGTTGCTGATGTTGCAGAATGTCATGAACAACTACTGCTGCCACATCGCCGGCCTCAACCCGCGCGCATACAGGTAACCACTTACTCTTAGCTGTACCAACTGTACCCAGCGCCATCTAGCGACGTCAAATCGAACTACCTCGATATTACTCACTAGTGCATTACTGATCCTGCATCGCGATAATGAAATTCTTGTGCTGATATAACATGACATTCCGAAGACAATCGTCTGATTGCGTCCAGCCAGTTGTGATCATCTTCCCTGCTCGGAAGACCCTTCTTTTGTGTTGAAGAAATCGTTCTGTTCCTCCACACTATTATCGAATCACAAACGATAATGGCCGGTGGTTCGTGATTTGATATAACACTTTAATCAATCAATTAGCCCACCGCAGTTCACAACTGGACATCAGTCTCTCCCAATGTGCACAAAACACTTACATAAATCTAATTGAGAAGTTCTTGAGTTTGCGCTAAGAGATATGGTGTGACGCTTCTTACATTTAATATCGAGACTGCGTTGGACCATCTATGTCAACCCTGAGAGAGAAGCCTGCGTCCGAGGTTCGTCCTTCAACCAGGAGGTTTACTACCTTGAAGAAGGGGGAAGTCATAGCAAGTACAACCACTAGTGCAGCACTAGCATAAGTAGATTTCTGGCATGTCGTTCAAAGCGCGAATCGCCGCCATATTTGCCAATGTCAACTGACAAGACAAAGTTTGCTCACTCAGTTTACTGCATGTACTAGTGGCACTCTCTGAGCCTGCCTTTATGTAATATCTCGTATTGCTACAGGACATACAAGTCAGCCCGTCGTCCGGTGGGCGGTGGTCCAGCTCGCGGAATACTGGACGGAGATCTCGTCACGCAGTACACATCTATGTCTAACGCCGAGAAACAAGATGTAAGTTTATATTTACATATATATAGTTTATATTTATATATGTAAGTTTATATTATACACCAGATGGCCCGCCCCCCATCTTCGCCTTTGAGTCGGTAATTTTAGTTTCCAAGTTTATGGTCACTGCTACGCTCAAGGGAGCGTCATGATATGTAACCTAAAACATTCGTCGATAAATCGACTACAATACTAAAATAATTTTTAAAAGCGAATCAGTAGTTCCTGAGATTAACGTGTTCAAACAAACAAACTTTAGCTTTATAATGTTAGTATAGATTACCATCCCTCTCGTCCGGTCGCATTTGAGGCTCTCGCTTCAGAATCAATTCAATCAGGGTTCTGTTCCGGCTTTTCCGCCTCCATTCCATACGGTTTTGGCCATTGGTATTGTCAACGCTAGAAAATAAGTCCCGCGGTCAAATCCGGAACTAAAAATGACATCACCGCCATACTGTGTGTTGATTGGTTCAGGCCATGACAGTACGGTTTAGAGTTGCCAGCACATCTTTTATGATGTACTAGTGGGAATTATAGCTTCTAACATGCATCTTCATCCCAATCACATCACAACATGCAAAAAAAAAGACACTAAAACATCCATGCATATTATATGTGGTAATATGCATAGATGTTTTAGTGTCTTTTTTATCATAAAAAAATATTAAATGTGTACCAAACTGGGCAAACTCTCGTCACAACACTTCGTGCACCTTTGATATAAATATCTCTGCATAACCCTAACGTTGACTGGTAGTACATGTATGTCTGTGGCATTAAGTCCGCCTTTGTACAATCTTTGTGTATTTGTGCAAAAAGTTTAAATAAATAAATAGCATGACGTACATACAGCAGCGGGGAGCTCAAATTAACCAATCATATAAAAAAGTTTCTTGATAATTTCTTTTTCACAAAAATGTAGCTTTGTGACGTTTGAGTTAAGATACACTCCATTAAACCATTACTGACACAGGATGGCAGGAGGATGACCATATAGTATGTTTCCTAGACCGTTTATCGACAAAGGATTTAGGCTATATGACATCATGCTACTACGTAAAGAGCGGAGCAGTGATTATAAATGTCCATACATTATTTAAAAACTAAAAAATATTATTGAAGCTAGTTAAGGGTATACATAGCATAGCTTAACTAGCTTGTGTTATGGAATCTAGAATGCGGATAAACATACTTAGATACTTCTCTTTTGTAAACACATACATGTCATACATAGAAACACCCAGACCAATGCATTACATATTCATGCATACAAATATTTGCACTGAGCGGGAATAGAACCCGCGCCTCCTGCGTAGCAGTCGATCGTTATACCGCTACGCCACAGAGGCAGTCTAAAAGTCCTTTTATGACATTTTGGATTGGTCCGTATAATGCACATGGTGCGAACTTGTTGAATTTGTTCAAGATGTTGGACGGTATTTGTAATACAAAGTGTACCCGTGTGTGACTAAACGTAAAAGCTAAATAATGTTATTTATATTTCAGATTGCCAAAAAGATTGGTACCAAAGTGGAAGAGATTATGACAGACCTCTACGAGATTGACAGACTTACGGCGCACTTCTAAATGCTGACTCTAGTTATTATTATTATTAGTTGTATAGATCACACAGCAAAAGAGATAAGTATACAACTTTCTTACAAAGTTGTATTTAAAATGTGTAAACTTATCTCTTTATGTATATCAATAATTGTAAATGATTAAAGCAATATTACTAGCAAGTAATAAAGTATGAAGCTTTTGTAGTTTGAATTTATTTGCTTCGTCCCTTTTTTTTTGCGTGCGATTAATCCGCACAGATATCTCCCCGCCGGAGCCAGTGGGAGAGGTAATGTCGGACTTGAACCGACTAAAACACACGCCGACTGAGGGTCGTTAGTAGCCGGAGGCATATGCTCGCCCCCTGCTGGCTCAGAGCCATTTCTTTCAAGCTGGCCCCCTTCGGGTGTGGGAACCACAGAATCCTTATCCAATCTCGGGCATGGGGAGGCACAACTCGCGCCGCCGCCGCGGTCTGCTTCTGCTAGGGTAACAGGCGGCTCCGCACGTCACCCCCAGGCCCCCATTCATGGAGGAATTTCAGTCACACCCTAGACATCTGCCACCTAAACTATTATTATTATACGTCCATTCCATAATTTGATTTTAATAGCACACATACATAAAATGGACGTATCAATCTTCTGTAGACTATCACTGAGAACAACCATCCAATGCACACGAACATAGCTAAGGACTAAGAAAAATCAGTGCTTCCACGTAGTCAAACTATTTTGTCAAACTGGTTTGACCACGAGGAATTATGATTCCTCGTGGTCAAACTAATCGAATTATTCACCCTGTGTTAATGTTTAATTGGTGTGTACAGTCGTAGTCAAACTATTTTATCCAATTGATTTGACTACGAGGAATTATGTTTCCTCGTGGTCAAACTAATCGAATTATTCACCCTGTGTTAATGTTTAATTGGTGTGTACAGTCGTAGTCAAACTATTTTATCCAATTGATTTGACTACGAGGAATTATGTTTCCTCGTGGTCAAACTTCATTCACATTGCGGCCTCTTTTCAAAACGTGCATGCAGTTTATGTATTCATTATACAGTCATAGATAATAATATAAGTAATAAGTTGATGTCTAATGTCAGGTACAGCGACGCGACGTTTGTGAAATTGTTTTCCTTATCATATTAGTACCTAACTATTATTAGTAGTATTATTAGTAATATTATTATTATTAGTAGTAGTTAAGATGAATTTAAAATATGTGAAACGTAAAGGTGGAACAGTTCTTCTACTGGAAGGCCGGCAATACTATAAATGGCGTACATATAAAAATGAGAACGTTTTCTGGGCTTGCAGCCAGCGAAGAAAGGAAAAGTGTCGGGGATCGGTTACTCTGAAGGTACCATACCAAATTATTACCTCCAGTATTATATATGGAGAATCTTCTCTTCTCTCTTCAGCTCCAATTATTCTATATTCCGCTTCATTAATTCAATATATTCTATTTTGTTACTTAGGATAAAGTCATAGTTAAATGCAATAGCCACACATGCAATGCCGATTTTAAAAAAAATGAGATGGATGTAGTCATTGATGAACTAAGACATGAGGTAGTTAGTAACAGTGACGTCCCTATTCCGGATGTATACAAAGAAAAAAAGAAGTCGGTTGAAGATCGAGTTACGTTGCCATCTTTCGGCAGCCTCAAGTCCGATTTGTATAACAGGAAAAAAAAGACGTGCTTCCGATACTTCAAAGAGGTAACAGTTCCTGATAGCTTGAAATCATTTCTCTTGGCGGATTATATTGACGAAACACGGCGGATTATGGTTTTTTGCTCTGAAACTAATCGGGAAAGAATGGTTCAGTTAAAAGAGTTTTTCGGGGATGGTACATTCTTCAGCTGCCCAAATCCTTTTTCTCAGTTATATACAATGCATGGTGATCTATCTACTTCGATAACAACAACGCACGTGCTCCCCGTTATTTACACTTTAATGACGGATAAAACTGAAGAATCGTATACTATCTTGTTCTCTATGTTACAGTCAAGAATACCCAATTGGACTCCTAAAAAAATTCATCTTGATTTTGAAACTGCTGCGAGCACGGCCATTTCAAGCATTTTTCCCGACATTCAAATCATAAACTGTTTTTACCATTTCACTAATTCCCAATGGAGGCGGGCAAAAAAACTAAAAATCAAGAGCAAAGATGGAAACAGAGCTGTTGGACTATGTTCAGCACTCGCTTTACTCCCCGATGACAGAATTGCGGAAGGGTGGTGTTACATTAAATCTGATACTCCTAACACAGACAAAATTCAAAAATATTTTAAATATTTCGAGAATACGTGGCTAAAAAATGAATTCTTCATAAAGCAATGGTGCGTATACGGACAAAGACATCGCACAAATAATGTTGTGGAGAGTTGGAATGCCCAACTAAATAAAGCGATGAAAAGGCATCATCCAATAACAGTTGCACGTTTGCTCACAACATTATTACAAAAAGAAATAAGTTTCTGTGAAGAACCATCTCCTCGTCGGAGTGAACATGTGTATAGAGATGATTTCATAACAAAATGCCAAATGGAGTTGATCCATAATGAAATAGATGTTGGTTATTTTTTAAATAAAGTGCGATAGGGATTATTTTTGAATGAACGTCTACAAATAAATGAACATCTACATAACAAATGAACGTCTACAAAACAAATGAACGTCTACAAAACAAATGAAAGTCTACAAAACAAGTGAACGTCGAAAAACAAAAGACAATCGTAAAGTGATCTGACAACGATTGCGATTGTAAAAAATGGGTGCATGCAATTTTCGACCTTATCGACATTGCTCAGTTTCCTATTTTTTTTACATATTCATGATCAGTGTCATCTATATTACCCAATAAAAGTGTTTCTAAAGTTTTGTCGATAAGGTCGAAAATTGCATGCACCCATTTTTTAAAATCACAATCGTTGTCAGATCACTTTACGATTGTCTTTTGTTTTTCGACGTTCATTTGTTGGGTTATGGGGCTAATCGTCCGAGCCAAGACTGATCCTCGGACGAGTTGCCTCATTCGTAAAACGTACGTATGTATTCGGCTACACTACAGGATTTAAGTTAAATCTAATGGTATTATTGGTAACACTTACTTGCATAAATGTACACATTTTTAACTTAAGATTGATACAGGGTGGGTCGATGAACTAGTTTGACCACGAGGAAACGTAATTCCTCGTGGTCAAACCAGTTTGACAAAATAGTTTGACTACGTGGAAGCACTGAGAAAAATTATATCGATATTTTATTTAAGCCGGGTTTGATTAGACTCAGACTAGAAGCTAAATAGACAACTTATACATAAAACTTAAAAGGACGGAGAAAGGGAATTTATAGTTAGTAGGTAAATAAACTATTAGGTTTAGGTTTTTAGTAGGTAAAAAAACTATATCTATTAAAATATAGTACTATATGTATGAAAATATAGTTTTTTAATAAATAAGTTAGTATTTTTGTAGTTCTTTATTTTTTATTTCTCTAACAATAAATGAATCTATTTCTAACTATTTTTTGTGCCTGCGTGCGTGTATGTGTGATGAAAAACATGATTTTTTCACATCTACCTCAATATGGGTATATATATATATAATATTTAAAAACTTTCGGTATCCTCTATTTGCACCCTCTCACATATTAATCTAATAAATTATCACTCAACTGCACTAAAGCAAAATGGACCTGTAAACAAACTTGTTCAACTGCACGGAGGAGCTGTCTACCACTTTCACAAGGCGCATGGCACAGTACGAAGAGGACTTGAAGAGCTGCAGGTGAGTCTACAATCCATAGGGTCTTGTATGGAAGGGTGCACAGAAGAAGTAGGGACAGACGGAGGAGCCAATTTCTGCGCGAACTCCTGGATCCAGACAGAAGAATCATTTGAAGCTATGTGGTTAGATGATATAGAGTATTTGAACTTTCTAATATTTTTCCATACCAAGGATGAGCGTGTACGTGGAGATAGATTCTCGCAAAACCTGTGCCAGCCATCACGTTTCTTTTGGGAGAGGAGTCTGACTGTTTCAGCAGCCACCCTTTCATAGTTCAGGTAATTTGACTGGGACTTAACTCTTATATATGCTTTTTCAGCCTCTTTCCTCTTTTTACATGCAACTGTACACGTTTGATCCCACCAAGGTGGGAAGGGAGATTAGAATTAGATTAGAATAGAAGAATACAGAAGGGAGATTATTCCTGGGAGGTTTCTTGACTGGAAATGACTTGTCCGCAGCAATCAGGAGAGCATTCTTGAAGCAGGAATATACAGAGTGATAGTTATCGGAGTTCGAAGATGGCAATGGTTCTATCTCGCGGTCCAGCCAATTAGAATATACCTCCCAGTGAACTCTTGAGAGGTTGTATATAAGAAAGGGATTGGATTTAGGGTTATGTACTTGGCTGGTAAGTGATGCTATGAAAATGGGAAAGTGATCACTTCCGTGGGAGTTACTTAATACCTGCCATATAAGACATGAAGCGTGAGAAGGAGAACATAGCGACAGGTCAACAGCAGAAGGGCCGGGGTGCGACAAAGTCGGTCTGCGAGTTGCACTGCCATTATTCAGAATGCAGAGGTTCAGAGAAACCAAATAATCAAGAAATGAAGAAGACAAGCTATCACATTGATATGATCCCTAAGAGGTATGGTGAGTATTGAAATCACCGAGGATGACTATAGGAGGAGAGATAGAAGATATGATGTGAGTAAGGTCAGCAAGTATGGAAGAATTAGGGTATGGAATGTACACAGAAAGAAAAGAAATGTTCATTGTTCTAATGCCAACAATATGAAATAGGTCACTGTGAGGGAGGTTGGAAATTTGGGAGAATATAATACTTCTGGAAACCTACATAGTGGCTCCAGCACGGCCGTCATTTCTGTCATCCCGAAAGCAGGCGAACCCAGATATCCTAAAACGGGAATTGGGCCTAAGCCACGCTTCCTGAATAGCAACAATAAGCGGCTTGTATTTATTTATTAAATATATTAATTCATTCTTTTTATCGTGAATACTCCTACAGTTCCATTGCAGAAGGGGAGGGAATTTGACTGGAAAGAATTAACAGCTGAGAAAGTGTGACTTTAAATTTGTCCGGAAGCTCAGTATCACTGAATCTGGTTAACATGTTGATGAGGGTGGAGAGAAGTAAATCAAGAAGGTTATCGTTTGATGAAGATTTTGATTGTTCAACTAAGAGAGTCGAGCCATTAGGCATGGAAGAAGGGGGAGATTAGGTAATATGGTTATGTGCCTGTCTGTCATAGCCAGGATTCGAGGCAGGGTTATGTTGTCTGTGGGGGGAGTATATCGTTTTCCTATAAGAGTTTGGAGATGGGCCCTGAGAGAGGGGAGAAGACAATTGTTGGGAGCTGAGGGAGGAAAATTGTTGAGAACTAGGCTGGTTTGAATGTATAGGACGAGCGGTGTCTGCAAAAGAGCCTCCAAGTAAGAAATGTTCTCCTGCGACATGGTGATTTTAATGGACTTCTGACGTGAATGTTCAGGGCAGGAAGCGTCTTCAGCAGAATGGGGACCAGAGCAAAACAGGCATGTGGGGGTTTGGGTGGAGCAAGTTGCACCCTCATGGGCTTGGCTACAAAGAAAACATCTAGGAGAGGATCTGCATTGAGAAGTGACGTGTTCAAATCTGCAGCACTTGAAACTCTGTATTGTGGGGAGGTCATATGTCTCCACTGGTAAAGAATTATAAAAACAATACACATAAGATGGTAATTTTTGACCAGGGAAAGTGACAACTATGGTCTGGGTAGGCACATATGTGGGGATGTTGTTTTCACTTGTGACTCTCCTATTTAACCTCCTGGCCTTCATAACAGATCCAAAGCCCAGTGGAACCTCTATGGACTGAACCACCTCCTCAAAGGTCCATTCCACGGGCACCTGCCTAATAATTCCCATAACATACAAACGAGGGAATTGAAGTTTCGTACTTAGCCCTAGCTAGAGCGGGATGGGATAAAAAATTGTTAGCATCGTTAGCGACACGTTAGCGTTTCGACCAACGCGTTTTACGCCTCCAGGTACAATATTTTTAATATTGTTGAGAGATAGGAAATGTCCGAATTTAATTGATCGGAAAACTGTTCCTGATGACGAATCTCCTACCTCTCTGGTGACATGGACTAAAAAGGGGCCTGAGTCCGATTCCGAATAAGTGGCAGGCTTATCTGCGTAATACGGGTGAATATAAGTGGATTGGACAGGAGGAGCAGATTCAGTCGGATCTATTATAATTTTTTTATTAGCACCAGGATCTAGCTGTGCTTCATTAGGGCGCTTTTTGGAGGAAGAACTAGCAGATCGACTGAGAAGTAACCTCAGAGGGTCTTCATCACCTCCCGGGTCGGGTGGATGATGGTTATCCATATTATAATCCTAGGTTAAATGCTACTTCTAGTAGGTACTTACCCAGACCATATAAGTAGACTAAGTACACACAAACAACACAAAGGCAATAAAATACTTCAACAACACAGTATTAACAATGATATTTCTTTTGGAATTGACGACCACTTGTAGCAAGCACGATGTCACCGATCCAACCCTATCTGCAATGTTCATGTAGGGGGACCTTGGATCGTTTCGATAATATGACAGAGTGCGTTACCAGTTAGGGTGCCCTGATATGACAACGCTGGAATCAAAATATTACTAGGTATGTCAATGTGAAAGGGTTAACCAACACAATTTATTTTTGACATTTTGGGGGTTGTTTTTTTATGACGAGAGTTTTTACCCGACTGCGCCAGCGAGGGTAAAGTTTTACGCTTATGTATCTATTTTTATCACGCGGAGTACGTAATACATTTTAAATATGATTGACAACACGTATAAGTTTGGAGAATAGTTCTCAGATTCTATCTTTATACTAATATGGTAATATTGAAAGGTGGGAGGCAAGCAGACGGCCCATCTGATAGAAAGTGGTTAGCGTGGCCTACGGACGGGTGCAATACCAGCGGAGTTAAACTCGCGCTGCTGGCCCTGTAAGCACAGAAAGTTTCTGTGCTGTCAATCAAAGAATCAAAGAATCAATTTCATTTATTCAGTTTAGGCACACAAAGAGCACATATGAACGTCAAAATTTTACAATTAGGTATGTCAAGAAATAATATAAAAATATTAAATAATGTAAAAATAAACCATTGGAAAATGATTCTTTCGCTGGTTTGGTTGGTTAGTTCTACTGAGAAGATACCAGCAAGAAACTGAGCGAATTACATTAGAATTAGATTATTTTTCTTTTTTAAATTTGCTTTAGTTTACAATTTATTTTGTGCGAGCAAGCAAGAGACTTATGTTGACCACGCATTTACATCATTATCCACTTTATAGTAACCTTTGCTCATTAAAGTTTTTTCACTTCTATTTTAAATTTATTTATTGGCATATTAATCAAATCCTGAGGAATTTTATTAAATATTTTTATACAGCTGCCTACAAATGAATCACCAACCTTGTGAAGCCTAAGTTTTGGTACAACTAGTTTACTTTTGTTTCTCGTATTAAAATTGTGTACATCAGATAGTTTTTCGAAAAGATTTAGGTATTTTCGTACATATTAGATATTATTATAAATATTAATGCAGAAGACAAACCAGGACAAGTCTTTGGTCTTTCCACTGATAGCACTAAAACTCTCCAGTGGGATTTGGCTACTCTTTATATAAGTTTTGTTAATCGAACATTAGATATATTGATTAAATCATCGCATCTACTTGTATATAAATCTATAATCAGCCTTTAAAAGTGGACACTTCGCTTCTGCGTTTCGGCACGAAGGTACTTACTTATCTAATACCTGCATCCATCCCTGCAATTCTGGCCTCTTCTATAGTTTCTTACACTTTCTGCCCCACATAAAAAAAGAAAAAAAATCACTGATCCAGGGCATCGGAACTGGGAATACCATTTCTTAGGGCCCTTAAATAGAACTAGTTAGAAATATCAAAACATGGTTATAGAGAAAAGATTAACTTAAATGTTGGTGTAGTTATACCTCGGAATATCTTGGGCCTCATAATGTGCTCTGAACGCGCAGTAAGTACACGTTTCTTGATTTATTCTTGGGCATCTTTTGTGGATAGCACGGGGTGGACGAGCTCAACTTCATCTAGCATAGATTTTTAAGCCGCTTAGTCGGGAACAAGCAGAGTAGAACTTGGACCACCGCATCTCTTCCCATTCGGTGTAGTACAAGGCGACTAAGGGATAGGGCTGTTTAACATCAGACATATATCTACAGCCCAGACTCAGCCTCAGATGCATGACTTGAGTCAACAATAGTGCCCGAAATACGGTAATAGGCTCACCCCAATAAGGTGGACCGAATTTTAAATTCACCTCTGCCTAACCCTCGGTATTCGTACATTTCAAATTTGGAACGTAAAGTAAAAACTGTTGAATGTTGATACCACTGTACAGGCTTAGCGCGCCTTTATGTAATGTCATCAGTTTGACAGCTACAAAAAGTTGCGCATTGTTGCTGGTTGGTTGCTCTTTCGCATTACCGTTTCTATTCGGTTCCGTATAGCAAAAGTAAAAAATAATTTAATCTTCATAGACCATAGAATCGGCACTTACAAAACGTCGATATAAAAAGAAATATGAAAGAAACGCGGCCCCGACCTAAAAAGACCCCGGCAAAAGACTCAGCGGGCAATTTACAAACATTTACTAAGTCTATTCAGTGTAAACTTGAGTAGCATAGTTGAGCGAACAGCTCATTTCCAAGCTTGTTTATCATCTAAGTATTCTTGGATTTTGTATTGCCTTTTTGGCACAATTTACTCTTTACTATATTAAGCGTATACAGTTGTCCTGTAAAGACACAATATTGTTTTTGTGTCTGGTATTTTTTTATACCGCTTAGGTGGCAGACAATCTCACGGCCCACCTGATGGGAAGTGGTTACCGTGGCCTATGGACGTATGCAACACCAGGGGTGTTACACTCGCGCTGCCGACCACGAAGAAACCTTTTGATGCCCCTCTTGAAGAACCCCATATTGTAGGTGCTTGGGAAAACCGCAGCAGGGAGGTCATTCCACAAGTTGAGATGTGACTTGAGTGTGCGTGGGATGAAGATTCTTTCATACCGCACAATGCGCACCGTCTCAGTTCGTAATGTGTGAGGATGAATTCCCTGCCTATGGCGAGAGGTGCGATGATAGAATGTAGTTGTGGGCATCATGTCAAACAATTCATCTGAGCACAAACCATTGTATAGGCGGTAGAACACACATAGCGAGGCAAAGTCCCTCCTAAGGCTAAGAGGTTCCACACTACCTGCGAGTATAGGACTGTCAACCAGACTCAACGCTCGTCTTTGCACCGAGTCGAAGGGGTCAAGCTGGTATGCAGGCGCTCCAGAAAAAAGGTGACATCAGTACTCCATGTGGGGCCGGACCTGTGCCTTATAAAGAAGGAGTTACTGCCCCAAACTCTTAAAAATTATGAGATCTTTTTTCTTACATACATTAGGTTCTCGAAAATATATTGTGGCACTACGACAGCCAGTCTATTAGTAAGTATCTATACTTAGTAGGTTTTCAATGAGAAGAAATGTACACTTTGGAGGTTACTGGACCATTAAATATCACTTTCCATTGTCCAAATACCAAAAAGGTATAAAATAAGACTTGCTTAATAACAACAATAACCTAGCAAGTGCAAGACAGAACAAAATGACTAAAAGAATACATAACGAATACATTTTTTTGTAAGTAATTGTACTGCCGATTTAAACTTCCTCATCGCATTAATTCAAATGAAATTCACAGATTCAAACATAAACATTCATTTCATGTATTACTATCGAATTCCGTTCTAAATCTGTGTCCATAACTCATTGATATTAATTTCATTACTGACCTAATAATATAAGGTATTCGAACATTCGCAATTACGGGCCTCTCACGAAAGTTCACCAAAAATAACAATCTCTTTATAAACCCATAAGTCATTACAATACAATACAATATATCTTCGGATCAAAACGGCACAGTTGCAAAACGACAACAAACAGTGAAAGCTATAGAGTACAGTCGCACGCAGAAGTGGCATAACGCATTCCAAGTTAACGATCACGTTAGATGTTAAACCTTTCAACTGTTTAACTGTCTGTTTTTTTATACTATTTACATGGCAGACAAGCACATGGCCTACCTGATGAAAAGTGGTTACCGTGGCCTATGAACGTGTGTAACATCAGAGGAGCCACACTCGCGCTGCCGACCCTGTAAGCACAGAGTTTCTGTGCCATCAGTGTAGAAGACAAAGCAGGACAAGCCTTTAGTCTTCCCAATGACAGTACAAATTCTCCAGTAAGCTCTGGCTACCCTACTCACCGCCGGGAACACAACACGAGGTTGTTATTATAGCCGCGGTATTCTATAGGGCGGAGGTACATCGCCAGTCAAACTGCTCAATTGGGTGGAAATACCGCCATGTCCTACTTACTGTGTACTGCTAACATGCATAAACCATATAGGCACCAGACGAGAGAATAGACAAGGTGTGGCGTGGTCGCGATATTCGAGATCCACGCAGGCGGAGCTTTGGGCAACAACTAGTAGCACAGACTATATAATAGTAATACACTAGTAGTACCTAAATAAATAGGTAAATAAATAACAATATTTTTATAGACTTTCGTATTCCATGATATACAATTATGTTTACGAGAATTATTAACGCAATCATAGGAGTAAGTACATACATAGGTGGTAGACAAGCACTCGGCCCAAATGATGTAAAGTGGTTACCGTGTCCTATTAACGTGTGTAACACCAGGGGAGTCACACCCGTGCTGCCGACCCTGTAAGGACAGAGAGTTTCTGTACCGTCAGTGCAGAACACAAAATTTGGACAAGCCTTTGGTCTTCCTACTGACAGCACAAAAACTCTCCAGTGAGCTCTGGCTACCCTACTCACCACCGGGAACATAATACGAGGTAATTATATCTGTAGGGTGGAGGTACTTCCCCATTCGGACTGCTCAATTGGGAATGGAAGTACCGTCGTCGTGTCATATCTTCTACAAGACTTTGACGATTTGCCTGACGTTTCGACCAAGTCGCAGGCTGACTCAGCCTGTGACCACGGCTTATACCGAAAAATTAAAATCCCGAAGTAGAAATATCCGAATTAACTATATTAACCGCGGTAGCCTAGTGGTAATGGACTGCTGAGACGAGGTCTCGGGTTCAATCCCAGGTCTTACCATGGCACACACCAATGACTTTTCGATGCTTTTCGAAGTAATGTGTTTAGTTATCGCAGGTTCATAAGTGCACGGTTAATGGCAATAGGTTCGCCACCTATTACATTGGGACCAAAACATAAACTGGCGAAATGTGGGTGCTAGTACCTGTGCTTGCCCTTTCGGGGATATAGGCGTGAGTTTATGTTACATAATAATACCGGTTATGTTAACCAAGAATATTGTTTTCCTTACTCTGAGTTTTAAAAACTTCTGAAAGCGACAGTACTCGGTACAGTTGCAATAATAAACTAAAATAGACAAAAAAGTGCAACGCGCATGGCAGTTATGTAAACACATGGGCTTGCGCCTTTTACCGGAAATTTTTGTACAGTCGGACGCAAGAGCGTTTCGACATTTAGGGAAATACTACGTCACGATCTACTCTCGTGGGCTACTATTAAAAAAAAGAGGCGACAATATTATTACCTCATCTTGGTAATGGTAGACAATTTGGCATCAAAATCATTGGACGGTAGATTTCTGTTATTCATTTAGTTTTATTTGACTGCTGTGGACAGTGGAAGCGAGTGAGACAGCTGTGTGAGAGGTCCCAGGTTCTATTGGTGGGTGGGATAAAGCATTGTACGTACTGTATACCGATAAAGGTCTATCTGGCACCCCATCTGGCATATCATACTCACTGCCATTTTAGAAATGAATCAGGATTTTTAACCGACTTTTCAGATCATCGTCCTTAATATTATTGGGGTTAGTCGCGATTTCCTCCTTTCTAAATCCTCTCGAAATTTTCGAGGGATATCGTGACTAATTCAAAAATTGACAGTAATAGATATTAATTATGGAGGAAAGAAGTAATCATATTCTGTGCTCTGTGGGAGATACTAATAGCTGTTCTTTATTTACATGTAAACATACAATTTAGGGTTAGACAGTGGTGAATTAACACCCACATTTCACTAATCATTAAATTCGGTCCCACGTAATAGGGGGTGAGCCTATTGCTGTTTTCCAGTCACTATTGATGACTCAAGCCATGCATTTAAGGCCGAGTCTGGGCTGTACATATCTGTCTGATGTTAAACAACCCTATCCCTTAGTCGCCTTGTACTACACCCTATGGGAAGAGATGGGGTGGTCCAAATTTTCATTTTGCCGGGAACCACGCGGCTTTCTTCATTTAATTAGACCAATTAATAATTTTTGGCTAAAAAACGTCAGTGAAGATATTTTTTACTGCGATCGCTTTAAATCACGAACTAGCGTAGTAGGTACCTAGTTAATTTGTTGTTACTAAAATATAAGGTAGATAAATTAGTTACTTACTTAGCGTACTTAGGTACTTAGTCTAGAATGGAATGAAATCTAAAATTGCTCCGTGTGAAACATATAACTTCTCGCCTCAACGACAATTTTAACTATGGGAATCTAAACCCTAGCTTTCTCAGTGACCTCAATTACTTCAAGCATTCTATAAGACATGAAAGTGCATTAATACAATTTTTATTGGAATAGTTTGTTTGTGATAGAAATTTTTCTTATTTAATTGGAGAGGTATTTTGATCAGACTTTAAATCTACCGAACGTTTAATCGCAATTACATCCAATTGGGTATTTGACTATACAAAAAAATATGAAATGTATTGGATATGATAGCTTATACTTAAATATATATATACAAAATATAATTCACAAAAAGATAAAATTGAAATATTTTATTTTTACAAAATAATATTGAGATTTTTATCTGTATTTCACATAAGGCAAAACGCAGAAAATCTGTTGACAGTTCGCGTGACGTAACTATAAAAAAATTACTTAGCGTAGTGGAAACTTTCGTTGGTTGGTCTCTTCGTAGATATTATACTCGTATAATGACGTCATGTGCAGAATGACACGTGACTTATCGTGTCTCGCGCACTTTTTAAGGTAAATATGTGAAAATGTATTTTATTTTCTAATTAATAAGGTTTTACGGGAAAATGATGAATTGCAACAGGTATTAAATACATTTCTACATCTTTTAAAAAATCTTTTAAAATAGGTTTCCTAAATTTGTCAAACATGCAAATGTGTTCCAACGTTTGGCGTGTGTAAATGGAGATACGATCGAAAATAGACGATAACTGACAACCAAACGGACAGAGCCGCTGTCATCAGCCAGTGATAATATTATTATTAATAGCCTTTGGGCTTCGTAGCTGTTTGTATATTGTATGTAGAAGTTTTGAAGCCGCCCAACTTTATTAAATTAGTTGTCTGTTTGTTGCTGACATCTGGACAAGTTTCCGTAATGGAATCGGAGAGAGAAAGGAATTTGCTAGCGCCGGTTCGGGAGGCAATTTGGAAAAATATAAAACCTTTAACGTACTCTAAAGCACTTCTCGTGTTTATTACTGAGCTCCTCTAGACAAGGGGCGATATGTTTGTAGAAGAGAAATGAAAATAGGGTAGTTTCCAGAGTCATCGAATACTTACCAATACTACTTAATGTCTTGAGTCATAGTATCAACTGAAACTCCGTAGTAACGGCGGTAAGACCCATCATGGGGGAGTGGCTAGAGAGGCCACACGGCAGCCTCTCGTACCGTCTGACGCAGATGATCACCGAACACGGGTGCTTCGGAAAGTATCTGCGTCGGATGGAGAAAGAGCCAACGTCCGAGTGCCATCACTGCGACGCGAGCGAGGACTCAGGTTCGCACACGCTCACCGAGTGTCCGGCGTGGGAGACGCCGAGGCGGGAGCTTGTGGCGGCCCTGGGAGTGAGAGTTCTCACGCTCTCCACCTTGCTCGCGGCGATGGTCCGCTGCGCGGATGCGTGGGCGGCCGGCGCCTCCTTCTGCGAGCAAGTAATGCTCGTGAAGGAGGAGGCGGGGCGGGAGCGGCAGCGGGAGCGACGAAGGATCGCAAGCCAAGCTGCCCGCGTACGAAGGCAACTCGGGCGTCGGAGGTCGATGAACGACCTCCGCCCCCCATGAGCGCCGGCCTGGGGGTGACAGGTGGAGCCGCCTGTCACCCTGGCAGAAGCAGGCCGCGGCGGTGGCGCGCCTGGCGCGCCTCCCCGTTTCCGGGGTCGAGTTGGGGACTGTAGTCCCCACAACCCGAGAAGAGGGCCAGATCGTGAGAGATGGCCCTGGGTCGGCCGGGGTGCGAGGGATATGCCTGTCAACCTCACCTTCGGCAACCAAAACGACCCACAGGCGGCGTGCGTTTTAGTCGGTTCGAGTCCGACATAACCTCCTCCACCGGCTCCGGTGGGGTGGTATCCGTGGGGATTTTGCGCACGTAAAAAAAAAAAAAAAAAAAAAAAATATTGTAAAATGTACAGTTCACGATAATAAAATAAAAAAATAGGACACAACCCTATTGATTAATCTCATAAGTATACAGGATTGACAAATGATTACAGGGCTTATTTTTTTTATACAACTTAGGTGGCAAGCAAGCATACGGTCCACCTGCTGGAAAGTGGTTACCGTGGCCTATGAACGTGTGTAACACCAGAGAAATTACACCCGTGCTGCCGGCCCTGTAAGAACAGAGATTTTCTGTGCCGTCAGTGCAGGTCACAAAATCAGGACAACGCATTGGTCTTCCCACTGATAGCACAAAAACTGCCCATTGAGCTCTGGCTACTCACCGTCGGAAACACAACACGAGTTTATACTATTATAAACACTCTCATGGAATTGAGATGTATTTAGACGTTTATAACTTTTAAGGAAGTAGGACAAGGCGTTTTTATAATAAATTATTATTATAACATAAACAACATAAACTCACGCCTATATCCCCGAAGGGGTAGGCAGAGGTGCTAGCACCCACATTTCGCCAGTTTATCTTTAGGTCCCAATGTAATAGGTGGCGAGCCTATTGCCATTAACCGGGCACTTATAAACCTGCGATAAATACACACGTAACTTCGAAAAGCATATTATTATTAAGTATAATAAAATATTTTATTATTATTTTTATAATACCACGGATTATCCGTGGTATTATAAAAACGCCTTGTCCTACTTCCTTAAAAGTTATAAACGTCTAAATACATCTCAATCCCATGCATTCTTCATTCTACTCTGTTATACGATAGACAACAAATGACCTTGTTTAGGAAGGCAGTACGAACTCTGACTTAACCTGTCTGAACTTAGTATTATTCCCGTTAACGTTACATGCTAAGCTAAATTGCTTGTGTTAGGAGTGGGTTCAGGTCGGTATTGTAAGTGTGACCTTTCGATAGTAAAGTCAGTCAAGTTACCGACAGTACTTCGGAAATTAAACTTCAAATTTGATAGAATGTCCGAAGAGACACTTCAGTTGGCCGGTGTGCAAAGGATATGCTTGTTAAACTCACCTTCGGCAACCAAAAACGACCAACAGGCGGCGTGTGTTTTAGTCGGTTCGAGTCCGACATAACCTCTCCCACTGGCTCCGGTGGTGGGGATATCTAACCGTGGGGTTGTTTCTCACATAAAAAATAAAAGATGCATCAGTGCCTGTTAACATTCCCCAAGATTTTTGGTAAATAACTGTTTACTGATCTTTATTTACCCAAAATAAAACAATGCAAAGAATAAAACAATACAATAAAGAAATAGTGTGTAAAGTACTGGAATTGATTTTTGTTACACAATAATAAAGTTCCCACTTGGTATTTTAGCTAGAAGGATACGTAGTAACTTGTATTAAAGATACCAGTTTTCTCCCTTCAACTTATACTATACGAGTATAAGCAACCATAAACATAAAAGGAATTTAGCCAATAATTATAATTTAGAAACAGCTAAAGCCCCATTTTGGTTTTTTTCTCTGCAGCGGCCAACTTGGGTACGCAGGCGGTTTAAAGACTTCAAAGTTGGCCACTGGAGCAGACGGCAGGTCTTCGCTTGATCTGATGAAACCTACCGGACCTTTGCTCTCTCGCTCGCTGTGGGGGACTTTCTGTAGCCAGAGTGGATCTCATGAAGCGCCAGCGGGTTTTTAATCGGATATAATTACAGGGTGGGCAGCGCGAGTGTGAGGAGTCATACTCGCGATGCCGACCTTGTAAACGCAAAGGAGTCCATAGCCCATAGTAACCACTTCCTATCAGGTGAGACGTGTGCTTGTCTACCACCTAAGTGGTTTAAAAAAATGTAGGTAGGTACTACCCTATTTCTTTAGTATCTTTTTACCTATGGACCTATGGACGTGTACGATATCAGGGGAGTTACACTCGCGCTGCCGACGCTGAAGAAACCTTCTAATGCCCCTCTTGAAGAACTCCATATTGTAGGCACTTGGGAAAACCGCAGCAGGGAGTTCATTTCATAGCTTGAGTGTGCGTGGGATGAAGTTTCTTTCGTACCGCACAGTGCGCACCGTCTCAGGCCGCAATGTGTGAGAATGAATTTCCTGCGTATGGCGAGCGCTGCGATGATAGAATGTAACTGTAGGCATAATGTTCAACAATTCATTTGAGCGCAATTCACATTCGAAATTTCGGACCGACAGATTTCAATATTAAACTTTTACATACACATAATTTGGTCACTACCGAATTATGTATCGTTACCGAAAGTTTGAAAGGCTTAGAAATATTGGCCTCAATAACCGCTAAGCATCACATGTAGTATTTTACCTTGGTAGTAGAAAACTAGCAAGTCGCTTTCAATGGCCGCACACTTAGTTACACTTTGCTAGTCTTGTGTAGTCACTAGTTAACTGAATACAATGCATTTGATCGCAATCCCGATTCGCTTTATTTCCGCGCCGTCTTTTTTAAATACTCGGCTAAGTAAAACCGCTTGACGTAACACGTTCATTTTGTGATAGTCATCGTGGTATATTGTGTGAATCATGAATCAAATACGATTGTACACGTAGAGAGGACCGATGAAAGAAGATTGACGATACAGATTTATGATGTCTGCGTGAATGAGGTCGACTGGTTTTTGATGCTATTAGGCGCTGTAACTTATTTGTAGACCGTGAGCTTGCTCGTATAAAATACTCGCGATTTAAAACATTACAATATTCCAGAGTATTGGTAGGTCGACCTTTCGCTACGTGTAAAATATTACAACATCACCTGTGATCTGTCCTTACGATTGGGTTCTATCCGATTCTGGAGTATACTTCAGTAAAGCGTTTGATTTAAAAACTGAAAAAGACAATGTAACAAACAATAAACGAACTTCGGGCAAAGCTCAGACGTAACTTGGAAATCACGATGAAGATGAGGATCAGAATTAAGTGAGGACTTGATACTTCCCCGGTCGAGTCTGTTAATGCTTTACCACACCCAGAAATTAGTTCTAGGATAGCATGCATAACAGTAGCATCGGCTACTACTGGATTAAGAACACTTTGTCTTCATCTATCTCTCATCAGACGACTGAATTTTTGGAATGTTAATAACATAACAAATCTACAACCAAACTGTAACTGAACAAAAGCAAAAAATGTGCTTTAATGTCTAAAAAGTAAAAAATAAACGAGTAATAGTAGTGTCGGAGTACTTTCTATTTATACAGACTGATGAAACCAAGCGCCAAAATGATTTTTACGCTTATTTTTAAGCGAGATTTTAAGCTTTTTATGGTAAGTATTTTTGACAGATTTGGGGTACTCATACACGTGGGGTAGGGAATATACGAAAACTTCCCATCTTAACATAACATAGCATAAAGTCACACCTGTATCCCCGAAGGGGTAGGCAGAGGTGCTAGCACACACATTTCGCCAGTTTATGTTTAGGTCCCAATGTAATAGGTGGCGAACCTATTGCCATTAACCGGGCACGTATAAACCTGCGATAAATACACACATAACTTCGAAAAGCATCGAAAAGCTATTGGTGTGTGCCATGGTAAAACCTGGGATCGAATCCGAGACCTCGTCTCAGCAGTCCATTACCCATACCACTAGGCTACCGGCCGCGGTACTAACCTATATTAGATATTATAATAGTTGAACAGATAAAATCTTCACAATTAGCGTCGGTAGCTTAGTGATAAAGGAAAAGGCCTTACGATCAAAAGGCCCTGGTTCTAATCCTGGCCTGCTTCATGTCTGGTCTTTTATATCGGTCAGGTGGCAGAGGACCTGATGGGTAGTGGTTACCGTGGCCTATAGACATGTGCAATATTCCCGTGGGGCATCATTCCCGTGCCCCAAACCTTCTAATATCGTTATCACTACCCGTTTTCCGGGGACGAGTTGGGGACTCTGTAGTCCCCACACACCCGAAGAGAGGGCCAGATCGTGAGAGATGACCCTGGGTCGGCCGTGGTGCGAGGTATATGCCTGTCAACCTCACCTTCGACAACCAAAATGACCCACAGGCGGCGTGCGTTTTAGTCGGTTCGAGTCCGATATAACCTCTTCCACCGGCTTCGGTGGGGAGGTATCCGTAAGGATTGTGCGCACGTAAAAAAAAAATATCGTTATCAAAGAATCCCTTATTCTTCCTGCTGTCTGACCTCCGCAAGTCGAGGGGATAGCATGTGATGAAGTCACGTTCATCAAGCAGCAGGTATACCCACTGGCTTTTAGGTAAAATTGGCTTGAGCCCCGATAATCGCTATGGAGCTCAAAAAAGATCTTTCTACTTTAATTCTTATGGATGCAATGTTAGGCTAGATTTTAAGATACAATTTCAGATTATAATCTGGTCATTTGTGAAAGTTAGCTCATGATTAGCGGTTAATGTGCAAACGACATGCAATCTTACTTTGCACGTATGCCATCTATTTTGATTTTCACTTGTTAATTAAGGTAGGCTGTCTACTATTGGACCTGGGAATGAAAGATGGCGTTATAATTAAAAGCAAGTGAAGAAGGTACCGATGCTTACCATGATTTCAAAACTAATAAAATAGTCTAGGCATAGTCAAAGTCAAAAATCATTTATTCTGTATAGACCACTATATCGGCACTTACAAAATGTCAACAAAAACAATAAATGCAATTGATTTAAAGGAACATGAATATCAGTTTAGTAAATGGACCACCGGTTCGAAACGCGGCCCCGACCTGAGAAGACTCCGGCAAGAAACTCAGCGGGCATTTCTTTATTTGGGTCTCTTTACAAACATACACTTAGTCTACTTAATCTAAACACAAAAAATTACTTGAGTAGCATAGTTGAGCGAACAGCTCATTTCCAAGCTTGTTTATCATCCAAGTATTCTTCGATTTTATAATAGCCTTTTTGGCACAATTTACTTTTAACAATATTTTTAAATTTATACACAGGTAAATCCCTAATTTCATTAGGGAGCTTGTTAAAAAAAGCGTATACAGTTGCTCTGGAATGAATGACTAATTTGCTTTTTTGACTAAAATTTCAAGTTGACTACCACAGACTACAAGATTGTTTTTGTGTCTGGTATGTATTTTATGCCGGTCACAAACTCTAGAGAATTTTGAAATATTTTGCCGTACATACATACTTGAGGTTCTCGAAAATATATTGTGAGACTACGGTTAAAATGTCTATCTCTTTAAACTTTCTCTGAGGGAGACTCTTGTGCCTAAATTATAAATGGCTCGCACAGCCCGCATATGTGTTTAAGTATGTATATCGTATGGTTATGTATATATTTAATATCTGTATTTGATATGTATATTTATGTACACCTATATATTTATATTATAAGTACCTACATCATAATTTACCTAATTTATTCTTGTGCCGGTATACGGTGAATTCTCTCTATAATTTTACACTCAATAATGCACCTACTGAGTGTTTCTCTGCACCTCCTTTGGTTGACTGGTAGATATTGCCTGTGGCATTAAGCCCGCCTATGTACTTGTGCATAAAGTTTAAAATATTGAGACCACACTTGTACTTTTTCCACAGTATTTTTTATTAATTAAAACCGGTCAGGTACCGGTTTCGCCTTACAGCTTTCTAGGACAAATTACACAACGCCATTTAGACCCAAACTCAGTAGAAATTGTATGGGATATAAAATGGTTGTATAAACATTCTTGGGTAAGTAGTTTTTTTTGCAAATAAACTGACAGTGGATACGCGGATAAGGTGGACCCTAAGCTCCGAGTCCACCTCGGCTTCGGATGCATAATATAATGCGTCTCCATGATGATAATAATCTGCAGTCAAACACTCTACCGCAAATAGGTCGTGTACTGATCATCATGTCAGCCACACATAGTCCACTGCTGAACATAGGCCTCTCCCACAGACTTCCAGAATGACCGATCTAAAGCAGCCCGCATCCAGCGCTTCCCGGCGACCTTCATGAGGTCGTCCTTCCACCTGGCCGTTGGGCGTCTTACGCTACGTTTGCCCGTACGCGGTCGCCATTCCAGAACTTTTTTGCTCCATCGGCCATCTGTTCTGCGCGCTATGTGTCCCGCCCATTGTCACTTCAACTAGCTAATCCGCTGGGCTACGTACTGACCAAGCTTTCTCATATTATAAGTGTCTCATTTATGGATCTGATAACGCCAAAACCTCGAGTATTATGAGGAATCGTTACACAAAATAGTAATTTTCAAAAGAAAACTAACCGATGACTTTTTTTTCCGTGCGAAAACCCCCACAGTCGGTTTTGGTTGCCGAAGGTGAGGTTAACATGCATATCGCTCGTACCCCGGCCAATATAGGCTATCTCTCTCGATCTGGCCCTCTCCTCGGGTGTGGGGACCACAGAGTCCCCAACTCGTCCCCGGAAATAGGGAGGCACGTGAGGCCGCCCCCCATGAGCGCAGACCTGGGGGTGATGGGGGGATGAGTTAGTTAGGTGTTAACACTGTTAACTGAGCAGGTTATCATATTGGATGGTTGTGATTCGAGTTGAACTACGCCTGATTCCGGAGGTTTAATAACCTCACTAATATGTAGAAAGGTTTTGTTTGCCAAATGGATAGATTATACTTAAGGTAAGTATAACTAATGTATAACTTTAGAACGAACTCTCTAAGTATCCAATTGCTTTCAGTCCAACAAACCAAAAAAAATTGCAATAGTCAAGTGAATTAAGTAAAAAATTCGATCAAATATTATCCTATCAAATCCATTACTTTGTTAACAAGAGAACTGCTAAACATTATCTAAACAAAACATTCAATGAAATACGCACAAGGTGAAAATGTTTTTGCAAATAGTTTCGCTATAATAACAGTAGTTCCGATGATATAACTGTCCGTTTTACGTAGACCCGTTGTTAAGATGCTATTGTTGGTAGGTAAGGGTCAAGATAGTTGGTGTACATAAAACAACATGATGTTTTTTACATGGACATGTCGTTAGGTACAGTTGGTTCCGTATAAAAAGTGTTTTAATGCGTTTCTCTGTTGTAATGAGCGTCTTCGTGACCTCATTGATATATCCTTTCCTATTGGGACAGGCAGAGATCATATATATTCATTTCCCGGTATGTAATTAGTATTCAGTCTATTTGTTCACCTTTCCAATTGGGAAAGGCGTCTGTGAAAAGCTAATTGATTGATTGTTCAGTATTTTTTTTAATATAGTGCTTATTATAGCTAAAAATATCAATTTGAAAATTTAAGAACGACGATATCGCAACCAATGATTTAATAAACAATACAAATTAACCACGCTGCCTCATAATTTTGTTGTATATTTTATTAAAGTGGCAAGATCTATGCCGCGTGATTCCCGTGCAGAGTAGAATTTGGACCACCCCATCTCTTCCCATGCGGTGTCGTACAAGGCGACTAAGGGATAGACCTGTTTAACATCAGACAGATATATACAGCCGAGATTCAACCTCAGATGCATGGCTTGAGTCAACAATAGTGGCAGGAAGACGGCAATAGGCTCACCCCCAATGAATGAATGAATGAATGAATTGTGAAATGAAACAACAAAGGCTTAATATTTGTTAGTATTATTTATGTCTATGTTAGTAAAAATTATAAAAATTTAAAATCTACAATGACCATTCCTACACCATCGCCCCCTCCCCGCTATGGTAGGTACAGCAATGGTTTATGTGACGACTATACAATCTTCTGGCGATCATGTGCTGTTGTCGCTTAAGTGGGACCGAATTCAATGATTGGTGAAATGTGGGTGTTAATTCACCTCTGCCTAACCTTCCGGGGATAAAGGCGTGATTTTATATATGTATTTATTTATATCCTAGAATCCGTGTTGTGATGGAGAAATAAATACAAGTATCACCACCCCGGCTCATCTGAAGGGTGTTATATGAGGCAACTAGATTAACGCTGTAGGAAAATAGATTAATATTTTTTTGCTAGTACTTACTAATGAATCTTAGATCGTGGTTACCGTATACTTATTTATTTATCTCTCATTATGAAAGTTGAAGACAAAGAGTATATAAGAGTAAGAGGGCGCAATTCAAACAAAAAATCCGAGCTCGGCTCGGTTATTTTTTTTTTATATGTCACGACGCCGGCTGAGCTATACGCCTTTTTAGCCGTCTCTAGCTAAATAGGCTTAAAGAACTGCATAGTTCCTTAATAATCGATTAATTCCGATTTCAAAAAATCGGTTTCATACAATTGGAATCGATTGTTCGCTGGAAATATTTAGGAAACTGAAATAAAATTTCTGAACGAAAATATTTAGGAAAGCGAAATAAAATTCCTGAACGAATATTCATAATTTCTTTATTAGGCCTACTATAATATATATATAGGTATACTATTCACGTTATTACATATTCTAAGAATAATCATAGTTAGAAGGCATTTTTAGTTTATTTAACGTGAAAAATGTAATTTATGTGACTGTATGATAGGAAAATTGACGTGACTGTATGTATCTCTCATTATAAATAATCATTACAGGCTTTATCCAACTCAATAGCGTAGCTATCTTATATTTATTAACATAACATAAACTCACGCCTATATCCCCGAAGGGGTAGGCAGAGGTGCTAGTACCCATATTTATTATCTATATTATACATAATACTTAGGTATATTAAATGTTGGCCCACTTCTTGGCTTAACTTTATTTATCATCATCTACAGTCTGACCTCCTCAAGCCTGCGGAAAGCCTATGATAGAGTGAGGTCCGTTAATCAGAAGGTGTACGAGTTACCAGATTTATTTAAATACTCCTTAGGTGGCACTTATAAGTTGATTGGGCGACGATAATCATCGAGTATTGACTGTATTAGGTAATTAGAATTACAGCTTAACTATTTGCCGCGTGGTTCCCGGCAGAGTCGAATTTGGGGCACTACATCACTTCCCATGCGGTGTCGTACAAGGCGACTAAGGGATGGGGCTGTTTAACACCATACAGGTAAATACAGTCCAGACACAGCTTTAGATGAATTGCTCGAGTCAACAATAATGCCCGGAAGATGGCAATAGGCTGGACGTGGGATGAATTCAGTGATTGGTGAAATGTGGGTGTTATTTCACCTCTGCCTAATCCTCCGGGGATAAAGACGTGATTACATGTATGTATGTATGTATGTTAATTTAACTACCAAGATTTCTTTACATTTACTACGAATTCACCGCAAACCCTATATCTGCATGTGCAATAACATTCTAATCTACTATTATATAACGTATCATTATAAATATTACATAAATGAATATGAAGCTTAGGTGAACGCAGCCAGCGGCATGCAATGAAGGAACTACATTTTCATCTATCTACGGATCCCTAAATTATCGACAATCTACAGAGAACTAATAGGCCGCCTGTCACTTCTCTATATAATAGAGGTGCTCCATGTTGTGACATCATTAGAACTTGTGCAACGGCACCGATCACATCAAAATGTGTGCAGTTATTTTATATGTGAGTTATATATTTTATTATAATCTAGTGATGTAAGTGATAATAGTGAATTTAAGTGATAGTTTTATTTAAAATATATTTTGTGTCATAGGGAATATTACCAATAATGGTCACCAAGTGAGTTTAAATACAGATAGGAAGGAATTATAGGCAGTAGGATAAAACGAGAATACCCGTAAGTCTTTGGAACGGTCTGCTTGGGCCAGTACATCAACCACACGCTCTCGACATACTTAATACTGTGCCTAACTCTTGTTCTCCAGGAGCTAGTACTTTGAGCGATGAATATACCTGGTAATGATACTTGGGATGTATGAATATCTTGGAACCTGCATAGAAATTAACTAACAGTAGCACACTTATATGTAATCAAGTTGGTAGCGTAAATAATAGAGGCAGTCTGGGTATCAGGATTTTAATATTATGGAAGCAAATATTCAGGATTTAGTGAATTTGTTTGGACTGGCTATTATGTCTTATCAATCAATACGAGGGTATATTAAATGTCAAAAAGACAACAAAATTTCGTGAAAAATGGTAATACACGAACCATTTTTACCAAACTACGGCGAAGAAAAAGGAGGGTTATAATTTTTACAGGCTATGTATGTATGTAGGTTTATCTATTCCCTCACAGCTCCTCAACCATTTGTTAGAACTGGACAAATGAGGTATCGTTAGGGTATGTGTTACTGACTCTAATATCCCTCTAGCGGTCATAAAATCCCTCTAGCGGTTAAAAAATAAAATTGAGATAAATATGTCGTATTTGGTATCAATTGAAAGGGCTTCATTAGCACATTTCAAAAATGTATAAATTGTGGGTATCGCTTGTCCTAAAATAATATAAATAAAAAAATAAGTATAAAGTGGCATTCGACCACGGCTATTCCTGATATTTTCGTGTTTAATATTTTTTGAAGCGTGATTTTTCAGTAGTCGGGTTTTAGTTACAAACTTATTGCTCGTATTCTAAAACGACAATCTGTTTGAATCTCGATTCTGATTGTTTAGGCCGATTGACAGATTTAACAGATTGTCTATAATCTGTCAGAGTAAAGTGGCACTTATGACAGTGGCTGACATTTGCAAGCTTATGAAAAAGTTTAAGAAATGTCACGCTAGCCAGTAATTTATACATTACACTGGAACTAAAGTAATTGTAGGCTCTCTTCTCAATCTACCTCTTTTTTTTTTTTTTTACGTGCGCAAAATCCCCACGGTTACCTCCCCACCAGAGCCGGTGGAGGAGGTTATGTCGGACTCGAACCGACTAAAACGCACGCCGCCTGTGGGTCGTTTTGGTTGCCGAAGGTGAGGTTGACAGGCATATCCCTCGCACCCCGGCCGGTCTCAATCTACCTCTAAGCAAATAGGATGTAAGTGTACATTTAAAACGATCTTGAC
This sequence comes from Eilema griseolum, assembly GCA_963662185.1. Lineage (NCBI taxonomy): Eukaryota > Metazoa > Arthropoda > Insecta > Lepidoptera > Erebidae > Eilema > Eilema griseolum. The sequence continues at coordinate 3,452,773 of OY759229.1, read as the reverse complement.
TGCAAAGTCTCAAAATAAATTTAAAATAACAAATCAAAATTAAGCCGTGTAGTTCCCAACAAGCCGTGTGGTTCCCAGCATAGTAGAATTTGGACCACCTCCTCTCTTCCCATGTGGTGTTGTACAAGGGTACTGAGGAATAGGGCTGTTTAATATCAAACAGATATATACAGCCCAGACTCAACCTCAATGCATGGCTTGAGTCAACAATAGTGCCCGGAAGACGTCAATAGGCTGGACGTGGCACTGAATTCAATGATTGGTGAAATGTTTGTGTTATTTCATCTCTGCCACATAAAACAGTTAATTTATAATATTTTACGCTATTATAAAACTAATTAATAAAAAAAAAATTGTTACGGCAACAATACATCTGCAGCCATTACAGTTGTGGATTGCGATGGGCTAGATGGTAGCCCATCGCAATCCACAACTGGACTAGGCCTCCCCCAATGTTGGGAGTCTTTGGTCTACTGTTTCCACCCTGGCTAGACGGTTTTATATTAAGTGTTCCTTCTCTCACCGTGATATCGTAACTCTATCATAGTATTGCATTGTAATCTATCAGTGGCACAGAGTAAAAAAAAACAGATGCCGGTGAAAAATAAAAACTTATCTCGATCTAATTTTTCATGCATTATGATCTATTGGAAAGCCAGCCCCTCACCACTGATTTTTTATTTATTCATTTATTTATACTTTATTGTATGTACACATAAATGTCATTTCCCTATTTAAAAAGATGAGATGTAATGTACAAAGGCGAGCTTAACTCAAAGTTGAGTTCTTTTCCAGCAAAGAGATAAGATCCGTTTTTTCGAGAATTTTCGACTATATGACCGTGTTACTTTTCCTAGACAAATCTAGATAAAGAACTGGATTGGACTTCTAAACAATTGAACTTCTAGACAATTGGCAATTCTTTGGCCGGCACATTGTAGAATAGAATAACAAATATATTTATTTATTTCACAATATTATCCACCATCTTTACAGGGATACCCCTAAAACAGTACTGGACATACAAAGTTACTAAGATAGGAAATACGACAGTCGTCAACGTAGGTCATAAACGTCAAATCCCATACATTAACCATTCTATTCTACAATACGCTGGCCAATGAATTGCCACTTGTCTAGCTGGCCAAGTTTCAGATCTAACCAATAGATCTAAAAAGTGTTCTTACACACAATAAATAACGTATAAGCAGGACAAGCAGGGATAGCTTGTTGCTTCAGTGTTGTATTATGGCACTCCATTGCACTTAATTTATACTATACAGTTTCAGTTCTAACAAACATGCGATACTAAAACATGTGCGGGCAAGTTGAATTCTACGTGAACGAGGTTTGAACGACTTCAAGCCGTTTAATCATTATTTGCAGAATATTCGACGCTTTTTATAATGATTTAAATTGTACGATATTAAATAGCAAGCGGGAAATGTATTTATTTGCAGTTCGAATTTAAAATTCAAATTAATTAATCACCCAAACAAGTTTCATTTAGGTATTTTCCACGATTTCACGAGTTCCAGGCAGAGTAGAATTTGGACCACCCCATCTCTTCCCATGTGGTGTCGTACAAGGCCACTAAGGGATAGGGCTGTTTAACATTGGACAGATATATACAGCCCAGACTCAGCCTCAGATGCATGGCTCGAGTCAACAATAGTGCCCGAAATACGGCAATAGGCTGGTGAAATGTGGGTGATAATTCACCTCTGCTTAGGCAGCCCTCCGGGTTAGCCCTCCGGGGATAAAGGCGTGATTATATGTATGTATGTGTATTTTCACGAAATAAGCTCCGGCGCTAGTTGTTTAAGTATAGTATTACGGATCATTGAATAAATTTCATACGACTTTCAGTATTATGAAACGTGAAATTTTGAATTGAATTTTAGTAGTTAACACGCTAAGCGCCAAGCATATATGGCCTTGCCACACATTTTGACATGTTTTTTTTTTAAATGTATATTTCACTATATTTACGGTATATTAACATAATAAAATACACTCCCTCTCGTTTTCAGGTCTTTTTACGGTTTTTCAGAGCGTGTATCATAAATGATACACTGGCCTACCAAATACTTTTGCGATCTTTCAGATCTCCCAGGCCACGTGTAACATTTATGATACACGCTCTGAAAAAATATATTTTCTTTATTTTCAAATAATATCGTTAAATTTAGTTACATTTGGGTATATTAAAGTTTATCGGGATATTTACCATGTTGTATTATTTGGAGTTTTCGATATTTCGGCGCTGTTGCAAGCACCATGATCACGGAGGAACTGGAGTATTGGCGGTAAACAATGAAAAAGTTTTGAAGAAGACTTCAGTTTCAGAGAAGACTGTCATGTCTCTGGCAGAAGATCTTTTAGATGAAGGCAGAACTTTATACACTGCTAATTATTATACAAGTGTTTCTCTCGCTTTGCGTTTGAGAAAAAGGAAAACGCATTTGGTTGGTACATTGAGGTCCAACAGAAAGCATTTACCTAAGGAAGTGATGAATGCGAAACTGAAGAGGGGAGAAATGGCAGCAAAGCAATCTGGAGAAGGAATAGTAGTACTGAATTGGCGTGATAAGAGAGACGTGAAGATGCTTACGACAAAAACATCAGCACTTGAGTTTGTTCCTATCAATAATAGAAGAGCTACTGCATTGACAATGAAACCAAAATGTATAGATGACTACAATAATGGTAAGTCTTCCATAGACCTCAGTGACCAAATGGCAACCTATGGGTCCGCACTTCGCCGTTGTACCAAATGGTACCGCAAACTTGCATTTGAAATAATATGGGGAACAAGTTTAGTAAACGCTCATTTTCTGAACAATGAGTACACAACTAAAAAGAAAATGACCATCACTGAATTTCGTGAACATGTAATTTTGGCTTTATCGGAGAGGAATTCTTCAGTAGGCAACCAGGCTAACCTTAGATCTTCGAGACCACGACCACCAGACAAACATCTTCTAATTCAAAAAGTAGTAAATAAAAAAAAGGTTCGGGGACGTTGTGTCGAATGTTATAAAAAAATTGGCAGAAAAGGAGTTGGAATTGATGGTAAAATGAAAATGGCGCCTCAAATTTATACTATATGCTCAGTTTGTGGAACTTTCATGTGTCGTAACTGTTTCAATGATGCTCATTGAAACATTACCTTTTTATTTTTGTAATTTTCTATAATAAATATGCAAAAAGCATTTAGTGTTTTTTTTTAGAAGTCACCGTCAGATTTCAAGTTTCATATTTTGTCAAGTATACATTATATCCCAGGCCCAAATACACAGTTAGATTGTCACAGGCCAGAGCTTTAATTCCCTTGAAGCAAATGTATGGAAACGTGCGCATTGTTGATACACAACGCTTTGAACACAAACTGTAATGTGTATCATTTTTGATACACACTGCACTAGCATGCGTGTGCAAAAATGATACACTGGCACTTAGCGTGTTAAGTATTGTATTCTTTTCATCATCATTGAGAATGATTTCGTTAGGTAGCACTTTGAATGTAATGTCGCACTTTCGGAAGTACATTCTATTTATATTTTATGTCTTTGTACCTATCATCAATGCCTGTTTTATGTCTTTGTACCTATCATCAATGCCTATTTTATGTCTTTGTACCTATCATCAATGCCTGTTTTGGCGTCGCTCTACTTCGAGACTCGAGAGTTTCTTTGATGACCAATGAACTGTAAATACCACCTTGCTAGACTAATATATATTAGGGTATAATTTAGTTTGGTATGTTTTTAGAGTTTTATAGTTTCTGGCACAACTATTTAACATAACATAAACTCAAGCCTATATCCCCGAACGGGTAGGCAGAGGTGCTAGCACCCACATTTCGCCAGTTTATGTTTCGGTTCCAATGTAATAGGTGGCGAGCCTATTGCCATTAACCGGGCACTTATAAACCTGCGATAAATATACACATAACTTCGAAAAGCATCGAAAAGTAATTGGTGTGTGACATTGTAATCCTGGGATCCAACCCGAGACATCGTCTCAGCAGTCCATACCACTAGGCTACCGTGGTTATTTAGTGTTTTGATTTCCTGCGCAGAATACACTTCCGTGTGTTTCAAGCAGTATATCATCGATGTGCTAGCCACAGACATGTGTGTATAGATATATGTTTAGTGCATAAAGTTCGTTTAATATATCACACGATTCAACGCTTTTGTTCAAAGTTTAAGCGTTTCAGGAACAGCAACGAATGGTTTTGATTTCTTAGTGAAACTGAGACGATCATAATATATTATGAAGCGCAGAAGTGCAGTTACTTTTGCTTCTGTATATTTTTTAAATTTATACTAATTAAAATAAAAATATTTTAACACTCCCAGTGGTGAGTAGGGTAACTAGAGCTCACTGGAGAATTAGGCTGTCAGTGGGAAGACTAAAGGCTTGTCCTACTTTGTCTTCTACACTGACGGCACAGAAACTCTGTACTTACAGGGTTGGCAGCGCGACTGTGACTACTCTGGTGTTACAAACGTCCATAAGCCACGGTAACTACTTTTCATCAGGTGGGCCGTGTGCTTGTCTGCCACCTAAGTGGTATAAAAAAAACACGCTCATCATTATCTTCTTTTTATAATCTCGGAGTCGGGATCGGCTTTCTCCTTATTTGCTCCAGGCTTTATGATAGTCAAGGGTCCAAATAGATGTTTGACTTCAAAAATCAATATCAGGTCTCTATCCTGGATTGTGGAATGAGCACAAAAGATTATGATTGAGTTTCCTTTTTTGGCTGAGCGTGGGATTAGCGCAATAGCTAAGTGACTGTATTAGAAAAGGAATAGATTGCAGCTAGCCTAACACGACGCGGTTAATGATTCAGATTCGGTGGAGGTTCAGAGGGAGAGAGGTATATAAGGGTATGTAGCTCCATCACTATCTTTCTGAACCTCTGCTGAATCGGAATCGCAATTGAATCGCTTATGCGCTTCGTGGTAGCTCGTAGATTGCTAGGCGAGTTGATTTGCGACTGATGTTATCTGAATTGAAACCCAACTTGAATAAATTGTTAAAACTCCGCCAGCCTCAACCTTCTCAATGATATTTGTATTTCTTATTGAATTTTGTATTTCTTGTTACTAATTGGTTAATCGTTTTGCTCCAGCTTTGTGTGTTTCATTGTATTGTGTTGGTTAAAATGTTGCCAACAGTTTAAGCGAATTTTACCAATAAAACTATTTGCAAAGGATTTTATCGCGATATATTTGATGTTATTTTATAAATTACGCTGAACCCGAAGATTTGATTTTCAGCAACACAAATAACTGTACAACTATCAAAACGAAATAACCGTGAGCTTTAATGTTTTTATTTAGCTGGCGTTGTTTGTACTCGACTGTTGGCGTTTCCAGTGATTTTATTTATTTATCAAATTTAAATATTTGCTTTTTGCAATAATTAAAAATACACGAATAATGCATTTGAATGGTAAAAATAGGAATATCTACAATTGAAAGGCATTTTTAAATCGCCGATTATTATATTAGACTATTTTTTGATAGCAATTGTTGGAATTTATTTTTATTGAGAACACAATTCTCCTTTTTACACGGTATTTCTTTTTGAACTTGACCGGTTTCGCCTTACGGCATCCTCAAGGGCAAATCTTTGAGGATGCCGTAATGAGAAACTGATCAGGTCTAATAATATATGCTGTGGAAAAAATACCACTATGTTCTCAATATGTGCAACCAGTAGGTTTTCTGCATTCGTTTCTAGCTTACTTTTTTCATTTCATTACCTACTACTTATCCCTTGAAATTTTTTACTTTCAATTTTACAAATAGTTTATTCTGTGGTCCAGTTATACATTTCACTAAATTTAAAATAAATTACAAGTATTCTTCTATTACTCGATTGTAGTTTATAATTATGTGACAAGATGTCTATCAAGCAAATGTTTTATCTTGGGTCATAGATTCAAGTTCACTATGTAGCTTGTCTATCAATAACCTAAGTCTATGTAGACTCATATGTAAGAGTAGGACCATTGGGAATATTGTTTTACTGATAAGTCTACTGGGCACAAAATTCCCAATGTTCTTACTAGTAAATCTATTGGGAAGGAAATTCCCAGCAGTCCAACTGATAAGACTACAGGGAATAGGCCTAATTTTTAAAGAATTTCTTGATAATGTTTCATATTAAAAATTCACTGTCGTCGTAGTTTCTCATCTCAAATTTATTTGGTTCATCTTAGCGACTTGCCCCAGTAATTCACAAAAAAATTATCCAATTTTGGTGAGCCCCGTACACTGCTAAAATCATAATGCTTCTTTGCCGTAGTTGAGTAAAAACCCGTAATAATGTTGTCTAATTTCCTTTCTAAGGAATAAGTGGCAAATTTAGCTGCGGAGGGGACATAAAATCACAGACTTTTATAGTTCGGTGGGTGCTAGACAAGATGGAGTCGTAAAATCGCAGCACTCAGAACTAATTCTGACAAAAAATAAAGTTAAACGTTGCATGATGCCGTAAAACTAGACTTATCTTCTTCCCTAGGACACGAGTCCTGCTTCTGAGAATATTGAGGAACACGGGATTGTAGAAATTCGTGAAATTAAGAGAAAAATAACAGTTAGGTGTAGGGAGATCAGGCGGCAGTAGCTGATATGATATCTAAGCCAAATCATATGTAAATGCAATTAAATAATACATACATACAATAATCTCGCCTTTATCCCTGGAGGATTAGGCAGAGGTGAATTAACACCCACATTTCACCAATAAATTGTATTCGGTAGCTCGAGATAAGAGGAATTTGAGGTATTTAGGGAAATACAACGGCTAAGAGGAATAGGGATTTAGGAGAGCCATGTAGCTTCAAAGACAAAGGGAATAGAATTGAAAAAGATATGCAGAGGTTTGGGCACATAGACACAGTACCTAGGTACATCACAGAAGTAATTGTATATGTATTACATTCCTTCCTCTGTGATGCTCCTCTTAAATATAAGCGAGAACATATTGCTTAATTTCAACATAATGTTTGTACGTTTGTAACTTTATGCGGCTACAGCAAAAACTTTTGACTTATCGCGGGCCAGAAGACCCAGTTTTGACAAATGGACGTTTGTGGCCTTTTCGTTTGTTTATGATTTATTGGTACAGTCAGCATCGGTCTTAACTTAACACATATGCACAAAAACTTCAGAGAGATTACAAAAATAACTAAACATCAATTCATTTATTTTATAGATTTCTTAAATGTACCTACCAAAAGGACGTTTTAAAAAAAATTCTGAGATTGACTGTAATGTACATGTCCAATGTGCTATTCAGTATAATTCCCACTCGGGATTAGGATGGTCAGATGGTAGTCGATGTCATTAACATACATACATACATAAAATCACCCTTTTATCCCCGGAGGGTTAGGTAAAGGTCAATTAACACTCACATTTCACCAATCATTAAATTCGGTCCTACGTTATAGTCTATTGACGTCTTCTGGACCTTATTGTTGACTCAAGCCATGCATTTGAGGCTCAGTCTGGGCTTTATTTATCTGTCTGATGTTAAACAGCACCCTAGTCGCCTTGTACGACACCGCATGAGAAGACATGGGGTGGTCCAAATTTTACCCTAAGAAATTTTTAGGTCCGAAACAAATCGGAGAAAGCCTATCCAGAGTACTAACTTTTGATTTATTTTTGTCCGCAGCTGTCGAGCGCTCTGCTCCTCACCACCACCCTCGCCGAGGAGATGAAGTGGTCACCGTACAACAACTATATGCAGCAGTACCAACAACAGGACCAACAGGTAAATTACAAACGGACCAACTAACACAAGTTTTTCTTTCATTATTTATTTCATTTTGATTTTACGGGAGCGAGTACCGCGACGTAGTCCGCACCAGAGCCTTGTTTGTTAACCAACAAGCAGTGCAGCAGTTTAATTGCAATTCAAATGTCCAACATTTGAATTGCAATTAAAAATATTAAAATATATAAATTGATTTGCTGTCTAAAAGCGTGAAACGAGTTTTATAGAAGGCTGTACCCTATTGCCAATAATAAACCGAAAGAAAATTAAATGGGTAAATGGGTCTGCTGTCTAACTTTGTTCCATTTTGAAGACAGCAGTCGTGTTAATTGCAATTAAGGTTTGTCCAACTGTCAGCATATAATAACGACCAGACGATGTTGACTTCAAACCTGTAGTCCTTTGTGCACCTCATCTGCACTGCTAGTATCTAACAGAAATCCCTCTAAAAAGCATCTCAATCTAGAAACAACTATTATATTATTACAACTCTAACATAATATAAACTCACGCCTATATCCAAGAAGGGGTAGGCAGAGGTGCTAGCACCCACATTTCGCCAGTTTATGTTTAGGTCCCAATGTAATAGGTGGTGAGCCTGTTGCCATTAACCGGGCACTTATAAACCTGCGATAAGTACACACATAACTTCGAAAAGCATCGAAAAGTCATTGGTGTGTGCCTTGGTAAAACCTGGGATCGAACCCGAGATCTTGTCTCAGCAGTCCATTACCCATACCACTAGGCTACAAGTCTAAAAAGCTAATAAAAATGAAACGAGGTTCCGAACACGTCATAATATTGCGTTTTATGAAGTTTTATATTTTTCTGTTACACACAATATACATTACACTCTTAATATTCAGAGATCCTTGAATGAAAACCACGAGTGAATATAGCCTTAAGAAAATTTCGTATTTTCTATACCAACTGAAAGAATATTTTTATATCAAAGTCTATAAAATTTTGAATTTTTAAATTAAAATTTTAAAATTTCAAAATTCAAATATCTAATTTGAATTTTGAAATTTTGAATAGAATCATACATCTGTTGAATAATGTGTAATGTCGGTAGCTTAATGGTTAAAGAGTCGGCTTTGAAATCGAGCGGTCCTGGGTTCGAGTCCTGGTCATTACACTATTGACGTGAACCCACTCCTAACACAAGCAATTTAGCTTAAATGGAATATTAGTAATTTCCATTCCAATATTCTATTTTCAAAAAAAAGAAAAACGTATGAACGGGAATGCCGTCAACTCTTTCGGGGTTGGTAGGTCAGACAGCCAAACTTTTTACAGTTTATATAGGACACGACAATTTGATATCACCGCGCCTTATGGTAAGCTAAAGACGTATTTGAATCCCGCCTGATCCGATTAAATTTTTTCTATCTTAATCCAGCTAAAGACAAAGTCTACATTTACATGGCACTCAGTTAAGAAGGAAACACGGGAGCAGGTAATGAATTTTAGGTCTTTGTGGAGCGGCAAAGGAAAGAGTCTAAAAATAAAGACTCTCTAAAATCTAAACTCCATTCCCTTGGGTACTTAAGGAAACGTAAACCATCTTGTAACGACTTTTTCTTCTGTTTCCAACATTTCAAGATAATATTGTTTTCTAATCGTACCTACGGAACTTCTGTAGTAAAAAAAAACCCGGTAACTTGAACACAGAGTAAATATAAATACACCACGAAAATATTACTTTTGAATATTTTAATATGTATAAGTAGGTACCGTTAGCACAAAAAGGAATATCTTTTATATGGCGACATCAAAGTGTGGGATTAAATATCGCCCCCCTTTTCCGAGAATTGTTATTACATAGATTGTTTACGGCTTCTGTTTTTAAATATATATTTCTGAAATATATAGCATAGATATTAAATAGATCATTTTGTTTATTAGTTTTTTTTATACCACTTAGGTGGCAGACATGCACACGGCCCACCCGATGGAAAGTGGTCACCGTGGCCTATGGACGTGTGCAAAACCAAGAGAATTACACACGCGCTACCAACCCTGCAAGCATTGAGAGTTTCTGTGCCGTCAGTGTAAAAGACAAAGCAGGACAAGCTTTTGGTCTTTCCACTGACATCACAAAAACCCTGATTTTTTAAAGCTGTCTTCTTTGAATTCATTGGAAGTAGAAAGAAAACTAATTGAGGGGTCGAATTTCAGTTCAATCAAAGTTTTACATTTTTTTTATATAGTACACGTCAATTAGACTTCGCCTTGCCTGATGGTAAGCTGAAGGCAAAGTCCCAAAAAAGAGGGTCACCATTACTTACACATACCGTGTGACAATGGTGACCTCATCATATGCTTTTTCACGCCCCGCTTAAAGGACCCGGGACTGTAGGAAGAAGGAAACACGTGAGCTGGTAATGATTTCCAGGCCTTAATGGTGCGACAGAGGAAAGAGTCTCCGAACCGCTTGATTCTTGATCGTATGTTCTGCACCGTGTGCGGATGACATCTAAGACCTGCACGTGTTGTCCTGTGTAGGAAAGGGGAGGGGGGGAATAATTGGAAGAGCATTACATATCATGTGATTTTTCAGTAAGATAGTTCTTATTAACAGCACGAAGTTCGATAATGTGTGTGAGAAGGACAGTTTATAGTAGTGTAATGTCAGAAATTTTCGCAGTCAACTTAGAGAAGGATGGATTATTTTCGAACTGAGAAGCTGAGAATTTGACTCGTCAATCGAACCCAATATCCCACTCACAGCAGTTGTTCAGTTTACAGCAGGACTATCAAGACAATCCTAGATTTTTTTTTTATTCGCTCGTTTATTTTTCTAACAAAAATTGGATGAAAATTCTTTGTTTCCATAAGGTCACTGATGTCAGACCCTTGTACTATGTCGACGATAATGCAAAAGGAGCGTAAGTAGAAATACCGCGTGTCATTTATCACAATTTGGAGGACGAAATAAAAGTGGTGTTTCTTATATATTTTATTAGATATCGCCCACGACTCTGTATGCCTGTATACACACTGCTGTAGTTGATGTTCTAACATATAAGAACTTATTTCCCAATTAAAGGGCTTGAAAGGACAAGCTTTGGGTGCAACAGGGTTCAGCGTAAGACGGTGATTACAGGAATCTCTGAGAGCTATTTCAGAGGAGTAATGGGAAAATAAATAAATTGACTGAACTAAATATCTTTTAGGGCCACATTCCACGATCCCTGATTTTACTGACGCATGCCTGGTTTCACGAACTACGCGTGTACTGGTACCGTTTAAAAAGGCCGATTTTTTTTCTAGGAGACGCCAACTTTACCTCGCCTGATGTTAAGTTAAAGGCAAAGTCTCAGGAGAGAGGGTCACTATTACAGACACTTAGTAATGTTATAATGGTGGCACTCAGCTTGGCGGCCTCATCAGATGCTTTTTCACGCCCCGCTTATAGGACCCGGGACTGTAGGAAGAAGGAAACACATGTTCTTGTAATGAATTCCAGGTTATAGTTTGCATCCGCGTCCGTGAAACCTCGCCGTAACATAATCATTCGTAACTAAGTTCATGTAAATACAGAAAGAACGTAACAAGAAAATCAATTTTCAAGTCTAATTAAAACGTGCTCAAACGCCATAGATAATTGAAATTTACAGATTGATTGAAATGAAATTACATAACATAAATTCCTCTAAGTACCAAGTAATATGCTCTAGTGAACGTTGGTACGCAACAATCACTATAGATAGATAACGTAACAGTTACCGAACGAAATATAAAATGTCAAAGCGAGCCACAGACAAAAATAACAAAAAAATGTCACAGACTAAACAGCAGCGGCCGCGTTGACGGCCCTGATGCGTTCGTTTTTTTAGAGTTCCGTTACCTAACGACACTAATGGAACTTTATTTTTAAAAGCTGTATATTAGTTTTTTAACGAGTTGTATATTATAAATTGCAATAGTTATACATTATACATACCTAAAATAAGGTGGATGTACTGTGTGAAGGATGAAATGGCAGGGGCAGGGCATTATGTTGAGATGACTGCAACTAGAGATGAATGGAAAAAGAACACAAATAGTGCCGATTCATAATATACTTGGGATAAGTGCAGGAGGATGATGAGTTAAGCAATAACCGAGTAAGTTAGGTTATTGCAAGGTTAGGGAATGTTCACCTGGTCAATCTTACGATAGGTGATCATTATTAACAACACAGAACAAATTTAGCCGTCGTTTTCTGATAGCATATCGACACCAGACGTAAAAATTAAGGTAAGGCACAAAACATGATTTTGCAGGAAAGCCAAAGAACTATTTTAACATTTTCATCTCTTAGACAAAAATGTATGCTGTAAGGGATTTCTTTAACGATAGAGAAATTTCAAGTAAGTATAACAAACGATAGAGCGCATAATTCCGAATCCAACGATACACATAACTCATTTTCTCCTAATGTCCCTTACCTTGATTCATACTTAGGTAGCTGGAGCTCTAGAAAGTTCAACTACTTGGTCTAGATTCTAGATGGTCTAGATATAGAACTATGATATCGCAAGTGAGGGGTGCTACACGGGAATTATCGAACATGAACCGTTTCATAGTTAGGCTGAAAACTGACTCCAACTAATTAGAACCGATATTACTAATATTCCTTCTAACCGCTCCAGCTAAGCTAAATTGCTTTTGTTAGAAGTGGGTTCACATTGGTAGTGTAATCGCCAGGATTCGAACCCGGTACCTTTCGATCGCAAGGCCGACTCCTAAACCAGTAAGCTACCGACGCTTATAATTCGACTAACTTGAATAAAGGTTCGGGGAGGATAGTATTATACGTTGTACTAGCTGACCCACCCCAGCTTCGCCCGGGGTATATTTTGAAGCTTCATATCCCTTTGAGCCCATATGTTTTAGTCTTCAAAATATGTACGAAAAATTGCCGGATTTGTTAACATTTATTATCAATGCTCCGCTCCCTTAAGTAGTAGCGTGATGATATATAGCCTAAAACATTCCTCGATAAATGGACTACCCAACACTGAAAGAATCATTCAAATCGGACCAGTAGTTCCAGAGATTAGCGCGTTCAAACAAACAAACTGCAGCTTTATAATATTACTAGCTGACCCACCCCAGCTTCGCCCGGGGTATATTTTGAAGCTTCATATCCCTTTGAACCCGTATGTTTTAGTCTTCAAAATATGTACGAAAAATTGCCGGATTTGTTAACATTTATTATCAATGCTCCGCTCCCTTAAGTAGTAGCGTGATGATATATAGCCTTTAACCTTCCTCGATAAATAGACTACCCAACACTGAAAGAATCATTCAAATCGGACTAGTAGTTCCAGAGATTAGCGCGTTCAAACAAACAAACAAACTCTGCAGCTTTATAATATTAGTATAGATTATGGTACGGAACCCTTCACGTGACTCCAACACAAACTTGACCAGTAGTTTTTTACTTTTATTGTAGTCACCCGTTATTAAATCGTCGCCAAACTGATTCCGCGACAGTTTTCCCGCTATAGTGTATAGAAGTATCGTTTACATACGGTAATTGAATCTCTTTGAGTGGAAAATGCACCGTTAAGATGGATGGCTTCGTCTGTCGTGCAGTTGAGGCACAGAATACATGCAGTACTTTGTTATTTATGAAATTGGATTAAAATATAATGGAATCATTTTATATTGGTACATGATGGAGGTCAGTAGGAAGACCAAAAGCTTGTCCTGATTTATCTTTTACACTGATGGCACGGAAACTCATGTGCTTATAGGGTTGGCAGCGCGAGTGTGACTCCCTTGGTGTTGCACACGTCCATAGCCCACGGTAACCACTTTTCACACGGTGGGCCGTGTTTTTGTCTGCCAACCAAGTGGTATAAAAAAAAAGAAAGTTGTGTTAGTAAGTACACTATTTAAAACTCAAGAACGGCTATACCAATTTGGTTGAAAATTGGTGGGGATATAGCTTAAAACGAAGAGACGTACGAGTACATAATATGATACTTTTCATACCGTTCGATCGCGTTCCCGTATAACGTGACATAATACCTTACCATTAAACGTGGTTAAACAAAAACGCATCTGACTTGGAATAACTCCAAATTTTAAATATCCTAATCCGACTTCCAGTTCATGCAGAATGTTAATTTTTTAGGCTTTTCTGTTAGAATTGCCCTTAATAAGAAACTAAACTATTGCCGATAATATATTTGTCTGCATATACAGCAGAACTGTATGTATAAAATTGTATAAATAATTATAATCCTTTTGTTAACAGTTACAAGCCAGTGAACACGGAGGAGGTTCATTCGACTTCGGAGGCCAATATGGAAGTTCCTCCCTTGACGGACATGGAAGCCAATTCGGAGGTTCCTACTTAGACGGACACAGCAACCAATTCGGAGGTTCCTCTTTCGACACTCACGGTGGACAATATGGAGGTCACGATTTCGGAGGTCAGGACTTAGGCGCCCATGTCAAGCATGTCCATCAACACATTGAGGAAGAGAACCCAGAACCAATCAAGCATTACAAAGAGATTGTCGTTCCAGTGCCAAAGAACGTAGAGTTCAAAATCAATCAGCCAATAATCATCCCGGTTCCACATCCGGTACCAATCCAAGTGCCTGTACCTAAGGCGGTAGTCATTCCTATCATCAAAGAGATTTCCATTCCAGTCGAGAAGTCGGTTCCGTATCCAGTAGAAAGGACTGTCCATATCCCGAAGATAAAGGAAGTACCTTTTGAGGTTGTGAAACATATTTTGATTCCCGTTGAGAAACCGGTACCTTTCAAGGTTCCTGTGTATGAAACTATCATTCATACCAAGAAGGGTGGTTCACATAAAATCTAATTTTTAAAATTAAAAAAGTAAAATCGTCTGCCTCGTTAAAAATTTCAACTTTATAATATTCTTTGGGGCAGTCTGTCTTGTAGATAGTATAAACAGAGGATATGATTTATCCTTCTACATGGAATAGTATACGATTAAAATTAAAAGCATTTACATTTTTAAAATTGAAAAGATACCGTTTTAACTTAGCGACTCTATCGAGTCAAGCATCCCTTTGAATTTAGATATTCGGTATCCTGTGAATATCTAAATTCAAAGGGAAGCTTTGTCCAATCAGTATTGCCAAACTGAAAAAAGCGTAAAATAATCTGTACCCCTAAATAGATTTTTGTCACTAAATTTAGGGAACCTGAGGCGGCATCTCTGTGAGTTACATAAGCTATACGAGTCCCACTTTGGTTACTCAGAACTTTTCAATTTGAATTCTACAAAGTAATGTATTATTTTCCCATCGCATCAACATAATGTGTTTCCCCACATTTTCCAAACCTATCTTACCGTCTTGTAACACTTGTGGACGAGGGGTGTAGTGTCATGGTCTTGTGGCCTGGATGATTATTTGTTGAAATGCCGTATTTATACTCAACAATGTGAACATTTTAATTGCGCGATTTAGTATCTGCAACTTTGTCAAAGTTCACCTCATTTACGCTAGATGGTGCTAACAATATGTAGTGTCGTACCCCGTTCAGTTTCAGGCAGGATAGTCTATCTTCTTAATATTGTTGTTATATGCATAAAGCCATAGGTTAAAAATCCGGGCGACCGGTTACAGGTATCCAGTTATTTAATGTTGTTGAAACTGTTGTTGAATGTTTTTGTTGATGTGTGCTGTAAATATAGTTGTTATCTAGTTATAAAGTTTTATATTGTTAATAATAAACGTTTTTATATTGTTATTTTTAGTTTTATTATATACCTATATAAATACAGAAATAAACTTAATAAAATCAAAAAAATATATTTAACCCCCGACGCAAAAAAGACGGGGTGTTATAAGTTTGTCGTATATCTCTCTCTCTCTGTGTGTGTGTGTGTGTATGTGTGTGTGTGTGTGTGTTTGTCTGTGGCATCGTAGCTTGGGTTTTGAGGACCATGGATTATACGGATAATATGACAGAGTGCTTTATCAGTTAGGGTCTCTCGACAAAAACTCTTGAATCGCAATATTACTATGTACATCAAAGTTAAAGAGAGTCAAAGTTAACACAATTTATTTTCAACTTTTTCGAGGTTGTTTTTAGAGAACAGGTTTTTTTTTTAAATTTCAATATGAGCAAACCCAAGTGCTTCAACCGTGCGCATCATTATAGGATCAACATCATCATCTGAAATGTAGTGTGTCTAGTGGTCTGTATACTCTTGATATTCTAATTTCTTATCATCCAGTTGTGTACAGGCCCTTGACTAAATATAATTAGATTTTTTCACAATCGGATGAACAGAACGGCAGCGCATTAAATATCAAATACACACATATTTATAACTGATGTATGGTCGAAGTCATAATCTTAATAAAGAGATATAAGACCTGGAATTCATTACCAGCACACATGTTTCCTTGTTTCTACAGTCTCGGGTCCTTTAAGCGGGACGTGGAAAAGCATCTGATGAGGCCGCCAAGCTGAGTGCAACCATTGTACCATTACTTAGTGTCTGTAATTCTCTTTTCTGTGATTTTGTCTTTAGCTTACCATCAGGCGAGGTGAAGTCAAGTAGGCGTGTCCTATGTAATATCGAAGTCCTGCCACTGCGTAGTGCAAAGTCAACCCCGACTGATTTGGACCATGGGTCTATAGAAGCTGGAAAGGACTATTTTATTAATTTGAACGAGTCTCCTTTCTTGGGCCGTTGTGCATGCAGAGTGCTGGCTAGAGCAGACAGTCTATCTCCGACTAGAAATGCAGAAACTTACTAGGGGCTTCACAGGCTTCGTGGAGCGACTTCACTGTGCCGATGATTTAAGATCGTTGAGGGGCTAATGCCTCACATTCCAGTATTACGTGAGCGGCCGTTTCTCTGTAGAATCTAAACAGAAAATGATTTTGAACATTAGATGCAACTAGGATACCTCCTAAAAACCTACCGGAGACGGCGGTATTTCCGCCCAATTGAGCAGTCCGACTGGGGAATTACCTCCACCCTACAGAATACCGCGGCCATAATGTTGTGTTCTCAGCGGAGCTCACTGGAGAATTTGTGCTGTCCTGCTTTGTCTTCTACATTGACGGCACTTAAAGTCTGTGCTTACAGGGTCGGCAGCGCGAGCGCGTCCATAGGCCACGGTAACAACTTTCCATCAGGTGGGCCGTGTGCTTGTTTGCCACCTAAGTGGCATAAAAAAATGAAACTAAAGTTCGGATGTTTGTTATCAAAGCACGCTCAAACAGGCTGAAATTTGGTTCAGGGACAGATTATAGTCTTAAATAACACAGGGTTTTTTAAATAGAATGCGCCAATTTGACTTAATTGACGCCTGATGGTAAGCTAAAGGCAAAGCCGCAGGAAAGACGGTTACCATTATAGACATGTAGCAGGGTATTTTTTACTCTACAATCTAAAATAAGTTTCTATGGATTGCTAGAATAAAATTTCGCGCGGGTAGAGCCGCTGGCAACAGCTAGTTTTTTTATATAGGACGAGCCAATTTGACTTCACCTTGCCTGATGGTAAGTCAGACAAGGTGAAGTCTCAGGAAATAAGGTCACCATTACAGAGACGTAACATGATACAATGGTAGCACTCAGATTGACGGCCTCATTAGATGATTATATATGCCTTGCTTAAAGGACCCGGGACTGTACAGTAGGAATTAAAAATAAAGTTTAAAACTAAATCCCGGCTACTGAAGGAACAAGTGGTATGCCACTTGTTCCTAGAATGTATTGTTTTAATAGACTACACTGGCATACCACCACGGCTATCCTTGATATTTTCTTGTTTAATACTTTTTAAAGTGTGGTTTTTCAGTAGCTGTGTTTATATGATAACACCTATAATTTATACATATGTATTTGCAATGTGCTAATTACGCCCTTTCAGATGATACCAAACACGGCATATTTATCTCAAGTTTACGTTTTAACACAGTACTTTATGATCGCTAGAGGGCGCCACATTAGTTTCAGTGATACGTCATATAGCTTATAACTAGCGGACGATCAAGACGTTACTAATGATACCTCATTTGTCCAGTTCTAATACGTAGTTCAGGAGCTATGAGGAAATAGTTGAATCTGCATACATACTTTCAAACATACGTACATACATACATAGCCTGTCAAAATCATAACCCACCTATGGCTTCGCGTAGTCGGGTAAAAGAAAACAAGTGAGCTGGTAATTAATTCGAGATCTTAATGGTAAATAGAAGAGTGAATGGTAAAAAGAAGAATAGATACAATGGTCAATGGAAATTAAGCCGCGGTAGCCTAATGGTATGGGTAATGGACTGCTGAGACGAGGTCTCGAGTTCGTTCCCAGATTTTACCATGGCATACACCAATGACTTTTCGATGCTTTTCGAAATTATGTGTGTATTTATCGCAGGTTTATAAGTGCCTGGTTAATGGTAATAGGCTCGCCACCTAAACATAAACTGGCGAAATGTGGGTGCTAGCACCTCTGCCTACCCCTTCGGGGATATAGGCGTGAGTTTATGTTATGTTATGTACTTAATTTCTATTTAGTACTATTATGGGGTGCAACCTACTCTCCTATTTTAAGGTTTAATCACATTTAACGGAAAATTATTAGTTGGTTGAAAGTTAAAATTTAGTAAGCACCTGTGTAAATTCAATTAGCAATGTTTCACTGACATAGCTTGTTGCTTTTACCGCTTACATATGACAGACAGGAGAGTGTAGGCTGGAATCTGGCTAGGATATATTTTTTAAAAGGAGATTACCTATTACTTAATACCTAGAAGTGAAAATTTGTAAATTGCGTTTTTGACATTTACAAACTGTTTATTTAAATGTTACAAGCAGACACTCCAATTTTTTATTTATATGTAAATATATAATAATGTGCATGTGTACGATTTTTTTCTTTTTATTATAGATAAAGATAAAAGTCATTATATCCATTTGCTGTTGTTAAATTTTTTTTATACCACTTAGGTGGTAGACAAGCGCACGGCCCACCTGATGGAAAGTGGTTACCGTGGCCTATGGACTTATGTAACACCAGAGGAGCCACACTCGCGCTGCCGACCCTGTAAGCACAGATTTTCTGTGCCGTCAGTGTAGAGAGGACAAAGCAGGACAAGCCATTAGTCTTCCCACTGACAGCACAAATTCTCCAGTGAGCTCTGGCTACCCTACTCACCGCTGGGAACACAACACGAAGTTATTATAACCGCGGTATTCTGTAGGGCGGAGGTACTTCCCCAGTCGGACTGTTCAATTGGGCGGATATACCGCCGTGTCCTACCTCATATTGTTCTCAAACGGCTCCATCAAACTTAGCATTCTGATACCGAGAGTCCGTTTTCCTTTCTCGGGAAGCGACTGCCGTCTGACTTCCCAGCCCCGAGAGGAAAGACTGCTCGTCTATTCTATACCGTTGTACCTGCATTTGGATGCAGGTTCAACGGTATATGTAAAAAAACGTGTACGAGACCAAGTCTACCTTGCTTGCCCAACAGACAAACATGTACAGACTTGGTCTCGTACATGTTTTTTTATACCACACAGCTGGTAGACAAGCACACTGACCACCTGGTGGAAAGTAGTTACCGTGGCCTATCGACGTGTTCTACACTAGACCCCGTAGATACTTTATAATGCCCTTCTCGAAGAACACTATATTTTATTCGCTAGTGAGCAGCGAGTTCTCTTATAAATATGATTCACATATAAAATATATACGATGACGACATATAAGATTTATATCGGTTCAATAATCACTTCCTCAAGATGGTGACCATGGTAATATAGTCTATTGTTACGTTCTGCGCATCACCCTATGTATGGCGACCGTAATGCGCCTATAGAAATCCAGTGGTGAGACATTCAGATTATAATAGATTTGTACTTAGTGTCGATAAAGAATTTGTGTTTAGAGCACCTGTTTAGCAATACCCGGTGTTGTTCTGTCTCATTCTAATTGGTGATATAGAAAAAGGAAAGTGAATTTTTAATTTAACAAAATTATTTAAGTGTTTTTCATGTAAAAGTATGAATTAATATGAATGAGATTGAAATATTAATGGAAGAATGAAAAAGAGAGAAAAGTATGAAAGAGAAAAGCTACGAGGAAATAGTTTGTCATGGCAAGTGCCCGGTTAATGGCAATGGGCTCGCTACCTATTACATTGGGACCTAAACATAAACTGGCGAAATGTGGGTGCTAGCACCTCTGCCTACCCCTTCGGGGATATAGGCGTGAGTTTATGTTATGTTATTTTATCTTTTATAGTTATCTTTTTAAATAATCATTGTAAATACATAAAAAAATATGGACAGATTTAGTACGCATATAATATAGCTTCAGTGAGTCATCATGACATAATCACGCCTTTATCCCTGGAGGGAAAGGCAGAGGTGAATTAACATCCATATTTCACCAATAATTGTATTCGGTCCCAAGTAATAGGGGGTGAGCCTATTGCCGTATTCCGAGCACTATTGTTGACTCGAGCCATGCATCTGAGGCTGAGTCTGGGCTGTATATATCTGTCTGATGTTAAACAACCCTATCCCTCAGTCGCCTTGTACGACACCGCATGGGAAGAGATGGGGTGGCCCTAATTCTACTCTGTCGGAAACCACGCGGCTTCAGTGAGTACTCATCTGAATAATTTTAAAAAGGTCCGTTTTTAAATAAAAAAGAAATTGACCGGAATTGAAATTTTATTTTTAAAACATCTGGAAGTCGCGGGAGTTTTAATCTGATGTTTCTTATGATAATGAAA
This sequence comes from Eilema griseolum, assembly GCA_963662185.1. Classification (NCBI taxonomy): domain Eukaryota; kingdom Metazoa; phylum Arthropoda; class Insecta; order Lepidoptera; family Erebidae; genus Eilema; species Eilema griseolum. The sequence continues at coordinate 3,432,218 of OY759229.1, read as the reverse complement.
ATAGTATTCAAAAAGCAAATGGAAGTGATACAAAATTGACTATGTTGAAACACAGTGTATTGTAAGGAAGGAAGCAAGGTAGGAGAACTATGGAAGTGGACGGCTACAAGTGGAGAGCAACATCTAAGAGGAGATGTATGAACTGTATGATATAGGGAATAAATGTTAAGATGACTGTAACCAGACCAGAGATGAATTGAAAAAACACAAATGTTGCCCCGACCTCAAATAAAAATATGGGACAAGGGCAGAATGATGATGATGTATAGTGAAGTAAGTATGCTAAGATGTTTTGGTCTCGAACCTGTGGATGATTTCTCTTCACGAGGAGGTAGGACACGGCGGTATTTCCGTCCAATTGAGCAGTCCGACTGGGGAAGTACTCGTACCTCCGCCCTACAGAATACCGCGATTATAATAACTTCATTTTGTGTTCCCGGCGGTGAATAGGGTAGCCAGAGCTCACTGGAGAATTTGTGCTGTCAGTGGGATGACTAAAGGTTTGCCCTGCTTTGTCCTCTACACTGACAGCACAGAAACTCTGTGCTTACAGGGTCGGCAGCACTAGTGTGGCTTCTCTGGTGTTACACACGTCCATAGGCCACGGTAACCACTTTTCATCAGGTGGGCCGTGCGCTTGTCTGCCACCTAAGTGGTATAAGAAAAAAAAGAATGTTTGCGATAAAAGTCACGTTCCAACCGGGGTGCACAGTGACTGTCATTTTCCCTAGACAATTGGCAATTCGTTGGCCAGCGTATTATAGAATAGAATGGTGAATGTATGGGATTTGACGATTATAAAGCAATGTATGAAAGAATTGAGGCAACAGTTATATGTATGGTTTATAGTCTTGCACTGCTCGGATGAGTTTGAATGCATTTCTAGAAAGGGCCAGAAGAATCGCTTGTTTACTACCTTTGTAATATTGAAGTCACTATTTTTTCATATCAATTGACTATAAACAGTAACAATTTATAATTACTTACCTATGTTAAAGGGTAGGTAAAGAGACTGACAGTGAGTATTTCGTGAAATCTTATAGTTTATCTTTTGTTTGGTGACATCATAAGTGCTGAACCAAAAGTATATAATTGAGTGTTCGATTACTTCCTCTTTCCTAAGAAACAGTGTAAAATTGAAAGATGCAGCCATCGCAGTCATTTCTGAAACTTATGATACGATTGATAATACTATCGATACTGTTTGTTTGTATGTGTCTGATATCAGCATTTCTATACAGCACAAGATACTGGCCAGATGTATACAATTACATAAACGCTAACATAACCATTGAAAGGATTCCTACCATATCAGAGCTGAACATTCAAATCATTGAAGTAAGGTATGATTATACTACAGAAACCTATTCTACTACAGACGCAGATTATTTCGAACTATCAACTACAGATGATTTTGATGTCGATGAATTTATGACAGCTAGATTTGATGCTAAAACAAAAGTCAAAAGAGATGTAATGCTTGAAGAAATGAAGGATTACAGGGAGTTACCAAACAGGCCAATATTTGTTGATTATATATTTCTTGAAGAACCAATTGAAATAAGTAGTATCGAAAACAATACAGATAATGAACCAAATATTTTAAGAACAAAAATCACTAAAGAACTTATAGATGATGAAACTAATACTATTTTAAAAACCAATATAAATGATTACACAAACAAAATGTACGATAGCAAAGATACAAATATATTGACACCTAAAGAATCTTACCTAAATCATGAGCAGATAATTAAGAATATTGGAGAATATCCAATCCAGCATACAACGACTAGAGAAGGATACCTTGTTGGTGATGAAATTAATCCAAAAATGGTAAATCTATCGAGGATAGAACCTCTGGAAATAACGACTGAAACAAACGAAAACGATTTTGATAGAGAACCTGTTAAATTATTAAAAGATCTGGTGGATGTGAGTAAACTGTCAACTAGACGTCCAGAAGATGTAGAAATTCTTGCTGATACGGATACTGCATTGCAGCACATGGTAAGTGGTGTTAAGATTTCAATTTTGAGTTGTTATTCTCTAAATATTGGCTATGCGAGATTTTTCAGATTCTATATATATATTGTTTCGTAACTTATTAAAGTTTTAAGAGCTACGCTGATCTGTAAATTGAAATGTGCTTAGCTAAGCTTGTTTCATCATGTGCTTAATTGCGAAATGGAATGCATTCGCAAATAACCACAATCATGCGATAAAACGTCCTCTAATGACTCATCCTTTTACCCATCAGCAGGCGTATGGGTACCGAAATTTATTCACTAATTTAATCTATTATAATATGTACACTAATGAAAAAGTACTTAAATAAAACTTAAACTACATATAAGTAAAATTAAAACGTGTCGTGGAATTCCTACTCATCGCATGCCTCTTGTGGTAGCATTTCCAGAAGGCAGGCAGCATTGCCATGTTGTGTGGCAATGCTTATTTTTTTATACCAATTAGGTGGTAGACAAGCGCATGGCCCACCTGATGGAAAGTGGTTACCGTGGCCTATGGACTTGTGTAACACCAGAGAAGCCACACTCGCGCTGCCGACCCTGCAAGCACAGAGTTTCTGTGCCGTCAGTGTAGAGGACAAAGCAGGACAAGCCTTTAGTCATCGCACTGACAGCACAAATTCTCCAGTGAGCTTTGGCTACCCTACTCACCGCTGGGACACAACACGAAGTTATTATAACCGCGGTATTCTGTAGGGCGGAGGTACTTCCCCAGTCGGACTGCTCAATTGGGCCGAAATACCGCCGTGTCCTACCTCCTATTTAATATTTATTATTCTTATTCTCTGACCTAAAAATGTCGGCGTTTTGCCACTCTTACTCTTGCCACGTTTTATGACACATCTCACAATTTATGTCATGTATATGTCACAGTAAACTGTCAGGATTGGCAGAGAGGCGAATATGCTAGGTTTCTGATCTATGGTCAGGAAACAAAAAAAAATATAGTTTTATTTATTTTTAAGCATTGTTGTACCGATGTATTCCGTTGTGTGTTAATATTACCTCTGAAAATGTGCGCTGTGTTTTCTAAATAAAACATATTTTGTTTCTTTCTTCTTTCTTTCTAGAGCTGGCTTCTGATCATGAAAAGCGTCGACCTTCCTGAAATAAAAAATAAATATTGTTGGACATTCTACACAGCGCTATCTAGACAAATACAAAGCATAACTTAACCAGCTCGTGTATAGGTTCAAGAATGCGGATAAACATTGATACTTTTTTTTTGTAAATATATACATATTACACATAGTTGTTAGAAACACCCAGAACCCTGCCTAGTAGTCGAACGTTCTATCACTACGCCACAGATGTTGTCATATCATCACGCTACTATTTAAAGGAGCATCCTTACTAATATTATAAATGTGAAAGTAACTCTGTCTGTCTGTCTGTTACGCTTTCACGCCTAAACCACTGAACCGATTTTGCTGAAATTTGGTACAGGGGTAGATTAGATCTTGGGAAAGGACATAGGCTATGTTTTGTCGCGATAACCGACATCTACGCGGGCGGAGCCGCGGGCAAAAGCTAGTTGATCATAAATGTCAACAAATCCGGTAGACTTCCATACATTATTTGAAGACTAAAATAAGGAGTCAAAAGGGTATTTTTTATAACAATAGAATACATACATATAATCACGCCTTTATCCCCGGAAGGTTAGGCCGAGGTGAATTAACACCCACATTTCACAATCATTGTATTCGGTCCCACGTAATAGGGGGTGAGCCTATTGCCGGGCTTTTTCCGGGCATTATTGTTGCCTCGAGGCATGCATCTCTGGCTGAGTCTGAGCTGTATATATCTGTCTGATGTTAAACAGCCTTATCTCTTAGTGGCCTAGTACGACACCGCATGGGAAGAGATGGGGTGGTCCAAATTCTACTCTGCCAGAAACCACGCGACAAGTATATTAGAATCGAAATTACTAATATTCCCTCTAACCCCATCAGCTAAGCTAAATTGATTGTGTTAGTAGTGGGTTCTTGTCGGTAGTTTTATGGTCAGGAATCAAACTCGGGATTTCTCAATCGTAAGGCCGTCTCTTTAACCACTAAGCTATCGACGATTCTATGTAGACAGAGACGTTTATCTGCCAGCCTGGGGGTAACAAGTGAGGCCGCCTGTCACCCTGGCAGAAGCAGGCGCGCCTCCCCGTTTCCGATGTCGAGTTGGGTCTCTGTAGTCCCCACACCCGAGAAGAGGGCCAGATCGTGAGAGATGGCCCTAGGTCGGCCGGGGTGCGAGGGATATGCCTGTCAACCTCACTTCCATCAACCAAAGCGACCCACAGGCGGCGTGCGTTTTAGTCGGTTCGAGTCCGACATAACCTCCTCCACCGGCTCCGGTGGGGAGGTATCCGTGGGGATTTTGCGCACGTAAAGAAAAAAAAAAGAGACGTTTATCTTGAATCTCAGCTAATTGGTCATGACCGGAATCTTCATTATATTCAAATATTGAGTAGATTATGTTTATATTCTCATGCGTGGATGACATTCTTGCCTAATTAATGACTAAATTTTTTATTTATTTATTATATAATTGCAGTGAGTTTATTACAGTGTTGCCAACTTTAATGGAAATAATTATATGGTTTTTATTAACAAAAGTGTGAGTTATGTAAGATTTATGATGAGTTGCGCGTTCATTAATTCGTATGAATAGAAGTTTACTGTTCTCATTGCTTAATTAAATACGTCGGCAACACACACGTCAATCGTTTGTTGCAGACATGTTTAATTTCAATTTGTAATTTCTTTATTGTACACCAATTAACGTAAGGGTACCGCCACCCCCTTTTTAACCGACTTCAAAACAAGGAGGATGTTATCGAATCCATGGGTATATTTAAAAATAATTTTGATACGCGACATAAAAGTCAATTAAAAGCGGGATTTTATTTTTCGTGCGGTGTTCGATAGGGTATAATTTTGGAGTGGTCTCATATCCTAGATATCCGGATCAGATGTTGAGATCTTAGAGAAATCTTGAGAAAGCCTCAAAATATATGTTTCTTACACGATATCAAAGCTAATTTTGAATGGACTTTTTTTTTTTTGCGATGTTCGATAGTATACTCTACCCTTTTAAAGTGGTCCTATATCCAAAAAATCCAGTTCTGATGCTGAAATCCTGGACAAACCCTCAAAATAAAAAAACCACCTGCTTAATTTGTATTAGCAATCAGCAGCATCAATGTAATTTTTAGGCGATTTATCGGTGCCTACTTTCTGAGATCGGCGAAGGCGTTTATCTTGAGATTAGGCCGATTTTCTTAGATGTGAACATATTTGCGAAGCCCAAATATAAATAGTCTGCAAAGATTTTGGAGTCTCTCAAGTTTATTAAGTTTGTCTTCTAAATGGACTGCTGAGACGAGATCTCGGGTTCGATCCCTGGTTTTACCATGGCACACACCAATGACTTTTCGATGATTTTTGAAGTTATGGGTGTATTTATCTCAGGTTTATAAGTACCCGGTTAATGGCAATAGGCTCGCCACCTATTACAGTAGGACCTAAACATAAACTGGCGAAATGTGGGTGCTAGCACCTCTGCCTACCCCTTCGGGGATATAGGCGTGAGTTTATGTTATGAGATCTGGATAATTGGAAGCCGCATAGCCATTCGGATTTGGAGAACTAGGAATTTGAGCTACCAATAATTTTGAAGCGTCGGTAGCTTATTGGTTAAAAAGTCAGCCTTACGATCGAGATACCGGGTTCAAATCCTCTTTTTTTATACCACTTAGTTGGTAGACAAGCACACGGCCCACGTGATGGAAAGTGGTTACCGTGGCCCATGGACGTTTGTAACACCCGAGGAGTCACAGTCGCGCTGCCAACCCTGTAAGTAGAGTCTCTGTGCCGTCAGTGTAGAAGACAAAGCAGGACAAGCCTTTAGTCTTCCCACTGAAAGCACAAATTCTCCAGTGAGCTCTGGCTAACCTACTCACCGCTGGGAACACAACACGAAGTTATTATAGCCGCGGTATTCTGTAGGGTGGAGGTACTTCCCCAGTCGGACTGCTCTAAAAATCTCCATTACTACCGACGTGATCCCACTCCTAATACAAGCAATTTAGCTTAGCTGAAGGGGTTAGAAGAAATATTAGTTATTACGATTCTAATATACTTCATAAAAAATGACCTGGGTCTTAGATGGATTGACCTTCAGACTATAAGTATTACTCCAGGTACGGACTACGGAACATATCCTTGTTAACCCCACGGCACCAGCAGATACACCTGCTGGTTAGCAGACGAGTCTTGAGAGGGGTTTCGTAAATACCATATAAGCCCAACAGAGAAAGAAGGAATAAGCGAAGAACAGGAAGCGGTAGAATGTTCAACTGCTACGCGGGAGGCGTGGGTTTAACTCCCGCTCAGTGCAAATATTTGTATGCATGAATATGTATATTTGCATTGTTTCTTTGTATAAGAGTAATACCTACTCTTTTATTTTATTTACAATGGAGATCTAATCTGTACTATGAAACTACTTTAAAAATATGATGTTTAATATGTATGTATTCACAAAAAAAGTATCTAAGTATGTTTATCCGCATTCTAGATTCTATAACACAAGCTAGTAAAGCTATGCCTACCTCGGGTCTAGATAGCGTTGTGTGGAATGTTTTTGAATTGTATTTAAATTTTTTTATTTTTTATTTCATTTGAGGTCAGAATCAGATATATACGCATTGTGGAATCCATTCAATGTTTGGAAACTGCAAAGACGTATGTAATTTGTTGGTCTTTCTATGAAAATATATGGTGATGACAAATAGGTACTTGCCCAATTTGATTCCCACGTAGAATGAACCCAAAAACGCACTTACTGAATACATTAGTGTAACTTCTTGCTGTCTTCTTCCTTGTATTAATGATTTTATTATTTTTATTGCAAAGGTACAGTCAACAAACGAATCTGTTTTGATACACTGATATATTTGTACCAGTATTATTAGAATCAAAGAATCAAAGAATCAATTTCATTTATTCAGTTTAGGCACATAAAGAGCACATATGAACGTCAAAATTTTACAATTATGTATGTCAAGAAATAATAATAAAATATTAAATAATGTAAAAATAAACCATTGGAAAATGATTCTTTCGCTGGTTCTTTAGATTAGTTCTACTGAGAAGATACCAGCAAGAAACTCAGCGAACTACATTAGAACTAGATTATTTTTCTTTTTTAAATTTGTTTTGGTTTACAATTTATTTTGTGCGAGCAAGCAAGAGACTTATGTTGACCACGCATAAACATTATTAAGGTACTCATCCACTTTATAGTAACCTTTACTCATTAAAGTATTTTTCACTTCTATTTTAAATTTATTTATTGGCATATTAATCAAGACCTGAGGAATTTTATTAAATATTTTTATGCAGCTGCCTACAAATGAATCACCAACCTTGTGAAGCCTAAGTTTTGGTACAACTAGTTTATTTTTATTACTCGTATTAAAATTGTGTACATCAGATAGTTTTTCGAAAATATTTAGGTTTTTTCGTACATATAAGATATTTTCATAAATGTATTGAGAAGTATTAGTTAAGTATTAATTTTATTAATAAATATATAAGTACATTTATCCGTTTATAAACATTTTGGTTGTTATTATTTATACATACATATAATCACACCTTTATCCCTGGAGGGTTAGGCAGAAGTGAATTAACAACGACATTTCACCAATAAATTTATGCCACGCAATAGGTGATTTAATTGTCTAGTTTGTGGCGAGCTAATAAATCTCTTCGTTGAGTAAACGACATTTAATTGTACCCCGTTCACGTAACACTACTAAGATCGTAATGATACATACATACATGTAAACACGCCTTTATCCCTGGAGGGTTAGGCAGAGGTGAGTTAATAGGGAGTGAGCCTTTTGCCGTATTCCGGGCACTGTTGTAGACTCGAGCCATGTATCTGAGGCTGAGTCTGGGCTGTATATATCTGTTTGATGTTAAACAGCCCTATCCCTTAGTCGCCTTGTACGACACCGCATGGGAAGAGATGGGGTGGCCCTAATTCTACTCTGCCGGAAACCTACAAAATATATTATGTATCTTTTTGTTCGAGTTTCATTATTTTTATTTTAAATGAAAACTGGTTTATAAAAACAAGGATATATTTATATCTTTAAAAATATAATATTAAAACAAAGGTACCTGTACCCGGTACGGACATCAAGTTACTGGTGTTCAGCCCATCCAAATAAGTGGCAAATCATTTCTAAAATAAATAAGTTTAAAAATACAACCCGACTACTGGAAAATCACGCTTTAAAAAGCATTAAACAAGAAAATATCAAGGATAGATATATTATGCTACTTACTCTAACAAAACAATACATTCTAGTTAAAAGTGGCATATCACCACGGCTATCCTTGATATTTTCTTGTTTAATACTTTTTAAAGCGTGATTTTTCAGTAGTCAGGTTTTAGTTTCAAATGTACTTTTTATTTATATTATTTTGAGGCCCGCAACCCCTATAACTAATACATATTTGTAAGGTGCTAATTAAGCCCTTTTAGATGATACCAAACAGGATATATTTATCTCACACAGTACTTTATAACCGCTAGAGGGCGCTACATTAGTTTCAGTGATACGTCATATAGCCTATAACCAGTTTTTTTTATTCCACTTTGGTGACAAACAAGCATACGGCTCACCTGATGGGAAGTGGTTACCATGACCTATGGACGTATGCAACAACATGGGCGTTACACTCGCGCTGCCGACCATGAAGAAACCTTCTGATGCACCTCTTGAAGAACTCCATATTAGGTGCTTGGGAAAACCGCAGCAAGGAGGTCATTCCACAGCTTGAGTGGAATGAAGATTCTACGCACAGTGCGCATCGTCTCGGGTCGTAAAGTGTGAGGATAGAATGGTGCTGTGGGCATCAAGTCAAACAATTCATCTGAGCACAAACCATTGTATAGGCGGTCCCATATATAAAGTAACACACATACACAATAATTTAGAACTTGTATTGTACCAAATGTGAAGTGTACATTGTACATATCGCACATCGCATCTAAAGCACGGAATATATAATAATACTGCCTGAAGGCTCTTTATTGACTAAGCAATCATTGTAATTTTATTTGCTGACTGTACCTACGACGTACAATTCAACTATAATATGTTTTGTTTCTCTTTTTTCGCGTCCCAAGGACATGACATCAAGGCGATGTTATGTAGGATAATCAAGGCACTTAGAATACAATACAAGAATAATTTTATTATTCTTTACTGTACATTTTCAACATTCATATATAAAAATGTGATATTGTCGAAAGTTCACAGGTATGTTAGGGGTATACGCCCTAGTGGTAGATACGCCCTAGTGGTAGACACACCTGTGGTTGATGCCCTCAGTTTACTTTGATTTCCAGTTAATTTTATTTCAATTTACTGGTCGGCGTAATTTTCTTTTAACCAGTTTACCTGAACGAACGCGATGTGTCTTCGTCAATCTCATCTTTGGCAACCTACGATCCACAGACGGCGTGAGTTTTAGTCGGTTCGAGTTCGATATAACTCACAAAAAATCCCCCGGATACACCGACGGGGGTGGCTCCAGCGTGGATGTATTCGTGGGGAATTTTTGTACTCTTAGAAGCCCGTGGTAGTCCCCGGTCTTCTACAATGTCTTATACTTTACTTGTTGCCTATACCTTATGTTATATCTTACCTTGCTTGTTGTTAGCCGCGTGTTCCCGGCAGAGTAGAATTTGGACCACCCAGACTCTTCCCATGTGGTGTCGTACAAGGCGACTAAGGGATAGGACTGTTTAACATCAAACAGAAACAGCCCAGGCTCAGCCGCCGATGCTTTAGTTTTGAGCCAACAATAGTGCCCGGAAGACGGCGATTGGCTCACGAATTACGTGAAGTCGAATTCAATGATTGCTGAAATGTGGGTGTTAATTCACCTCTGCCTAACCCTTCGGGGATAAAGGTGTGATTATATGTATACACGTATACTTTACTTAACTTTTACGGGAGCCTGGAGAGGCTGCCGTTAAAGTCATCATATCAAGTAATTAGCTATACAAGCCCCGCAAACGTTGGGGCCCTATACACATACGAAGTCGTGATCAAAATATTACCTAATCCCGTATTAAGTATACAAATACCAATTATCCTAATCACGACCGTCCTTACAGAGCTATCGAGCACATCGGAATCTCAATTAATTCACAATGACCGTGTAATTGGATGGATAATTAAAATATTTCATTTCGTGATCAACTGACAAAGTTAAGCTTTGATCCGTGGGAAGCGAGACGTGTGTTAGGCCTATGATTGAAATTCAAAAAATACATTTACATTTAGTAGCTATGATACTTAAGACCTTCGGAGCTAAGTCAGTCTGACCTGCAAGCTAGTTACGTACCTTCTAAAAGTGCTAATTAAGGGACGAGGTACTAGGAGGTCAGACAGCAGTCGTTCCTATAAACCACAAAAAGAAAAGGAGATAGCCGATCTGGTTGGCTTGACCCCGAAAGTCATGGGAGAGAAAGACTCTGGCAATAATAGTTCATAACTACTCTTACCTAATCGTGTGCCATCGATGAGCTCTTTCAACTAGATAACAAAAAGAAAAGGAAATACACACCTCATGGTTGCAGCGAATTAACATATCAGTACAAAACGTGTTGTCATAATATTATCGTAAACCGAGCAGTTGGTAACGAGGTATTGGAACCAAACAAGCTCGTGTCTACCTGACACTAGGCCTAGGCTTGTCCTTCGAGCTGTTGCTCCAGAGAAGTAAATAAGTGTATGGAGAGAACAGTATGCAGCATATAGCCATTTATCATCGTCATCCTCATCAAAGCCTTCTCAAACTGGAGTAGGCTTCTACCGTATAGCTTGTCTGAGTCCAAATAAAGCACCCCAACACCTGCAAAGGCATGTAATTGGTTACTTCCTTACACACATAAGCAAATTATTTAAGATCAAATTCATGAAACATTTGACGTTTTGTGGGCAGCGTCATTTTTATTTAGCCACGCTTCACTTTAATTAATTTCTATGACGTAACTGCTATACGAGCTGGCAATATCTAAGTTCTGTAATTATAGACAAGATTTATGGACTTTTTAGAGTTCCAACTACTACACTGATACTAGAATTCATGTTTTCCGCTACCCGCTCCTTCCATCACTAAAACAGCACGATTTTTGCTTATTATTGGGCTCGTTCATCAAAGTCAGTCAGAGCCACGAATTTTCAAGGTGAATATATCTTATAACCCTTTCACTAGCTAAACTACACCTAATTTGAAGACTGCTAAAGTCCATTGAAGTCGCACTTCATATTTATGCTCATCTAACAAAACATTCAATGCATGCATTTGTTTTTCATCTCGACGGGTGACTACACGTGTGGTTTGTTTGTTATAATGAGAAGCGTCATAGTCATAGTATTGTGTACAGTGTTTGTCTGTGTTCGAAGTAACTGTGATGATCCCGACTGTGTTGAAAATGTAATAAAACAAATTCCAGAGAACAAAACAGCCACAGACGAAGTTGTAGATCTAAAATTAGAAGTGCCTGAATTCAAACAAATTAAAAACATAGAAATAAAAGATGTAAATAGTATTATTTTAACTTTGACGAAATGGTTTGAGAATAAATTGGATGAAAGTAATTATGCTTATACGTTTCTTAGAAATAAAACAAAAATGTTCGTGAAACGTTTCGATTTTAATGTTGACTTTGAACATGGAAATGTGCGTATTGATATGGATTTGGCTAAAGACACTGACGTCACAACAAAAAATAACGTTGAACCAGTTAGTGAAGAAACCCTTACTATTCATGAGGCCCCAAGTATAAGTACAACTGTTGATCCTAGTACAGAAATAAATAAGCTATCAAAGAAAATAAAAGAAGAGATTGGATATCATATCAAAGCTGCGATCAAAAGTCACAACAATATAAAAACGAATGATATATACTATACTATGGACTTCGACACAACATACTACGATCAGGATGAAGACAATTCCACAGATTATCCAATGATAGATTATGTAGATATATACAAAGATACTACGAATGAGGAATATCTGTATACGGGAACAGAATTTCCGACCACGTTGGCTGATCTCGGGCAAAAACCTAACGATGTGGATGATATTTCTTTTGAAAGTCTACTGAACGATACTTCAGTAAGTAAACCATTTTATTAGATTACAAGCTGTTCATGCATGGTGTTACACAGGTGGCGACTTTTTACCTAATTTCAGTTTTTTTTTCATACTGTAGAACAGTATGAAAAAAAAACTGAAATTAGAAATTTAAAAAATATAATAGAAAATATAAAAAAATATATAAATTAGAAAAAAATAATATTTTATAATTGAAATTGGTTCAAAAATTTGCGCTAGCAGCGAATTTAACGTTGTATGTTCATCAATATTTTTACACAGTAAAAACAATAAAAATCACTAAATCTGACCCCAAATATCGCCAAATTTATTAAAATGACGTTTTATAATGTGTGTTCTCAAAACTAACGAAATATAATCGAAATTACAATCTAACATTGAATGATTCTGAAGATTAACTAAACCTAACGAAAACGTTCAAGCTACATTTTTGTTTGGGAGTATTTATCATTCTGATAGATCATACTGAATAACCAAATATCCTTTCTTAACGATTTTATTTCCTGAGTTTCGAAAACCTGAAGTTACTGAATTCCTATGTAAATTTTTAGCATTATTCGCTAGTTCTCTGTTGATAATTATAAACAATCACGTCACTGTTTTGTGTGGACGTCATTGGGCATAATTATGTGAGAGCTAGGTGTCACTTCTGATTTGTATGTTCAATTAGCCGTACCTACAAGCTATTCAAACGTTTTCCAAGCATAAAATACAGTTAGTTACTCCAGAATATAAACTCTTGCTGTGCCCAGTTCCGTTCAACCGTTAAAGTATAATTGAACAACAAACATCCAAACATCTTCACAAAGTTCCATATTTATTAGTAGGACGGGCCGTCAGCGAAGTCATTATTCATAATTGTATTAACATTATTATTGAAAATCTTTCTTTTCAACAGTTTATCGCAAAATGAAATACATGAAAAGGCAAATCATTTAGTATTAAAAAGTCTTTTCACTCGATGTGAATACAGCAGACGATGCTTTATAGGCGTGAGCCACAATAGCTTCCCATTTTAGGTTAGTGACATACGGCCAAAAAGATCAAATAACTAAAAATTAGGTCGGAATACCTATTTATTCCGTCATAAGCCTTAAATGCCCCGGTGATGCTATGTGTGCTTTTTTTTTAATATAGAACACGTCAATTAGACTTCGCCTTGCCTGATGGTAAGCTGAAGGCAAAGTCCCAGAAAAGAGGGTCACCATTACTTACACATACCGTGTGACAATGGTGACACTCAGCTTGACGGCCTCATCATATGCTTTTTCACGCCCCGCTTAAAGGACCCGGGACTGTAGGAAGAAGGAAACACGTGAGCTGGTAATGAATTCTAGGCCTTAATGGTGCGACAGAGGAAAGAGTATCCGAACCGCTTGGTTCTTGATCGGATGTTTTGCACCGTGTGCGGATGACATCTAAGACCTGCACGTGTTGTCCTGTGTAGGAAAGGGGAGGGTGGGACTAATTGGAAGAGCTTATCAGAACACTCCCCATGGTACAAACGGTAAAATACAGCCATGGACGCAATATCTCTACGCATCTGTAAAGGTTCTAGAGTGTTCGTGACTTTGGGATTCCCAATGATGCGGACCGCACGTCGCTGCAACCTGTCGAGAGCATCTAGTAAGTACTTTGCTGAACCATCCCAGAGATGCGAGCAGTATTCCAAGCAGGTGCTGACATTTTTATACTCTTTCACTTAAAAAATGATGTTAAACTGGTAACCTAATTTAATGGTAACTAAGCTTTTGTAATTTTGGCGAAAATTAATGAAACGCATATTCCTTTGAACCGTACAAGTCTGGTGCGCTTGATTATTCATTTAAAAGGTTCAGGTGTAAGCTTTAGCTTCCGTACAAATTAAAATAAAGAGAAATAGTAGAAGAGTGACCTCCAACCCACAATTAAAAGAAAAAAGTATATTAGCAACTTCAATTATTAATAATCCCTCTCAGTAAGCTAAATTACTTGTGTTAGGAGTGGGTTAACGTCGATAGTGTAATGGCCAGGATTCGAACCCGGGACTTCCCGTTCGTAAGGCTGACTCTTTACCACCAAGCTACCGACGCTTCATAATTATTGGTAGCTCAAATTCCTTGTTCTTCAAATCCATTCTTGACAACTCGATACTAATTATCCAGCTCTCACCGAAGACCACCTTGTAAAATTAAAGACTTCAAATTTTTTGTATACGATTTACATTTTGACTTCGCAAATATGATCACATCCGAAAATAGCGCTAAGCTCAAGTAATGCGGTTTCGCCGGTCTTGGAAAGTCCGAAAAATTACATGTAAGCATGAAGAAAAACTATCCAATCATATTTTGATCAATGCTCTGAACATATTATCGAAAAAGAAAGTTAAATATTAATATTTACATAATGTACACTGAAGTTATCTAAATTAAAATATATAAAACTACCAGAATATATATCTAAACAATACTGCAGGTTCAGGCGTCAAATAATTCCTCCCCATCGACGTCAACCAGAGTGGCCAGAAGGCTATCGGCATTGCCACGTTGAATGGCAATACGAATCCTTTGCGCAAGGAATAAACCAGCCCTCTTGTCACGGGTAGCGTCAATTAAACGTTTTGAAATTTATCTAAACAAAAGACGGGCACTTGGACCCCATGATCCCAGCGTCTCGACCCCAAACGGCTCAAATATAATTAAGTAACAACAATGGATTTTCTGTTGTCTTAACTTCTCACCCGTAAGTCACACCGATTCAGTCCAACAAGAGTGCAAATCAATCATTCTGTTGCCAAAATACGTATACAAAGGGAAGGAGAAAAATGTTTTTTTTTTTAATTGAGCAAAAGCAATTTTGCATTCGGCGGTCCGCACACGATGTGAAAAGAATGTAGAGTAATTTTCCGTTCGCATCAAAATGTGTGAAAGTGGTTGACTATCGTTTACGGAGGACACCTTTGTAGTCACTTAAGTACATACGGTTTTTATTTGACTGTTGACTGTATTGGGCCCCATGACGATTTTCGGGGCCCAGGCCAACCTCACTTGCAAGTGACACACCTGCAAGTGAGCTTGGCCTGGGCCCCGCTGATTCCAGACGGTCAAACGGGAGTCGCTCCCATAGCAGCCGTAATAGCAAACCTAAACGAGAAGAAGTAAGTGAACCCTGGGCGCTGGAAGCCTCGGTTGCAACTGGAAATAACGCTAAGATGGTGGTGATGGCTATTGATAACTACTGTTACGACTGACGTCAATATCTCGAAAACTTCAAGATGACATGAGGCCCCAACCATCACTATAACTCAAGTTTGCAATAGTTTGATCATCGAGGCCACCTTTAACAATCAACCTTGCAGTTTAACAGTAGATACTGGAGCTTCACGTACAGTTGTTAGACCAGAATTACTGAAACGCACCAAAAGGTGGGAAAAACGATTTCCGAGGTGCCAGCTTCAGATAGCTACTGGCTAGCCAGTGACCGTTCTCGGTGAAACAGAAGTGGAGGTAAGAATTGGTGACCAAATATACCGGCAGTCAGTACTCATTGCTAATATTACTGATGACTGCATTTTGGGACTGGATTTCTTGAGGGACTACCGATGTGTCTTGGATATTCCTAGAGGACTACTGAGATTCCCTGATCAGGAAGTTTGTTTACAAGGATCGCAGCCGTGCAATCTTTACTGTTTAACGGATACAACGATAGCTCCTAAATCGGAAACATTAGTCAAAGTGAAGTTTCCCGCGAAGACTGAACAAAGAAGATGTCTTATTGTGAAAGATGCCGGCAGTCATCAAAATTTAATAACAGCAAGAACCTTACTGATACCGAACGAAATCGCTAGAGTGAGAATTCTCAACCTCAGTGATGAAATAGTTCTCCTGAAGAAGAATGGTGTGGTCGAAAGATGTGAGGAAGTAAAGTGCCTGAGGCGGTTGAACAACACTACGCCCAAACAAGGCGGTACACAAATCTCCGAAGATCACATCCAACAACTTCTTGAGAATTTTTGAAAAGGAAAACATAACAGCATCAGAATTGCACCAAGCCAAAGACCTGTTGCTACAATTCAGAGACATCTTTGCAACCGGAAATGACTGTGGAAGGACTGGGCTCGTGAAACACCGAATTGACACAGGTGACTCCAGGCCCATAAAACAGAGACTTCGACGTTTACCATGGGCAAGAGAAGGGGAGGTAGTAGATGTGATTAAAGACATGGCTGATAACAAAGTGATTGAACCTTCTACGAGTCCATGGTCATCACCTGTGATACTAGTGAAAAAGAATGGCAGCACAAGGTTTTGTGTGGATTAGCGAATGTTGAATAATGTCACTAAGAAAGACAGTTATTTTTTGCCTAGAATCGACGATAGCCTGGACATGCTTAGTGGTATGAAATGGTTTTCAACCATCGATTTAAAAAGTGGCTACTGGCAGGTGAAGATCAGTCCTGAAGATGAAGAGAAGACAGCCTTTAGTACAGGAGTTGGAAACAGATTATGGCATTTTAATGTTATGCCATTTGGGTTATGTAATGCCCCGGCCACGTTTGAACGCCTCATGGAAAGAGTAATGGTGGGTCTACTCGGAGACGTCTGCCTGGTTTACCTGGACGATGTCATAGCTATTTTGGACTTGTGATCTCCACAGAAGGAGTTAAAACCGACCCCGAGAAGATAAGAGCTGTTCAGGAATGGCCTGTTCCAAAAAACAAAACGGAGATTCACGCGTTTCTGGGACTATGCGCGTATTACAGACGCTTTATTAAGCACTTCTCGGATATTGCCAAACCACTACACAGACTAACGGAAGATAAATGTGACTTCGTTTGGGACTTGGATTGCGAGCAAGCTTTTTGTACACTTAAATAACGGTTGTGCGAAGCTCCTACATTGGGTTATCCTACCAGGGAAGGAAGATTCATTGTGGACACGGATGCCAGCAACACCGGAATAGGTGGAGTGTTGTCACAAGTGAAAGGAGATCGCCTTGTTGTAATAGCATACTTCAGTAAATCACTCGTCGTGAACTTCTCCCTGTGGTGAAGTCCTTACAGCATTTTAAGAAGTACCTTATAGGACGAGAGTTTACACTAAGAACAGATCATGCTGCACTATAATGGTTGCTGCAATTCAAGAATCCGGAAGGTCAAGTAGCAAGATGGATCGAGCATCTACAGGAATTTTCCTTTGTGATAGAATACCGAAGTGGAAAAGGGCACGGCTATGTTATGTTATGTTATGCAAGAGGATAATGATGATCTACAACCTATACTGCACTGGAAGTAGCTTGGAAGCAAACCCCAATGGAGTGATATATCTGCTCACAGTTTCACTACCAAAAGATATTGGGCCCAGTGGGACAGCTTAACTCTGATAGACGACGTGCTGTATAGGAAATGGGAATCCAACGATGGCAAAGAGGTGACCCTACAAGTAGTCGTACCATGAAGCAAGGTGGCCCCACTCTTACGGCACAGCCACGATGGTGTCTCTGGCGGGCATCTCGGAGTTAAGAAAACCCTAGTTAAAGTACGACAGCGGTTTTACTGGCTTCATTGTCGGGAAGATGTCGAGGATTGGTGCCGTAAATGCACCGCATGTGCTTCAGTTAAAGAACCGCAGACAAGAAGTAAAGGAAAATTGAGACTGTATAACGTCGGAGCACCGTGGGAACGTATCGCCATTGATTTTACTGGACCTTTTCCAATGACTGAAGAAGGTAACAAATACATCATAGTAGTGCAAGATTGCTTCGCTAAGTGGCCGGAAATATTTGCGACACCCAACCAGGAAGCTGTCACTGTGGCTAGGAAACTGGTTCAGGAAGTGGTCTGCCGGTACGGCGCACCTATGGAGATCCACCCTGACCAAGGACGGAACTTCGAGTCTACTCTATTTCAAGAAATGTGCAAAGTTCTTGGAATGTACAATACCCGTACGACTACAGCGCTTCCGCAGTCAGACGGAATGGTCGAGAGGTTTAACCAGACGTTGGAAAATCACTTGGCTAAAGTTGTCGATGAACACCAAAGAGATTGGGACCAGTACGTCCCACTGTTCCTGATGTCCTATAGATCTGCGGTGCATGACAGTATGGGACACAACCCAGCGAAAGTGAATTTTGGTCGAGAGATTAGGCTACCAGTGGATGCAAGAACCGGTACGCCACCTGATAGTCCTAAGCCCGTAACGGATTACGTGAGTGAACTTCAAAACCGACTGGACGAGGTGCACAGAATAGTACGGGAAAACAAGCTGAAGACAGGTGAAAGGATGACAACTCGGTACGATAGAAATGCAAACACCAACGGTTTTGAAGAAGGAACCCTGGTATGGTTTCACAATCACATCCCGCAGTAAGGGGAAATCTCCAAAACTCCAAGCCCGCTGGGAAGGGGCCTATACGGTTATTACAAGAATCAATGACATTACCTACCGCATTAGGAAGGGGATTAGGGGAAAACCAAAGGTAGTCCATGTGGATAGGTTGACGCGTCATCATGGAACAAATGATGCTCGATACGAGCATGACTAAAATGGGGGGAATGTTACGCTAGACGTCGATATCTCGAAAACTAATAATCGAATCTTCAAGAAATAAAAACGCATTGCTAGTGACGAGGTACTCTACCGATTGGCAAAGAAAAATCTAGAATCGTCAACACAAAGTCACAACCTACCTACGAGTACCTACTCTTAATAAAAACAAACTATAGGTAAATATCGAGAATAAACTCGAAGGTCAGCGACGGCGGCTAACTTCAAAATAGAGTAGGTAGTTATTCTAGATGATTCCATCCTCCTAATTGAGAGGTATAAAAACACGCTCGCATAGCGACACCATTCATTCTGTCTTTGTGATCGATAACGAACACAGCGAGCTTAAGCGATCAAAGAAGATTCTACCTGCGACCTGAGCAACAACTGTGGACTATTGTGAACTACTGAGCGACTGGAACTGTTGAAGAGTACTGTGTGTACTAGTGATTCAATTGTCTAGTTTATGGCGAGCTAATAAATCTCTTCGTTGAGTAAACGGCATTTAATTGTACCCCGTGCACGTAACACTACTAAGAACGTAATCATACATATATACATATAAACACGCCTTTATCCCTGGAGGGTTAGGCAGAGGTGAGTTAATAGGGAGTGAGCCTTTTGCAGTATTCCGGGTTAGTACCCGGAATACTGCAAAAGTCAACAATGATAGTTCATTGTTGACTCGAGCCATGCATCTGAGGCTGAGTCTGGGCTGTATATATCTGTCTGATGTTAAACAGCCCTATCCCTTTGTCGTCTTGTACCACACCTCTTGGGAATAGATGGCCCTAATTCTACCTTGCCGGAAACCATTATAAATAAATGAATAGTGAGTGTTCTGATGAGCTCTTCCAATTAGTCCCACCCTCTCCTTTCCTACACAGACAATACGGTCTTAGATATCACACGCACGTGGTGCAGAATATCCGATGAAGAATCAAGCGGTTCGGAAACTTTTTACTTTGCCGGACCATTAAGATCTGGAATTCTTTACCAGCTCACGTGTTTCCTTCTTCCTACAGTCCCGGGTCGTGAAATAGCAAGTTACGAGGCCGTCAAGCTGAGTGTCACCATTGTAACATGATTAATGTAAGTAATGGTGACCTTCTTTACTGAGACTGCCTTCAGCTTATCATCAGGAAATATGAAGTTATACTGAAGTGACCTAATTTTTTTATTTAGGCATAACTATCTATGCATGTTTGCTCTTTTAGTAGCCAAATAATATAATACTGATATTATTTATCTGCGGTTTGCAAGGAGGTAGGACACGGCGGTATTTCCGCCCAATTGAGCAGTCATACTGAGGAAGTACCTCCGCCCTTATAATAACTTCGTGTTGTGTTCCCAGCGGTGAGTAGGGAGAATTTGTGCTGTCAGTGGGATGACTAAAGGCTTGTCCTGCTTTGACGGCACAGAAACTCTGTGCTTACAGGGTCGGCAGCGCGAGTGTGGTTTCTCTGGTGTTACACACGTCCATGGGCCACAGTAACCACTTTCCATCAAGTGGGCCGTGCGCTTATCTGCTACCTAAGTGGTATAAAAAAAAATATGCATCGACCTCTCTCATCTCAACCGTGAACGGCAATCATTGTATGAATGCTCTATGAGAAGCAAGATTACGGAGTAATTGACACACAAACGAACATCTTGTATTATATCAGTTTCATCACTAAGGAATAATTTACGTGCTCAAATTCATTTGTAATTAACAATGTTATTAAATTACATACATCTTATTTTAACGTATTCTATCACGATTATTGGTGTACCTATTTGGCCCGAGCTTCTGCTCAATATGTCTAAGCATACAGTGCTGAGCACAGCGTTGCGACCAGCCGGTTACCTAGATACAGATTTTTATTGGTCGATCTCCAGTGACGTCATCCAGTCCGACCAATAACCGTTTCTATCAAGGTCGGTCACAGCGCTGTGTTCGTCGCTGTATGCTTAGTGATTTGCACATCTGATCTCAGTGATTTTTTTTATTTTATTATTATAAACCATTACAGTATTTACATATTTCGTTTACTTAGTGATGCCACATAAACTCATTTGAATTTTTCTGGGCATCATTATCATCGACATTCAGTTATTAACTTAACATACAATCATACAAAATAATACAATCAAGTACCCACATATTGCGTAGGGACATGTGTTAGGGCACATCACAGAAAAAAGAAAAACAAAACATTAATTGTGGCGGGTAGGTTGCGAAAAAACGCCACTACGTCTAGCGTCATCCTCCCGCCAGCCAGCTAACTGGTTTTTTTATAATGCACTCCGAGTAGATAAAAAATACGTTCAATGCATCTACAGGATGTTGTTTAATTGATTGATGATATTGATGAAAGAGGTTGAGCAGTCAGGTTGCAAAGATACAAACATACAATGATGGAGGATGGTTTTTAAATTGCTAGTTTTGTAGGTAATTCAAATACTTATAATTGTATTAATAACAACATTGATATTTTGGACCTAGGACCTGGATATTTTTTAATGATAAAATTGTAATGAGATCACAACAACTCGCAGAATACGCAAGCCGAAGTGGTAACGAGCTGGTATTGTCTTTCAGCAGATGGACTGTTTAAAAATCTATGACTTTTTTAAGTGCTCAAATCCCCTCGAATGCTCCTCTCGCCGAAGCCGATAGGCGAGGTTATGTCGAACTTGCACCGACTAATACGCACGCTGTCTATAGGTCGTTGTTGGTTGCCGGAACTGAGATTGGTAGGCATATCCTTCGTGAAATCGATGGTCAGATGCTATGGCGGCAATTTGGAAGGAAAAGTACATAATCATTTGAATGCAAAAGGGCAGCAGGGCGCTGCGAGGTGCAGCGAGGCTGTACGAATCTTCTCTCCACTATTTCTTATAACAAATTCCGGCCGCTGCTGTTACAGTGGCCGTGAACCATAAAGGGTTTGATGAGAGAGTGGTCCTCCCATGTCAATACTGCAGGTACATAAATTGACCCCATCGCAATGAGTGGGGAGTTAATAGAGTTCCAACCTACTTAATTATATTCACGAACTTATCAATTTGGAACATCAGGCTTATAAATGGTGTTCAATTAATAAATTTTTAAACGACGTTTCGGACAAAATTTCTACTATTTCTAAATTCAATTCCGTAGCTCCCACCATCAAAATTTTAGAAAAAGACTCTTTACGTCTCCTCGGGTCCCCAATCCTAGAAGATGCCTACACCTCATTTATAGAGGAAAAAGTTCAAAATTTTAGTGACATTTCGGATCGCCTACTCAAAATAAATATACACTCGGCTTTCACTATTCTTCGGTATTGCCTATTCGTTCCAAAATTCACCCATGCCTTACGATCGACGCCATTTTTTAAACATATTACAATTTTGAAAAAAAATGGACGAAATTATAGAAAATACCCTCACCAAAATTTTAAATGTGGCCTTGGATGACCGAGCTTTACTACAAGCGACTCTACCGATTCGCTTGGGTGGGCTCGGTATTCGCAAAATTTCAGATGTCAGCTTACCAGCGTTCCTGTCTTCAGTCCACAGTACGGAAGAATTAACTAGGAAAATCCTTGCACCTACACTAGTTAATTCTGAAGTATTGTGTAAGACTGATGCAGTGAACGCTTGGAAAATTGCATGTCCAAACACCGATCTCCCAAGGAACCTTTTCTCACAGCGTCAGTGGGACGGGCCGCTCTGCAGCAAAAAATTACTAAATACATGTTCCAATGCTGCTGAGCGTGCCCGTTTACTGGCGGTTGGAGTGTGGGAATCGGGTCTTTGGCTACAAGCTCTTCCGTCATCTAACGTAGGGACTATGTTAGATGACACTACCTTCCGCATCGCAACTTGTCTCCGTTTAGGTGCGCCGTGTGTTTCTCCGCATCAATGCCGTTGTGGAGAAGCCGTTGACAGACTCGGACACCATGGTCTGTCGTGCTGCAGGAGCGCTGGGCGAATTCCACGGCACGCCAGCCTCAACGACATAGTCCGCCGTGCTCTTGTCACCGCCGGTGTACCAGCTGTACTAGAACCAAACGGTTTGGCGCGTGACGATGGCAAGAGACCGGATGGCATGTCGTTAATGCCATGGAAGATGGGTAGGACTCTGGTGTGGGACGCCACATGCGTTGATACCATGGCTCCTACCCATATAACTAGCACGGCTGGCTGTGCTGGTGCTGCTGCTGCTTCTGCATTCATTATTTCACATTAATTAAGCCCCGAATTATAATATAATAATAATCATTTATTCATCAGACAACATTAAGTCCATTTGGTTAATAACAAAATTATATCTTGAACATATACGTAACCCATAAAAAGAGTTGGCCCTTGTATTTTACTCAATTTAATCTCTGAAAGTAAATTTAGATGTGTCTATCTTGAAGTTAAATAATAAAATATCAAGCTGTAAGCTTATCGTAGTCCTCTGCCTGGACATAAAATTCTCCCAATTTCCGCCATAGCATCTGGCCATCGATTTCACGAAGGATATGCCTGCCAATCTCAGTTCCGGCAACGAACAACGACCTATAGACAGCGTGCGTATTAGTCGGTGCAAGCTCGACATAACCTCACCCATCGGCTTCGGCAAGAGGAGCATTCGAGGGGATTTGAGCGTATAAAAAATTCATAGATTTTTAATCAGTCCATCTGCTGAAAGACGATACCAGCTCGTTGCCACTTCAGCTTACGTATTCTGCGAGCTATTGTGATCTCATTACAATTTGCATTTGCATTACAATATATATATACATATATGAACCCTTAAATACCAGAGAGGTATATTTTGAATGGTTTATAAGAGTCCCAGAGCTAGATAACCCCAAATCAATTTTTCTCTCCTATTTTTCTACTTTAGTAATATAAATAATACTGTGGAAAAGGCTAGTAATGCGCTTAGAAATTATTAAATAGCGGACATAATTGACAAATGACTTTTCGATGCTTTTCGAAGTTATGTGTGTATTTATCGCAGGTTTATAAGTGCCCGGTTAATGGCAATAGGCTCGCCACCTATTACATTGGGACCTAAACATAAACTGGCGAAATGTGGGTGCTAGCACCTCTGCCTACCCCTTCGGGGATATAGGCGTGAGTTTATGTTATGTTTATGTTATGTTACATAATTGTAATCGAAATATAGTAACACGTAACACTTTCGCGTTATAACAGCTATTCATTAAAATGTTTTTCACTGACAATTAAGCGCAATTAAAATAACAACAGTGTATTATGTAATTGAATCAACGATACATTCGAGTTGGTAAAGAATAAAAAAATAATGTATAATATCTAGAGATGGCAATACTGCCGTTCAAAATGTAATGTCCGCTCTACACGTTGGCACAGTATTACTATACATAAGCTTTAAGACTGTGACGTTGGCCAACAGAACATAACATAAAATCACGCCTATATTCCAGAAGAGGTAGGCAGAGGTGCTAGCACCCACATTTCGCCAGTTTATGTTTAGGTCCCAATGTAATACGTGGCGAGCCTATTGACACTAACCGGACACTTATAAACCTGCGATAAATACACACATAACTTCGAAAAGCATCGAAATGCAATTGGTGTGTGCCATGGTAAAACCTGGGATTGAACCCGAGACCTCGTCTCAGCAGTCCATTACCCATACCACTAGGCTATTAAACACACAACAATACACACCCTCTCGTATACCCCGCCACACATCAAGAATGGCACAAAACCTCGCTCTACACGTTTAGAAACAGGTATTAGCCAGCATATTCGACACTGTGTTCGCAAACGTGTAAAGCGGTCATTTTACAATCAAGGATCCATTGTACCAAAGGTGGATCACAGTGAACCACAAAGTGTCGTTTGCTCCACTGGTGGATCTAGTAGGCTGAGGGTTAAATATGAGCGTAAATTACTGATTTTTGGGCCCGGCGGGTGGCATTGCAAACAAGTTATTTTTGTTTCTTTGTCAGTTTGTTAGGAGGTAGGAAACGACGGTATTTCCGTCCAATTGAGCAATCCGACTGGAGAAGTACCTCTGTCGTACAAAATACCGCGGCAAAAATAGAGAGACTGGAGAGATTGCTGGAGAATTTGTGCTGTCATTGGGAAGACTAAAGGCTTGTCCTGCTTTGTCTTCTAAACTGACGGCACAGAGACTCTACTTACAGGGTTGGCAGCGCGACTGTGACTCCTCTGGTGTTACAAACGTCCATAGGCCACGGTAACCACTTTCCATCAGGTGGGCCGTGTGCTTGTCTACCAACTAAGTGGTATAAAAAAAAAAAAAAATTACCTCGTGTTATGTTCCCGGCGGTGAGTCGGGTAGCCAGAGCTCACTGGAGGGTTTTTGTGCTGTCAGTGGAAAGACCAAAAGCTTGTCCTGTTTTGTCTTTTACACATACGGCACAGAAACTCTCAATGCTTACAGGGTCGGCAGCGCGAGTGTGACTCTCTTGGTTTTGCACGCGTCCATAGACCACAGTGACCACTTTCCATCAGTTGAGCCGTGTGGTGTGGCAGAAGAATTTGGATGGTTTTGGGCGAAGGTTCTGTGGCTTGGTGGTCAGAGCATTCCCCCTGTAAGGGAAAGATCGCGGGTTTGCAACCCACTTGAACCGATTTAATTTTTTCTATAAATTAATTGTATAATAATGAATATTTAAATAAAATTATACGCTCTGAAATTCTTCTAAGGTCTAATCTAATATCTTAAGTATTCGAAAGACTTTTGTATTTGCCGCGAAAATGAAAAGGAAACATGCTCCAGCAGCCATTCCGTGTAATCCCTAGCAAATTGGTGCGCCAACACAGTTTAAATTGTTTCATGAATATTTTTCAAACTATTCCTAAGGAAAAGAGATAAAGATAAGGGTTTTGTGGAAATTGCTGACTACTTTGATGACAACCACTGTTGATTACAATATTTTTTTATACCACTTAAGTGGCAGTCAAGCACACGGTCCACCTGATGGAAAATGGTCACCGTGACCTATGGACACGTGCAAAACCAAGAGAGTCACACTCGCGCTTCCAACCCTGCAAACATTGAGAGTTTCTGTGCCGTCAGTGTAAAAGACAAAGCAGGACAAGCTTTTGGTCTTTCCACTGACAGCACAAAAACCCTCCAGTGAGCTTAAGAAATAATTCTAGTCATTCATTTCCTGTCGATCCACTTAGAATAATTTTTTACTGATGTCCATACAGAGTACTTAAACAAATTTCAAAAAAGCTATTATGAACTCAAGATCATGAATGAAAATATTTCCTATGTCGCACCATTTAGGCCTGGAATTCATTACCAACTCACGTGTTTCTTTCGTCCTAAAGTCCCGGGTCCTTTAAGCGGGGCGTGAAAAAGCATATGATGAGGTCTTCAAGCTGAGTGTCACCATTGTATGTAAGTAATGGTGACCCTCTTTTCTGAGACTTTGCCTTCAGCTTACCATTAGGCAAGGAGAAGTATAATTGACGTGTCCTATTTAGAAATTGAAAAAACAAGCTTGGAAATGAATCCACTTCGACTTGGTGCAAAGACGGGCGTTGAGGCTGGTTGACAATCCCATACTCGCAGGTAGTGTGGAATCTCTCAGCCTTCGTTCTACCGTCTTTACAATGTTTTGTGCTCAGATGAATTGTTTTACATGATGCCCACAGCTACATTCTATCATCGCACCTCTCGCCATAGGCAGGGAATTCATCCTCACATATTGCGACCTGAGACGGTGCGCACTGTGCTTTATGAAAGAAATTTCATTCCACGCACACTCAAGCTGTGGAATGACCTCCCTGCTGCGGTTTGCCAAAGCACCTATAATATAGGGTTCTTCAAGAGGGGCATCAGAAGGTCTCTTCATGGTCGGCAGCGCGAGTGTAACACCCCTGGTATTGCATACGTCCATAGGCTACGGTAACCACTTCCCATCATGTGGGCCGTGAGCTTGGTTTCTTATTATATTTAGACTATGTTGAAAATAGACAAAAATACTCGTCTTTTTCTCGAGTTTCTTGACGGACAATTCTCAGGTTAATACTGTGAAAAAAATACAAGTGTATGTCAATATGTGTCGTCTTAAGTTGTTTACTACTTCTCTAGCTAATGGACCAGTTCGACCGGCAATAGTCCATTAGCTAAAGAAGTTTCATTATTTTGACGTTTTGTAAGTACCGTTATCTAGGTTTATACGGAATCATGATTATTTACTTTGACGTTGAGCGAAGTTAAGAAGACAGGTGCGGAAATTCACTAAAGATTAATTATGTTCACTGGTCGCCTTCAAGGTTTTATTTATTTCCTTATGATATTGGGCATGCCTCAAATGGTGCCTTCCTAGTATTTATTTGTACAAATAACCATTAATTTTTATGTGTAAAAATTAACGCTTAAGTCTTTTTCCTTGCGGGGTATGCAGAGACCTGTAGCCTTCACGGGTTTCCTCTACGGTCATCACTAGACTGATTTCATACTGATTGACTTCGAAGGGGGCGCAAAACCTAGATAAACTAGTTAATGCATTTTGACACCTATTTGTACAGGCATAGCGCGCTTTTTAGATATCATCTATACAACAGCTACAAGAAGTGTATTGTTGATGGTTTTTTTTGTTCTGTCACCTCCTTTAATTCTCTCCATCACTATAAGGGTATATAGAAGTCGCTCTGGCACTAAAAGGGACATAGAAGACACTGTTTTTTTTACGTGCGGAAAATTCCCCGTATACCGCCGGACTCGAACTGACTAAAACGCACGATGCCTGTGGGTCGTTTTTGGTTGCCGAAGGCGAAGTTGACAGACATATCCCTCGCACCCCGGCCGACCCAGGGCCATCACTCTCGATCTGGCCCTCTCCTCATGTGTGGAGACCACAGAGTCCCCAATACGTCCCCGGAAATGAGGGCCTGCTTCTGCCAGTATGACATGCGGCTCCACCCGTCATCCCCAGGGCTGCGCCCATGCAGGGTGGAGGTCATCCATCGATCTCCGACCCTCGAATTCCCTAAGTACGCGGGCATTTTGGCTTGCGATTCTCCTTCGCTCCCACTGCTGTTCACGCCCCCATAGAAGTCCCTCTAGCACTGTTAGGGTACATAGAAGTTTTTGATTTACAATAATAAATTCAACCTCGTTCATAATCATTACTAATGCAGTATCTAATCCTTCCGGTGAGCTTGTCGCGGGCAAACCATTTCACACTCTCTGTAACAAATGATGCTGCCTCCCCTGCCCTTGGTGAAGTTCAAGGTCAAAAAGACCATTTGTTAACCCTTCCCTTATCGTACAATATTCTGCCATTGTTGATTATATATTTTGCTAGCTGATGACCGCAGTTCCACACGTGAGGATGTCGGTTATCGCGATTTTTGGTCACTTCTCTGGTTCTGTTTAACTAATCTTGTAGCAAATTTTAATTCTGACCAAGACCATTAAAAAAAACTGTATTAATGTCAGGTCAATAATTTTGCGTTCACCGCAAAATAAAAAAAACATAACATAACATAAACTCATCCCGAAGGGATAGGCAGAGTGCTGGCATCCACATTTCGCCAGTTTATGTTTAGGCGAGCCTATTGCCATTAACCGGGTACTTATAAACCTGCGATAAATACACACATAACTTCGAAAAGTATCGAAAAGTCATTGGTGTGTGCCATGGTAAAACCTGGGATCGTACCCGAGACCTTGTCTCAGCAGTCCATTACCACTAGGATACCGCGGTTCTTGAAAAAACACCCAAGAAAATATATTAATGTATAAAGCTTCCTTAATATAACATAACTCAAGTATTTTTATTAATACACTGACGGACTCATAAACTGCATCAAAGTAATAGACGACTTTGAAATAAATATTTTAACCAAGTATGCATACTTTCTATGCAGATTTAAATTGAAACCTCTAGATTGGTTCGTGAACTTTAAAACAGCGTAGGGTCATATCTTTAAGTTTAAGTTTATGTACTGGAAAGGACCTTAAGACTTTTATTGAAGAAAAAACAGAAATTTAAGAAAAATTGGTTTAATTAAAAAATTGGTTTTAACAATAGACACAAACTTTATGCAAGGGTTTATTTGTGTTTTAATAAGGTGTATTACCCCCACGTGCCCTTATTACGGATTCTAATCGGTTCCGCATAGATTTTATAAGGGTTTTTAAAAGATCTTGCGGAATATTGTCCCATTCTTCTGAAAGTGCTGTTCTTAGTGCTGCCACTGTCGTGGGAGAAGGGTTTCTCGCATATACAGCTCTTTTTAAATTGTCCCAAACATGCTCGATGGGATTAAGATCCGGGCTGCGTGCTGGCCAATTCATTGTACGTATCCCAACCTCTTCGCAATAATGTTGAACTTGTGCAGCTGCATGCGGCCGGGCATTATCCTGCATTAAAGTAAAATTTTCGCCTATGAATCCCATGTAAGGCACCACGTGATCTTCTAATATCTCTGTTATGTAGCGATGTGCTGTCAAACCCCCTCTATTACCGTTTTGACGGACCATGTCTATGAACACAAGTTCGGTTCGCCCGTTCATCGATATGCCACCCCAGACCATACATGAACCGCCTCCAAAAGGAACACGCTCCTCAATGCAACTTTGAGCATATCGCTCCCCACGTCGACGATAGACTCTTCTGCGACCATCTGCACCATATAAACATGTCCTACACTCGTCCGTGAACAATACAGAGGCCCACTGCTCTTCTGTCCAATTCAGGTGATGACGCGCAAATCTTAAGCGAGCTTGTCTGTGAGCTGTAGACAACTTTGGACCATTTGCTGGTCTAAAAGGGGTGATATCCGCTTCTTTTAACCTTCTTCTTATTGTTCGTGCACACACGTTTACTCCACGCACTTCATTAAGCTCGGTTTTGATGTTAACTGACGTGAGGAAACGATTTCGCAGGGAAGTTATAACAATAAATCGGTCATCACGACCTGTGGTTGCTCGAGTTCTGCCTGTACCACGTCTCCTCCTGTAAGAACCTGTCTCTACAAACCTTCTGTATATTCTAGAAACCGTAGACTGGTTTAAATTTAAATTTCTACCAATCGTTCGTTGATCCAAGCCCTCCCGCACCAATGCTACAATTTGTGCCGCTTGTTCGGACGAAGTATCCATATTATGGTTCAAAAACTCTCGATGTGTTAAAAAACTAACCCAACAATTATGCTGGTAACAATAATTCAATTGACAAAACAAAAAAAATCAATGAGAATCAATTTAAAACTTTGCTATAAATAATACGCAAATCTGATACTACAAGTAAATTTTCTTTCCCGGCTATATTCATTTGTTTTACTGCAGTTCTATTTTTAAATTTAATTTTTTTTTAAGATTAAGAGCCAGTCTTTCCATATTTATATAATTTAATCTAAAAAGTTTGCATACTTATTATAAAAAATCCTTTTAGAGTAAACCTGAACTTTGATGCAGTTTATGAGTCCGTCAGTGTATATCCAATGTACGGACACGACTAATTTATAATTTTACAATAGTATAGACATCGGCGATATTGTGGCGGGTTGCCAAATCGTAGCTGTATCGCTGCATCGATGGAAATCTTTGAGAAATGAGCATTCTGGATAACTATCAGAGCGAAGGTTACGACCTTCTCGTTATAGTGGAAACTTGGAGAGGGTTGCGTGAATGCGTATAGATTAAATGGCTGCATATCCATATGATTATTAAAATAAAGTATAATAAACAGTTATGTAGATATCATCATTATTGCAATAGAGATGTTGCCTCCTTGATTGTATTTTACCGTCTCTACCATGGTGAGTGTCCTGATGAGCTCTTCCAACTAATCTCACCCTCTCCTTTTCTACGAAGGACAGCACACGCAGGGCTTATATGTCACCCTCACGCTGTGCAGAATATACGAGCAAAAACCAAGCGGTTCGAAAACTCTTTGCCCCACCACCAAGACCTGGAATTCATTACCAGCTCACATGTTTCCTTCTTCCTACAGCCAGCGGTGAGTAGGGTAGCCAGAGCTCACTGGAGAATTCGTGCTGTCAGTAGGAAGACTAAAGGCTTGTCCTGCTTTGTCTTCTACACTGACAGCACAGAAACTCTGTGCTTACAGGGTCGGCAGCGCGAGTGTGGCTCCTCTGGTGTTACACACGTCCATAGGCCACGGTAACCACTTTCCCTCAGGTGCGCCGTGTGCTTGTCTCCCACCTAAATGGTTTAAAAAAAATCGGCTTTGCATTCAGATAAGGTTATTTGAGATTGTCGTCAGATTCTTCCCAATACTGGTTAATATGATAGTTTTTTTATTAAAAAATATGCTCTGCAAAATAAGATATTGCCTAACTAAATTGAAACTATGACTTTTCTTTATTTTTAATTCACATAAATAAACAAATAAATTCAGTCCCAAATTATAACTATCTAGATTACTCATTAAATTGCGAATTAATTTTATTAT
This sequence comes from Eilema griseolum, assembly GCA_963662185.1. Classification (NCBI taxonomy): domain Eukaryota; kingdom Metazoa; phylum Arthropoda; class Insecta; order Lepidoptera; family Erebidae; genus Eilema; species Eilema griseolum. The sequence continues at coordinate 3,401,031 of OY759229.1, read as the reverse complement.
GAACTATTTGTGTAAATACAACGGCGTGTGACGTCACTCGCACGTCATTCTGATGATTCGGACGGCACGAAAAAAATTAGTTTCAAAATCAAATATCTTTATAACTATTTGTCGTAAGAATAATTTACTTTAAGAGTTCATTACATTATTTTAGAGTGGTCATATTTCGATAATAAAAAGAGTCAAATAGCCTATTTATAATATAATTATTTTTTTGATTTTGTGACTTAAATACATAAAACCTACTATTCATTTTTAAATTTAAAATATCTTTAGGACCATCAAAATATTATTTCCTCACATTTTTAGAATTTTTTTTACTTGTATACTTAATTTTACAACTACCCACATGAAATATGGGTGAGTATCGTAATGTTTAAGTAGAATGTCCTTAACTATCCTTTGAGGATGCCTGTCAGGTCTAATAAAGAATACTGTGACAAAAAATACAAGGGTGTTCTCAATATGTGTAACAACAAATTCCACCAAGTGCCATCAAAATATTTAGCTTTATAGGACATTCTACAGAGACCTTTGGGTAAATAAATACATACATACATATAAACACGCCTTTCTCCCCAAAGGGTTAGGCAGGGGTAAATTAACACTCAAATTTCACCAATCATTGCTTTCGGTCCCATGTTATAGGGGTGAGCCTATTGCCGTCTTTTGTTCACTATTGTTGACTCGAGTCATGTATCTGTGCCTGAGTCGCCAATATGTGAGATGTTAAACAGCCCTATTCTTTAGTCGCCTTGTACGTCACCGCATGGGAAGAGATGGGGTGGCCCAAATTCTACTCTGCCGGGAACCACGCTTCTCATAAATAATAAAAATAAATAAATACGTGATATCAATACACAAATACAGCAAATTAATGATTATAAATATTTGCACTAAGCGATTATCGATCTTCTACTCTCCCACTCTCCCACTTCGCCGTTGATGAACGTCCTCCGCCCCCCATTAGCGCAGGCCTGGGGGTGACTGGTGGAGCCGACTGTCACCCTGGCAGAAGCAGGCCGCGGTGGCGCGTGCCTCCCCATTTCCGGGGACGAGTTGGGGACTCTGTAGTACTCACACACCCGAGGAGAGGGCCAGATCGTGAGAGATGGCCCTGGGTCGGCCGGGGTGCGAGGGATACGCCTATCAACCTCACCTTCGGCAATCAAAACGACCCACAGGTGGCGTGCGTTTTAGTCGGTTCGAGTCCGACATAACCTCTCCCACCGGCTCCGGTGGTGAGGTATCCGTGGGGATTTAGCGCACGTAAAAAAAAAACTCTCCCACTACGCCACAGAGTAGGTAATTAAATATGAAAGATATGTACCTTTAAAAAATATTCCCCCAAAAAAAAAAATGTATCCAATATCTTTTTAACTTTCATGACCTCTGTCCTTTATTTGTTAAAATAAAATAGAACAAGATCCAATGTTGCCGCTAGCTAGTTCGATATTATTTTCTTTAGACTGCGTGCTCAGCTTCTTTCGTGCACAAAAAGAAAATTGACTCCTGTCTATTTCTGTAAAGGAGTGAGCACAATAGTGGTTCGTCTCATGTTGATGCAGTATCACGGTATACGCCGCTATCAATCACGCTCTCAGAAAACACGGAGCGTGAACGCCATCTTGTAGGAGTTGGGAATATTTGGATCTGGTATTTGTACCTAAATAAAATGATAGATATATACAGCCCAGACACAGCCTCAGATGCATGGCTCAGGTCAACAATAGTGCCCGGAATACAGCAATAGGCGAATACAATTATTGGAGAAATGTGGGTGTTAATTCACATCTGCCTAACCCTCCGGGAATAAAGTCGTTATTATATGTATGTATGTATGTTAAATAGTAGAACTTAATTGTTACAGTTTTTTTTACGTGCGCAAAATTCCCACGGATACCTCCCCAACCGGAGCGGGTGAAAGAGGTTATGTCGGACTCGAACCGACTAAAACGCACGCCGCCTGTGGGTCGTTTTGGTTGCGAAAGGTGAGGTTGACAGGCATATCCCTCGCACCCCGGGCGATACAGGGCCATCTCTCACGATCTGGCCCTCTCCTCGGGTGTGTGGGGAGTCTACAGAGTCCCCGAATCGTTACAGTTATAGCAAAACGTTCTTATGAGACTATCCATAAAAATACATCCTGTAAATGTACAGCACTAAAATATTTGTTGACATGTTTTAGATAGTATGTAAGAAGTACTTCTAATTGTTTTAGTAGGACAATCAGTCAATGTTATGCATATCTATAATTTGTGTACCGCATACATAATTACCTTGCCATTGTGACGCATTAGTGTTGGTGTTTTCGCTGTTGATATGCCTACTTTCCAGCGGTGAGAAGGTGAGGCAGAGCTCACTGGAGAATTTGTGCTGTCAGTGGGATGACTAAAGGCTTGTCCTGCTTTGTCCTCTATACTGACGGCACAGAGACTCTGTGCTTACAGGATCGGCAGCGTGATGGTGGCTTCTGTGGTGTTACACACGTCCATAGGCCACGGTAACCACTTTCCATCAAGTGGGCCGTGTGCTCGTCTGCCACTTAAGTGGTATAAAAATAAAAATAACTGTCATGAAACATTTTACCCGAAGTTACTTCGATGTGCTATGAGTTTGGGTCAAACGAACTGTTAATATCGTTTTCAAGTTAGAGTTTGATTGCGGAAATGTGGTTTTTAATTCAGTATGAAATCATTTACTCCTCTCATCTATACCTGGGGCCCTACCGGGTCCTGAGCGAATCTTACCTACGCCTATTGATTGACGAATGAGGTACTGGTGGAATACTAAGCCTCAGATGCAAGCCTCGAGAAAGCAATAGTGCCCGGAATACGGCAGGTCACCCCCTATTATGTGGGACAGAATACATATTTATTGAATGAAATTTTAAAGCATTTACCATCTAGACGGATATATGTATACAAGAATTTGGATGGTTTCGGGTGAAGTTTCTGTGGCTTAGTAGTCGGAGCGATCCCCCTGTAAGGGAAAGATCGCAGGTTCATATCCCGCCTGTAGAAATTCATTTTTTTATATCTTAATCGATTAGAAAACGTATTTGGTGAAATGGGGGTGTCACTTCACCTCAGTCTAATCCTCCAAAATATAAAGGTGTGATTATATAAATGATATATTATGTAAAAATTAAAATAACCAAATATTTGGAAGGAGAAGTAGAAGAGCGAAGCTTATGGGCACCAACGTGCAATCTTAAGATGCCATTAAGCTTGGCAATAAGAAGGGGACATTTAAAATACCGCATCAATTTCTTCACACATCTCGCTCACATATAATGGTCCTTTCACAGAGGCCTTGGAGATCGTAATTATGTTTGAAAAAAAAACCCCTTTCTCTTCTACGTCGATCTAGCGCAATTAGATCTCGATTACTTCAGACACTGGCTGTTGCCCTGTGGGGAAAAAGAAACAATAAGAGCAAAATGTTACTACGCTACAACAAGGTTAGAGATAGACTAACATACTCAGATAAAGATTTCTTTTTCACTATATTTACTAAAATGCAAGGTTTTAATCACGCATGCGGTACGTCACAATAGGGTTGGGTCCTATTTTTTTTATTATAATCGTAAACTGCACATTTAACAATAATATAATGAACTGTAAAAGTGAAACTTTATTATAACCGAGTCACCCGAAAACGCACCAGATAAAATCGTGGCAATTGATGACGTTACAGCGCGATGAATGTGTGAAAATGTATTGAGTGCAAGAGAATATCGCATTTATCTCAGTCTACGTTGCGTTTACACCTATACAGTGCGTAATAAGATAGATTTCAAATTTAATAAGGAATCCAAAAAGTTATGAATTTTGCTTTATTTTGATTGTTTTTATTTTGACCTATTTTGGGAACTAAATATAATGAAAAGTCATAGTTTCAGTTTAGTTAGGCAGTATTTTATTTCACTATGCATATTTTTAGATATAAGACTACTAAGACATTAAGTAGTATTGGTAAGAATTCGATGACTCAGGACGCTACCCTATTGTGGCGGCAGGACTCTTTATAGAGGAATGGTTGACGAGGTGCCATGGTAGACTCTCCTACCAACTTGCGTAGGAGAAGCTTTGTAGGCAGCTAATCCCGAATGCCATCACTGCTGGATTTCTTCCGAAGCCACATCGCTTCACTCTCTTGCAGACTCCCCAGCGTAGATGGAGTCTCTTTATAGCAGCTATTGGTGCGATAAACCTCACGTTGCAGATTATGAGCAAGTTTTGATTTCGTTTAAAATTAAAATCCGACTAAGCAATATATATAATTTATACATATTTGATTTTTTTTATACCACTTAGGTGGCAGACAAGCACACGGCCCACCTGATGGGAAGTGGTTACCATGGCCTATGGACTTGTGCAACACCAGCGGCGTCACACTCGCGCTGCCGACCCTGAAGAAACCTTCTAACGCCCCTTTTGAAGAACCCCATATTGTAGGCGCATGGGAAGGCCTTTCGGAAGATATGCTAATTAAGTCCTTTCAGATGATACCAATCATGACATTCTCATCTCAAAATTAGTTTTTTGACACTGTGCTTTGTGATTTTTTTTTACGTGCGCAAAATCCCCACGGATTCGCCCCCACCGGAGCCGGTTGAAGAGTTATGTCGGACTCGAACCGACTAAAACGCACACCACCTGTGGGTCGCTTTGGTTGCCGAAGCTAAGGTTGACAGACATTGACGACGTCATCAGTCACTCCAGCGACTGCCGGTATTATTCCCCTATGCGTCGGTGTAGGCTCGGTGTGAAATAGACAGCCACGACCGCTATCTCCCTCACACGCGCCGCTACGATGCCATGCTTCCTTGCTATGACAGCAATGGGGGAGTATCCGTCCAGGTCGACCACTCAGGCAGGCCCAAGAGGCCGGTGAGTGTACGGGTCGGCGACAGCGGCGACGTGTATGGACCACTGTGCCATGCTCTGGAGCAGAAGACCTGAGCACCGGCAACAGCTGCCGTGCCGGTGGCGTCGGCTGCGCTGCCAGTCGCCGCCGCGCCGACCGCATCACGCGCTCCGCCGGCAGCCCAGCGACGACCGCTTGGAGGCTCGCCAGTTCGGCCGCCATGCTCCCCATCTCCATGTGGTAGTCAGCCGCCGTCCGCTCCATGTCAAGTTGAGCCCGCTCATTCCGGGACTCCGCCAGCCCCACCTTGAGCAGTTCATACTGCTCAAGAAGGCGCGTCGTCACCAGCCTGACTTGGCCCTCCTCAGGTGTTGGAGGCCCAGTGCGGGCCCCAGCCAGACTTTCCAGGGCCTCTATGGCGTCCATGTACGTTGAGCTCTCCGTACGAGGTGAGGGCGCCACCGAGACGGAGGGACTCGGTGGCGCCTCCACATCCTCCAAGGTTGAGGCCCGTGAGGGGGCGACTTTGGTGCCCCCGCCCTGCAGCTCTCGTCGGCTTGGGTGTGGGGGAGGGGACGCATTATCTCGTCCCCACCGTGACTGCTGGAAGACTAGTCAGTCAGGGCCAGTTCAAGATCCGACTCGGTCTTCGGTGGGGGGATAATTTGTTTCCTGTTTTTCCGCTTCCGCCGTGGTGCAGATTTCCGGGTCTGCAGACCCACCGGGCTGTTCGCTCTGCTCCTCTCAGTGGCGGTGTTAAAATCCTCCGACACCGTCCCTGCTTGGGACGCGACCACCGCGTCGTGGTTCTGCGCGACCTCCGCGCAGACAGTTTCGCTTGGTTTTTTGGGATTTTGGTTAATAGGTTCTATTTAGTTCCCACGAGTATGACGCGATTTATACTACACTTCCTGGGTGACGCTCATTACAGGAAGCGGGGTAAATACTATGGATTTCCCCAGGTGCCCACAGGTTTTAATCAACTTCGCTGTCGGGTTTTTAAGACTTTCCTTGTGGCGGGCCGGCCAATTAAGGCAAGCCCCGCGGCCTTCAGGATACTGGCTTCCGAAGTGTGGCTAGCACTCAGGTCGTTGTCGATATCCGGGAGGTAAAGCGACGCGGGAGAGCAGCCAACTCTCCCAACACCGACGGTGGCACGAATGCCTGCCAGCCCCTGCGCGAGCAATAGGCCAGCCCGTCACTGGATCCCATGGATCCTTGTGTCACCCCCATGTCCCGTCTGAAAGCAGAGGGGTACTGGGAGCGACAGGACTGCAGACAAAGCCTGGGCCCGCTAGCCCTAAAAAGGGCTTGTCGGGTTATTTGTCAACGGCTAGCAGAGCTCCTTCTCTTGGAGTCAGAGTCTACTAACCGTCGTCCAGGGTGTACCAGCCTCCCCGCTTCCGTTCCCCAGGACCGCGCTCCAGAGTGAGAAGAAACAAATAAGCCGTCGTGGAGGTTACCCAACCCGCACCCCTTGCTTTATGATAGTTAGAAGGCGCCACAAGAGATTCAGTGTCATGTTATAGTCTTTAACCAGCGGACGATCAAGACGCTTCTAATGATTATATATATATATAATGATTTATTTGTCCAGTTCTAATAAGTGGTTCAAAAGCTATGAAACACATGAACCTATATACATAGCCTGCAAAATCATAACCCTCCTTCGCCGTAGTCGGGTAAAAATAACAAAGTGCTGTATGTATATATTTATAAAAATAAAAAAGTGTCTAAGAATTTCTCATTCTAGATTCCATAAATTGTCCTCCATAACACAAAAAGATATGCCTACCATGGGTCTAGATAGCGTGGTGTGGAATGTTTAATTTTTTTTATCAGGTTTTTAACTCTTCTTAACGTCTGTACATCTTATTCTTTTTCTTTTTTCGTGCGCAAAATCCCCGCGGATACCCCCCCACCGGAGCCGGTGGAGGGGGTTATGTCGGACTAAAACGCACGCCGCCTGTGGGTCGCTTTGGTTGCCGAAGGTGAGGTTGACAGGCATATAGCTCGCACCCCGGCCGATCCAGGACCATCTCTTACGATCTGGACCTCTTCTCGGGTGTGGGGACTACAGAGTACCCATCTCGTCCCCGAAATCGGAGAGGCGCGCGAGGTGCGCCGCCGCCGCGGCCTGCTTCTGCCAGGGTGACAGGCGGCTCCACCTGTCACCCCCAGGCCTGCGCTCATGGGGGGCGGAGGTCCTTCATCGACCTCCGATGCCCGAGTTGCCCTCGTACGCGGGCAGCTTGGCTTGCGATCCTTCGTCGCTCCTGCTGCCGCTCCGCCCCGCCTCCTCCTTCACGAGCATTACTAGCTCGCAGAAGGAGCGGAACATCGCCGCGAGCAAGGTGGAGAGCGTGAGAACTCTCACTCCCAGGGCCGCCACAAGCTCCCGTCTCGGCGTCTCCCACGCTGGACACTCGCGACGCAGTGATGGCACTCGGACGTTGGATCTTTCTCCATCCGACGCAAATAATTCCCGAAGCACGCGTGCTCGGTGATCATCTGCGTAAGACGGTACGAGAGGCTGCCGTGTGGCCTCTCTAGCCATTTCCCCTGATGGGTCTTACCGCCGCTACTACAGCGCGCCCTGCGCATGGTCGCCCAAGTCGTAGCTCCCATTCCGCCACCATTTCCCTACCGGAATCTCACGGCCCGAATTTCTTCGTGCTCGGGATCGTGACCCCGCTCCCGCGCCGCCTTTCGGAACCGGTATAGCGCCGAAAGGGATCTCGCTTCCAGGATCCACGGTGGCGATCCGGCAAAGAGACTCGACGTGTCGAACGATATCGTGCGGTACCCCCTTATGATGCGGCACGCATGCAGGGGCATATGCCGATCTTTCAGGCCATGGACCGTACGATACCCGCGTAGAGTCTCCTGCAGGAGTCCTCCGGGCCCCTCAGGTTGGGCAGTAGCCGCGCCAGAGCGTTGGCTGTGCCCACTAATTTGGGGCCCAGACTTCGGAAGTGCTTCCCGAAGTCACACCGGCTGTCGAGCACGAGCCCCAGATATTTCATCTGGGGCTTGATGCCGATGAGAATGCCTCCCACTGTGAGACTGGAACCAGGTGGTGGCGTGCGCCGAGGTCCATGAAAGAACATGGCCTCGGATTTATGCAAAGCCACCTCAAGGCCCAGCCGCCGGATCCGTTCCACGACTTGAGCAACCGCGGTCGTATCCCTCAGGGTCGCTTCGCGGTATGTAGCCGCGCTCGCCGTCACTAGCGTGTCGTCCGCATGGCACGTGACGGCGGCGCCGTCCGCGAGCTCACCGCGAAGCACCCAGTCGTATCCGATGTTCCACAGGAGCGGCCCTAGAACCGATCCCTGTGGATCACCGCACGACATCTCACGCTGACCGACGCCAGTCTCACTTGGGTAGATGACGGCTCTCTCTGTCAGGTACGCCCCGACTATGCGGCGGAGGTAGAGAGGCACACCGTGGTACACGAGTGCCTCCCTGATGCAACTCCAAGGCAAGGTGTTGAACGCGTTGGAGATGTCCAAGGACACCGCCATCGCCATCTCACCCCGGGCGAATGCCTCCTCCACCAAAGTCCTCACGCGCATGATGACATCTACAGTGGACCACCACTGGCGGAAGCCGTATTGAGCATTCGCCAGGTCCAGCCCCCTACCAGAGAGGTGCTCGACGTGGCGCTTCGCAATAACTCTTTCAAAGAGCTGTTGCGCCTACCTCGTCGAGCAACACAATGGGTCGGTAGCCGGACGGTTCGTCCGCTGGGCGACCCTCCTTTCGGATGAAGACCAGCTTCTGTACATGTTATTCTAACATGCATCAGAATATTTCACAATCCTTAGATTAACGCCTTGATCCGCGCCTCGCTGTAATAGAATTAAGCTCATATCATTTACTTGAAAATGTTTGCCCATTCACCCATTATTTGTCTTTGTCGAGAAGTCTCTTCGGATAAAGACTTGTGCGTATAACGTACGATTAACGTGACCATTTATTTATGGACTTAAAACGGGACAATTTTTATTTCGACGGCTACAACACGGTATGTGGCTTTGATTTTCGCTCAGTGTAAATATTTAAATGAATGAATATGTATGAATATGTATGTATGATATGTATGAATATGTATGTATGAATATGTATGAATGAATATGTATATTTGCAATGGTCTGGTTATTTCTATATATGTACGTATTTATAACAAAAATATATTTACATACTTTTATACATTTGACACAAACTGACACAAATTGAGATTATGCTGTGTAAAATGGCAAAGAATATTTATTGATTTAATGTAAGGATTATTGGACAATTTTGATCCTTTTGGACCAGTGATTCAGCCAGTCATTCGGCTCACAGATATATGTAATACATCAATTATAAACATATCTTTTCATATTTAAGATTATTGGTCTAGAAACTAAACAATTTCGCGTTCATAAACTCTTTTTAGGAAAAAATGGACGTAGAACCGATAAGTGGGACAGTCCCGTTCAAATCGGGAAGTATGGTCACGTTACATATGATATAGAGTGTAAGATTATCCGTGAATGTGTGTGCGATAATGTGTGTAATATAAATGTCAGTCTTTGTCTGATTATGAGTGCGTGTGTGTGTGTGAATGTGTGTGTTCTGAATTAAATGAGGTACATTTAAAATAATTAAGGGGTTTGTTGTTATGTTTTTTATTATGTACTGATGGTAGGGTAGTAATTGAAATTCAAGACCTGTGATGTGTATGTTCGAATTTCAATTACAAAAGTATATATCTTGGTTATAGACTTGTGGGCGTATTACTGATACATAGTGGACGTTTAAAAATATCATTCTATATTCCCAATTGAGCAGGCCGACTAGGGAAGTATCTCCGCCCTACGGAATACCAAGGCTATAATAACCTCGAGTTGTGTTCCCGGCGGTGAATAGGGTAGCCAGATCTCACTGGAGAGTTTTTGTGCTTGTCCTGATTTTGTGTTCTACGGCACAGAAACTCTCTGTTCTTTCAGGGTCCATGAGTGTGACTTCCACACTGACTGGTGTTACACACGTTCGTAGGTCACGGTCACCATTTTCCATCAGGTACAATGTGTGCTTGTCTGCCTCATAAGTTGTATAAAAAAAATGTTAGGCTTTAATAGTTACAATATATAGGTATATGGATATGAGGGATACAGGGACGAGTCAGGTTTTTTAGATGATGTTTGTCTGTTTGTTTCTTTGTCTGCGATGCATGCAAAGGCTACTGAACGAATTTGATGCGACTTTTTTATAGAAATGTCTTAGACAGATTTAAAATCTTTTCGTATCTTATACTATCGTGGGCAGAGTCTCAGGAATCGGCACCAAATAAGAAATAATATTACTTTCCACATTAACGCACTTCAACAGCATTTTGAGACAATATCACAGATAACTAGTCAGATAAATGAGAAAAATGATAGAAGATTTTGATATGAAACTCCGTAAGAAACAATGTAATCAGAACTTCTTCGCTGCCAGCATCCGTTTGATCATTGGGTATCTATTTACGGAATTAATTACAGAATAGAATAACAGGAATCTCGCTACATTGGAGCAAGATAACAATTTTGAGCAACAGCGCCCCCGCGGAATTGAATCGGTTTAAAATATCTCCGTCCTTTGGACCAGGGTGACCAGAAAGTTCAAAGTTTTGTGTTCTCAACATGCATGTTTAAAAGTGCATAAGGCTGGGCCTTTACCACGCTCAAAGAATTTACATCGCCATTCAGCGTGGTAATGCCGCCAGCCTTTTGGGTACGGTACCAGTTGAGATCGATGGGGAGGAATTTTTCGATGCCTAAAATTGCAGTCTCCCTCTTTTTCTCTATTCCATTTTTATATATATTGTATAGTTAGCATAGTTTTATATCAATTTGTAAGTAATTGTATATTATAATAACTATCGTACTTTGCACTGTTTAGGTACGATAGTTCATACAAATATCAGTAGATGGCTCCCACTGTCGCCGTAAGACGGATATTATGTTTAGAAGAATTTGGATAGTTTCTGGCGAAGGTTCTGTGGCTTAGTGGTCAGAGAGTCCCCCTGTAAGGGCAAGATCGCGGGTTGTAATTCCGCCTGAACTAAATAATTTTTTTCTATATCTTAATCTATTTGAATAGTTATCACACTAAATGCTTTAAAATTTCAATCAAAAGTACAACGTTTTTGGAAGAGTAGTACATTACTAAAAAGTAGTTAGTATTTAACTTTATTTTCACATTGACATTTATGATTGACATTGATAATGGTTTATTTTTTGTATAATTTTTGCATGACATGCCTCATTAATTACTATTCTTCCTATAATTTAATACAATGTAATTCAAAATTCAACACAATGTAAAAGTTGTTATGAATGAATAAATAAAAAAAAAAATGTGAAATATTGTAAAAATACATTCTAATATTTGATACACAAACACACAAGTGGCTGAACAGATTAGTCTGAAATTTAATACAGGGAAGATTATAGCTAGACTAACACATTTGCACTTATGCTTCTTTATATTCTTTTTCTTTTTTTCTTTTTAGGCTATTTTATTTTTAATTCTAATTAAATTTAGTTAAATCTTTTAAATTTGTGTTGAAATTTCATATAGGTAATATAGGTGTGTTTTTTTACCGGCTCAATTGTCCTCTAGGGGACAGTTGAAAACCAGCGCTGGGTACATCGTGCCCAGCATTATGCTGAACTGGTCCCATTCTTGGTGTAACCTAAATGTGCCCAACACAACACTGTTTAGTTTTAAGTATGTTTGTGTTGCACCAAAAATAAAATGTATTTTCTTTCTTTCTATATTTCTTTAATAGATTCCCGTGGGATGCGGGAACGGGATTAGAACGTCACGCATTGTACATTGTATTACATAATATTATCCTGACTTTCGTAGTCACCGATGGTCACCGTATTCGTAATTGAATTAAATCTGAGCCATTTAATTCCGAATGTTTGCTTCTTAGATACAGTGTTTCGACTCTTTATGTTGATGAATCACAAATGAAAGGGTTGGAGAAAATAGCTTGTGGCTTCGAAACGGGAAAGCGTTGGACTGTGGTCAATGAATTGTATAATATAAAATGCCAATGTATCTTAAGCATTAGAATATTTAAAAAAGAATTGCTAAATGAGCATGGCATTGTCAAATTTCATGAACATGAGCGTTATACTGTTGATAGAAAATGATATTTGCGCGCTAGTAAACCTCTGGCTGCGAGAGATATGCCTGTCAACTTCACCTTCGGCAACCAAAACGACCCCCAGGTGACGTGGGTTTTGGTCGGTTCGAGTCCGACATAACCTCTTCCACCGGCACCGGTGTGGGGGTATACGAGGGGATTTTGCGCACGTAAAAAAAAAGTACACCTCTGGCCAAATATGTAAACTTTGTAAAATTTGATTTGATATCAAGCAATGAATCAATAAGCTCATCGCAGTTCTCTACTGACATTGGTTGGTACAGGGTTTTATTTCGAGTTTTTCGTCTCTCGCAGTGATATCGTCTGCGTATTTTGCTGTTAGTCGCCTCTTTTGTCGTCTTGTTGTTTGATATATGACATAAATAAACAATTTAGAAATACGTGTAAAACTGTCCATAAATGGGTAGCAGAGTATCCTAACCAAAAGAACTGAACCACTTTGTCGCGATAACTGTCATCTACGTGGACGGAACTGCGGGCAACAGCTAGTTCATTTTGCCTTGCATATACACTTAAACGACTTTTATCATACATACATACGTGCAATCACGCCTTTATCCCCGGTGGGTTAGGCAGAGGTGAATTAACACCCACATTTCACCAATCATAGAATTTGGTCCCAAGTACTATGAGCCTATGGCCGTTTTCAGGACACTATTGTTGACTCGAGCCATGCATCTGAGGCTTAGTCTGGGCTGTATATATCAGTCTGATGTTAAACACCCATATCCCTTAGTCGTCTTTTACGATGATCAGAGATGGGGTGGTCTGAATTCTACTCTGCCAGGAACCACGGTGCGACTTATATCAAAGAAGAGTTAAAAAGCGATTTGACAATCCTCTGAAACTTAATTAATTTGTTTCATGGCGTCATCCCGTAATTGTCCACGGCCCTCCACAGATAATTTTAAACGGTTATAAAGGAGTAATGTCATTATCGCCATGACGAGCGGTCCCTTGCCCATTAATTGGGCATTTTAATCAATTATCAAAACGATAATGTTGGTTGGAGATTGCAGTTCAGAGTGAATTAAGGATTGATGATTTAATTGACGATGTATGATAGTTAATTATACCTATTTTTAAATACAACTTAGGTGGCAGACAAGAACACGTCCCACCTGATGGAAAATAGTTACCGTGACCTATGAACATGTGCAACACCAGAGGAGTTACACCCGTGCTACCGACCCTGTAGGAACGGAGAGTTTCTGTACCGTCAGTGCAGAAGACACAATCAGGACAAGCCTTTAGTCTTCCCTCTGATAGCACAAAAACTCTCCAGTGAGCGCTGGCTACTGTACTCACCGCCGGGAACACAACACAACGTTATTATAGCCGTGGTATTCTGTAGGTACTTGCCCAGTCGGACTGCTCAATTGGGACAGGATTCGCGCCAGGCGGCTACTTATCACCAGGGATATGCTATGCAGCTATGGAACATGGATGTTAAAGCTAAGCTATGAAACAATGGTGACATTTCACCTGTGGTACGTGGCGACATCACGTACCCCGATTCTCCCGAGGATTAGGATTTATTCCCCCTCACCTTGTGTGCTTGCCTTTATTGGCCGGCCATGAGTGGAGTTGCAAGAGCAGAACCTATGCTCCAGGTTGGAAGTGTAAAATGTCATAACGCCGGGGGCACGCTGACTGGTATACCGGGAACTTGCGCCCCGCAGACTCACCTCTCGACAACCATAGCCGCTCAACGGATGTTGCTCCATGGTCGCACTATATGTGGCTATTTTAATGGGGCCCATGCAATGAGTTGGCAAGTCACCGCCTGCCTTTTTACAAGTTTGAGACTTATTGTCACGGCAGGCGTCCGTTAGTCTCCCCCTATAGCCCATTCACCAGTCCATCCAATTCTCAATCCCATAGCCCATAATTTAGTTTCCATCGCGGCCACCGCACCGCACAGCAATAGTCTCTGCACCTGGCGGAGACCATCTCCCGGTGTATCATATTGTGCGCTCGGGGATGATATCCGCCGTGTGTGTGTCCTAGCATATTAAATTCTCATAAAAGGGCCTCTACGTCTTGGCTTCGGCCCGACGCACACCTTCCAAAGGCCCGGGACTCCATAGTCCCGAGAGTCAAGGTACGGAGAAACAATAATAATAATAATAATATTTATTGCAACAGAAAACAAAGTAGGTACATAATAGCAAATGTGCACGAGAATAACCGTAGTAGTTCACAACTGTGTTACAGTTATTAACGCCCACCTCCGGAGAACGACACAATATTACACTATAACAGGCATCAGTGATTAACTAAAACTATCCAATGAATGCATTTACAAGCTTAAATTAGGAAACACTACATGCATGCGCGCGCGCTTGTGTGTGTGTGTGTGTATGTAGCGTAGCAAGTAATATGTACCATGTAACTTCCTAAAAAATTTCATACATACATACATACACACATAAACTCACGCCTATATCCCCGAAGGGGTAGGCAGAGGTGCTAGCACCCACATTTCGCCAGTTAATGTTTAGGTCCCAATGTAATAGGTGGCGAGCCTATTGCCATTAATCGGGCACTTATAAACCTGCGATAAATACACACTTAACTTCGAAAAGCATCGGAAAGTCATTAGTGTGTGCCATGGTAAAACCTGGGATCGAACCCGAGACCTCTCAGCAGTCCATTACCCATACCACTAGGCTACCGCGGTTAAGTTTTCAGAATTAGAATAATTTCTTTATAAACAAATAAAGCTTAGCTGAATCGTGAGTGATAGCTATGTGGACCCATGATTGGTGAATTGCAAACGTATCCATAGCAAGATTGCACATCACATCTTTGGTGGGATTGTTCCAGTTGCAACCAAAGCTTTCACAATTGGGTCTGGGGAACACTTTTCCAGTCTTTTTTTAAATTTATTTTTTATATAGGACACGCCAACTTGACCTCACCTCGCCTGATGGTAAGCTAAAGGCAAAGTCTCAGGAAAGAGGGTCACCATTACAGACACCAAGTGTTACAATGGTGGCACTCAGCTTGGCGGCCTCATCAGATGCTTTTTCACGCCCCGCTTAAAGGCCCCGGGACTGTAGGAAGAAGGAAACACGTAGTCTGTAATATACCTAGCTAATTATACGATAAAAAATTGAAGACACAGAGTATCTACGTCAGTCGGGGTACGAGGGAAAGCCTGTCAACCTCACCTTTGGCAACTAAAAACGACCCACAGTCGCCGTGTGTTTTAGTCGGTTCGAGTCCAACATAATCTCTCCCACTGAAAACATATATATATATATATATATATATATATATATATATATATATATAGTATATATATGTGTGTAAATATATATTATTAACATTCATCGGGATATCGAGTAATAACTTATAATCATGATAAATATCCTGGTAGGTGTTATACTAGTAATAAAATATAATATAATTGGCATTCTGTAAGGATGTGAAGTGGTGTGTTCTCGAGACAACTTCGGCAGTAATGGCATTCGTGCATTGACTATCGGCTTACTCGTATACAATGTAGGAACTCACCAAGGTTTCGGTGCCCGGGCAGGTCTCAGGAGGCTCCAACACTTCCTTGCGCCACGGATACAGTGCCGACAATGGGCCGCTGATGCAAAATCCGCGCTTCGATGTACATCTTTTAGTTTAAAACCTATATTAATACCGGATCAAGATATTTGTTGACTTTTTTTTTTTTTTTTACGTGCCCATAATCCCCACGGATACCTCCCCAGCGGAGCCGGTGGAGGAGGTTATGTCGGACTCGAACCGACTAAAACGCACGCCGCCTGTGGGTCGCTTTGGTTGCCGAAGGTGAGGTTGACAGGCATATCCCTCGCACCCAGGCCGACCCAGGGCCATCTCTCACGATCTGGCTCTCTTCTCGGGTGTGGGGACTACAGAGTCCAGTCTCCAACTCGTCCCCGGAAAAGGGGAGGCGCGCCACGCGCGCCACCTCCGCGCCCTGCTTCTGCCAGGGTGACAGGCGGCTCCACCTGTCACCCCCAGGCCGGTGCTCATGGGGGGCGGAGGTCGTTCATCGACCTCCGACGCCCGAGTTGCCTTCGTACGCGGGCAGCTTGTCTTGCGATCCTTCGTCGCTCCCGCTGCCGCTCCCGCCCCGCCTCCTCCTTCACGAGCATTACTTGCTCGCAGAAGGAGGCGCTGGCCGCCCACGCATCCGCACAGCGAACCATCGCCGCGAGCAAGGTGGAGAGCGTGAGAACCCTCACTCCCAGGGCCGCCACTAGCTCCCGCCTCGGCGTCTCCCACGCCGGACACTCGGTGAGCGTGTGCGGACCTGAGCCCTCGCTCGCGTCGCAGTGATGGCACTCGGACGTTGGCTCTTTCTGCATCCGACGCAGATACTTTCCAAAGCATCCGTGCTCGGTGATCATCTGCGTCAGATGGTACGAGAGGCTGCCGTGTGGCCTCTCTAGCCACTCCCCCATGATGGGTCTTACCGCCGCTACTACGGCGTGCCCTAGATATTTGTTGACTGTCTAATCGCGTTCCATAAAAGAGAGAACAAAACTACCAATTTTAGTTGTAAATCCATTATAATTGGCAACACGACTTGTGTCACAGTAAGTCTAATAAACATTTGTCCAAATGTCTCCCAACCTTTGTTCAAATATTTGTCTGTCTGGTTCCGTATGAAATGAAGAAAGACATTAGCATGCTATAGGGAAACTTTACCATAAACAGTGGATTCACATAGCCAGTACTGCTTTTCCCGCAGTCGCCTGGCTTTTATTGCAGATAGATGGCCATAATCAACAATTAAAGAATATTTATCGTCATAAACAGAATCTCAAAATAGCGGTACATTTGAATTTTTAATATTCTTAGCGCCACCGCATTTTCATGAATTATGGATGGAATAATAGGATTTTATTTGTTTCGTATTCTTTTATTCGTAAAATAATGAATTTAATCTATATTAATTAGATCTATATTAATGATAATACAGTACTTGACCATCAATTCAAATAGGACCAATTAATAACTCAAACGTTAAAAAAATTCATGATTTAAATTTAATTAGAAAGAAAAACCCAAAAATGCTGCTATCGGCTGTTGTGAGCTACACTAGTTAGCATACGCTTGTGACTTAGATTAATGTATTTTTTTTATAATGTTCACAGACCTTCAATAATATAATTTTCCCTTGGGTGGCAACAATCTTCATAAAGAACAGCACAGATAACTCTCAGTTCCACTACTACTGCGACGGAGTACTGCTGTCAGAGAAAGTCATTCTTACTGGTAAGTAAATTATGGAGTAAAAAGTAACCGAAACGTCGGGATGTAAAACAATCCATATTCAAATGTTACATTTGTGGTTGCATTTGTCAGAGGATGAAATTTTATTTTTTAGATTTCGTTTTTATACTACTTAGGTGGCAGATAAGCACACGGCCCACCTGGTGGAAAGTGGTTACCGTGACCTACGAACGTGTGTAACACCAGTGGAGTCACATCCGTGCTGCCGATCCTGTAAGAACAGAGATTTTGTGTGCCCAGTGCAGAACACAAAATCAGTATCAGTCTTTGCTCTTCCCACTGACAGCACAAAAACTCTCCAGTGAGCTCTGGGTAGCCAGAGTTCACTGGAGAGTTACTCACCACCGGGAACACAACACATTGTAGGGGTGTCAGTTTAAAATTAAACCTAAGTTTGTGGGGTTCTACTAACTTCGAAAAAAGGGGTCCTAATGGATTTTATGGTTTAATTAAAATATGTAACATTATGATGGACTATGATAACACTAAATAAATCGCGATGGATTAATTAAAGAGCTTTGTTACAGTAGAATCGGTGCTATTGTTACCAAGCACAAGAAAATACAACCAAAAGTAAATAAATTTAAAACATAAATTATGATCCTTTTGCGTGATAATCAGTTTCGCTTATAACAAAATTATAACAATTTGCCAAAAGCTCCGAATTTCAGTGACGAAACCCTTTTCTCGTGGTGTTAACACCGTTTCACCCTAATGATTGAACTGGGACAGACGCAGAACTAATTGTCGCCGTCTCTGAAAGAGTCAACTGTCATTATCATTATTAAAGACATTCCATTATTAATTAAAAGGATGGCTTTGAATAAATTTTAAATGTATCTTACTTTTGTAAACTGCATTTTATTTATTGAAATTAAACTAATGTTAACACGTTCTATCGCGATGCATTTTTGTATCTAGTCGCGTAGTTCCCGACAGAGGAGAATTTGGACCACTCTATCTCTTCCCATGCAGTGTCGTACAAGGCGACTAAGGGATAGGGCTGTTTGACAGGGTCTGACTTTAGAGTGACAGGTAAAAAGTCAAACTAAAAGATATTTTTGCCATCCATGCTTTGCCCGAATAAGTGTGGATTGCTTTTTACATTTAGGTCTACCTCAAGAATAAACATAGACCTACATGGGTGCATATGTCCTGCAAAATAGATTGCGCGTGCGCATTTTTTTTGAACAATAAATACTTATCTTATATCTATAGATATACGGCAGCCTAGTGGTATGGGTAATGGACTGCTGAGACGAGTTGAGATGGCACACACCAATGGCTTTTCGATGCTTTTCGAAGTTATGTGTGTATTTATCGCAGGTTTATAAGTGCCCGGTTAATGGCAATAGGCTCACCACCTATTACATTGGGACATAAACATAAACTGGCTAAATGTGAGTGCTAGCATCTCTGCCTACCCCTTCGGGGATATAGGCGTGAGTTTATGTTATGTTATCTATTGATGCCGTATGCGATATGGACGCAAAATAACCATGATAAGCAAGAAGTGCAGATCTTTGGTTTGTGACTGTGGTTAATCTATTGAGGTAGAATACAAATCTGTTAAGGCGAGTTTTAGTACTCTTAATATGACTTTCCCTATTGCAGTTTTCGACAACAGCTATGCGAAGGAACTTAGTTTCATCCGTTTCCTGTACTTCAAGACCCTAGAGTTTTATTGACAAGTCACGTTTATTAGTGTTGTGATTGTTTTTTAAATATTGACTTCTAAGTGGAATGTTTAGTCAATCAGTTACATTTGCAACAATCACATTTACAGTCCTCTCATAGATTGTATTGTCTACGGTGTTCTCATCCTGTACGATAACACAAATATCGTCAGCAAAGAGTGTACATTTGTGACTATTCACTTGTGGAATGTCCTTAATATAAATTAAAACAGTAACGGACCTAGCACACTACCCCGTGTTACTCCTAATCTGTTATGTTGTAAAGAAGATCTTCATTCATATTGTTGACGATCACCTGGTTAACTCTCTAGTCATTGCAAAGCTTCCCCTCGTCTAGTCTTGGTCATGTGAAAACTAAAGAGTAAAGTACTTACTGGGAAGGAGGCTAAAATCTGTTCCTTTTTTCCTGCAATCCCGGATCTCATGAGGCCATTAAGCTGAGGGCCACCCTGTTTCTATAAAGGTGACCTTCAATCTGAGACTTCAACTTTACTATTTAAGCAAGGTGAAGCCATATAGATATTGCCCTAAATTAAAAAATGTTTATATATTTCGTGGTTTCAAAGTTTTTCATTGATGAACAAAGCTGACAATTTTCATTCACTACACAATTCTGCAAAGCGATCTTTGAAGTATAAACAAGTTCGGCGCGAAATAATGAAACCATACAACAAAACAACGTCCTGCCATTGTTTTTCGCACAACAAAAACAAAACAAGAAAGGTGTAGCTTAAACAATCGGCACTCACTTTGTGCGGGAATTCTTTCGTGACCTCTCGTGGTCTATCAGAATGATTTTTGTTGGGATTCAGTTTCAGAACGTTTGTGAATGGAAATGGTTATGACAATAAATATATTTCTATGTTTAGAAAAGTTGTTTTTAATTAGTTTTTGTCTTTGCCAAACTGTGTGGCGTGTAGGTAGAACATTTAACTTAGTGAAGCTTACACTTTAGGGATAGGTATATAAATATTAATAACAAAAAAGATCCTCTTAAACACACCGATTTATGAATCAAAGGAAATTCCACTTACAAATACTATTCAATTCCGTAGCGACATCTATTCTCCACTAAATTAAAACTTTAACAAAAGAATCCTAAGTGCGTACAATGTTGCCTCCGTTTTTTATTTTCTTTTTGCCGCCTCTGGAGTGGGGCTAATTTCATTATGCCGTCCTGCTTCCCTCTAGCCAGCATTTGGATAATGATATTTCGTCGACAATCTTTTGTTGAATTCGTTGGATGAGAATTGCTGTTTATTTAAAATAATCAGAAATATCTGGGGGTATAAGTTTTTAGTTATAAGAATTTCAGCGGCATTCTTATCACTAGAGACAACAAAATTATGGGTGAGCCTAACCAAGGTTTTTGGTGTGAAACCAGCCTAATCGGCTTATATTATATTTAAGGACGAGGCTCTGGTATAGACTTCACTCTCGAAGTAAGTTCATTGAATCATCATGGTTTTTTTATACAACTTAGGTGGCAGAAGCACACGGCCCATCTGATGGAAAGTGGTTACCGTGACCTATGAACGTGTGTAACACCAGTGGAGTCACATCCATGCTGCCGACCCTGTAAGAACAGAGATTTTATGTGCCCTCAGTGCAGAACACAAAATCAGGACAAAATCTGACGAAGGACAAAATGATATTCCCACTGATAGCACAAAATCTCTCCAGTGAGCTCTGGCTACCCTACACACTACTGGGAACACAACACAATGTTAATAGGATGTAGGATATTTTGAATATATGATGTTTTTTTATGCAATCGCACTAGGCTAATGCACTCATTGTATTTATGACAATAAGTATCATGACAATTTATACAATGGTTGAGTTTCTGAGCAATTCAATACAAGTTCCAAAACGGTCCAGAGGAAAAAGATACGAGCTATATTATGTGAATAGTTCTGTTTCATCCCTCGCCCTTAAGTTCGCGGCTGTGCTACGCCAAAAAAAATCATCACTTATAAAGATACCATAGTAGTCGACCAGTACTCCATGGTGAATTTGTTTTTCTTTCCAGGTGGAAGATGCGTGTACCATGCCGACGGTATGGTAGCACCAGAGAATATATTGGTGTTCCTTGGAAAATCGAACTTGCGGTCAATGGGTGGCAATGAAAAATTGCATAGGGTAAGATTTAATTTATTTAAATGAGCTACTTACATGACGTTCGAGTTTTTTTGTAATACACCTTTGCTCAGTGTAGATAGCTTGCAAAGTTTGGGCACAATGTGGATTAAAAAAATTAAAAAAAAAAGATGAAATTCAAATTCAGATTCATTTATTTCGATACAATTTCAGGCTAATCCGAGGCATTTAATACCTCTACAATGATCGCGTTAGTTCTCGTTCTTCTTCTTCTGTCAAATCGACAGCATATCATAACCTAACCAATTCCTGTTAACATTATTGTATTTAGCAGAGCGCGAAAGTTCAAAAGTTAGTATTTTTTCTCAGATCCAGACTGTGATCCTTCACCACAACTTCACGATAGACTATATGAACCAAGCAGTAAACGACCTGGCGCTGCTAATCATGAACGTGGCTGCGGTACTCGACGACCGGGTGCAGAGCACCTGCTTGCATAACAACGTGATTGAGACTACCGAAGTAGAGGAGGCCGCTGTGAGTGTTTGATATTACCAGCGTCCCTGATTCTGGGTTGGGAGTCTTTCGTTACGGGGATCGCTGTCTCAGAATCCACTTGCGAGTCATCAAATGCTGTCATAATACTGACACTGCATATATATATAGTTTAATTTTACACTTTATTGTAATAGACGAAAACTCCAAAATGAAAAGGAAAAGAGTTTATTACATTTCGTCGTCCACTTAGTTCATAACATATAACATACATTTCAGACTTAAACATACATTTTAGACTTAAACAGAATAATGGTAAAGTTCAAAATGTATTGGCCTGTTCTGCAGTGTCTGTAGTATACCCCAGGGCATGTACCTTGGACCAAAATCGCGATACAAACGAGTCCCTGACGCGCGTCTTATTTTGTTATAATATCTATGATTGGTGAAATTGACCGCTGTAGCACCCCACGTTATCCTCAAAACACACTCAAGTAACGTGTACTGCTCGTACAGAGCTCCCTTTGAGAACATTGTAGGTTCAACATATATGTCCCGAGCAATGTGATCATGGTAGACAGTTAACAGAATCGATGTTCAGATTAACATACTTACTTACCTACTCTTGAACAGTGATTAAAACTTCTGCTCACGTCATTATCATTATCATATCATCACTCTTCAAATGACAAGGTATAAAAAACTTAATATCATAGCTAAAATTAAAATTGTAATGAAACTGTATAATAGCAAATTATCCCTCTCTCCAAAATTGTGCTGTGCCCAACAGGGTCCATAATTGTAACTTAATCTTTATCTGACATCTGTATCACATTATGGAATGCAATAAATGTATTGAGTATTGAGCACTTCTAGATCGCTTCACCGGGTTAATGACACTTCTTCCAGCAGATCCACTAGACATCCAGCATCCCTTCCTCTAAAGCTTGTCCTGCTTTGTCTTTTACACTGACGGCACAGAAACTCTCAATACTTGCAGGGTTGGCAGCGCGAGTGTGACTCTCTTAGTTTCGCACGCGTCCATAGGCCACGGTGATCATTTTCCATCAGGTGGACCGTGTGCTTGTCTGCCACTTAAGTGGTATTAAAATCTTGAGTTGACATCTAATTTTACTATTACTATACCAAAATTTAAACTTATTAAAATATTCGCTGGTTCAGCCCACTGCTGGACTGGATTGATTCCCTGGTTTATTAGACTGGAATAATGTGAACGAAGCATTATTCTCTCTATATAACGATATTAAATTTTTATCAATAAATGTAAATATTATTATTTCCTCCTGTTACATGGCGCTTAATATAATGATTGGAGAAACGGTTAATTCACTTCTACCTAACCCTCCGGGAATAAGGGCGTGTTAATGTGTGTATATAATAGGTCGTTACATATAAAATTACCGTATTTTGAAGAAATTGGAGGAAACCCAATTTTTAGAACTAACATTTTTGCACTTTTTTTCGGAATTACAAACCCAATTTTTATGATAACTTTTTGTGTATGAATGAGACAACATTAAGCTAACAAACACTTGTATTACATTTTTGAAAAGTGACAGCTGTAAAAATGTAATACGAAATTTATCATCAAAATGGAAGGAGAAAATGGCGCACATTGGGAGAGGCCTATGTCCAGCAGTGAACTGCAGTGGGCTGATTGATTCATTGATTGATAGGAAATACTGTTTATGAAGATCAAATTTAGTTTATCATAACGGCCAGTAATAACAAAATTTAATACCGAGTTGTAAAATCTTGAAAACAACTTTCTAACATAAAAATATATAATGGAAATAGTTATTAAATTACAGGAATACAAACTCATGAATCTATAAGAAAATTTCGGCAATTTCATAGGTATAGACCTAATATATTATTTTCTCATAAAATATTCTTATATTTAATTTTATACATTATATTTTTTAATTTTACTTTCGTATACTTTATTTTATTACAATTACAAATTAAATTAATTACAATACAAATGTCCAATCATTATCTGCAATCATAGATTTTGTCAATTGTTATGTCAAATCAAATAACCCGCCCTGTATCGTTCCCGGCGCAAAGGTGCCCATGACACTGGCAGCGTTGCCTCGCTGAATCGCGATGGACATCCTCTGCCCCAGAAACGAGCCGGAGCCATACGATTTTATACATTGTGATTTTATACATTTATACAGTGTGGAAAGGAAGTAGTACAAAGTTCCTTTCTTTCTATTCAAGATTCCGTGTCAGCGATGTTTAAATTTGAATTACTAAGTTTACTTCGATATGTCGAGTACAGTTGATGCGTAGTTCTTTATGTTAATCGTTTCGTGATATCATTGCGTGAATAAAACTGCTGATTTCTAGACACCTTTGGGGGCTACTTAAATGATCCAGATTCTAAACCCGGACCTAGTATAATTATGTTTTGATAAAGTTTGTAAAACGTCCATATACGGAATACCAAAGTTCTTTTCACGTTTTTATTAGTAATGGAATTGAAATAATGCTTATCAACGTTTTATATTCAACTGCACATAATATAGTAACCGTGATAGCCTAGTGGTATGGGTAATGGACTGTTGTGACGAGGTCTTGGGTTTGATCCCAGGTTTCACCATGACACACAACAATGACTTTTCGATGCTTTTCGAAGTTATGTGTGTATTTATCGCAGGTTTATAAGTGCCCGGTTAGTGGCAATAGACTCACCACTTATTACATTGGGACATAAACCTAAACTGGCGAAATGTGGGTGCTAGCACATCTGCCTACCCCTTCGGGGATATAGGCGTGAGTTTATGTTATGTTATATTACATAATAAATATTATATTCTGTTTCCAGACAATTTCTTGGGGGCCCAACGGACAACTGCAACCAATATTCTTCGAGAAGCAGAAAAGTGATATCTGTTTTGATAAGAGCAACGATATCTTCTGTGCTACTTATGGCTCTAGTAAGTACCTACATTTTATGTATTTCAAATAGGAAAAGTGCACTAGATAGCGACTGACTGACTATTGCCGATTAAATGTAGAGAAAAGGTAGCATAGTATACTAGTGGTGGGCAAACTTTTTATGAGGGACCAGAAAGTGTAAGAAATTTTAGCCGGACTTTAAAGAAGGGTGATTTTTCTAGGAGGTAGGACACGGCGGTATGTCCGCCCAATTGAGCAGTCCGATTAGAGAAGTACACCACAGAATACCGCGGCCATTATAATTTCGTGTTGTGTTCCCTGCGGTGAGTAGGGCAGCCATAGCTTACTGGAGAATTCGTGATGTCAGTGGGAAGACTAACGGCTTGTCCTGCTTTGTCTTCTACAATGACGGCACAGCAACTCTGTGCTTACAGGGCCGGCAGCGCGAGTGTGGCCTGATGGTAAGCCAAAGGCAAAGTCTCAGGAAAGAGGGTCACCATTACAGACACTAAGTAATATCACAATGGTGGCACTCAACTTGGCGGCCTCATCAGATGCTTTTTCACGCCCCGATAAAGGACCCGGGTCTGAAGGAAGAAGGAAGGAAACACGTGAGCTGGTAATGAATTCCAGGTCTTGGTGATGCGGCAAAGGAAAGTCTCCGGACCGCTTGGTTCTTGCTCGTATATTCTGCACAGTATGAAGGTGACATCTAAGCCCTGCACGTGTTGTCCTGTGTAGGAAAGGGGAGGGTGGGATTAGTTGGAAGGGTTAGACAAATTGTTGAACTTTTTAGGGGTCCAACTACCCATAACGTATGCCATAGATTATTTTATACTGTTCATTGATGGCACTTGTTGGAATTTGTTGTTATACATATTGAGATCAAACTTGTACTTTTCCACAGTATTATTTTTATTAGACCTAATCAGTTTCACTTTACAAGGATTGTAAACCTTTGAGGATACAGTAAGGCGAAACCGGTCAGGTTTAATTTTCAAAGCGTATTGCCAGTCTTTTTACACGTGCAGTCTGTGGGCCAACTTCACGCAGAGGGCGTACAGCGCACTACGAGTTCAGTACAACAATGCCTTCCGGGTGCTGCTGAACCTGCCGAGGTTCTGTAGCGCATCAAATATGTTCGCGGAGGCACATTGCGATGATTATTACGCTAAAATAAGAAAGCGGAGCGCGTCAATGTCTGCTCGACTGCTAAGTAGCACCAACAGCGTCCTGAAGGTATTGTCCGAGATGGGACCTTCCTGTCCTGCAAAGGTGGACGCGCTTACATGCTAGCGCGTGCCCTCGTATTATTTTGTAATTTGTGTTTAATGTAGTACTAACATAGTTATAAGATCATTGTTACTAACACATATGGACCGATGTCTGAGATTAAATGATTATTATTGTTATTTAGTAAAAATACTGTGGAAAAGTACAAGTATGTTCTCCATATGTGTAACTGAATATATGTTCGTATGGCGGCATAAAGTGCACTTCGAGGAACGACCAGACCAATGCAAATATCTATACTCATGCATGCAAATATCTATTTTCATGCATACAAATATATCCACTGAGCAGGGATCGAGCCTGCGCCTTGCCATAGGCAGGGAATTCATCCTCACACATGGCGACCTGAGACGGTGCGCACTGTGCGGTATGAAAGAAACTTCATCCCACGTACACTCAAGCTGTGGAATGACCTCCCTGCTGCGGTTTTCCCAAGCGCCTACAATATGGGGTTCTTCAAGAGGGGCATCAGAAGGTTTCTTCATGGTCGGCAGCGCGAGTGTGACACCCCTGGTGTTGCATACGTCCATAGGCCACGGTAAACGCTTCCCATCAGGTGGGCCGTGTGCTTGTCTGCCAACTAAGTGGTATAAAAACAAAAACCCTGCGTAGCGGCCGCGTTTTCATTACTATATTGTAGGCGACCTTCGTGGCGTAGCGGTAGAGCATTCGACTGCTATGCGGGGGGCGCGGGTTCGATTCCCGCTCAGTGCAAATATTTGTATGCATGAATATGTATATTTGCATTAGTCTGGGTGTTTCTATGTATATTATGTATGTATTTAAAAAAAAAAGTATCTAAGTATGTTTATCGACATTCTAGATCCAATAACACAAGCTAGTTAATTTACGCTTACCATGGGTCTAAATAATGTGGAATATTAAGGTGGTGGAATATTTTAAAAAAATAAAAAAAGATATAAATGAAGTAGTTAAAACAAAAAATTAAAAAGCAAACACAGTGTAGTGAACAATGAGATGCAGGCTGATATCAGTTGTTTCAACTGCTGGCCTGTTCTCCAATAATAATAATAACAATAATTTCTTCGTTTCCAGATGTACCTCTATGTCCGAACTACGGCGGTATCTACGTCACGAAACGCATGTCCCGATGGTGTGTCCAGGGCATATTCTATGGCGACCCATCCTACAGGGGGCTGTGCTACAACAAGAATGTGCTGTTCACATCGTTACGTAACTACTATGACTGGATCGACGACTACATTTTAGTAAACGCTGATATATTGTAATTTTGTGAAGATATTTGTCGTTTTATACATCCTAGCCGTTCACCCTTTTCCGGGAACGAGTTGGGAACTCTGTGCTCTCCACAATCGAGGAGAGGGACAGATTGAGAGATGCATTAGTTTAGATTTTGAACGAGGATGAATATTCTGTTTGATATTAAAAACTTCTATGTACCCTAATAGTGCTAGAGGGACTTCTATGAGGGCGTGAGTGGCAGCGGGAGCAAAGGAGAATCACAAGCCAAGCTGCCCGCGTACTAAGGCAACTCGAGCGTCCGAGGTCGATAAATGACGGGTGGAGCCACCTGTCACCCTGGCAAAAGTAGGCCGCGGCGTCGGTGCGCCTTGCGTGCCTCCCCGTTTCCGGTGACGAGTTGGGGACTCTGTAGTCCCCACACACCCGAGGAGAGGGCCAGATCGTAAGAGATGGCCCTGGGTCGGCCGGGGTGCGATGGATATGACTGTTAACCTCACCTTTGGCAACCAATAACGACCGATTCAAAAATATCGATAATTTAGTCAGACTCGAACCGACCAAAACGCACACGCACAAACGATTGACAAGCATATCCCTCGCACCGCGGCCGACCTGGCCCTCTCCTCGGGTGTGTGGGGACTACAGAGTCCCTACCTCGTCCCCGGAAACGGGGATGCGCGAGGCGCGCCGACGCCGCGGTCTGCTTCTGCTAGGGTGACAAGCGGCTCCACCAGCCACCCCCAGGCCTACGCTCATAGGGGGCGGAGGTCGTTCATCGACCTTCGACTGGCTTGACAAACCCTTGAACGAATGACTTCCGGAATCTCCCGAAAGAGTCCGCTACTTACCGCGTAGAGAACAATAAGACTCATTCAAAATTGACTTCTTTATCAGTCAATTTTGAATGAGTCTTATTGTATTGAGAGGAAATTTGTTACAGAACTGTTTTTGTATTCAGCTATTTATATAGGAAGAATTTTCTCAAATAGTTAAATACGAAATTATGAGGTATACCGAAATTTATTTAAAGGATTCTCGGATCCAATTTAGATTTTAACATTGATATATGCAATATAAATATTTAAACTATCGTGGTCACTCACATTAGTAATAGAGTTATCGAAATATTTACCGTGTTGTATGGTTCTGAGTTTCCGATATTTCGGCGCAGTTGCAAGCACCATGATTATGGAGGAACTGGGGTAACAGTGAAAAAGTTTTAGGGGTAAATTTATCGATGTACCGTCTTTCGAGTCTTTACAAGTACAACCGGGAACAACGCAAAAGAAAATCGCGAATGGAAATAGTAAGCATCGTGTGTCGTAAATGTGATCGAGATTGGGTTCGAGTTTGTAGTGAGAGTGTAATCAGTGGTAGTGTAGATACGCTTAGTAAAAGAACTCGTATGAGGGTAGATCGATATATTTACTCTTAAAAACATTTTCACCTATCACCCCTAGTTCCTCCGTGATCATGGTTCTTGCAACAACGCCGAAATATCGGAAACTCAGAACAATACAACATGGTTAATATCCTGATAACTTATATTGATATATGCATCCATTAATAAGCTGTCATTATTATGCTTAACAACTGTCCATTCAGTATTGTAAACAGATACTGCATTTCAACAAAATAATGGGCCATAGAAATACAATCAATTTAGCTAGTTCAATTTCAGCATAGTATTACAAAGCACTCCTAATGACGAGGAATTATGCGTCAGGTCATTAAAACAGGTCATCATCGGTTCAAACCCGGATTTGGATCCAAACAGTAATAATCACGCGTAAATTATAACTAAGCTGGCACTGAAATTGCATTTGTGACAGTGCACTATACCCAGAGCTGAGGTAGCTATATATGTATATATATAGGTGTTTTCCGGCAGATTTGGACCACTCGTATCGTAGAAGACAACTTAGGGATAGGGCTGTTTAACATCAGACAGATATATAGCGCAGACTCAGCCGCAGATGCATGGTTCGAGTCAACAATAGTGTCCGGAAAACTGCAATAGGCTCATCCCCAAACATACTTATCCTCTCATTAGTGATTTCCTTTTGATTGAATCTAGTGAGGCGCCCTCTAGCGGTTATATTGTACTTAATATTAGAAAGAAAGAAAGAAAACATAATATTAACAGGTATAATAATTTTTAGAGCGTGATTTTTCAGTAATCGGGTTTTATTGCTTTTTAAACTTAATTTCTTTATCGGTATATCGGCTCAGCCCCCTTTGTAAGGGGTGTTTCGCTGCCAAGGCAACGGCCGCACAAGTAATACTGAAATACAAGGCAGTAGCCGATCAACGATAAAAAGTCCTAAGCACAGAGAGGCCTGTGAAGTTCCCAGTAAGATTCTGCGTTTCTGGGCGGAGTTAGGCTGGCTACTATAGCCAGTAACTTTGCACGCACAATGGCTCAAGAAAGGAGGTTAAGCGCGGACAAAGGGGTCCCTTCTAAGACACAGGATATCCTAGTTTAGGAGACAGGGTTCATTAATTTTTGTTAACATAATTATGTTACCAACTAATGAGATATGATAATGCCTGTAACAGCGCCAACTATACTGTGGACGCTCTTTATACACTGTTTAAAGTATGTTGAACCTAGATTAGTTAACAATGTATATTCTTACTGTCAATAAAGTTTATTATTATTTTAGTGTTGCTTTTTTATTCTCAACTCATTGAGTTGGTATTAACCACATTTACGGGTCGAAACCAAGTAAATGTTGTGTGTGTGTGTGTGTAATTGTGTATATCGGGGTTAGCGGGTGTGTGTTTTCAGTTTCTTCTTTTATTATTATCTATTATTATTATTATTATTTCCATGGTATTTCGGTTCGGGTGTTACTGATGTCTGGTCTTCTAACACAGTGTAAAACTAACTTGACATCACCTCGCCTGATGGTAAGCTAAAGGCAAAGTCTCAGGAAAGAAGGTCACCATGACAGACATTAAGTAATGTTACAATTGTCATTTACACTGACGGCACAGAAACTCTGTGCTTACAGGGTCGGCGGCGCGAGTGTTACCTCACTAGTGTTGCACACGTCCATAAGCCACGGTAACCACTTTCCATCAGGTTGGCCGTGTGCTTGACTATCAAACATGTGGTATAAAAATGTAAGATAATTTTTATACTAATTAGGTGGCAGACGAGTACACGGCCCACCTAATGGAAAGTGGTTACCGTGGCCTATGGACGTGTGCAACACTAGTGAGGTCACACTCTCGCCGCCAACCCTATAAGAATCTCCTAATGCTTTTCTTGAAGTCGCTTGGGAAAACCACGATTCATTCAACAGCTTAAGCATGCGGGGTATGAAGTTCCTATCATACCTAATTTTTTTTTTTAGGTGCGCAACATCCCCACGGATACCTCCCCACCGGAGCCGGTGGAAAAGGTTATGTCGGTCTCGAACCGACTAAAACGCACGCCGCTTGTGGGTCGTTTTGGTTGCCGAAGGTGAGGTTGACAGGCATATCCCTCGCACCCCGGCCGACTCAGGGCCATCTATCACGATCTGGCCCTCTCCTCGGGTGTGTGGGGACTACAGAGTCCCCAACTCGTCCCCGGAAAACGGGGAGGCGCGCCAGGCGCGCCGCCGCCGCGGCCTGCTTCTGTCAGGGTGACAGGCGGCTCCACCAGTCACCCCCAGGCCTGTGCTCATGGGGAGCGGAGGTCGTTCATCGACCTCTGACGCCCGAGTTGCCTTCGTACGCGGGCAGCTTGGCTTACGATCCTTCGTCACCGCCGCTGCCACTCCCACCCCGCCTCCTCCTTCACGAGCATTACTTGCTCACAGAGGGAGGCGCCGGCCGCACACGCATCCGCGCATACCAGGACCATCGCCGCGAGCAAGGTGGAGAGCGTGAGAACCCTCACTCCCAGGGCTGCCACAAGCTCCCGCCTTGGCGTCTCCCACGCCGGACACTCGGTGAGCGTGTGCGGCCCCGAGTCCTCGCTCGCGTTGCCATGATGGCACTCGGACGTTGGCTCTTTCTCCATCCAACGCAGATACTTTCCGAAGCACCCGTGCTCGGTGATCATCTGCGTCAGACGGTACGAGAGGCTGCCGTGTGGCCTCTCTAGCCACTCCCCCATGCCACCCTGCGCCTGGTCGCTCAAGTCGTAGCTCCCATTCCGCCACCATTTCACTGTGGAGCCGGGATCTCACAGCCCGAATTTCTTCGGGCTCGGGATCGTGACCCCGCTCCCGCGCCGCCTTTCGGTACCGGTATAGCGCCGAAAGGGATCACGCTTCCAGGATCCACGGTGGCGATCCGGCGAGGAGACTCGCCGCGTTGAACGATATCGTGCGGTACCCCCTTATGATGCGGCACGCCAACTTCTGCTACGGACGCTGCAGCAGGGGCATATGCCGATCACTCAGGGTGTCCGCCCACACGGGACACCCGTACAGGGCCATGGACCGCACGACACCCGCGTGGAGTCTCCTGTAGGAATCCTCCGGACCTCTCAGGTTGGGCAGTAGCTGCGCCAGAGCGTTGGCTGTGCCCAAAAATTTGGGGCCCAGACTTCGGAAGTGTTTTCCGAAGTCCCACCGGCCGTCAAGCACGAGCCCCACATATTTCATCTGGGGCTTGATGCCGATGAGAGTACCTCCCACTGTGAGATTGGAACCAGGTGGTGGCGTGCGCCGAGGTCCATGAAAGAACATGGCGTCGGATTTATGCAGAGCCACCTCAAAGCCCAGCCACCGGATCCGTTCCACGACTTGAGCTACCGCGGTCGTGGCCCTCAGGGTCGCTTCGCGGTATTTAGCCCCGCTCGCCATCACTAGCGTGTCGTCCGCATAGCACGTGACGGCGGCGCTGTCCGCGGAGTCACCGCGAAGCACCCAGTCGCATCCGATGTTCCACAGGAGCGGCCCTAGGACCGATTCCTGTGGAACACCGCACGACATCTCACGCCGACTGACGCCGGTCGCACTTGGGTAGATGACGGCTCTCTTCGTCAGGTACGCCCCTACTATGCGGCGGAGGTCCTATCATACTTAACTGTGCGTACTGTTTCAAGTCGCAACATTTGAGGGTGGAATCCCCGCCTGCGGCGAGAGGCTTGGTGACAGAGTATAGTTGTAGGCATCATGTCGAACAATTCGTCTGAACACTTTTTTTTGTATTGGCTTTTTATTGTATTGGCGGTAAAACACATGCAGCGAGGCAAAGTCCCTCCTGAGGTTGAGCGGTTCCACACTGCTAGTGAGTACGGGATTGTCAACGATCCTCAGCGCCCGCCTTTGCACCGAGTAGAAAGGCTCAAGCTGGTAACCTGGTGCCCCGTCATAAAGAATGTACATAAGTGCTTAGTCTTGACCTGTATATATACCTGCTGGAATATAGGCGTGAGTTTATGTTATATGTTATGTAAAACAGCGCAGATATACAACTTAATTTTTTTTACGTGCGCAAATTCTCCACGGATACCCCCCTCCGGAGCCGGTGGAAGAAGTTATGTCGGATTCGAACTGACCAAACCGCACGATGCCTGTGGATCGTTCTTTGTTTTCCGAAGATGAGGTTAACAGGCATATCCCTCGCACCCCGGCCGACCCAGGGCCATCTATCTCGATCTGGCCCTCTCCTCGGGTCGCCCAAGTCGTAGCTCCCATTCCGCCACCATTTCCCTGTGGAGCCGGGATCTCACAGCCCGAATTTCTTCGGGCTCGGGATCGTGACTCCGCCTCCGCTCCCGCGCCGCCTTTCGGAACCGGTATAGCAGTATCCACAGTGGCGATCCGGCGAGGAGACTCGCCGCGTCGGACAGAGTCCCAAACTCGTCCCCGGAAATGGGGAAGCGCGTGAGGCGCACCGCCGCCGGGCAGGAATACCCCTTGATCGATTAGTAGCCATGACGTCATGGGGATTTCAAGACACTACTAGTACTCGATACTCAATGGCATTGAAGTTATAATTTATGTAACATCTATACCTACGTAGTATTGAGCGAGTCTAATCGATTGAAGCGATGATTCGATACACCTCGCAATGTTACTCGGCATTACTCGGTAATTGCTTACTTAGATGCGACACAAAGAAAATACAAATATAAAAACAATTGAATGAGTATACTGAACTTGTGTGTGTGTGCGTGTGCGTGCGCGTGTGTGTTTCTGTGTATGTGTGTGCGTGACTGCGTGTGCGTGAGTGTGCGTGAGTGTGCGTGCGTGAATGTGTGTGCGTGAGTGTGTGTGCGTGTGTGTGTGTGTTCCTTCAATGATTTTCTCAAGCGATTACAATATGGGGTTCTTAAGGAAGGGGATTAGAAGGTTCTTACTGAATTGGCAGCATGGTTGTAGCACCCCCGGTGTTACATATATACATAGGACACGGTAACCACTTCCCATTTAACTCGATTTACGTCACAGTTGGGAAATACGGGAAAATTATATTCCTAACTTGATTGCAGTGCCTCAGGGTTCATGTTAAGCACCGATGAGTTCACGCTAATATTAAAAGGATGAAATTTTATCACAATCTTATTAACGGCACGGTATGGCAGGACGTAATATACGAATTAAGAAAAAAAAAGAGGTTATTTATATGTCGCGGATATAAATATGCTACGGTTTTTGATCCACACATTTAAAGACTAAACTAAAAAATAGGGAATTATATAATCACACATCTCATCATATATCACGCGTGTAAAGCAGCGTGGTTCCCGGTAGAGTATAATTTGGATCACCCCATCTCTTCTCATGCGGTGTCGTACAAGGCAACTAAAGGATAGGACTGTTTAACACAGACAGATAGGTATATACAGCCGAGACTCAGCCTCAGATGCATGGCTCGGAAATAGTGCCCGGAAGACGGCAATAGGCTCACACCCAATTACGTGGGGCCGAATTTAATGGTTGGTGAAATTTGGGTGTTATTTTACCTCTGCCTAGCCCTTCGGGGATAAAAGCGTGATTATATAGGCAGTGGTGCATAAACACACACAATTCGCCAACTATAATTTTTGGCACCATGTAATAGGTGTGTCTATTGCGATCAGCCGGGCACTTTGTCAAGATGCCTTCAATGTGTCCTTATTTTGCTTCACCGGGAACCAACACCAAGTTTGGGATTTGAAAATAAGGTATTAACGGTAGCACCGTACATTTTATAGTAAACCAAAAAAAATGCCCGCTAAGTTTCTTGCCGGGGTCTTCTCAGGTCGGGGCCGCGTTTCGAACCGGTGCGCGGTGGTGCAATTGCTAAACTAGTCTTTCACATTTATTTTTATACTGACGTTCCTATTTAATGGTCTAAGCAGAATAAATGGTTGACAATCCCATACTCGTAGGTAGTGTGGGACATCTTAGGCTTAGGAGGGACTATGCCTCGCTGTGTGTGTTCTACCACCTATACAATGGTTTGTGCTCAGATGAATTGTTTGACATGATGCCCACAGCTACATTCTATCATCGCACCTCTCGCGATAGGCAGGGAATTCATCCTCACACGTTGCGACCTGGGACGGTGCGCACTGTGCGGTATGAAGAAATTTCATCCCACGCACACTCAAGCTGCGGAATGACCTCCCTGCTGCGGTTTTCCCAAGCACCTACAATATGGGGTTCTTCAAAAGGGGCATCAGAACGTTTCTTAATGGTCGGCAGCGCGAGTGTGACGCCTCTGGTGTTGCATACATCCATAGCCTCCAGTAATCATTTCCCATCAGGTGAGCCGTGTGCTTGTCTGCCATCTAAGTGGTGTAGAAAGAAATGTTTTTGACTTTGAAGACACTTGTGGAATGCTGACAATAAGCATCATGGAACATCCTCTAGGAACGGATATAAATATAATTTAGTGTCTAGTCACAAATTAAGTGACACTACGACCAAATTCAGTGAATGTTTTACTTTGCCTAGGTATTTGCCGAGCCCGCATTGCGGCTCTACAAAGCCGCAATTTTGAGTAGTATGTTTAAAGGAATTCAATGTTTGCAAACATGTTTGTTTTTATTAATACAAACTTTTAATTAATATAACTTTCTGTTGATATTTGACTGTTGTCTCTTCCTATCTCGAAGGGATAAAGGCGATGTATATATTCTACATATATGTAAATCTACTATATAGTTGTCTGTACATTGGAGATAAATGAAAAAAAAAATCGAATTCTTGTCTATTTGTTTGCGATTGAAGCAAAAACAACTGAACGGATTTTGCTGCCGTTTTTTTTAAAGAACACACTTAAAATTTTACGCTCGTATAATAATAGGTTGAATATTACCATAACATAAAAGTCAAAAACAATTGTGTAGACCATTATATCGGAACTTACAAAGCGTCAACAAAAAAGGAACATGGACCGCCCCGACCTGAGAAGACTCCGGCAAGAAACTCAGCGGGCATTTTTTATACGTAAGTACCAATATTGGTCAAAGAATCAAAGAATCAATTTCATTTATTCAGTTTAGGCACATAAAGAGCACATATGAACGTCAAAATTTTACAATTATGTATGTCAAGAAATAATATTAAAATATTAAATAATGTAAAAATAAACCATTGGAAAATGATTCTTTCGCTGGTTCGGTAGATTAGTTCTACTGAGAAAATACCAGCAAGAAACTCAGCGAACTAGATTATTTTTCTTTTTTAAATTTGTTTTGGTTTACAATTTATTTTGTGCGAGCAAGCAAGAGACTTATGTTGACCACGCATTAACATCATTAAGGTACTCATCCACTTTATAGTAACCTTTGCTCATTAAAGTTTTTTTCACTTCTATTTTAAATTTATTTATTGGCATATTAATCAAGTCCTGAAATCAAGTCCTGGTACTAATAGGAGTAGGACCGGCGCTATCGGACAAAAGTTGCGTTAACAGATATCCACGCGGATGTAGCTGCGGTTGGAAGGCTAGACTGACCATGAACCCATGGTTTGTTTATCATGAACGCTTAAAACAGATCAATAATTGAACTCATAATTATACAATAATCGCGAAAAGTCCCGACTTTTCGGCGATTAAATCATGGAACTTACTATTTCTGCCAACGTTCAAGTCAGGTCGTACGAGTGCTGTAACGCATCCGAAACGTCGTCGGCAGAAATAGTAAGTTCCATGATTTAATCGCCGGAAAGGCCCGAACTATTGTATAATTATGAATTCACACCGCGATAATTTAAAAATAATTGAACTGCTGTCATACTACCAACAGCAAATATGGCATAGACTTTACATGCGCTTCACATTATGTTTATGTACTGTATATAAAAACGGTGTACCCAATTGTGGACCGAGTACTTTGACAAAAGATCGTTAACCAAAGGTATCTGGTATCGAACTATTCAGCCTAGCATATTTAAATATCCTTGGATCGATCAAACCAGTTTGAGCAGATCAGACATAGTCATGGCTCTTAGACTTCGTTCTGGACATATCCCTTTGAATGGTTTTGCATATTTAATGGGTAAGGTGGGCTCGCCTAACTGTAGCTTATGTAACGTTGTGGAAGATGTACATCACAAGTGTGTCCGGAATGAGGCTGAAAGAAAGCAATTATATGGCAACGGTAATAACAATATTGGGGTATGTAACAGTATCCTCGCTTGTCCATCTTCGGAGGAAGCGAAAAAATTATATTCCTTAGCTAAGATTTGGTGTATTGATCATTGATTAAACACCATGGATTCAGCAATTCCAATGAGGGCGACATACTGAAGAATAAAAAAAAACAAAATGACTTTGTAATCCTATATATTTATATGGGATTACAAAATGCATTTACTAAATGACAACCGTTCAATTATTGATCTGTTTTAAGACTTTATGGTAAGCCACAGGTGTAATGTTTGGATTTAATTTTCAACTCGTGGTACACATACGGTACCTGTTACTCTTGGTAAGTTGTAAGTGTAAAATTTTGAGGAGTATATGTTAGTTTAGCTAGAATAATTAGTGAATGCTAATCACCTTCAATCGTTTACTCCGAAAGGATTTTTTTGTTACGGCTTACTTTACAAAAGAGTTGCTCGGTAGAGCGTAATGTATACAAGCTTATTCAAAGCATATTTTTATTCATTTATTTCAAGGCTTATTGTTAAACGTTACACATGTGTAGACTGTGGGTATTTAGATGCCCCATCGATACACCTTGGGACATATATCTTGAACCCGTGGTTCCCGGCAGAGTAGAATCTGGACCACGCCATCTCTTCCCATGCGGTGTCGTACAAGGCGACTAAGGGATAGGGCTGTTTAACATCAAACATATATATACAGCCAAAAATTCCGCCTCAGATGCCAGGCACCTTATTCAGGTTATTCAGGTACATCTGGAGAGCGGGTGTTCTACCTTCCGTTTACCTTCGCGCAGTCTACAATCTAGGACTCGCTTGCTCCAACGGCCATCGGTTCTTCGACGAACGTGGCCAGCCCACTGCCACTTCAGCTTGCTAATTCTGTGACCTTTAGTTCTCTGTCGGAAAACCTCCTTCCGAATTCTATCTGATCAGTAACCAATACGCTAAAATATATGTATCAAATTCAAAATCTCCTCTCTGCGAAGTCGGCTAAATAAGATGTAAATAAATATACAAACAACACTTATTTTTCCTGCTACCGCAGTCGGCTACGTGATAATCATTACAGCCATTAATATGCAATGTGGCTAGCAGATCGGCATATTTGAAATATGGCGGATGGTCGTGTGTACTTAGAATACAAATGTGCTTAATAAACCATGCTTCAATTTATTCACAGCCGATATTGAGGATATAGGGGCAAACGAGCAACAGTTCGCAACTTTTAGTGGCATGTTATTGTGTGATATATAAACTGTATGTAGCTTCTAGTGAATTAAAAATAGAGGTATAGTCACAGAATAGATAATAGTATTAGTACTACGTACAGAAGTTGCACTCCTTTGATGTTGAGAAATGCCACCGTTTTAATAATCTACAAAATTTCGTAGGTTATAAAAAAGGCGAATGTTATTAAATTTGTTCCGAGCACATAACGCCGCCAATTCGAATTTTTATCACTTTATCAGAAAACTGAAATAAGATGATGATCCAACTAAACGTTTAGTGTTATTATTTATTTTTAATCCCCGACGCAAAAACGGCAGTGTATAAGTTTGACGTGTCTGTCTGTCTGTGGTATAGGTATAGGTGAACTAGTCGCGAGCGTTTTCAGCAATTTAGAATAAAATTAAACAATTTAGAATGAAATGGCCTCCCCCAGAATACACATTTTTTCACGACTCCCTCAATATGGATAGGCGGATCCTGAGCGCTGAGTTTATACCGTGTTCGGATACATTAAGAAAATATGACTCCATAATGAATCAGTAATAAATGATTTTGATCACTGATATTTGTAATCTTATAGTGATCACCAACCACCATGTTATGTGACCAGTGGCGGCGTGTAACCACCTCGACACTTGTCAAGGTGGTTACACGAATGTGTACCAATTGTTGTGAAAGTTTGTACATATTCATTAACTTTTGGCGTTGAGTGTCAACAAGTATGTAATAAACTAAGTAGACACAAAAATAACAGCAACACAAAAATACGTACTTCTTTCAAAATATGCGGTACAATTTTTAGTACTCATGATCTCATTGTAGTTACGACGATTATTTTACAAGTTGAAGATTTCAAGTGCAAGTGTATACACATAAACATTTTTTTTCTGGTTGATCTCAGGAGATCAACCACAATATTGTTTACTCAAGTCGCGTTACACGTGTACTAGCAATCGCGCGAATGCCTTCGCCTCGCTTGCAGCCTGGGGCTGTAGCGCGTTGTAGGTACTTATCTTCGTAATTTGTTCAAGTAACGGACGGTATAGTATAGCCGCTCTTTCCATGAATTCATTTTTTTTTCATTTCCTATCCAGAACAACATGTGTAAGGCTGAGGAACACTTCTGAAATACGAAAAACTTATTTCCAAAACACACACTCATGATTTTCATAATTTCGATTTTGATTATTCAAAATTCCATGAATTCTAAAGCCAATCATAAATCCTATCATTAAACATCTGAATTGAAGTTTGTAATTACAAATGTCAGATACCGAACCATTAAAGTTCCGAACTAATAATAATCCTAAATATCATAAATTGGTAAATGATGTTGTCGGGCCCCTATTTCAATTTGTATTATCAAAAGTAACCTAACACATCACAATACAGAATACCACGGCTAATATAACCTCGTGTTGTGTTCCCGGCGGTGAGTAGGGTAGCCACAGCTCACTAGAGGTGCTGTCAGCAGGATGACCAAAAGCTTGTACTGCTTTGTCTTTTACTTTTACGGCCAGGAATTCTCTGCGCTCACAGGGTTGGCAGCGCAAGTGTGACTCCCTTGGTTTTGCACACGTCCATAGGCCACGGTAACCACTTTACATCAGGTGGGCCGTATGCTTGTCTGCCACCTAATTGGTATAAAAAAAACACGAAGAAATTTTATAAGAAAAGTATTAAGATGAGATCAAAACTACAAAAAGTGGCCCGTTTGGATCCTTCAACAAACAATAACAATAAACGACTACAAATTTAAAATAACAATCAGTCCATCAGTGTGCAAACAGTTACCAGAGCAAGCGGTTGAAAATGTGGCTTCGATTTCTAACATTTTGTATCCTAGTCTCACTGATATTAATTGCAGTTCTAAGCACTATATACGGTCGACCAGTCATCAATATATTCTTCAAAAGGTGCTGCGATAACGACATCGAAAACGATCACGGAATTTTCGAGAATTTTAATGAAAACTTCTTGAGAGAGAGACTTGTTAGTGATGTCATTTTCTATGACGATGGTAGCGCTTTGGATGTCAAGGATAATGGAACTGTATTTAACAGTACCAAGACAATAAGTGATAGTGAAGATTAAATTATTGTGAGTGATAATATATGTAGTGAAGTATCTACTGAAAAAATTGACTATTTGTATCGAGAAAAGTATAATGACGAACTTATAGTAATTGCTACAGAAATGAAAGTTAAAACAAAACTATATTATTAAATGTACACTTGGAAGCTTGGAAGAGCAGCATCAGAAAATCTCCAGTGTCACTGTCCTACTAAATTCATTTGAACTAGCTTTACATTTATTATTTAACAAAATTTGTCTATTAATACCAGAATGACAATAAAAAAATCTCGATTTAAAAATTAATACAATAGATGATGTAATAGCCACTGTAGTTCTAAATCTTTGAAAAAACCAGTAAAGGCAATATAAAGAAAAAAAAAATATATCCATACTGGACAAATTACTTTTATTGATAAATTAGCTTTTGCCCGCGGCTCCGCCCGCGTGGATGTCAGTTCGCGGCATTTATTCGAATTTTTTTCACCTTTTAAACCTTTCCTAGACCTCCACGAACATTTCAAACCGTTCTCGAGTTTTGGCGAGACTAACGAACAGCAATTGATTTATACATACTTAGATTAATAGATAACAACGGTTCAGCTAAAGAATATATAAAACGATATTCAGCAAATGGGAAAAAGAAAAGAAAACATTCTTAAATTTACTTAAAAAGCACTCCGTTCTTGATTCAATACACGAAGAACAGGATATTTTTAGTCACTAACCGTCGTAATATTTTCTTCGTATACAAAATCTTTTGAAGTTAATCAATTTTGTACTAAGTGTAACATTGTTCCTTTTGGATGAATCACATAGTCTTGAAACTAAAAAAAACCTTCTATGGCCGGAACTGTCTTTTTCCTTAATTTGCCGTCACTGATCAGAATATTACCTTACTTCATTATGTAGAAGTGTCTGTTTCACTCTTTTATTTAAGCATATTTTGTGAAGTTACTAATAAGTAATTGTATTTATTGAACTGACTATTGAATATCATTCTGTATAATTTATTGAAACGACTGAGAATAAACTATTAATATATTTATTTTCATAAAACTGTTTGTATTTTTTACGTTCTTTTTTAAATACCACTTAATTGGCAGACAAGCACATGGCCCACCTGATGGAAAGTGGTTACCGTGGCCTATGGACGTTTGGAACACCAGAGGAGTCACAGTCGCGCTGCCAACCCTGTAAGTACAGAGTTTCTGTGCCGTCAGCAGAAGACAAAGCAGGACAAGCCTTTAGTCTTCCCACTGACAGCACAAATTCTCCAGTGAGCTCTGACTACCCTACTCACGGCTGGAAACACAATACGAAGTTATTATAGCCGCGGTATTCTGTAGGGCGGAGGTACTTCCCCAGTTGGAATGCTCAATTGAGCGGAAATACCGCCGTGTCCTACCTCCTTCGTTTATCTCCATCTCCACTTGAGATATTGTAAGTTTGAGTGAAGACTCACAAACAACCTCTTCCTACGTAAGTAATTGTATTACCAATGAACTGTTATAATTAGACAATTTTACTTTAGTTGCTTTACTTTTAACTTTCAGAACATCTTCTGCCGTTTTTGCATAATTATTTTCATCTATTGCTCTATTATTAAACCTTTAGAACAAACGCCTCATGGTTCCCGGTAGAGTAGAATTTGGACCAACCCATCTTTTCCCATGCGGTGTCGTACAATGCGACTAAGGGATAGGGCTATTTAACATCTGACAGATATATACAGCCCAGACTCAGCCTCAGATGCACGGCTTGAGTCAACAATAGTGCTCAGAAGACGGCAATAGGCTATTACGTGGGACCGAATTCAATGATAGGTTAAATGTGGGTGTTAATTCACCTTTGCCTAACCCTCCGGGGATAAAAGCGTGTTAATATGTATGTATGTATGTATGTAGAATAAATTGAACAAAAACAAATATTAGACTGGATGCGGAAGGCAGAGGATAGGAAAAAATGACGCACATTGGTAGAGGCCTATGTCCAGCAATGAACTGCAGTGGGCTAATTGATTCATTGATAGTAATTAGTGTTACAGCACGTTTGATAAAGAAAAAGAATGTTAAAATATTAAGTGGAGTTAAAAAATAACGAGGTTTAGTTCACAAGTGTCTCTTTTTAGTAGATTGTTGCAGTTGTTGCAGGTTCGTGCATTAACTTTATCAAGCTAGTGTGTGGTTATAGCAGCGAGTTGGTATTCAAACCAAAATCAAATCTTTATGGTATTGTATTGTAAATACATCATACTAGACAGAAAAGCTTGTAGAACACGGCGGTATTTCCACCCAATTGAGCAGTCCGACTGGGTAAGTACCTCCGTCCTACAGAATACCGCGGTTATAATAACTTCGTGTTGTGTTCCCGGCGGTGAGTAAGGTAGCCAGAGCTCACTGGAGAATTTGTGCTGTCAGTGAGATGACTAAAGGTTTGTCCTGCTTTGTCCTCTACACTGACAGCACAGAAGCTCTGTGCTTACAGGGTCGGCAGCGCGAGTGTGGCTTCTCTGGTGTTATACATGTCCATAGGCCACGGTAACCACTTATCATTAGGCTAGTCTGCCATCTAAGTGGTATAAAAAAAACTAGAGATATTTGTATCGCAGATAACAGGGAGTTATTAATACTGGAACATCTATTATTTTTCTGAAAGGAGTAGAGTTCGCCCGTTTCATATTTTAAATCCTCAAATCACCTATTTGAATCCGTATTTCCTTAGTTTTCGAAAAATGTATGAGAATCTACAGGATGTATTGACATTTATGATCAATGCTCTACTATCTGTAGTAGTAACGTAATGATATATAGCCTAAAACCTTCGTCAATAAACGGACTATTCAACACAAGAAGAATTTTCCAATTCAAACCAATAGTTTCTGAGATAAGCGAGTCCAAAAAAACAAATACCCTCTTCACCTTATATAATGTTACGAGTTGCATTGATTTTTAAACATACCTGTCACATATAATAAAGTGATCAGATAAGTTGTTCAAAGGAGCTAATAATTAATAATAATTTATTTACAGGTACAAAGCAATAAGACATAAAATAATAAATTATGAGTTGTACAGAAGCATGAAAACAATTTTTCGAATTTCACCCATGGCACCAGTCACGACCAGGCCGATCAATAGGCCCCACATTTGCATATAGTACGACAATTCTACCAGGGCGACCCAACTGCACCGGTGAAACTCGCTCATTTTAAGGACACACCAACCCCAAACTGAGACATACTCGTATCTTGGGAGATTCAACTATAAGCCAAAGGATGTAGCTAAGTCCTAAAGATGGAATTATGTGGCCAATGATATCGACAAACAGAAATGCAAAAAATCTTTATTGTTAATCAACAAGCGAGTTTCTTTTTATACCACTTAGGTGGTAGATGAGCACAGGGCCCACCTGATGAAAAGTGGTTACCGTGGCCTATGGACGTGTGTAACACCAGCCACACTCGCGTTGCCGACCCTGTAAGCACAGAGTCTCTGTGCCGTCAGTGTAGAGAACAAAGCAGGACAAGCCTTTAGCCTTCCCACTGACAGCACAAAGTCTCCAGTGAGCTCTGGCTACTAGTCTCCTAATAGAATAAATTAATTTAGGAATAAAATAACACTTTGGAAAATATTCTTGACCATTCCATCCCACTGATCTTTCCTTGATAGTAAAATAAAAAGAGCATAACATAACATAACATAAACTCACACTTATATCATCACATTTCGCCAGTTTATGTTTTTAGGTCCTTAGAAAATTGATGAAAAAGCGCCTGAAAAATGTAAATAGCAACTAGACAACTGTGAATTTGAGCTTAGAGTTTTTAACCAGTCACTACGCTTTGGTAAATTCATAATTAATTTTATGAAATTTACTCTCTTCACTGTAAAATACAACCTAAAATGTTTATACACTAATATTAACGGGAATTAACGCGATCATGGTATAGGTACATACATACCTGACATTTCGACCAAGTCCCACCGGTCGTGCTCACAGGTTGACTGGTCGAAACGTCAGCGATTGCGTTACCGCCCTACAGAATACCGCGGCTATAATAACTTCGTGTTGTGTTCCCAGCGGTGAGTAGGGTAGCCAGAGCTCACTGGAGAATTTGTGCTGTCAGTGGGAAGACTAAAGGCTTGTCCTGCTATTTCTTCTACATTAACGGCACAGAAACTCTGTACTTACAGGTTTGGCAGCGCTACTGTGACTCCTCTGATGTTACAAACGTTCATAGGCCACGGTAATCACTTTCCATCAGGTGGGACGTGTGCTTGTCTGCCACATTAGTGGTATAAAAAAAAATCTCGTTAACGTTTATGTCTACTCTTTATTTTTATGACTATTATATACTTACCACTGTCATAATATTGTGCACAGGAATTCCTTTTATTGGATACACCTTGCCAGTTTGTTGCATAACTCCTAAGTGGACTAAACATACATATGGCAGTCGACTGATGGGTGTGAAGAAAAACAAGCTGAGGAACTTGATCAACAATTCTGGAAGAAATGTCTAACAGTATAAAATATTTGTCACACTCTTTGGCTCCTAAAATAAAGCCCAAGACATGGTGTTTAAAAATATATGGACACGATTGCTGGGGGCCAGATATGCCAGATGTTACCTCACTCTCAGCAACTGTAGACCCAAAATGGAGTGCGGTTTTGGTAGGTTCAAGTCTGACATAATTACCCCTGCCTGCTCCGGCAGGGGGAAGGGGATATGTATACGTATGCATTATTTTAGGGTTTGGTACCTTTTTCTCATTAATGCTTGT
Organism: Eilema griseolum; assembly: GCA_963662185.1. Taxonomy (NCBI): domain Eukaryota; kingdom Metazoa; phylum Arthropoda; class Insecta; order Lepidoptera; family Erebidae; genus Eilema; species Eilema griseolum. Next base: position 3,356,288 of record OY759229.1, on the reverse strand, counting down.
AGGTATCAAGTTTAAATTCATACCATGAACTCAGGTCCATAACATCTTGAAACTATGCAAAAATCAAACTTATAAGTCAACGCATTCAAAATATATTACTGTTCAGTCTTTGCCATTCAGCGTGGTAATGCCGCCAGCCACTTGGGCACGGTACCAGTAGAGATCGATGGGGAGGAATTTTTCGACGTCTAAAATTGCAGTCTCCCTCTTTTTCTCAATTCCATTTTTGTATATATTGTATAGTTAGCATAGTTTTATATAAATTTGTAAGTAATTGTATATTATATATAGCATATTTTATGTACCTAAACAGAATAAATGCTCTATGTTTATATAGCTTAAGTTACGGAACCCTCGGTACGCCAGCGGCACTTACGAAAATTACCGTACTCGCAGATTCCAACTAAACAACACACTGCAGCACTACACGCAGTTCTATGTAATGCCGCGGTCACTGCAGCTTCTATAGCACCATACTTTCGATCTAAATAGAAATATGCTAAGGAGAAGTTAATCATCACCAACAGAGAAAACATGGTAAACGCTACTGAATATAATGAAAAAGAGAATTAGGAAAGGTAATAAATACAGGACAAGGCAGTGTTTAGCGAAAGGGCAATAAGTCAACTCAAAATTTACGAAGAAGTACTGAATATTATGAAAAGCTATTCTCCAGAAACATATTTGTAAATCTTAAGAAACACCACCGTGAAAATAGCTAAATTATATCAATCTAGCTGTTTACACGTCTTTGAGCTGTTGACTTTCATTTTATTACAGAAAAAGTCAAACAAATGAGTTATTTTGTGACATCCAATATTTGGACGGAAGGAACGACGATGTCACTTTAACATACGTACATACAGACTATGAGAAAAACATCTTAAATTGCATGGATTCTGGTGAAAATTTGAGGTAAAGAAAAAATACTTACCTTGGCGTTCCCACCATAATGATATAGCTCTATGTGCAATTGTTTAACGATCTGGTAAATTTACCAATAATATAACTAGAAAGGACTAAAATGAACTGACTGCGGTCATACTCTTCCTATACTGGGTAGGTTTGTAGACATGCATCAATCAATCAATCAATTAGCCCCCGAATTCCACTGCTGGACATAGGCCTCTCCCAATGTGCGTCATTTCGTCCGGTTCTCCAGCTTCCCCATCCAGTTCATCCCAGCCACCCTTTTCAGATAGACATGCATGAAGTAAGTCGGTGTGTAGCTGACTGTGTATGTGCAGTCCCTATCTCTATTGCTGCACGGCATCTCTTAAATTTAAATAATTAACTATATTAGATTCAAGAAGCAATTGGGACTCGAACCAATTAGAATCGTCTATTTGTTTGTGAAAAAGTATGGAGTGCTCCAAACAACATAATGGTTATTTGCCGTAAAATATTTACTTATGTCAAATTTAAAAAATCAAGGACTTAGCTGATCGTGAACATTAGAACTCTTGAGTACTGATTCCGCTAATTTTATTTTGACTTTTAATTTTATAATTAAATGGCATCTTGTAGGTTGAATGAAAAATGTAATGACCTATTTTTCCATTAAATTTTTGACTTTAAGGGCATAAAGTTTAAATGCACATTTTGGAGTGTCAGTGGAATGAACTGATATAAACTTAGTAGAATCAGGGCCTTGGTATGATTAGATAGAACTGTAGAAAAATCAAAGATGCCAACAGCTAATCTTTTGCTTTTGAGGTATATATAGCACAGTACTGTTGAAAAAACAGTGAACTGATAGTCGCAGGTTATATACCATGTTGCTCCATGACGCTGTGTGAATATAAATATTATCGTATAAACATAATTATTTTGAGATAACGTTTAAAATCAATATTCTATTTATAAGACGCAGACGATATAGGTAAACACAACCACCATTTGCTTCTGTCAACAGAAGCAAATGGCTGCAGAAAATTTATAAATTCGTGTGAAACATACTTGACCCATTTCTCTGGTATTCACACATCCTGATGGATATGTAAACATATGTATGTGCAGGAACACGATTAAAAACGCCGCTAAAAATTTGATGCCGTTAAGGGCTTCGATCTCATTTTTGTACGATTTCTAGTCGTACACATAGGTCTGATGTGTGAAAAACCGCGGTAGCCTAGTGGTAATGGATTGCTGAGACGAGGTCTCAGGTTTATAAGTGCCCAGTTAATAGCAATAGGCTATATAATAACCTATTACATTAGGACCTAAACATATACTGGCGAAATGTGGATGCTAGCACCTCTGCCTACGCCTTCGGGGATATAGGCGTGAGTTTATGTTATGTCGTTATGTTGTTATGATGTGTTTCGTATCAAACAAAATAATTTCAATATCACTGCCACTGGAAACAAAGAAGAATATCAGTCCGAAGTACCTCCGCCCTACAGAATACCTCGGCTAAAATAGCTTCGTGTTGTGTTCCCAGCAGTGAGTAGGGTAGCCAGAGCTCACTGGAGAATTTGTGCTGTCAGTGGGAAGACTAAAGGCTTGTTCTGATTTGTCTTCTACACTGACGGCACAGAAACTCTGTACTTACAGGGTTGGCAGCCCCACAGGCGGCGTGCGTTTTAGTCGGTTCGAGTCCGACATAACCTCCTCCACCGGCTCCGGTGGGGAGGTATCCGTGGGGATTTTGCGCACGTAAAAAAAAAAAAAAAAAGGGTTGGCAGCGCGACTGTGACTCCTCTGTTGTTACACACGCCCATAGGCCACGGTAACCATTTTCCATTAGGTGGGCCGTGTGCTTGTCTGCCACCTAAGCGGTATAAAAAAAATGATTTTAATTATTTAAATATTTTAGTAAAATCCTTTTGTTACTATAAGTATCACAATTTTATTGGATACTATTTTTGGATTTCTTGTTTTCAATAAAAAAAAGTTAATATATAATTCGTGATCCGAGTGTCTTAGTTTCTTATGTTTACCGCACTCACATTTGACGAGGAAAATTGTGCAGATGACTGATCACGTTTCTTTCTCAGAACTTCAAGATTGGCGAGCAGGAGTTGTTTGGAGTTGTTTGTGTTTTACGAGAAAAAACTGTTTAAGATATTTCCTGCGTATTTGACAACAGTGATGGTTCTCTCGTTAATATCTCTAACATAGCCTGAATAAATTCGTGGTATGTCACGTGAGATAATTGTCACTGCTTCAATTTATTTCAAATATTATAAAATATGTCTTGCCAACAGAATTTGAACGTGTTATGTGGTCTTTCATGTACATTCAATAACCGAAATGGCTAACAGCTTTTGAAAAATTGTAACGATGTGGATGAATTTCGGAATAGCGCAATTTCTCATAAAATACGTTTTGCTTTATAAAAGTTCTGCTAGTAGCAGCTAGCAAAAAATACTAGATATGCAACCTCCTTACATTAATAAATAAAATCCTATAGAAAAATCTTCCTAAGCAGCACCAGTCATGTGGCAACTCGCCACGGTATATTCGCATTCGGTAGTACTACAGTAGGTCTCTAAGTACATGTATCTCAGTATTATGACAACAGAATGAGTTTCTCAAGATCCACACACATACACTCCAAGTGAATTGGTTGACATAGGCAGTAAATCTCACTTTTATCAGAAAAACATATCAAAAATCAGTTTGAACAATAGATGGACGGACAAATTATAGGAATAAAATACTGTGTTATTTGTTCAAAGGTATTTAGACAACGTCTCTGGTATTTAGATTTATGTACCTGGAAAAGGTGACTGAAACAGATTAGATGCGCAAGCTCACGTGTTTCCATCTTCGTACAGTCCCGAGTCCTATAAGCGAGGCGTGAAAAAGCATATGATGAGCCGTCAAGCTGATTGTCACTATTGTAACATAGTATATGTAAGTAATGATGACCTTCTTTTCTGAGACTTTGCCTTCCGCTTACTATTAGGCGAGGCGAAGACTAATTGACGTGTCCTATATAAAAATAAAGCTATGCTACACTGGGGTGCGGGTTGGGTAACCTCCACGTTGGCTTACCTAGGGGTAGCTGACTATGAGGGGGTCGTGGTATGGCGGGTCTGCAAGGCTCGTGGGAAGGGATTCGTAAAATCCCTTCCATCCCAAACAGCCCTTTTTAGGGCTAGCCGACCCAGGCCTTTTAAAGCCTGCGGTCCTGTCGCTCCCGGTATCCCTCTGCTTTCAGAGGGGACATGGGGGTGACACAGGGATCCATGGGATCCAGGGACGGGCCGGCCTACTGCTCGCGCAGGGGCTGGCAGGCATTCGTGCCACCGTCGGTGTTGGGAGAGTTGGCTGCTCTCCTGCGTCGCGTAACCTTCAGGATATCGACAACGACCTGAGTGCTAGCCACACTTGGGAAGCCGGTAACCTGAAGGCCGCAGGGCTTGCCTTAATTGGCCGGCCCGCGACAAGGAAAAGTCTGGAAAAACCCGACAGCGAAGTCGATTAAAACCTGTGGAAACCTGGGGAAATCCACAGTATTTACCCCGCTTCTCGGAATGAGCGTCACCCGGGAAGTATATCTTAGATCGTCTCTACTCGTGGGATTCGAATGGATACTAAAAACTCAAAACACAATAAAAAACCATCACCAAGCGAAACAGTCTGCGCGGAGGTCGCGCAGCACCAAGACGCGGAGGTCGCGTCCCAAGCAGGGACGGTGTCGGAAGACTTCAACACCGCCACTGAGAGGAGCAGGGCGAACAGCCCGGTGGGTCTGCACACCCGGAAATCTGCACGGCGGAAGCGCAACCGCTGAAAAAAAAAAAAATCATCCCCCCAGAAAAGACCGAGTCGGATCTCGACTTGACCCTGATCGACTCGTCTTCCAGCAGTTCTGGTGGAGATGAGGTGATGCGTCCCCCCCACCCAAGCAGGTTACGGTTAGCCGCCGAAAGCGCACCAAAGCCGCCTCCTCACGGGCCTCAGCCAGGGAAGATGTGGGGGCGCCGCCGAGTCCCTCCGTCTCGGCGGCGCCGGCGCTTCGTACCGACGGCTCCACGTCCAGGGACGTGTTGGAGGCCCTGGAGAGACTGGCCGGGGCCCACTCTGGACCTCTAACGCCAGAGGAGGACCGGGTCCGGCTGGCTGCAACGCGCCTCGTTGAGCAGTTTGAGCTGCTCAAGGCGGAGCTGGCCGAGTCCCGGATCGAGCGAGCTCAACTTGGCAGGAGGCAAGTTGAGCTCCTCAACAGCGTAGAGCAAACAGCGGCTGAGCACCGCAAAGAGATGGAGAGGATGGCGGCCGAAGTGGCGAACCTCCGTCAGGTCGTCGCCGGGCTGCCCGCGGAGCGCGTGACGCGGTCGGCGCGGCGACGACTAGCGGTGCAGCCGGAGCGGCTGGTGCCATCGGCGCCGCAGCTGTCACCGGAGCGGTCGAGGTCGCCGGTGCGGCCGGAGGCACCGGTACGGCCGGAGACACCGGTGCGGTCAAGGCCGCCGGTGCGACCGGTGCGGCAGGAGACACCGGTGCGGCCGGCGTCACTGGCGCAGCCCGCTCGGCTGGAGTCGCCGGTGCTGCAGCCGGTTAGGCCCGTGGACCCACTGGCAGCATGCATGGCGGCAATGGCTGCCATGGAAAAGCGGCAGGAGGCGGCGCTGGCTGAGCAGCGGAGGTGGCAGGTGACGCAGGAGGAGCGCACCCGGAGGTTCATGGAGGCGGTCATGGACTCCAGCCGCCGCCCGCCCTTGGCGCCGCCGACGGGGTACGCCGGAGCGGTGAGAAGCGGTCCCACCAGTCCGGCGGTGGCAAGGGCCCCGCAGGAGTCGGCCTGCAGCCCATCAGCTGTGCCTGCCACTCCTGCCGCTCCGGTCGCTCGAGCCGCTGTGCTCTCGAAGTGGGAGCTGGGAGCTCCCAGGGTGCCCGGGCCAAGGGCAAGGGGAAGGGGAAAGGCAAGGGGAAGAAATCCCCGGCCCTAGCCTCAGCCCCCGCGCCGGCCCGGACCCCGGTGGGGATTGCCTCCACAAGTTCCCCGCCGGAGGGAGGCTGGGAGGTGGCTGGAGCCTCCAAGAAGCGGCGCAAGGCCAAGAGGAAGGCAGCCAAAAATGCCAAGAAGGCTGAGGCTGCTGCGAGGGGAGTGCCGGGGAGGCTGCGCGTCCCCCGCTCAACCGCCGTCGTGCTAACGATGACGGCGGAGGCGGCGGAGAGGGGCGTGCAGTACGCCCAGATTGTCACGCAGGCGATAGCCTGCGTCGACATGAGGGCTCTCGACATGCCGGGCCCCATCCGGGTGAAACCCACTCGGACGGGTGCTCGGTTACTCGAGATCCCCGGCGCATCAAGCGGTCCCCAGGCCGATGCCCTAGCGGCTAAGCTTCGGGACACGCTAGACGCAACCGACGTCCGGGTGTCCAGGCCCAACAAATGCGCAAAAATGCGCATATCGGACTTGGACGACTCCATCACGGCGGAGTAAATCCGCCTCACCGTGGCGGAGGCCGGGGGCTGCCCCCTAGAGGCGGTGAAGGTCGGAGCAATCCGCTTCGGCCGCCGTGGACTGGGGGCGGCAGTTGTCGGCTGCCCCATCGCAGCAGCCAAAAAGGCTGCCGACCGGGGGTTCCTCGCCGTTGGAGGCGTGGTGCGGGTGCAGGTCCGGCTCCTGCAGGCTCGACCGACCAGGTGCTTTTGGTGCCTGTCGGTCGGCCACGTGGGGGTGCAGTGCAGGCTTCCGCCGGTGGCGGTCCACCGTGGATGCCATCATGCGCGTGAGGACTTTGGCGGAGGAGGCAGTCGCCCGGGGTGAGGTGACTTTGGTGGTGTCCTTGGACATCTCCAACGCGTTCAACACCTTGCCCTGGAGTTGCATCAGGGAGGCACTCGTGTACCACGGTGTGCCTCTCTACCTCCGCCGCATAGTCGGGGCGTACCTGACGGAGAGAACCGTCATCTACCCAAGTGCGACCGGCGTCGGTCGGCGTGAGATGTCGTGCGGTGTTCCACAGGGATCGGTTCTTGGGCCGCTACTGTGGAACATTGGATACGACTGGGTGCTTCGCGGTGAGCTTGCGGACGGCGCCGCCGTCACGTGCTATGCGGACGACACGCTAGTGACGGCGAGCGGGGCTACATACCGCGAAGCGATCCTGAGGGCCACGACCGTGGTTGCTCAAATCGTGGAACGGATCCGGCGGCTGGGCCTTGAGGTGGCTTTGCATAAATCCGAGGCCATGTTCTTTCATGGACCTCGGCGCACGCCACCACCTGGTTCCAGTCTCACAGTGGGAGGCACTCTCATCGGCATCAAGCCCCAGATGAAATATCTGGGGCTCTTGCTCGACGGCCGGTGGGACTTCCGAAGTCTGGGCCCCAAATTGGTGGGCACAGCCAACGCTCTGGCGCGGCTACTGCCCAACCTGAGGGGCCCGGAGGACTCCTGCAGGAGACTCTACGTGGGTGTCGTGCGGTCCATGGCCCTGTACGGGTGTCCCATGTGGGCGGACACCCTGAGTGATCGGCACATGCTCCTGCTGCAGCGTCCGCAGCGGAAGTTGGCGTGCCGCATCATAAGGGAGTACCGCACGATATCATTCAACGCGGCGAGTCTCCTCGCCGGATCGCCACCATTGATCCTGGAAGCGAGATGCCTTTGGGCGCTATACCGGTTCCGAAAGGCGGCGCGGGAGCGGAGTCACGATCCTGAGCCCGAAGAAATTCGGGCCGTGAGATCCCGGCTCCACATGGAAATGGTGGCGGAATGGGAGATACGACTTGGGCGACCAGGCGCAGGGCACGCCGTAGTAGTAGTAGGAGTGGCTAGAGAGGTCACACGGCAGCCTCTCGTACCGTCTGACGCAGATGATCACCGAGCACGGATGCTTCGGAAAGTATCTGCGTCGGATGCAGAAAGAGCCAACGTCCGAGTGCCATCACTGCGACGCGAGCGAGGACTCAGGTCCGCACACGCTCACCGAGTGTCCGGCGTGGGAGACGCCGAGGCGGGAGCTTGTGGCGGCCCAGGGAGTGAGGGTTCTCACGCTCTCCACCTTGCTCGCGGCGATGGTTCGCTGCGCGGATGCGTGGGCGTCCGGCGCCTCCTTCTGCGAGCAAGTAATGCTCGTTAAGGAGGAGGCGGGGCGGGAGCGGCAGCGGGAGCGACGAAGCACACACCAATGACTTTTCGATGCTTTTCGAAGATATGTGCGTATTTATCGCGGGTTTATAAGTGCCCGATTTATGGCGATAGGCTCGCAACCTATTACATTGGGACCTAAACATAAACTGGCGTAATGTGGGTGCTAGCATCGCTGCCTATCCCTTCGGGGATACAGGCGTGAGTTTATTCAAACATTAGTTCATATTTAGTACATGCAGAAAAGGCAAGGTCTGATCAATGTACCACAACCTTCGTTGAATAACGCAATCAAAATAAATTGCGGTTTATGTGGTATAGTTTGTCCCTGAATACAATTTTGTACGGAACCCTCGGAGTGGGAAACCGACTCGCACTTGACTAACTATTTTTTGCAAACTATAGCCGAAGTAACTAAATTAAATCCAAATAAGCTGGTTAGATTGTTTAGTCTCTTTGTGCAGTGGGATGAGGCAAAGACCAACGCTCTGTAAAACACTGGAAGAGATAGTAAATAACATCTTCTAACACAAACTAGCATAAAGCTGTTCTTTGTGAGGACTCGCGTAGTTTTTGTAACGGGTAATAATTTTAAAACTGTCTTTTTACCCGACTGCCAAGCCTGTTTTTCGCGCGTATCTTGTATAAATAAATAAATAAATAATATTCCACGACATTCTACACAACGCTATCTAGACCCATGGTAAGCATAGCTTAACTAGCTTGTGTTATGGGATCTAGAATGCGGATAAACATACTTGGATACTTTTTTTTTTTGTAAATACATACATATTATACATAGAAACACCCAGACCAATGCAAATAAACATATTCATGCATATAAATATTTGCACTGAGCGGGAATCGAACCCGCGCCCCCTGCATAGCTGTCGAATGATCTACCGCTACGCCACTGAGGTTTGTAAAATTCTTTATTACTACATATCTTCCAACGACATATTTCTTCAATCAACATAATATCTTTAGATTCATCTCGGTAGCCCAAGTGTTCGATATATTTTTTTCAGTTGATGACTGGCAAGTGGGAACCGTCTGCTATTAAACTTGTTTCGACTTTTTCAGCATCCGCGTATCCGTGCGGCTATAATAACTTCGTGTTGTGTTCCCAGCGGTGAGTAGGGTAGCCAGAGCTCACTGGAGAGTTTGTGCTGTCAGTGGAAGACTATAGGCTTGTCCTGCTGTCTTCTACTGACGGCACAGAAACTCTGTACTTACAGAGTTGGCAGCGCGACTGTGACTCCTCTGGTGTTATAAACGTCCATAGGTAACGGTGACCACTTTGCATCAGGTGGGCCGTGTGCTTGTCTGCCACCTAAGTGGTATAAAAAAATATAAAAAAAAACCGTCGGGGTTTTTATCATCAATAATTTATTTTTATGACAGATAACATCTAGATATGATCACCAATCAATGATATATTCTGAATCTGAATTGCATTAAAATAATACCACAAAATTGCTCAGGTTGTGGGAAAGTGTTCATCATCAAACATCGCGTGAACTACTGTTGTATATACTACAATTGAAATATGGCCTCTCAGGCTAAGCATCATTTAATTAAATATAGAAGTCGGTGTCAAGTCAAACTGGTAAATATGAGGCCCACATCTACCTCATCAAGTCATCATACCTAAATTGACTGTGATATAGCAGCTCAGATAAAGTTGGCACCGGCTTCTAACAGATCAATAATCTTATTTTTTGATGATAGGAACCGATTCAGAAGTCCATTAATTCTGAGCAAAATACCCTCTTCGCTCAGGCAACTGTCTTAAAACCGTATTCTAGAACGACACTCAGTCCTGAATCTTGATTTATCTGAGGACAGATCATGAAGCACAGAATAATTTGAGTCAGATTGTATAGACGGGCCTAAATACATAGTTGCTTCTAGGCGTGAGATGTGAATCTTAAAACTAAAAGGAACTGAAAAGACTGAAGACTTGCACACGAAAGCAGCAAATTGCCCTACATTTACGCAGCAAAATGTTCTTTAATATCTCATGTCAACATACATTTTTCTTGGCAATTTTCTGAGTGCGCAGCTAATGCTAATTTGATATTTGTGTGAGCCACACACATCTAAGTAACATTTACTGCACCGGTAGACTTTAAGACTGCTGACGGTTGTAAAGTGAAAGTGAAATTAGATTGCAATCGCCTCCATTTTCTTTATACCGATATCACAACATCTGCAAATCAAAATGGCTGCGTGAGCATAAAGCGTAAAATACATTTTTTAATGACAAAATGAAAAATTCAACCTTTTGTTTGTGGTTTCTGACGTTCGTCAAAAGAAATATGATTACTTTTTATATTTATGTGAAATATGATGAATGAGTGGTCTCACAAAGTAACAAGCTTTGAAAGGCTAACATCTAATAGTCTAGTCAAAATAGAAGAAATATGATTGTAAGCTTGCTAGCATCCACCAAGAATGGAATTTTGGCAATTATGTTGCTAAGGAGGTAAATAAAGGATGATAGTTTGTATAGAAGTTCATTTTTATTCATCCCTTATTTTAGTCTAGGGGACTACATACAACAAAATTTTCTAAAATTATTCTTTGGTGGATCGACTGCTAAAATTTTAAGTTTATAGGACCAGCGATTCATACTATGGGAACAAGTAACTTTGTTTATAATAGTTTTGACTTCTTTCAATGTATGGTAGGTAATTATATGCTCTACAGCTTTGTTCAATCTCCTTTTGCGATGGCATTTCCTGTTTACGAGAAAAATGCGAGAATACAATAATTTTGATCTTTGACCTTGAATTTAAAAAAATGTTCAAATCTAATCGATGGGTACTTTTGATATTTCTTGTATTATGGTGTCATTAAATTTTAAAGCCTATACTTATGCAGGCTGAAACCTTTATTTTGTCTGGATTATAAAGGATGGATCCGTTTATTTAGGACTGTGTTTTTGGATAGGTCCAATTCTGTATACGTTTCTTTTTAATTGTGGTCAATTTTTTTTATCCAGGACTTATCGTAGTATGCGAAAACCTATCTGTCAAGACCGTCAAGGTAGGACCATAATATATCTAAGGATCGACGGTATGTATCTTCTGGATTTCATCCTTGCTTTTTAACATCCAGCAGGGTGTAGTCAATTGACAGACTAAAAGCGGATGAGACACGCAACTCGTAGTTGCCAACGGGCGTGCAGTATGACGCATGATTTGTTGTTTTATAGATGACTGATCATGAACGTTCTTAAAGAAAGTTACGAGTTATTTACAAAAAAAAGTATCTAAGTATGTTTATCCGCATTCTAGATCCCTTAACACAAGCTAGTTATGCTATGCTTACCATGGGTCTATATAGCGTTGTGTAGAATGTCGTGGACTTTTTATTTATTATTCTATTTCTTGGTGTACGCGCAGCAAAATGGTGTGTAAGTGTGTGGCCCTTCTAACATAATACAAGTCTTGTAAAGCCGTACTTTTTTAAATTTATATGTATTCGTTCACGCTCTGTTTAACATTAATCAGTAGGAATTTCACGGAATGTTCTCCCTGATTGTGATTGCGTTGAGCAAGAGAAGTATTGCACTCGTTGCACTGTATATTTAAATAAATACACTTGCTCTTTTTGACATAAAACGTTTTTTAACGGCTCGAAACGCGATTTATTTCGTGTGACACCATCCATTAAACTGCATGTTTGTCCTTATATAATTTTACGTGAGTTTACAGTTCAACATTGTATTACAATCACCGAATTAGTTATACCTTGGGAAAAGTATCTTGGACCTCAAAATCGAGACAAACTGGGCCCTGGCCCGCGTGGATTGTTTCATAGTAATATATGCTTGGTGAGTTTGAGCTCGTCCACCGTAGTATTGCCCCGTGCTATACTCAAAATACACCCACTGCGCGTTTAGAGCACATTTTGAGCAAATTGTAGGTTCAAGATATATGTCCTGTACAATACCATGACTAAAAAGCCACCGAAACATTGGAAAGAAAGTGCCGTCAGTAGAAGACAGCAGGACAAGCCTATAGTCTTCCACTGACAGCACAAACTCTCCAGTGAGCTCTGGCTACCCTACTCACCGCTGGGAACACAAGACGAAGCAAGACGAATTATAGCCGCAAGGATACACGGATGCTGAAAAAGTCGAAACAAGTTTAATAGCAGACGGTTCCCACTTGCCAGTCATCAATTGAACAAAATATATCGAACACTTGGGCTACGAGATGAATCTATATATAATGAAGTGGTCGTAATATCATATTGATGAATGAAGACTTATTAAGTGTTGTGACATTGAAGAAATATAATAATCTTTATTTTAGCTCTAAAAGTGAAAATATTAAATTTTACCGGATCACCGGAGCCTAGCATGCCTTCTGCGCCAACGTAATGGTACAGTATAACACCTTTGCGATAATTTTAACTCGACTATGGCGAAGCAAAAGGAGAGTTATGTTTTTGACAGGCTATGTATGTATGTAGATTCATCTGTTCCCTCTTAGCTCCTCAATTACTTATTAGAACTGGACAAATGAGGTATCGTTAGAAGCATCTTGGTCGTCCCCTAGTTATAGGCTATATAACGTGTCACTGAATATAATGTGGCGCCCTCTAGCGGTCATAAAACAATGTGTTAAAAATAAATTTGACATAAATATGTCGTGTTTGGTATCAACTAAAAAGGATTAATTAGCGAATTTTAAAAATGTGTATAGGTACACATTTTTAAAATTCGCTAATTAATCCTTGTCCCAAAATAAAAAAAAATACTTTAAAAACTTATAACTGACGAACAGAACGAGTCAATAAACACTTATAGAAATGTTTATTGACTTATTCTGTTCGTCAGGTTTTTTTATTTTACTATTAAAGTAAAATAACGTGGTTACAAATGAGACAGCCCTGAAACTTAAGTACATGTTAGTACCAAATAAAATTTGTTATGTTATGCGTTGAGGAGTCTAAGAGATGAAATCGGTATTAAGCAACTTAAAACAGTTTACTACACACTGGTGGAATCTAAGCTAAGGTATAGCATAATGTGTTGGAGAAACAGTTATGATTATATTATAGAAATAGCCTTGATCTGCCAAAAACGATCAATTAGAATTATTGTCCGAATATCACAACGTGAATCTTTTAAGGAACATTTCAAGATACTAGGTATCCTAACTGTTCCCTGTCTATATGTTCTGACTGTATTAAGTAATCTCGCCAAATATATACACGAGTATGAGACAGAAAATGGAAAGGAAAATTAGAGAGGAAACACGAAGGAAAACAATAAAACACAGAATAGTTCCTAAACTAGATATTTTAAGCATTGCGTTAGATATCAATCGGTGGAGTTGTTAAACAGGCTGCCTAATCATCTGAGGGATATCATATGTACATATCTTTTTTTTATACGTGCGCAAAATCCCCACGGATACCTCCCCACCGGAGCCGGTGGAAGAGGTTATATCGGACTCGAACCGACTAAAACGCACGCCGCCTGTGGCTCGTTTTGGTTGCCGATGGTGAGGTTGACAGGCATATCCCTCGCACCCCGGCCGACCCAGGGCCATCTCTCACGATCTGGCCCTCTCATATTAGACTACAGGCCCGTGCTGAAAAAATTATGGGTCATTTGAACCACCAGGTGACCTATTTACAACGATATAAGAGCATATAATAATAAGATTTAGCACTATGCCGTCACTTGTAAGCTGTCCAACTGAGTGCAGGTGAGAATTCGAAAGTACAGGTAGAGTGAGTACATTTTGGTCACATATTTTTGTACGGCATTCTTACCACCGATAGATCCATGAAAAATAATGAGAAAACGCGCTGTGCCGTAAAAAAATGGTGCGCCACAAAGTCGGATTTTTTTTTAATTTTCCGACAATTATCAGGGTAAATTTGGTCATTTGACTTTGTACGGCATCTGTGTCATACTATTTCAATACTGCTTCTAATCCATTATTCTGCAACGCCGTACAAAAATCATGCGACAAGGGGAAAAAATCGAGGGTTGCAATCCCCTCTCTTTCCGTGGTCCAGGGGGTGATTTGACACAACATGAAATAAATTTATTCTGAAAGTATTTTATGCATAGATAATATTTTTTCATATGCCGTACATTTTTGTTGGTCCATAGGGAAAAAAAACTGAAAAAGAAAAAAATCAAAAAGAAAAAATCCATATAACGAAATGTAAGGTGAAATTTTTTTTATACGGCATTTAGATAGTTCAATTGTACTGATTTTCAGAAATGTGGGTTTATTTACTATCGATTTATACCAAAATATAAAGAAAAATAAAAAATAATATATAAAGAAAAACCATATTTTTTATTATCATCATTAAATTTATCGAATTTTTCTAAAAAATGACCATTTTTTTATTATTATCATTAAATATATCGAATATTTCTAAAAAATGATTGTTTTATTTATTCACATCATTACAATGAAACAAATCAATTATATGTATGTTTCCATAATGTTTGAAGTATATATTAAACCAAAAAGTATATAAAACTGTTGATACTGGGATTGACAGTTTCAATATTCTTGGACATAATATACACACCGTTTCAGTTCAGTTAGACGTCATAGTGATTTTATCATTTTATCAATTGTTCTCTTCAAAAATATGTTAATCCCGTACTGTATCAGATAGCCATAAAGTACCCTTAAAATTGTAGCGTCATTTTCATCAGCCTAGAAGATATGGTCTGCATAAAAATGTACGGCATCATTTTTTCCTAATTTATCTATGTTAATACTATTTAAAATAAGGGATAAAATGTAGAAGACTGCTATATTTCATTAATCTATGATATTTAAATTTTTACAATAATTTGCAAAATTTCAGTTTTTGTATTTCTCCATAATTTTTTCAGAACGGTTTCTTTTGAACGGCAATACTATATAACAATTGTATTTTACAATATCATGTTAAAAAAAAAGTTCCCGTACAGGATCAAATGATAACAGCTCTATAAATCAAGGATACGATGAAATTAAGATAATTATTGATATACATTCAAATGAACAATCATTTTTTGACGGACTTATTTTTAATAGTACTTTTGAGTGCTAGGTAATGTTTTGGAACCAAAGCCGTACTTTTTCAAATCACCTCCTGGACCACGGAAAGAGAGGGGATTGCAACCCTCGATTTTTTCCCCTTGTCGCATGATTTTTGTACGGCGTTGCGGAATAATGGATCAGAAGCAGTATTGAAATAGTATGACACAGATGCCGTACAAAGTCAAATGAGCAAATTTACCCTGGTAATTGTCGGAAAATAAAAAAAAATTCCGACTTTGTGGCGCACCATTTTTTTACGGCACAGCGCGTTTTCTCATTATTTTTCATGGATCTATCGGTGGTAAGAATGCCGTACAAAAATATGTGACCAAAATGTACTCACTCTACCTGTACTTTCGAATTCTCACCTGCACTCAGTTGGACAGCTTACAAGTGACGGCATAGTGCTAAATCTTATTATTATATGCTCTTATATCGTTGTAAATAGGTCACCTGGTGGTTCAAATGACCCATATTTTTTTCAGCACGGGCCTGTAGTCTATATATAGACATATATGCACACATAGATTCAAATCTCAGTTAAAAGCATTCTTGTTGGACAAATGTCTTTATAGTATAACTGGTCTATAGTTAATCAAATCAAACCAAATGTATGGCTACTCAGTACGACTCCCCCTACCCCGCCATTCTTCTCACCCCGCACGATTGCACTGTCTAAACGGCTAATAAATAAGTTGTAAGACTGTGATAATAGCATCTCACCCATAAACTTAATAAATTCTAACGTAAATAGACTAACAGTCTCCTTATTTCTGTGTTACCGAAATTAAAATGTCAGTTTTGTCAGTGGCAGTCAAGTGACAATGACTTTTAGTGAAGTGACAATGCAGTGAAATGACTGTAATATCGATACAACAAAATTGGTAATATTATGTGTTTGGTAGTATTTAACCAACATCAAAAAAGAAGAAAACTCTCAATTTGAGTGTGTTCATTTGTTTGTTACTTCAGAACTATCGACAGAACGAGCCGATTCTGGCAATGGCATTCATGAGAAAACCATATTACTATTCAATTTAAATTATGAACCGTTATATTATGAATCACCTTTGCCTAACCCTCCGACATATAAAGGCGTGATTATATGTATGTATGTATATTATATAAAAGTAATTACTGGCAAAATACTTAAATATTAAACAATTATATTATACTAGCGACTAAACTACGTCAGCCCTATTTTCGCCCCGCGGCATTCTTCGAAACCCCATTTAATCCAAAATATCGGGTGTTTTTTTAGAGATATATATTCTTCATCCTACCGTCAGTGTCAATTTCGGTTGTATCCGAAGCCTTTACCACGGACCCTAGGGTCCGCTTTTCAAGTCTAACTTCTTTGGCTGATCTTTGATATTTTCCGTGAAGCGTTTGCCATCTGGGTTGTGGAGGATTACCCACTGGCAATATTGAAGTATTTTAGTTAGACCTGTTGTTGGACTTTTTAGGGCTCTAACTACCCGTAGCGACTTCCATAGATGTTAAGATGTAAACGACCAGACAGATGCAAATACCTAGCCAAATTCATGCATACATATATTTGCACTGAGTGGGAATTGAACCCGCGACCTGAGACTGTCTATAACCCTTAGATGCTCAAAAAGTTGTCGAAAATTTTACGGCTCAAATATTTCGAGTCACCCGAAGAACCCATGTCTTTGAAATTATTTCAAGTACTAATAGCAAATGTATATCTTTCAAATAAGACTAATGAATGAATATCATGATACCATACCATTAAAGAAAAAATATTTGAGCAAGAGAAATAATAAAAACAAGAGATAGAAAACACAATGGATAAGTGTATTATTTCTTAATAATAAGTTAGCTTACACACACACACACCATTATTAATGTAAACAGTTCTAAATTTAAATATATATCACTGTCCTCAGAATAGGACAATTTTATTAAGATAATTTCTTAATGTTTTTTTTGACATATTTTTAGCGACTGACATATCTGAGCCTTATTGACAGATATATTTTAATTATATATTGGCAAAACGATTCGTGTAGGATCAGGGAGAAGTCAGGTGACTCCCGCGCCGGATCGTACCTGGTCCAGAGGCTGTCCATTACCATTAAAAGGGGCAACGCAGTCAGCGTGATGGACACCTTCGCGCCGGGTACAGGTCCGGTCGCACCTATCTTTTAGGGACGAGCACGAATGCTTGTATTATGTATATTGATCGTAAATAAATGACTTAGTCTCAAAAAAACTATTTGTTTTACATGACTATTGACCTGATATTAACCGTGACAAAATTATATTCTTCAAAACAATTAAAAAAAAAAAATTACCACTTAGATGGCAGGCAGGCACACGGCCCACCTGATGGAAAGTGGTTACAGTGGCCTATGGACGTGTGCAAAACCAAGGGAGTCACACTCGCGCTGCCAATCCTGTAAGCACAAAGAGTTTCTGTGCCGTCAGTGTAAAAGACGACGCAGGCTTTTGGTCTTCCCACTGAAAGCACAAAAACTCTACAGTGGGCTCTGGCTACCCTACTCACCGCCGGGAACACAACACGAGGTTATTATGGCCGCGGTATTCTGTAGGGTCTTCTGTAGAGAAATACCGTCGTGTTCTACCTCCTCCTATTAATTTGATATTTAATAAGTAAAGAGCGGTGCAACGTGCAAAATATGTTATCTGTGACAATATTCCTCAAAATCAATCTTCTCATAAAAATTCATAAAGTCGTTATTAGAAATACATTTCACATTTTTTTTTCAACTGTGCAGCCACAGTAAACCTGAAAGTCATGTAATTTAATCTATCAGTGCCAATATGAATAAATAATTTTAAAACTATTTGTACACAAATATTATTATCGATATATCGATTAATTATTTGCTTTTAGTCAATCCCTTTGCCTAACGGTATCATATTTTGGTATACGAATATATTATTAACAAACATGTAATATTCTAAATTAGTATAATATTTCGAATATAGAGAGCTTGCTGCATAATATTGGACCTAGTACAGAACCATTTTGTGTATGCAATCTACGAAAATGAAACACCATGAAAGTATGTACTGTGTGTGAATACATACTGTATGTATTTACTTGTGAAATGTCTCTTTCTTTGGATTATTGCTACAGGTAAGGCCACAATCTGATACCTCTTTGTTTATACCACTCAGGTGGCAGACAAACACACGGCTCACCTGATGGAAAGTGGTTACCGTGGCCTATGAATGTGTGTAACACCAGAGGAGTCACACTCGCGCTGCCGACCCTGTAAGCACAGAATATCTGTGCCGTCAGTGTAGAAGACAAAGCAGGACAAGCCTGTAGTCTTCCTACTGACAGCATAAACTCTCCAGTGAGCTCTGGCTACCTTACTCACCGCTGGGAACACAACACGAAGTTATAATGGCCGCGGTATTATAATTGGATGGAAATACCGCCGTGTCCTACCTTCTACTTTCTTTATGTTATTCCATTAAAATATAAAAAATTGCGAAGATTTAAAATCTCATACAATTTGATTTTTTTGACAGTAGGCTATTTCTATCAATCAGTTCATAAGTTGATAAATAAAACCGGTCAAGTGCGAGTCGGACGGGCCCACGAAGGGTTCCGTGCTATTATCTCATCATCATCATCATCATCATATCAGCCACACACAGTCCACTGCTGAACATAGGCCTCTCCCACAGACTTCCAGAATGACCGATCTAAAGCAGCCCGCATCCAGTGTTTCCCGGCGACCTTCTTGAGGTCGTCCTTCCACCTGGCCGTTGGGCGTCCTACGCTACGTTTGCCCGTACGCGATCGCCATTCCAGAACTTTTTTGCTCCATCGGCCATCATTTAGTCCGAATAATTAGTTAACTTATGAAATGAATATGTCGCAGCCAATTAGCTCAACTAGCCATTCAATCAACAGCTTTTAGTCATCTTTACTAATGAGCGACGTTCAACTAGCAGTATTAATGATATTAATCCTCCAGCTCATAAATTAAGCAAACAGCTGGCCAAATGACTTGGGTTGATGTCGTTTAATTACTTGCCTAGCCTAGTACGCTCCCACATCAGTATTCTAATCTAATCTATCCAACTCGGATTGCGCTGCTTAACTCAATGAAACTAATACTGACTTTCTGTCCAGTTACCGAGTGGTTATATACAGTATTATGTGACATTTAAAATTTATTATAGAAGAAGACGATAATACCTTTAAATTCCTTTAAAACAATTACCACGTTTAGGAAATGTTTACGATTGTTCCTCTAGGAAGCTCAAAGGAGACTGGATAGCGTTAACTCTAATATTTCATTGATCTGATTGTCTTCGAACTTATCAGAAGTGTGGCAATCGTTTCACCGTTTTACATTTTTACTCACTGTCTGTTTACTCACTTTAATATACTGATGTATTTACCTATTATTCTTATATGTTATTGTATTATTATCATTTATAGATTGTAATTTGCTATTTATTGTTTTATATGTATATGGCTCCTGGACACCTTCATTTACACGTACACAGTTTCACACATGACTTTTGCGGTTTGGCGTTCGTATGTCACTGCCCAATCGGAAAAACAGCGCTAGGTAAGTGGTATAAAAAAAAAGGTTTCTACCTGGCACATGCTGAACTGGACACCCATTTGGTGCATTTGTGTGTCGCACTGATTGCACGTTTGTCGCGTTTGGAGTTTGAAAGCATGTTTATTATTAATGTGTGAACATGCTTCCAGTACTTCTAATGGTATTATAATGTATCGTATAATTTCCTGCATGTGTGACCACTTAGCACTAAATAAATGTTTCTTTCTTTCTTCTTTCCTTTAAACTTTCTGCAGTACGGCAGTGGAATTCTCTTCTTTACTCCATACGCGATAGTCCTTTGTTTATTTTAAAAAAGCGTAAAAGATTACTTTCTCTCAACAAAAGCAGACATGTGTATGTATGTATACATGTATGTATGGGTGTCTATGTGTATGTATCTGAGGTATACATATTGTTTACCTTTATAAATTATATCTACACTTTCATGTACACTAGACTATGCCTCTCGTATTACAATTCCTCTGTTCCTCCCGGGTTTGCTGGAAGAGAACTCAACTTTGAGTTAAGCTCACCTTTGTACATTACATCTCATTTTTTTGTATAAATATCATTAGTATGTAAAATAAAGTATAAATAAATAAATAATAATATCTTAAGTCAGATGTTTTATTACTTTTGAATAATGTTTTTCTATATAATGTACTCTGTCTCTTTCTCACACCTAGGCTTTTATATAAGCGTATGTATGTCACTCGCACACTTATTTTGTCTAGTATTACTAAGTTTATAAACAAAAAATTTTTAAAAGAATTTTCGTTGCAGATTGATACAGCGTGAAGTTTACGGATGCGTTTATAGGCCCCTCACCTACGGCGACTTTTTGTAGCGATGCTGTTGCGCTTTTACTAAACGCGCGACAGCATCGCCACTAACGCGTGTTAGTCACATTTGCAACGCGCTGCAATAGCGATGCCAACGTGCTACTGAATCGCGACTGTATCGATGCAAACGCGCGAACGTATCGGATGACATCGGGGAAAGAACGGAGGGAGGGTGTCACGTAAGTGGAAGACTGAGCATCAGTGCAATAGTGACAGGTTGAGAGTGCTGTTGACAGTCACATCTGCAGAATGCAGTCGTTCGACATTGAAACTTTTTAGTGCCCTTACTTGAATCGCGTTTGCATCGGGACAGAAGCGCGACAGTATCGCGTTTGCATCGCGACTGCATCTGATCCCATGGGCGAGGACACACAGCTAGCGACCGCTTCGCGACTGTATCGATACGGATTCACGACAGCATCTCAGTTTCAGTCTCACAGTCATCAATCATCAGTTTCTTTTTATAGGAGGTAGGACACGGCGGTATTTCCGCCCAATTGACTAATCCGACTGGGGAAGTACCTTCGCCCTACAGAATACCACGGTCATAATAACTTCATGTTGTGTTCCCAGCGGTGAGTAGGGTAGCCAGAGCTCATTGGAGAATTTGTGCTGTCAGTGGGAAGACTAAAGGCTTGTCCTGCTTTGCCTTCTACACTGACGGCACAGAAAGTCTGAGCTTACAGGGTCGGCAGCGCATGTGTTGCTCCTCTGGTGTTACACACGTCCATAGGTCACGTTAATCACTTTCCATCAGGTGGGCCGTGTGCTTGTCTACCACCTAAGTGGTATAAAAAAATATCAGTAGAAATAAGTTGAATCGGTTAGTCCCAAGGGTCAGTATAAAGTCCTTCAAATGAATCACGTAATCCTGGTGCCAATCGCTTGCCAATATGTATTTATTCATTTGTCCATTATTTGCCAAAACGTGAGAATAATATAACAAAATTCCAAACATTACGGCAATCCACAAACTCGTTAAACAGGAGTGAACCATTCAATAAAGCCGTGTGGGGCCACAAAACACGCGTTCCGAATTGAAATGTCCTCAGCCTCTTAATTACGCCGTTCGTTTTTCGTGTTTGGTACTGGAAAGAGGTGTAAACGAGGAGCGTTAGCGACTTAAAATTTGCGTGAATGTTTCGAAAAGCGACCGAAGCGAGCGAGAGTCTACCTTTCAACAAGGTAGCTTAAGCGGCCTCAGTGGCGTATATTTGCATTGGTCTGAAATGAAATGAAATGAAATGAAATGAAATGAAAATTTATTCGCAAGAGACACGGTGAAGATAAAGGTGTTAATTTGTCCAGTGTGGATAGTACAGCATATCTCGCCTGCATTAGGCATACGAATTCTTTAGGTACATTGTTGCTATTGTTGTTATATAAATATCATCATTGGTTAGTACACCATAACCCATTATACCTGCACAAATTACACAGTCGACATTCTATTCGAAACAAAAATAAATTACAATAAGCAACCAAGTATACAAAATAAATTCA
This sequence comes from Eilema griseolum, assembly GCA_963662185.1. Lineage (NCBI taxonomy): Eukaryota > Metazoa > Arthropoda > Insecta > Lepidoptera > Erebidae > Eilema > Eilema griseolum. Next base: position 3,334,228 of record OY759229.1, on the reverse strand, counting down.
TGAATCAATCAACAGACGCCTTAACAATGCATGCGATAGAACAAACCGCAAAACCTTCATTCCAATTATCATGTCAAATATTTATCATGAATTTGTCAGAAATGTCAGGTTAGATGTTTAAAATAATATTATAATGATTTTAATGTCAATGAGCTTTCTTGTCAATATACCTACTTCAATAAATCGATGTCGCTAAATTACAATGTCAAGTACTACCATTACTAAATTAATATGTCAAATTAAAAGTATATTATATTAAATTGGAAATGTCAAGAATAATAATTTTTTATATATTTAGTCATCTGCAATCAAAAAATTCTTGCAGATCATAAAAACATTTATTTATAAGCCATTGCCTTAGTTTCGACCTAAATTGAGTCCTAGGCAGTTCCCTGATCACCTTTGGAATGTGATTGTAAACCTTAATGGTCATTATAAAGCAGTTTTTTTGGTAAAAAGTAGTTCTGCACATCTCGAACTTTATTTTAGTGGGGTCTCGAGACTTAAATCTGCATGTTGCACTTGCTTTAGCAAACAAGTGACTTTGGTTTATTACGAACATACCTGCCTCCAATATGTAGACAGACACCAAAGTCAGCACCCCCAGCCTCTTAAAGAGTGGTCTACAGGTTTCTAGGGGCCCTACCCCACATACTGCTCTTATGCACTTTTTTTGCTTCAAGAACGCTCTCTCAATAGCAGTTGAATTGCCCCACAATAATATACCATATCTTAATATCGAAGCAACGTGACCATAGTAGGCTATGAGAGCTGTTTTTCCGCAAGTTGTGCTTCTAAGCTGACGCAGGGCAAATGCAAATCTATTAACTCTTTTGCATACTGCATCTGCATACATATAATCACGCCTTTATACCCGGAGGGTTAGGCAGAGTTGAATTAACACCCACATTTCACCTTTTTTTTTAGTTCGGTCCCAGCCTATTGCTGTCTTCCAGGCACTATCTGAGAATGAATCTGGATTGTATATATTTGTCTGATGATAAAACAGCCCTATCCCTTAGTTGCCTTATCTGACACCGATGGGAAGATATGGAGTTGTACAAATTCTACTCTGCCGGGAATCACGCGGCAACGTGATCTGGGTGTTCCTATGTATAATATGTATGTATTTAATAAACAAAACTATCTAAGTATGATTATCCGCATTCTAAATTCTATAGAAGTGAAAAAAACTTTAATGAGTAAAGGTTACTATAAAGTGGATGAGTACCTTAATGATGTTAATGCGTGGTCAACATAAGTCTCTTGCTTGCTCGCACAAAATAAATTGTAAACCAAAACAAATTTATAAAAGAAAAATAATCTAGTTCTAATGTAGTTCGCTGAGTTTCTTGCTGGTATCTTCTCAGTAGAACTAATCTACCGAACCAGCGAAAGAATCATTTTCCAATGGTTTATTTTTACGTTATTTAATATTTTTATATTATTTCTTGACATACATAATTGTAAAATTTTGACGTTCATATGTGCTCTTTATGTGCCTAAACTGAATAAATGAAATAGATTCTTTGATTCTCTATAACACACAGCTAGTAGGGCACGCCGTAGTAACGGCGGTAAGACCCATCATGGGGGAGTGGCTAGAGAGGCCACACGGCAGCCTCTCGTACCGTCTGACGCAGATGATCACCGAGCACGGATGCTTCGGAAAGTATCTGCGTCGGATGCAGAAAGAGCCAACGTCCGAGTGCCATCACTGCGACGCGAGCGAGGACTCAGGTCCGCACACGCTCACCGAGTGTCCGGCGTGGGAGACGCCGAGGCAGGAGCTTGTGGCGGCCCTGGGAGTGAGGGTTCTCACGCTCTCCACCTTGCGCGCGGCGATGGTTCGCTGCGCGGATGCGTGGGCGGCCGGCGCCTCCTTCTGCGAGCAAGTAATGCTCGTGAAGGAGGAGGCGGGGCGGGAGCGGCAGCGGGAGCGACGAAGGATCGCTAGACAAGCTGCCCGCGCACGAAGGCAACTCGGGCGTCGGAGGTCGATGAACGACCTCCGCCCCCCATGAGCGCCGGCCTGGGGGTGACAGGTGAAGCCGCCTGTCACCCTTGCAGAAGCAGGCCGCGGCGGCGGCGCGCGTGGCGCGCCTCCCCGTTTCCGGGGACGAGTTGGGGACTCTGTGGTCCCCACACCCGAGAAGAGGGCCAGATCGTGAGAGATGGCCCTGGGTCGGCCGGGGTGCGAGGGATATGCCTGTCAACCTCACCTTCGGCAACCGAAACGACCCACAGGCGGCGTGCGTTTTAGTCGGTTCGAGTCGGACATAACCTCCCCCACCGGCTCCAGTGGGGAGGTATCCGTGGGGATTTTGCGCACGTAAAAAAAAAAAAAAAAAAAAACACAGCTAGTTAAACTACGCTTGCCATGTGTCTAGATAGCAATATGTAGAATGTTGTAGAATATTTATATACTATTTATTTGCTTGACGTGGTCCCTCACTATAGGTCTCCTGAAAAAGCTCAAAGTCACTCAACGAGCTATGGAGAGGGCTATGCTCGATATTTCCTAAAAAGTTCTGGAATGGCGACCGCGTACGGGCAAACGTAGCGTAGGACGCCCAACGGCCAGGTGGAAGGACGACCTCATGAAGGTCGCCGGAAAGCACTGGATGCGGGCTGCTTTAGATCGGTCATTCTGGAAGTCTGTGGGAGAGGTCTATATTCAGCAGTGGACTATATGTGGCTGACATGATGATGATGATGATGATTTATTTGCTTTGGTTTGTCAGAAAATCGTGTGTTGAATATATTATAAATACGATATCACAGTCAACACAATATAACTGTGGTCATACTTTCGGTACGATGTCTAATATCGTACTGTTCTGCGTGAAACGATATCTGATTATTGGGGGGGGGGGGGGGGGAAGCTAATAACTATGTATTACTAAATGTCAATGTGTGCACTTCATTTGTTTATTCCAATGTGTTTGTTACTCAATCCCAGTGTTGTGTTCCCGGCGGTGAGTAGGGTAGCCAGAGCTCACTGGAGAACCCCCCTCCCCCTTGTCAGCAAAAGTAAGTAAAACTCTTACCCTCCTCCCTCTCCCCGAAGCTTACGTAAACATTGGTACCGAATTGAGCAGTCCGACTGGGGAAGTACCTCCACCCTACAGAATACCACGGCTATAATAACCTCGTGTTGTGTTCCCGGCGTTGAGTAGTGGGAAGATCAAAGGCTTGTCCTGATTTTGTGTTCTGCACTGAAGGCACATAAAATCTCTGTTCTTACAGGGTCGGCAGCACGGATGTGACTCTACTGGTGTTACACACGTTCATAGGTCACGGTAACCACTTTCCATATTCAGGTGGGCCGTGTGCTTGTCTGCTACCTAAGTTGTATAAAAAAAAATGAAAAATGACAAGTGGCCAGAAAATTAATTTGTTCGCTCACTAACCCAACAGTCCTAATTTGGTCTAATAAGTTAATTATCCCATTCCGCTTGCCGTGTGTACATCGACCACATCCTTACCTATTAATATTCATAGAGTAATTAATTTCAGTACACCGCCCCAGATACTGCCATATATTTATTTTCCTTTCATGATATCAAAATGGTGGATGATCGGTACGAAGTTTAATTATTTTGTTTAAAGCGTGAAAACTACTTATAAACTATAAGTAGCGTGAATTATTATTTTTATTGTATTTTTATCATAATAGGCATGATGAGAGTAATTAAGTACCATAGAAATTATGATTTTAAATAATTATATGGGATTCAAAATAAGGCAGTTATTGTATTGTATTTATCTGTGTAGTTTGAGGCCATTCAATTATTACGTAAGCAGATTTACAATGATTTAACCCCCCTCCCTCTTGTCAGCAAAAGTAAGCAAAACTCTACCCCCCTACGCTTACGTGAAAATTGGTTGAACAATATGAATATTTATTTTCCTGTTTGTTTTTTTTAGGTTACTATATGGATAATGCATGCTATATTGTGTGAAAAAGTAAATAATTACTGCTTACGTAATCATTAATTAGACCCCCACCCCATGTCATCAAAAATCCGCAATGCAAAGACCCCCCCTCCCTCTTTTAGTGCTTACGTAATACTAGAACGGTCCCTTTGTGCTGTCAGAGGGAAGACCAAAGGCTTGTCCTGATTTTGTGTTCTGCACTGAGAGCACATAAAATCTCTGTTCTTACAGAGTCGGCAGCACCGATGTGACTCCACTGGTGTTACACACGTTATAGGTCACGGTAACCACTTTCCATCAGGTAGGCCGTGTGCTTGTCTGCCACCTAAGTTGTATTAAAAAAATTATTTAAAAAATAATAATTATGAATCATAACAATTCGCCATATTATAATGGGTCAAACACAAATCAGAAGCGCGTGACGTCACGCTTTCGTATATATTATTTTGACATTTTGTATATCGTTGATAACGCTTAAAAATTTTCAGCCAGTGTTAGCAACCGTACGATGATTGTCATATGTGTCCTATAATTTACGAAAACGTGACGTCATAGACAGACGCTATTACTATTCTAGGGTATTAATGTCAAATTTAGAATGTATTTTTAAAAAGATTAAAATTTTCGAATAAAGTACGTAATAACATCGTGGAGTAGTTTTCAAAATCTATCATTATGCTTATTTGTTGGTATATGGGGTTCAAGCGTGTCTCCCAGACACTTTTCGAGTAGGGAAGTGAACTTATTTTGGATAAAGCAGAGACGTAGTAACACTGGAGCAGTTTTCAAAATCTGTCTTTATGCCGGTTCAAGCGTGTCTCCCAGACACTTTTCGAGTAGGGAAGAGGACATATCTCTCTTCCAAAAAGTCCAGCATTGCATTGGCTGGTGAATATTCCGCTCCGCCGTAAATAATCTTGGTAATTGGTTTGATCTCGAGGACACAGTTGCTTTTTACCCGACTGCGGCAGCTAGGGTATGTGTTACGCGCGTATATATGTCTATATGTATGTAGTTTTCTTTGTTCCCCTCTACATGCCTAACGGTTGCACGAATTTCGATGAATGTGGTCTCAAATGAAAGGTATTCATCTCCCGAGTGTATAAGATACATAAAATGACATCAACATTTAATATATGGGGTCAAATCAATTTTTCATTCAAATTTATCGAGTAGGGTAGGTATCAAAAATGTTGATTCAAAATAAAGAGATTTTAAAGAATATCATAACTGAAATAGCATACGACCATGGCTATCCTTCATATTTTCTTGTTTAATAGTTTTTAGAACGTGATTTTTCAGTAGTCGGCTTTTAGTCTTAAACTTAGTTTTTTATTTATATTATTTTGGGGCAAGCAATACGTATAACTTATACATATTTGAAATGTACTAATTAAATCATTTCAGTTGATACCAAACATACATACAACGACATATTTAACTCAAATTTATTTTTTGAGTACTTTATGACCGCTAGAGGACGCCACAATAGATTGAATGAAATATTATATGGCCTATAACCAGCGGACGACAAAGACGCTTCTAACGATACCTAATTTGTCCAGTTCTAGTAATTGGTTGAGAAGCTATGAGGGAACAGATGAACCTATATTCAAAAATACATACATAGCCTGTCAAATCATAACCCTCCTTTTGCTTCGCAGTAGTCGGGTTAAAAGTATTAACAAGAAACTATTTAAGATAGCCGTGGTAGTATGCCACTTTTCCCTACAATGTATTCTTTTGTTAGATTAACTGGCATACGACCATGGCTATTCTAAATAGTTTCTTGGTTAATACTTTTTCAGTAAGTAGTGGTTTTTATAGGCAATCTTGTAAAAGTTATAGGTAATTTTAGTGTCTCTAACCTCTAATATATTTTGGATAGCACACAGGTTTAATGTTCTCACAATAGCAGGCGTAAACAACAGGTATTTCCTAAAGCAACTTATCGTACTACCAGCATAATATTGGTGAAACAATCGTATAAATTTAAAATGGATGATATCAAAATCACTATGGAATGAAATGCAATTATTTTGGCAACGTTTCATTGCTGCTGCTGTGAAATGACGTTAAGTACCCACGTTCAATTGTGCGGAATAAAACAGTCGCTGAGTTTTTACTTTCACTGTATTATTTTATTGCGTGGAAATATTCCCACTTCACTGATATACAGTAAGGTGTATATAATGAAATTTAACCGACTATAGATGCCAATAATATGGACTAAGTTTAAGACAAAGTAAACTACGATATCATGCTAAAATTAGTCTATCAGAATATCATTGCAAATTGTAAAATAAAAAAAATGTAAATTGCAGAACTGGCGAAATTGGATAAAACTATCTTGATACTTATTTAATTTTTATTTTGTTTTTCATACATGTCATTCTTTAGTTAATTACTTTTTATACATCATTAGTAGCGAGATCAAAGTTTGTTAACTAATTCATATATTAACTTTTATCCGCGGCATCAGACAAGTAAAATATTGATCCATTTCCCGCAACCCACAATAAAAAAAGCAATGGTGATTTGCTATTCCAAAAGCAAGCTAAAGATTTATCCGCTATTCCAGTCTATAAATGTAACAAAATCTAAACATACACACATTTATTGACATTGACACATCCTCACGCACTCTTACAATATTTATAATACCTAATAGTTGGATAGGAGGTTGAGGCATACGGTTATCTATGTTTACAAATTTGTGCAATAAATATCTCTGTATGATTCCCTAAATTTCGGAGCAGTGACCGAATGCATAAAATAGCCAAAACCAAAATCAGTTTCAATGCAATAATAGAGAAAAAATAAAGATTTAGGCTTGTTTGAATTCGCATAGCTGAAAATTGGTTTAAATATACCATAATAAAAGAAACATTAGAAATCCCCGTCGATTGGACTTGTGCATTCTTTTTATTTAATCAAATATATTGTAGATCATGAAATTATTATATTATTATTAAAAAAAATTTTTGAGTGGGTCACAATTTTGGAGATATTACGTTTTCTAAATTGTGTATAAATTATATATATAGACCCTCATCCAAACAAATCAATAAAAAGACACTGTGCAAAAAGTACAAATGTATTCTTAATATGTGAAATTTTAAATACGTTGTCGTGAGTGAATTTCCGCATGGAAACATACTGTCACCAAGAAATGCTGCAAGTGTGTATGTCCCATGCCATCTCCGCTCCGTAGAACGTGAAACGGCTGTCGACGGAAATCGACTGGAAGCGGATGTCCCTGATTGAGAAAAGGCATATAGCACTTGACTTTTGGTTGCATAAGTTTAGTTAGGAACATTGTGACATGATAGAAGATGTTTTGATCAAAACAGAGAAATAAGATACGTAGAGAAGATGGACGAAAGAAGATTAGATGATTTATAAAGCTAGGATAAATGGGCATGGGCATCCTAGGCGTGCGCATATTACTGAGGACATTTTAGAAAGGACAGGTTCTGAATCGCGTAGTGAGCATGATTGAAAACAATCATGAAAGTGGAAAACGTTGTTTTCCAGGGTCATAGTAAGGAAACATACAGGAGGTAGGACACGGCGGTATTTTCGCCCAATTGAGCAGTCCGACTGGCAAAGTACCTCCACACTACAGAATACCGTGGCCATAATAACTTTGTGTTGTATTCCCAGCGGTGAGTAAGTAGGGTAGCCAGAGCTCACTGGAGAATTTGTGCTGTCAGTGGGAAGACTAAAGTCTTGTCCTGCTTTGTCTTCTGCACTGACGGCACATAAACTCTGTGCTTACAGGGTCGGCAGCGCGAGTGTGGCTGTAACGGTAACCACTTTCCATCAGGTGGGCTGTGTGCTTGTCTGCCACCTAAGTGGTATAAAAAAAATGTGAGTTCTGCAACGCAATTGGGTAAATAACTATAGTAGTGTGTAAGTCTGTAAATGCAATAATTCTACCAACCCGAGGTCTGATTTCCCTTGCTTTTGTGCCTAAGGCAGCTTTTCAGACGATTTTCGATCGTCAGTCGCTGCTGTGGTTTGCAACAAAGCTGAGTGATTGAGTGATGAGGATCATTGCGTCAATTCCAAACACGCTTTACACCTTCATGAAAGAAAACAAATACAATAAGACAATCACTTTAACAAGCGATATCAAATAGATTTAAGTGTGAATAGAAGGCGATCTCCTTTAGTGTACGAATTTATTCGAAGCACATTATTCTTTAAACACAAATTACTGGGTGGTGAAAGGAAAGTCGAAATCGAGACCATATCCCCAGACAGTGGAATCTAATAAAGCCTTGCACTTAGATTGTTAAAAACTGGAAGTGAATTTATTTTCAATGGCAAAGTAGCTGCTTTCCGGTCTTCTGATCCGTCATCCAGCTCGAAGGATCAATGTTAGGGACCAGGTGGACAAAATGATGACACTAACTTCAGTGACTCGTTTATATTTAAATATAAATTACATTGACTCATAGCCCCGACAAATAGTACTAACGACTTTACGCCGAAACGGGTGTCGTGGTAGTGTCGCTGCGAGCGGCCGCATCCCCACCTCGGATTCCCTGAATTCCTAACTGCGTGAACATCGTGCATATATGAACACAATTATGACAGTAGAAGAAGCGAATCACGTGATTTTATCTACCCTAATATATTTGTACACGACGAGGCCTGGTTCCATTCAAAGCTTGTACTTAGGAAATTGTGGTCCGCTTTTTTACAGTTGATTTGAACTCCCAACCGCGAGATAAAAACTTGCACCAGATTCTCACCCGGTTCTCAGGTGATTAATAATAATAATAATCACATATTTAATAGATATTTCAATTCCTAACTCTGAAAACATAAAGAAAAAATACACAGAAACAATACAAAAATACATACCACTTGCTGATGAAATACGGCAAATGTGGCATCAACACACAGTTAAAATTATACCTATTATTCTCTCATCCGCAGGTCTCATTCCAAAACCATAACACACATTACTCACAGAATTAGGTCTACTTATAAAAGTATATATTTCATCACAGAGATCAGTTGTTATATATACAAATACATGTTCCATAGTTAGGCGATTCCTCACATCCACTACACAAACACCCACCACAATTCAAAATGAACCGACTCACTTGGCTTAAGCCCGTGATAGGTTCACACATACCAGTCGAAAAAGCTGAGTAGTTTAAAATAATATTAATAATAAACGTTTATGACCCTGATGATATTATGTCGATCTTATGTTAATTAAACTAGTCTATCCTTGAGGCTGTGCTGTAAAAAATGCCAATCACCAGTACATACTTTTATCTACTTCTTTTAAATATACTATCATTGCCTTATCCAGTCTCAACAAATCCTTGAATCCACTCAACTCGTTGACTATTTGCCTTTGGTACATACTACTGCTGATGCATAGTGCTCCGTATGTGTAGATACTGACTTAATGACGTCATTCCCGACTTCAGAAGAGTTGTATTTACTGGGACGTGTGAGTACGTTTGATTGACTAACAACGGGCAGAGTGGCTTTAGGCTACCTTCTTCGGTTGTTCTATACCAGCTGGTTATACGCAATTAGAAATATACTCTTGAGAAAATAAATATAACACTTTACACACATATTTATTCTTGAACAAGTCCTTTTCAGAAACTGAAGACATTTTAAAACTGTCAGTACTATAATATAATTATAGAAATCTTTGTGCACACACACACACACACACATACACACACATACATACCAGTTTGCATCTACTTATGTCTGCCATATGAAGGATGTAATTAGTTAATTGTCATTTTTCTCTATTCTAAATAGGTACTAATGTTTTCATTTATGATATGTTTACTTAATTGAAATGCTTCTTTGACGAGGTACTTGCTGGCTTGTACAAAGACTCATAAATACCGAACTACTGTGTTTTAATTAATTGTGTGTTATTTGTTGATTGTGATAGGTTTCAGGAACCCTGGTACCCTAAACACAAGTTTAATCGTAATTTGGGTACCAGGCTTCATCAAATTATGTAGTTAAACTATCATCAAATCGTATTGTTATGTGTTCATTAGATTGTAACTATGGATTAAATGAATTTTGAATTTGAATTTGATATTGTATATGATGATATCGGTTGATGCCCGAGAGTAGGGAGTGAAAAAGGAAGATACTTCACATATATAATAGACACTTGTACTTTAACAAAATATTTTATTTTTTACCTGACTACGGCGAAACAAAAAGATGTATATTTATGTATATTCATCTGTTCCCTCATACCTCCTCAACCACTAATCAGAACTAGACAAATGAGGTATTGTTAGAAGCATCTTAGTCGTCCGCTGGTTATAGGCTATATAACGTATCACTGAATCTAATGTGGTGCCCTCTAGCGGACATAAAGTACTGTGTTAATAAAAAAATTGAGTTAAATAAATCGTGTGTGGTATCTAGGATAGCCGTGGTCGTATGTCACTTATTCTAATAAATTAATACATTGTAGGCAAAAGTAGCATACGACCACGAAAATATCAATACTAATATTATAAAGCTGCAGAGTTTGTTTGTTTGTTTGAACGCGCTAATCTCTGGAACTACTAGTCCGATTTGAATGATTCTTTCAGTGTTGGGTAGTCCATTTATCGAGGAAGGTTTTAGGTTATATATCATCACGCTACTACTTAAGGGAGCGGAGCATTGATAATAAATGTTAACGAATCCGGCAATTTTTCATACATATTTTGAAGACTAAAACATACGGGCTCAAAGGGATATGAAGCTTCAAAATATACCCCGGGCGAAGCTGGGGTGGGTCAGCTAGTCTAGAATAACCGTGGTCGTATGCCAGTTAGTCTAACAAATTAATACATTGTAGGGAAAAGTAGCATACAACCACGGCTATCTTTAGATATTTTCTTGTTTAAACCTTTACAATAGTCGGGTTTTAAATTTAAACTTATTTTTTTATAAACTTAACTGTTTCGCGTCTTAGCATTCTCAAAGGTTTTTCATGACGGGTTTTATTTACATAAAAAAGAGTACTATTGTCTGTTTGTCTATTCAATATGTCTGTAAGTGCCACTAAGTGCCATTGATCAACAGAATAAACTGTCTGAAGATACTTTCTGTAAATACACATACCTTCTTCGCATTGAACACGATTAGGTTCACAAAACCTCGTTAAGAAATGAGATTCAAGTTTTGCATAACATAAACTCACGCCTATATCCTCGAAGGAGTAGGCAGAGGTGCTAGCACCCACATTTCGTCAGTTTATGTTTAGGTATATAATAGGCGAGCCTATTGCCATTAACCGGGCACTTATAAACCCGCGATAAATACACACATAACTTCAAAAAGCATTGAAAGGTCATTGGTGTGTGCCATGTTAAAACATGGGATTGAACCCGAGACCTCGTCTCAGCAGTCCATTACCCACATCACTAGGCTACCGCGGTTTTTTTTCGCGGTTTATTCAAGTTTTGGTCAATTATTATTCATTCAAGTTCAGTGAAAAGAAGCTGTCTTCTTCCCCAATGTAAGCTTTTTTGCACATGTAGAGCAGTTATCTGCATAGCAATTAATGATGCAGCCCACAGTAAATCTTTGATTAGAAAAGAAACAGTGAATGACTGAATGGACCCTGGGGAGCGACAGTATTTATCTGCTAGAACTCTGAAGCTCTACTATAGCATGCAATTGCAGGTTTATTTTCCTGGGTATTTTTGAATAAATAAGCGTCTAAGTTATCTATATTATAGAATCTATAATCACAAACTAATTAAGCTATGCTTACCTAGGTCTAGATAGTGTTTTTTATGATGATTTCTAAAAATCTATTACAGCCCGAAAACAGTCAATTATATTTTTTACTAAAATGTTAAGAGATCTAGAATAAATTTAATCGGCTTTGATAAATTTTAGGGTAATTTGGTTAAAGATTTTAGTCAATTAAACCATTTGGCATTAACGACACGGTCTGCTGGCGCCCTCTACGGCTCACTGCGCGCCAAATGGTTCGCTCAACGGCCCTTCGTGTGTCTGGTAGGGAAACTATATACATTCTGGGTAAATATGTCGATTTGAACAGATGGGCGAGTACGATAATTGTTTCGTTTAGGGTATAAAGGAATGTTTTTGTAGGTCAAATGTATCGGTAACATATTTTGGAGTGCTTTTCCCTGGATTATAATGTAAGTAAGCACCATTAAGGCCTGGAATTCATTACCAGCTCACGTGTTTCCTTCTTTCTACAGTCCCGGGTCCTTTAAGCGGGGCGTGAAAAAGCATATGATGAGGCCGTCAAGCTGATTGTCACCATTGTCACACGGTATGTGTAAGTAATGGTGACCCTCTTTTCTGGGACTTTACCTTCAGCTTACCATCAGGCAAGGCGAAGTCCAATTGACGTGTCCTATATAAAAAAATAAATAAAATAAAAATAAAATAAAATTCTTTGTCGTCATTACAAATTAGCCAACTTAATCACCCATCTTCTTATAGACCCGGGTCTTTTAAGCGTGGAGTGATAAAAGCCTCTGATGAGGATATCAATCGGAGGGCCACCCTTATAGTATTACTTGTATCTGTACCTAATGGTAATCCTCATTTCTAAAATATCTTCCTTAGCTTAGCATCAGTCAATTCAAAGTCACCTAAATTTGTTTTCTGTTTAGTTTTATCGAGTTTATTTATTTATTTTTCTGAACAATGTTACATTGTATTGAAAATATAGAAATCTTAGTCTAAGTTTAGTATTCCTTAAATTTATGAACAATGAGACTGACAAAAATTAAAACGTGAATTATTAGGTAAGTATGTCAAGTCAAGAAAAATTTCAAATTACAAAATGTCAAGATACAGATTAAATTGAATCATCATCATCATGTCAGCCACACATAGTCCACTGCTGAACATAGGCCTCTCCCATAGACTTCCAGAATGACCGATCTAAAGCAGCCCGCATCCAGTGCTTCATGAGGTCGTCCTTCCACCTGGCCGTAGGGCGTCCTACGCTACGTTTGCCCGTACGCGGTCGCCATTCCAGAACTTTTTTGCTCCATCGGCCATCTGTTCTGCGCGCTATATGTCCCGCCCATTGCCACTTCAACTAGCTAATCCGCTGGGCTACGTCGGTTACTTTTGTTCTCCTACGGATATCATCATTTCTGACACGATCTCGTAAGGAAATACCGAGCATAGCCCTCTCCATAGATCCTTGAGCGACTTTGAGCTTTTTCAGGAGACCTATAGTGAGGGACCACGTTTCAGATCCGTAAGTCATCACTGGTAACACACATTGGTTAAAGACTTTCGTCTTCAGGCACTGAGGTATGTCGGACGAGAATACATCCCGTAGCCTCCCGATCCCAATTGAATAATAAAATATAAAATGTCCATGCAAGCACTCAGATCAATACATAAGGTCAAAAATAATGATAAGTTACAATATTTATTCAATAAATGTCCATGCATGCAGGGTATGCAACCCTGTCGTAAGTCGTAAGCAATAGTTTGCTCAAATAGTTTGGAATAAGTATTTACTTTACTTTGATTCCCAAGCTCTTGGTACATTTAAACGAATATTATAAGGAAAAAGAAAAAGAATGGATACTATAATAGACCAAAATAAATCGCACAGAAGTTTTACAGAGAAGTGATTTACGAGTGCCCAGTAATTAGCGCTTCTTGGCTACTGGATTTTTAGAGTGCAAGACGTTACATCTCCAGTCCGATTACGTATTAAAGGCACTAGTTGCTCATGGAAGCTGGCACGATTAATATGGTGTGATTAATTGTGCACTGTTCACGAAACGTCAACACTTGGTGAGAATTAGTGGGCAGTGGGATATTTTTTTATACCACTTAGGTGGCAGACAAGCAAAGGCCCACCTGATGTTAAGTGGTTACCGTTGCCTATGGACGTATGCAACACCAGGGGTGTTATACTCGCGCTGACGACCACGAAGAAACCTTCTGATGCCCCTCTTGAAGAACCCCATATTGTAGGTGCTTGGGAAAACCGCAGCAGGGAGGTCATTCCACAGCTTGAGTGTGCGTGGGATGAAGTTTCTTTCATACCGCACAGTACGCACCGTCTCAGTTCGCAATGTGTGAGGATGAATTTCCTGCCTATGACGAGAGGAGCAATGATAGAATGTAGCTGTGGGCATCATGTAAAACAATTCATCTGAGCACAAACCATTGTATATGCGGTAGAACACACACAGCGAGGCAAAGTTCCTCCTAAATTCCCAAGGCCCACCTAATCCCACCTAATCCCACCAAGTGAACCCCAAAGAAACTTCAAGCCTAGCCCACTGAGCGCAGCGGGCTTGGATTTTCTTTGTAGGATCATATTTGTTAAGGTGGATCTGCGTGGTCATCCAACGGGTGCACAATAGGCGCAGAGATACAGAATCACGTCATATTTTAAATTACTTGAGGAATGTCTCGATGCCTATAGTTGCAGTCTCCCTCTTTTTCTCTATTTCATTTTTGTATATAATAGGTTACGTAATGAAAGTGCCGTTCTTTTTAAGACATTGGAGGAAACTTAATTTTCAGTACTAAAATTTTGGCATTTTTTTAGGAATGACAAATTCAAATTTTATGATTGTTTTTGTGTATGAATGAGACAACATTAAGCTAAAAAACACTTATATTACATTTTTGAAATGTTATAGCTGTAAAAAAGTAATACGAAATTTGTCATCAAAATGGATAGCATTTAGGAAGTAGATACTGTTTTGAAGATCGAATTTAATTTATCAAGCGGCCAAATAAAAACAAAAATTAATACAGAGTTGTAAAATCTTGAAATCAATTTTCAAAAAATCATAAATAATGGAAATAGCTATAAATTACAGGAATAACGAACTCATGAATTCATGAAAATTTCGACAATTTCATAGGCAAAGACCTAATATTATATAGTTAGGATAGTTTTGTATAAATTTATAAGTAATTGCATTTATTTATGTACCTAAACTGAATTAACAAACTGAAATATGTATGTATTTTAAACTTACTATTACAAGATATTAAGTATTTACAAATTATTTAACTTGGATTATAATAGCGATATGATTCATTCCAATCGTGTCAAGTTACCTTCTATGAATGAGAGCTTCTGTCAAAATGGACTTATGAAATTATTTCAACTGTAATTAGCATACTGATACCTTTGAAATTACATTAATATTTTTCTTTTTTTCTTTTTAGCAGCAAATCTCGCAGGATTTAGTGTTCGAAGGTTCGAAGAGTCTTACCTAACGACACTATATTTGATATTTCAGTTTAATCTGATGAAAAGCTTCATCCAAAATTTCTCGAATATTGAAGACACGTGGACAAAGTACGGAATTATATAATAATCAATTTGAATTGGTGATCTCTCGCAGGAGATATGAGAGCTTCCAACTAATATAAAATTTAAGCATTTATAAGGAGTCTGTTTATATAAGTGATTTTTTAATTGAGTGAAGGCATTTTGAAGAAAGGTGGCCGAACCGGCGAGCATGTATGAAAACAGTTATGAAAGTAGAAGAATCGAAAGAGGTATGGCAGGCTCGTGGCAAAAGGAAAACTGTAGTCTCAGCAATCAAAGAATCAAAGAATCAATTTCATTTATTCAGTTTAGGCACACAAAGAGCACATATGAACGTCAAAATTATTCAATTGAGTATGTCAAGAAATAATATTAAAATATTAAATAATGTACAAATAAACCATTGGAAAATGATTCTTTCGCTGGTTCGGTAGGTTAGTTCTACTGAGAAGATACCAGCAAGAAACTCAGCGAACTATATTAGAACTAGATTATTTTTATTAAATTTGCTTTAGTTTACAATTTATTTTGTGCGAGCAAGCAAGAGACTTATGTTGACCACGCATTGATACCATTAAGATACTCATCCACTTTATAATAACCTTTACTCATTAAAGTTTTTTTCACTTCAAATTTAAATTTATTTATCGGCATATTAATCAAATCCTGAGGAATTTTATTAAATATTTTTATGCTGCTTCCTACAAATGAATCACCAACCTTGTGAAGCCTAAGTTTAGGCACAACTTCCCCACTGGGAAAAAGGCGTGACTATATATATAAGTATGTATGTATGTATGTTATTTGAGTGATTGTAAAGTGGTTGGAGTCTGTAGTGTTGATAGTTGTGGAAAGAAATTCTTCCTGAAGAATGGTTGCGAAGTAATAATCTTGGATAAAAATTGTCGTTTCAATCACTTTGTATTAGAGTGATCCAATATGGTCGGCCGGGGTGCGAGGGATATGCCTGTCAACCTCACCTTCGGGAACCAAAACGACCCACAGGCGAAGTGCGTTTTGGTCGGTTCGAGTCCGACATAACCTCTTCCACCGGCTCCGGTGGGGAGGTATCCGTGGGGATTTTGAGCACGTAAAAGAAAAAAAAAAGAGTGATCCAATACTGATATATCAGACTCGAACTGACTTAAACGCACGGCACCCGTGGGTTATTTTGGGAACCTGTTGACGGGTGGAGACCCGTCAACAGCTTCCTGAATACATTCTGGATATTCGAAATTCCGAAGTACGCTATCCAGTTTCTCTTCTTCCATTTCACATGATCTACCAGTAGCTCTTATAAAAACCATTATATACCCATAATCACGCCTTTATCCCCGGAGGGTTAGGCAGAGGTAAATTAACCACATTTCACTAATAATTAAATTTGTTCCCACTTAAAAAGGTTCAATGTTGACTCGAGTCATGCATGAGGCTGTTTGGACTGTATTGTATATATCTGTCTGATGTTAAACCGCCCTAATACTTAGTCGCTTTGTACAACACTGTAGAAAAGACGGGATGGCCCAAATTCTACTCTACCAGAAACCACGCGGCAAATAAAAGCCATACATGTGAAAACAAAAGGATAATACCTCCAATGTTATTGAATATAACGAGGCCGTATTACGTAAGCAGATTTATTACAATTATTTAACCACCCTCCCCCTTGTCAGCAAAAGTAAGTAAAACTCTTACCCTCCCCCCTCTCCCCGATGCTTACGTAAACATTGGTACCGAATTGAGCAGTCCGACTGGGGAAGTACTGAGTAAGTAAACCGATCTGATGCTGATTGTACGTAACCCATAGACTAGAGGATATAGAGATAAAAATAGAGGAGGTAAGACACGACGGTATTTCCTTCCAATTGAGTAGTCCGACTGGGAAAGTACCTCCACCCTACAGAATACCACGGCTATAATAACCTCGTGTTGTGTTCCCGGCGGTGAGTAGGGTAGCCAGAGCTCACTGGAGAGTTTTTGTGCTATCAGTGGGAAGACCAAACGCTTGTCCTGATTTTGTGTTCTGCACTGAAGGCACTTAAAATCTCTGTTCTTACAGGGTCGGCAGCACGGATGTGACTCCATTGGTGTTACACACGTTCATAGGCCGCGGTAACTACTTTCCATCAGGTGGGCCGTGTGCTTGTCTGCCACCTAAGTTGTATAAAAAAAAACCTTTATACATACTTCTTTTCATGTTTGTTTTTTAGGGTAATACATGGGTAATGCATACTATATTATGAGTGAAAAAGTATGTAACTACTGCTTACGTAATCATTATCTACCCCCCTTCTCCTTTTAGTGCTTACGATATACTTGAATGGCTCCAATCGCTAAGAAGATGGTAAATCAATTTCTATTGTCATGACATGTAATAGATGCTTCAGAAAGTGGCTTATTGCGCTTTTAGCATGAATAAGTGTAGTTTCGCTGTGGAATGAATAATGGCGTTCCACGGTAACTACACCATGTCCTGAATTACACTACCGATGAGACCTAGCACAAGTAATTTAGCTTAGTGGGTATATCAGGAAGGAATACGGACAGCAAGTAGAAAAAAAAATGTTAAAATTAAATTAAGAAAACACTTAATCGGCTCACTGCCATAATGTAACGTAAATGATTGAAACAATAAAGATTGTCATAGCCAGTGGGAGCGACGAAACGGAGGTCGATGAATGACGTCCGCCCCTCATGAACGCAGGCCTGGGGGTGACTGGTGGAGCCGCCTGTCACCCAGGCAGAAGCAGGTCGCGGCGGCGGCGCGCCAGACGCGCGTTTCCATTTCCGGGGATGATTCGGGAACTCTGTGGTCCCCACACCAGAGGAGAGGGCCACATCGAGAGAGATGGCCCTGGGTCGGCCGGGGTGCGAAGGATATGCCTGTTAACCTCACTTTCGGCAACCAAAGAAACGACCCACAGACGGCGTGTTTTTTGGTCGGTTAGAATCCGACATAACCTCTTCCACCGGCTCCGGTGGAGAGGGAGGTCCGTGGGGATTTTGCGCACGTAAAAAAAAAGATTGTCATAGATATAGTTTACCTAAATGTTTTTCCTGATCACACAGTCAAATTGTCTATATGGTTTTGTGGGACTATGTGTTAGTTCATAAGATGTAATTAATGTTTCGGTTTCTAATATCCTTAAAAAAAACAACAAACATCCAGATAAGATAAATTTTGCCACCATTACAACTAAATTAGCCTTTATGTTTGAAAAAAAAAGACCTTTTCTCCCGACATCTGAGCTCACTGAGATCCATTTAGCTCTCTAAAAGACTCTTTCAACATGAGCAATGAAACTAGTACATTTTAGCGTACCGTGCGTGCAATACTGCAATCGCTTTGTAAGCCTGATTTATTAACGGATGAGGGTAGGCTTAGAATTGAGGCTAGATATGAACCAATAGGCGGGGTTTATACTCATGACGTCACATATATTACCACCTAAATTACGTTTACTGTTTATGTTTTCATGTAATAGGGGTTAGCAAAGTTTATAGGACCCAATAACATCTTGGAGGCTCAATGACTTCTATGTCTGACTGGTTTTTCGGAACATGTCACATCTTTTATTGTAAAGAATCCCACTGGATATGCACCCTCACCGGAGCCAGTGGAGGAGGCGATGTCGAACTTGAACCGTCTAAAATGTCCGCCGTCTGATGCTCATAGGTTGCCGGTAGTGAAGTTGCTGGATTCGTATCCCTCGCAGCCCGCCGACCCTCGGATCATTTGGTACCAGGGAAGATCAAGACCTGACTAACATTTTTTTTGTAGCTGTCATAGGTACAGATGCCATTACAGAAATCTTTTAAAGGTATGTTGCTACAGAATCCGTTAAAAAGTAGTTTTATTTCAATGTGTATTTGCTTAAACTTCAAATAGTATCATAATAATAAAGATAGGTGTCAAAATTTTTGTTTTAAGTTCGAGAGGTCCCGGTTTCGAATCCTGGCCTTTACACTAGCGACGTGAACCCACTAATATCACAAGCAATTTTGCAAAACTTAGTTGGAGTGGTTAGAAGGAATATTAGTAATTGCAGTTGCTAATAACCTATAAAAAAAAATAAAGAAAATAACGGCTGCTCCTGGGTGGGTGTCGGTTATCGAAAACATAGCATATATCCTTTCTCAAGCTCTTATCTATTACCATTTTTCCTCAGGTAATCTTCTAGAATGAAGTTTGTACACACATTCATCCATTATCTAAACATTTGTAACCCATTTTTTGCTAATTGCAAGATAGCCTTTTCTGCTATTGACTGACTGCTTACATATTGTTTACCCTTCCATTTCATATCTCTCTTATCTCAGTAAATTTCATAAATAAGACAAAATAAAGCAAGAAATCCAGAAACGGTCATTTGTCTCAATTTGTGTGGAACCCCCGCTTCTATTTAGAATCATGCTTACCCGGTTTTTGCATGTCAATGCTAAGGCGTGTTGGTTTTAGCATTTAGATTAAAAATAGCGGCATCTCAGCGCGCTCGCTGAATCCTAATGGGGTTGCCACCAATGTGTCATTCATACGCAAATCTTAGTTAAGAAAATTGATGAATTGAGACATAATGCTTGTGAGTATTTTATGATGAGAAACGTCGCCAATGCGAATAGTAATCACTACATAGTACAAAACAAAGTCGCTTTCTCTTTCCCTATATCCCTATGTATGCTTGCAATAACCGAGAATATGGGGTTCTTCAAGAGGGGCGTCAGAAGGTTTCTTCGTGGTCGGCAGCGCGAGTGTAACACCCCTGGTGTTGCATACGTCCATAGGCCACGATAACCACTTCCCATCAGGTGGGCCGTGTGCTTGTTTACCACCTAAGTGGTATAAAATAAAATCTTTAATACTACACAACGGATTTTGATGTGGTTTGAATTGAGTGATTGAAGAGAAAGGTTTGTATGTATAATAACATCCATTTAATAGTGGAAAAATACTGTTATTTTTGAGGTTTCTAATGTGAAGTCGTAAATGATTATATTTTTTTCCGCTCACATTGGAAATGCAGGCTAAACCCTACGAGATTTATCAAAATAATGTACTAAGTATTATACACATTGAATAGGTCTACAGAAAACTCCGCGATGGTATATTATGTCTATCTCTTACGGATATCCCACAATAACATTATTTTGTCATTTACTTTTTTGATTTACAGCAAATAATGGCTAATTTTCGAAGTGATTTTAACCAATACAGCATTAATCTTTATCCAATTAAATACATTGTTGATTTAATATAGATCTATATAGCCCTGTACAGCATATGATTTAAATGAATATTTTTTCCGAGCGCTCGCAACCTCTTCCGTGAGATTGCGAAGCGAATGGTCGACGCTTCTCGTGACCAGAAGGCTGGCCTCTTTTTAGGACAGAGAATAAGCATTGCCATACAACGTGGCAATGCTGCCAGTCTTCTGGGAACGCTACCACAAGAGGCATGCGATGCGGAGGAATTCTACGACGCATTTTAATTGTTCTTAGCTATAAGTTGTATAATAGTTATTTTATTTTTATTGTATTCAAAAAAATTTAATTAGAAACCTTTTTACTTAAAAAAAAAAAAAAAAAAAAAAAAAATGAATATTTTTGAAGATATTACAGATTTAAAAATTGCGGGACGTAGCGTTTGCTGTAGTGTATTATATATAGTACTAGCTTCCGCCCGCGGCTTCGCCCGCGTGGTGTGTTGATAAAAAGCTGCCTATTGCAAAAATAACAAAATCGAAGAATAAATAAGCTTATCTAGCAAATAAATGAATTTGATTTGATTTGATTTGATACGTCTTTTTTTAAGGTTGTGTCTCCAATGTAAGAACGGGACCCTAAAGAATTTGAATTTGAAGAATTTGAAAATTTTTGAGAAGGTTAGATAGGTACGGATATAATGATTGATGGTGATGGTAATACAAAAGTTATAACTACTGCAATATACTCCTATAAACTACATTAAAAGATTTATTTCGTTCAGCAAAGACATGTGGATTTTGCGATTTAGAAACGCGGGAGCAAGCCACATAGAGCTGGCCGTGGGAAAATATGGTGAGCCTAAATGTAAGCCTGCTACCTTTAAGGTTTGACCCTGCGATTTGTTGATGGTCATTGAAAACGCAACTTTTAAAGGGAACTGCAGGCGTTTAAAATTAAATGGTAAATTGTTGGGTATTATTGGGATACGCGGTATAAGAACATTGATTCCCTTGGCTTCTCCAGTTAAGATGGTTGCCTTCACAATATGCCTTCCTAATTCAGTCACTCGTAACCGAGTACCGTTGCATAATCTTGGCGCAACCAAGTTACGCATTAACAAAAGGGGTACACCTACTTTTAATTCTAACTTATGCGATGGCACCCCAGATAACTCCAAAGAGTTCAGGAACTCCACGGGGTAGCTCGTACTGTCATCGGATGACATAACTGTGTCGACGGAGTTATACACTGATGTGTCGCTCGTTAGTTTGTCCAAGATTTTTTTATTTATTTTTGCAACAGTGTCATTTTTTGGTGCCAGTATTGTTCTTTCACACAACCAATTTTCGTCAAGAATATTTTGTTGCTGATTCAGAAAAACTTGATCAATGAGCTCGTCTTCTGACTCCACGACATGGCAAAATTGATGTGTGAAAAGTACCATACCTTTCTGGTCGGTATGTAGGTGGCCTTCACCAATTTCTAGGAGCTTTTCAGCATATGCTCCTGACTCGGTATCGCTAAATAACTGGACTCGCATATTGGTGGTAAGATAAAGCTTTTCAACTTTAGTCCACAGATATGATGCCTTTAGACACGCATTAATCTCGTCTGCTGCAGTGCCTCTCTCAATAACAGATAAAGTCTGTCTGAAATCCCCTGCCAATAATACTACTACACCACCCATCAATTTTCGTGTGCTGTGTATGTCTTGTAGGCAGCGATCTAGCGCCTCAATGGCGCGTTTGTGATGCCAGATATTCAGCATGCTGGCGACGCCGATCTAGAGACTGATCTGGTGTTTCAGCAGCTCTGTGAGCTGCCCCACGCACTGCCTGTTCAAGCGTTCGCAGTTCAGCTTGTGGAAACGTCTCGTTAAGTCTAGCTACTTTCATAACTCGAGCTCGATTAGAGCTTTGGGAAAGATTAGACTTACGCTTTCGCGGCATAATTCTTAGTAGGTACCTACTTTTCTACACTTCCAAAAAATACAATATTGCCTATTCAATTAAAATGACAGCAATACAATATTTTTAATTTGCTATTTGTAAAACAAAATCACGATGCCGGTGGTATTATCACATAAATATATATTGTTGCCAAAAACAGAAAGTTACCTATCTATGTGTTCAAGTGTTCAATTGTTCAAACTGTTCAAGTGTTCAATGAAGATAAAAACAAAGAAATGCTTATCATTAACAACCACAGACAAATTACGTTTTCGTTGTTTTGTTATGAGTAAACCCTTTTATTATTAATACCAAAAAGAAGTCAAATACTATAAACCTACGTAATAATAGTTAAAAATATAACTGAAGAAATTCTTATAATTAACTGCTAACAAACAGACAAATGACGCTTTAATTTTATCATTATCAATACCAAAAAAAAGAAAATATTAACCTACGTAATAATTTAAAATAAACACAAAGTAATTCAATTATTATTATTATATTACCTTTATTCTTATGAACAAAAACTTATATTATATAATTATTAAGTTTAATATATTATTAAACGGCTGTTTTACTAAAAAAAGGCCCGTCAATACAATAGGTAGGTCTAGTCAGTCAGCGACATGAAATTATTTTTTTGCGCGTTATTTGATTTTGCTATATCTCCTAAAGTATTTATTTAATTTGCATGGTGTAAAGGAAAAAAATAATCTGCATGAAATGCTCAAGCCAACCAATCTATTTAAAATTATAAGGATTAATAACGTATTTGTATAAATAGCTTTCCAAGTTAGTACTTTATAATTGCCTATTTTTTTAAGTATTTAAATGGATATACATAGTATGTTATCCTTAAGAGCTGGACATATGGTATCGCGGACTTTTCTGTAGATCTATATAAGATAGACAATTACATTTTACATTATTTTGTTATATCTTAAAGGATTTAGGCAGCGTTTTCGTTGAAAGCTCCCAGACAACTTATTTTTTTCCGTCATTGTCAAGAATTATCGTTACTTAAACGCTTTCATCCCTGTTGACCGGGATAAAAAGTAGCCTATATGTTAATCCAGGGTATAACCTATATACATACCAAATTTCAACCAAATCGGTCCCGCCGTTTATGCGTGAAAGAGTAACAAACATCCACACATCCATTCTCACAAACTTTCACATTTATAATATTAAGTAGGAGCAGCATTGCACCCGTGCGAAGCTGGGGCGGGTCGCTAGTTTAAATATAATTTAAAGCAGGCGCTTAATTGCTTGATTGGTCAAATAAAGTGTCTTATCTTAATGCCATCTAAGTTTTGATGTTCTAAATTTTAGTGTTAAAAATAAGTGATTTTAATTCTTATTTTGTATCACGCAGCTTTTTCTGTATTTCTAGATGCTTTTATTTGGACTATAATGCGTTCGTTCATATTATTGGACTTAGTTTTAAATTATCATTTATTTTTCTTTTATTATACGTGCGCAAAATCCCCACGGATATCCCCCCTCCCCCCACCAGAGCCGGTGGAAGAGGTTATGTCGGACTCGAATCGACCAAAACGCACGACGCCTATAGCTCGTTTTTGGTTGTCGAAGGTGAGGTTAACAGGCATATCCCTCGCACCCCGGCCGACCTAGGGCCATCTCTCTCGATCTGGCCGTCTCCTCGGGTATTATATGCAGTGATCTGATGCCTTGGTGATAAAATAGAATCAAATTCTGCGACTTCAAACGACACGGTTGTCGTTTGGCATTACTTTTCACGTCACCACATTTTAAAGGCTTTTTTTATGTCATGACATTTTTTTGGGTAATCTGTTCATTAGTTTAGTATGTATGGGGTCCTACTAAAATGATAGCTAGTTGTCATTTGCGGTAACATTTCGTCTCACGTCATTTTTTTGGAGTCATTTTATATTAGTTTTGAATGTTTGAGGTTCTATTGAGACCTTCGGGGACAAAGCTCACCAAAACACACAAGCCTCTAGTTCAGCTTTCCTCTCGAGGTCCGGAGATCAGATGGCACTCACTAACCCTTATAGTTATGATGAACCGAAAGAAGAAGAAAGAGTAAGCGAATCCAGGGTTCTCGAGGTAAAAGCTTTAAATGCAACTGGAAACAATTTTTTGACGTGAATATCGCAGATATGATGGACTGACATCGTGTTTGTCATAATCAAAACATGACGTACTGGAGCGTGACATGCATTAGCATAACAGTATCGTCATGCTAATGCATGTCATGCTCAGGTACGTCATGTTTTTTTTACATTTTAGTGTTGTATTGTGACTGATGCCGATGTTCTTTATAAGGCACAGGTACGGCCCCACATGGAGTACTGCTGTCACCTTTTTGCTGGAGCACCTGCATACCAGCTTGACCCCTTCGACTCGGCGCAAAGACGGGATTGAGACTGGTCGACAATCCCATTCTCGCAGGTAATGTAGAACATCTCAGCCTCAGGAGGGACTTCGCCTCGCTGTGTGTATTACCGCCTATAGAATAGTTTATGCTCGGATGAATTCTGTGACATAATGCCCACAGCTACATTCTATTATCGCACCGCTCGCCATAGGCAGGGAATTCATCCTCACACATTGCGACCTGAGACGGTGCGCACTGTGCGGTATGAAAGAAACTTCATCCCTCGCACACTCAAGCTGTGGAATGAACTCCCTGCTGCGGTTTCCCAAGTGCCTACACTATGGGTTCTTCAAGAGGGTCTTTATAGGGCCGGCAGCGCCTGTGTAACGCACCTGGTGTCGCACACATACATCGGCCACGGTAACCACTTCCCATCAGGTGTCGCCACCTAAGTCGTATATATAAAAAAACAGGGTATTCGTCTTATTATGTGGCTCCGAAATAGTTCCGGTGCCCCTGTATACCTTCCCCACCTCTTCCAAAATTTAATTAATGATAGAACATAGCTTTTGTAACTTTTTAACGCCAGCCTTTTCGCTTCAATAAGTTTCATTAGCAGATGACTGACAAATTTATTTTTAAAATAATTTTCCCCGCAGAATAGAATTTGGACCACCTCATCTCTTCCCATGCGATGACGTACAAGGCGACTAAGGGATAGGGCTGTTTAATTTCAAACAGATATATACGATCTAGACTCAGCCTCATATGTATGGCTTGAGTCAACAATAGCGCCCGGAAGACGACAATTGGCGCACTACCTATTACGTGGGACCGAATTCAATGATTGGTTAATTGTGGGTGTTAATTCATCTCTGTCTAACTCTTCGGGGATAAAGGCGTGATTATATGTATGTAATTTTATATCCGACTGGTTATCTTGTACCTATTCCCTCGGTTAAACTTGGATGCTTCCGGGTCTAACACAAAGATGTTGATGACTGGTTGCCGTGTATTTATATACTAGACGACCGGGGCTCTTCGAAATTCCATATCATCCCTTCAAGTCATATGGGCATATTAAGGGGTGATATAGCTATTTATTATATCACAAGTAACGGAATCTGCTGTGCATTTGTTGACATTTTTTCAATTTACTGGTGGTAGAAACTTGGTGGCACAAATTTGTCTCAAGTTTCGACCGGGTAGGTACCACCGTGCACTATTGCGAAAAACCCTCCATAGCAATTCAATCTCGGTTGGATTGTGTTCAGGGGTCAGCATGTGCATAGCCGGGCAGAGGTGGTGGTTGTCGCAGCACTAGTGGGACCAGTGGGTCTTGGCGTAGTCTAGTGGGGATGGCGCGGGGCGATGCGCCGAACAGGGAGACCTGTAGAAACGGTGGTGCCGCTGGCCGCCCGCGGTATAGTACAGGGGCCCAACTGGGGTTAACCACCTTGGGAGGCTGCCTCACCAGGCCGCGCATAATCCCGATATGGTTCGTCGTGCCGGTTGGTGACCGGATTTGGGAGCCCGGCGACCATACTCGGGGGGGTACGGGGGCCCTTCCGTTCGGCGCGTCGGCTCTCGCCATGCCTCACATTCATAGATAAAACCAATATCCCGCGCTTTGTCACACGGTGCTGCGGCGGCAATCACTTCTTTTTTTCACGCCTTCTCCCACCCAAACTCATGGCAGCGCAATTTATAGAAAAAGGCAACACAGCGGCTCGTCACACTCCCAAAAGCTTGCTATTTGAGGTGGAGTCCACTAACATCTGTGGGCTCCATGCAAACCTCAACGCCGTCCACCAACACCTAGAGACGGCGAAACCTGCCATGTTTTTTCTAACGGAGACGCAAATACACCGCCCTGACGACACGACCTACTTGCTCTACCCTGGCTATGTTCTTGAGGAAAGTTTTCGTGCAAAAGCCGGGGTGTGCGTGTTTGTTAGGGCGGATGTTTGCTGTCGCCGTTTGCGCTGCCTAGAGGACCCATCCTTCTCCGTCCTTTGGGTACACGTAGACCATGGCCCTACGAGTCAGATCTATGTGTGCCTCTACCGTTCCCATACAGGAGATGCTGAGACAACTCGACTCTTTGAATATCTGAGTCAGGCGGCAGATGATGCGCAGGAGCGATTTCCGAATGCCGAAATGGTATTTTTGGGGGATTTTAACGCCCACCACGAGATCTGGTTGGGCTCCTCCAAAACAGACCATGCGGGAAGAGCCGCCCACGCATTTGCTCTGGCGCACGGCCTGACCCAATTGGTGCACGAGGTCACTAGGATACCAAGAAGGTCGGGCCAAGCACCTTCTCTGCTAGACCTTCTGCTGACGAGTGATCCGGACCGGTACAGTGTATCGGTGCGAGCCGCGTTAGGCAACTCTGACCACTGCCTGGTCTGTTCCACGGTGCCTATTATGGCGCCCCCACGACCCGTGCAGGGGAAGCGGCGTCTCTGGCACTACTCGTCAGCGGACTGGGATGGACTTCGTGACTATTTTGCGTCCATCCCGTGGGTTGAGCGCTGCTTTGAAGGTAAGAACCCATCGGATTGTGCTACTGCTGTCGCCGGTGAGATCGGTCTGGGTATGGAATACTATATCTCATACACCGATGTCACCGGTGACCGCGGGGTGCGCCCTTGGTTCGGGCGCGAGTGCGCGGAAGCTGTTGAACAAAAACAGTCTGCGTACCGCGCTTGGGTAAGGGCGCGCGCCACGCGCCATCCCAATCTGGGCCACTTCAAGGCAGCGTACAACAGAGCCACAAAGGTCTGTAGAAGGGCCTATGTCAGAGCGGATGCCCTGCGCATAGCGCGGCTTGGTCAAGAGCTAGTGATGCATCCCACGGGAAGCCGTGGCTACTGGCGACTGGCTAAAGCCGTGCAAGCCAACTTCTGTCAGCCTTCGCTGCCTCCGCTGCGTAACCCTGATGGATCCCTGGCCCATGAGTCGCAAGAGAAGGCAAATCTGCTGCCTAATCTCTTTGCGGCCAACTCCCGAATCGATGATTGTGGTACGCAGCCACCAACACTACCCGACAGTGACCACGCGATGCCTGATATCCATATCAGGCAACGCGATGTCCGTGCAGTGCTGCAATCACTCGATGTCCGGAAAGCCAGTGGTCCGGATGGTATTCCAGCGGTAGTTTTGAAAAAATGTGCAGCGGAGTTGTCTCCAATGCTTACGCGCCTGTACCGGCTATCCTACAGTTCGGGTACAGTGCCTTTGCCTTGGAAAGAGGCGAATGTTCAGCCGATTCCCAAGAAGGGGGATCGCTCGGAGCCAGCCAACTATCGACCCATAGCCGTCACCTCAGTGCTGTGCAAAGTGTTTGAGCACATAATTAACAAACAGCTCATGCGGCACCTAGAGGATCACTCCTTAATTAATGACCGGCAATATGGCTTCAGACCGAAACGGTCAACGGGTGATCTTCTAGCATACGTTACCCATCTTTGGGGTGAGGCTATGGACAAGCACGGCGAGTCACTGGCAATTAGTCTTGACATCGCCAAAGCTTTCGATAGAGTCTGGCACAAATCGCTTCTTTCTAAGCTACCTGCCTTTGGTCTGCCTTCTAGGCTGTGCAACTGGGTTGCTAGCTTCCTGCAGGGGCGCCGTATTCGCGTCCTTTGTGACGGACGAGCTTCAGAGTTTTTGCAGGTTAATGCTGGCGTGCCCCAGGGGTCCGTCTTATCACCCACTCTCTTTCTTCTGCATATCAACGACATGCTGTCTACCGGCAATGTTCATTGTTATGCAGACGATAGCACTTTACATGGGAGTTATCATGGACATCCAGCGGCCAAGCAGTCAGATATCGCAGAGAAAAGGCAGCTTCTTGTCACTGAGTTTGACGGGGTCCTGAATCACATTTCTCAATGGGGCTCTGAGAATCTGGTTGAGTTCAATGCCAAGAAGACGCAGGCATGTGCGTTTACAGCAAAAGTATCTTCTTTCCTTCCCCTCCCCACTCTTCAGAGCACGCCACTGCCGCTGCAGGACAATCTCAATATCCTAGGTATGGATGTTCGCTGCAACCTAAATAACAAAAACTACATCGAAAGCATCATCAAAACAGCCTCACGAAAACTCGGAGTCCTGAACAGAGTGAGACGATTTTTCACGCCGGAGCAGCGGTGTCTTCTATACAAGACACAAATTCGCTCCTGTGTGGAGTACTGCTCGCATCTCTGGGATGGTTCAGCAAAGTACTTACTAGATGCTCTCGACAGGTTGCAGCGACGTGCGATCCGCATCATTGGGAATCCCGAGATCACGAACACCCTAGAACCTTTACAGCTGCGTAGAGATGTTGCGTCCATGGCTGTATTTTACCGTCTGTACCATGGGGAGTGTTCTGATGAGCTCTTCCAATTAGTCCCACCCTCCCCTTTCCTACACAGGACAACGCGTGCAGGTCTTAGATGTCATCCGCACACGGTGCAAAACATCCGATCAAGAACCAAGCGGTTCGGAGACTCTTTCCTCTGTCGCACCATTAAGGCCTGGAATTCATTACCAGCTCACGTGTTTCCTTCTTCCTACAGTCCCGGGTCCTTTAAGCGGGGCGTGAAAAAGCATATGATAAGGCCGTCAAGCTGAGTGTCACCATTGTCACACGGTATGTGTAAGTAATGGTGACCCTCTTTTCTGGGATTTTGCCTTCAGCTTACCATCAGGCAAGGCGAAGTCCAATTGACGTGTCCTATATAAAAAAAAAAAAAAAAAAAAAAAAAAAAATTCGAATGGATCTGGATTTCGAATGGTTCAGCTAAATAACGAAAACAAACTCTTTAACTTTATAATAGATTATATTTTATTATAATATGAATAATTTATGAAGCGAGGGTGAATGGACAACCCGGTAGGGGTCGACGTAGACATACGTATGTCAATCAGATCGAAGACATTTTAAAGAAAGGACATATCAAGAGTACCCGAAACCGGCGAGCTTGTTCCGTATACAATGTATACAAATAATCATGCCTTTATCCCCAGAGGGTTAGGTAGATAGGAGGTAGGACACGGCGGTATTTCCGCCCAATTGAGCAGTCCGACTGGGGAAGTACCTCCGCCCTACAGAATACCGCGGTTATAATAACTTCGTATTGTGTTCCCAGCGGTGAGTAGAGTAGCCAGAGCTCACCAGAGAATTTGTGCTGTCAGTGGGATGACTAATGGCTCGTCCTGCTTTGTCCTCTACACTGACGGCACAGAAATTCTGTGCTTACAGGGTCGGCAGCGCGAGTGTGGCTCCTCTGGTGTTTCACACGTCCATAGGCCACGGTAACCACTTTCCATCAGGTGGGCCGTGCGCTTGTCTGCCACCTTAGTGGTGTAAAAAAAAGGTAGAGGTGAATTAACACCCACATTTCAGCAATCTTTGAATTCGGTCCCACGTAATAGGCTGTGAGCCTATTGCCGTCTTCCGGGCATTATTTTTGACTCGAGCCATGCATCTAAGGCTGAGTCTGGACTGTATATATCTGTCTGGTGCTAAAAAGTCCAATCCCTTAGTCGCCATATGCGACATCGCCTGGGTAGAAATAGGGTGACCCAAATTCTACTCTGACGGAAACCACGCGGCATATATGAAAACAATTATGAAAGTAGAAGACGTGAAAGAGGCATGCCAGGATCGTGGCAAGTGAAAAACTGAAGTCTCTGCCTACCCAAGTAGGAAATGGTCGTGACTGTATTTATGTAGGTATGTATCATTATGATAACATTGTAGGGGAACAGTATATACTAAAACTAAAAGGAATAAAGCACAAATATCGGATTACTTCTACAAACGACTCTTAATCAATTACTTAGATAGCAGGAAAGCCATTCGG
This sequence comes from Eilema griseolum, assembly GCA_963662185.1. NCBI lineage: Eukaryota > Metazoa > Arthropoda > Insecta > Lepidoptera > Erebidae > Eilema > Eilema griseolum. Next base: position 3,303,598 of record OY759229.1, on the reverse strand, counting down.
AATACCATTCTGTCCTCTCATTGATTAGCTTGGAATGTTCGAGGAAGGACTGTATTTTACTCCCTCCATTGTCCGGAGTAAATCGCTAAGGGCTTGTGCACATAAATAGTTGTGATTGAATGAAATATTAAGGTATTTAGTTTTTTTTTTTATACAACTTAGGTGGCAGGCAAGCACACGGCCCACCTGATGGAAAGTGGTTACCATGACCTATGAACGTGTGTAACACCAGTGGAGTCAGATCCGTGCTGCCGACCCTGTAAGAACAGAGATTTTGTGCCGTCAGTGTAGAGGACAAAGCAGGACAAGCCTCTGGTCATCCCACTGACAGCACAAAAACTCTCCAGTGAGCTCTGGCTACCCTACTCACCGCTGGGAATACAACACGAAGTTATTATAACCGCGGTATCCTGTAGGGCGGAGGTACTTCCCCAGTCGGACTGCTCAATTGGGTGGAAATACCGCCGTGCCTGCCTAACTCCTCAAATTCTCGTCGTCTGCTAACTATTCAAATCGATTAAACATAACATACATAAACTCACGACTATATCCTCGAAGGGGTAGGCAGAGGTGCTAGCACCCATATTTCGCCGGTTTACGTTCATGTCCGAATGTAATGGCGAGCCCATTGCCATTAACCGGGCACTTATAAACCTGCGATAAATACTCACATGACTTCGAAAAGTGTCGAAAAGTCATTGGTGTGCGCCATGGTAAAACCTGGGATCGAATCCGAGACCTCATCTCAGCAGTCCATTACCCATACCACTAGGCTGCCGCGGTTATTATATTAAATTCAAACCCGCGATCTTTCCCTTACAGGGAAATCGCTGTGACCACTGAGCCACAGAACCTTCGCCCAAGCAACGGAACCTTCGCTCTAAAACATCCAAATTCTTCCATACACAAATACGTCTTACAGCGACGACAGTTCGAATCCCACCTGAACCCATTCAATTTTTTCCATATCTTAATCGAACATTGTACTAACGTAATTTTGAGATTTGTGCCATCTTGAATTTGTACCTACTGAAGGTCTATTATTGTTATTGATAAAATATATTTGTTAAAACTTCATTTTTTAGATCGGAACCATCAAAGATCGAAAAGTGATTGAATTACAAATTAATTGATAATAGATTATTTTACTCATTGAATAAAAATCCTGCGATTTCAGCTTAATCTCAATGTTTGTAATCTCATTTCAATCACATGACGATTGCATTAAATTGTCAAATTTCACGGAGGTATAAAGGCGGAAGGTAATACGAATTTTGTTTATTTCGGAGTAAAAAGTCAAGCAGAACACCGATTAGCACTTATTTTCGCTTTCATTCACATTTCAATTTAATCACGTTACTGTTAAAGTTAGATTTTGAAATTTTTGTTACGACATTATATACGCCCCGGGGGGTTAGACAGAGGTAAATTAACACCCACATTTCACCAATCATTGTATTCGATCCTACGAGATAGGGGGTGGAGCCTATTGCCGTATTCCGGGCACTAGACTCGTTGACTCGAGTCACGATGACATTGGAACAAAAATTTTACCATATTTTTATTACAGGAGGGCACATCGGAGGGAGGGAACATGGAAATAAGCCTTTCTAACAGGACTTCTACAAGAAATGAAACAGTTCGATGTGAGTTTCCCCTTACCGATGGGTACCTATATCGAATTTATCTTGCCTCAGTAATCAAACACAAATCTAATTTGAGGTACTTACACTTAATGCGTATGAGAATAATTTTGCCTTATTGTATATTGACTTGAATTAATAATTAATATTGAATAAAATAATTAATTTTATTAATTTATTATTTTATTTGCATATGCCTTAAAACAAAGGTCTTTGAACAATGCATCCTACCTGTTATAACTTACGGTGCCGAAACGTGGACACTTACAGCGGGGCTGGTCCACAGCGTAAAAGTCACGCAGCGGGCTATGGAGCGAGCTATGCTTGGAGTGTCTCTGAAGAATATAATTCGGAACGAGGTTATCCGACAGAGAACTAAAGTTACCGACATATAGGTCACAGAATAAGCAAATTGAAGTGGCAGTGGGTTTACCACGTTTGTCGAAGGACCGATGGCCGTTGGAGCAAACGAGTCCTAGAGTGGAGACCGCGAGAAGGTAAACGAAAGGTAGGACGCTCCTAGCCAGGTAGACGGGTGACCTGAAAAAGGTGGCTGGGACAGACTAGATGCGGATGGCGGAGGATCGGAGAAAATGGGGCACATTGGGAGAGGGCTATGTCCAGCAGTGGACTGCAGTGGGCTAATTGATTGATTGATTATTTGCATAATCCAGTCATAATAAGTTGGTCACTAAAAATAAAATAAGTACAATGTATTATTATCGATAATGGCATGCAAATGTTACATTGTTATTCATCTTTTGTGATAATGTTTACACTATTCAAATTAAAATATTTTTTTTTTTTTTTTTTTTTTTTAATTTATTCAACTTTATGCACAGTAATTTTGTACAAAGGCGGACTTAATGCCAAAGGCATTATCTAACAGTCAACCTTAGGGTGATGCAGAGATACATTGAGGTAGGTGCAGTGCACTATGACCACAATAATAATACATACATTATACATACACACTATAATACATAAGAAATTCATACACATACTTTTAAATATATTTACTTACATATTACTTACTTATACTCACTACTTATATATATACTTATATATATACTTATATATATTCGTATAATATATACTTATATAATATAAACTTACCTATACTTACATAATTATACATAATGACAAAGTATTTCTAACATTAAGGTTTTACATATTACTATGACTAGGGGCTACTGTAGTAGAGCTGACGTACTTTGTACTTGAATGTTGCACGGTTAGTAGTCATCCGGATTTCGAGAGGAAGCGCATTCCAGAGGAGAATTGCTTGCACGAGGAAAGAAGAATGAGTTAGGCTGGAACTATGAGTAGGACAGTGGAGAAGACGGTTGTCAGCTGACCGCAGATTTCTGTTGTGATGAGAACCAAGTAGCTGAATATGAGATGATAAATAAGAGGGGACATTAGGAGTGGCTAAAATTTTATGTATCATCATCACCGCCCTCAAGCTGCGTCGCTGACGTATCGGCAACCATCCTAACTCCGAACGATGAGCTGAGACGTGATCATATTTCCTAAGGTTAAAGGTGAATCGAATGCAATTGTTGAGAAGGCGGTCGAGTTTATTGAGCAGATCTGCATTCAGGTCGAGATAGCATACATCACCATAGTCCACGATTGGAAAGATTAGCGTTTGCATTAGCATTGCCTTGGTTTTGGTTGGTAGAAAATTTTTGAGGCGATAAAGACTACGCAGCATTCCTGTAACCCTCTGACAGACCTTTGTAACTTGAACTTGCCAGTTCAAGGTGGAGTCAACATTCAATCCCAGATTTTTGACACTATGCGTGACAGGAATAATTCTTCCGTTGAACTTTATTGTTGGCAGAGTTGCACTGTCTACCTTATTCATCCTATGGCTACTTCCAATTAAGATACTCTGGCATTTATCGGGGTTAACAGAAAGACCAAACCTGTCACACCAAACGCCTATTGAGCGCAAATCGGAATTAACTCTGTCAATAGCCTCTGAAAGGTTCTCCACGCGGGCTTGGCTGTATATCTGTAGGTCATCGGCATACAAATGATACGCACACTGAAGTTCAGAGGTAATGAGGTTAATGAATATAGAGAATAAAAGAGGTGAAAGAATACCGCCTTGCGGAACACCAGAGTCGAGGTTGCGCCAGCTAGATGAAATTTCGTCTGCGCAAACCGACTGTTGGCGTCCACGAAGATATGAAGAGAACCACTCCAGCTCGTCGGCTGAGATCCGAAGATGGGCTAGTATGGCTAAAAGGATGTCGTGATTCACGCAATTGAACGCATTTGAGAAATCCACTAACACTAGCACAGTGATACAACCTTTCTCTATTCCGTCCCTGACATCTCCCGTTACTTTAAGGAGTGCGGTTGTAGTGCTGTGTCCCGGTCTGAACCCGGATTGTAATGGACTTAGTATCCCATTGGAGTGCACATAGTTGGACAGCTGGCGATGAACACAGGCTTCTAATACCTTGGATAGGAAAGGGAGAATGGAAATAGGACGAAAGTGATTGGGAAGAGAGGGATTGGAGATTTTAGGAAGAGGACGCACATAAGCTTTACGCCACAAGTCAGGAAATTGACCAGAGTCAAGTGAAAAGTTGATGATGTGTGTTATAGCGGGAAGGAGTTGGTCCATGATAGTGGTTATCATACGGCGACTAATGTCATCACAGCCGACTGCCTTTGACTTAATTGCGAGAATAGTCTTCTTGATCTCCGCCGACGTGACTGGAGTGAATTGAAAAGGTTCGTAATTGGGACTGGGCAGTCCGGTGATAGAGTTAACCGTTTGACGCTTGGTTGGGCCATCAATTGTGTGAGAGGTAGAGAAATGATGGTTAATGGCATCCAACTCAATTGTCTTGGGTAGCTCCAGCTGTCTTGGCTTACCAATGCCCAGCGTCCCAAGAAACCTCCAGACATCGACAGATGTACAGGAAGATAAGTTATCAAGAATATGTCGGCGTTTAGCGTTGCGTATCACCTGATTACACCGATTCCTGGCAGTTTTATAAGAATCCCAGTTGATGACAGAACGATTCTTTTTGAACTTACGAAAAGCCCGGTCTCTCCCTTTCATAGCGGTTCGAACATCACTCGTTATCCACGGAGCTGGTCTATGTTTTAATTTCACCCTCCTCACGGGTGCATGGATGTCATAGAGGCCAATAACTGTTTTGTTAAAAGTACGAACCTTATCATCGATGGTGCTTGCCTCTGTTAAATCCTCCCAACTGACTTTGGCAGCTTCATTGCACAATTTTTCAACATCCATGCGCCCGAAGCATCGTCTGTCCAATACTTTGTGTTTGAGTTTAGGGGGCTTAAGAATGTAGGAGATATAGATCAGGTCATGATGAGAGAAAGCTGGAGCTAGATACTGACCGTGAGTTCGAACAAGCATAGGCGAAGACGTAAGTATTAAGTCGAGCCATGTGTCCTCAACATCTTTATTGTGGTGTGTGGCCTGAAGCGGTAAAACCTGAAGACTGGCTGACTCGACTATGTTAAGAAGCTTTATGGCTCGTGATGACGAACTAGGGAGAAGATTAGTGTTAAAATCGCCCATGATGATGTGATGCTCGTAATCAGACCCCAAGGATTCAAAAACCAATTCGATATCGGTGAAGTAGTTGACACTTGGAGGACAATAAACAACACCCAGGAGGGCTTTGACACCCCTGACCCAGACCTCAAGAAAAAGAAACTCGGCTGTTGCGGAGTACACAGAAGGTGATGAAGCAACTATTTTGTACGGGAAGTCGCTACGTAGTTATATTGCTACCCCACCGCGCTCCTTGCCCGTCCTGTCGTTTCTTATTAAAATAAATCCGGGCAGTGGGTAGGATGTGGATGGTAAGTGTGGTTTAAGAAAACTCTCAGAAATCAGGATGGCATGAACATGGGAGTCAGCAAATGTCTAACCAGGTCACTGTAATGGTAGGGCACACTTTGTGCATTTATATGACATACGTTGAATGTCTGCCCTGATTCCCGAAAGGTATCACGGAGCTTGTCGCCAAGTGTACTATCAGTGACTGAACAAAAACTGTCGTCTTCAGATAAAAAATCCGCCCCATGGATTGAATGATATGAGATACTGTCATCGGAGGAGTAATTCATGTTAAGATATTCAAAGCAAGTATATAAAATAAAATATGAATAAAATAACGCTAGTACTTAATTACGAGATAAATATGCAAAAAGTGCTACCTATTTTGTTTATTTAAAAATATATATTAAAAATAGACTAAATATCAGTAATAATACCTACTATAAAATAATAAAAGTGATTATTGTGTATTACTATACAATTATATAAAATTTCGATCAACGTTGTGTCTCTGCACCACCCGCCAGCCAACAACACACTATTAAATATTATACACATTTTCAAAAATAAAACATGGAGAAGAAACAAAAACAATCGAAACATGAAAGTAAAACAATGGTGTCTACTTATTGTTGTAACGAAACGTTAATTTAAAAAAAAATAAAAAAGTAATTGTTTAGGAACAATCAGGAACGCAACCTATGTGTCATTGTCGTTGTCACTTGACTTTGTCAAGTCAAGTGACAGTTTTGACAGTTTGCAGATTGTTTATTTATATGACAAATCAACCCGTGACAACAAAGTACAAACAACAAAATAAAACATATGTCATATTATCATCAATAATATAAATTAATTCGACATTTAATTAATTCAAAAAAAAATTATGTGTGACATAAGCTATATTAGTAACTATTTTACCTTATTATTCGTATTATTATTGTAAAACTAAATATTTCTACACCAATTGTGATAGAAAATGTATGAACACTCTAAAAACAACAAATGTACCATATTTTTAGAAATACCTAAATAAATGCATTAATTTAGGATGTAGGACACGACGGTATTTCAATCTAATTGAGTAGTCCGACTGGGGAAGCACCTCCGCCCTACAGAATACCGCGACCATAATAACCTCGTGTTGTGTTCCCGTCGGTGAGTAAGGTAGCCAGAGCTCACTGGAGAGTTTTTGTACTGTCAGTGGGAAGATCAAAAGCCGTTTGTCTTTTACACTGACAGCACTGAAACTCTTGGGCATACAGGGTTGGCAGCGCGAATATGATTTCCTTGGTTTTACACACGTCCATAGGCCACGGTAACCACTTTCCATCGGGTGGACACGACCTACCAAGTGTGCTTGCCTGCCAACCAAGTGGTATAAAAAAAACATTTATTCCTTCATTCATCATAACCGTTTTGGCATGGTTCCCAGCCTTTTCCGAAGCTTTCAAATCTTCACTTTTTTTTTTATACCACTTAGTTGGTAGACAAGCACACGGCCCACCTGATGGAAAGTAGTTACCGTGGCCTATGGACGTCTGTAACACCAGAGGAGTCACAGTCGCGCTGCCAACCCTGTAAGTACAGAGTTTCTGTGCCGTCAGTAGAAGACAAATCAGGACAAGCCTTTAGTCTTCCCACTGACGGCACAAATTCTCCAGTGAGCTCTGGCTACCCTACTCACCGCTGGGAACACAACACGAAGTTATTATAACCGCGGTATTCTGTAGGGCGGAGGTACTTCCCCAGTCGGACTGCTCAATCGGGCGGATATACCGCCGTGTCCTACCTCCTTTAAAAACTTCTTCACTTAGGTCACTTAGGTGGTGCTTCTCCTATTTCATTAAAATTTGCTTTATGTCGCTTTTATCAGAATGACAGCCACCTAACTTTTACAACACCTGTCCCTGAATTTTAACAGTCAGTTCTAAATGTTGATTTATCTGAAGACAGAGGCAGACTGTCACTGTCCTTACGATTTATCCTCAGTTAAATCGCAATCCAGAGCTAATTACCATTCTAGAATAGGCCTTGGAGAGAAAATCCTGCTCCAGACCCACGTTTTGTCAATCTGTACCAGCTTGCATACGAGGATGGTTTAACCCCAAAGGACCCGGTAGCCGTATTTTGCCTACGTATATTATTTAAAAAAATATCTGTATCAAGCGCAATCGGAAATGAAGCAATAAAGCCTGAAAGTTTATCGTTCCGCCCCATTTGTGTGGATTATGGCTATAATATTTTATTGAGGAACATTTTGCTAATAAATTTGATCAGGAGCTCGATAAATATGCGACTACAAAATATAAATCGTATTTATTTTTCTTGCTTCTTATTTATTTACAATAGGCGTCGGTGAATATCTTTATCTTATTAAAAAGCGTATTATAATCCGCGTGGTTCCCGGTAGAGTAAAATTTGGGCCACACTCTTCCCATGCGGTGTCGTACAAGGATAGGGCTGTTTAACATCAGACAGATATATAAAGCTCGGCTTAAGGCACAGATACAAGGCTCGAGTCAACAATAGTGCCTGGAAGACGGCAATAGGCTTACCCCTATGAGATGGAGCAGAAAACAATGATTGGCGAAATGTGGGTGTTAATTCACCTATATCTAACCCTTCGGGGATAAAGGTTTTTGTTTTTTTATACCATTTCCACTGTAGGACTCGTTTGCTCCAACGGCCATCGGTCCTTCGACAACTGCGGTGGGCTAATTGAGTGATTGATATACCACTTAGGTGGCAGACAAGCACGCGGCCCACCTGATGGAAAGTGGTTACCGTGGCCTATGGACTTGTGCAACCCCAAGAGAGTCACACACATGCTGCTGACCCTGTAAGAATAGGGTTTCTGTGCCGTCAGTGGCGAAAACAAAACAGGAAAAGCTTTTGGTCTTCCCACTGACAGTACCTTCACCCTGCAGAATACCACGGCTATAATAACCTCGTGTTATGATCCCGGCGGTGAGTAGGGTAGCCTGAGCTCACTGGAGAGTTTTTGTGCTATCAGTGGGAATATCAAAGGCTTGTCCTGATTTTGAGTTCTGCACTGAAGGCACTTCAAATCTCTGTTCGTACAGGGTCGGCAACACGGATGTGACACAACTGCTGTTACACACGTTCATAGGTCACGGTAACCACTTTCCATCAGGTGGGCCGTGTGTTTGGCTGCCACCTAAGTTGTGTAAAAAAAAATCTGAGTACGCTCTGTAGGTACGTAGACTTGGACTAAGATATTATCGAACAAGACATTCTCTCGCTCGCGCGTTCTGTTGAATTATAACACTTGACCAACAAAATCGAAAATAATTTACTGTCGTCAATAATTTGGGATTATACAAGCTCTATTATGATGTAGCGGATCAGCTGCGACGGCACTCGGCGATCTTCGGATGCGCTCGGGCCGCGCGCGCGCCGCTCGTACTGAGGCTACTCCCTCCAGTCAGTCTATTGTTCGCCGCCGTAAGACACGGACGCTGTACCACTTTGCGGATTATAATTACATACGTATTAGCACCGCGCAAGATTATTTCGTTAGCTTACGAGTATTTCCTTTTTCTTTCTTCGCAAGCTATTATAACTATAAACTGTAACTATTCCTTCGTGTATCTGTGCTTTCTATTCTTCTGTACTTAGTGTTACTGTGTACCTTCTTTCAAACATTATATTTTGCTATTCTTAAATTCACTATCTTTTTACTTTCCTCGCCCGTACATCGAACACTCATTAGTAGTACAACTACAATGACATTGATTGCCATCAATTTATTTAGATAATTTCATCAAACTAGCAGTTTCAAACAGTTTGATCAAATTGGCATGCGTTTGTGTGTTGAAAACCCATTTTAAACTGCTAATTTGATCAAATTATCTGGACGTATATGGCAACCATAAGCATTTCGCTTCTTCTAGTTTCAAGCTGGTTGCTGAAAATTTTGACCTTTCATTATACTATTCTCGATTCGATGAACATACGTTTTTTTATACCACTTGTGTGGCAGACAAGCACACGGCCCATCTGATTGAAAGTGGTTACTGTAACCTATGGGCGTGTACAAAACAGAGGGAGACACATTCGCGCTGCCTACCTTGTAAGCACAGAGAGTATTTGTGCCGTCAGTGTAAAAGACAAAACTGGACAAGCTGTTGACAGCTCAATAACTCTCTAGTGAGCTCTGGCTACCCTACTCACGTAGGTTGACCCTTACTAGGTTGCATAACATAAACTCACGCCTATATCCCTAAAGGGGTAGGCAGAGGTGCTAGCTCCAACATTTAGCCAGATTATGTTTAGGTCCCAATGTTATAGGTGGCGGTAGACCATTATCCGGGCACTTATCAACCTGCGATATATACACACATAACTTCAAAAAGCATCGAGTAGTCATTGGTGTGTGCCATGATAAAACCTGGGATCGAACCCGAGACCTCATCTCAGCAGTCCACTACCACTAGGACCATACCCATAACACTAGGCTACCGCGACTTCTCTTCTAGGCTGTTCAGTCACTAAAACCTCATAAACAATTTTCATATTTTTTCGCGTCGACATCACCTAAGTATATAATAATATTATGTAATATTGAAGTTTAGACATAATATAACAATAAAACGCAAGTAAAGTCATGGCTAACGGCTAGCAATAAATATAATCTCGATAATACCAAACGCAGCGTGAAGATGGTGTTACCGCCCCTTAACCTGCGCATGCTTGCACATTGGTTTAGTAGACCGACGACACTTAGTTTATATTTTGGTGAAGATCGACACCGTTTTGTACTACGGTAGGTATATAGTGTCGCCTTTTAAATTTGCTGAATACTGATAAATTTACAAACAATATTTCCTTTCCCGGCAGAGCAGAAATTGTCCACCCCATCTCTTTTTATGCGGTGTCGTTCAAGACGACTAAGGTATAGGGCTGTTTAACATCAGACAGATATATACAGCCCAGATTCAGTTTCAGATGAATGGCTTGAGTCAACAATAGCGCCCGGAAGACGGTAATAGGTTAACCCCTATTAGGTGGGACCGAATTTAATTAATGGTGAAATGTGGGTGTTCATTCGCCTCTGTCTAACCCTCCGGGGATAAAGGCGTGAACGTATGTATGTATTTACATTCAAATATATTTTTAATTGCTTCATAATTTTTTGATAATCTATATTTAAATTATCATATGATTTTTTATAAAGTTTTAGAGTTAAGGTGGTTGGTTGTCAGAAATTGTTGAAGATATTGGCGTCTATACGTGGCTAACAAAGCTGCATGATATATGCATATTCTTTTTTAAACATCATCTAAGTGTAGCACCCGACGATACTTCAAACCCGGGTCTGGTGTTCGCACGTTTCATTATAATTTGATCAATGACAGTTAATTGTGACAGCAGTGATCCCAGTTGCAACCGCGCCAAAGTGTCACCCGTCAATTAGCAGGTTTATCGACTAGCAGATGAAGTTAATTTAGGCTCCAATAGTATATTATTATATATTATATAAGTGTAGTACCGTTGGCTGCATGGTTCCCGGTAGAGTAGAATTTGGACCACCTCACCTCTTCCCATGCGGTGTCGTACAAGGCGACTAAAGGATAGTGCTGTTTAACATCAGACACATATATTCAGCTTAGACTCAGGCACAGATATAAGGCTCGAGTCAACAATAGCGCCCGGAATATGACAATAGGCTCACCACCTATTACGTGGGACCGAATACAATGATTGGTGAATTTCGGGAGTAAATTCACCTCTGCCTAACCCGTCGGGGATAATTACGTGATTATATGTATGTATGTATATAGTAGCATAACATAACATAAACTCACGCCTATATCCCCAAAGGGGTAGGCAGAGGTGCTAGCACCCACATTTCGCCAATTTAGTTTAGGTCCCAATGTAATAGGTGGCGAGTCTATTGTCACTAACCGGGCACTTATAAACCTGCGATAAATACACACATAACTTCGAAAAGCATCGAAAAGTCATTGGTGTGTGCCATGGTAAAACCTGGGATCGAACCCGAGACCTCGTCTCAGCAGTCCATTACCCATACCAGTAGGCTACCGTGTATATAGTAGCATAGTATATCTACACTAATATTATAAAGAGGAAGACCTATTTTTGTATGTTTGTATGTTTGTAATGAACAGGCTCAAAAAGTACTGGGCCGATTTAAAAAATTATTTCACCAATAGAATGCTACATTCTTCGTGAGTAACATAGGCTACTTTTTATCCCGATATTGCCACGGGATCAGGATTTACGCGGGTGAAACCGCGGCGCGGTGCTAGTAGTTTATATATGTATGATATAGCCTCTGTGGTGGAGGTGCAAATATTTGTATGCATGAATATAGGTATCTGCATTGGTCTGGTAGTGTCTCGGAAAACATGTTAAGTCGTCGGTCCTGGTTGCTATACGAACATCTATTGCAGTCATTAAGGGTAGTTGGAGTCTTAGAATTTCCAACAATACTAGTCCAATTGCAATGCTTTGATATCGGCATGGGTTGTGGTCGTCGAATGGCAGTGACTTCACAGAAAACACCAAAGTTCATAAAAATCAGTAATGCGGACCCAAGACTCTGAGGAGAAAGATTCAGATGCGATTGGGATTAACGCTAAGATGAAGCAGTATTCGTAGAACCCAATATACCACACCGGTCGAATAGACCGAACGCGATTACATATATTACACTTTTTAATTCGACCATCGAAGGGTTAAGCTGGAAAACTAGCCTTTATTTACAGCAAAAGTAAATTATAGGCACATAAATCTTAAAAACCCCTATAACCGCGCGGGCAGCAGATCTATAGCCCATTAACGGTCTTAGACGGTTTAAAAATAAAAACAATAATTCCACTCCAGGACCAATTCTATATTTTTCATTCGATTATGACTGTTTTATATGCCCCATTTTATGAGTTTGTGGTGACAGTATGCGTGCAATTAGAGATTAAGGTTTGAATCTCGGATTGGGTACAGTCCTCTGGAGGAAGTAGGACACGATGGTATCTGCGTTCAATTGAGCAGTGCGACTGGGGAAGTAGCTACGCCCTATAGAATACCGTGGCCATAATAACCTCGTATTGTGTTCCCGGCGGTGAGTAGGGAAGCCAGAGCTAACCGGAGGGATTTTGTACTGTCAGTGGAAAGACCAAAAGCTTGTCCTGCTTTGTCTTTCACACTGACGGAACAGAAACTTTTGACTTTGCACGCGTCCATAGACCACGGTGACCACTTTCCATCAGGTGTGCTTGTCTGCCACCTAAGTGATATAAAAAAGAAGTTTTTTCAGCAAGAACATAGCAAGGTTAAGCAATTTAGTCGGGTCCTTTTTAGGATGGGTGACCATAATATTCTTAAAATATTGGGACCGTGTCTCAGAGCGGCACAATAAGCCATCATACCTAACGTGGCTCTGGTAGATTTAAAAAAAAAGACGTGTGGCACTCGGGGACTGCCGCGGTAAAGCTGTTGCATAGCATTTTTTATGAACTTATGGAATTATAATAAATAATAATATAATTTGAATTTGAATTTGAATTTGAGCCTGAGCCTGAGCCTGAGCCTGAGCCTGAGCCTGAGCCTGAGCCTGAGCCTGAGCCTGAGCCTGAGCCTGAGCCTGAGCCTGAGCCTGAGCCTGAGCCTGAGCCTGAGCCTGAGCCTGAGCCTGAGCCTGAGCCTGAGCCTGAGCCTGAGTCTGAGGCTGAGCATGAGCCTGAGCCTGAGCCTGAGCCTGAGCCTGAGCCTGAGTCTGAGGCTGAGCATGAGCCTGAGCCTGAGCCTGAGCCTGAGCCTGAGCCTGAGCCTGAGCCTGAGCCTGAGCCTGAGCCTGAGCCTGAGCCTGAGCCTGAGCCTGAGCCTGAGCCTGAGCCTGAGCCTGAGTCTGAGCCTGAGCCTGAGCCTGAGCCTGAGCCTGAGCCTGAGCCTGAGTCTGAGGCTGAGCATGAGCCTGAGCCTGAGCCTGAGCCTGAGCCTGAGCCTGAGCCTGAGTCTGAGGCTGAGCCTGAGCCTGAGCCTGAGCCTGAGCCTGAGCCTGAGCCTGAGCCTGAGCCTGAGCCTGAGCCTGAGCCTGAGCCTGAGCCTGAGCCTGAGCCTGAGCCTGAGCCTGAGCCTGAGCCTGAGCCTGAGCCTGAGCCTGAGCCTGAGCCTGAGCCTGAGCCTGAGCCTGAGCCTGAGCCTGAGCCTGAGCCTGAGCCTGAGCCTGAGCCTGAGCCTGAGCCTGAGTCTGAGGCTGAGCATGAGCCTGAGCCTGAGCCTGAGCCTGAGCCTGAGCCTGAGCCTGAGCCTGAGCCTGAGTCTGAGGCTGAGCATGAGCCTGAGCCTGAGCCTGAGTCTAATGATAATTTATTGTATCATCTTTTGATAATTATTATATCGTCTCATGATAATTTATTGTATGATTTTCCCGTTCAACATATACGTGTTTAATTCAATTTATAGATACTGTGCTATAAAATTTTACCTCACGATTTTATAGAATTAAAGTCCATTACCTTAAATAAAAATTTTCAGGCCGGCAAGGGAATCCGTTTAAATGAAAAAATGTCAGAACATCACCTATGTACTGTGTAAATTAGGTATTTTTTTATACCACTAAGGTGGCAGACAAGCACACGGCCCACTTGATGGAAAGTGGTTACCGCGGCCTATGGACGTTTGTAACACCAGAGGAGACACAGTCGCGCTGCCAACCCTGTAAGTACAGAGTTTCTGTGCCGTCAGTGTAGAACAAAAAGCAGGACAAGCCTTTTTCCCACTGACAGCACAAATTCTCTCACTATAAGTTTCCGGAATGAATATGAAAAAATACTATTAAAGGTACAAAATTAATTTATTGTTTTTCAAAATAATCTCCCTTGGCGTCTATGCACTTTTTCATTCGATCAAACCAGTTTTGAAAACTTTTGTGCCACTCCTCTGTGGTGACCTCTGAAACGTGTTTTTCATACTCCTCGACAGCCTCTTCTGGTGATGAAAATCGTTGGCCGCGTAATTGGTTCTTAATTTTTGGGAACAGATAAAAGTCACAAAGTGCCAGGTCGGGACTGTATGCAGGATGACTCATGAGTTCTACATTTTTCGCCTTCAAAAAGTCGTTTGTCTGTCTGGCCGTGTGAGAACTAGCATTGTCGTGGTGCAGGATGATACGGCGTTTACGGTTATTTTTACGGAGTTCGTCAATAACTTCCGGCAAACAAATGGTCGTGTACCAGTCACTATTCACAGTACGACGATTTTCTAAAGCAACAGTAGCCACGTGTCCAGTTTTATTAAAAAAAGAAGCAATCATCCGCTTAGATGCACTTTTCACGCGCGCCACTTTGGTTGGTTTCGGCTCATCTTGAAAGACCCATACGCTCGATCGCTGCTTTGTTTTGGGATCGTAGCAATAAATCCATGTTTCGTCACCTGTTACTATGTCCCACACCAAATTTGACGCACCTTCGTTGAATCTGGTAAGCATGGCACTGCACCAAGTGACGCGGTCCGTTTTTTGATCCTCGGTCAAGTTATGTGGGATCCACCGCGAGCACAGCTTTCTCACACCCAAATGTTTGTGTAGAATTGATTGTATTTGACTCATGCCTATTTCTAAGGATGCGCGAATTTCATGGTAGGTCACATGCCTGTCTGTTTCAATCATACGGCGCACAGCATCGATGTTTTTGTTGGTCACAGCGGTGGACGGCCGACCATCGCGAGATTCGTCACTGAGATTGATACGACCACGCTTGAATTCTGCAAACCAGCTATAAACAGTCGTCTTGCATGGAGCTTCATCGCCAAAAGCTGTTTCAAGCCGAGCGATGCTCTGTTGAGCCGTCAAATTACACTTAAAATCGTAGAAAATCATACTACGAAAATTTTCCCGAGTTAAATCCATGTTGATGCAGACACACAATTTTTTAAATGGCGCCACAAGGTAAAAACAAAGGACAGTCAGATGAAACAAACTGTATTCTACAGCCAAAGAGTTCTATTTTCAAATGTTGTAATAAATTTTTAAATATTGTTTATGTAAGTGGCCAGTTCCGGAAACTTTTAGTGTAAGCTATGTAGCCGCGGTATTCTGTAGGGCGAAGGTACTTCCCCAGTCGGACTGCTCAATTGGGCGAAAATATAGCCGTGTCCTACCTCCCAAGAAAATTAAGTAATTGTACTAATATCCAGCCGGGTTGGGCAGCATTTCGCAAACAGTTATGGCTTACGGTGCAGAAACGTGGACACTTACAGTGAGACTGGTACATTACTTATAATTCGCGCAGCGGACTATGTAATTCTCAAACTTCACATGTGTCCTCTACTGGCATTTAACCTTCAGGTATTTATGGCTCCGCTTACTAATTGTCCTAACCCACGGAGGACAGAATATGAAACAAACTCGCTGATAGAAATTTTACTTTGTGACGTATACAAATGAAGAATTGTTTAGCTTTTTTCATTTGAATGCAGCCCCGGATACAAATGCGTCCCATCGCTCAACTGTTATAAATTGAACTGTGAATTCCCTCGCAAAGACTTGGGACATATGATACTTTTTGTTGGAATTAACAATGAAAACGTCAACTTTAGCTTTGTATGTAATTCTGTTTTGTTTATGACAATGACAAATAATAGAAGAGTAACGATATTATTTTTTTTAAATTTTTTTCTTTACTAAGATAGCAAATAGAAAATTGGGTATTTTCCTGAAGTTGAAATAAATTATTTAACTGAGCTTATTACATTAAGCATGGTAAGCGAGGCGTGAAAATGCATCTGATAAAGCCGCCAAGCTTTGTATTGTAACATTACTTAGGGTCTGTAATGGTGACCCTCTTTCTTGAGACTTTGCCTTTAGCTTACCATCAGGCGAGGTGAAGTCAAGTTGACGTGTCCTAGATAAAAAAGGAGCGGTAAACGTTGCGTGTGTTCTTATTTTAACGCTTTTATTTATTTTTAATCGTCAACCTAACCTATAAATAGTAAATTATTTATATGACGTCATAATAAATTACTTCATACAAATTTCCTTATAACTTACCGTTTTGATGTTTAGTAAAAAGTAACTAATTTGACTAGTCAGTCAAATATCCAATTGTAAGCTGGTAAAATGACTTGAAAGCGTGCAACACCAAAAGTGTGACTTGTGCATTTCTGCTTGCGGATAGGTATTATGAAAAAATGTGGAGAAGGAAAATGAAAAAAGGAAGCAGTGTTACAGACCAGTAGAAAATCTAATAATACTATCTAATATCAATATAAATCTTTACTAACATTATAAAGTTGAGTTTGTTTGATCGCGCTAATCACAGGAACTACTGATTCGTATTGAAAAAAATATTTTTTGTACGTAATGATACGCACACGATATCACTGCGAGAAAAGGAAAACTTGAAATAAGACCCTGTACCAACCCGTATGGCCAACGTGTAAACAGTAGGCCAAAGCCTCCCAATATTGGGAGAGGCCTAGTCCAGCAGTGGACTACGGTAAGCTTGATTGATTAAATGATTGTATGTAGTCCGTTTACTATCGGAGGTTATATATTACCATACTACTACTTATTTTTCTAGGAGGTAGGACACGGCGGTATATCTGCCCAATTGAGCAATCCAACTTGGGAAGTACCTCCACTCTACAGGATACCGCGGCCATAATAACTTCGTGTTGTGTTCCCAGCGTTGAGCAGGGTAGTCAGAACTCACTGGAGCATTCGTGCTGTCAGTGGGCAGACTAAAGGCTTGTCTTCCACAATGTCGGCACAGAAACTCTGTGCTTACAGGGTCGGCAGCGCGAGTGTGGTACCTCTGGTGTTACACACGTCCATAGGCTATGGTAACCACTTTCCATCAGGTGGTCCGTGTGCTTGTCTGCCACCTAAGTATATAAAAAAAACTTATAGGGAGCTGTGACCATAAATGCTAATAAATTCTACAGATTTCCATACATTGTTTGAAGACTAAAATATTATGGGTTTAGTGATAAGAGGTTTCTATATGCCATGGGCAAAGCTGGGGTCAAAGAATTAAGAATTAAGAATCAAGGAATCAATTTCATTTATTCAGTTTAGGCACATAAAGAGCACATATGAACGTCAAAATTTTACAATTATGTATGTCAAGAAATAATATAAAAATATTAAATAATTTAAAAATAAATAATTGGAAAATGATTCTTTCGCTGGTTCATTAGGTTAGTTCTACTGAGAAGATACCAGTAAGAAACTCAGCGAACTATATTTGAACTAGATTATTTTTCTTTTTTAAATTTGCTTAGTTTACAATTTATTTTGTGCGAGCAAGCAAGAGACTTATGTCGATCACGCATTAACATCATTAAGATACTCATCCACTTTATAGTAACCTTTACTCATTAAAGTATTTTTCACTTCTATTTTAAATTTATTTATTGGCATATTAATCAAATCCTGAGGAATTTTATTAAATATTTTTATGCAGCTGCCTACAAATGAATCACCAACCTTGTGAAGCCTAAGTTTTGTTACAACTAGTTTATTTTTGTTTCTCGTATTAAAATGGTGTTCAATTCAATCAGATAGTTTTTCGAAAATATTTAGGTTTTTTCGTACATATAAGATGTTATCATAAATGTATTGAGAAGCAACTGTTAAAATATTAATTTCTTTGAAAACTTCTTTCAGCGAGTCACGGGGTCTGAGGCTATAGATCGCTCGTATCGCTCGTTTCTGTAGTACTTAGCACGACCTTCGGCAACCATTGTAGTAAGATCACTGGCTGTTACTTTCTACAACCTCAAGCCAGCACTTTCTGAGTCTATAGTATTAAGTACCCTCTAACCAGTAGAAATATTAGATCCAGCATCTTCATAACTCGATGAACACCAGCAAATTAATGTAACCATCTGTTACCGGAACCCAGTCAAGTGATACGCCGGAAACACGCATTTAAATCATGGCCGCCGCCAGGAAACGGAAGTGGTTCGCTAATAAATATGGCCGCCGTTCACCCGCGAATTTCTCCGCAAATATAACTATTATCTGTGGTTGGTCTGCTCCACTTGGCACTTGCAGCAGGAATATAATTCAAGGTTGATAATGAGGTCACTGCAGAATGTGTGCAGTTAAATTAGTTCAATTCAATTCAATTTTTCTCTATGGCGAGTGATGTCGGTGACGACATAATTCCGCCAATGACAGACATGCGATAGATAGATCCTACACGGGAAAATAACGGAGTGGTTGAAATTTTGGATTCTTTCGCCCTGATCACCAGATGACCACCAGTGAAGTGACAAATACACGGACTACTAAATACCATTTGGGCTGGCCGTGTTATACTGTATTGGGCTACAAAAAAAAAAGAAAAAAGTTAGGTTAGGTTAGTAGTTAGTAGGTTAGGTTATTTTGTTATGTTGAGGTTAGTATAAGTTTGGTTTATATAATAGCTTCGGTTTAACCCTGGCAGAAACATATGCAAATATTATAGTTGTAATTAGTATACCACACCAACATCACCTGCGAAGTCACTAAAGCCTGATATCATTGCAGCGAATGAAAGACATTAGCAGTCCAATGACCTCTGGAGATGTGCGTGCCAGCAGGAAAGCCAGATTAACAGGGACAGGGACATTCATATCGATAAGGCAGGTGTACAAGTCGGGAGTTAACATATACATGGGGCAAGCGAAAAATATATGGTCTAGGGAACCCTCGTCCAGTCCACCCTCGCACAGTGATGAACCCCTCACGTGAATTTTATGTAAGAAGACAGGAGAACAACAGAAGCCCAACCGAAGGCGACTCAGGACGGATATGACACGCTTGAAGACTTTTTTGTACCGGTAGAACCAAGGCTTTTGTGTTATGTTTGGTTGGATAGAATACAAGAACCTGCCCTTAACCCTACCGCTATGCGACCAGTGGGCCTGCCACGACGCACGCAGATCCACCTGAGGTAAGCTCAACAGGTCATATCCCTGATAAATCAGATGCTTTAGGTCAGATGATGAGGAATCAATAGCGTTTTTGGCAAGGCTATCCGCACACTCATTACCCTCAATACCAGAATGACTCGGAATCCAAACGAGCTGGACCGTTTTGCGACTGCTGGCACATGAATATAAAGACTTTTTAATGTCCAATAACAAGGAACTATGAAGTCTGCTATGATAGGGGCTCTGCTCAAGGGCTTTGAGACAACTTAGCGAGTCAGTAAATATGACTCCGTTATTGATATTATGTGAATCAATATATAGACAGGCCTCCAATACCGCAACACACTCCCCTGTAAATACTGAAGCCTCTCTGGGGCACCTAAACATCAGTATGATCTTGGAGTTATGGTAATACACCGCGGCTCCAGTATAACTGCTGTTATCCAACTTAGAAGCATCAGTGTAAAACTGATGCCACCCACCCCAATGCCTGGCCAACAGCGCTTTGAAGGCTGAGTTTGTCGATGGGGAGTTCTTTGATATCCCAACATCTAGAAGTATATTTGGTTTGTAGCACAAGACTTCAAATGTGTAATTGAAGAGGGGGAGTCTGTCAAATTTTGCTAGTGGGCATTCCAAATTATGGGCAGATCTGTAGGCTTGAATTAATAGTGGGATTTCTTTATGCCTCCAGTAATTGGAGTTATTACAAATAGAGTGTAGATCATGAAGTTTTTGTTTCAGGGGATGAGATTCCCTGTTCAGTAAGCGGTACAGAACGCGGGCCGCCAAGTATTGTCGTCTCAACGCCAGTGGAGGCTCAGTACATTCCACCTGTAAAGCATTTGAAGGTGTGCATTTCATACATCCCGAGATGATTCGGAGACAGTTCGACTGAATTCTATCCAATCGCGCCAGTGCTCCCTTGTTGCAAGGTATTAATAGAAATGACCCACAATCCATTATGCTACGAACCAGGGCATTATACACCAGCTTCATAGTGAATGGGTGCGCGCCCCACCACACCCCAGTGAGAGCTTTCAGGATAGGGATGGTTCTCTCACATTTCCTAACTTGGTAGTCGAGATGCGGGAGGCCAGTCAGCCTCGAGTCCAGGAATACACCCAGGAACCTGGTTTTTTGATCAACTGGAATGATGAAGTCCTGGACACCAACTTGAACCTGTGGGACAGTTCTCCTACGACAGAAGATTACGACTGAGCTTTTGGGAGCAGACAGGCTGAGCCCGTGGTCCCGCAGCCACTGGTTCAAAGAGTTCAGGGAGAGGGTCAATGATGTAGCAGCGTCAGTAATAGAGTGATTGGTGACATAAACAGCCAGGTCATCAGTTTATTAAATTAGTTGTTAAAAAAGAAATAATGACAGCGGTTTGACAAGAAAAACTACTTCTTGATCATCAGCATAGGCTTCAGTTCTGGTTACATCTAAAGCTTGCGCTTGAGAAACTGGGATCGGCTCTTCTATTCTTCGAATTTACTTAGCTTATGTTTGTGAGAACAACAGCCATCTGAGCTCCCCACCCCGAGAGGAACGCCAGAACTTCGTTAGTTCAAAACTATGTAGAGACTGTATACTTGCCACGTCAGGAAGAAGATTATCTGTATCATACATTTTTTAAAGCAGAAAATTCCAACGAACACCCCCCCCCCCTCCTCCCCCTCCGCTGGAGCCCACGGTGCCTGTGAGTTGATGAGTTGTTATTTCTTTCGATCTGGCCCACTTCGTTCCTGGAAACGAGGAGGAGCGCAAATGCTTCTGTCTCTCTATCATACATAGCTTAATAATTTTCATGATAAAAATCTGTTCAAAGTCCAATTAAAAATTGAATCTCAATCTCCCAAAGGTCAAAAACCAAATCTTCTCATATTCGTTCTCATTTGTTGTACCCAGCTTCTGTCTCGCACGTAGAACCGAGAACTTAATGGGTGTGAGGAAGCCTGTCGCCCTAGTAGAAGCAGGCCGAGGGGGGTGATTCACCTAGTTCTTCCAGAGTACGATAGGGACAATGTATAATATTATATAATTAAATAATATGTAAACAAGAATAACATGATAATAAATGGATTATTATTTTGCTAGCACCTACCTCAATGTATCTCTGCATCACCCTAAGGTGGACTGTTAGATGATGGCTTTGGCATATATCCGCCTTTGTACGAAATTACTGTGCATAATGTTTAATAAATAAAAATAATATGGTTTCCAGACTCGATAATCTCGAAACCGAAGTTTTTTTTAATATATAGAACACGTCAATTAGACTACGCCTTGCCTGATGGTAAGCTGAAGGCAAAGTCTCAGAAAAGAGGGTCACCATTACTTACACATACCGTGTGACAATGGTGACACTCAGCTTGACGGCCTCATCATATGCTTTATCACGCCCCGCTTAAAGGACCCGGGACTGTAGGAAGAAGGAAACATGTGAGCTGGTAATGAATGGAATTCATTACCAGCTCAGCCTTAATGGTGCGACAGAGGAAAGAGTCACCGATCCGCTTGGTTCTTGATCGAATGTTCTGCACCGTGCGTGGATGACATCTAAGACCTGCACGTGTTGTCCTGTGTAGGAAAGGGGAGGGTGGGACTAATTGGAAGAGCTCATCAGAACACTCACCATGGTACAGACGGTAAAATACAGCCATGGACGCAACATCTCTACGCATCTGTAAAGGTTCTAGGGTGTTCGTGACCTCGGGATTCCCAATGATGCGGACCGCACGTCGCTGCAACCTGTCGAGAGCATCTAGTAAGTACTTTGCTGAACCATCCCAGAGATGCGAGCAGTATTCCACACAATGGCCCTGGGTCAACCAGGGAGCATGGAAAATGCCTTATTGAGTCACCATACAACCGGCATCTGACATCCGAAACGGTGTGGTTTCGGAAACCTGAACAATAACTACCACAAGTGGCGACAACCAAAGGACAATATCAAGGTTGGCGACGTAGTCGTTATCCAAGATGATAACCTCCCGCCTGGTCAATGGGCCCTAGGGAGGGTTGTGAAACTCCATCCAGGATGTGACAACTATGTAAGAGTCGTAACACTTAAAACATGTATGAAATTTTCAGGCTCATTTCCAAACCCTATGTAGCCAACCGCGTTAAACAAGTAACTGCGGTAACCACTGTGTAACCACTTGTTGGTGCTATATCAAGTCTAAGGCATTTAAATGTACGGGCGATTTGCTACTCATACACTTAATACGATGATAGGAAATGATAACACTCTTTAGATAAATGAAACTGATATATTATGTAACAAAGGGACTAAATTATGAATGATAGATGAGAACGCGCGGAATGCTTGATGACCGAATGCGAACTGAATTCATTGCTAAATAATTAACGTTGAAGGAAACAAAAATGATGATGCGTGCATTTACATGATTTCGTAACTATGTCGAACGTAGCTCGTACATGCTCCCAGGCGGGAGAGATGAGAGTTAGTAGATGGGATGTAAGTCGAGACAAGGTGATAAACAATTTAGATTAAACCTAAGATGTTTCTCTGTTAATTATGATATGATTTACAAGGTGATAAACAATGTTATAGTTATAGTTAAACTACTCTTCTGGTAGTACGAATACCGAGCGAAGTACCGGAGATGTACCGCGGTTTTGTTTAACGATACGCGCAGTTGTTTTCGGAGGTACAATAACTTCACTTAAATCACTTGTTTCATCACTACACTGCACTGTTTTACAATTAATTCAGGTTGCATAATCAAATCAGCTGACTTCTTTGTATACACACATAAATCTGAGACAAGTAAAATTGAGATAAATCCAGAAATTGATGCTCCAAATATAGCTCCAATCAATCATATGATCAATGTATCAATACCTACCTTCATTCCGTCAGAGAGTGTAACAAATTCCAGCAAGCAATTACAAGAAATCAGGAAACAAATAGATGTCATGAAAGAAAATATGCCAGACATAGAAACCGTATCTACGCATGGTGTCCACCACTACGCTACAATATACATTATCATGGGTATTATCTTGTTAGCGGCTATACTGTATGTGGTGAAGCAAGTACGTGTACGACGTCAATCATCTCGACCAGGTGGAGCTGAGTCTTCCTCGGCCATGCAGCCGTCCTCGGGAGCGACGACTGCGGTCACGGCCGGGAGATCACCCGCATTAGTCGAACAAAAACTTCAAAACGAGTGTTCAAAGTGTACTAAATAACAAACAGTGCAGTGTAGTGATGAAACAAGTGATTTAAGTGAAGTTATTGTGCCTCCGAAAACAAGTGCGCGTATCGTTAAACAAAACCACGGTACATCTCCGGTACTTCACTCGGTATTCGTACTACCAGAAGAGTAGTTTAACTATAACTATAACATTGTTTATCACCTTGTAAATCATATCATAATTAACAGAGAAACATCTTAGGTTTAATCTAAATTGTTTATCACCTTGTCTCGACTTACATCCCATCTACTAACTCTCATCTTTCCCGCCTGGGAGCATGTACGAGTATATTGTAGCGTAGTGGTGGACATCATGCGTAGATACGGTTTCTATGTCTGGCATATTTTCTTTCATGACATCTATTTGTTTCCTGATTTCTTGTAATTGCTTGCTGGAATTTGTTACACTCTCTGACGGAATGAAGGTAGGTATTGATACATTGATCATATGATTGATTGGAGCTATATTTGGAGCATCAATTTCTGGAAATATCTCAATTTTACTTGTCTCAGATTTATGTGTGTATACAAAGAAGTCAGCTGATTTGATTATGCAACCTGAATTAATTGTAAACAAGCCATTGCCCTGTAGCGCGACGGCGGTAACTTGATCTTCACACAATAGTTTCATATGACACCGGTTACAACAAAGGTAAAAGTATTCATTTAATTTATTTAAGTCTCGCCAGGTATTGATACAAGGGCTGGTTGTAGTCTTTAATGGTGCGACAGAGGAAAGAGTCACCGATCCGCTTGGTTCTTGATCGAATGTTCTGCGCCGTGCGTGGATGACATCTAAGACCTGCACGTGTTGTCCTGTGTAGGAAAGGGGAGGGTGGGACTAATTGGAAGAGCTCATCAGAACACTCACCATGGTACAGACGGTAAAATACAGCCATGGACGCAACATCTCTACGCATCTGTAAAGGTTCTAGGGTGTTCGTGACCTCGGGATTCCCAATGATGCGGACCGCACGTCGCTGCAACCTGTCGAGAGCATCTAGTAAGTACTTTGCTGAACCATCCCAGAGATGCGAGCAGTATTCCACACAATGGCCCTGGGTCAACCAGGGAGCATGGAAAATGCCTTATTGAGTCACCATACAGCCGGCATCTGACATCCGAAACGGTGTGGTTTCGGAAACCTGAACAATCCGTTGGGATTTTTGCACGGAAAAAGGTAATGTTTCCCTATACTAACTACACAAATGTCTGTTTTGTAACATGTTACATTACGCGGAATAACACTGGTCAGTACATACTTTAATATTTATCGATCCTAAAGCTTAAGATACATTAGTGCGCGAAGCGATAGTAGTAACTATGAGATTATTTCGATCACAGGAATTTGAAGAACATCGAGAGGTGAGACTTACTGCGTCTCAGTTAAGTCAGGTGAGGTTATGTGCTACAGAAACGTTGGCTCCGATTTTGAAATTCACATAGTTCTCAAATGATAATATATCGAACCTAAGAAAAAAGTGAATAGCGTTAGCCACGTTTGTGAGGTGATCGTGAAGCTTATGCACTGTCGCGTGAAGCTGAGATCTTTGTGGATAGAAAACACGTTCAGCTCTCAGAGAGTTCGAACAGCAAGTGCTAGGCCTCAGGAGATACCTGTAGAATGCGCGGCACAGCTAATCATCGATTGTTAGGCACATGCGCTTTCGCATATGAAACCTGTATGGATATTGCTCCTTCTCTTATGGTTCTTTTTTTTTTCTCATCAGTTCCCTTGGAAGTTTAACCATTTTAAATTCTTACCCTGTTTCCATACCACCGTATCGCTATCCGCGTCCACAGTATCCTAAGCCTTAGTCCAGTATACAGCTTGCTTCAAGCAGGCAATAATAATAAATTACAACGGTCGTACGATGCTCATGTTTAAAGTTATGGGTGAGGCAATAAAAATACGCTTCTTGTTATATTTCTGTCTCTTAAAGCGTTTATTTATGGTTTCACTGGTTCAGTAATGAATGGGCCGGAAGTGTAGTGGTATATTACAAAATATAGTTCCTTCTGACTTCGATATGATAAAGAAAGGGTGGTGTTTTATTTGTTAAGATTTAGTTTAGTTAAGCAAAATGTCTAAGGGTTGTATTGAATGAGACCTTACGAATAGGGCGACCAAACCTACCTCACCTCTTCACATTTGCTCCAATTTAAAGGTGAGGTTGGGTTACAAGTGTTGGGAGGATCCTTTACGCACTCTATTCTTCATCTTCTTAATCATCAGACATTATGATGATTAAGAAGCGTGCTGAAGGTATTGCTCCTCCTTGTCCCACCTTTCGCTATACATTAGCAAGGCGCGAGTAACACCTGAGGTAATTATGTATATGTTTCTATAAAGGTTGCGATTAGATGTTATATAAAATCTACTAATGAGTGGGGTCTCTAGAACTCCCATAGAAGGGTCAAATTCTTCAGAATTAATTTGTTAAAGAAATTAAAAATTTACTTTTTATGTGGTGTAAAATATATAGTTTTATGTGACAGTGGTACACGAGTTAAAATAGACTGATGTATTCTTCAGTTGAAGTTGAAGAATACATCGGTGTATTTTCAGTTGTCTGAGGGGCTTCGAATCCTTGACTACTGAAATAGTAGTTTAATAATCTTTCACTTTACAATATTCTATTATTACCATATATTATATACAACGTGGTTCCCGGCCGAGTAGAATTTCCACCACCCATCTCTTCCCATGCGGTATCGTATAAGGCAACTAAGGGATAGGACTGTTTAACATCAGACAGATATATATAGCCTATATATCCTCAGTTGAATGGCTTGAATCAACAATAGTGGTCGGAAGACGGCAACAGGCTCACCCCCTATAACGTGCAACCGAATTCAATGACTGGTGAAATGTGGGTGTTAATTCACCTCTGCCTAACCCTCCGGGGATAAAGGCGTGATTATTTATATTTTATTAAAGATTAAACAGTGTTCTTGTATGTATGTAGTATATAATAAAAGTAGATATATATTATAACCGAAGAATAAGATATTTACAAAGAACTGTAATACTTAAGAAATTTAAAAGCTTGGGTCGGCCGGAGTGGGTCGGCCGGGGTGCGAGGGATATGCCTGTCAACCTCACCTTCGGCAACCAAAGCGACCCACAGGCGGCGTGCGTTTTAGCCGGTTCGAGTCCGACATAACCTCCTCCACCGGCTCCGGTGGGGAGGTATCCGTGGGGATTTTGAGCACGTAAAAAAAAAAAAGATATTAAAAGCTAGGACATTCTAGTTAGGGCTTGAGCACACTCCGTCTGTGCTCTGGGCGCCGGAGCAAACCGAAAAAGGGGATAGGAAAAGGGATGAACGGGTGCGGTGGCATTTATAGCGGGCATGAAGGAAAAATGAGATTGACAGAATAATAATAATAATAATAATAATAATAAATATTCTACAACATTCTACACAACGCTATCTAGACTCATGGTAAGCATAGTTTAACAAAAAATGTTTTAGTGGCAAATACTGCCTCATTTGAAATATTATTCGTGCGATTCGAAATACGGGTGCTAGCACCTCTGCCTACCCCTTTGGGGATATAGGCGTGAGTTTATGTTATGTTATGGTTCGTATCTGGGAAAAACATGGCTCCAACAAATACTTTTTCTTGTGGAAATCCACTCAAGCTTTAGCTCCCCGAGCTAACAATACAGTAGGTAAGTATCTTGAACTTAAACCACTAAAATCGCATGGTAATCTGTCACATCTGCCCTTATTGCCGAAAGAAATGATAGAGAGATGAATGCAGAATACGGTATTTTTTTATACCACTTAGGTGGCAGATAAGCAAACGGCCCACCTGATGGAAAGTGTTTACCGTGGCCTATGGACGTTTGTAACACCAGAGGAGTCATATTCGCTCTGCCAACCATGTAAGCACAGAGTTTCTGTGCCGTCAGTGTATAGGACAAAGCAGGACAAGCTTTTAGTCTTCCCACTGACAGTTCTAATTCTCCAGTGAGCTTTGGCTACCCTACTCACCGCTGGGAACACAACACAAAGTTATTATAGCCGCGGTATTCTGTATGGTGGAGGTGCTTCCCCAGTCGGACTGCTCAATTAGGCGGCAATACCGCCGTGTCCTATTCCTCCACATCAGCCATGCTTCCACACCAGGTCCGCCGTGACTAATCTGGATTAAAAATAATAAACTAAAAAGTAAAAAAAAATATTGGTTGACTTTCCACAGATGTTCAACAATCGCTTTTGTCTTATCCTCTACAGTGGTTAAGTCAACAGTTAATGCTATAAAAGACTGAATCCGCTGTGAGTAGGACTCCAATAGTGGGCAAAAGAGGAACAATTCAGCTGCGTTCGTTATTCGGGACGGCGCAGTCACCTGATTACGCGCTCCGGTGAGTACTAGAGATGTGGGCATGTCGATAGATTTATATCGAGTCAACATTATAAAAGAAAAGTTTTAAATCAAATACGCTCAAGTATAGCAGCAGCCATTGTACTTTTTTTGTCTTTCACGAGAGCAATTACAACCTATTTTACTGGTGGTAGAAACTTGGTGGCACAAATTTGTCTCAAGTTTCGACCGGGTAGGTACCACCGTGCACTATTGCGAAAAACCCTCCATAGCAATTCAATCTCGGTTGGATTGTGTTCAGGGGTCAGCATGTGCATAGCCGGGCAGAGGTGGTGGTTGTCGCAGCACTAGTGGGACCAGTGGGTCTTGGCGTAGTCTAGTGGGGATGGCGCGGGGCGATGCGCCGAACAGGGAGACCTGTAGAAACGGTGGTGCCGCTGGCCGCCCGCGGTATAGTACAGGGGCCCAACTGGGGTTAACCACCTTGGGAGGCTGCCTCACCAGGCCGCGCATAATCCCGATATGGTTCGTCGTGCCGGTTGGTGACCGGATTTGGGAGCCCGGCGACCATACTCGGGGGGGTACGGGGGCCCTTCCGTTCGGCGCGTCGGCTCTCGCCATGCCTCACATTCATAGATAAAACCAATATCCCGCGCTTTGTCACACGGTGCTGCGGCGGCAATCACTTCTTTTTTTCACGCCTTCTCCCACCCAAACTCATGGCAGCGCAATTTATAGAAAAAGGCAACACAGCGGCTCGTCACACTCCCAAAAGCTTGCTATTTGAGGTGGAGTCCACTAACATCTGTGGGCTCCATGCAAACCTCAACGCCGTCCACCAACACCTAGAGACGGCGAAACCTGCCATGTTTTTTCTAACGGAGACGCAAATACACCGCCCTGACGACACGACCTACTTGCTCTACCCTGGCTATGTTCTTGAGGAAAGTTTTCGTGCAAAAGCCGGGGTGTGCGTGTTTGTTAGGGCGGATGTTTGCTGTCGCCGTTTGCGCTGCCTAGAGGACCCATCCTTCTCCGTCCTTTGGGTACACGTAGACCATGGCCCTACGAGTCAGATCTATGTGTGCCTCTACCGTTCCCATACAGGAGATGCTGAGACAACTCGACTCTTTGAATATCTGAGTCAGGCGGCAGATGATGCGCAGGAGCGATTTCCGAATGCCGAAATGGTATTTTTGGGGGATTTTAACGCCCACCACGAGATCTGGTTGGGCTCCTCCAAAACAGACCATGCGGGAAGAGCCGCCCACGCATTTGCTCTGGCGCACGGCCTGACCCAATTGGTGCACGAGGTCACTAGGATACCAAGAAGGTCGGGCCAAGCACCTTCTCTGCTAGACCTTCTGCTGACGAGTGATCCGGACCGGTACAGTGTATCGGTGCGAGCCGCGTTAGGCAACTCTGACCACTGCCTGGTCTGTTCCACGGTGCCTATTATGGCGCCCCCACGACCCGTGCAGGGGAAGCGGCGTCTCTGGCACTACTCGTCAGCGGACTGGGATGGACTTCGTGACTATTTTGCGTCCATCCCGTGGGTTGAGCGCTGCTTTGAAGGTAAGAACCCATCGGATTGTGCTACTGCTGTCGCCGGTGAGATCGGTCTGGGTATGGAATACTATATCTCATACACCGATGTCACCGGTGACCGCGGGGTGCGCCCTTGGTTCGGGCGCGAGTGCGCGGAAGCTGTTGAACAAAAACAGTCTGCGTACCGCGCTTGGGTAAGGGCGCGCGCCACGCGCCATCCCAATCTGGGCCACTTCAAGGCAGCGTACAACAGAGCCACAAAGGTCTGTAGAAGGGCCTATGTCAGAGCGGATGCCCTGCGCATAGCGCGGCTTGGTCAAGAGCTAGTGATGCATCCCACGGGAAGCCGTGGCTACTGGCGACTGGCTAAAGCCGTGCAAGCCAACTTCTGTCAGCCTTCGCTGCCTCCGCTGCGTAACCCTGATGGATCCCTGGCCCATGAGTCGCAAGAGAAGGCAAATCTGCTGGCTAATCTCTTTGCGGCCAACTCCCGAATCGATGATTGTGGTACGCAGCCACCAACACTACCCGACAGTGACCACGCGATGCCTGATATCCATATCAGGCAACGCGATGTCCGTGCAGTGCTGCAATCACTCGATGTCCGGAAAGCCAGTGGTCCGGATGGTATTCCAGCGGTAGTTTTGAAAAAATGTGCAGCGGAGTTGTCTCCAATGCTTACGCGCCTGTACCGGCTATCCTACAGTTCGGGTACAGTGCCTTTGCCTTGGAAAGAGGCGAATGTTCAGCCGATTCCCAAGAAGGGGGATCGCTCGGAGCCAGCCAACTATCGACCCATAGCCGTCACCTCAGTGCTGTGCAAAGTGTTTGAGCACATAATTAACAAACAGCTCATGCGGCACCTAGAGGATCACTCCTTAATTAATGACCGGCAATATGGCTTCAGACCAAAACGGTCAACGGGTGATCTTCTAGCATACGTTACCCATCTTTGGGGTGAGGCTATGGACAAGCACGGCGAGTCACTGGCAATTAGTCTTGACATCGCCAAAGCTTTCGATAGAGTCTGGCACAAATCGCTTCTTTCTAAGCTACCTGCCTTTGGTCTGCCTTCTAGGCTGTGCAACTGGGTTGCTAGCTTCCTGCAGGGGCGCCGTATTCGCGTCCTTTGTGACGGACGAGCTTCAGAGTTTCTGCAGGTTAATGCTGGCGTGCCCCAGGGGTCCGTCTTATCACCCACTCTCTTTCTTCTGCATATCAACGACATGCTGTCTACCGGCAATGTTCATTGTTATGCAGACGATAGCACTTTCCATGGGAGTTATCATGGACATCCAGCGGCCAAGCAGTCAGATATCGCAGAGAAAAGGCTGCTTCTTGTCACTGAGCTTGACGGGGTCCTGAATCACATTTCTCAATGGGGCTCTGAGAACCTGGTTGAGTTCAATGCCAAGAAGACGCAGGCATGTGCGTTTACAGCAAAAGTATCTTCTTTCCTTCCCCTCCCCACTCTTCAGAGCACGCCACTGCCGCTGCAGGACAATCTCAATATCCTAGGTATGGATGTTCGCTGCAACCTAAATAACAAAAACTACATCGAAAGCATCATCAAAACAGCCTCACGAAAACTCGGAGTCCTGAACAGAGTGAGACGATTTTTCACGCCGGAGCAGCGGTGTCTTCTATACAAGACACAAATTCGCTCCTGTGTGGAGTACTGCTCGCATCTCTGGGATGGTTCAGCAAAGTACTTACTAGATGCTCTCGACAGGTTGCAGCGACGTGCGATCCGCATCATTGGGAATCCCGAGATCACGAACACCCTAGAACCTTTACAGCTGCGTAGAGATGTTGCGTCCATGGCTGTATTTTACCGTCTGTACCATGGGGAGTGTTCTGATGAGCTCTTCCAATTAGTCCCACCCTCCCCTTTCCTACACAGGACAACGCGTGCAGGTCTTAGATGTCATCCGCACACGGTGCAAAACATCCGATCAAGAACCAAGCGGTTCGGAGACTCTTTCCTCTGTCGCACCATTAAGGCCTGGAATTCATTACCAGCTCACGTGTTTCCTTCTTCCTACAGTCCCGGGTCCTTTAAGCGGGGCGTGAAAAAGCATATGATAAGGCCGTCAAGCTGAGTGTCACCATTGTCACACGGTATGTGTAAGTAATGGTGACCCTCTTTTCTGGGATTTTGCCTTCAGCTTACCATCAGGCAAGGCGAAGTCCAATTGACGTGTCCTATATAAAAAAAAAAAAAAAAAAAAAAAAAAAAAAAAACCTGTTCTTTTAAACTCTGAGAGTCTGGTCCATTGTTTAGTAAGTACACCGACTAGTAGGTGAGTTTGATTGTGGCCCCTAGGGTTTACCCGATACAGTCACTGTAAAAACCAAAATGGACAAATGTATAATTATATTTGGATGAAAATATCGAAAGTAGATGGATGTATGTTACTATGTTTGTTACTTAACTTTATCATACCACAAACATACATGAACAGAAATACATAAAAACAAAACCGCATAACAAGTTACTTAAAGCCGAGGTGCTTACATTAAGTTAATAGCAATATCCTCACTCTACCAGATAGTATATAAACTATATTTTTATATGTATCTACCATATGATGGCAGAACTAGGTTAGTAGGTAAGAGTAAGTTTTGCTAACAATAATAAAGTAGCTAATTTATATATTAACCTAACTACTGACAACGTTAGTAAATATTTTACATACGATTGGTTCAAGCAAATTCACATAATTCTACCAATATATGAAAATTATGGTGAAACTTTCCCCTATGGAGGGTAAACTAATATAAATAGAAAGAAGTGAGCCCATGTCTGTCTCCTCAATATTTAGTGTCTATTGATGGCATTGTAATAAAAATAAAAGTTTTCATAGTTTTGTGACTGACTTGGAATTTCTCTGAAGTTTATGACTAAACTTACCTGATAAACTAAATAGCTTAAGGATAGTGGTACTGGTTTACGCCAGTAGTCAAGTAGAGAGAAGATCAACAGTATTTGTGAAGTAGTGAAGGACTGCAACGGCATTATCGATATCTCTCTTTTTTACTTCTAAGGTAAATAGTTAATTTTTTATAATACTTTTGCAATATTAGAGGTTGCTAGGGTAGTGCAGTTACCAACTTCAACTCAAATGGACACTTCGTTTATAATAAAAGTAATTTGAAATTTAATGAGGAATCTAAAAAGTTAAAAGTTGGGACTGAATTTGATTGTTTGTATTTTCACTTAATTCAGGAATTAAAAATAATGGAAAGTCATATTTCGGTTGAGTTAGGAATTATATTGCAAACTCATTTTTTTTAGAAAAAAAATATATTTTGGGCGGTATTGGGATGAATAGAACGACCTTGTCAAATAGTCTATTGTGGCACTCCGGGAATGCCGGTAGAAGTGAAAACAGTATTATAAAAAGTAAAAAGTATTTGACTTCAAAGAAATTTTCACTTCCAAGAGATATCACATGTTAATTATCACAATTTGTCAAATTGAAACTGGCTGTAGAAATAGAATAAAAAATTAATTTCGTTGTATCGTCATGACATGAGGATCGACCATGCCCATTTCTATTTGAATTAGACGTGACGTACAGAATTAGACGATGAAGTGATTTCATGTTTTGCCTTGACTCAGTCAAGACTCTGAATTAAATCCCGGGATAAGTCATTGGCAACATCGGAATCGCCAGACGAGGAAAACAAGTGATTCTATAATTTAAATTTTTATTTTACGAAAACAACCCAAATCTATATAAAGTTTTAACTTCAAAACTTGATCCTCGTTATCACTCGGCCTATCGATATACTGAACTCAAAAGTCACATCACTAGCAGCATTCTGGCAGCTTTAAGTGAACATTTGGTCCGGCCCCAACCTCTCCACTTACATCTACAATTCGAAACGTATGAATAAACATTTGTAAAAAACGCCCCACTTTTAGGCTTTGAATGTGCACACTTGTGATTCTAGAATGAGCATTGGAGCAGTAACGAGTTGTACTACGTTAGAAAATTACGTGATATTTTTTTGTGAGCTTGTTTCGTATTTGAAGTACCTTTTGAATTAATTTTATGACAAGATCATTCATTTTTGATTTCTTTTATACTTCAATTCTTTGTAATTATTTTGTTATGCTAGTCGTATAGCGAGGTTCGTGTCGGTTTTTATTATGAATGTGGAAGTTTGTGAAGAAGTCCACTTGAGCAGTTCGACTGCGGAAGAACCACCGCCCTACAGAATACCACAGCCATAATAACTTCGAGTTGTGTTCCCAGCGGTGAGTAGAGTAGCCAGAGCTCACTGGAAAGTTTGTGTTGTCAGTGGGAAGACTAAAGACTGCTTTGTCTTCTACACTGAAACTCTGTACTTACAGGGTTGACAGCACGAGTGTGACTTCTTTGGTGTAACACACGTCCATTGGCCACGGTAACCATGTTCTATCTAGTGGGCCGTGTGCTTGTCTGCCACCCAAGTGGTATATAAATAAAAATACTTTCAGATGACTAAACGAATCTAGTGATCACTTTTTATCCTTGGAATAGGGTTCTCATGAGTTTATAATATAGAGTCAGAATTTTATAGAAGTGGAGCCAATAGCTAGTATGTATGTGCGAGTATGAGCGATGTAGGACTGACACCCAACCTTCCAATCCCGAGAGAAAAACCTTCACCAAAGTCACATCCATAAATCAGTAGGAGCATTGCTTGCAGGTGAAGTTGGCTTGGGCCCAAAGGTCTTCATATACCCATTTCTGTAAAACAAATTGTGGAAAGGTCCTCTCACAGTGTAGACTGCTGCTGAAGAAGAAAACGCCTATACTAAGACTGCCACACAAGACACCGTATAATATGCCGCAGTACTTAATATCCAATGCATTATTCAGTCAGGTACTGAAGCGATCCTGCTAACAGTGTCGTGTGTTGTACAACCGACACAATGTGTGCAGTGTGGGGCACATACTACATACACCGTTTATTAAATCGGTGTCACTTGTTTGTAACAGCTTAGTGTTGATAGTTGCTGAAGTTAGAAATGGCTAGTCGAAGTTCTGATCTTTGCTTTATAACTGCAGTTTCACAGTTTCGAAGAGTATTTGTAGTAGATTTTTATAGTTTTCGGGACTTTTTTTTGTTAATGCAGACAACATATGCATCGCTATTAATTTAATTTCGATCACTAATAATTTAAACAGAATATTCGATTTCTAAATAACGTATTAAAAACCTTCATTGTATATGAGGTTAAAATAACTTATTCAACTGTGAAAAATTCTTGTTACACTGAAACTTGATTTTTAAATTATTATAAACATTTCATCACCTTTAAGTACTTTTTTAAAACTAACCGAACATGGAAATTAAGAATTTAGAAATTATGTTTTGTTTTTCAGTTTCATATTTGAAATTGTTATTTTGTATATTGCTAGAATCATGTATCGCAAATTTGCAGAACCTTAACACATTTAGAAGCAATCTTTACATTTTTTCTTTTTTTTTATACCACTTAGGTGGCAGACAAGCACACGACCCACCTGATGGAAAGTGGTTACCGTAGCCTATGGAGGTTTGAAACAACAGAGGAGTCACAGTCGCGCTGCCAAACCTGTAAGTACAGAGTTTCTGTGCCGTCAGTGTAGAAGATAAAGCAGAACAAGCCTTTATTCTTCCCAATGACAGCACAAATTCTCCAGTGAGCGCTGGCTACCCTACTCACCGCTGGGAACACTACACACAGTTATTATAGCCGCGGTATTCTGTAGGCGGAGGTACTTCCCCAGTCGGACTGCTCAATTGGGCGGAGATACTGCCGTGTCCTACCTTCTAGTAGTACATTGAATAAAACAATTGATGTATAAATTATTTACTACGAACTGTACTATAAATTAGAATATTTGCAAAGCTAGATATTATCATAAATTAATATCATCTATCTGCCTAAATCTCTGCTAGATTACAGGTCCACAAGCCACATAGCAAAATCTATTTATCTAGATCATACGGTATCCCCTGAATGCAATTTTACCCAAACAAGAGTGGCGTGGCCATGTTACTCTAAGCCGTGCAAGGCGAGAATTTCTAAAGGCATTCGATGAAGTTTTAAATTAAATTTTCATGAACCTAGTTCAAAGCCGCTGAATTTACATGTGTTGTAGACAGAAAATTATAAAAGTGACGCTGTGGACACGACTGTGTGTTTTTACCCGACTGATAATAAGGGTTAATGTTTTTCGCCTGTGTCTTGTATGTATGTTTGTAATTTTCTTCATTGCATTACATTATTCCTCAATTAATATTTATCGTTAGAATTCGCTCCTGTGTAGAATACTGCTCGCATCTCTGGGATGGTTCAGCAAAGTACTTACTAGATGCTCTCGACAGGTTGCAGCGACGTGCGTTCCGCATCATTGGGAATCCCGAGGTCACGAACACCCTTAGAACCTTTACAGATGCGTAGAGATGTTACGTCAATGGCTGTATTTTACCGTCTGTACCATGGGGAGTGTTCTGATGAGCTCTTCCAATTAGTCCCACCCTCCCCTTTCCTACACAGGACAACACGTGCAGGTCTTAGATGTCATCCGCACATGGTGCAGAACATCCGATCAAGAACCAAGCGGTTCGGAGACTCTTTCCTCTGTCGCACCATTAAGGCCTGGAATTCATTACCAGCTCACATGTTTCCTTCTTCCTACAGTCCCGGGACCTTTAAGCGGGGCGTGAAAAAGCATATGATGAGGCCGTCAAGCTGAGTGTCACCATTGTCGCACGGTATGTGTAAGTAATGGTGACCCTCTTTTCTGGGACTTTGCCTTCAGCTTAACATCAGGCAAGGCGAAGTCTAATTGACGTGTTCTATACATATAAAAAAAAAAGTGTATTCAGATAGGTGTCGCGAAAAAAACGCCAACATGGCCGTTGTAATACGCTATAGTTGAATGATGGAAAAAATAAAAACACACATACATACATACACATAATCACACCTTTATCCCCGGAGGGTTAGGCAGAGGTGAATTAATATCCACATGTCACCAATAATTGTATTTGGTCCCACGTAATAGGGTGCTGTAATGTAATGATCCTATTGCTGTCTTCCGGGCATAATTGTTGACTCGAGTCTTGTATCTGTGCCTGAGTCTGAGCTATTATATTTATCTCATATTACACAGCCTTATCCCTTAAAATTAATTGTATACTAGAATAAAATGGGTTTCAAATTAAAGGTCTTTTTTATATCACTTAGGTGGCAGACAAGCACACGGCCCACCTTATGGAAAGTGGTTACAGTGGCTTGTGGACGTATGCAACACCAGGGGTTATCACTAGGCCAGTCTTATCCCTTAAAATTAATTTTATACTAGAATACATCATACTTAAGCTAATTATAAAAAAATATATATATACCAGCTGATCCTGACAAGATCGAAACAAGCTTGATAGCAGACCATTAATTTTCTTTCGGTTTATGACTGCCACTTACACTATCAAACTTGTTTTGATCTTATCAGCATCAGTCGTTTTTTATTTTTAATAAAAAAAAATTACAATACATGATGCATGTATCGGAAATTAATGATGTATTTTCAGGGTTCAAGTCAACCCCGCCTGCTAACTGCTGGAACCGCTGAGAAAAAACATGGTTTTAATTTTGTGGTGATAGCCTCTTCTGTAGAACACTGGAAATACAAATAGGGAATAAAGAATTCTGATTATGGATGCAGATAGGATTAGCATCTTGAAGGATTATGAGTAATATGTAAATATTATTACTCCAACCAATATACATTTTTATCCAAAGTATGCCTGGAAGAAATTGTGTAAAGCGATAAGGCCGCCCTTTGTACTGCTCTTGTCTTCTCAATTCAAAATAAAGGAAGACATTCACGACATTAACACCCGACACAAAAAGAGACTACACCTACCGCCTTCGAAAATAAAAATGCTGAATGAAAGTCCGTATTATATGGCAGTTAGAATATTTAATAAACTCCCAAACCATGTCAAACTACAGGGAAGTATGACACTCTTCACTAACCAGCTTAGAACATATTTAATAGGAAAATGCTACTGTTCAACAAATGAGTATTTAGAAGATAAGTAAACTATGACATTAAGAACCAAGATATTAAATTTTGTATAATTTGACATTCTAGCTTTGTTTATGAGCATTTATTGACATTATAATTATTGTATATTGACATTTAATAAAATTTGTTTAATTTTTTTTATTTGAATTTGACATATTTCTTTTGTTCTGTGTTTAATTTAACATTTGATATGTGTTATATGAATTAGAGTACTTATAAATAAACCTATATTCAGAATGCAAATATTTGATTACATAACGGATTTAATTTAATTTAACTATGTCCAAATTATAATTATTATTGTACCTGCCTAGTTCAATAAAGAAAATATGTGACCTAAATGTTGCAATGCCTGGAAAAGGCGCTAAATTAGTACTTAATACTGACATATACATTTTAAGATCTATGTACACTTGGTAAGCAATAAATGATTTGATTTCTGTAACATGAATATTGTAATTGGCGTACAATAAAGAATATAATAAATAAATAAATAATATGATTTGGTGTTGACTCCTTAAACACTAAGCTACCGACCTTTCAATCTTTCTGTCTTTCCTTCTTTCTAGATCAATACAAGTAGAAATATTTGTGATACAAAATATATTAGCAATAAACTACAATCCACATGTTTCAACATTCAATCGCAAAACCAAAGACGTTTTACCCAATTTAATAGTACGAATCACAGAGGTATTCGCGACGTGCACACGATAGTTAAACACTTTGCAGAACTGATAAGACGGTGGTATGTAAGTGCTATCCGCGTGTAGCCATCCTAAGTTTTGTACGTGAGCAGACAACTAATGCACATATTAACTTGTTCATGTTGAAAACTTATTCGTAAGTCGTTAATCTTCGTCATATTGTTGTCAGGGAAGCAGGGTTTTGCTAGTCACGAATAATCCTAATAGTCGAAACGCCGTCGTCCATTTTGAAACAAGCGTTATATTACCATTGAGAAGCGAGGCCTTGGTGAACTCTGTGCCGTAGCAGTAGAGCTTTCAACTGCTAAATTCATGAGTTTATTTCACGTTCAGAACAATGACCATTTAATAAAATACATACATAAATACATATAATCACGCCTTTATCCCTGCAGGGTTAGGCCGAGGTGAATTAGCCCCCACATTTCACCAATAATTCTATTCGGTCCTACGTAATAGGGGGTGAGCTTATTACCGTATTTCGGGCACTAATGTTGACTTGAGCCATGCATCTGAGGCTGAGTCTGGGCTGTATATATCTGTCTGATGTTAAACAGCGTTATCCCTTAGTTACCTTGTACGACACCGCATGGGAAGAGATGGGAAGAGAAATATTCCGTTTATTTTGATACTGATGTGAGTGACCATGATAGTTTAAATACCTATAATTCTACTCTGCCGGAAATCACGCGTCATTTAAGAATATAATACAAGCAAAAGCTCACCTAGCTATTATATATTTATAGGGCTAACCCTTAGGATTATTATTAACTAGATGACCCACCCCAGCATATTCAGAAACCTCATATTACCTATTTGAACGCAGGTATTTCGTTAGTTTTAATTATTGTGATGGAATCTGCCGGATTTGTTGACATTTATGATCACTGCTCCGTTCCCTTAAGTAATAACGTGATCATAATAACATAAAACCTTCGCCGATAAACGGACTATTCAATACAAAAAGAATTTTTCAAATCAAATCAGTAGTTTCTGAGATTTACGCGTTAAAACAAATAAACAATTTCAGCTTTATAATATTATTATAGAAAAAGTAAGACTCCTACGTGCTACATAAACCACGCTAAACCGTCTACCTCCGTTTCCATATGAACTTCTTAGGCTTTCATTACATGTAGTTGAAGCTCTAAAAGGTCCGATAACTCCCCATTTGCGGGTACGAGTTGGGGATTCTGTAGTCCCCACACCCGAGGAGAGGGTCAGATCGTGAGAGATGGCCCTGAGTCGGCCGGGGTGCGAGGGATATGTCTGTCGACCTCACCTTCGGCAACCAAACGGCGTGCGTTTTGGTCGTTGCGATTTCGACATACGCTCTTCCACCAGCTCTGGTCTGGGGTGGGAGGTATCCGTGGGGACTTTGCACGCACGTAAAAAAATGGTCCGAAAACTGGTCTACTATAGCCAGTGGCTTGTGAAGGTCAATGGCAATCACTTCATGGAAAATATTGAAGTTCAGCTATTTCGGAGTTCGACTGGAAGCCGACACCAACTGAGTTTTTAAGAAGGCTCAAAGCAAGATGTTGTCTGGACTTTATTAGGTTTTAAACTATCATGGCATAACATTATATTGTTCTAAATTTCCGATATTTCGGATCGCCGTTGCAAGCGCCATGATCATGGAATAACTGGAGTATTGACAGTGAACAGTGAAAAAGTTTTTTAGGAATAAATATATCGATCTATTCTCTTACGACTTTCTTTTACTACGCGTATCTGCACGTGGTATTGCAGATACGCTTAGTAAAAGAAACTCGTAAGAGGTGTTACTGACTGCCCTGATATGTTCCTTGATTCGGTATGTAACCGTTCTTTTCGTTTGTCCTATATAAGAACTGCCACAGCTACAGTCAATCTTGTACACTCCCGGAATGTCCAGTAGAGAGCCATCTATGGGTGGGCATGCATTGCGACAGCTTTTTAAAAGGAGTGAAGATAGTTTTGACAGAAAACTTTAATACTAATTGCTTATATTACTATCTTACATTTCTTTCATTCCATTTTTCATCGCTTTTATTTGATAAAAAGTCTGTTTATTGCCTTTAATAAAAATGCAGTACACTTCATACCTACTTTCGCAGCATTAAAGTATTAAGTAGGTATTATCTTCGTAATGTAATTTTGAACATAAACTCAAGCTGTTTATAAAATACGACGGTGCCGTGCGAAGCGTTACATAGCTTTTAATATTGGGTAAATAAATAGGTTCTTTGTTAACTTATTATGAATCGCGCCACCGTGGGGCGTCGTTGAAATATTGAGGGGAGTATGGTGACAACGATTCACAGCTGAACCCCTCATAATTAACTCACATTTTGATCCTTTATGCAATCATGAAGAATCACATCGGGAGCGTTGAGACTCCGATTCGGTATATAAATGGTGCCGATTACAGATTCGCCTTCTACATATCCTAGGACTTGTTTGTAGCAATTAGGCCTTGGGCAGATAAGACTAGACTAATATATCGATTGAAATTTTAAGCATGTAGTGTGTTGACTATTCAAAATCGTTTTAGGTAGAAAAAATTTAATCGGTCAGGTGGGATTTGAACCCGCGATCTATCCCTCACGGGGGAACGCTCTGACCACTAAGCTACCGAACCTTCGCCTGAAACCATCCAAATTCTTCTGTACCATCCAAATTTTTCTAAACATATATCTGTCTTACGGCGACTGTGGGCCATCTACCGAATTCCGCCTGGACCGTTTAAAGATTTTCTATCTTAATTGATTTAGCACACATTATCATTTCAGTTTTATATAAGTCATTTTTATCTCCAGTTAACCAAGTTATAAATATGTTTCTTAATCTAGCTCTGTCTATAAAATTTATACAAGCACCTAATAAATAGCCTTTGAAGAGGTAGGGAGAGAATTTGAAAAAGGAAATGATAGAATGTGCGTACACTGTATTGTCAATTTATGTTTTAAATTTAGCCGTCATAAGCAAGATAAATTACTGTACACAAAACATAAGATACACACAAAGGATACGTACGTTATGATGAAAGTTGTACAATGGGCGGTCTTATCGCGGTCTGCGATCTCTTCCATACAACCAGTGTATGCTCTATATTGCTAGAACAGTTAACCACTATAAAATGAAAAAATAAAATCAAACATTAATATCACAACCACAGTACCGGATGAACCGAAATGAAGTCACTGGTTCCCGGCAAAGTAGAATTTGGACCACCCCATCTCTTCCCATGCGGTGTCGTACAAGGCGACTTAGGTATGGGTCTGTTTAACATCAGCCCAGACTCAGCCTCAGATGCATGGCTTGATTCAACAATAGTGCCCGGAAGACGGCAATAGGCTTGCAAGGTTGCCTGGAAGAAATCGCTTCAGCGATAAGGCCGCCCATTGTACATTGAACTGTATACATGCTACCTACTTGTCCTATTGTAAATCTGTTGGTGTACAATAAAGAATTATCTATCTATCTATAGGTTCACCACCTATTACGTGGGACTGAATTCAATGATTGGTGAAATGTGGGTGTTAATTCACCTCCCATCCATAGATGGATACTTCATTTCTATTAAATTTTACATTATTTTTATTGACATAATTTATATGATTTTTCTTGGTGACATTACTTTTTATTGACACTGCTTGCATTTATAACATTATAATAATTCTATTCAATTTTATATTACTTATTTACTTTGACATAATTTATTTGAATTGATGTATAAATATTCCTGAAATTAATTTTCTATTGAGACGGCTTGGAATTGTAATAATTCAATTTAATTTTATCTTAATCTCATCAATTTAAATTAATCTTATTTATTTTGACATAATTTATTTGTATTGATCTATTCGAAATTGAAACCTGTACTTAATAATCTGTAAACCACATGTGGTAGGACATAGCGTACATAACATAATTTATAAGACCTTTATACCTAACCTATGATCCACAGAATAAATATATTGATTATGATTATGATTATGATAACCAATTGTGGCTGGTATGAGGTCTTCAAGTTTTATGTTTTTTGTGTTTTTATTTCTATTTTTTAATTATGTCTTTATTCTAAATTGTGTATATATATGTAATGTGCGTTGTGTTGTGCAGTTAAAAATACATTTTCTTTCTTTCTTTCTTTCTCTGCTCTGCGTGATTATATGTATATGTGTATAAATGTACAATCACAACACATTTTTATTTATAGACATTTCTTTTCTTCTTCTTATTAATCTTAGCGTTAATCCCAGTCGCATTCGAAGCTTCACATCGGAGTCTGGGGTCCGCTTCACCAGTCTAACTGCGGATTTGGCTGAACTTCGATATTTTGCCTCCACAATCCAGAGGCGATATCGAAGCATTGCAGCTAGACCAGTTCTTGGACTTCTTGGGGCTCCAACTACCCGTAACGACTGCCATTGATGGTGGTGAGACACAACCGGAACAGGAGGTAGGACACGGCGGTATTTCCGCCCAAGCAGTCCGACTGGGGAAGTCCCTCCGCCCTACAGAATACCGCGGCTATAATAATTTCGTTGTGTTGCCAGCGGTGAGTAGGATGGCCAGAGCTCACTGGAGAATTTGTGCAGTCAGTGGGAAGACTAAAGGCTTGTCCTGCTTTGTCTTCTACACTGACGGCACAGAAACTCTGTACTTACAGGGTTGGCAGCGCGACTGTGCCTCCTCTCCTTCGCCGGTGAAATATCAAACCTCATTCCCTTTTAAAAAAAGGTTTAGATCGTATAACCTTATATTTATCACCTAACTTGTCCGTATAATGCGGTAACGGTATGGTCCACCTATTCCGGAGCAACAGTCTCTAATAAAAACTCTCCGGGCTGAAGTTTGGAGCCCCTGCGTGACCCTACGATTAATGAAACTCGATATGGTCTTACCTGGTATACTTAAAGTTACCTTTCGTGAAGGTATCGTGCGGTGGGGTGAGCTTTAATTTGATTTATGATGGACAATGTTTTTTGTTGGAGGAAGATTTTATTTTTAGTTGCTTAAGATGCATGTTTAAATTAAATAATGAAATGGTAACATACTAATTATTGAATAACTAAATAAAAAAAAAAAACTAAACTAAATAAAAAACTGCGTGAAATGTAGTATACTATGCAGAATATACGAGCAAGAACCAAATGGTTCGGAAACTCTTTTCTTTGCCGCACCACCAAGACCTGAAATTCATTACCAGCACACGTGTTTCCTTCTTCCTACAATCCCGGGTCTTTTAAGCGGGTTGTGAAAAAGCATCTGATGAGGCCGTCAAGCTGAGTGCCACCATTGTAACATTACTTAGTGTCTGTAATGGTGATCCTCTTTTCTGAGACTTTGCCTGAAGCTTATGATCAGGCGAGTTTAAGTTGGCGTATCCTAGATAAAAAAAAGAAAAATAAACATGAATTTACGGTTATTTAGAGGGAATGTCTACTGCATGTGTATCAGAATATATAATAATCATCCATTAAGTTTGACTTACCTACGTATGACATTATTTAAGAAAATAATATTTTACATGTTATTAAACAAAGTGTATTACAATATTAATGATTTCTTGGACGATACAATAACATTTAACAATACCTTTTAAAGTAATTATTGGTTATATATGACTTTTAGATGCTTGTCGAAGTTATGTGTATATTTATCGCAGGTTTATAAGTGCCCGGTTAATGGCAATAGGCTCGCCACCTATTACACTGGGACCTAAACATAAACTGGCGAAATGTGAGTGCTAGCACCTCTGCCTACCCCTTCGGGGATATAGGCGTGTCATGTGTCATGTCATGTCATGTCATGTCATGTAAGTATAACCTGAAAATGTGAGGAAACAAAGCATTTTATAATATCTCTTGTACCATATTCTAGCAAATAAACTATTTCAATTGAATTAAGAATTATAATGATAAATTTTATTTAAGATAACA
Source organism: Eilema griseolum (assembly GCA_963662185.1). Taxonomy (NCBI): domain Eukaryota; kingdom Metazoa; phylum Arthropoda; class Insecta; order Lepidoptera; family Erebidae; genus Eilema; species Eilema griseolum. The sequence continues at coordinate 3,259,382 of OY759229.1, read as the reverse complement.
GATATAACAAAAATTTTCAAATGAAAAAAATACTTTGTTACATTTGTTGTTACATTTTTGCACTGCGGTTTATTTCTCTTACTATACAGCCCCTGCCTAAAACAGGAACTCAATCATAAAAAAGCTTATATATACTATCAGATTATATTATGAACTATCACTGTACCAAATTTCAACTAGATCCGTTCAGCCGTTTGAACATGATTGTGAACAGACACCCAAACATCCAAACATCTTTTCTTTCTTTACTCACAAACTTCACCACCATTCACATTCATAATATAGTACACTAGTTAATTTCCATGGTACCACTCGCGTACATATCCTTTTTCAAGGTCTAATCTACCCCTATACGAAATTTCATCAAAATCGATTCATCGGTTTAGTCGGAAAACGTAGCATAATTGACATTGAGTTACTTTCACATTTAAAGTACGGATATGGATTAATACTGAAAATTTTCATTCAATTTGAAATAATCATAGTACCTAATAATATCTCACCCTATGGTCGGCGTATCATAAAAACATAACACCCTGTTATTTCATAAATTGATTGCTGTTCTCGTGACTTACAGCCACACATGACCGATACAATAGACCTGTTGACCTAAATACATCATCAATGTCACGGCCACCCGCTCGCGTAACACTAACCAAATTATACAGTAATTTCAGATTATTACAAGATTATGAAACTTTTACAGAATAATGATGTATTGTATTATTATATCACAATCTTATCGCGATCTACCGCTGTCTAACTTCACCTACATTTATTAAGGTCGTTTTTGGAATTACTTAGGTGATATTATTATTAATATTTTTTTTTAACATTCCACACAACGCTATTTAGACCCATGGTAAGTAATAATTAGCTTGTGTTATAGAATCTAGAATACGGATAAATATACCTTAATTCTTTTATTTTTTTATATACCTCCGTGGCGTAGCGGTAGAGCATTCGACTGCTATGCAGGGGGCGCGGGTTCGATTCCCGCTCAGTGCAAATATTTGTATTAATGAATATATATATTTGCATTGGTCTGGGTGTTTCTATGTATAATATGTATGTATTTACAAAAAAAAAAAAAAGTATCTAAGTATGTTTATCCGCATTCTAGATCCCATAACACAAGCTAGTTAAGCATAGCTTAACCATGGGTCTAGATAGCGTTGTGTAGAATGTCGTGGAATATATATTTATTATATTTATACATAATATAAATAAAATTCGCCGCGTGGTGTCCGGTAGAGTAGAATTAGGGCCACCCCATCTCTTTCCATGCGGTGTCGTACAAGGCGACTAAGGGATAGGGCTGTTTAACATCAGACAGATATATATACAGTCCAGACTCAGCTTCGGATGCATGCCTCGAGTCAACAATAGTGCCCGGAATACGGTAATAGGCTCACCCCCTATTACCGAATACAATTATTGGTGAAATGTGGGTGTTAATTCACCTCTGCCTAACCCTCCAGGGATAAAGGTGTGATTATATATATGTATGTTTATATGTATAAATAGAAACACCCAGTCCAATTTCAATACCTATTTTCATGCATACAAATATTAACACTGAGATGGAATCGAACCCGCGCCTACTGCGGAACGGTCGCGTTCACTACCGCCACGACACAGAGGCTGTCAATATTAACATTAAACAATGTTTGGGTACAATATTACTAACTACCTTTAAGCCTATCAGTAGTTTGACTGCTTTAGGGGTCTTCAGGTGGCTTTCAGGGGTCATGGTTGTCACCACAAAAGGTACTTTTTTACATCACTTAGGTGGCAGACAAGCACACGGCCCACCTGACGGAAAGTGGTAACCGTGGCCTATGGACGTGTGCAAAACCAAGGGAGTCACACTCGCGCTGCCAACCCTGTAAGCACAGAGAGTTTCTGTGCCGTCAGTGTAAAAGGCAAAGCATGACACCACTTTGGGGTGTCCATGGACACCTTCCTACTCCATCATCAGATTACTCATTGCCATCCAAATGGTGTTTGCAGAATTTCTTCAATATTGGTTGACGATATCTGCATCAAAATCGAGTTACAAAATTTAAACCGAACAAACATAGTCGCACACACACATGCATACTTGAAATACATTGCAAGAAAAAAAAAGCTTGAAGAAAAATAGATCCCGAAAAATTATGAACTTTCATCGTTTTTGAAGTCGGTTAAAAAGGTTTTTGTCGGCAACACACCCCTTCAGTTTAAAGAGCGCAAACTGCGTGAGTTTGCGTTCGCCGACCCTGCCGCTCACTTCCCCTGTACCCCTCATAGTTGACCTGCGCAAGTACTGCAGTAAGAAATAAAAAGATTATAGTTTGGGTACCAACATCCTTGAGGCCCAAGCCAATACCGGAAGAGAATCTGGCGCAGGATTTCCTCTCAAGGTTGAAGGTGGCCTTCAACCCTGCGCCAGATTTTCCACCATCAGTTGCTAGTGGAAAAGACGACATCTATAATTATATTAGAAGAGTTTTTTGTTGGAAAACGAACTATTCAAATGAAAAAATCGGTTGTGATGAATAGTCCGTTTATCGATTAAGGTTTTAGCCTATATCATTACGCTACTATTTAAGGGACTGGAAATGATGATCATAAATATTAACAAATCCGACAGATTTCCACACATTTTTTTTATACCACTTAGGTGGCAGACAAGCACACGGCACACCTGGTGGGAAGTGGTTACCGTGGCCTATGGACGTATGCAACATCAGAGGTTATCACGAGGCCAGCCTTATCCCTTAAAATTAATTGTATACAAGAATACAATGGGTTTCAAATTAAAAAGGTTTTCACGAGGATTTCAAAGTGGTACATCATACTTAATAATATTATTAAAAAAAAAAACCAGCTGATCCTGACAAGATCGAAACAAGTTTGATAGTAGACCATTCATTTTCTTTCGGTTTATGATTGGCACTTACTCTATCAAACTTACCGCACAGTGCGCACCGTCTCAGTTTGCAATGTGTGAGGATGAATTCATAATAATCTCGTGTTATGTTCCCGGTAGCGAGTAGGGCTCACTGGAGGGATTCACCTGTCCATTTTCCACGGTGGTCACTTATCATTGGGCCGTGTGCTTGTTTGCCACCTAAGTGATATATAAAAAAAAAGTCAAATTTGAAATCTCATGTACTTATCAGTCAAACGCTGTACCACTACGTTATACAGTTTACGCTACGCTACGCTACGCTACGCTACGCTACGCTACGCTACGCTAGTGCAGGTACTCACTACTAGCAAGTAAGCCATTTTTTAACGTGCGCAAAATCCCTACGGATACCCCCCACCGGAGCCGGTGGAAGAAGTTATGTCGGACTCGAACCGACCAAAACGCACGCCGCCTGTGGGTCGTTTTTGGTTGCCGAAGGTGAGGTTATGTTATGACGGTGGTGTTGCATACGTCCATAGGCCACATTAACCACTTCCCATCAGGTGGGCCGTGTGCTTGTCTGCCACCTAAGTTATATCTAAAAAAAACGGTTAACAGGCATATCTCTCGCACCCCGGCCGATCCAGGACCATCTCTCTCGAACTAGATCTCTTCTCGGGTGTGGTGACCACAGAGTTCCCAACTCGTCCCCGGAAATGGGGAGGCTCGCACTGCCGCAGCCTGCTTCTGCCAGAGTGACAGGTGGCTTCACCCTCATGGTGGCCTGCGCTCATGGGGGGCGGAGGTCTTTCATCAACCTAGCAAGTAAGAATGAAAACTGAAGTGCACTGAATTGAGATTCTTATAAATAAAATCATGTCCATATTTATGTGTGTTAGTTATATGAAACTGTTCTTCTGCGGATACTCACTACTAGCAAGATGACTGACATGTATCGAGATTCTTGTAAAAGTAATAATGCCCATGAGTGTGTGCGCCTTCGTTTCTTATACGAAACTATGCTTCTGTATAATCACTATTTTGTCCCCGGAACTTGAACAAACGAACCTTTCCCAGTGTGCCAAGTAATCAAGAGAAAGTTGGCGGAACATCTCCGGTCAAGTTCAGTAATTTAGTTACTAATGAAATCTGAAAGCTATGGCCTGTTAGTCCTGGTTACTTAGCTAATTACAAATATTTACGTCGGTTTTCCTTTACCGAAAGTTTGTTAATTGTTAGACATAAATATTATTTTGCTTGATAGTTTTGGATGCGTTAGTTTATTTGGTAAGTATTGTTCAGAGACGATTGAATATACAGGATGTTATAGAATTTATTCGTTATAGAACATACAACGTTTAAATATGACCATACACTATCATGGTCACTCACATTAGTATTAGAAATATCGGGATATTTAGCATGTTGTATTGTTTAGAGCCTTCGATATTTTTATGCTGTTGGAAGCACCATGATCACGGATATTGGAAACTTGAAACAATACTAATGTGAGTGACCATGATAGTGTGTGGTCATATTTAAGGGTCGTTAAAAATGTCTGATAACGTGAATAAATTAACGATACCAGAACTTTTGTAGGTGCATACAAAATTTCTGGCATCGTTAATTTTTATTCAATATTTTTTTTAAATTAAATAATGTTGATGGTATTAAGTTTAGTTAGGTTAACGGCTGTGGAGTCAGACTTGCAATCGTGTATCCCGGGTTCAAATCTTGCCTATTATAGTACTGATGCTTGCAACCAATGAAGCAGTTACCAGCCTTTTAGCTAAACTAGAGGGTTTGGGGATTTATCCTATAAAGTTACTAATGTACTGTTAAATAACGATGATAAATTCTAGTTATTAGGATTATCATAATTAAAAATATTGAGTTCATTTTTTTATATCACTTAGGTGGCAGACAAGCCCACGGCCCACTTGATGTAAAGTGGTTACTATGGCATAAAGATGTAAGCAGCACCAGAAGCGTTGCACTCGTGCTGTTTATCCTGAAGAAAACTTCTAATGCCCTTCTTGAATAACCCCATATTGTGGTCATATTCCTATCTATGAGATACGATTGAAACTTTACATAGAATTTTATAAGTATGAAAAAGCACAACCGTATCTCCTTTGTCAACTGTACATTAGACACACACACACGCACACATATACACACTTACACACATATACAGCTCATTCTATATACATTTTATATACGTGCGAAAAAAAATCCACTGATACCTCCCCTCCGAAGCTGATAGGAGAGGTTATGACGGACTCGAACCGACTGAAACGCACGGCGCCTGTGGGTCATTGTTCGTTGCTGAAGGTGAGGTTGACAAGCATATCCCTCGTACCCTAGATGACCCAGAGATATCTCTATCGATCTGGTCCTTCTCGGGTGCGGGCACCACTGGCGCCCCCCTTCCTACATACTAATAGGTCCACATTGTCATTAAAACTTGAATTGAATATTATGGTGATAAAAAAATGTCTGGAAACAGGAAGTCTCAATTCAATAATGAAACGGTAGATGTCGCCATTCGCAAAGACTTAACACAGTAATTAGTACACCTTTCGTTTCCGTCTAACCTAAGAAGAAACAAACTTTATATTGCAGTCATAACAACTACCATATCCCACCTAAAGTATGAAAAAAAAACTTTCAGAACTGCATAGAAATGTTTGTAAAAACGCTTCATCGTAGCGCTTGGCAATCATATTTCGATACTCGTTCTAACGAAAATAGTGTCTATTCATATGGTGTTAAAGTTGTTTGGACATGCACGATTAGTTTGGTTTTCTGTCATAAAAGAACAGTGGTGCTTTGTAATGAAAGTTTCCTTTCTTAGACAAAGGAAGAATATTCTTGGTGATATATATTATGAGTGTTATTATGAAACATGACTTGATGTATGAGTTCGTCAACAAATAAACAAGTCTTAAATTGCTGTCTCTATTTCGACGTGAAGAGGTCTTACTTTTATTAAGTGAAAGCCTGATAAAAATAACTTATAGCAATGCAATTTGTAGGAAGTAGGACACGACGGTATTCCTATCCTAATTGAGCAGTCTGACTGGAGAAGTACCTGCGCCCTACAGAATACCACGGCTATAATAATCTCGTGCACTTGTGAGTTTTTGTTCTGTCAGTGGCAAGATCAAAGTCTCGTTCTGTTTTGTCGTCTGCACTGACAGCACATAAACTCTTTTCGTACAGAGTCGGTACGTGTGACTCTCTTGATGTTGCACACGTTCATAGGCCACAGTAACCACTTTCCATGAGGTAGAACGTGTGCTTGTCTGCTAAATAAAATTTACTAGATATTTTAGGATTCGTCTTTTAGTCATGACTCCATTTTCTGCAGCACCAGTGGCGCTAGACTCGTGCTGCCGACCCTAGTGTTCTTCAGTTCTCCAAGAAGGTCATAGCTCGTGAGCTACTTATTAGAAGTAGACAAATGAGGTATCATTAGAAGCATCTTAGTCGTCTACTGGTTTTTTTTATACGTGCGCAAAATCCCCACGGATAACTCCCTACCGGAGCCGGTGGAGGGCGGTTCGGAACTCAGCTAGTCGTCCACTGGTTATAGCTCTAGCAGTCATAAAGTTCTGTGTTAAAAAATAAACAATGTAAGTGATAAATGAGCTTAAAACTAAGATCCGACTCCTGAAAAAGCCCGTTTTAAAAAGTAAAAAACAAGAATATATCAAGGATGGCCGTGGTCGTATGCCACTTGGGCCTATAATGTATTGTTTTGTCAGTGGTTTACGACCACGGCTATCCTTAATATTTTTTGCTTTGTACTTTTAAAGCGTGATTTTTCAGTAGGTAGTCGTGTTTTAGTTTTAATCTTTTTTTTTTGCCATTATCCGTTTGCGTACCTACCAAACCAAATCCAAAGCATTCTAGTTTTAGAACAAAAAGCTATTCTAGCGAACGCTGTCATTGTTGTATTAGCAACAATGAGGTGTATTGTTAATAACCGATCAGACTGATATAATATACGACAAAGGAAAATATTGGAAATACAAAAACACTATTTAATGTTAACGCTTCCTGCTACCTTTTAGTTGTGTTTCCTGTTCGGTTCGATTGTATTTACGCTAACATTCTTAATAATTATTATGTTTTATTTCATGTAATATTTTGTTTATCTATTGCGTAGCAATATTATGTAATAACTGTTATAATGATAACAGTAATACTAATATCAAAAAGAGCTTGAATAAAACAGTCATTCGCATATTTGGTAGTATGGAAGAGACTTAAAAAATCTTTAGAACCATTAGCGTAGGACTATTATATTTTCTGTGCCTTTAGGCTAGTTATGATCCCCATACTATCATGGTTCCGCAATTATGAGGGTGAAATTACGAACCAATGTGGTCAAGAACCGTTCCAACTGAGCAGTCCTATTGGGGAAGTACCTCCACCGTAGAGAATACCACGGCTGTAATAACCTCGTGTTGTATTTTATGCTATCAGTGAGAAGGTCTATGGCTTGTCCTGATTGTGTCTTCTGTACTGACGGCACAGAAAATAATTTAGTTCTAATATAGTTCACTGAGTTTCTTGCTGGTATCTTCTCAGTAGAACTAACCTACCGAACCAGCGAAAGAATCATTTTCCAATGGTTTATTTTTACATTATTTAATATATATATTAGAAATAATTCTTGACATACCTAATTGTAAAATTTTGACGTTCATATGTGCTCTTTGTGTGCCTAAACTGAATAAATGAAATTGATTCTTTGATTGAATATCTATTTTTATAGAGTCGACAGCACGAGTGTGACTTCTCTAGTGTTACACACGTTCCTAGGCCACGGTAACCACTTTCTATTAGGTGGGTCATGTATTGGTCTGCCACCTAAGTTGTATAAAAAACAAGGAAAGTAGTTTGATCAATATTTGCTAACCGGTGAGGCTATATCATTAAATATCCAGCTCTTCTACACAAGTGGTAGTTTACTGGCCGGATTGTACACATAGAATAATATGACGAAGTATGGGATTTGACGCTTATGACATACGTTGATGACTGTCATATACGTCAAATCCCATTTAATTGTCATTCTGTTCTGCAATATAGGTACTACGGGATAATAGCGGAAGCTAAAAGCACAGAGACATTAATCAAGAATTGAATTGAATTATTCTGCAATACGCCGGCAAGTAAATTGCCGCTTGTCTAACGGTGGTAGCTCTATCTAGCCACAGCAATTTGAACTATTTAAAAATCCTATTCCATTCTATGGAGGACCATCTCACCCTGTTCATCCACTAGGTAATAATAAAACCCGCCCGGAAAATTCCAAACCTCATAATTTCCCATCGTGAGGAAGATCCCATTAACGAGCAACAGACTCTTAAAACCAAAGACCGTTAGCGCCAGTCAGTATATTAAAATGTTCGCTCCCCTAATTCTTGTGGGGCTACTACCATTTTCGACGATACTATTAGGTGCATCACGGTGGTAAAATTTCGAAATTGAGACGCTATTTCGCACTGATATGAATCACGTTTCCGAACTTTAGGGTTATCATCGCAGTTTTGAACATCGACATCCAGTATGACATTCTTATTTCCAACTTTCTTATAAATTTCGCAATGTGAAATGAACTGCCAGCGTCTGTCAGGATGTTAGTGTTTATATCAATCAATTAATCTATAGCAGTCCACTGCTGGACATAGGCCTCTCCCAATGTTGAGAAGATTTTTGGTTCGGAAGGTTTCCATACTGACCAGACGGGTTATTACAAGCTTTTATTTCGAGTTTTCCTTCTGTCGCAGTGATATCGTCTGCGTATTTTTCCGTTATTTATTTGGCACACAAAACAGAAAACAATCAAAATTTTACAAAATATCATTTGAAGGTTCGGTTCCAGATTGAGTTCCAAAACATGTGTACTCAGCATGGTATAATAAGCGTGCATTGAGTATAACAATAAAAATAATAATCAAAAACCAAAAATAACAAACAAAACAAAACAATAGGACAATTACAAGATATCATGGTTAAAAAAATTAGACAGTAATTAATTCCTGTAACAAAGCAACAGCAAATTTATAGCTTGGATATAACCTTTTTAACAGCATTCTTGTATGTTGAGAAACTAAGGCTGAAAATATCTATCTCATGGCTATGCTCGTGTAGGAGTTCATTATATAGACGACGCATTCTAATAATCGGGTTGAAAAAAGATGTGTTGTTGATGTGTGACATTTTATACGAAGCTCTTGAGGTGGGGTTGACGATGTCTAAATTTAATATTAAATTTTATTAAGGTTAATAATTCCGGAGAGTCAATTAAGGAATGAACAATCTTATGAAGGCATATAAGATCACTACATTTACGGCGCTCTTCAAGCGATTGCAACTTGAAATGGTCGAGTCTCTCCGCATACGATTACGAATACGTTAGTCACCTCTTACGACTAGTTAGGTGGAGATACTTGTATTCTTTTTTCGTCACCACACGGACATCTCTTACTGTAGGGGATGTATTAATTTTGATTATTTTAATTTACAAGTCATAGTACACAATTAACTCAACGGACCACACTATACACAATTACGAGTACGAATCACGCTACGATAGCAAAGTAATATTGCTTTAAGAAATGATAGTAGGCCACCAGTTTTTGCAGTAGACCATAATAATATACGTTAAATAGTTGCTCGGCTAATTGAATAGCTTCGTACATCCTTAGTGGGCTAATAAATCTGCCGGCAGTGAAATACCAACCGCGGATTAACGTGCGCGCTAAAACCAGGATTAATTCGGGGCTGATTCCACCGGAGTGTATCGTTTTGCGCTTTTCTGGTGAGATTCTTTTCTAATTTCTGGATTGGTATTTTCATACCGTACCGTTAGCAAAGAATTATATTAAAGGTTAGTGTGCTTATTAATACATACATATAATCACGCCTTTATCCCCGAAGGATTAGGCAGAGGTGAATTAACATCCACATTTCATCAATCATTAAATTCGGTCCCACGTAGTAGGGGTTAGCCTATTGCCGTTCTCCAGGCACTATTGTTTACTCTAGCCATGCATCTAAGGCTGACTCTGGGCTGTATTTATCTGTTTGATGTTCAACAGCCCTATTCCTTAGTCGCCTTGTACGACACCGCATGGGAAGTGATGGAGTCGTCCAAATTCTACTCTGCCAGGAACAACACGGCCGTTATTAATAACTCTTGTATTGTGTATAAATCATCACATGGTCATTCACATTACTAGTGTAAAACTCGCCAGGATATTTACCATGTTTATTATTTTTGCGGTGCAACCGATATTTCGGCGCTGTTACAAGTGCTATGATCACGATGTATTGACGACTACCGAGCTAGTTGTGTATTATGGTCGAAACCATATATTACCTGCAAACATTTTAAAATCCAAGGCCCTCTAGAAAAGTGACAATACGTTTGTAGAAAAGAATAGATTAAATCAATGTATAGATTTGATATACGTTGATGACTGGACTCAACGTCATAAACGTACATACAGGACAATTACATACATTGATCATTCTATTCTTCAAAATGTCGGCCAATGAATTCCCACTTGAATGAAACTGTAAAGCATTTTGTATGCCAAATATTCAAATCGATTGAGGTAGGAAATTTTTGAATCAGTTCAGGTGGGATTTGATTTGAATAATTTACGGAGGAAAATTCACAACGTAATTTTATATGACCGTATTGAAACTCACAAAATTAATTCTGTATACCGTAATTCCAGTTCCATTGCCTAAATTCAAACATACACGGAGCTAAAACAACTAGCTTCTTACTCCAGCTCCCGAGGGACTGGTGTAGTTCGCAGTACTGAACGTACAACATACTCTGTGTCATTAACTACTTAATTACACTTTACGATATATACATTTGTTTATTGCTTTGTCATCCGACTTCTTATATGTTGATCAAACTAAATGGAGAGTTTTTGTGCTGTCTGTGGGAAGACTAAAGTCTTGTCCTGTTTTGTCTACTGCACTGATGACACAGAAACTCTTTTTTTACAGGGTCGGCAGCATGGGTGTGACGTGACACCCCTGGTGTTACGCACGTCTAAAGGCCACGGTTACGTCTTTCCATCAGGTGGGCCGTTCTCTTGTCTGCAACTTAAGTGATAGGTACATAAAAAAGAACTTAGGCGTATTAAGATACTGGTGGCTCCTCACCAACAAGTCAGTGCACCTGTTAAGCTATTGAAGAGACTATGAGACTGACTTTCTTCTCCTAAGTGACTCCTTAGACTTAGGACGGCAGCACGAGTGTAACTCCCCTGGTGTTGTATATGTCCATAGGCCACGGTTTTGCGCCTTTATTTACGACATTTTGGCTGTGTGCTTGACTGCCACTATATAAAAAAGTGCAGATTATCTGGTTGTAGCCATTTTCTCGTGTGAGACTCGCCTCAGATACTATTCTTGTCGGCCATCGGGGGTGATTATGTTGGATTCGAACTGACGACAAACGCCGTCTCAGGCTTACAGGTGCCAGGGTGCAACGTTGAATCCACAGTCGCAGCCGAATCCGATGTACCATTTGTCCTTCCCATAATTTGCTTTTTTTTTTCATTTACCGATGTCAATTTTAAGTGTCAATCGCACTCCAGAGCCACTTCCATTACCAAGTAGACGTACCAGCGTAGAGGTGAGGTACATTTTGGCCATATATAACATAGTGGGATGAAACGCCGGCTTGATATACATGCCAATGGTCTCATTATTTTGAAGTGGAGAAATGACAGCTGAGAAATGCTGGAAGACTGCTTCTAAATCAACTGAAACTAGACGCAAATATGAAAATAATGTTAAAATCGTACCTCAAAAGCTATTCTACCTATCGGGGTTTTAGGTCGCATAGTGTAATAAGCACTTTACTTTCCTTTGTGTTACTAGGTCCACAGGGACCCGGCTAGATTACTCAATTACGTTCAGAAACTCTAAGACTATTTCTTATGCTGTGGAATATTAAGTGACTGTAGAAATTCAGTGAATAGTGGTTCAATATACAAGTATAAAGTATATAAATAAGTAAATACGGACTTTGGGTTGGAAAAAGGCTCAGAGAAATAATGATATAAAATCAATAAACAACAGAACTGTCCTAAGAAGGTGTGGAAACGACGATCATGTATCAACTTATATATATATCTTTTTTTATACCACTTAGGTGGCAGACAAGCACACGGCCTACCTGATGGAAAGTGGTTACCGTGGCATATGGACGTTTGTTGTAACACCAGAGGAGTCACAGTCGCGCTGCCAACCATGTAAATACAGAGTTTCTGTGCCATCAGTGTAGAGACTTTTTTTTGCGGTATTCTGTAGGGCGGAGGTACTTCCCCAGTTGGACTGCTCAATTGGGCGGAAAACCGCCGTGTCCTACCTCCTAATAATATATATATAAATAGTATTAACTGGAGTATTAACAGCAGTTAGCAGTACTAATTTAACAGAAAGGAGTGGGCACATTGCGCTAAACGTTATTTCCCTACGTAGGCGGGGTGAGCCATGGAGAAGGAAATATCACATTATTCTGTTCTCGGTGGGGTGAGCTGTATGTTTACTGTCGGATTTTTAGTTTCCTTTTTCGACACCCTAGGGAAAAGATGGTTGAACCTTTTCTATTCCACCAACAAGAGTTATTGGAAATATCCAAGAAAAGCGTCGTTGGCTTATTGGTTAAGGAGTCGACCGTACGATCGAACGGTCCCGGATTCGATTCCTGGCCATTACACTACCGACTTGAACCCTTGAAAACTGGCCCAAAAATGATGAAATGAGCGTTTCGGTGTAACACACGGCCTCATATAAGCTTAAACAGCGTTTACCCACTTGAGTTATTGAAGCCTTAACAGGTGATGTAATGTACCGGAACGGGGGCTTTTGTCTCCATTGTATTTATTTGCGAAAGGCGCGAACACACACAATCATTTTGCACATTTGCATGCACACACACACACACATTCTCAGGCAAAGCAATAAATTGTGTGTGCTAGTTATTTTATTGGAGTTAACTTGTTAGAAGGAATTCTTGAAGCGTTTATTAGCTTTTTTTTTCGTTGTCAAGTTGGAAAAAAGTTACATTCAGACGAGACTTCAATCATTATCATTTAAAGTAAACGTCTTGGTACACAAACTCCCACTCCATTATATACAGGGTGGAAAAATAAGTCTGGCCTTGAAGGAATACTACCTTAATTCCTGAAAGTTGTCTAATTTTACTTAAAGGACATAAAGGTATGTTTAAAAAAAAACAAAACTGCATTCAAAGATTTTCGAAAAATGACTTGACTCACCCGAGACTAGAACTTACTAGAAAATATTATCCTGTATTTTTATGACATCAATCGGTAGGGTAAATCACGAGGATCAAATCTCTCTAACAAACATTGTTAATAAAATGAAAGAAAGTCCATGAAATTCACTCAGCACTTCTACTCAAGGAGCCATCCGATACTTTATTAACAATAAAGTTATCTTTGACGCCATTTATTTATTGACAAGAGTACTATATGATTGAAGTTTGTTCCCGGTTTGGAATGTAACCTTATTGGGTAATTAAATGAGGTACAAGTGCTTGGTCTGTTTGGTCAGGAACCTCTACGTGGTACAACCAAACCGCATCCTGGCCAACGGAGATGGTGAGAGAAATACCTTATCGGATCACCTTATAAACCATTAATTGAAACTTTTGAACTAACCTGAGACCGCGTGCGATTATAGTCCTTCTTTTTTTCACAGAGTCCCCAACTCGACAGTTTTTACCCGATTGCGCAATGCAAAAGAGTGGTAATGTGTTTGTTTCAGAAGGAAACGTCAATATGACTTCAACTCACTTTCACTGATGGTAAGATAAAGGAAATGTAAGGTTTAGTTTAATTGACTTTTACGAGAGTAACACAAGTTGTGTTCCGAGCAACCGACTAGAAGACAAAAAAAAATTTCAGGAAATTCAATCACAGTAGTCCGTTTGTAATGCCAAAGATTTTGCAATAATGTTAAAACATTTTGACACAAGGTTAACAAGAAATGGGACGAAAAAAAAACAAAATATGACCCGTTAAATCGAGCATAGGGCTCCGAAAAAACTGCTATAATTAATGATAGCAGCATGATAATGAAAAAAATCCGTGCTGGATAATGATACGGGTGGCTGCAGGGCAAGTTTTAATTACCTACATACATTGGAGAATCAAAATCACCTGGTATATTCTTATTACTAAACACTCACGCTTTTATCCATCTGGGGTAGGCAGAGACAACAGTTTTCCCATCTTCTCTTTTTATACCATTAAACTGGCAGATAAGCACATGGCCCACCTGATCGGAAGTGGTTACCGTGGCCTATGGACGTGTGCAACACCAGAGGCACTACACTCGCGCTGCCGACCCTGAGGAAACTTAAGAGTTCTTGAAGAACCACATATTGTAGGCGCTTGAGAAAATTGCAGCAGGGAGTTCATTCCACAGTTTGAATGTGCGGGAGATGAAGTTTCTTACATACCGTACAATGCGCACCGTCTCAAGTCGCAATGTGTGAGGATGAATTCTCTGCATATGGCGAGCTGTGCGATGATAGAATGCAACTGTGGGCTTCATGTCAAACAATTCATCTGAGCAAACCATTGTATTGGCGGTAGAACACACACAGCGAGGTAAAGTCCCTCCTAAGGCTGAGAGGTTCCACACTACCTGCGAGTATGGGTTTGTCAACCAGCATCAACGCCCGTGTGCCCAGGAATTGCGGAGCTACAATGAATGGGGTTTTCTGAGTGGTACTCCAATCGGATACTCCAGAGAGAGAGAGAGTAGTCTCGATTTCAAATACAAGTTATTCGTGACTCTCCTCCACCTCGAACTCAGGGATATTTGGATGGCTCCTGTAAAATGCGTCCCCGATACTGTCATCCGCAAATCAATGAATGGAGCTATTAGACAGCATGTCATTGATATGTAGCAAAAACAGGGTCCGTACACCAGCGTTTATGTCCATGCGGCCCGAGCAGCTGTCGTCGACGATGGCTTGGATACCTCTGTTGGACAAAAAGCTGGCGATCTATTCGCATAGTCCCTCGGCAACTTGGTAAGAAGACCTCTGTGCCAGAGCCGATCCAAGGCTTTTGCTAGTGCCTCACCTTGACTCTGACTCTGACTCTGACTCTGACTCTGACTCTGACTCTGACTCTGACTCTGACTCTGACTCTGACTCTGACTCTGACTCTGACTCTGACTCTGACTCTGACTCTGACTCTGACTCTGACTCTGACTCTGACTCTGACTCTGACTCTGACTCTGACTCTGACTCTGACTCTGACTCTGACTCTGACTCTGACTCTGACTCTGACTCTGACTCTGACTCTGACTCTGACTCTGACTCTGACTCTGACTCTGACTCTGACTCTGACTCTGACTCTGACTCTGACTCTGACTCTGACTCTGACTCTGACTCTGACTCTGACTCTGACTCTGACTCTGACTCTGACTCTGACTCTGACTCTGACTCTGACTCTGACTCTGACTCTGACTCTGACTCTGACTCTGACTCTGACTCTGACTCTGACTCTGACTCTGACTCTGACTCTGACTCTGACTCTGACTCTGACTCTGACTCTGACTCTGACTCTGACTCTGACTCTGACTCTGACTCTGACTCTGACTCTGACTCTGACTCTGACTCTGACTCTGACTCTGACTCTGACTCTGACTCTGACTCTGACTCTGACTCTGACTCTGACTCTGACTCTGACTCTGACTCTGACTCTGACTCTGACTCTGACTCTGACTCTGACTCTGACTCTGACTCTGACTCTGACTCTGACTCTGACTCTGACTCTGACTCTGACTCTGACTCTGACTCTGACTCTGACTCTGACTCTGACTCTGACTCTGACTCTGACTCTGACTCTGACTCTGACTCTGACTCTGACTCTGACTCTGACTCTGACTCTGACTCTGACTCTGACTCTGACTCTGACTCTGACTCTGACTCTGACTCTGACTCTGACTCTGACTCTGACTCTGACTCTGACTCTGACTCTGACTCTGACTCTGACTCTGACTCTGACTCTGACTCTGACTCTGACTCTGACTCTGACTCTGACTCTGACTCTGACTCTGACTCTGACTCTGACTCTGACTCTGACTCTGACTCTGACTCTGACTCTGACTCTGACTCTGACTCTGACTCTGACTCTGACTCTGACTCTGACTCTGACTCTGACTCTGACTCTGACTCTGACTCTGACTCTGACTCTGACTCTGACTCTGACTCTGACTCTGACTCTGACTCTGACTCTGACTCTGACTCTGACTCTGACTCTGACTCTGACTCTGACTCTGACTCTGACTCTGACTCTGACTCTGACTCTGACTCTGACTCTGACTCTGACTCTGACTCTGACTCTGACTCTGACTCTGACTCTGACTCTGACTCTGACTCTGACTCTGACTCTGACTCTGACTCTGACTCTGACTCTGACTCTGACTCTGACTCTGACTCTGACTCTGACTCTGACTCTGACTCTGACTCTGACTCTGACTCTGACTCTGACTCTGACTCTGACTCTGACTCTGACTCTGACTCTGACTCTGACTCTGACTCTGACTCTGACTCTGACTCTGACTCTGACTCTGACTCTGACTCTGACTCTGACTCTGACTCTGACTCTGACTCTGACTCTGACTCTGACTAGTCCATATCTGTATCGCTACAAAATCACTAAGTGCTGAAAGCATATCAAACGAACAGACAAAGTTAGTACCTCATTTAAAGTATGGATTCACTATATTTCCGCTAAAAGCTTCCTTGTTACATGTACCGCATCCCCACTCTACTCGTACTATGCATTAAATTTCTTTAAACTTCTTTTAAAACTAAAACGGTTTAAAATTACAAAAAGTGAGCCGCTCTAAGATCGAGGTTTAGCCTCGGAAGAGGAAAACCTTCCGGAAAACTCTCGCCACTTTTAAAATGTATTATATAAGTATTTTGCACCTTTTATCTAAAGCAAGGAGGTAAAGTATCGATAAAATGTGTGTGTATGTACGATAATATTTTAAATACAACCTGTGCTGTGGCGGTGGTGAACACGAATGCTAAGGGCATTTTCACTTTTAAGTGTACCCGTCACTTTTTGACTGTCACGCAGACTTAAAGATTTATAACAAGATAAATAGTGGACATAATTGTCAATTTTTTTAAATAAAAATGTTAAATATATATTAAATTGATGAATTCATCTGCAATACCGGTAAAAAAACGTCTAAATTATTAATTTATGAGTATTTTAAATGGTCAGAGTAACTGTTTTTGGCATGTCACGCCCCTTGCCACCATTGAATTAGTCGAAAATTTCTAAAGTAGTACTACTATACCATTAGAAGTTTTGGTGCAACCATACTGTGTATATTGTTGATGTCACATTAAACTAAATTTATAATAATAGCCCTTATTAAAAGAGGCACAAAGTACAATTTAAAGAAATGTTCAAATCTGAGTCCAGCCTGACATGTCAGTTTAGTGACGGTTCCTGGTATTCCAAATAATTACTAAATTGTCTCATATTGCTTTAAATGGCAACATTTTGTGAAGACGATTACGGCCGTTATTTTATATATGTCAGTTTTGACTCAATGTCTTGATTGAGAGGGTGTTTTTGTTAGTGCCGGCAGCTGTCTCCACTTTTTCTGTCAGGTTAGTGATGTTATTTTCTTATTAATATAGGACATTTAACATTATTCAACGGTTTCAAACAAATTAGACATAATTTAGAAATGTATTCACGTATGTTATTTTTTACGAATTATTGAATTGTGATTAGAAAACTGTTTTATTTTAATCTTGCCCGTGAATGTGACGTCAGTTTGGTGACATTTCGATTTCGTCACATATAGGACTGACTACAAATGTCACCAAACTGACACATAAAGCTAGGAACACATTCACAATTTAGCAATATTTATTTTCAGGTAGTTATTTTAAAGAAATAATAATATCTCATTATGCCACTCAGTGGCGCGGAAAGGACGAGACGTTATAGGGAAAAATTAAAAAAAGAACGGCCTCAGGAATTTGAAAACCAAAGAAGAAAAAATTTAGAAAACATTAAAACCAAAAAGAAAAAAGTTTCAGAACTGTCGCCCGAAGAAGCCGAAAAAAGAAGGGAAGAATGGAGAAAAGATAAAAGGAATATCCAGATAAAAGGAAATATAATTAGATGATAAATTAAATAATAAGTAACATAGTTACTTATTATTTAATTTATCATCTAATTATATAAAAGACCATTCAACTTGAGACTGATTTATATTAATTAAAAAACCTATTGTGAGTTAAAGTTTAATACCTACCTAAATGTTGCTGTTTTATTTCGAATCATGTAACCTCGGCCTAAGGTTTTTCGACGTGTCAGTTTGGTTACTGTCCCAATTTGCATGAGAACAAATTGTATTTTTATAAATTGTATTAATTTATTAAAAGATATACCTATTATAAAATAAATTCTGTGATTTGAAAATGGATTTAACAAATGATGAACGATTTAATTTAAATTTAATAGTAATATTTATATATTATCTAAGATACAACATATTTACAAATTGTATTTGGTTATTTTACTAAATAACTATTCAAATATTGGTTTAGCGAGTAACAATACATTGAACACTACATATTATTTCAAAAATTAACAACTTTATCAAAGGAATTCAATAAAAAAAAGAATCTTAGTAGCGTCACTTGTCACAAAACCGAAGTTGAAATCTCATTTTAAAACTATGAGATTTCAATTCATGGTTATAATATTTTTTTTCCAGTGAATTGTAATACTCATTATCACTGGAAATGAAAAATTAAGCCATACTACGTAAAACCTTGAAACAGGAAAAATTTTTTGAAGTCACCAAACTGACCACTATTTCACTATAAGGTCCATTTAATTTCAGTTTTAAATAAAGAAAACATGCTATTTATATTTATATTATCAGGGTACACTTAAAAATGAAAATGCCCCTAAACAGAGGGCGCAGGTCTGATTCCAGTTCAGTGTAATTAGTTTATTTGAATTACAATGACAGTCGTTACGTCTAAATTATGGAATGAGACTCCTTTTTCACACAAGCGCTAATCTCGACTGTATTGATATATTTGAATTTGGATCTCAGAGACCTTCTCATTATGATGTGGCTTTGTTTTTTTTGTGTATAAGGTGTAGTGTGCATTCTATTTGTAATAAATATATTTTCTTTCTTTATCTTGGATTCACATGAGCGACTGCCGTCCTATACTCTATAACTGAAAGAAAAGCCTACGTCTCGTTATTCATTAAATTAGTGTATATTAGGTTTATTTGAACTCTTAGTCTTAGTCTCAGTGAGACCTCATACAACCACTCGCTTTTAGCTTCAAACCATATCTTATTAATTTAAAACATTAAATGCAAAAGAAAGAGAGAGAGCGTACGGTTCGGTTTCATTTGCCCTAAGTGAGTGAATGGACTCCGAGGTGTAAGCGTCAAAAGCTATTATCGAGGTCGTCAAGGTAGTAGTCTAATTAACGTGTTCTTTAAGAAAAAATGATTGTTTGATTGATTACCCTCCTAGGGACATCAATTGAAATTTCAGTCACTATTCTTGGCCTGCAAGTCATGTGAATTGCAGACAGATCGATGAACCAAATAAAAAAATGCCGATAGTAACTCAGAGAGTATGATGAAAGATGGAAGTCCTAATATCACCCGTAACGTTCCTTTTAATCGATTATCTAACAATGTACTTGCCCATCCCTACCACAGACGGAAGGATATCCCTTAAATCCCCCGCGGGCCTGATAAATTGTGTTTCGCTTGTTCGCAATGGATATTAATAATATTTTAGTATACATTAACATTTAAGAGTAATTGTATTAAAGATTCTAGATTGTAACCCGCTGCGGGTTTCTTCTAGTGTAATGGGTGAAGCTTAATACCCTTAACAAAAGGAGTACCCAGCTTATTGATTTCTTTTGTTAGATCCACTTAGGTGGCAGACCAGCAGACGACCCACCTGATGGTAAATGATTACCGTGGTCTATTCAAGTGTGCAACAACAGGGGAGACACACTTGTGCTGCCGACCCTGTATGACCAGAGACTTTCTGTGCCATCAGTGCTGAAGAAACAATCAGGACAAGCCTTTAATCTTCCCACTGACAGCTACCCTACTCACCGCTGGGAACATAACATGAGGTTATTATAGCGATGGTAACCTGTAGGATGGAGGTACTTCCCCAGTCGGACTGCTCAATTAGTACGGGAATACCGTCGTGTCCTATCTCCTAAATCGAGATTCAAAACTGAGTTCTCTCTAGAATAGGTGCCTTTACACCGAAACTACGTACATATTTTATTTTATTCATATGGACTATTCAAGAATTCAGTTGAGAGTCTGGAACAAGTAAACAGAGGAATAGATTATATGTGTGTGTGCTTGACCATGGAACATTTATTTATAATATATCCAATTATATAAAGTGCAGGCAGAGCTACTAGACTGGTTGCACTTTTGAATATGTTTATTTAAATACACAAACAAACAAAGTCAAATTATCTGTTTGTTAAATAAAGGATTTCAATGAATCCATGATATTACGATACCGTACGATAGAACATGATTACCATTAAGGCTTGTAATTCATTACCAGCTCACGTATTTCCTTCTTCCTAGTACAGTTCCGGGTCCTTTAAGCGGGGCGTGAAAAAACATATGACGAAGCCGGCAAAATGAATGCCACCTTTGTAATATGGTACATATATACGCCTTCAATCACGCCTTTATCATTGGAGGGTTAAGCATAGGTGAATTAACACCCACATTTCACCAATAATTTTGTGTTCGGTAATTCAGTAATTTTGTATGTTTCTGTCTGATCTTAAACAACCCTATTCTTTAATCGCCTTCTACGACACCACATGGAAAGAGATGGGGTGCCCTAACTCTGCTCTGCCGGAAACTTATATGTTTTTAGATAACATTACTTATAATATAAGAGGTAACTTTACCTACTTTTATTTTAGATACATAAACGGTCAGCCACATAAAAGTAAATCCCAGTGCTTTATATATAAAAGCGAAAATTCAAGGACACAATTGCATAGCCCCAGTAACCATTTTTCTTTGTATTCTTGAACTATCTTAATAC
Organism: Eilema griseolum; assembly: GCA_963662185.1. Lineage (NCBI taxonomy): Eukaryota > Metazoa > Arthropoda > Insecta > Lepidoptera > Erebidae > Eilema > Eilema griseolum. Next base: position 3,238,276 of record OY759229.1, on the reverse strand, counting down.
CCTCTAAATTCCTTTCCTAATTCTCGATACCTTAATAGCGTTAAACCGTAATAAAGATGGTATCTAGAAAGACTGAAAGAGACTTGCCAAGCTAACGGAGTAAGGGCCAAGCGGAAGTACGTGGCATGACGTCACATCCTGTGATTAACGACGCCAACCCAATTTCCTTTAAACTTGGTAGAAAATATCTTAGGGTGTGGTTTAAGTAACAAGCTGAAGACTTGCTAAATGTGTGTGTCTTATCAGTATGTGAATGTATAGTGCGTACTAACTTCATAATTAGTCTGTCAAAGTTTTGAAAAATACTAAGTAGTGGAAAATATAGGTTGTGCGTGATTGAAACTCGACTTGAAATACATGAACCATTCACTTTTATGATAATGATTATTGAAGTTTCCGCGAATGTTAATTATTGAAATAAAACTACTTTTGAACGGATTCTATCGCAATTTATTTGATAATATTTACATTTAGCTTCTACTATATCTAGTTACTTGTATTTCTTTCCACTTTTCTATTTTCTCTCTTCTGTCTTAATCTACATTCTTCTTTTTGTACCTGGTTATACGGCATGATAGCAGTATCTATAGAAGAGTAAAATAAATAATTAAAAAATACTTAAACCGACTTCAAGAAACAAAAAAGAGGGTATGAAATCTGTAATTTCGTTTATTTTTTTGATTTTCATATTTTTTTACCCATCAGAGCCGCGTAGAACACGTACCTTCGTAAGACAGACCCACTTCAAAGTATACCCAATCGAACAACGCAATAAAAACTCTAAAATACTCATCGAATAGAGCACCTCCATCTTTTATAAAGGCGGTTAAAAATACATACAAATACTTTTACATTATTTGTACATTTACAACAATTGTTCGCTCGCCGTAGGCAGGGCATTCATCCCCACTAAGACTGAGACGGTACGCACTGTGCGGTATGAAAGAAACTTCATCCCTTGCACACTCATGTTGTGGAATGAACTCCCTGCTGCGGTTTATCCATGCGCCTACAATATGAGGTTCTTCAAAAGGGGCATTAGGAGGTTTCTTCAGGGTCGGCAGCGCGAGTGTGACGCCCCTGGTGTTGCACAAGTTCATAGGCCACGGGAACCACTTCCCATCAGGTGGGCTATGTGCTTGTCTGCCACCGAAGTGGTATAAAAAAAAGTATTTTTTGTGTGTTTAAAAGCCACTATGCTGTAGTTACCCGCGGCTCTTATGAACTTGCACCACATATGAATCAGTACCGCATGTTCTTTCAATAGATTATGATTTATAACTAGCTGCCGATGATTTGCAAGGAAATATAGCTTCTTGAGTCTGCTTTCATAAAGACCTGGTTCAATGCTTGCTAGAATAGATGGTGCCTTCAATAGAATTTTATAGAGACAAATCATGAAGCCTAGTACTGTAGGAACAATGCGTATTATTTAGGTCAAGGAAAAACGAATGTTTTATTGTGAATGTAATTTTTATGGCACCCTAAAGGGCTACGAAATGGATTGAGACTACTACCCTGTATGTATGTCTATCAATAAGCTGTATAGTAAAAAAATCATAGACATCTGAAATTTTGACAGAGTTATCATTCTCAGAACCTTTGCCCAGCTCAGAATTGGCTTTCTATGCAGCGGCTGAATCGTCCCCATCCATTTTGAAAGTTCCACCTTACATCGCAACTATTTCAAATGATACAAAACATACAAATAGTGGCGATCAAGTTCTCGAAAAGGTATTATGGTGTTCTTTAAGAGGGGCATTAGAAGGTTTTGACAGCGCGAGTGTAACACCCCTGGTGTTGTATATGTCCATAAGCTACGGTAACCACTTCCTATCAGGTGGGTGTAATTGACAGCCAGAAAAAAATGAAGTGGTTTATAAAAAGGTGAAATGTGGGAGTTAATTCACCTCTGCCTAATCCTCCAGGGATAAAGGCGTGATTGTATGTATATAAAAAAGGTAGACAGAAGTGTATTAAGCACCTAGATTTTGCCAACTATGATTTCCAGTCCCGAGTAGCAGGAGGCGAGTCTTTTACCGTCAAGCAGGCACTGTCATGAGCTTTACATTTACTGTCGAACATTAAAATATTGTTATACATTTTTTTTACCACTTAGTTGGCAGACAAGCGCACGGCCCACCTGATGGAAAGTGGTTACCGTGGCCTATGGACGTGTGTAACACCAGAGAAGTCACACTCCGGCTGCCGACCCCGTAAGCACAGAGCACAAGCAGGATAAGTCTTTAGTCATCCCACTGACAGCACAAATTCTCCAGTGAGCTCTGGCTACCCTACTCACGGCTGGGAACACAACACGAAGTTATTACAACCGCGGTATTCTGTAGGGCGGAGGTACTTCCCCAGTCGGACTGCTCAATTGGGCGGAAATACCGCCCTGTCCTACCTCCATAACATACATTCTGAAGGATGGAAGTCTATTTTTAAGCAAGTGCGCATAGTAGTAAGTTAGCTTGATTTAGCCCCCGAAGCGACTGGTATAGCCCTTTACACTCTATTTGATCCCTCAGACTCAAAGAATAACATAGATGGAAAACTATCGTGTGAAGCTGCTGAAATTACACAATACTGAAGATGTTCCATTTCTCTCGCACTCATGAGTCCACACAAATAGTGCGAGCGAAATATACCGAAATACATTCAGTACTACACACGCTAGTTCTATGTGTTCCGTCTATGTTAGTCTGAGTTCCGCCTATGTTAGGCTGAGTTCCGTCTATGTTAGACTGAATTCCGTCTATGTTAGGCTGAGTTCCGTCTATGTTACTCTGAGTTTCAACTATGTTCTTTTTTTAGTATAAGTGTGACCCGTTGTCCATTCAATTTGGACGTTTGATTAAATACCCTTCACATCATATCAGGAACATCTTACTTCGTTTCATTCATCCCAAGTTGACATTTAATCCCTTCCTAAACATACCCATTTGTTTTTCCTGTTGTTGTCTCTAAGTAAATTGTCTGTTGTAATGAAAAGCTGTCGGCAACTGCGAGCAGAATATAATTTATTATCAAGAGCCCTCTCTTTGAATATGTTCATACTCACATTGGTCTAAGTAAATAGATTACACAACTAAATAAACATATGAACGAAATTATAACCGTTGAAATGGAAAGACAAGGACGGAATTTTATTGCTTTATTCATCTTCTTCCAATTTCGAATTCAAATTTATTTATTCTTTTTAATTATTTATGATTTAAGTTTCTTTTTATACCACTTAGGTGGCAGACAAGCGCACGGCCCACCTGATGGAAATTGATTACCGTGGCCTATGGACACGTGTGTAACACCAGAGAAGCCACACTCGCGCTGCCGATCCTGTAATCACAGAGTTTCTGTGCCGTCAGTGTAGAGGACAAAGCAGGACAAGCCTTTAGTCATCCCACTGACAGCACAAATTCTCCAGTGAGCTCTGGCTACCCTACTCACCGCCGGTAACACAACACGAAGTTGTTATGGCCGCGGTATTCTGTAGGGTGGAGGTACTTCCCCGGTTGGACTGCTTATTTGGACGGAAATACCGTAGTCTCCTACCTCATGTGAATATTCCCTCTAAACCCTAAGCTAATTTGCTCGTGTTAGATGAATTCATGTAGGTATTTTAACGGCCAGGATTCGAATCTAGGACTTCTCGATAACTGTTAGTCTACTAACGCTTATGATTAAAAACCCCACCAGACAAACCACCAGCATAATAACCCGGCATTCAACCCCCTTCCCTACAATGAACTAACCTACATTTGCAATATTTTCATCAAACAAAACAAAAGTAATATCATTTCAACCCAAAATAACTCACGGATTCGCTTTCGAGCCTAAACCGCGACCTTGAAGAAACAAAACTGTATTAATCACAGGAACAAAAGGAGATTAATGAGTAACCCTTTACGTGCTGGGATAAATATGTATGAGTTGTATGAACTGCGGTCTTCTCAACCCGTGTTTTATGATGTTCCAGTTTCAAATAATTTAAATACCTCATGACTTTCGATATCATATCGATCATACCACACAGTGCGCACCGTCTCAGGTCGCAATGTGTGAGGATGAATTCCCTGCCTATGGCGAGAGGTGCGATGATAGAATATAGCTACGGGCATCATGTAAAACAATTCATCTGAGCACAAACCATTGTATAGGCGGTAGAACACACACAGTGAGGCAAAATCCCTCCTAAGGCTAAGAGGTTCCACACTACCTGTGAGTATGGGATTGTCAACCAGCCGCAATGCCCGTCTTTGCACTGAGTCGAAGGGGTCAAGCTGGTATGCAGGTGCTCCGCAGTGAAGTACTGCTTCGCCCTGTTGAGCACTCCGAGCTTTCTTGATGCCAACTTAACCTTGTCCCGCAAATGACTTCGGTATTGGACGTCACTGGAGATATCGACACCAAGGATCCCTATACTCGAGGAGATGGTAAGCGGTGTGCCCAGGAATTGCGGCGCCACAATGAATGGGGTTTTCTTAGCGGTGAATACACATACTTGTGTCTTAGTGGGGTTGAATTGGACTAGGTTTAGTCGTCCCCAATCGGATACTCCAGAGAGAGTAGTCTCAATTTCAGACACAAGTTGTTCGCGACTCTTCTCCACCTCGGACTGAGGGATATTCGCACGGCCCGTGTAACACGTGTCTCCGGTACTGTCGTCCGCATAACAATGAATGGAGCCATCAGACAGCATGTCATTGATATGCAGCAGAAACAGCGTCGGAGACAACACGGAGCCTTGTGGGACACCAGCGTTTATGTTCATGCGGTCCGAGCAGCTGCCGTCGACGACGGCTTGGATGCTTCTGTTGGACAAAAAGCTGGAGATCCATTCGCACAGTCCCTCGGGGAGTCCATAATATGGCAACTTCGCAAGAAGACCTTTGTGCCAACCCCGATCGAAGGCCTTCGCTATATCGAGGCTGACCGCTAGTGCCTCACCTCGACTCTCGATGGCCTGCGCCCACCGGTTTGTGAGATACACAAGAAGGTCACCGGTAGAGCGACGGTGGCGAAAGCCGTACTGTCGATCGCTCAGTAGATCGTTTCACTCAAGGTATCTCAGGAGCTGTGTATTAATAACACGCTCCATTACCTTCGAGAGAAGGGAGGTGATAGCGATAGGCCTGTAATTGGTCGAATCGGTCCTGTTACCTTTCTTAGGTACAGGGTGCACGAATGCGGTCTTCCACGAGGTTGGGACCCACCTTGCCGAGTATGAGAGTGCGAAAAGACGTGTAAGTACAGGGCACAGCTCGGGGGCACAGTGTTTAAGCACCATCGCCGGTATACCGTCCGGCCCACTCGACTTCCGAACATCTAGGGACTTAAGCTCGCGCCGGACCACCCGTTGCGTGATTTTAACTTCAGTCATGGAAGCACCACAGCTGGGAATTATCGGTGGTTCGGCGTTCCCGTCGTTCATAGTCGAGTTTGACGCAAAGAGATTACCCAACTGATCGGCTTTCTCCTTAGCGCCATGAACCAGACTACCATCAGATTTTTGCAGCGGTGGAAGGCAAGACTGGCAGAAGTTTCCCTCGGCAGCTTTAGCAAGCGACCAAAATGCACGACTGCCAGATGGGTAGCGCGCAAGCCGCTCGCCAATTCTGCCGATGAACTCAAACTTAGCCCTGGCCGTAGCTTTTTTACTAGACCTCGAGGCGGCATTCAACCTTCGCTTCACTTCAGCGATATTTGGATCTTTATTGGCAAGAGCCGTGGTCCAAGCCCTGTATGCAGATTGCTTGTGGTCTCTTGCTTGTCTGCAGAGTCTATTGAACCACGGGCGTTTGCTCTCTCCTGTTGCGATCTAGCGGTTTGGAATATAGCATTCCATACCCGCTAGGATCGCATCAGCTACTGCTGTTGCACAGGAGTTGGGATCATTTGAAGTGAAGCAAAGCCGCCTCCACGGGTACGACGCGAAGAATTCTCGCAGTCCATCCCAGTCTGCCAACTTGTAGTGCCAGACATGCCACCATTGAGGTGGCCGCGGTGGTTCAGGCCGCGTGAGAGTCACTTGCGCCCGAACGAGGCTGTGGTCCGAAGTACCAAGTGGTGCTTCCACAGTTACTGAGTATTCGTCCGGGCGCGAAGTCAGCAGAAGGTCCAGTATAGAGCTTCTGTGGGTCTCTATTTCTGGTGTTCTAGTAATAGAATGCACCAGTTGAGAGAATCCGTAGGTCAGAGCAAAGTCATGAGCAGCCCTTCCCGCAAAATCAGTTCTAGGAGACCCCAGCCACTCTACGTGGTGAGCGTTGAAGTCCCCCAAGAATACTAAATCCGCGGTAGGGTATTACTCAATTACCTTGTCCGCAGACCGCTGCAGATACTCAAATAATTGAGCTATACCCAGGTCACCGCTATGAGACCTGTAGAGGCACGCAAAGATACGGGTGTGGCCACCGTGATCCGTACGTACCCAAAGAGTTGACAGGTCCCTGTCTTCAAGGCCTTGAAGAAGGCGGCAGCAAATATCATCCCGGACGTACAAGCATACCCCGGCGCGACTCAGGAAGTTATGCTCGAGTTTGTACCCAGGGTACATTAAGTAGGTTGTATCGGCTGGGCATGATATTTGCATCTCCGTCAGAAAAAACAAGGTGGGCTGCGCAGTCTCTAAATGGAGATGGACCGCGTTGAGGTTGGTGTGTAGGCCCCTGATGTTACAGAAGTCCACATGTACTGTGGACGATGGTGCCGCTGTGGTAACTTTTTCCTTGTTATTTCTCTTCATGACCTTTGTGGGGATGGGGGGGAGGAAGGTAAAGAGAGTTTCTGTGCTCCCAGTGCAGAAGACAAAGCTAGGCTTCGTACCACCATAGACAAGCTGGGGTTGTGTGACTGGCTGGCGCGGCGGGCGGAAGGGCCCCCGGTCCCCTCCCAAATACTGTAGCCGAGTCCACTCCGGTTTCCTCCTCCGGCACGACTACAGCATCGGGCACTTTACACAGGCTGCTGATTCAGCCTCCTGGGGCGGAGATTAAGTAATCCCCAGGTTCCCAAACCTGGGGATTACTTAATCTTAATCTTAAACGCGCCAACATTTCACGCCCCTACAAGTCAGTGGTGTCAATTTTAGCCTACGGTCTTTCCACTGACAGCACAAAACCTCTCCAGTGAGCTCTGGCTACCCTACTCACCACCGGGAACACAACACAAGGTTATTATAACCGCGGTATTCTGTAGGGCGGAGGTAATTCCCCAGACGGACTGCTCAATTTGAGACGGGAGATACCGTCGTGTCCTACCTCCTACAAAAACATACCTAGTAAAACATACTTTGATTATGGCGCCACAATAGATTCGGTGACACGTTGTATAGCATATAACCAGCGGACAACTAAGACACTTCTAACGATACCACACTTGCCCAGTTCTAATAAGTAGTTAAGGAGTTATGAGGAATAGATTAACCTACACACATATATTCATACATAGCCAGTCAAAATCATAACCTTCTTTTTGATTCGCCTTAGTCGGATAAAATGTGAACGTTTGTGACGATATTTGGATTTTAATTAGTCAATTACGCTGTAACGGCTAAATGGATCTTGATAAAATTTGTTATGGAGATAGATGGAATAACGTATAATCTACATTTTATTAGAAAGAAAGAAAGAAAATACGTTTATTAAACACACATACATTTTTTTAAAGGTAAGCGAGGTTTAAAAGTGCATTTTGGGAAAGTACACAAATCCCAAAATGCACCTTCAATCCAAACAACCCCTACCTTTGTCACCCAAATTCCCTTTTGGCAAACATTATCCAAATTTAGGAATTCGGTTCCAATTTTAAAGAGAGTTCCTCGTGGTGCTAGGCCATCCGTTGCACTGAACCTTACCCGGTGTAATAGCCGTGGTAGTCCGGGAGAACTCTCAAAGCGCTTGGGAACAATTACTCACCTTCCCTTATAGGATTCTACATGTTGCGAAAGACCAGGCCACCAAAAAATCCCTAACTACACAAATAAAAGAGAACTGCTCTCTATCTCATACTTTTGATTCCAAATTCACCACCTTCCATAAAAATTCTATTTACCACTATGTAGAGTCCAAGTTAAGAGAAGGTGACATTAGGGGAGCTGCAAGGCTTTTATTCAGCAGTGATGTTATAGCGCCATGCTCGCCAGATACTCTGGCAGATTTGCAAAGCAAGCACCCATCACCTGCTGATAACCTTTCCTACCCTGAGCCTCTGGAGTCAGACGCTGATTGTCTCTGTGTTTCAGCCAAGGACGTGATAGCAGCCGTTGGCTCTTTCCGGAGTGGGTCTGCCGGCGGCCTCGATGGCCTTACCCCTCAGCACCTTAAGGACCTTACCGGCGTAAGCGTCGGAGAAGCTGGCGACGCACTCTTGAAAGAACTAACGGCCTTAATTAACCTTATGTTGTCCGGCAATGTGGACGAGGGCATCATTGATTTACTGTACGGCGCTAATCTCTGCGCCTTGCGTAAAAAAGATGGTGGCATTCGTCCCATTGCCGTAGGCTGTACATACAGGCGAATAGCAGCAGCAGTTGTGTTGTAGAGCATATAGAGACTCTATCACAGATAAATTCCAGCCCCTCCAACTCGGCTTCGGCTCCAAAGGGGGTTGTGAGGCTGCTGTACATGCCTCATCTACGTTCCTTGGCTGCAGTGGAGTTGAGGTTATCCTCAAAGTTGACTTGAGGAATGCCTTTAACTCTGTCAATAGGGACACTCTGTTGACACAGGCCAAATTGGAAACCCCCAAAATTTTTAAATTTCTCTGGCAGTGCTATAGGCATCCTTCTAAATTACTTTATAAGGAAAATATTTTAAATTCAGCAGTAGGATGTCAACAAGGTGATCCTCTTGGGCCAGTCATTTTCAGCCTGGCTATTCACCCTATAATTCAGCGACTAAATTCCAAATTTAACGTTTGGTATCTAGATGATGGTACTCTCGGAGGCGATGTAGAAACAGTATTAAAAGATTTGGCGTTTCTAAAAGAAGAATTTAGTTCAATCGGCCTAGAACTAAATCCCACCAAATGTGAAATTTTTCTCAGTGATCAAATTGACAATCTTTCGGTACTCTCAAAATTCAATGCTTTGGCTCCAAATTTAAAAGTTTTACAAAAAAGTTCTCTCCGCCTCCTTGGATCGCCAATTCTTGAAGATGCTTACGAGTCTTTTGCGGAAGAGAAAATAAATTATTTTTGTGATGTTTCGGAACGATTGTACCAAATTAATATACATTCAGCTTTCACCATTATTCGGCATTGTCTTTTCGTACCAAAATTTACACATGCTCTGCGTTCAACTCAACTTTTTAAATTTTTGGAACTTTTAGGTCAAGTGGATAAAGTGCTGCAAGACACTCTATGCAAAATTTTAAATATAAATTTGAACGATCGAATGTGGCTTCAGGCGTCCCTTCCAGTTCGTCTCGGGGGCCTCGGCGTTCGCAAAATTGCAGATGTAAGTATGCCAGCATTTTTGTCGTCGGTCTATGGCACTGAAGAATTAGTCAGGAAAATTCTATCTCCTTCACTGATTAATTCGGATGTGCCAGGTAAGGCCGAAGCTGTAAATGCTTGGAAAATGACTTGTCCAACTGCCGCCATGCCCGCCAACCCATCTTCCCAAAGGCAATGGGATGAGCCGCTCAGTATTGGTGTTAAAAAACATTTAATCAGTACAGCTACCAGCACTGCTGAGCGCGCTCGTCTGTTGGCTGTGGGTGAATGGGAATCTGGTGTATGGCTCCAGGCACTTCCTTCGCCCAACATTGGAACAATGTTGGACGACACGACCTTCCGCATTGCAACTGAAACACACGGTGAAGAAACACACGGTGCAACCAAACGAAGGCATCGTTTGGGTGCACAGTGTGTTTCTCCGCATCGGTGTCTCTGTGGAGAAGCTGTCGATAGCCTTGGACATCACGGATTGTCTTGCAACAGGAGCGCAGGCCGCATGTCCCGACATGCAAACATTAACGACATTATCCGTCGAGCTCTTGTCACCGCCGGCGTGCCAGCTGTACTTGAACCTGTTGGCTTGGCTCGCGACGATGGTAGGAGACCGGACGGTATGTCGTTGATGCCTTGGAAGATGGGTAGGCCTTTGGTGTGGGATGCAACTTGCGTCGACACCCTGGCGCCTTCCCATCTTCCAAGTATGATGGACTGCGCATGCGCTGCTGCTGCATCAGCGGAGACTCTCAAACGGCGCAAATATACCAATTTAACTGGTAATTATATTTTTGAGCCGTTTGGAGTCGAAATGTTGGGTCCGTGGGGTCCAAGCGCGCGCGCGCTCTTCAAAGTAATAGCGAAGCGACTAATCGACGCTTCCCGTGACCATAAGGCTGGCCTTTACCTCGCTCAAAGAATTGGCATCGCCATTCAGCGTGGTAATGCCGCCAGCCTCTTGGGCATGGTACCAGTAGAGATCGATGGGGAGGAATTTTTCGATGCCTAAAATTACAGTCTCCCTCTTTTTCTCTATCCCATTTTTGTATATATTGTATAGTTAGCATAGTTTTATATAAATTTATATACCGACTTGTATATAATTCAATTACATTATACAGGAAGTTCTTATTATCCTTTATATTGAAGAGAGATTTTATTGTGAACTGTCAACACACACAAAAAAATTGTAATGCCATTAATACCATGTGTCAGTGAGGAGTGTGTGTTTAAAAGGACGCAGTTCAGCTGATGCTACAGATTAGGCACAATCTGCAGCGCTGGTTTTCAACTGTAGCCTAATATACCTATATATAATATTACTGGAATATGTTACCATGGGTAGCGTAAATGGTATCTAAATGCCGCTCAGGTGGAAACGCGGACAACGGCTTGTTATGCTTCTGATGATTCCTAAGCTTTTGAGGAAGCGATGTTTCGTCAAACTTTTCTCTTGTTTATTGATAAGATCACAAAAAAAAATCCGCTCAGTTACTTCCCTATTTTCAGGTTTCATTCACAGTAGCTCACAAGCTAGTGACGTAAAGGAAATAAGGAATAATAATAATTCTTGAGCGCTTTGATGAAGGACTTTTTCACTCTAAAATAAAGACCTTTATGCTTTAGAAAATAAAAACAGAAGTCAAATGGAACAAGTATAAATCCTTGTGGCATTCCAATAACAATAAGACATCCTGTATCATCTAGTTCCATGATATTTTCAGTCTCTGTGGCGTAGCGGTAGAATGTTTGAGCGCTACACACTACACGAGGGTTCGATTCCAGCGTAGTGTAAATATTTGTATACATAAATTCATTTTCATTTGCATTTTCTTATGTCAAGATTTTAAGCATTGCCATACAAGGTGGCAATGCTCCCAGTCTACCACAAGAGGCATGCGATGCAGAGGAATTCCATGACACATTTTAATTATTATTTTTATTAATGCATATATTATATAGAATGTTGGCCTGAAAATTAGCAGAACCAAAACACAATACATGTTCTGCGATTTTGGCGGTCTCTCTAGTCCCACAGTCATAGCACTTGATGGTGCTCCTATACCAATCTGCTCCGATTTTAGGTACCTCGGTTCACTACTGCAAGTCGATGGAGAATTAGATCGAGCCGTAAAGCACCGAATTAACGTTGGTTGGATGAAATGGCGGCAGGTTACAGCAACTACATGTGACTTGCGAATGCCCCTTCGATTGAAGGGCAAAATTTATAAGACCATGATCCGGCCTGCCGTCCTGTATGGATCGGAGAGTTAGCCCGTAAAGGTGACGGATGAAAGACGGTTGCATGTAGCCGAGATGCGAATGTTGAGATGGATGTGTGGTGTGACAAGAATGGATAAGATTAGGAATGAATATATTAGAGGAAGTTTGAAAGTAGCACCAATCACAGAAAAGCTACGAGGAAATCGTTTGTCCTGGTTCGGGCATGTAATGCATAGGGATGAAAGTAATGTCGTAAGGAAGGCACTAAATATGGAAGTGGATGTCTACAAGGGGAGAAGGAGGCCTAAAATGAGGTGGATGGACTGTGTCAAAGATGACATGGTTAAGAAGGTAGTGAATGTTGAAATGACTGCAACTAGAGATGAAAGGAAAAAGAACACATGTTGCGCCGATCCCAAATAATCTTGGGATAAGGGCAGGTGGATGATGATGAGGATGATGAATGCATATATTATAATAGATTTAATGTAATATGGAATATCTACAGTAGTTAGTTACATAGTATACATTAGATCTTAATTTAACTGAACTTTATTTAATACGATTTGTATAACGTACTAAACATTTTCAAAAGTATTATATTCTTAATTAGTATAAAATTTCGAAAATAGAGAGCTTGTTGCATTATTTTGAACCTAATACAGAAACTAAATCATTTTAGAACCCATATCATGAGCCAGTAAACTATACTTATTTTGGGTCTAGATATCGCTATGTAGTAATTGCCTACAATATCATTCTAACACAGATTGAAGTCAACTAGATCAAACACTTTACCTATTATCTTTTTGTATCAAAGTTCCCCAAGTGCTCTGATGGATCTTAACTCGGCTTACCCAAAGTGTATTTAGTTAAATTACATACGAACTCGTACGCACCGGGTCGACCGCATACCACAATAGTTTATGTATAGTATTGTCGAATATTATTGTTGCTTTCAAACGAGCAACCTAATCCTATGTGTACATTATTTACGTATACCTATCAGTGTTTATACCACTAACATTGGGTATTGGTGTGACTGCTAGCGGATAGATGAGTGGAATTTTTAGTGCAAATATTAATTTACTAGCTGCTACCCGCGACTTCGTCCGCCTTTAGTTCGGGAAAGCTTAAACCCAATTGGGTATTTGACTGTCTAGTCAAATAAGTTACTTTTTACTAAACGTCAAAACGGTAAGTTATAAGGCAACTTGCATAAATTAATTTAATAGTCAAATATTTTACTATTATAGGTTGGGTGAATGATTAAAAATAAATAAAAACAATTAAATAAGAACAGGCGCAATTTCTATCGTCCAGTTGATTCTTAATTTAATAAGGTCAGTTAAATAATTTATTTTAACTACAGGAAAATACCCAATTTCGGAAAAGTTGAACATGTTGAAATTGATACTTTGTATTAATTCCCCGCGCCGGATCGTACCTGGTCCAGAGGCTGTCCATTGCCAATCAAAGGGGCAACGCAGCCCGTGTGATGGGCACCTTCGCACCAGGTACAGGTTCGGTCGCGCCTATCTTTTAGGGACGAGCGCGAATGCGTGTGATTGTCTTTTTATTTTATTAATTAATATTATTAAATAAATAAGTGCTAGTTATTTATTATGAAGAAAGTCTTTTTCGGATACCTGACTAATAAAGTACTGAAAATTACAAATTAGACCGGTTTCTGTTATGGGCTAGGTAAACGCTGCGAAAAGGTTTTGAAAGTTTAACTTTTTGTTCACCAAAACATAATCATAGCCCCATTTTAATACTATTGGAAGTTTAATTCTAAATTCACACAACTATGAAAGTTGCAGAGTATACCTATCTAAAACTTATTTAATAATAATATTTTTATCTAAGTCACACCTTATAGCATAAGTTACATATCTGAAGAAAAAATCTTTTGAAATCGGGATAGGCACTTCGGAGATTACCCGTAATTAACAGAATCAGCATGCAATGTTTTATGTATTTCGTACGCGTCTATTAAATAATTTATTTATTTATTGAAACCATAAATTACATATTATAAGTACTGAGTCGTAGTCTCCTGAACTAACCTGTAACTATGGAGATAATTCCATTTCCATTTCCATTCAATTTACATGTGTCAAAGAAAATGTAGTTTTAATAAGAGTTACATAAAGTTGTAATTTTAATTTCATAAAGAAACACTTCAATTTCTTTAATTTGTAAAAAATTATCGACATATAAAATTTATTTTACAACTCGCTACTCATTGATCGGTGTGACAAATACTTTTTAAACCTACCGACACTAAATGTGACATCATGTAGCCTTATTAGGGATGTTTGTTTTAACGTAACGTCGAGTCTAAAGGGGTGGAGTGAATACATAGGTATGAATTAGATTCACCCTGCTCAAGTTTAACTCATTGGTGAACCTATACTGTTTCAACACTGTCAAATCAAATCAAATCAAAATAGTTTATTTGCTAGAATATGGTATAAGAGATATAAATTTACGTTTCCTCACATTTTGCCACATACGGCTTGCAAATTTTTAGGTTATAATTAATAATACTTATATGCCAAAATTAATTACATTAAAAGATATTGTTAAATGTTATTGTATCGTCCAAGAAATCATTAATATTGTAATACATTTTGTTTAATAACATGTCAAATATTGAGAACATACTGTTCCTCTAAAGACTAATCAACTAGCGGCCCCACCAGTAAGGAGTTCTGATCCCAGTCCAACAACCGTGGGAACATATTCCCGGGATAAAAAATAGCGTATGTGCTATGCCAGAATATGGGACATCCCTAAATGAAATTTTAGTTAAATCCGTTCAATAATTGGAGCGTGATTGAGTAACGAATATCTTCTCAAAATTTTACTTTATAGTATTAGAAAGTATGATAGGATTTAAACTAATTACTAATATTTGGCATGAAAATAGATGTTAGTCTGGCATAGTATATTTTATTCCACTACATTAACTCATTGGATTGCAATTATACTCTTTGTTTATACCACTTAGGTGGGAGACAAGGAAAGCGGTTCCCGTGGTCTATGGACGTTTGTAACACCAAAGGAGTCACAGTCGCGCACCCAACCCTGTAAGTACAGAGTTTCTATGCCGTCAGTGTAGAAGACAAAGCACTTCTACCGGGTTTCCTGGAAGAGAACTCAACATTCTATGTACATAGCATTTCCCTTCTTTGTATAATATGCTTTATAAGTATATATATTCGGAGACTCTTTCCTCTGTCGCACCATTAAGGCCTGGAATTCATTACCAGCTCACGTGTTTCCTTCTTCCTACAGTCCCGGGTCCTTTAAGCGAGGCGTGAAAAAGCATATGATGAGGCCGTCAAGCTATGTATGGTATGTGTAAGTAATGGTGACCCTCTTTTCTGGGACCTTGCCTTCTGCTTACCATCAGGCAAGGCGAAGTCCAATTGACGTGTCCTATATATAAAAAAAAAATAGGAATAAATATAAATATATTATAACTTTAAAAGGTAAAATATTTTTTACTCAGTAACACAAAATAGCTGGTTGAATTTCGATGAAATTGAACTCGCAAGCAGATTATAATGTACGCCACTCTGTCCCATAAATGAAACATTTCATTGCTTCTGGAATCAAATCCCAGTTTTTTTTCTTAAATTAAAATTCATTAAATGTCAGACCATCGATCCATAGTGTTAGTAACAATTTAAATTAAGAACTAATGTTAGTAATAAATACAAATAAATAACAACACTCCACTATCTTGATGATGTTACTAGTAAAAGTTATAATAAATTCATTTCAGTTAAATACAAATGAAAATAGAATTCATATTGGCCTTAAAAGAGCCGATTTTTATAACAAATAGCCCCATATAGCAGAGATTTATATACATGCTCACCTTTATAAATTAGGTCAGTTAATCCAAGTTTTAATATGGATTTAAGGGCGCATCTCCTTGGAGATGTAATGATATTAATTTAGGGGCCCGTCTCCATCGGGAGTATCTTGAAGTTTGACTAATGTACCACGTAAATAACCTTTGTTTTGTTTTTAAATCGAGTTACTGAACATGTTTTGCAAAAATAAATTAATTTAATTTTAAAAGTGACTCGAGTCTCGTTATTTATATAAAAAGAGGATTTTTGGAATAGGTAGGTATATATATTTATATACTTACCTACCTACTAATAGGTACTTAATGTTTCCATTGAAGTTTTCGTCAGTTTATACATAGTAGAGTAACATCAGGGACATTTCTATATGTATTTAGTCGAAATTTTCAATTAGATCAATTTAGAAAATTATCAAGTAATAAGACGTGTGGTTCCCAGCAGAGTAGAATTTAGACCGCCCTATCTCTTCCCATGCGGTGTCGTACAAGGCGATTAAGGCTGGCCCTGGGTCGGCTGAGGTGTGAGGCATATGCCTGTCAACCTCACCTTCGGCAACCAAAACGACCCACAGTTTTTAATAGATATATACAGCCCAGATTCAGCCTTAGAAGCAAGCCTCTAGTCAACAATAGTGCCTGGAAGAATGCAATAGGTTCACCTCCTATTACGTGAGACCGAATTTAATGTTTGGTGAAATGTGTGTTAATTCACCTCTGCATGATTTTATGTGTGTATGTATCAAGTCAATTATGCAATAACTATTAATGAGCAATAAGCCATAATTGTGCTGAGGTTCGAAGTCAATACTATAAAAAAATGCAAGTAGCAATAACTTGTTATGTTTTAAT
Source organism: Eilema griseolum (assembly GCA_963662185.1). NCBI lineage: Eukaryota > Metazoa > Arthropoda > Insecta > Lepidoptera > Erebidae > Eilema > Eilema griseolum. The sequence goes on along the minus strand of OY759229.1, from coordinate 3,221,862 downwards.
ATACTTTTTTCATTTTAAGCACGTAATGAATTACGTAAAAAATATATAAAATTGTTTGATATTTGAACGTAACAGCTGATCATTACGTGATATTACTTTAGAAGCTAATTAAGTTCTTATAATTAAAACTTTATTGGTTTAACTTTTTTGAAATTAATATTTTTTGTTAATTAGCTGCGCTACTTTTGAAACTAAACTTTAAAGCTTCGATTACATTTTTTATACCACTTAGGTAGCAGACAAGCACATGGCTCACCTGATGGAAAGTGGTAACCGAGGCCTATAGAAGTATGCAACACCAGTGGCGTAATACTCGTGATGCTAACCTTGAAGAAACCTTCTAATGCTTTTCTTGAAGCGCCCAATATTATAGTCGCTTAGGAAAACCATAGTAGTGATACGATTTTAGAATTAAACAATTGTAATTGATGGCCATTATTGTCCTAATAATTAAATTATACAAACTACTTGTATACAATACAACCGTATATCAACCGATCTGATGTAATGTTTGAAGAATCCACCACATCATTCAGTACGAAGTGGGTTGCGTAGACCAGTCTTGTTAAATGCCCCTTCTGTTGTACGAGGATCCAACAAGAGCTACAAGAACTTTCATTATGAACTCCTTGACGTATGAAGGGTTTGGGAGTTAAGATGGTAGTCGCTCCTATTCGTGAAGCCAAACCAAAAGAAGGAGAAGGGGTAAGCTGCTCCTGGCATGGCTTCCTTCGTCACTGGCAATCATCATAAGAGATATTCGTTGAAGATATCAGTATTATAATCATCGCTCAACTTCGCTCTAAGATTCAAAGAGGATTAGTTAAACTTTGATTAACATCAGCATCCCTGCTTACTCCATCGTATCTTAGGTTGAAGATAAGTAGCATGTACAAGTGTTTATGTCTAAATTAGTACTCGTTAAGATACCACCACGACTTAGGGTAATACTGTCGACATGCTTAGCTTCCGTCACGTCTCCGTCATACCAATTATTCTTTATGTTTTTTTTTTATACCACTTAGTTGGTAGACAAGCACACGGCTCACCTGATGGAAAGTGGTTACCGTGGCCTATGGACGTTTGTAATACCAGAGGAGTCACAGTCGCGCTGCCAACCCTGTAAGTAGAGTCTCTGTGCCGTCAGCTTAGAAGACAAAGCAGGACAAGCCTTTAGAAGAGAGAATCTCACTGGAGAATTTGTGCTGTCAGTGGGAAGATCCACTGACAGCACAAATTCTTCAGTGAGCTCTGGCTACTCTACTCACCGATGGGAACACAACACGAAGTTATAATAGCCGCGGTATTCTGTAGGGCGGAGGTACTTCCCCAGTCGGACTGCTCAATTGGGCAGTAATACCACCGTGTCCTACCTCCTATGAAATATTAAGTAATGATCTGATTTTCTTTGCATTTTTTCCTTTCATTGACGACCTCCGTGGCGTAGTGGTAGAGCATTCAACTGCTATGCAGGGGGAGCGGGTTCGATTTATGTTCAGTGCAAATATTTGTATGCATGAATATGTATATTTTCATTGGTCTGGGTGTTTCTATGTTTAATATGTACGTATTTACAAAAAAAATATCTAAGTATGTTTACCCGCATTCTAGATTCCATAATACAAGCTAGTTAAGCTATGCTTACTATGGGTCTAGATAGCGTTGTGTAGAATGTCGTGCAATATTTATTTATTATTATGGAATATTTTCCAGTACAATGCAAATGAGTAAATTTCACATCATATATTTTATTTATTTATTAATAAACTATCAGTCATTTATTCAAATAAACAGCATTTTTTAAATTACATACCTAAAGATACTGACATTTTTTAAAAACACATTGCCAAGTAAACTCAATCGTACATTAATATATATTTAGTTATTTACCGTATTCAATTTGAACTTTACCATCAAATTAAATTTCAATACAAAATAATAATAATAATTTAGAGAAACACTCCATGGCTAGTTTGAGAGGTTCTCTGAGCAAATGAACATTTAATAATCTATTGTACAATCTGCAACCTCCAACATAGCTGTCGATCACTGTACCACTTCGCTACTGAGGTCATTTTATGCAATATTAATTATTATTTAACCCTTATAATTAAAATTGTGAATTAGAGAATGTACGAATAGCTGTTTCTGTGTTTACTTTTAGAACAAATATATTATTATATATATTGTTACGACAGCCGTCGATGTCTCGAAAACTAATAATCGAATCTTCAAGAAATAAAAACGCATTGTTAGTGACGAGGTACTCTACCGAATGGCATAGAAAAATCTAGAATCGTCAACAAAAAGTCACAACCTACCTACGAGTACCTACACACTCTTTTGAATAAAAACAAACAATAGGTAAATATCGAGAATGTACTCGAAGGTCAGCGACGGCGGCAAGATCAAAAGAATAGGTATTTATCGCTCGCGAACTATCTAGATAATTCGATCCTCCTAATTGAGAGGTATAAAAACATGCTCGCATAGCGACACGATTCATTCTGTCTTTGAGAACGAAAGCGAACACAGCGAACTTAAGCGACCGAAGAAGATTCTACCTGCGACCTGAGCAACGACTGTGGACTACTGTGAACTACTGAGCGACTGGAACTGTTGAAGAAGTACTGTGTGTACTAGTGATTTAATTGTCTAGTTTGTGGTGAGCTAATAAATCTCTTCGTTGAGTAAACGGCATTTAATTGTACCCCGTGCACGTAACAATATTAATGACTATACTCGGAATTTTAATTCGATTCCAGATTTGACAATTTCAGTGTTGCAACGTTATGACAAGTACTAAATAGTGACGTTGCGAAATTATTCGATACGGAAATGGAATATTTCCGGATCGATTCTTCTCGTTTATAATTTTACTCTCGTAAACTAAGTATATCAGGAAATTAAATATTTCTGAACTGATAATTTAGATTTGACGATTAATTAACGATCTGAGACTTTTCTTTTATAATTGTGTGTGAGATAAATAAAAAAATGTGATCATGAAGGAACATGACAAATAAAATAGATAGATGTATTATGGTGATAATTTATTTTATAAATTGTCGCCGTCATCGCTATCGCTATCGCTGTCACTTTCTGTAACATTTATTATAAATGTGTCTGTGATATTGTCAATTAACATATCTAGCCTACTCATTTTTTCCTCTTCTTTGACAACATGGGTTACGCATTTAGACCATTCGGTAGCCGTAATTTTTTGAATGCCTTCCTGAAATAAACTTCTCACGTCTGTCAATTTGAAGGTTTTATTATTTTGAGCTACATGCCCCTTTACCTGCGCCCATATCAATTCGATAGGGTTTATCTCGCAATGGTAAGGGGGCAGTCTTAAAACCGTGATCCCATATTGTGCTGCCATTTCGTCTACAGCGTACTTATTAAAAGACTCGTTATGTGGAATCAGTTCTAAAAGCGTAGCTTTAACCATATCTGGTTCGTAATGAATATTTTTATTTAAAAGCCAATATTGAATGGCAGCTTTTTCCAGCTCATTTTTGGTGCCGTTTCCAATTTTCGGGAGTGGTAAGGTGCATAAAAATCAATAATTTAGTCTTTAATTGGCACACTGATGGCACACACATTGATTGTTTATCGATTTTTGTGTTCATCACTACACTATTATATGTGGTATCATTATTTCACAAAATGACAGTAGCTAATGTCAAATCTGGAATCGAATTAAAATTCTGACTACAGTTACTTTCCGAGAATCGTATATTTTTTTACATGAAAATTATTTGATTTTGGATTGCCGTAACCTAAACCACATTGACACAATATTTACTTAAATTTTATTCTCATTTAACCAGTCATTACTCGTTTGGGTCACCAGATATTGTTATGTAGAATGTTGTAAAATATTTATTTACGGTAATCACTAGAATTAAACGTTACGTCACTGGCGTCGCGTCACCTAAATATATTAGGAGCTTAACTCCGCCTCATTAATATGCCATTTCGCTAAATCCCCCTGTACACGTATACCGAACCTTGGTGCAGGGAAAGTGAAAAGTTGCTGTAGATATTTATCGAAAACGTTCAGCTTTGTTTGTAGCGGATCTAATTCGCTATTCTTCTTTCAAGATTAACGAAGTTATTAGAGAACGGTAGTGATTAAGTACATGTAATCAAAAATGGTGAACTAAAACTAATTTTACCGAATTTTATTAAGACTGATTTTGTATTACATAGGTACATACAGCCGCGCCTTTTTCAAAATGATGTATTTTTTTTATTTATTTACATGCTATTAGCAATGTAAGCTTACAGTATACACCTACATATATATATAAACCTGTATATATATATATATATGTTATATGTTACAGTCGATGATTACATTATGTTTTAGTAAAGTTTATTTATTTATATATTAGAAAGTCAATTACATTGGGACTTAAACATAAACTGACGAAATGTGGGTGCTAGCACCTCTGCCTACCCTTTCGGGGATATAGGCTTGAGTTTATGTTTTGTTGTGGTATTTATGTGTATATGATTTTGTGTTATGAGACGAAACTCTTAGCTTTTCATGGATTCACCATGGGGAGCTCCATCCAGGAGGTCCATCGTGTGGTAGAGAGAGAAACCCTAAACAGATTTGAAGACTTGTGACACGGGTGTACGATTGAGGGACCCCTTTCTGACATGTATCAATGCTCTCCTGCGCTACTCGTGTTTCTTTACCCGCCCAGCTAAAAACAAATCAACATTTAATAACCTTTTGTACAAACTGCAAGCACATCTTCAATAATCTTTTTTCTTTATTAAATAAGGTTTTGTTTTGATTTGAAAAGCCCCCTATATCATTTTAAAAAGATTCGATTTTCTTGATACGAACAGTATTTTGTGATATATCAAATATTAAATATTGATTTGGTTTTCTTTGCATGTTTTTCCAGTACAATATAGAAATGAGTAAATATCACATAATATACATTATTAATTTTTTTATACTACTTAGGTGGCAGACAAGCACACGGCCCACCTGATGGAAAGTGGTTACCGTGGCCTATGGACGTGTGTAACACCAGAGGAGCCTCTCTCGCGCTGCCGACCCTGTAAGCACAAAGTATATGTGTCGTCAGTGTAGAAGACAAAGCAGGACAAGCCTTTAGTCTTCCCACTGACAGCACAAATTCTCCAGTGAGCTCTGGCTACCCTCCTCACCGTGAAGTTATTATGGCCGCGGTATTCTGTAGGGCAAAGGTTCTTCCCCAGTCGGACTGATCAATAGGGCAGAAATACCGCCGTGTCCTACCTCCTGTAAAATGTTCCATGAAATACAGTAATGTTTACGGGAATTAACGCCATCATGATATATACGTAACTTTGATTTCCCTGACGATTCAACCAGTTTATACCTGCTCACAAGTTGACTGGCTCAGTGGTGCACGCTCGCCGTCTCCAAGTCCGTGAGGTAGTAAGCTCTTCATCTACCCGCACATTCTTGACATTCTTAATTTTTTTCGCCTTGTACTGTCACATACCACCCTTAAAGTGTCCCTATTCTGTAAGCAAACATTCCGGTTTTTATACGGCTGCGTAGAAAAGCAAGGTTGCATGTTTCGAAAAACTGGATCCCATTTTTTTTCTTTTTTTTTTTATATATAGGACACGTCAATTGGACTTCGCCTTGCCTGATGGTAAGCTGAAGGCAAAGTCCCAGAAAAGAGGGTCACCATTACTTACACATACCGTGTGACAATGGTGACACTCAGCTTGACGGCCTCATCATATGCTTTTTCACGCCCCGCTTAAAGGACCCGGGACTGTAGGAAGAAGGTTGCAGATGCAGATTATTCCCGATTGAAATTTATGTGATGAAATAAAGTTCAATCGCTTCATGTAGCTCTTGAATAGAAGCGACGTTCGGTGGAGAGGACTTGCGTATGGTGGAATACAACCCAGTGGTACCTGCTTCTAGCAGATGTTCTGCAATCGCAAATTTTCTCGTCTGGCGGTTCTTTACAGCTGCGATGTGTTCTTTGACTTTTTCAGCAACATTCCACTTCTTTTGGCCTGAACTACTACTTCAGCTGCAATCTATCTTAGAGATACCCAGACACGGTACTGGTAAGATATCCTTGCGTGTGCCCACGATGTTGTTTACTTTTAAGCCTGTGGTGTAAACTGTTGGTATGGAGTACGTTTTTAACAGGAGAATTCGTGCTGTCAGTGGGTAGACAAAAGGCTAGTCCTGCTTTGTCTTCTACTGACGGCACATAAACTCTGTACTTACAGAGTTGGCAGCACGACTGTGACTCCTCTGGTGTTACAAACGTCCATAGGCCACGGTAACCACTTTCCATCAGGTGGGCCGTGTGCTTGTCTGCCAACTAAGTGGTATAAAAGAAAAAAGAAAAGGTTTTCCATTACTCCTATAGGATATATAGGCTGGACGTCTGCTCACCTCTGGATGTCTACGCCTCAATGCTTGTTACTTTAAATCTGTTGTTCAATAAATAAATCAGAAAATCATTATCATCCTCTGAGGTCTGTATTCCGATTACATGCGAGGCCTTCACCTCGGAGCCCAAGTACAGAATCAATAATAGTACAACGGTCTACCCACTCTACTCACAAGGTACATACATTCGCAGGATTCTTCCCCACTTCGTAAAATCTTGGGCATCCATATAGTACTGTGGTTTCAAGTGCAAATCCGAACACAGCGATAGAGCGAAAGAGAGGAAGGGTGTGTGCGAGACAAAAGAAGAACGAATGGCACTACCTTATGCTTGGCAAAGACGTATTGTACGAAACTGTTTTATTCCAAATTAAAATAAAGTTGTTAAAAGCTAAAGTTCAATAAAATTGAACGTTGCAAATCAAGAGTTTATTTTTTTCCGAGTCCCATCACTACAGTACTGAGACCATTGCCACTCAAATTGTCTTAATAGATGTGATATTAAACATAACATAACATAAACTCACGCCTATATCCCCGAAGGGGTAGGCAGAGGTGCTAGCACCCTAGCACCCACATTTCGTCAGTTTATGTTTAGGTCCCAATGTAATAGGTGGTGAGCCAATTGCCATTAACCGGGCACTTATAAACCTGCGATAAATACACACATAACTTCGAAAAGTATCGAAAAGTCATTGGTGTGTGCCATGGTATACCACTAGGCTACCTAGACTACTAGGCTAGGTGTGATATTAAAGGAAAATAATAACTTCTCTAGAAATCGCACCAAATCCACATTACAAGGAAATAGCATCAAAATGTATTTTTGGCTCTCAGCTTTGCATTAAAATATATTCATTAAACGAATCTCACAATTGCATTAGCACTACATCGAACCAGTTGATCTCGCTGAATGAATGACAATTGAATCATTCACTTGGATCTATAGATTGATTGAGATTTTATCTGACAGCTGACAGTAAGACGCAAAAGCTACCTTGAGAGAAATTCAGTGGTATGGGTAGGTTCTAAATGATTGCTTTTGTGGATTTTTACATAAAGAGAGTCATCTGCAGTGTAGAATTTAGAATTTTTTTATTCGACTTGGTTGACTGATAAGCACACGGCCCACCTGATGGGAAGTGGTTACCGTGACCTATGGACGTGTGCAACACCAGGTGCGTTACACTCGCGCTGCCGACTCTGACTGATTTAATTACTCTCGTTCTATAATATTTAACTGATTCATTTGATTACATGTAGCTACCACGGCTAGTAGGGTAGCCAGAGCTCACTGGACAGTTTTTGTGCTGTCAGTGGGAAGACCAAAGGCTTGTCCTCATTTTGTGTTCTGTACTGAAGGCACAGAAAATCTCTGTTCGTACAGTGTCGGCAGCACAGATGTGACTCCACTGGTGTTACACACGTTCATAGGTCACGGTAACCACTTTCCATCAGGTGGGCCGTGTGCTTGTCTGCCACCTAAGTTGTATAAAAAAAAAGAATGGCCTAGAACGTGCACTCTAGGAAGGTAAAGCAGAAAAGCGGACCGCCGGTCTCCGTCTGCATCACTCATTGTACACATCATCCGATCACTAATAAAATAAAAGTTACACTGTCAATGAAACTTAGAAACATGAGTCCCACTCTTTTACTCATCTTTAAATTTAGGTATGTTTTGGAGCGACTGCTATCTGACCTTCCAACTGTACGCTAAAATCTCGTCTGTACATCAGTAGACGTACCTTTTATATGGGTAATGGACTGTTGAGATGAGGTCTCGGGTTCGATCCCAGGTTTTACCATGGCACACACCAATGACATTTCGATGCTTTTCGAAATTATGTGTATATTTATCGCAGGTTTATAAGTGCCCTTTTAATGGCAACAGGCTCGCCATCCATTACATTGGGACCTAAACACAAACTGGCGAAATGTGGTTGCTAGCACCTCTGCCTACCCTTTCGGAGATATAGGCATGACTTTATGTTATGTTATTTATATTTTTTATTATGTTTTTATTGTTATGTTATTTATTATTGTGAGATAATTCTTTATTGTCACCATCAGATTTACAGTAGGACAAGTAGGTAGCGTGTATACAGTTCAATATACAATGAGCGGCTTTATCGCTGAAGCGATTTCTTCTAGGCAACCTTAGGATGGACCGTAATGTTATAAGAACAAAAGAAAGATAGAGAAAGAGAGAGCGAGAGAGAGAAAGACGTATAAGAAATAAAAAGAAGAGAAAAACAAGAATCTTGATGTACAATCTGTTGAAAATAATTTTATCGCTTTTACAACCAAACCCTTCAACAAATAATAATTGTTTTACTTCCAAAGATACGTAAAGGGCCATAGCTACGGACGCGAGAGACGCAATCAAAATTGTGTGTACAGTGTGTACACCAAACGACACTAACAGCTCGGGTGTAATTCAATCAGATCTTCAATTAGGCCTCGCTCGAAAGTCCGACTTTTGACATTCGCTCTCTAATCAGAAACTAAATCGAATCAATTTGTCATCATCGTGTTTGAGTTACTCCGGTTATTTAGCTAAGTGAGAAAGGTGTTGGTTTACATGTATATATGTATTATGTATGTATTATAGGGTAGGCACAGCGTAGGTTGAATATTTCTACATTCGTACACGTACCTGTGTATTTGTCAGTCTGAGAAAAAAACTTAAGCATCTTAAATGGAGGCCTTTATCTTCTTTACTTCACACTAGCTTTTTAATATTCAGCGTATTGCAGTCAGTTGACGAACTGAATGATATAGAAAAAAAAACAAATTTCCTATCATAATTCTGATTTAAATGAATAAGAATACCTTTTTATCATACATATAATACATATAATAATGCAGGCCTTTATCCTCTGAGGGTTAGGCAGAGGTGAATTAACACCCACATTTCACCAATATTTGTATTCAGTCTCACGTAATAGGGGGTGAGCCTATTGTCGTTTTCCGGGTACTATTGCTGATTCGAGCCATGCATCTGAGACGGAGTCAGGGCTGTATATATCTGTCTGATGTTAAACCGCCTTATCCTATAGTCGCCTTGTACGACACCGCATGGGAAGAGATCGGGTGGTCGAAATCCTACTCTGCCAGAAACCACGCGAACTACGAGAAATAAGGTACATAACCAATACTCAATACATTTATTGCGTTCCATAATGTGATACATGATCATGTCAAATTAAGATTAAGTTACAATTATGGACCCTGTCGGGCACAGCACAATGTTTGGAGAGAGGGATAATTTGCTATTATACAGTTTCATTACATTTTTTAATTTTAGTTACAATATTAAGTTTTTTATACCATGTCGTTTGAAGAGTGATGATATGATAATGATAATGACGTGAGCAGAAGTTTTATAGGTATTTAGACATTCAATAATGGAATTCAAATATAGGCAATATTAACCGACAATAATAAATTTTAGTTCTATGTCGTACTATTCAAAAAGGTACAGATTGCTTATGCATTGAGCTTTTTTGCATTTAGAGTTTAATTAAAAATATACATTACTACTTTCTCAATATATAATCTTTTTAACAATTTTGAACACATGCAAAGTGAACATGATTATAAAAAATGACAGTATTAAATAACAATTTTAGATGTCAATACAAAATTGTCAACATTAAATTTAATGAATACTTACTGAATACAAAAATACGAAATGTTTATATTAGATGTCAAATAAAATACCATTAAAATACAAAAGTCAATAAGCAATGTCAACATAAAATATCAAGGTCAACTTCTTATTCAAAGTTGTCAATATTATATTAATAAATATTTTATCGTTCTAGTAATAATGTTAATAATATTATGTTTATGTACGGACGTATATAATATTTAATGTAATCAATGTCATTCTGAATTGACTATTTATTTATTAGGTATATTTTGGCATTGTTTAACTAGTTTTTATCGTCAAAGTATTCTTGTAAGCTGTAGTAGTTTTTACTTGATAGAAAGGTTTTTAACTTGTTCACAAAAATGCTAAATTTTTCCTCATTTTTAATGGTCTCGGGCAACCTATTATATATTATTATTGACATGACCAAAGGACCTGAAGAATGCATTTCGAGTTTGGAGCTAGGTAGATTCAGTCTATTTTTATGTCTCAGTGCATACCTAGTTTGTATGTTTTCACGTGTAGTGTAGTGTTCTGGATATTTCCGGACAAACTTACATACCGCCAAAATACACATATACAGGGTGTATTTTTGAAACGGGACAGTAAGGGCAAGTACCTTAACCGTTGCAGTTACAGCAAAACGTTCTTAGAAGACCTTCCCTAACTTTTTGACATATTTTGAACTGTATTCACAGATTTTGTAAAAAACTTACAGTTGGCAAAAAAAATGCAAAAAGGCCAAAAAAATTTTTTTTATGCCAATCGATTCTATTTCAAGTGAGGATCAAAAAACTCTATGAGACCATTTTAGCTTTCAGTACTAGGAAAGCCAGAAATCGACAAAAACGTTTCCCATACATTTCGGAAACAGAAACAAATTTCTACGATGGTCTAACTTTTTGTTATGGCCAGGAAGTGGGTAGAATTGACTGTAAAGTAAATAAAAAGAATTTTTACCCTCAAATTTCGAATTTGATTCGAAAATCTGTGTGTTATACTTAGTTTCAGCTGAGAAACTTCGTATGAGTTATTAATTAAGGATTTTCGCTAAAATGTCCTCTAATCGTGAAAAAATTGACTTATTAGAAGCGTATTTTGTCAATAATCGAAATGCGGGAGCTGCATTAGTGTGGTACCGCAATAAGTATCCGTTGCGGCATGTGCCAACAAGAAAGGTTATTACAAATCTTTTGAAAATCCTGGAATTGCAGGGTTCTTTCAAAAGAAAGCGGCAGCCTCGTGTGGACATGGACACGGAGATTGCGGTTCTGACTTATGTAGAAGCATATCCAGAGGTATCGTCCAGGCAAGTCGCACTTGAAGTAGGTTTATCCCACTCCCTTGTGATAAAGCTATGGAAGAAATACGGCTACAAGTGCTATCGATATGGGCGCATAGTTCAAGTGTTACATCCGGGTGATGATGTTCGAAGGCTTACTTTTTGCAGATGGCTAAGAGGAAAAATAAGCAGAGATCATGAATTTTTAAATTACATACTGTGGTCAGACGAAACGAATTTTTCCAATAACGGTATGTACAACAGAAAAAATCACCACTATTGGTCCAAAGAAAATCCACTAAGAGTTACGGCAAGTCATAATCAGGTTCGCTTCTCATTCAACTGTTGGTGTGGTATAATGTCCAATCGAGTCATAATGGTGGAATTTTATGAAGGGAAACTGAATTCTGCCATGTATAATGAAGTCATTTTACACCATCTTGAAAACGAGATGGACGAATGGCCCCTGTCGGAATTGCGAAAAGTTCATTTTCAACAAGATGGTGCTCCGCCACATAACAGTCACCTTTCACGTTCCAATTTGAGCCGCCTATTCGGTACACAGTGGATAGGTACACATGGTCCAACACAGTGGCCACCTCGTAGCCCCGATCTAACACCACTTGATTTTTTTTTATGGGGCTTCGTGAAAAACGAGGTGTATAAGACGACGTACGCCAGTGTTCAAGAGCTCAAGGATGCATTAATGAGCATTTTACGTAATATTCATCCCAGAACATTATTAGCCGCCATTCGTTCAGTGCAAAAAAGGATAGACTTATGTATTCGTGAAAATGGAAATCATTTTGAGCAATTTATTTCATAAACCAATTTCTTAAATGTTTAATTGTTTTTTTTTTTAAAGTTCAAAATTTTACCTGACCTATGAGTTTCGAGTTGATTTATCATATTTCCGTACGAAATGTATGGGAAACGTTTTTGGCGATTTCTGTCTTTTCTAGTACTGAAAGCTAAAATGGTCCCATAGAGTTTTTTGATCCCCACATGAAATAGAATCGATTGGCATAAAAAAAAAAATTGCATTGCATGCATTTTTTTTGCTAACTGTAAGTTTTTTACAAAATCTGTGAATGCAGTTCAAAATGTCCCAAAAAGTTAGGGAAGGTCTTTTAAGAACGTTTTGCTGTAACTGCAACGGTTAAGGTACTTGCCCTTACTGCCCCGTTTCAAAAATACACCCTGATGCAAGGCAATGTTAATATTTTTAGATTCTAAAAATTAAGATATTGGTCAATAAAAAATAATACCCTTTTCTTATCATGCTGAAATTACCCAAGGATAACCCCGCCACCATAGCCGGTGGGAGAGGTTGTGTCGGACTTGAACCGACTACAACGCACGGTGAGTATGGTAACCAGAGCCCCCTGTAGAGTTTTTATGCTGTCAGTGGGAAGACCAAAAGCTTGTTCTGTTTTGTGTTTTATACTGACGGCACAGAAACTCTGTGCTTACAGGGTTGGCAGCACGAGTTCGACTCCCTTGGTGTTGCACACGTCCATATGCCACGGAAACCACTTTCCATCAGGTGGGCCGTGTGTTTGTCATACAACCAAGTGGTATAACAAAAGGAAAAACTATGTCTGAGGATCTTAGGTTCCAGAGGTGACGTTGACGAAAGAATATACCTCGCACCTCGGCCGACCCAAACCCATTTCTATGGAGCTAGCCCTCTCGGGGATTGCCTGCTTCTACTAGGGTGACAGGTTGTTCCATTGCCACCCCCTGGTCCACGCTCATGACGGATGGACGTTATTTTGCGACCTCCATCGTAGGGTCCGCCCGAGTAGCACTAACCACTACTCTAAACAATAGCAATGTCTTGTAGGTTAACTGAAGCACTTAGAATATTTCATCTAACAAACTTGCAAAACGACAAGGGCATACCTTAATACACTTAGTGATAAGAAAAGGTCTCATCCACTAAAAGGTTTATGAAGATCAGCGCACCTTAGTCTACCCTTCACCCTAACACTAGTTAATTTCAACATTACTCTAGAACCAGTCTCTCAAAATATGCAAATACACCCAAAATTTCTAACCTACATACATCAAACCTTCAGAAGGGCTTGAGCAAGTAAGGTTGTATATAAACAATGGCAAGGGCCACATTCAAATGTAAATGAAGTGATACAAAGGGCTGCTTCGACCGTCCTGCAATGCAGCTTAATTTTTATAGCTGTTAAGTAATGGTTAGCGAGAAAAGTGGGGCAATAAAACCGTTGGGCATAGAAGTCTTTTGAATATTATCGTCTCGTTGGTGTAGATTAAAATATTGATAATTTTTGTCTTACTCCTTCTTGGTATTTTTTTTTATCTAGGATACACCAACTTGATGAGCTCTTTCAATTAGTCCCACCCTCTCCTTTCCTACACAGGACAACGTGTGCAGGTCTTAGATGTCATCCGCACACGGTGCAAAACATCCGATCAAGAACCAAGCGGTTCGGAGACTCTTTCCTCTGTCGCACCATTAAGGCCTGGAATTCATTACCAGCTCACGTGTTTCCTTCTTCCTACAGTCCCGGGTCCTTTAAGCGGGGCGTGAAAAAGCATATAATAAGGCCGTCAAGCTGAGTGTCACCATTGTCACACGGTAAGTGTAAGTAATGGTGACCCTCTTTTCTGGGACTTTGCCTTCAGCTTACCATCAGGCAAGGCGAAGTCCAATTGACGTGTCCTATATAAAAAAAAAAAAACTTGTCTTCACCTCGCCCGATGGTAAAGCAAAGTCTCAGGAAAGAGGATCACCATTACAGTCACTAAGTAAGTTACAATGTCACCATTGGCAGCTTGGCGCGGCCTTATTAGATACTTTGCACGCCCCGCTTAAAGGACCCGGGACTGTAGGAAGAAGGAAACACGTGAGCTGGTAATGAATTCCAGGTCTTGGTGGTGCGGCAAAGAAAAGAGTATTTTAGACAGTAGTCGGATTAATTGCAAGTTTATTTGCAATTACAAAAGTAGTGGTGGAGAAGGGAAATGCAGTGCTATGAGTCACTCTTTTTATAATAACCGACGACACTACTAGACCGGTAGTGCAAAAAGGAAAAATCGCAACGGCACTACTAGTACTATTAGTAGTGCCATCTGGTAGTACGAAGGGGGGACAGAAGCGGATCATTGGGTTTAAGTCAACTTCACCTGTGAGTTGATACACTCAGCATCAGATCGCTACAAGCAAAGTACTCAAAATAATCACGATATCTAGGAATTTTCCCCTACCTGTTGACTAATTGTTCTGATACTTGGTAAACACCTTTATGCTGCTGACTGTATATCTACCATTTAACGGAAGAGGCTCCGAAACGGTTAATGCGATAGACTAACTATATTAAAAATGTAGCTATTGCATACGTAAGATAACATAAACTTAAACTAGGTTTAGGTTTAAAGACATTTATTTCTCATAAAAACATACAGTTCACTTAAAATGAGATTTACAATAATTTTGAAAGAATGTTTTCCTCTATTCTGCCTACTTTACATTATTACATTTGTTGTACATAGTTTTTGAGTTTACTCTTATACACATTCAAATTATCAATATTTTTAATGTTGTTAGGTAGTTTATTATAAAGCTGTGCTCCATCGAATAATATCGTTTTTTTACCATAGTTAGTACGTGGACGAATTAACTGAATATTGTCTCTGTTTCTTAGCAAGTGAATTGATTCCCTCTTAGATAAATGTATATTAGTTTGGATCGAATTAGTTGTAATTTTTTTAACCAAAATGCAGGTCGTGTATATGTATAGTTGTTTTATGTTTAGTAATTTTGTTTCGTGATATATTTGATTTGTTGGAGTCCGATAGTGATAGTGAAATAGTGCTTTTATTATTTTATTTTGAGTTCTTTGTAAAGAAATTAAATTTGTAACGGCAGCTGTACCCCATATTTCAATTAAATATTCGAGGTGTGTCTTTACTAAAGAGTTATATATAATTGTGCTTATTTTTTTTGGAATAATATTTTTTATTTTGCGTACGGCTCCCAGTAGGGATGTTAATTTTGATTTTACGTAGTTAATATGTGGTTTCCAGCTTAATTTATCGTCTATCAACAACCCTAGATATTTCTCTTGGTTCGAAAGAAAAAAAAAGTTGCATATTATTTATTGTTAGAGGTGGGTGCTGAGGTATTTTTTTGTTTTTAGCTGCAAAAATCATATAAGAAGTTTTAGATGCGTTAATGGTTAATAAATTATATTTGAGCCATTCATTTAAGATATCAAGGTCCCTTTGAGCGGCGGTAATTATGTTTTGTATACAACCACCGAAGTAAAAAAGGCATGTGTCGTCAGCATAAAGTGTGAGGTGACCTGTTAATCCAATTTTGTTAATATTATTAACATAAATCAAGAACATTAGCGGGCCGATTATTGACCCTTGAGCTATACCAAAAGGTAGTGTTTGTGTGGTACTTATGTAGTTGCCTATCTTAACTACTTGACACCTATTATGTAAATATGACGCGAACATATTGTAAGCGGTATCTGTAACGCCGATGTTATATAACTTCTCTAGTATTTTTTGATGACTCACCGTATCGAACGCTTTTTTTATATCAATAAAAATCCCTACTGCAATGTTTTTCTTATCAATATTAGTTTTAATTTGTGTTATTAAATCAACTGCCGCAGTTAAGGTACTGGATTTAGCGCGGAAACCGTATTGGTGATTATTTAAGAAGTTCTTTTCTAATAGATACTTATTTAAGCGGTCGTATATAATTCGTTCAAAGATTTTTGACAAGACGGGGAGAACGGATACCGGTCTATAGTTACCTGGGTCAGTTTTACAGCCAGATTTATAGATGGGGGTAACTTTGGCAATTTTTAGTGAGTCTGGAAATATACCACGTGACAGACATACATTTATACAGTTTGTTAGAGTTTTTAAAATAATATTTTTTAAACATTTTATTGCTTTAGTACTGATACCATCTACACCCGTACTAGTATTACTATCGAGGTCATCAATGATTTTGGATATTTCAGTTTCACTACACGACTCCAAATGTGTTAATGCTTTGTTGTGTGAGTAGTCAATTTCGTACATAAGAGTGTTACCAGTATTTGTATGATAGATATTGGGTATTTGGTTCGCCAAGTCTGACCCTACAGAAGAAAAAAACGAGTTGAATAAATCGCAGATTGAGTTACCTTCTGTTATTAGTCCGGACGACGACATTAATCTCGGTGGAGCACAGATTTCTTTAATTTTATTTAGTGCCAGGCTGTTAATCACTTCCCATAGCTTCTTCGAATTATTGTAGTTATCTTGAAATAATTTATAATAATATTTTCTCTTTTGTGAATTAATCATAGTTCTCACTTTATTTTGTTGCACTTCGAAGCTCTTTCGTAAATTTATGTCATTTGCATTTTTCTTAGTTTGACTCCATAAATCATTACGCAAGTTTATTGAATCGATTATATCTTTTGTTATCCAATCTTTTTGAGGTGGGTTATTTATTTTAGTTTTGAATATTTTACTGTTTTGTACTTGTTCTTGTATAAAATTTTCCAGGTGATAGTAATCGTTATTTTCTTGGTTGTAGTTTGCTTCCAGCGCACTGTTGTACAGCTTTTGATAGTCTAACGCTTTATACTCTATTCTCGTCCTCACCATTGGTGCCAGCCTACCAATCTCCAGGAATATTTGTTTGTGATCAGATAGTGATGACTCAATTATCGATAAACTGAAGGAGTGGTTCTTTAAATTTGTACATACATGGTCTATTATGGTATTTGTTGTGCTAGTTTCTCGTGTAACATACTCTCTGTTGACTTTGTTTATGATTTCATACCCGCCTTCTGTTATTTCAGTTTTATATTTTCTGACGTCTGTGTCCATATGAAGCAAGTCCAAGTTGAAATCACCAAATATAACTGCTCTATTCCTTTGCTCCAGTTGAGAATTGTATATTTCTAAAAAATCATTCACACTAGATCGACCGGGTTTATATATTGCACCTACACTTAGCGATAACTTATTTATATATATCCAGAGGTAGTGATTATCGTTTTCGAATAAATTTTCAGTAACTTGGTATTCTATGCTATTGTGTATGTATATGGAAATACCTCCGCCTCTGTTTTCCATTCTGTAGTTGTATATATGCTTATAATTCGGTAATTGATAAAGCTTGGCATCGTCCTCCGAGGTGATCCAGGTTTCAGTGATAATCAGTAAATGTATGGTCGCATGTACAGCGTGTAATAAACATTTCAATTCATCAAACTTCCCAGCTGTACGAATACTGCGCCAGTTCCCATAGAAAAATCTCAAAGATGAAGGATTAAGAGGTATATCCTCATATTTTTTTACAATCTGATGACATATTCTACTAGGTATAACATCTGCGTAAGTTCCACTATGTATTTGAGCAGTAACTAGTTTTTTTGGTTAGATTTATGTGTAGTGATGGTAGGTATTCCCTTAATATATTTTATTATGAGGTCCTTTTCGCCATATTCACTACGTTTATGTAATTCCTCTTTCAGTGCCTGGAGATATAATTTTTGCGTTGGTGTTTGGTCAGCATAAATATTTGTATTTTCTGGTAATTTTGTTTTGTTTCGTAGTAGGTATCTTGGAATCTCGACACTATTATAGCATGCTTTTATCGGTCGAATCTGGTTAGGTACATATTTACCCAGTCTCATAATATTCACAGGTTTAGGGCAGGCATCATATAATGTTGTTGTTAAGTTGGTTATTTGTTCTACATCATGTAATTTTCGAGATTTATAATTCTTGTCATATTTTTCAGGTACACCCACAATTATGATATTTTTTTCGCGATCGCACCGGTCCTTTATTTCTAGGATGAGATCTTCGTGGCAAGCAACGAGCGATTTGGACGATGGTGATTCAGCTGGTTGATTTTTTAATTGGGATATCTCTATCTCCATGTTTTTTATTTTATCTTGTGTAGTATTATTAATAGCTTTAAGATTTTGTATTTCACAATTTATTTGATCGAACCGTAATGATAGATGTTCTGTTGTTAATTTTATAGTTTTGATCTCATTTTTTATTTCCACTATTTCTTCACGTATTTGATTTAATTGATCATTTTGTGTATCACCCAAACCTTCTAAACACTTTAATATGTCCGCTCGAAAACTCGCAAATTCTTTTCTGTAATCATATTCTTCTGTTCGCTCCTTCCGCTTCCTCGAAACGTTTAAGTATTGGTCCTCATCATAAGTCTTCTCATAAGTTGGTAAGTTTGGTACAGAGCCGCTGGCGCTCACGCTACCGCTTGTTAATGAAGGTGGTGTTCTTTGCATACTCATTGTTTTGGCCGGGTGGTGCGCTCAGATTCACACGGGTGCGAGTGAGGTGAAAAATTGCAACTGGTCTCTTCACACTTGCGGTATGAGGGGGGAGTGTGCGCAAGCGACGAGCGCTGCGCCGCTAGAATGCCGTAAGTAGGTTAGGTGGTTAATTTCGGAAGATGAACTTTATTCACTGCGTTTAGAATTCACTTTTCGTTGTAGCACTTTATATTGATATCGATAAATTATTTTAACGCGTGCGACACGTCTGCTCTCGGTAAACACCAGAGGAGGATCTCAAACTCACGCCTATATCCCCGAAGGGGTAAGCAGCAGAGCCACATTTCGCCAGTTTATGTTTAGGTCCCAATGTAATAGGTGGCGAGCCTATTGCCATTAACCGGGCACTTATACCGGACATAACTTCGAAAAGCATCGAAAAGTCATTGGTGTGTGCCATGGTAAACCTGGGATCGAACCCGAGACCTCGTCTCAGCAGTCCATTACCCATACCGCTAGGTTACCGCGGTTCTTGTGTTCTTTCATGAATAATAATGTATACGTAAACGATACATTATTAATTTATTATTCATGAAAGCAATTTCAATTACTATTTTAAACATCAACCGGCAGTTATGTAGATTTGAATATTTCACCTTAATAGTATCAGAAAACCTTTTCATTTCTTTTATGTTGTTTAACCGATACCTTAAATAAAGATACAGATTTGGTTTTTTTTATGACCTACAATTTGGTTAGCAATAACGGCCATTATTCAACGCCTTTCGCTCGTCCGTTCGTGTTTTTTTTATGATTGAGCGGTAAATAAAGACTGGCTCTCCTTTAACAATAGGGTTGAGTTATAATATTACAAGACTAAACGTGTACAATACAATATAATATATACATATATATAATCACGCCTTTATCCCCGGAGGGTTAGGCAGAGGTGAATTATCACCCACATTTCACCAATACTTGTTTTCGGTCCCATGTAATACGAGATTGCCGTATTTCCGACACTATTGTTGACTCGAGCCATGCATCTGAGGCTAAGTCTGGGTTGTATATATCTGTCCGATGTTAAACAGCCCTATCTCTTAGTCGCCTTGTTCGACACTACATGGGAAGAGATGGGGTGGTCCAAATTCTACTCTGCCGGAAACCACGCTGCTAATATAATATATACTGTCTATTAAAATTCACAATACTTATTTTTAAGGAATATTAGTAACTGAATTACCTCTTACCACTCAAGTTAAGCTAAATTAAAGAAAAATTTATCCCCCGCACACTATACACAAGTGCCTATAATATGGGGTTCTTTAAGAGGGCCATTAGAAAGTTTCTTCAGGGTCGGCAGCGCGAGTGTAACGCCCTGGTGTTGCACATGTCAATAGGCCACGGTAACCACTTCCCATCCGGTGCGCCGTGTGCTTGTCTACCACCTAAGTGGCATAAAAGAAAAGAAAAACTCAAGAATGGATATTAACTTAACTTTTCTACACTCTTGAGATGATTTTCGAGACTGTAGAAAAGTTTACTTGCTTGCGCGAAAGTCTTATGCATCGATACGCATAAGACTTTCGCGCAAGCTTTCTTTTCGTTGGTGAAGGATTGGATGACAGCTTCTCTCAAAAATATGATTAGAAACTAAACCTGTGCAGAGTAAACGAGCAAGAACCAAGCGGTTCGGACACTCTTTTCTTTGCCGCACCACCAAGACCTGGAATTCATTTCACACGTGTTTCCTTCTTCCTACAGTCCCGGGTCCTTTAAGCGGTGTGTGCAAAAACATCTGATGAGGCCGCCAAGCCGAGTGCCACCATTGTAACATTACTTAGTGTCTGTAATGGTGACCCTCTTGCCTGAGACTTTGCCTTTAGCTTACCATCAGGCGAGGCAAAGTCAAATTGATGTGTCCTAGATAAAAAAAACAAATATGACAGCAGGCGGCACCCATTATTTTTTCTCTCAGTTTATGATTGGCAATAGGGTACCGCCTGCTGTCAAACTTGTTACGATCTTTTAGACAGCAGTGGGGTTTAATTGTTACGGCCTTTTAGTCAACATGTAGAGATTTTTATTCTTTAATATTTTTTTAATTGTAATCAATATTTCTCTAACACTGGATCCTATATATCCACAATTCCTTTCTTCTATATTTGTCTACTTTGTTGTTGTGGAATATTGAAAAGTAATTTTCATAAATTCCAAGATTTTCTAATGAACTTGACACCTAACCTTGACCTAATGAGGACCGATGATAGACTCCTGTTTCAACGTTATCACGCTCAACTGTGGTAAAAGCCTATGTGATCAATGATGGAACAAGCTTACCTAAAACCCACCTATTTCCAGGTTACTTAACCCAATATTAAATCAGTAAAACCTCCAAAACTCTTTTCATAATCATTCACAGCCAATTCTTCCATAGATTTTCAATTCCATTGATACAGTATGGTGTAAGCTCGTCCCTTTGTACTCCTATACAATGTAGACAAAAGGTATTTCACTGGACAAAACTGTTAGGCTTATTGAAGGCGACGCGAAGGTAGATAAGGGGGCCTTCAGGAGCCTTGGTACCTGAGCAAGTTGATACAATATAATCACTGTTAACAATGAGGGTTTTTCAAGGACCGAGGGCATTTAGACCTATTTCTATAGGCTTTTTTGGGCTCCGTTATTGTGTACATAAGTTATTATTTTATTGAAAATGTGCGTGGGTGTTTGCTAGAGTGTTACTGTGCGATATAAAAGCTAGCTTTCACCGGAAGCTCCACCCGTCTAAAACAGTTAATATAAAATGGTAAACAGATATTATTAAACGTCTGTGTGGAGGAGGCTTCAGGTTTTGACTGCTACAAATTCAAATATTTCCGCTAATTATAATATCTACTGTATCAATATTATATTTTTAATGTACTACCGTCGTGAACGACGTCATGCATAAGACAAGCGGTGAAGCCTGTCAGTTTCACAAAGTAAGTATCTGAGTTCTAATTAACATCCATGTTACCTGACGAGAGCTGTACTCAATATTGGTCTGTGGTTAAACGAGGCAAATAATTTGCAGCTGACTTTTTTTTCATACCACTTGGTTGGTAGACAAGCAAGCACACGGCCCACCTGATGGAAAGTGGTTACCGTGGCCTATGGACGTGTGCATCACCAAGGGAGTCAAAAGCGCGCTGACAACCCTGTAAGCACAAGAGTTTCTGGGCTGTCAGTGTAAAAGACAAAGCAGGACAAGCTTTTCCCACTGACAGTACAAAAACTCTCCTGTGAGCTCTGGCTACCCTACTCATTTTTTTTTCATTTCAGATTTTGAATACTTCGTCAAATACGATTCTAAAATTATAAATCGATAAATCTCATGCTGTCACTGTCCTCACATATAGCTATAGTAATGTTTGGGCCCCACAGTCAGCATCACGGTAAGGTACCAGCTTAAAGGTGAGGTTAGCCCGGGCCCTGAAAATATTAGTGTGACCGCGGGTGGATGGGTCGGGGTTAGCCCTCCACCCGCTGTGGAGCCTCCCGCGAAGGGGTGATGTCCTGGTGTGTCTGGACATCGCCTAATCAGAAGACAGGCCCGCACCGCACCTTGCGGGTCAGCGCTTGGGTGATCCGTCGAAGAGTGCGTAGTGTTTCCAACGGTTCACTCACTAAGTCACGGCGTATGGCATACGACAGGTTGTTTTAGTGTGGTGAGAGCCCCACATACCCGCGCGGTTTCCCCGAGCCCGCGGAATGCGAAAGGTACATTTTTTCCTGGCTATACAAAAATAAAAAAGAGCCCTGAAGAAATTGGAGATACCCTTTACACTGTGACTTGAATGTGTAGTTGTACATAACAAATAATGGAATAACCGATAGGTACATAAAACCCAGAGGACTTATTATTAATAATTTATAAAACTAACCAGTAAATATGTGTGCACCAAAATAAATATGAAATTAATTTTCTCGCAGTAGTGCGGTATCGCGTCAGAGCTTGTCAACTTTAGCAACATACATACATACATACAATAACGCCTTTATCCCCGGAAGGTTACGTAGAGGTGAATCAACGCCAATTCATCAATCATTGTATTTGGTCCACCGTAATAGGGGGTGAGTCTATTTCCGTATTCCGGGCGTTATTGTTGACTCAAGCCATGCATCTGAGGCTGAATCTGGGCTGCATATATTTGTTTCATGTTAAACAGCCCTACCCCTCAGTAGCCTTGTACTTTACAGAACTACAGAAGCATGACCCTTCTGTAGTACAAGTAATATTATTTGCTGTAGCTGATGAGCAGAAGTAGAAAAGGAGTTCTGGTTAAGGGAGGAGATGACGAACAAAGGGAATTCTTGATATTCTACCTCGTGTTATCGCCAGATAATTTTTATTCACTTATTGTTACTCAAATTATTGTCATAGTTTACCGGCAAAACATCTGCTACAAAGCCTCTGCTACACGTGAAAATAGCCTACTGTGATTAAACGTGAAATTGATGGGTATGCAAAATTAGAGGGTACGTGAGGTCTTACATTGTAGACCCTCGCGATTATGAGTGACTTAAATTTCAATCACCAAATTATGGTGAACAGTAACCAAGTGCGAGTGGTTATTTACGATTAAGATTCAGAAGGTGTTTGCGCGTGATCAGATTATTCCAGTCCATTACGTTTCTATAGATTGAAGACGATTCGTGATTGTAACGGGTGGGTACATTGGAATTTATGGCGATTGTTCGGTGTACGACAGATTCTAGATTGGACAGATTCGTGTATTGGGCAGAATCTTGGACCCGTGGGATTCGCTACATGGCTGACAGTGTACAGTCGTGCACTAAATACTCATTAGTGTAGGTATTTATGAAGTGCCTATATAGACTCACATAAAAAAATGTATTCCTATTTTTGTTTTTACGTGTTTTATACAGATTTGTCGCATTAATCACTCTTCATATTTTTAATAGTACCAACTGAACTCATATCTGACAGTTGTTACTTTTTTTAGGGTTAAGTAACTCGAGAGGAAATAACGAAACCTTTATTGGATCACTTCGTTGTACATCTGTCTGTCAATACTTTTTCTCAGAAATGCGTGAAGGTATCAAGTTGAAATTCATACCACACATACTTTGATCTATAATGTCTTATAACTGTATAAAAATTAAAGTTCAAAGTCAACGCATTCAAAATATATTACGGTTTATGTAGCTTAACTTACTGAACCGTTAAGTTACGGTTCGCACTTGACCGGTTTTTTATTAATATTATTAATACTAAGAATTATTTTTATTTTTCAAGGAGGTAGGACACGGCGGTATTTCTGCCCAATTGAACAATCCGACTGGGGAAGTACCTCCGCCGTACAGAACACCGCGGCCATAATAAATTTCTGTTGTGTTCCTGGCGGTGAGTCAGGTAGCCAGAGCTCATTGGCGTATTTGTGCTGTCAGTGGGAAGACTAAGCGCTTGTCCTGCTTTGTCTTCTACACTGACAGCAAAAAACCTTTCCATCAGGTGGGCCGTGAGCTGGTCTGCCATCTAAGTGCTATATAAAAAAAAATCACTCATAATATGATGATTTCTAAGTCGTCATTCTTTATTTATAGAAAAAAGCTCGTCAAGTATGAATTGGACGCGTGGACGCGTGGGTTCCGTACAAACTTGAGTTATTGCTTAATTTCAAGTATTTAGGTACACGTGCGAACAGAATCTGGACGCTCATGCGAATGGGGCACGGGATTGACATAGTTCGTTCGGATCATAAACTTACGTTAGTAATATATTAAGTTTATGGTCCGGATCATAAGTTTTGTCTAAGCCTTACAATGTTGAAATTTGGAATATTGAATAGATATCACTTGATTAATTTTAAAACTTGCTCGAATACATTTTGTGAATTTGTGAATGAATTTAGTTCTTTTTATGATTTTGGATTTACGTGTCCTGGCACCCAGTGATTCATATGTATAATACACATATCAAAAAAATATATAATAAAGTTATATGGAATGGAAGTTTTAAACGTTAAAAAGTATATTATGTCAATAAAATCTTATGTAATTAGTAATTTTAATTATAGGTTATAACATAACATAAAGTCACACCTATATCCCAGAAGGTGTAGGCAGAGGTGCTAGCACCCACATTTCACCATTTTATGTTTAGGTCCCAATGTAATAGGTGGCGAGCCCATTGCCATTAACCGGGCAATAGGCTCGCCACCTATAGGATATATTGAAACAATTTCATCATTCTGAAAATCTGTTACTTTAGGTATAATATGTTTTTTGCATTAGGTAGAAAATTCTTTAATACACCCCCTCCCCCCCGGACCCGAAGAGGTTATGTCGGACTCGAACCGATCAAAACGCACGCCGCCTTTGCGTCGTTTTTTGCTGCCGGAGGTGAGGTTAAAACCACAGAGTACCCAACTGGTGCCCGGAAATGAGGAGGCGCGCCAGGGTGACAGGCGGCTACACCCGTCACCCCCAGGCCTGTACTCAGGCCGCGGAGGTCGTTCATCGACCAGCCGTCTTTGCCTTGTGTAAACGAAGCTTACTATTATCCCGCCCGTTTCGCGAAACTGTTACTTCTAGCGACGGAAATAATTGTGGGTTACATTTCACAAACATTGCAACCTCAAAAATATACTTGGTAATGTCATTGAACTATATTACTTCAATGGGTAATGTTAAGATTTTGTAGTCCTGGCAGTAAGCTTTGTGTTGTAGTTTTTAATTTAAACAGATCTAACGCATCTCTTCTGCGCCTTTAACACAATTTCAATTTCAAATATGGAATGGTAAGTAAAGATGGAGTTGCCGTTATCGTTTTGCATTTTGCTACGTAAACGTTTGTATTGTATGTTATGATTGCATTGATGTAGAAGTTTGATATATTCACAGCTTCAAGGTGTTGCAGACCCGAGTGTTAGGTATAAATTTCAACTTGAAATTTCCACGCATATCTGAGAATATGGTCTTGACAGTCAGACAGACAATGAAGTGATTCTATAATGGTTCTTTTTTATTCTATATTCTATATTCAAATTATATTTATTGCGATGTTTTTATTATTGTGGCTCGTGGCTCCCGGCAAAGTAGAATTAGGGCCACCACATCTCTTCCCATGCGGTGTCGTACAAGGCGACTAAGGGATAGGGCTGTTTAACATCTGACAGATATATACAGCCCAGACTCAGCCTCAGATGCAGGGCTCGAGTCAATAATAGTACTCGGAAGGCGGTAATAGGCTCACCCCTTATTACGTGGGACCGAAGACAATTATTGGTGAAATGTGGGTGATAATTCACCTCTGCCTAACCCTCCGGGGATGAAGGCGTGATTATATGTATGTATATTTTATTCCAATAATATATATAGGTAATAGAATAACCCAATATAAACGCAATCAAAACGGAAATGTTTAAAGAAGTAGTGATAAATAAGCACCGTGATCCTATAACACCATAAATGCTCTAACAAGGATTCCAAAACACCGCAACCATTACTTAAACATTTTCCCATCGTCCAACCCATCAAAGTAATGTACAAGAGAATGAGCCGAGTTCACCCGAAGATCACACGGTCATATAGTGAAGGCAAAAACACCGGGAATAACAGTCCCAAAATCTGATACCCTCATAGACTTAATGAAACTTGATGTGTGCAAAAACGTCTATTTACTACAGCGGGTTTAGTGATGGGAAACACAGAAGGCGTCCCGGAACATCGGGTGTTCACGGGACATTAATTTATCGGGTCTCGTGATTTTGTTTTTTGTTTCAATACCGTGGAAAACATTTGGTTCCTTTTTTTAGATGATGAAGTTGAATATTAGTTTGAAATTATCGATATAGTTCCAGTAAACGGCAGTACGTTAAAATATTTTGCGCACGTAAAAAAAAAAAAAAAAAGTATGTTAAAATATTTTTCAGTGATAACGCTTGCTAGACTCAAAGTTTAAATGACTTGTGATATCAGTTTTAGAAAGCGGTTAAACATATGATGTTTGTTTTTTAATGATGCATAATAAATAGAAATAAATTTGCATTGAGGTGGAATCAAACTCGCAACCTGTGTAGCTGATGAAAAAATAAAACGATTGTAAAATCTTAAAAGCCAAATGTTTTAGTACTGTAAACAGTATTTGTTTAATAATAAATTATTGCTAAGTAAATTTTATGAAAAGTATACCTTTTCTGTAAAAACATCTTAAATAATTTGTACCGATAATAAATATTATATTATGATAACTACATACATATATTATGAGTAAGAGACTTCAGTAGTAACTTTATAGAAATAAATAGTTTTTATATACTACTTATGTGGCAGACAAGCACACGGCCCACCTGCTGGGCAGTGGTTACCGTGGTATTTGGACGTGTGCAACACCAGAGGAGTTACACTCGTGCTGGGTACAGATAGTACACTACATATTAGAGTGACAGTAACAGCACGCAAATAATATATATTAAGGTAAAAGCATTAATGGCGTACAGTTCACTCTTGAAATATATATATATATTTGTTAAGGCATGTTGGTTACATTCTTTTTTAACTGTTACAGCAACATTTAGACATTAACTTTTGCAGTTAAATCTTAAACTAACATATTTTTACTTTAAATACAATTGTTATATACTTTGCCGTAAAAACCAAAAGTGAACTATCTTTAAAACTACTGAAAAATCTAGCCAAATACATAAGCTAAGTAGGTAAGTTACTACATATTTATAAAATCCATACCATAATAATTATTAATAGCATATAATATCTATTATAAAATTATACCCTTAACAAAAATCTTAACATACAACTGTAGCTAATTAAAATTTGCTTACGGCATTGTTATTAATTTCTGAACATGTCTATTTTCTTTAAATTATTATACCAACCCGTCTTATAGATGCCAATAGGCGTCTTTTAAGTCAAAAGTCGTATAAACCAAATAGTTACTATTTTTTAAAATGTAAGGTTTTTTTTACGTGTTCACTATTGGATTAATGTCCACTTTAATTCTTTATTAAATATTTAATAAATAGTTTTAAGATCATTGGATCAATTAATGGAAAAGTCAACTTCTTAAAAGCAGTACATAAAGAGAAAAATATTTCTCATTAATCCCAGTAGCGTAATACTTCACCGCACTAAATCCTGGAATCGTAAAATCCCGTAGTCATCCCAACCTTATCCATAAGAACACGTCCCACCTCACTATAATAAGTGTTGCCACCTGTTCGCTAGGTGTTACCGCTGATAATATTTTATTTTAGCTCGACGTTCTTTTTTTGAAATATGACGGCTTATGACCAGTATTATAGAGGTTTTATGTGAAATAAAAAGGTCGTAATAAACAAAATAAATCTGTTGAGTGTTCGAAGTTCAAAATAGTGACAGTTTATAGAACTCTGTTTAAACAAGAATACATAACAGATCAAGGTGGATATCTTCAGTTCTTTTCAATACGATACGAAAACTTACGTAAAATTCAAGGTCTAACCAAGACCATTCTAAGCAAAAACCACATCAAAAACCATTCAGTAGCTTTTGACTTCATCGCGAATGAATAGATAGACAAAAATCATTAATATAACAAAACCCAGTTATCTTTTTAAGTATATCGCATGTACCGACATGATTGCCATTATTAATATGGTACTTATAGAAATGCTTTAGTTGGGATAGACCATCGAATACGCTATACTAGCTTCCAAAAACTTATTTCGCTATGTACCAAGAAGTTATATAATAGCAACAATACTAAGAACGTAGCTTATTTTAAAATATAACCAATATTTTATTACCATACTTATATTTATAATAGTTCTAGAGTTCCAAAAGGTGCAGTGAAACTCTCGAGTTTATAAATAGAAGACAGTGAGACTGCTGTTGGTCTAACTTTACTCTTAACAGTAACCATCCGAAGTTTTCTGAGAGAAACTGTATTGTCAATATAAGTTTCACTGAGAATCGAATGGTAAAATACAAGTGAAATCCACGTTAGCAATTCTACTTGAAGTATTAAAAGTTGAGTGTGAACGAATTCACTTCTACATTAAAAAAATGTCTATTGACATAATGTCACTAAATTGTGATAAAACTAAGACATGAAGGCCATGGCATATGTTCATAATGTAGTCTCGATTTTCTCTCAAATGTCAAAACGATCACAAGTTTTTTAAACTTATTTTTAAACTTTTTAATTTATCGCGAAAAGTCCCGAATCGTTACAATTACGGATCGCGATCTCAAAAAATCGAGGGACGATTCTCGTCATTAAATAGTTATAAATTTTGCCGCGATCTTTCTCGTTCTATCTTAAAAATTATACTGCGAGAATACTATTTTTACCTGACTACGGAGAACCAAAAGAAGGATTATGATTTTGACAGGTTATGTATGTATGTTTGTATGCATGTAGATTTATCTGTTCCCTTATAGCTCCTCCTGTAAATGTGGCTCCTGAGCCACATTTACAAGCTGTTTTCGAGGGTTATTACGAACCGTCTCGCCAACAGGCTTGATGACTTCCAACCACCCGAACAAGCTGGATTCCGAAAAGGCTACAGTACCATAGACCACATCCACACGCTGCGGCAGGTTATACAGAAGACTAAAGAGTATAACCGGCCCCTCTGGTTAGGATTCGTGGACTATGAGAAAGCCTTCGAGTCGATCGAAATATGGGCCGTGCTACAGTCTCTCCAGTGATGCCGGATAGATCACCGGTATATTGAAGTGTTGAAGTGCTTATACCAGAACGCCACTATGTCGGTCCGAGTACAGGAACAGAGCACGAAGCCAATCCCAACGAAAAGGGGCGTTAGACAGGGAGACGTTATCTCTCCGAAACTGTTTACCGCCGCCTTGGAAGACGTCTTCAAGCTACTGAACTGGAAAGGACGTGGCATCAACATAAACGGCGAGTATATCACTCACCTTCGGTTTGCCGATGATATTGTCATTATGGCAGAGTCGCTGGAAGATTTAAACACTATGCTCGAAGACCTCAATAGAGTATCCCAACAGGTGGGCCTTAAGATGAATATGGACAAGACAAAGGTTATGTCAAATGTTCATGTTGCGCCTATACCGGTGCATGTTGGGGACTCAGTCCTAGAGGCTGTTGACGAGTACGTCTACTTGGGTCATCTGATCCAGGTAGGAAATTCCAGCTTCGAGGACGAGGTACATCGACGAATCCGACTCGGCTGGGCAGCGTTCGGGAGGCTACGAGATGTTTTCTCGTCCGACATACCTCAGTGCCTGAAGACGAAAGTCTTTAACCAATGTGTGTTACCAGTGATGACTTACGGATCTGAAACGTGGTCCCTCACTATAGGTCTCCTGAAAAAGATCAAAGTCGCTCAACGAGCTATGGAGAGGGCTATGCTCGGTATTTCCTTACGTGATCGCGTCAGAAATGATGATATCCGTAGGAGAACAAAAGTAACCGACGTAGCCCAGCGGATTAGCTCGTTGAAGTGGCAATGGGCGGGACACATAGCGCGCAGAACAGATGGCCGATGGAGCAAAAAAGTTCTGGAATGGCGACCGCGTACGGGCAAACGTAGCGTTGGACGCCCAATGGCCTGGTAGAAGGACGACCTCATGAAGGTCGCCGGGAAGCACTGGATGCGGGCTGCTTTAGATCGGTCATTCTGGAAGTCTGTGGGAGAGGCCTATGTTCAGCAGTGGACTATATGTGGCTGACATGTATAGCTCCTCAAGTTAGTCTAACAAAACAATACATTCTAGGCAAAAGTGGCTTACAACCACGGCTATACTTGATATTTTCTTGTTTAATACTTTTTAGAGCGTTTTAGTTTTTATTGTCATTTAATTTGATTTTGACAGATGTAGAATGAATTTTGAAATTATTTTTTTATTGTGAGAATTGGTCTTTTGGTTATTATTACATATTTTACTTTTAAATATTCTCTGTCTAAGCAACTGCCATTGAACAAGTATAAGAGAAACACATGGACCAGAGCCTCATTTGTGAACATACATGCTTTACTCATACCTCAAGGTCTTTAGAAAGTCCCATGTACATACAATGATGTTAACGGGTCTTACCGAATTGATATCGTGCAGGTCCGGCTCCTGCAGGCTCGACCGACTAGGTGTTTTAGGTGCCTGTCGGTCGGCCACGTGGGGGTGCAGTGCACGGCGGCGGTGACGGTCGGTGACCGCTGCTTCCGCTGTGGCCAACCCGGTCATACGGCCGGTGGTTGCGAAGCTCCGCTGCACTGCTTCAGGTGTGCAGCGGGGGGCAAACCGGCCGACCATAGGGTTGGTAGCAAGGCCTGCACCAGGGGGGAGCCGAAGCCGCAAGGCGGGAGCTCCACCCAGAGTTCGCGGCGGGACGCGGAGATGGTTCCATAATGGATCCCCAGCTCCGCGTCCTGCAGGCGAACGTGGGCCACGGTGCCGATGCTCAGGGTCATCTGCTCCAGAGCATGGCACAGTGGTCCGTACACGTTGCCGCTGTCGCCGATCCGTACACTCACCGGCCCCTTGGGCCTGCCTGAGTGGTCGACCTGGACGGGTCGGCGGCACTGGTTTACAACGCCGCTATGGGTGCCCCCCCCCTGTTGTCGTGGCAAGGGAGTATGGCATCGTAGCGGCGCGTGTGGGGGAGATTGCGGTCGTGGCCGTCTATCTCACGCCGAGCCTACACCGACGCATAGGGGAGTACCGGCAGTCGCTGGAGCGACTGACCGACGTCGTCAACGCCTGCCACCCTCATCCGGTTCTTGTGCTCGGGGACTTCAACGCCTGGTCAGTGACCTGGGGGTCCCGGCACACGAACCCACGAGGTAGGGCTCTGGAGAGCTGGGCCGCTAATCACGGTCTAGTTCTCCAGAATCGCGGGGCCGAAGCCACGTTCGTGGACGCGGAGCGCAGTTCGATTATCGACCTATCGTTCGCAGGCGCTTCGCTGTCGCACCGTGTGCGGGACTGGCGTGTTGTTGTGGGGGTGGAGACACTGGCGGATCACCGATACGTTCGGTTTGATGTCTCTCCCCCCGCGGGTGATGCGTCGGTCATACCGGCCCCACGCGAACCACGCTGGGTGCTTGGGAGACTGAATCGGGAGGTCCTCCTGGAGGCCGCCATCGTACAGGCCTGGGCCATTGCGCCGGACAGGCCTGTCGATATCGACGATGAGGCGGTTTGGTTCCGGGAGGCCATGACTCGTGTCTGCGATGCGGGTATGCCTAGGGCACCACCCTATAGTCCGAGGCGTCGGGTCTACTGGTGGTCTGCGGAGATCGCGAGGCTACGGCAAGCCTGCGTGATCGCGCACCGCCGGTGGACCAGACTCCGTAGGAGGCGTAGCCGAACCGCAGATACGGAGCCCCGAGTGACGGAGCTTCATGTGGGATACAGGGAGGCCAGAGATGCCCTCCGAGCGGAGATTAAACGGGCGAAAGCCGCGGCTTTTAAGGAGCTCATGGAGACGCTGGAGCGGGACCCATGGGGGCGGCCTTACCTTATGGTAAGAGGAAAGCTGCGCCCCCGGGCCCCGCCGTTGACCCGGGTTCTCCAGCCAGCTCTGCTCGGTGGAGTGGTCGAGTCCCTGTTCCCGGCGCGAGCGGAACACGTTCCGCCGCAGATGACTCCGCCACCTCGGTCGCCTGTGGCGCCCAGTGTGGTAGTTGACGACGAAGTCCCCGAGGTCACTTGGGTAGAACTGGAGCTGGCGGTGCGAAGGCTTAGAGCCAAGAAGTGCACCGCCCCGTGACCCGACGGCATTCCAGGCCGCGCGTGGGTTCTAGCTCTGGGAGAAGACGGTCTCGAACCCTGACTGAGAGGGTTCCTCAGCGCATGCTTGGAGCGGGGCCAGATTCCGAAGATGTGGAAGACGGGGA
Source organism: Eilema griseolum (assembly GCA_963662185.1). Lineage (NCBI taxonomy): Eukaryota > Metazoa > Arthropoda > Insecta > Lepidoptera > Erebidae > Eilema > Eilema griseolum. The sequence continues at coordinate 3,189,296 of OY759229.1, read as the reverse complement.
AACTGGTCCTCATCCGAAAGGAGGGTCGCCCGGCGGACGAACCGTCCGGCTACCGGCCCATTGTGTTGCTCGACGAGGTGGGCAAGCTCTTTGAAAGAGTTATTGCGAAGCGCCTCGTCGAGCACCTCTCTGGTAGGGGGCCGGACCTGGCGGATGCCCAATATGGCTTCCGCCGGTGGCGGTCCACCGTGGATGCCATCATGCGCGTGAGGACTTTGGCGGAGGAGGCAGTTGCCCGGGGAGAGGTGACATTGGCGGTGTCCTTGGACATCTCCAACGCGTTCAACACCTTGCCCTGGAGTTGCATCAGGGAGGCACTCGTGTACCACGGTGTGCCTCTCTACCTCCGCCGCATAGTCGGGGCGTACCTGACGGAGAGAGCCGTCATCTACCCAAGTGCGACCGGCGTCGGTCGGCGTGAGATGTCGTGCGGTGTTCCACAGGGATCGGTTCTTGGGCCGCTACTGTGGAACATTGGATACGACTGGGTGCTTCGCGGTGAGCTTGCGGACGGCGCCGCCGTCACGTGCTATGCGGACGACACGCTAGTGACGGCGAGCGGGGCTACATACCGCGAAGCGATCCTGAGGGCCACGACCGCGGTTGCTCGAGTCGTGGAACGGATCCGGCGGCTGGGCCTTGAGGTGGCTTTGCATAAATCCGAGGCCATGTTCTTTCATGGACCTCGGCGCACGCCACCACCTGGTTCCAGTCTCACAGTGGGAGGCACTCTCATCGGCATCAAGCCCCAGATGAAATATCTGGGGCTCGTGCTCGACGGCCGGTGGGACTTCGGGAAGCACTTCCGAAGTCTGGGCCCCAAATTGGCGGGCACAGCCAACGCTCTGGCGCGGCTACTGCCCAACCTGAGGGGCCCGGAGGACTCCTGCAGGAGACTCTACGCGGGTGTCGTGCGGTCCATGGCCCTGTACGGGTGTCCCGTGTGGGCGGACACCCTGAGTGATCGGCACATGCTCCTGCTGCAGCGTCCGCAGCGGAAGCTGGCGTGCCGCATCATAAGGGGGTACCGCACGATATCATTCAACGCGGCGAGTATCCTCGCCGGATCGCCACCATGGATCCTGGAAGCGACATGCCTTTCGGCGCTATACCGGTTCCGAAGGGCGGCGCGGGAGCGGGGTCACGATCCCGAGCCCGAAGAAATTCGGGCCGTGAGATCCCGGCTCCACAGGGAAATGGTGGCGGAATGGGAGATACGACTTGGGCAACCAGGCGCAGGGCACGCCGTAGTAACGGCGGTAAGACCCATCATGGGGGAGTGGCTAGAGAGGCCACACGGCAGCCTCTCGTACCGTCTGACGCAGATGATCACCGAGCACGGATGCTTCGGAAAGTATCTGCGTCGGATGCATAAAGAGCCAACGTCCGAGTGCCATCACTGCGACGCGAGCGAGGACTCAGGTCCGCACACGCTCACCGAGTGTCCGGCGTGGGAGACGCCGAGGCGGGAGCTTGTGGCGGCCCTGGGAGTGAGGGTTCTCACGCTCTCCACCTTGCTCGCGGCGATGGTTCGCTGCGCGGATGCGTGGGCGGCCGGCGCCTCCTTCTGCGAGCAAGTAATGCTCGTGAAGGAGGAGGCGGGGCGGGAGCGGCAGCGGGAGCGACGAAGGATCGCAAGACAAGCTGCCTGCGTACGAAGGCAACTCGGGCGTCGGAGGTCGATGAACGACCTCCGCCCCCCATGAGCGCCGGCCTGGGGGTGACAGGTGAAGCCGCCTGTCACCCTGGCAGAAGCAGGCCGCGGCGGTGGCGCGCGTGGCACGCCTCCCCGTTTCCGGGGACGAGTTGGGGACTCTGTAGTCCCCACACCCGAGAAGAGGGCCAGATCGTGAGAGATGGCCCTGGGTCGGCCGGGGTGCGAGGGATATGCCTGTCAACCTCACCTTCGGCAACCAAAACGACCCACAGACGGCGTGCGTTTTAGTCGGTTCGAGTCCGACATAACCTCCTCCACCGGCTCCGGTGGGGAGGTATCCGTGGGGATTTTGCGCACGTAAAAAAAAAAAAAAAAAAAACGGGTCTTACCGGGGTCTTTTTCTCAGGAATGCGTGGAAGTATCGTGTTGTAATTCATACCACTGAAACTGTGCAAAAATCAAACTAATCAAAATATATTGAGGTGTATGTAGTATAAGTTCGTCCTTGGATACAATTTTGTACGGAACCCTCGGAGAGCGAGTCTAACTTACACTTGACCGACGCTTTATCCTTGGAATTCGGAGATCGGGAGACTCTTTTCTTTGCCGCACCACCAAGACCTGGAATTCATTACCAGCACACGTGTTTCCTTCTTCCTACAGTCCCGGGGCCTTCAAGCGGGGCGTGAAAAAGCATCTGATGAGGCCGCCAAGCTGAGTGCCACCATTGTAACACTTAGTGTCTGTAATGGTGACCCTTTAGTGACCCTCTTTCCTTTAGCCTTTAGCTTACCATCTGTGAGGTCAAGTTGGCGTGTCCTATATAAAAAAAACATCATGGGTTTGTAAGAGTGGTATCAGAATTTTACGCAGATGGACCTATAGGGAACAGTTGGTTGAAAAACAAAATAAAACTATTTTAACAAATATTATATAGCCATTTCTTTTAAAATGAACAAAACAGAGTTTTTCTTTTGTTGTATTTTATCTTTATTTTGCGTTTTAGGGATTGACAGGATTTTCTTTACGAACGGTTGACATAAAATGGTGTTTATTTTAAAATTTATATCTCTTACAGGTCGTATGCCTTTCACTTTAATTTTTTCACCGCGATTAAACGTGAAAAATGGGATATTTTGCTTTTAGTTTTGTTTTGTATTTAATGCTTGAATTATTTTTACAACTGCTTATTTTTGTTTTTTTTATATAGGACACACCAACTTGACTTTACCTCGCCTGATGGTAAGCTAAAGGCAAAGTCTCAGGAAAGAGGGTCACCATTACAGACACTAAGTTTTACAATGGTGGCACTCAGCTTGGCTGCCCCATCAGATACTTTTTCACGCCCTGCTTAAAGGCCCCGGGACTGTAGGAAGAAGGAAACACGTGTGCTGGTAATGAATTCCAGGTCTTCAAATTCAAAGCGTTCACTTAACTGCGGATTTGGCTAAACTTCAATATTTTCAGTGAAGCAACTGCCACCTGACCTCTACAACCCAAAAGCAATATCGAAGAATTGTAGGTAGCCCAGTTTTTGGACTTTTTATGGCCCCAACTATCCATAACGACTGCCATTGATGTTCGCTTGGCATCCAGGACCGACATCATAACGTGCGCTCCGAGGCATGACCAGACCCGGGGATGAGATGGTGACTCAGTGGTCCCCAAGCCCGAAGTCAGCTGTTTTATAAGAGTCGATTTTGTACCGGCCGGGGTGTGAGAGATATATCTCAGATAATGTCATCCCCGGCAACCCGCGGCCCACACAGTCGGCGTGCGTTTTGGGCGGTTCAGGTCCGACATCAACCCCCCCCCCCCACCAACTCCGATGGTGTGGGTAGGGGTGGGGATTTTACGCACATTAAAAAACCAGACAAATGAAAATACTCATATCCATGCATGCATGCAAATAATTTGCATTGAGACTGTCCTATTTGCATCCTTATTAATCATTTGCATCCATAAAGCATCATAAAATAATCATAAATGACAACATTACCGAAGATGATTTGATAATTAATAAAGGATGGTATTTAAACGTATATCAAAAAGAGTACATTTTGTACTACAAAATAATCCAAATTCACATCAAAAGTACTGATTGAGCACCAACAAACTACTGCAAGTAAGTAGTTACCTAGTTAGCAACCAACCAACCAACCAATTATAAAAAAAAAGTGGGTGGTGATCATTCTGAACTTAATTAGATGCACAATCAGTATTTTTACTGAACGCGAAAATATTATCTATTAATAAATTGCAGGGATATAGGTCAAACGGGTCATACGGGAATTAGAAGTATGTCACAGGTTGGCCAGCTAGTAAAAACATCAAAGGAAGCGTGAAAAAATGCATGCCTTTAGTTCGATATATGAGAATATTTTATTGTTGTTCAATCCACCATTGTACGGAATAGCACAAAAATCAACATACCTATTGATATGAATTTGTGTACTCGCTTTTGTTTGTTTGTTCACCTGCACTTTAAAAAAATTAACAAAAAATAGTGAACATACTTTTGGAAAAAATGCATCTAAAAGTAAAAAATAATTGCAGATATACCTCAAAAGATAAAAATGCAAATGCAAAATTTCAGACTTATCTTGAAGTCGGTGCTTGTGAAATTTTCAAATTATATCAAAAATAGTATAAAAATGTAAAATACATACATACATATAATTACGCCTTTATACTCGGAGGGTTAGGCAGAGGTGATCACCACCCGCTTTGCACCATCATTGTATTCGGTCCCACGTGTTAGGGGGTGTACCTATTGCTGTTTTCCGGGCACTATTGTTGCCTTGAGCCATGCATCTCTGGCTGAGTCTGGGTTGTATATATATATCTGTCTGATTTTAAACAGCCTTATCCCTTAGTCGCCTTGTACGACATCGCATGAGAAGAGATGGGGTAGTCCAAATTCTACTCAGCCCGAAACCAGCATATAAAATAATGTGTAAATAAACCATTGGAAAGTTCTACAGAGAACATACCTGCAAGAAACTCAATTATCTTTTTTTTAAATTTACTTTAGTTTACAATTTATGGTGTGCGAGCAAGCAATAGACTTATGTTGACCACGCATTGACATCATCAAGATACTCATCTATTTTATAGTAACCTTTTTTCATCAAACATTTTTTCACCTCAATTGTAAATTTATTTAGTGGCATGTCAACCAGATGGCTGGCAATTACGTCATTCTCTACATGTCTACCATTTTGAATGGCTTTGGGGTGCATTTCTTCTAGAGGTCGATTCACTTTCTTTTTGTTAAGAAATAACAGTTTTTTTCCTTTTCAGGGAAATTTTATTTGTAGTGAGTTTTAATTATTTTAAAAGGAAACCACTTAAAATAGACATTCGTTAATACGAGCTTACAGTAGAAAACTTTAAAGAACTACAATCTAGACGACCAAGATGACAGATCGTTGGAAATATTGCAAACTGCTCTCATCCTTAAAGAAAGTAGCTGTAGAATCAATAATTGAATATATAAAATTCTCGTGTCGCGGTGTTTGTGGTTAAAGTCCTCCGAAACGGCTTGACCGATTCTCATGAAATTTTGTGTGCATATTAGGTAGGTCTGAGAATCGGACAACATCTATTTTTTACCGCCCTAAATCTTAAGGGTAGTCCACTCTGGGAACCGACATCCACGCGGGCGGAGCCGCGGGCAAAAGCTGGTATTCCTACAATAGCTCAACAAGACAATGGAGACAATCATAATGTTTATCGTTAAGTAGTTCCATTATCAACCTGCGCAGTTCAACTCTAGACTATTCTATTTATGCTGTACATCACTAAGAAGATGTAAGGTAAGGTCCAGGTAAGTCTTGTACCACAGTACTGTACCTACCGTGGTACAGGAATGTCATACACAACAATACTTCGCTCATTTCACACTTTCTAATTAATTTTGAGGAGTTGCCTTGTGGACCTCCGGTATCCAAGGTACAATACCAAAGAAATGAATATAGGACCTCAAAGCTAAACTTAAACGAATATAAAAATATATTTTTTAAATCGGTGCCTAAAACATCATAAGTATACCTGAATATTATTTACACTTCTGCGTACCCATTCAAAGGATACAGACGTGATGTTATTTTTTTATCATTTTATTGATGACAACAGCGCCCAATTTATTAGAAACATTATTTGTTTTACATCTATGGTAAGTATAAAATCAGGAAATTATTATCAATTGATATTATATTATTGCATTAGATTTGATGTCAGTTAAAAATTATAATTCACAAAACTAAATAATTCAATTATTAATGAATTAAGTATCACAAGTTAATACTAAATGCAATAGTCATAGTTATGCACAGTTATGATGTGGTTTCTCTTAATAAAAGAATACCGGTTAAAAAAAGAATAGCTATGGACAAAAATTAATGCTTTTTATAGTCTTAAAATCCGTCAAACGTCTCCATTGTACGCTGTGTTCTTGGTACTCAGGCAATAAAGTGAAATTTTTGCTACATTGCAGCAATATAAGCTTAAAATAAGAATAAAGTACTCAAGTCTTTTTTTCTTGCATCTTCAATAAGATAGTTAGTGGTTAGGTGCGCTACTAAGGTTCGTATTTTTAGTTAATTATCACTTTATTGCTAACATGACATCGTAGAAGATGATATGCGTGTCACTACTATGGTATAATAATAATAATAATTTATTGTTCAATAAACCTGTTTACACAATTAGAATATTGATCGTGGTCACCTTTTACCCAAAGGATGCCTGTGTCAGGTGACCACGCTCTTCCATATCTATACAGATTAAAACCATGGTTTAACGAGCAATTAGTTTAAGAATGTATAGTATATGCACGTGTGTGTGTGTGTGTGTGTGTGTGTGTGTGTGTGGTATTCCAATAACGCCTCCACTTGTTCATAACTCATAGGTGCTAAATAATTTGCAATTTCTTGCTTACTTTCTCGTATCGTTTTACAATGTATATTTATTGTTTTATTTATTTTGTTGTATAGGTATCCCGAGTGACTACCATGTATGCATTCTTACGTCCCTATTTAGTGGCCCCGCACACTCATAGGTTTGCGTAAATCTAAATGCTACGTAAACCGCTTAGTAGATAGTCATATAGGCTCACAAAATGTGCAGATCACACCATAATGACTAATTATAAACTATACTAATATTATAAGTACACATTTATAAATCTGTTGAGATAGAGAGAACGCGTTGTGTAGAATGTCGTGGAATATTTATTTATTTATTTATATTTATCATAAATTTAAACGTTTTTTATGTCACATTATTAGCAATCATAGATTTTGTGCAATTAAGTGCAAAGGTGCCCATGCCACTGGCGGTGTTGCCTCGCTGAATCGCGATGGCTATCCTCTGCCCCAGAAACGAGCCTAAGCGAGAGTCACCGCCTTGTTTGTGGATATCGTGATGTTATGATCGCGACCAGTCTCAGCGATTAAGCCCTTCGCCTCCGACCCCGATAGTCTCCACCGCAATGGGCACAAAATAATATTGTGGCTCCATTGCAGCGTAAGTATATCATAAATAAAATATTTTACATTCATTCTTTCAACGTAATGTGCAGTCATGAGACTATGTATTGTGGGAGTGTACAAACTCGCTCGGTGAGTTATGTACCAATGGTAGTGGCTACATTGTCTGAAGGAGCTCCCCAACCGCAGAAGCTAACGATCACTCCGCTTTGTGTGAAACTTGAGTGCAACAGTTGCACTTGTTAGATTTGTCACACTAATGCCGGCTCTGAAGAGACTTTGTTGAACCCTCGTATAAAACTTCAAAGCATTTGTTGGTTTTCTTTCAATTAAGAGTACCGTCTAGTCTATCAACTAATTTCTATAAGAGTCAGGTCTTTTTGTATCTTTTCACTCCACTATAAAATTACCTTATAAAGATTTTTTTCGTTTTCTTTTCGCTGTTGGTGTCTGGTAGAACAAAATAAGTATACTCAATCTTCTCTTGTGGGTGTAGAAGATTATTATAGTACTTTCATCATCCAATAGACTTATATGGCATGGGAGAATATAGACGTACCTGCCGGTATCAGGGTTTATAGCAGTGATGGGCATAGTACGTCCCGCGGGCCATCTCCGGCCCGTCGAATGTCCTTTGGTCTGAATAGTATATGGCATAATTATATTTTGGCAATCCAGAAGTAAAAGCGTCGGTAGCTTAGTGGTTAAGGAGTCGGTCTTACGATCGAGACGTTCCGTGTTCGAATCCTGGCCATTACACTACCGACGTGAACCAACTCCTAACACAAACAATTTAGCTTAGATGGAGGGGTTAGAGGAGAATATTAGTAATTTCAGTTCTAATATTATTAAAAAAAAAGTAGATTCTATATTTTTAAAATGATAATCGAATTGGTAAAGAAACCAGCTTCTAGCCGCGCAGTGCATGATTGCTTTGCGGGTCGCAGGGCGCAAAAAGGCGCGGTGAAGGGACAAAGATTGACATACCGATTTATTCAAACACTACAAAAAATTCTTAACCACCCTGCTTGCTGGGGAGGGGGGGGGGGGGAGCGGGAGTAACTGGTGGAGCCGCCTGTCACCCTGGCAGAAGCAGGCCGCGGAGGTGGCGTGCCTGTCGCGCCTCCCTGTTTCCGAGGACGAGTTGGGGACTCTGTAGTCCCCACACCCGAGAAGAGGGCCAGATCGTGAGAGATGGCCCTGGGTCGGCCGGGGTGCGAGGGATATGCCTGTCAACCTCACCTTTGGCAACCAAAGCAACCCACAGGCGGCGTGCGTTTTAGTCGGTTCGAGTCCGACATAACCTCCTCCACCGGCTCCGGTGGGGAGGTATCCGAGGGGATTCTGCGCACGTAAAAAAAAAAAGTGGGGGGAGAGTATTCCAGTATATAATTTCTGGCTCTCCTTTGAAATTTCTTACACTTTCTGGCCTCCCATAAAAATGTATGCCAACTACTGGTCTTCAGTGTGCAGCTTTCTTCTCCCATGGCTACCAAGCATCTAGCTTTTTTATAACAATTTGTTTATATAGGAAATGTCAATTAGATTCGCCTTGCCTGATGATGAGCTGCAAAGACTCAGAAAAGAGGGTCACCATTACTTACACATACCATGTGACAATGGTGACACTCAGCATGACGGCCTCAACATATGCTTTTTCACGCCCCGTTTAAATTATTCACTAAATTCTATCTCGTTTATTTAGGCTACCTTCATCATACTGTATATACAATTTTTATTTACTTCTTTTTAACCTAATCTAACCTTAACCTTTGCACTGACCTTTGCTGGTAAGCCTAAAATTCCTCGTTAGGAGTTGGTAAAGTTCACTGACCTTTTACCTCGTGCCAATAACCTGAAATGTAACGGCAGGTCCAAATTAACTCTTTAACAACAAAAGTTGCTTTTGACTGAGGGATCACCCAAGTTGCGTGAATGGAAAACTTACTCATTTCCTTAACAAGAAACGAATGAACAAAAGAGTCTTGGCACACGGGTTTATATCTTCCTCTATATTCTATATATAATCAATAATATCTTCACAGCTTCACCTATGCACACCACCAAATCCCATGGTAATAACATTCTCTATGTAGAAACTATAGAAAGTATCCTATATTCCATTAAACGGCTGTTCTCTTTTCACTCGACTGCGCTGTATTTATATATGTAGTTTTCTTTGTTTCTCTACAGGCCTAACAGCTATATGGATTTCGATGAATGGGCTCTCAAATGAAAGGTATTCATCTCCCAAATGTCATAGGGTACTTATAATGTCAACAGAAACTATAAGATGCATTTTTAATGCTAAAATGAGTGTTGTCAAAATTGCTGTTTTAATTCAAATTTATCGAGTAGTATATCACAATGAAGGGTATTATAAGTATTTATATCATAACTAATAGCATAAGGAGGCAGGACACGGCGGAAATTCCGCCCAATTGAGTAGTCCGACTGGGGAAGTACCTACTTCCGCCCTACAGAATACCGCGGTTATAATAACTTCGTGTTGTGTTCCCAGCGGTGGAAATGCCCGCTGAGTTTCTTGCCGGAGTCTTCTCAGATCGGAGCCGCGTTTTGAACCGGTGGTCCATTTACTAAACTGATATTCATGTTCATTTTTTGTTGACGTTTTGTAAGTGCCGATATAATGGTCTATACAGAATAAATGATTTTTGACTTTGACTTTGACTGACTAGAAAGGCCACCCCATCTGAGTTGAGAATAGGCTCCGAAAAAGATCATGATCAAGTTTTTGGGTCACATAAAGTACTGTTTCCATTTTACCTAAAAGTTTCTCATCCAGACCGAATTATAGCCCACGAACCGTTTAAACCGCCTACTGTGTACCGTAATAAAGTATTCAGGAACTAAAAGTAATATCCGACGTATTGGAGTATCGACTTACGAAATAAGCTCTAATAATGAAACTCCAGTACAGGTTCGGTGTCCTTGAGTTTATCCTAAAACATATTTTTCTTTATTCTCCCTAATACCCGTAAACTTAACTTATGGGTTTGTAAGCTGCCCAGTAAACAGATACCGAGCTCAACAGCCAAAGCTTTACAGAGTTTTAAGTGGTATTAAACGGGAACGCAGAAGTTTAACTTGATATTTTGACTTCGTCCACTTTGATAACCAGCTACATACTTAGATTTACCAGTTACGGATAAGTAGAAGAAGTTTTACACTGAGCGCACAAAAACTCTGTGCTTAAAAGGTTGGCATTGCGAGTGCGACTCCCTTGGTGTTGCACACGTCCATAAGCCTCTGTAACCACTTTCCATCAGGTGGGCCGTGTGCTTGTCTGTCAACCAAGTGGTATAAAAAAAAGAAAAAGATATAAAGTGTCGTTTTCGTAAATAAGTGTTATAACCATCTACTAAATTAAGATTTTATTTACCATTTCGGTAATTGAAAATTTTGTTCATTTTCGTAGCTGTCTTTGTAACCTGTTATGGAAATTGAACTGTGAGTTTATACTGCTGGAGGTTGTTTGAAAGTGTCTTTATCTTGAATAATTCGCTAGGATGACAGGAACTGGTGTCGAGCACAGGTTTGCGTAGTTAGATTGAAAATTTCATATGAAATGTTTCAAGGTTATAAATTAACATTTATGAACGCGTCGCGTCGCTCCATTATAGGCAATTATTTTCTCAGACCCCTTATAGCAGATTGTCTATATTGCTAGATACTTTTTTCTAGAAAGAAAGAAACTGACTGGGCCAGCAAGGGTAATGCGTTACGGGCGTATATATGTATGTGCGCATGTATGTATGTATCTTCTTTACAAGCCTAACAGCTTGACGGTATTCGATGAATGGGGGTGACATGTCATCAAAAGTTTGCGTTGGATTTTAAGTGCCATAATAAGTGACGGCAAAATAAAATCATTGGAATTTCTCGAATGGAGCATATAAATGAAGGGAATTCGAAGGTAATTATAAAAATGTATACATGTCATATCATAATTAAAAGGTTTAATAGAAAATAAATTATGAAGAATAAAATAAATCCGGCTGCTGTCTAAAAGGTCGGAACAAGGTTGATAGCAGGCGGTACTCATTAATTTTCTTACGGTTTATGATTAGCAAATGGGTACCGCCTGCTATCAAATTTATTTCGATCTTTTAAACATCAGTCGAGTTTTTATTTTTAGAAATTTATTTATTTTACAAAGTTAAATACCAAAATTTTAAAATATATTACCATCAATAAAAAATCAAACTGCATAATCTGAATAAAATATGGCATAAAGATAGATTATATTATAGGCTAAAATATTTTTTACCCCAGGGATTAGGTTCATGTGACATGTGTGAGAACTGTTTCGGTACTACTCGCGGCCACAGTCCTCCTCAGTCATAGGTCATGAAATAGACTACATAGTTGAAAATTGTATTTCTGCTTCATCTCTGCCTAGTGTAAGCAAAGTAGAACTTGTAAGTACAAGCGCACACAGCTAACAGGGCCGGCGAGTAGCGGAGTGTATGCGATTCATATTATGCCCAGTTATACAATCAGCTTCCACTGCCGCCTTATATTTGAGACTTTCTCAGAGATTAGCTACGAGTGCTTCAAGATTTTAATACGATACTCTACAGTATATGTACGGGTATATCAGGCCAGAGATCAAGAGAAAAATAAGGAGCAAGATCGCTGGAGTATTTTCTTCAGGTACCTCATCCGCATATTACCCAGAACGGGGAAGCTTTCACCATCCTTTTTTTAGGCAGGAAAAAATGTACCTTTCGCATTCCGCGGGCTCGGGGAAGCCGCGCGGGTTTGCGGGGCTCTCACCACACTAAAACAACCTGCCGTGTGACATAAGTACGCCGCGACTTCGTGAGTGAACCGTTGGAAACACTACGCACTTGTAGACGGATCACCCAAGCGCTGACCCGCAAGATGAAGTGCGGGTCCGGTTTCTGATTGGGCGAAGTCCAGACACACCAAGACATCACCCCTTCGCAGGAGGCTCCACAGCGGGTGGAGAGCTAACCCCGTCCCTTCCCACCGCGTCCACACTAGGGCGGCAACCCTAAAACAATACTATGTTATACACCTCGGCTAAGTGAAAGATTTGTCAGAAATAATACGCTCTTGTCGATAGCCGTGGAAAATTTTCGCACGATAAAACAACGAGTAGTCATACAACATAAATTAAATTAAGAATTTAAGTTGTGTTAGTTAGCCCTATAACTTTGATAAACCTAGTAATGCATATTTTGATTCAAGCGTTGTCATCCCCCCGACCTTCGATCGTTCCGATAATATGACGTAGTGCTCTATATATGATATAGAGCACTCCGTCACGATGAACACTAGTTAGGGTAACTACAAAGTACAAATCGGTTCATCTGTTCGGCTACGATGCCACAGACAGACACACACACACACACACACATACACACATAGACACGTCAAACGTTTTTGCGTCGGGAGTTAAAGAGAGGGAAATGTAACCCATTAGTGAATATAGCGAGCGACATAGTCTGTCTGAACAGTAATTGGTAGTTCAATCATTTTGAATGCTATAATATGGTCGAGATCACTACAGAGCGAATTAAAACTATACTATATGTATTTTATTGGCTTTCAAATGTTTACATTTGTTAAATATAATGCATAATGCATAATTGATATTAGCCACATAAGTTGTACATCAATTTACACTATAATTATACATTCGGAGTATCTTAGACCAATTTACAAATGTTTAGTTGAACACTGATACCCATGCTAAGAAAAAACTCGTGTTATGGGCATCAGAGTTCTCATATATTAATTCCTTCATTATAGTTTAGTAAAGTTACGTAGATTTCAAGAATTAGTATATAATATTTAATTATTAACTACATATAATTCGATTTTCGCGCGCACGTTTGTGTGTATGTGTGTGTGTGCGTGTGAGTGCATGCGTGCGTGTGTTTGTTTTTGTACTAGGGTATTTTTGAGTATGCGAGTAAAAAAAATATACATTATTGTACTTTAATTATGAGCTCATTATATTTATGCGCATACAAGATTTTTATTGCCAGCATTTTAGTGTTCCGTTCCTCAGTAGAAAAAATTACACCTTTATCGGTTCACTTCGGTGTCCATCTGTCCGTATGTCTGTCTGTCAACACCAGTTTTCTCAGGAATGCGTGCAGGTATTAAGTTGAAATTCTTACCACATACTCAGATCTATAACGGCTTGATACTGTGCAAAAATCTAATTGCTAAGTCAACTCATTCAAAATATATCACGGTTACGGCTGCATAGCTTAAATTATGGAACCCTCGGTGCGCGAATCTGATTCGCATTTGACCGGTTTTATCATTTGAATTGGGGGTGACAGGTGGAGCCGCCTGTCACCCTGGCAGAAGCAGGCCGCGGCGGTGGCGCGGCTGGCTCGCCTTCCCGTTTCCGAGGACGAGTTGGGGACTCTGTAGTCCCCACACCCGAGAAGAGGGCCAAATCGTGAGAGATGGCCCTGGGTCGGCCGGAGTACGAGGGATATGCCTGTCAACCTCACCTTCGGCAACCAAAACGACCCACAGGCGGCGTGCGTTTTAGTCGGTTCGAGTCCGACATAACCTCCGCCACCGGCTCCGGTGAGGTAACCGGGGGCATTTTGGGCACGTAAAAAAAAGGGGTATGCACGAATTTGATAACATAATAACAATTTTAAAAATTCAACACTAATATGCAATATCGTACTGCATATGTATAATCGTGACCATCGCTCTCTGGGGTAGGCAGAGACAAAGTCTCTAAGTCACGTCACGTCTAGTTCTCTAAGGAGGTAGGACACGACGGTATTGCCGTCCAATTGAGGGTTGGCAGTGCCATCAGGTGGGCCGTGTGCTTGTCTGCCACCTAAGTGGTAAGAAAACAAGTCTCAACTCTATGATGATGACAATGTTTGAGCAATATGGATCATATATTAATCTGATTGTAGTAGTCCTTAATGACTCTTGTAACATCTAATTTTTTTTCTTTGCTCCAAGAAGTATAAGAGAATTTCGTCTTTCCAGGCCCTCAGTTCTACTAAAGTAAAATACCAGCCATACCGTAGGCACTGCATAATATGACATTCAATTATAGACGTTATTTCAAAACATAAACTCATAAACTCACGCCTATATCCCCGAAAGGGTAGGCAGAGGTGCTGGCACCCACATTTCGCCAGTTTATATTTTAGGTCCCAATATAATAGGTGGCGAGCCTATTGCCATTAACCGGGCATTTATAAACCTGCGATGAATACACATATAACTTCGAAAAGCATCGAAATGTCATTGTTGTGTGCCATGGTAAAACCTGGGATCGAACCCGAGACTTCGTCTCAGCAGTCCATTACCCGTACCACTAGGCTACCGTAGTTATAGACGTTATTTCAATATGGAGAAATTCTAAAATTAATTGAATAGAGTTATTTAAATCTTTTCATTCAATTTACGAATATATTTTTTTTAATTTTGGACTTTAGTTATATCGATTTAAAGTTTAACATTAAATGATTTTGACGAGCAGTGTCTGTGTTATGACAAAAGTTTTTCTTTAGCAGAATCATCAAGAACGTGCCCAAGTAGCTCAGTTCGTCAGTGTATTGGTCCTATAATGGACTGGTCACACATTCGAATCCGGTTAGGGATGTCGACATTTACATACATACCTACATACATACATATAATCCTCGGACAGTTAGGCAGAGATGATAATAATACCCGCATTTCACCAATAATCGTATTCGATCCCTCGTAATAGGGGTGAGCAAACAGCCCTATTCCTTAGTCGCTTTGTACGACACCGCATGAGAAGAGATGGGGAGGACTAAATTCTACTCTGCCTGGAACCACGCGACATTTTCTGTCTCAAATATATTTTTGGAAAATAAATAAATAAATAAATATTCCACGACATTCTACACAACGCTATCCAGACCCATGGTAAGCATAGCTTAACTAGCTTGTGTTATGGGATCTAGAATGCGGATAAACATACTTAGATACTTTTTTTTTGTAAATACATACATATTATACATAGAAACACCCAGACCAATGCAAATATACATATTCATGCATACAAATATTTGCACTGAGCGGGAATCGAACCCGCGCCCCCTGCATAGCAGTCGAATGCTCTACCGCTACGCCACGGAGGTCTATATTTAATTCATTAAACATTTTATTGTAAGTAACCTCTCAATTTCAAATCTGACATCTCAATCACCATTAAGAAATTCAATCTGAAACGGGAATCAATTCAAGATCAAATTTGATTTCTTGATCCACAATGACTTGTGTCTCAATAAAAAAATATCTGCAACCACAATACGCATTGTATTCCAACCCTCCCTTACATTCCTTTACAAGCTGTAGGAAATAAAAATATAATTTTTGGTCATATTTCTGGGTCTATTCAACCGATTGCGGTAAAAAAAGTTTGACCAAGACCTCTGTAATGAAAAAAAGAAGGTCGTATATGGCGGTATTTCCGCCCAATTGAGCAGTTCGACTGCGGAAATACCTCCGCCCTACAGAATACCGTGGCCATAATAACTTCGTGTTGTGTTCCCAGCGGTGAGGGTAGTAGGGTGCTCACTGGAGAATTAGTGCTGTCAGTGGGAGGACTAAAGGCTTGTCCTGCTTTGTCATCTACACTGAGGGCACAGAAACTGTGCTTTTAGGGTCGGCAGCGCGAGTGTAGAGCCTCTGGTATTACACACGTCCATAGGCCACGGTAACCATTTTCCATCAAGTGGGCTGTTTGCTTGTCTGCTAAGTAAGATATATAAAAAAAATCCATTCTAGTAAACAGATTAACAGAAAAACGAGACGAATAACAAGCACGATGACAATTCCTAAAAATATATTTTTGTATTCAGTATCGTTAAAATAAAATTACCTAAGTATTATTGTTTAAATATCTTAAATGTACAGACATGGCTACTTTATAAATTTATAAAGTAATGATATAGATTATGGAGAACATAGTTATCGCGTGGTACCCGGCAGAGTAGAATTTGGACCCATATCTTCCCATACGGTATCGTACAAGGCGACTAAAGGATAGGGCTGTTTAACATAAGATATATATAAAAACTCTGTCTGTAATGCATGACTTGAGTCAACAATAGTGCCCGGAAACCGGCAATATGCTAACCTCCTATTCCGTGGGGCCGAATATAACGATTGGTGAAATGTGGGTGCCTAACACTCTGGGGACAAAGGCGTGATTATATGTATATATGTATGTTCTTACCTTGCAGCAGTAAGAAAATGAGGAGCTCGTGAAGTACGTACGCCCTGTTACAGACATCTCTGTATATAAATATCTACATAACATATTGGAATCGTTTACACAATAGTTCAGTTTTGATTTCTGTCGCTACTCCGAGAGCGTCATTATTATTTATAAAACTAAACCTATTATAGTATGAACTATCCTTTGTTAGCGAGCCATTTTGATAATTTGAATAATCAGGGACATGACATGATATTACATATACATTTAATAGTCCAGTTAAATTAGACCACAAGTAGTAGTGATACTACAATAATTCGAACTCAGCTCAAGTTTGGCAGAATTGTTGAAAACACCATCACTATTAAAATCTAAAAGTCCTTTTCGTTGATCCGATAGAAACTTACTCTGGGTCAAAAGGTCACAACAAAGCACACAAACGAGGTAATCGCAATTTTCAGCAAAACAGAATCATAAAAATATTTTAGACAAAGTTAAAGATCAAGCAATTATCTGAAAACCCAGTCATGTGCGAGGCGGACTCACGCACTATGGTTTTCGTGTCAAACTGACCTGAGGTGTAAGCTTGTGCTATATGGCAATATTTACTACTACTTTTTTTATACCACTTAGGTTGCAAACATGCACATGGCCCAAGTGTTTACCGTGGCCTATGGACGTGTGCAAAACCATTAGAGTTAAACTCGCGCTGCCAACCCTGTAAGCATTGAGAGTTGCTGTGCCGCCCACTGACAGCACAAAAACTCTCCAGTGAGCTCTGGCTGCCCTACTCACCGCTGGAAACACAACACGAGGTTATAATGGCCGCGGTATTCTGTACTTCCCCTGTTGGACTGCTCGATTGGACGGAAATACCTACGTGTCCTACCTCCTATTGACTTCCCATTGAGCTGGAATCATGAAATTTGGGAAGAATCAAGGCCTTGTAGCTTAAGTAAAGGGAAAAGTTCTCGAACCTTAAGTATATAGCTACCCGTACCGTACAGTACTGCTTCCGTAAATAGGTTATTTATTTTGATATTAGTAACTTCGAGCTGGGTGCAAATTATTGTACCTACATGCATACATATAATCTCGCCGTTATCCCCGGAGGGTTAGGCAGAGGTGAATTATCACCCATATTTCACCAATATTTGTATTCGGTCCCACGTAATAGGGGGTGAGCCTATTGTGGAATTTCGGGCACTATTGTTGACTCGAGCCATGCATCTGAGGCTGAGTCTGGGCTGTATATATCTGTCCGATGTTAAACAGCCCTATCCCGTAGTCGCCTTGTACGACACCACATGGGAAGAGATGGGGTTGTCCAAATTCTACTCTGCCGGGAGCCACGCGGCGTACTTATTGTACCTAATATATGAATAATTGAAGTGATAAATAATAATTAAATTATATGTTGCACAATTGGATGTCTAAATTTACTGGACTATAATCAGGGTGCAATTAACGTTCTGTCGGACGTCTGAATATATCATAGGAATTAATATGCTACTACATTAGTTTCATGTACTGTAATTACTGCGATATATCAATAAGTGGAATCAACTTTTGGTACAGCAAAACTATGAGAGGCCTTTTCATATAGTTGATGGACATTCATCGAATTACATATTTGATAGAACGGATATCAATGCTTAAAAATTTCAATCAATCAAAACAGACTTTTAATAATCTAAAAGCAACACCAATGTTCGTTGTAAAACGAGACAAACTGACTAACAAATTAACTGCAAAATATCAAAATACGAGTAAGACTTTTCAATTGAATTCCATGTCAAGCCAAACAGGTATCAAGAAGATACGGATTGGATGAGACTGGAGTACCAAATCTGTCAATTGGTATATGTAAGTCATCTCGCGGAAGGAGGCGGTGGAGCAGGCCAGAGAGGTAGACAGCCTCGCTGACCCGATATGTCGCCAGCATACCGGGTGGCGGGTGATTTTTCCGTGTCATATCGCCTTAGTGAGGCCGCGGGTAGATGCAGGGTTGGCCTTCCACCAGCTACAGAGCCTCCCGCGGAGGGGCTACGTCATGGTGTGTCTGGACATCACCCAATCAGAAGATGGGCCTGCACGACACCTTGAGTGATCACTCACTAAGGTTTGCTCACTCAGTCGCGGCGTTAGCACACGCCAGTCTGTTTTAGTGTGGTGAGAGCCCCACAAACCCTTGTAGCTTCCCCGAGACCGCAAAATGCGGATGGTACATTTTTTCCTGCGAAAACAAAAAGAAGGACCTCGAAGATCTTGTTGGTATAGTTCTGTACGAAATTATTTTATGAATGTGACAAACAAGTGTCATTATAAAACTTGGATTTAAGTTCTACAATATTGCTAAAATGAAAAGTATTGGTTTAGGTAAGGAGCTAGTAGTTATTTTTATGCTAAGATGTATTTTGAACCTTGGTAGATAAATAAAAAGCGAACGTAATTATAAAGTTCTTCAGAGATAATTCTGCGTAAGCACTCGCAATTAGCAATATGCCAGTTAGCTAGGAATATGTTTCTAAAAAAATATTTCGGAATTTAATTTCTAAACATATTACACATAATCTCTTAATACGGTATGAGTAATTGTAAAAGTGTTACAGTCTAAAGGGCTTATTTTTAGTGTCTAAAAAGTGCGTGTATCTTCTATTACTGCATTTTTTTTAATATTCACAAACTTTGACTGTACAATAACTATATAACCGTACTGAGACAGGCTAGAAGTTAACCAAAGTTAAAAAAAATACTTTGAACCGCTTCAAGTCTTCTAGACGTAGGTTGAGTTTTTTTTGAAAAAGAGACACAAACTGATTACAGTGATGGTCAATTTTTTTTTTTAATTAGACTTCTACAATTGAAATAAAGTAAAAGAAAAAACCTATAAATTCGTTATTCTACAATTATTATTTTTCAACTATCCGCCTCAATAGAAGACTATGTGGTAAAATACTCCAGTTCTGGATGATAGTGTCAGCAATTTACGTAAATGTTACACATTAAAATAAAGCTAGTTACATTCATCCCAATATACAAGCGTTTGGTAAAAAAAAATACACAGTAAATGAAAATGTTTGGGCAATCATCAATTTAACATCACCGTGTATGCAGATTAACATAAACACTGTACTACACGCGTATGCTAGCTCCTAAACTATGATATACACGATGATCACGCACGCACATCACGTAGTACTGCTAGAGAAAACGTATTGAATTTTAGTCACGTAAAATCTTTGTATTTTCTCCTTCTCATGTCTCTTGTTTAGGGATCCGCGGTATCTTATCTTAGAATGAGTTATATTTATCTGCGTACGTTAGTTTTATTGAAGAAATTATTACAAATTGCATCGTTTACTGTCATTTGGAACAACGATAATAGTTTTACAATTTGGAATTATTTGATTTATGAGATTTTACTTTGGATTTTGCAAACAAATATGTTGGCTAAAGTTCTTAGAGAGAGAGAGAGAGAGAGAAAGAGAGAAAACTTTAGCCAACTGGTAGAGTTTTTATTTAAATTACATATGTAATTGTTTGGTTCTTCCAATGATTTTTTTATTTGTATTATACATCTTGGTTAGTTATATATAATATAATTTTCTTTCTTTTCTTCTTAATTATCACATTTTGAAAGTACCAGTAGTCATGACTATTAAGTGCGAAATAACAAAGAAAGGGTTGTTTGATGTCTCACTGTCATTCTCTTTCGTACCTTTCTGCCAGAATGGTAAATGAAGTAATAATAATAATTGTGATAGTAGTACTATTGCAGTAGGTACCACATATATCACCATAACGAGTGGCAGAGTAGGTTTTACACTACCCTAATAACAAAAAAAAAATTAAATTGATTTATATCCACTGGTAGAAAAAAGATCTTCATATACAGAACCATGATCTCGACCAACTAGGCAATGCAAAACATGAACAGAAATATATTGTGAAATATTTTTATTTATACGGAACCAGTGACCAAAATAACATAACAGAGATTGGGATTAGTTTACTTATCGCAGTTAGCAGTTTCAAGGGCCACGGATATATAGATTGCAACACAATATGGTATATTGAACAACTCTTAGTTTTTTGTGGTACAGACCTAATTAATATTCTGCGTTGTTTGTCTTTGGGTCTTTATTTTGAAAGTGTTTTGATTTATAATAAAGAAAATGAACCTATAAATGCTTCAGACAGAATTTAATTTAGTATTTAAGGTTGTCTTGTCAATGATGATCATGGAATGTAAAATTAATACTTATTCTACAGAACGTTACCACTTAGGTGGCAGACAAGCACACGGCCCACCTGATGGAAAGTGGTTACCGTGGCCTATGAACGTGTGTAACACCAAAGAAGCCACACTCGCGCTGCCTTTTTTTATACCACTTAGGTAACGCTATCTAGAAACAAAGTAAGAATAACTAAACTAGCTTATTGGTTCTAGAGGCCTCATAAACATCATATACATATTTTTGGGAACATATATAGAAATTTCCAGACCAATGTTAACATGAATTATTCCTGCATACATATATTTGCATTGAACGAGAATCGAACCCGCGACCTTTGACATAGTCGTCGAACACGGCCTTTACACCACAGAGGTCATAAAATATAACATACATACAATAGTCACGCCTTTATCCCCGGAGGGTCAGGCAGAGGTGTTAATTCACCTCTGCCTAACCCTCCGGGGATAAAGGCTCACATTTCACCAATCACTGAACGCGGTCCCATGTAATAGGGGGTTTATTGCTGTCTTCCGGGCACTATTGATGACTCAAGACTGAGTCTGGGCTGTATACATCTGTTTGATGTTAAACAGCCCTATCCCCTAATCGCCTTGTACGACACCGCATGGGAAATTTGCCGGGAGCCACACGGCGGAATTAAAAAAAAATATAAAGAAAAATTAATATTCCAAGATTATAAAACATAATTTATAAGTGTGTGTGTGTGTGAGAGCTACAATTTCTATGTCTATAAGTACATAGTATGACCTCAAGAGTTCTATTTGTGACATAATATGCCTTAGGGTTGATTCTAGTTTTAAAAAAGCTTCTTTCAGAACGCACAGGTTCAAAAATACTTTATGAAAATACTTCACTAATAAATGATGGATGCTACAGTCCGTCAAATCTAAGAAGTACCGTTTGACAGTTCTGACAATTGAATGATAGGGATGGGATGAAAAAATCGATTACTATAATATCCGAACTTTAAGAGATCGATTACTATAATATCCGAATTTTAAGAAATCAATTGTTATAATTAAATAAAAGAAATGTTTAGGATATTTTTTTATTCACTACTAGTACTAGTATCGTCGTCTTCGTCATCATCGTCATTTAAATTAATGACCAGTTGATTGTCCATTACATTATCAAAGTGTACGTCTCTTTCGAAGTCGTCCATTATTATTTTCTTTGTTTTATGTACTACTTTACTCCAATCTTCCTATGTAACTTGGGCACATGCTTCCTTTAATAAACCTTCCATTTTCTTGACACTGAAGGGTGGTTTTGTGTTGTGTCTTGCTGCATAACCTGTAAAACAATAATGTAACTATTTGATAGCAGACGAAAACCATTGTTTAAATTATAAATGTTAGAAGTACTCGTGTTATTATTATAATATTATAAAATATTACCTTTAACTTGGGCCCAAATCAGTTCAATGGCATTATATTGGCAATGGTACGGAGGAAGTCGTATGACTTTGTGCCCGTGCTCTTCGGCCAATTGGTCAATTACATATGTCGGTTTTGGTGGTTTATGCAATTTCACTAACTGTAATAATTCAGCTTTTAATAGTGACATGTCGGCATCCACTCCTTTTCTTTGCAGCCATGCCACCAAATCTGCTTTCTTATTGGCTGACGTAGGTGCTTTATCAATTTGCACAGAGTGGTATGGGGCATTATCCATTATAATTGTGCTGTTAGGAGG
Source organism: Eilema griseolum (assembly GCA_963662185.1). Taxonomy (NCBI): domain Eukaryota; kingdom Metazoa; phylum Arthropoda; class Insecta; order Lepidoptera; family Erebidae; genus Eilema; species Eilema griseolum. The sequence goes on along the minus strand of OY759229.1, from coordinate 3,166,955 downwards.
GATATTCTGTAATAAATTTAAGAACCACTCTCGGAACCTTACTGCGTCCATTTCTTCATGATACTTTTTAGTGCTTTTGGATTGGAAAGCTAATAAAGAGTTTTCCACGAAGCCTGTAGACGCTGACCCAGCATGGCATATTATGAGGCGTCCACCTTTTCCTATCGGCACCTTCAAGCACGAAGCTTCAGAATCATCAGTCCATGTTTTCGGCACAGAATGGTTGGAATTTAGCCAAGTTTCGTCCAAAAATATTACATTATCCCAGTTTATAATTTGTTTAACTTCGCGCAGGAATGTTAGTCGCTGCATAATTATGTCATGTCGCTCCATAACAATTTTTCGTTTGTCAACTTTTTTGTATCTGAAGCCAATTCCTGTTATTACCGTTCTCAACGACTCTATGCTTCCCTTATACAGCCCGGCATCTTTTAAAGTTGCACATAACTTTGCCAATGTTGGAAATTCGCCTCTTGTAAAATACCCGTATATATGTTTTCTAATAGCATGACTATCGAATTCATCGATGCCTGTCACAGGTTTATTTCTTTTTCGTTTTTTCGGTGTGTGAAGTACGTTACTGTCACTCCCCGAAGGCCCATATTTTTCACTTAATATTTTGCCAACGGTGCGGCTACCAATACCGAGAGCTTCACCGACGCGATCCCGAACTTGTGTAACTGGCAGTAGAAGTCCACCATTTTGAGATTCACGCTCAAAATACTCGTGTAATTTCACCACCAATTCACGAGCCTGGCTGTTCAAAGTACGTCCTCTTTTCGACATTATTAATAAACACTTGCTTAGTTCGGAGTCCAGTATAAATATTGCCAAGGTAAACGGATAAAGAATGATCAGTCCAGAAAAGTAATAGCCAAGTCACAAATTGTAAAACACAAACGAGAAAGCAAGTACGCGCACAGTCAGCTTCCAAGATGGCGAGAGACTGCTGACGCCGAACCGACCGAGCGGACCGCGTGCGCTTGTAGTTGGCAGTGAAGCCAGAAAAAAAAAATTGTAGAGACTTGGACACCTGCGATTTTGCCTATTGACCTAAAAATAATTAAATTAATTTATTTTAGGGTATCTGTGTATTCAGTGCATTATGCGGTCGCGCAGTAACGTCGTTAATTTATAACATCAGGCAACAACATTTTTGTGAATGGGTTCTACATACCTTATTTTTATTAGTTTTAGACGTAGAAATAAGACTTAGAAGAAAAAATTGTAATTGTAAAATCAATGGATGTGCTTGTTAAAAATTTGTTTATTTCTCTGTAATATGCAAACCCATACTATCATACACAAAAATAAATGTAAAAAACACTATCCCTGACTCCATTTACTATTTCGACAGCGTTAGCGCGAGAAACCCCGACTTATTTGGGCGCGAAAATCAAAAATCGACAAATCGCTTTCGACAACTTTTTAAAGAAGCAAATATATTTGATTTATAAATACGTATTTTTGGTGAATGGGTTTTATCTCATATTTTACGATTACATAACTATTTAGTTATGTAATCGTAATATGTGAGATAAATCCCATTCACATGAAAAAATATTTGTTTGGTTGTCAAGTGTAATTTGTAAATAATACATTCGATTTTTCGTATATGTAAACGATTTTTTTGCATACAAGTGTATCCGAAGAGTCGCAACACTACGTGCAGTGACCTAACTACGTAACTTTGTAATGCGGTCAAGAATATAACTATTAGAAATTATTTACTGTGTAAATATGTGTTATTTTGCTTTGTTTGAAAGTTTTCAATTACATTTAGATATTAAGAATTGTACATTTTTAGATACAATAATGAAATCTTTCTAAATTCATGGTTTTATGAAAAAGGTTATCGAAACTGAATAATGTACGTATGAACAAAGTTGTTTCGGTTTGAAAAATATGAAACGTCAAACGGTACCTCTTAGATTTGATGGACTGTAATGAAACAGCTGTTATATTTTTGAGTGGTAACTCTTGATAGTATGAAACATATTTGCTTTTCAATAATTAGAAAACTGTGTAGATGAATACATTACATTATTAAACTAGTTTTTGCCTGTGACTTTGTCCGCACTAAGTTCGAAATAGATTAAGGTATGCTCATTTCTTTAACTCAAACCTCTGTTAAGTTAACTGGGTATACCTATTTAAAATTATTTATACTGTCAAGAAAGTTATTGTTTACAGTGCTGATTAATACATGCAGTGCTAATGTACCGGGAACTACGTAATTAGACCGAGTTCTTCTATGGCCTAGGCTGAAAAATTGTTTAGGAAAATTCAACCTTTTGCTGAAAGCTCCTTGACCTAAATATAATCATGACGTATCCACATTTATCAATGTTCCTCAGTTAACGATTTTAAAATTCTTCTTTCCTCTCTTTCAACATTGACTGGCTTGGAATGGGTATTCGCTGTGCGAGGGCGTCATGAAAATAGCTTGAAGAAACCCCTGAGCCCTGTTTCAAGTCAGAAAGTTTTTCCCAGTGGTATCTTTTATCATTCACTCGTCGTGGCATAATGTCCTCATCACTGGAGTGGTTAGTATTCAAATTTACATAGGCACAAGAAAAAAGATTTCAGCGTCATCTATTAAAAGTCCCCAAGTTACACAGTTGAGTATCTAATTCTTGTACCCTCGTAAAAATTAGTTAGTGAAGATCACTGCACAGTGACCTTTGATCCCAAGACCTCGTCACAGGGTTAACGTTTTAACGTTACGGAAATTCAAACACACACTCCTACAAACACACGTACTCGCATACACACACACACAGATGTACACAAACATTCACATTTCATGTACACTTACAATTAGCATTGCATATTCATACGTAGAAAAATATTTGTAGTTAATATTCACAATAAATTTTTCACTCCTGTATCTTATTTCCTCGCCGGCTACTTTCTTAACAACCGTAAATCTTACTGACCCGTAATTCAGGTCTTGGTTACCTACAGGCACCAGCAACCCAGAGACAGAATTTTATCACATAATAGTAGCAATTTCAACAATGTAATCACTTTATTTTATTGTAGTTAGGAAATAATAATTATAGGAGGTAGGACACGGCGGTATTTCCGCCCAACTGAGCAGTCCGACTGTGGAAGTACCTCCGCCCTACAGAATACCGCGACTATAATAACTTCGTATTGTGTTCCCAGCGGTGAGTAGGGTAGCCAGAGCTCACCGGAGAATTTGTGCTGTCTGTGGGAAGACTAAAGTCCTGCTTTGTCTTCTGCTGACGGCACAGAAACTCTGTACTTAAAGGGTTGGCAGCGCGACTGTGACTCCTCTGGTGTTACAAACGTCCATAGGCCACGGTAACCACTTTCCATCAGGTGAGCCGTGTGCTTGTCTGCTAATTAAGTGGTATAAAAAAAAATTGAATGAAATTTTAAGCATAAAGCTAACTATTCAAAATTGATTAAGATAGAGAAAATTGTAACGGTACAGGTGGGATTCGAACTTTCCTTTACAAGGAGAACGCTCAGACCACTAGTCACCGAACTTTCGCTTGAAACCATCCAAATTCTTCTAAATCAAATCAAATCAAATCAAATGCATTTATTGTTTGTCACAGGTAATAGAAGATGTTATTAATTACATAAATAAGTAGGTATCACTGTGGCATGTCTGATAAGACGTACCTACAATATGATTATGAATTATAAAATTTTAGAATATAATTAATTGAATAAATGATTATTTAAGCTATTACATTATAATTGGCATTAAACCAATTTAAAAAATTATCAACAAATGAATTTATAGGTGAATGTCAACATTGTTTCTAGTCATTTACATAGTCGTCATGCTAATATTAGAATAATAAATATGTCACAGATGTAGTTTTATCAAATTAAATAATATAATAAAAATAACAAATCATCAATCAAATTGATTTATTTACAGATTAGTTCGAATCGCACAAACTCTCAGTGTGCGTAGCATTCAAAGCTGAGATGGGCCCCTATTTGTGTACACATAGTGTGAAAAGTTATATACAACGATAACGTTTTAAATTACTTCATATTGAAATTACCAACGTCAGCAGCATTGTGTTGAAGTTTTAACTAAGTTATTTAATAGTGAAATATCGATCAGAAGCAAACTAGTAATTGTACAGAGAGCTTTTAAGCGAATAACTTATTGAAAAGCTTTGTTAAAGTTGGTCTTTGTTTCTATGTTACTCGTACGTAAAGTTGTCTTGTGTACGCTTTAAAAATTCAAAGTTTTGCTGTGAAGGATTTCAGATTTTGACACGATATACAACCCGCTTTTAAGATGATTGGGCACGTTATCTTGAGTCTCAAGTACCAGAGTCTTTAGCACCCGACTAACTCTGGTTCAACTACAGCTTGAAGAGGGTTACCATTACTTACATATACCATGTGACAATGATGACACTCAGCTTCATGGCCTCATCATATGCTTATTCACGCCCCGCTTAAAGGACCCGGGACTGTAGGAAGAAGGAAACACGTGAGCTGGTGATGAATTCCAGGTCTTAATGGTGCCAAAAAGGGTTGCCGAGAGTGAGATTAACAGGCATATCCCTCGCACCTCGGCCGACCCAGGGCCTTTCGGCCTGGCGGCCCACAGAGTCCCCAACTCGTATCCGAGAACGGGGAGGCGCGCAAGGTACTTCGCCGCCGCGGCCTGCTTCTGCTAGGGTGACAGGTGGTACCACCCGTCACGCCCAGGCCACGCCATTGCGCTCATGGGGGGTGGAGGTCATTCATCGACCTGGGGTACAGCGTATTAATTAAAAGTCTAATGAGAACATACAAAGGAAAAAAATGTGTAAACGTTTGGTGCAGCCTTGGTAATGGAAAAGCCAATGCCTCTGCCAACCAATAGTTGAATTTACAGAGACGCGGCATCAGCATTGACCACTGTATGTACCCCAAATATCTGAAGGTAACCAGGTCTCTCATGTTTAAGAAAAACTATATAAATGTCAAGCAGAAGGTCTCAGCACGCAATAACCTTCTTAAAATACTGACCAGCAGAAATTAGAAGACCACCGCCGCTTGGAGGGCCTTTGTGTCGCAGCAGTGGCGCGTTCGACTGTTACGTTGAAGGTCATGAGCTCGATTCCCGCTATATGCTAAATTTTGTATGTAGTAATATGTCTATTTGCGCTGGTGTGAGCATTCCTATGTATAATATATTATCTTCTGCTTCATAAAAGCATTAATCCCAGTCGCATCCGAAGCTGTCACCTCGGAGTGTGGGATCCGCTTTATCGGTCTAACGGTAGATTTTACTGAACTTCGGATTATGTAAGAACATAATATATCTAGGTACATATATGTGCATTCTAGAATAAATAACAAAAGCAAGTAAGATAGTTTAGTTTGCGTTAAGACAGTGTTGTGTGGAATGTCGTTGATATAATCAAAATTCCCGATGATCGACATACGCCGGGGTTAATTACTCCTTTAAATTGTACGATATATCGTATCGTATACGTTACGTACAGTACAAAATATAACGATAACATTTTAAATTAATTCGTATTGAAATTACCAACGTCAGCAGCATTGTGTTGAAGTTTTAACTAAGTTATTTAGTAGTAGAATATCGATCAGAAGCAAACTAGTAATTTTAGAGTAATTACGCGAATGACTTACTGAAAAGCTTTGTTAAAGTTTGTCTTTGTTTCTATGTTACTCGTAGGTTAAGTTGGCTTGTGTAAGCTTTAAAAATTCAATGTCTTAGCTTTGAAGGATTTCAGATTTTGACACGATGTTCTAACCGCTTTTAAGATGATCGGGCACGCTATCTCGAGTTTCAATTACCAGGGTCTTTAGCACCCCGACTGACCTTTTTTTGTGTGCCATACGCCGCGACTTAGTGAGGGAACCGTTGGAAATACTACGCACTCTTCGACGGATCACCCAAGCGCTGACCCGCAAAGTGCAGTGCGGGCCCGTCTTCTGATTAGGCGATTCCAGACACACCAGGACATCACTCCTTTGCGGGAGGCTCCACAGCGGGTGGAAGGCTAACCCCGACCCATCCACCCGCGGCCACACTAGGGCGGCATGAGGCAACCCCGACTGACCCTTGTCCAACTACAGTTTTGACCCTAACTCGGAAATGGATCAAATTAATTAAGAGCCTTATTCTACTGTGTGCACCGTCTGCTCTTCCAAACGTGAGAGTAAAGCTTGCACCTGAGTTCCATCTTTGTGGCTATTCCTTAACACACAAACTTTATAAGACACCAATGTAATTTAATTAAAATTTCACCTAAAACACTCGACATTTACTATACAGAAGATGTAAGGTGACATGACACAATGTAGATCGTAATATGTTTCGGTCTAACCTTCAAGGAAATCTGATTCATAAAGTAATCTGTCCTAAAGCCTATTATATCCCCAAGCCACTCAGAGGAGAATCGCATAAGCCAAAATAATACACTCTCAATACCACATAATCTGTTTTCTTTGGAAACTTATGGCGTCAAATAAAATCATTCTTATAGCTGATGGCCACAACTTCGTCTAGGTAGAATGCTGTATCTGTTTTCGCAAAGCTTGGGAACCTAATGCGGGTAAAAGTTAGATAATGTATTAACAATAAAGATCCAAATATCTTTCACAAATTGTACAACGTGTAATCAAGATAGCAGGAGTCGTATAAATCAAACAATTCACGAGCTATTAACAAAGTATAATCACATTTTAATTGAGTTACAATTATAAATATTCAAATTACTGACCTTAGTGTTTACACAACCTCAGTCAAACGTCGACTGCCTGTAAAGATGGCCGATAGCATCAAAGTCATTCACTTACTGATTAGACACTTTGCATTGACGTTTTCCATAGATATATTTCAAAGTTATAATTGGAGAATGCAAGTCATATTAACAACCGTAATCACATAAATATAATAATCAGTGATCATATAATAATAATCGTGTAACAAACGGTTGGGACTATTCGCGATTATAACATGAAACTTACTATTTTTGCAGACATTTCGGATGCGCTGCAGCACCTGTGGTCACGACTTGACTGATTCGCGAGCGTCGAGAGGTATACGGGAAACATTTTATGTGCACCTACCCTGTAAGACTGGCGACACACCACACTCACTATGTTAGTTTTTAACGCACCGTTTTTTTGGTTACAGTATCTTAATCACTGGATCGAATTCGGATAGTTTGAATCCATCTTCTATATATTTTATTTTATTTCAATAACTTTACTCACACCACTGCCGATTTATTGAACTTTAGGTTTTTAAAATTATTATTTTCTCAAAAATCCAAACATCTTTTACAAACTTTCCCATATACATTTTTTATACCGCTTAGGTGGCAGACAAACACACGGTCCACCTGATGGGAAGTGGTTACCGTGGCCTATGGACATATGCAACACCAGGGGCGAAGAAACCTTCTGATGCCCTCTTGAAGAACCCCATGCAGGCGCTTGGGAAAACTACAGCACGGAGTTAATTCCACAGCTTGAGTGTGAGTGGGATGAAGTTTCTTACCTATTTGGTGTATCTGTGAGCCACTGTTTTACTTGTTTTTTTTTTTTTAATATGTTGTTGGTTATTGTTATCTCTGTGACCACCTTGCACCAAATAAATATTTCTTTCTTTCTTTCTTTCTTTCTTAGTGTAGTTAAAGTCAATGCATTTATTAATCATAAAATAATACAGTTATAACTTATTGGGATCAATTTAATTCTACTTAAGTTAAGCTTAATACCGCGTCCTGTAAACCAAATTTTTCACACGTCAATTTACAATAAAAATAAGTAGACAGTTGAATTGCTTTGGACAAATGTGGTTATAAACGTATTAAAAAATGCGGATTGAATTACGGGTAACAAAAGCCACAGTAGCGACCGACGATTCCTATAAACGCAGGGAGACAGTCATCGTTATTTCTGTTGCCTAAGGCATGTGTCAAAAACGTGATCAAGACCGAAGTGAAAATACAAGGAAGAGGTTAGACCGATACGTTATGCCTCGTAAAAATTATGTACCTCTTTTTTTCGTTAGGCAAAAGTCAGTACTTGTAACAGTGCCGAAATATCAAATAAACATAATTATATCCCAGTTACCATGTCAATCTTAAATCATACAAATAATTTGCTATCTAAACATTACAAGAAGTTAAACAAGAACGATCCAATTCTAATATATACCAAAATAGCTGCCTCATACAAACAACGTGAGCACTACCTCCGGCTCAAATTAATTTAATTAAGGCTCGTGATATTTGACGTTTGATTATAAATTCCAGTCGCAGATAGATTAACGCCAAGTCTAGGTAATTAAATGACAGGTGCCTGATATTATTAGCTTTGTAAGCAATATCAGTTCACACATAGCTGTATTCATTTCTTTCATCTTTTGGTTTAGGCTCGACGTCGTGTGGCTTATTTAGTTTGTATTCAGTTACAAATTTATTAGCTACGAAATTATGGTTGGCGAATGTTGTTTTCTATATCAGTATCAGTCACTTATTAATTTTTATGGTGTATCATGTTTGTTTCTGATTCTTTGTCCTAGCGTTATCGCAGGTTTATAAGTGTCCGGTTAATGGCAATAAGCTCGCCACCTATAACATTGGGATCTAAATATAAACTGGCGAAATGTGGGTGCTAGCACCTCTGGATACCCCTTTGGGGATATAGGTGTGAGTTTATGTTATGTCTAGTGTAATCCTTGTCGCATCTGAAACTTTCACCTCGAAATATGGGGTTCGCTTTAACAGTCTAACTGCGGATTCGGTTGAACTTTGATATTTTCCGTGAAGCAACTGTCATCTTACCTCCACACTCCAAAGGCGATATCGAAGTATTGTAGCTAAACAAGTTGTTGGAATTTTTGGGGCTCAAACGACAACTGCCATAGATAGCATAGCAGGAGGTAGGACACGGCGGTATTGCCGCCCAATTGAGCAGTCCGACTGGGGAAGTACCTCCGCCCTACAGAATACCGCGGTTATAATAACTTAGTGTTGAGTTCCCGGCGGTGAGTAGGGTAGCCAGAGCTCACTAGAGAGTTTTTGTGCTGTCAGTGGGATGACCAAAGGCTTGACCTGCTTTGTCCTCTACACTGACGGTACAAAATCTCTGTTCTTACACGGTCGGCAGCACGGATGTGACTCCACTGGTGTTACACACGTTCATAGGTCATGGTAACACTTTCCATCAGGTGAGCCGTGTGCTTGTCTGCCACCTAAGTTGTATAAAAAAATAAATAAATGTTCGTATGGCAACCAGGACCGATGCTTTAACGTGCTCTCTGAGGCACGATCAGACCAAAACAAATACCCATATAAATAATAAATAATAAATAATAAATAAATATTCCACGACATTCTACACAACGCTATCTAGACCCATGGTAAGCATAGCTTAACTAGCTTGTGTTATGGAATCTAGAATGCGGATAAACATACTTAGATACTTTTTTTTTTTTTGTAAATACATACATATTATACATAGAAACACCCAGACCAATGCAAATATACATATTCATGTATATAAATATTTCCACTGAGAAGGTATCGAACCCGCGTCTCTTGCGTAGCAGCTGCGTTCACTACTGCATAAGGGCATTCTCATATTTTTTATGGGCGTGTATATAATGAGTGCGGAAAGGTAGTAAGTAAGTATGTAATGGTGACCCTCTTTTTGAGACTTTGCCTTCAGCTTACCATCAGGCGAGGCGAAGTCTAATTGACATGCCCTATATAAAAACATGGCTATCCCCATCCGAATAGGGTGGTGCCAAATCTAATGCTAGTAGAGTCGACTAGCAACTATTGTGAGAAAAGCACACATATTAAGATATATCCAGATACTAGAGCTCACTGGTGCTGTCAGTGGGAAGACAAAAGGCTTGTACTGCTTTGTCTTCTACACTGACGGCACAGAAACTCTGTGCTTATAGGGTCGGCAGCGCGAGTGTGACTCCTCTGGTGTTACACACGTCCATAGGACACGGTAACCACTTTCCATCAGGTGGGCCGTGTGCTTGTCTTCCAAATAAGTGGTTTAAAAAAAATACATCGTATGCACTCTTCTATGTTATTATATGAATCATATTATCGTTTAGATTTCGCGGCAATCTCAAAGGCTTACAATGAGCATTCAAAAGTTAATGTGATTTTTTTTTTTTTTTACGTGCGCAAAATCCCCACGGATACCTCCCCACCGGAGCCGGTGGAGGAGGTTATGTCGGACTCGAACCGACTAAAACGCACGTCGCCTGTGGGTCGTTTTGGTTGCCGAAGGTGAGGTTGACAGGCATATCCCTCGCACCCCGGCCGACCCAGGGCCATCTCTCACGATCTGGCCCTCTTCTCGGGTGTGGGGACTACAGAGTCCCCTACTCGTCCCCGGAAACGGGGAGGCGCGCCACGCGCGCCACCGCCGCGGCCTGCTTCTGCCAGGGTGACAGGCGGCTTCACCTGTCACCCCCAGGTCGGCGCTCATGGGGGGCGGAGGTCGTTCATCGACCTCCGACGCCTGAGTTGCCTTCGTACGCGGGCAGCTTGTCTTGCGATCCTTCGTCGCTCCCGCTGCCGCTCCCGCCCCGCCTCCTTCTTCACGAGCATTACTTGCTCGCAGAAGGAGGCGCCGGCCGCCCACGCATCCGCGCAGCGAACCATCGCCGCGAGCAAGGTGGAGAGCGTGAGAACCCTCACTCCCAGGGCCGCCACAAGCTCCCGCCTCGGCGTCTCCCACGCCGGACACTCGGTGAGCGTGTGCGGACCTGAGTCCTCGCTCGCGTCGCAGTGATAAAGTTAATGTGATTAATAAAATAGTGTTTGGGATTGCAAAAAGGTTTTACGGTTTTGTGTGTAACATTGGAAATGGTATATTCGGTTTTGTGATTTCCACGAAGTGCCATTAAACAACAGTATTAATAGGCGCACGCCTGTTGAATTCGAGCACATAGTCGAGTACGTTTCTGTGAAAATGTTTCATTTCGTACTAGTGTAAAAATTGTTTCAGGCTTTTTCCACAGAACCCACACTTGTGAAATTCCAAGAACCCTGTAGCAAATTTCAGTAAAATCCATTCAACCGTATGAGCGTGATTCGGTACAAGAATTGATCACCAAAACTAACTTCAATAATTGATACAAACAACTTTTACCATTATTTATCAACACAATTGAAAATAAAAATGAAAATCATTTTCATAACTATTTAAGTTAACTATAGTGTCTGGAATACGGCAATAGGTTCACTCCCTGTTACGTGTGACAGAATGCGAGATAAGTGAAATGTGGTTATTAACTCACCACTGCCTAACCCACCAGGGGAATAGATTCCGTGATATAAAGTAGCAAATGTATGGTCCCTGTACCTAAATTCAACCAAACCCAGCCATTATAGCATTATTGAATAACAAATATACAAACGTGATTACAAATATACAAACTGACTGGTTCACCGCCGTCTTCGAGTCCTTGAGGTAGTAGGTTCTTCATCTACCAGCACATTCTCCATATTTTTAAAATGTGCGTTTTGCCATGTCCCGTCGCATACCACACTTACATTGTCCCTATTATGTAAGCAAACTGTCCGATGTTTATCCGACTGCGCAGAAAAGCGAGGTTACATGATTTGGATCACTGGATTCCATGTTGCAGAAAATTTTAATCCAACTTCCCGATTGAAATTTTTGTGTTTCTTGATTTTAATCGCTTCACGTACAGCTCATCAATCGAAATGACGTTCGGTGGAGAGGACTTGCGTATGGTGGAATATAATCCAGTGATTGGTACTTGATTCCAGCAGATGTGCTGGCATCGCATATTTGCTCATTTACCAATTATAACCTGGTCAAAACTTCGGGCAAATCAAAGGTGTGTATGTACCTATACCATGATCTTATTTATTATCGTAAACATTATTGTAAATCATAGAACGTAAAAGTTTAAAAGTTAGTATATTTTTGAGGAGGTAGGACCCGGCGGTATTTCCGCCCAACTGAGCAGTCCGACTGGGGAAGTACCTCCGCTCTACAGAATACCGTGGTTATAATAACTTCGTGTTGTGTTCCCGGCGGTGAGTAGGGTAGCCAGAGCTCACTGGTGAGTTTTTGTGCTGTCAGTGGGATGACCAAAGGCTTGTCCTGCTTTGTCCTCTACACTGACGGCACAAAATCTCTGTTATTACAGGGTCGGCAGCACGGATGTGACTCCACTGGGGTTACACACCACTTTCCATCAGGTGGGCCGTGTGCTTGTCTACCACCTAAGTTGTATATAAAAAAATAGCAAACTTAAGGATATCAGTAGTACAGGTTTTTTAGTTATTTGTTCTTTATTACAGCTCGACTTGGTAAATGTATACTGATTGTAGCAGAGTCCCGTCGCAGACGCGATGTCAGCGAATTCCATGCCGGGCAGCCAGTTTAAACGGAAGGCTTTCTACAGTCAGCCACATATGAACTCGCTCACTTATAGCTATTCTAAGTTAACATCAAGTGTTCTAATTACTCGATTATAAGTCCTACATATGGTGAGACATTTGTGTGATCGGTAATAAACGTTATAAATATACGCGATCTTTCATTGAAATACTCCCGCGTGATCATACAGGCATAGCCTCCAAACCGATAATTAATATTGAAATTCAATGATCACTCAATAATGTAATGACCAAATACAATAATTGCGAATTAGGTCTTCATTGAGCGGATTACCGTTGACCATTATGCTTGAGAGAATTTCTATACATGCACCATTCGCGTAGGAACGTGATATAGTTAACACAGCGACATCGATAATAATAATAATACAATTATTATTTTTTCTTTTTAATACCACTTAGGTGCCAGACAAGAACACGGCCCACCTGATGGAAAGTACCGTACCCTATACCGGTACCTATACCCGTACCGTGGTCCCAAAGAGTCCCAATATTAGGAGAAGCCTAGTTCAGTAGTGGATTGCGATGGGCTGGTTGATTGATATCCTTATATTTGACTTAACGTGAAACTTTGTGAGAAGTTATGAATATTTATGCAAAACTGCGGAACGAATCTGGATGAAAATTCAGATTATGTAATCAGGAATGTTGAAATAAATTTATTACGCCTATTATAATTTAATAACTTCCTTTGCATCAAATTCATTAATTTGCAGAAATGTGGAATACATGATGTTTAAACAAAATTAAGTACTACAGTTCAGCACATCTACCATTCAATGGTAGGTATACAAATATTTATGTAGGTTCTATTTAATTTACATTTGCATGCTTCAAAACAAAATTTAAATAAAATCAGAACCAAGATTATAAGAATTAGATATTTTCATGCCACTTTGGTGGCAGACAAGCGCAAGGCCGACCTGATGGAAAGTGGTGGTCATGACCTATGGACGTCTGCAACGCTAAGGGAGTCACACTCGCGTTGCCAACCATGTGAGCACAGAGAGTTTCTGTCCCGTCAGTTTAAAAGACATATCAGGTCTAATTTTTTTTTTCTTCTCACTGAAAACTCTCCAACGAACTCTGGCTACCGTACTCACCACCGGGAACACAACACAAGGTTATTATGGCCACAGTATTGTATAAGGCGGAGGTACTTCCCCCCAGTCGGACTGCTCAATTGGAGCGAAATACCGTCGTGTCCTACCTATCGATTAAAATTACGAAATAAAATAATTATAGTATAAAAAATACGATCAGTATTACATGTAGGTACCTACTGCCTGCAACAGCTACTATATATCATTCAAAGAATCTATATACTTTTAGTATTTATAAAAATATACTAAACAAAGAACATCACTACTGGCCACATGTGCAAATCTGTTTTATTCGCGATAAAGCGCAACGGGACGTAAAGCGATTAGGTGGCACGTCGCCTCGGCAGCTGACCCATGTCGCCGTCGTCTCGTCGCTTGTAAATTGCTCATTATCCGTTTGTTACTGTGTTTAAAGCGATGCTTATGTCTGATATAAGATCGCCGTGAAAATACTTTGATTTTTCTTTGTGAAAGAAATGATAATGTTCTAAGATATATTACACTGCTTTAGTAGCATAAATACGGTTGTTAGTCTGGTTAATCGAACTCCTGGAACTCTTCAGTTGCAATATACAGTTTGGTTGTCTAATTCTTCTTCTCTGCACGGTATGAAAGAAACTTCATCCCACGCACGCTCAAGCTGTAGAATAAACCCTGGTGTAGTTTTCTACAATTTGGGGTATTCAAAAAGGGCATCAGAAGCTTTTTTCAGGGTCAGCAGCTTAAGTGTAACGCCGCATGCTACGGTAACAACTTTCCATTAGGTGGGCTGTATCCCTGTATGCCACATAAGTGGTATATTTCTTTTTTATTAATAGTCTAGTGTCACGTGGTTCCCAGCAGAGTAGAATTTTGACCACCCCATCTTTTCCCATGCTGTGTCGTATAAGGCGATTAATTAATAGAGCTGTTTAACATCAAACAGATATATACAGCCCAGACTCAGACTCAGACGGCGTGGGAGACGCCGAGGCGGGAGCTTGTGGCGGCCCTGGGAGTGAGAGTTCTCACGCTCTCCACCTTGCTCGCGGCGATGGTCCGCTGCGCGGATGCGTGGGCGGCCGGCGCCTCCTTCTGCGAGCAAGTAATGCTCGTGAAGGAGGAGGCGGGGCGGGAGCGGCAGCGGGAGCGACGAAGGATCGCAAGCCAAGCTGCCCGCGTACGAAGGCAACTCGGGCGTCGGAGGTCGATGAACGACCTCCGCCCCCCATGAGCGCCGGCCTGGGGGTGACAGGTGGAGCCGCCTGTCACCCTGGCAGAAGCAGGCCGCGGCGGTGGCGCGCCTGGCGCGCCTCCCCGTTTCCGGGGTCGAGTTGGGGACTGTAGTCCCCACAACCCGAGAAGAGGGCCAGATCGTGAGAGATGGCCCTGGGTCGGCCGGGGTGCGAGGGATATGCCTGTCAACCTCACCTTCGGCAACCAAAACGACCCACAGGCGGCGTGCGTTTTAGTCGGTTCGAGTCCGACATAACCTCCGCCACCGGCTCCGGTGGGGAGGTATCCGTGGGGATTTTGCGCACGTAAAAAAAAAGAAAAAAAAGACTCAGACTCAGATGCATCCACGCACACTCAAGCTGTGGAATGACATGTACAATATGGGGTTCTTCAAGAATGCATCAGAAGGTTTCTTCATGGTCGGTAACGCGAGTGTAACACCCCTGGTGTTGCATACGTCCATAGGTCACGATTACCACTTCCCATCAAGTGGGCCGTCTGCCACTTAAGTGGTATAAAAAAAAACTCAGCCTCAGATGCATGACTCGAGTCAACAATAGTGCCCGAAATACGGCAATAGGTTCACCCCCTATTACGTGGGACCGAGTTCAAATTGTGAAATGTGTGTGTTAATTCACCTCTGCCGAACCCTCCCGGGGTAAAGGCATGATTGTATGATGTTCATGAACCAGTGAAAAGAAGAACCTTACACACTACTCACTCACTAGTTGACCAAGTCTGAATAATATAATTTTTTACCGATGTCGATATGTGAACCAATTGACATCCTTAAGAGAATGGTGCACGTAAAGAAATTCTCTCAAGCATAACATAAACTCACACCTATATCCCCGAAGGGGTAGACAGAGGTGGTAGCACCCACATTTCGCCAGTTTATGTTTAGGTCCCAATGTAATAGTTGGCGAGCATATTGCCATTAACCGGGCACTTATAAACCTGCGATAAATACACACATAACTACGAAAAGCATCGAAAAATCATTGGTGTGTGCCATGGTCAAACCTGGGATCGAACCCGAGACCTCATCTTAGCAGTCCATTACCCATACCACATGGCTACCATCCATTCGCAATTATTGTGTTTGATCATTACGTGGCGGTATTGAACTATATATATATATATATATAAAAAATCACGTCTGTTTCACATAGGGGTAGGCAGAGATAACGGATCTCCATTTGCCACGATTCTGACATACTACTCTCGTGAGATATGATGCGATTTGGGATCAATATTTGGACAGGATTAAAAGAACATGTTTGTCGTATTGTCTCTGTTTATTGAATGCCTCCAAGAAATCTTACCTAAAGTTCACATCGAAGATCCAATAAGTTACTTTCCCAGGCTAATGCGCTGACATCATCGTAATATTATAAGTAACCAGAATGCATTGTTATAGAGTAATATTGTCAAAGAGTAAAAAACTAATAAAACTATATAAGCTTTAATGCCTACGCTTCACTCGCTTCATTCACTTTCATTACATTCTTCATGCATGCTCAAATATTTGTATGCATGAATATGTATTGGCATTGGTCTGGTCGTGCCTCGGAGAGGACGTTAAGCCGTCGGTCCAGTCCCGGTTGCCATACCAACATCTATGGCACTCTTTACGGGAAGTTAGAGCCTTAAAAAGTCAACAGGTCTAGCTTGTTTTTATACCATTTAGGTGGCAGACAAGCGCACGGCCCACCTGTTGAAAAGTGGTTACCAGACGTGTGTAATACCAGAGGAGCCACACTCGCGCTACCGACCCTGTAAGTACAGAGTTTCTGTGCCGTCAGTGTAGAGGAAAAAGCAGGACAAGCCATTAGTCATCCCACTGACAGCACGAATTCTACAGTGAGCTGTTGCTACCCGACTCACCGCTGGGAACACAACTCAAAGTTATTATAACCGCAGTATTCTGTAGGGCGGAGGTACTTCCCCAGTCGGAGTGCTCAATAGGACGGAAATACCGCCGTGTCCTACCTCCTATAAAGCTGTAATTGTTCTCTATCGCCTTTCGGTTGTGGAGGTCAGATAACAGTTGCTTAACAGAAAATATCGAAGCTTAACCAAATGTGCAGTTAGACTGGTAAAGCGGACCCCACACTCCGAGGTGAAAGCCTCGGATGTGACTGGGATTAACGCTAAGAGGAAGGTCATTACATTATTGATTGTTAATTTTATTTCAATATTAATTATCAGTATACAAATACCGAGTCGAAAACCTATTCTGCTGATATCCTTAAGTTCGTGAAGATACTGCTAGTCAGCAACCGGACTGCTGCAACTAGAGACACAGTGGTATCGAATCAAAACTAAGTATAATTTTTAAATTATCGCGTTCCATGACATACAGTAATGTTAGTAAGAGTTAATGCGATCATGGTCCACTTCAAAATCAAAGGTATATTTTTTATATAAAAAGACACGTCAATTAGACTTCGCCTTGCCTGATGCCTGATGGCAAAGTCTCAGAAAAGAGGGTCACCTTTACTTACACATACCGTGTGACAATGGTGACACTCAGCTTGATGGCCTCATCGTATGCTTTTTCACGCCCCGCTTAAGGGACCCGGGACTCGGGACTGTAGGTACGTATAAAACTATACCATGATCGCGTTAAATTCAAATAATTTATTTGTTAGATAACATTGATCCATTGTATAAATAACGACTTAGATTAGGGTTAATGCACATTATTAAAATTTTATTTTAATTTATTTATTAGATCTATTTTAAATTTAGAAATTATTTGAATTACATTTTCCGAGGACCTCAAGCAGTGCTCCTAACTGATCGCCGTTCTCACACGGAATTTAATAATAATCTTAATAATAATAAAAATAATCTTTATTTGTGAATATGTTTTTTTACAGTAAATAATTGGAGAATCTATACTTTCCGCCACTGTTTTTAGGAAGCTGTTGTCCCGTTAACATAATTGTATTTTTTTATACCACTTAGGTGGCAGACAAGCACACGGCCCACATGATGAAAAGTTATTACCGTGTGCAAAACCAAGGGAGTCACACTCGCGCTGCCAACCCTGTAAGCACAGAGAGTTTCTGTGCTGTCAGTGTATAAGACGAAGCTGGACAAGTTTTTAAGTGAGCTCCAGCTACCCTACTCACTGCCGGGAACACAACACGAGGTTATTATGGCCGCGGCAGTGTATACTGCTCAATTGGACGGAAATACTATAAATTCTAGCAGATTTTCCTCATCCACTTCGATCAGTATTGGCTATTCACAGTACTACAAGACATTCCAATTTGACTTAACCTCGCCTGATAATAAGCTAAGGCCAAAGTTTCAGGAATGAGTGTCACCATTACAGACACGTAGCATAGCACTAAGATTGGCGGCCTTATCAGCTGCTGTTTCTCGCCCCACTTAAAGAACCCGGGACTGTACGAAAAAGGAAACTACGAGTATTGGCATGCATGTCATTTTGAGCGACACCCAGTTCATTTCTCGAGTCTACCGGAGCCCGGTGGTAAAAGCTTGTTACCTACATAGCCTGGCCGTTTCCGCAATATTGTCGTTTGATACAGCCAGCATGGGTGACACTCCTGTATTTTATCAGTGATGTCACGGACATCAATATTGACATGAATGAGGGCGTTTCTCACGCGATATTAACGCATGACTGCACATATCATGAATTCTACTCTCCTTGTATACACACATTCATTAATATTCACGCCTATAAATCCCTGAAGGGGTAGACTGATGTATTAATACCCACATTTTGCCAACTATGATTTTTAATTCCACGTAATGGGAGCGTCAAGCCACTATTGCTGTCAAGCGAGAACTTTGTTTGACTATATGTCGGATAGAGAACCGCCCTATCTCTAAGTCTAAGTTTTTGCAAGGAGGTAGGACACGGCGGTAAATCAGCCCGATTGAGCAGTCCGACTGGGGAAGTACCTCCGCCCTACAGAATACCGCGGTTATAATAACTTCGTGTTGTGTTCCCAACGGTGAGTAGGGTAGCCAGAGCTCACTGGAGAATTTGTGCCGTCAGTGGGAAGACTAAAAGCTTGTCCTGATTTGTCTTCTACTGACGTCACAGAAACTCTGTACTTACAGGGTTGGCAGCGCGACTGTGACTCCTCTGGTGTTACAGACGTCCATAGGCCACGGTAACTACTTTCCATCCGGTGGGCCGTGTGCTTGTCTGCCAACTAAGTGGTATAAAAAAAAAGTCACTTTTGTAAAACGTCTACAGTAATAGTATGCTAATTATTCAAATCGAATAAAATTTGAAAAAATTGAACCAGTTCAGTTGGGATTCGATCTCGCGATCTTTCCCTTACAAGGACGAATACTCTGACCACTAAGCCACCGAAAAATTGGATAGCCACATTCTACTCCACAGGGACCTAACACGGCCCAAATTGTTTTAGAAAAGAGTTTACGCATTTTAAATCACGGGTATATAAATTGTAAGGAAAACGTGTAAGCTGAACAAATCGCTGGATGTTGTTACTCTCTATCAAGTTTAAGATGGCGTCGCTCACCGGTGCTGACAGATTGTGTACCTTTTTAAGCACCATTGACTTGACCTTTTCTCGTTTGTCAAGGGAACTGTTCAGAGGCCTTAAATTTATTTTCTCTGAAACGTTCTGGACAATTGAGATGTATAGTCAGCAATTAAAGTACCTTAACATATTTAAATAAAAGTATTTTTAACGGATTCTATTGAGATTTTTTTTTAATGAATATTAGACGACGCAGTAACTCTCTGTGCTTACAGGATTGGCAGCGCGATTGTGACTCCCTTGGTTTTGCACTCGTCTATAGGCCATGGTAACCACTTTCTATCAGGTGGACCGTGTGCTTGTCTGCCACTGAAGTGGTATAGAAATATCTAATTTTGGTTCTGATTTTATTTAAATTTTGTTTTGAAACATGCAAATGTAAATTAAATTGAACCTACAGAAATATGTGCATACCTACCTACCTAACCTACATACCATATAAAAAAACCAAAATTAGTAATATTCCCTCTAGCCCTCCAGCTAAGCTATATAGATCATTGATTGATTGATATATAGATCGTTGAAACAGTCATTTCTTGAGAAGACTACCTTCCTGGTAGTCATATTATCTGGATCTTACTTTTTTCTTGATCTTTTTTCTTTTGTCCACCAGGATAAAGTGTTTACTCTATAAACGAGCTGAAAATAAAAATAAAAACTCAGTCGCTTTTTTACGTGTTCGTTCGTATAAATAAACGCAATTTCTTTCTTTCTTAATCAATCTCTAAAAAATAAAATTTCTTATTCTTAACAGTATGCCAATCAGAGGAGGATTGTTTGCCGTTCACTCAGAATATTAAGTTAAAATATGACGAGACCACTTCCACAGGCGGCTTTGGTTCAACAAAATCAATTTTTACATTGAATTTCGTAGGTTTGGGCAGAGGTTCATTTATTTGATGGATTACTTTTTATATCATGCTGTATACACCGCAATTGGCTGACATAGGTGTGCTTTACCATATATTTTTTGGCAAAATATATTGTATGACATATGTCACCCTAAGGCCGTTTTCACATTGGCCGGTCCGATATCGGTGTCGGACGACGATAGCCGATATCGGATAGCCGACACCATGTGTTGTTTTCACATCTATCCGATAAATTGATCCGATACGTCAAGGATACGTCCATTTGCTTGATAGCACAAGTTTAAAAAAATACCCATAAGCTCAACCACAGACTCCTTACAAATCTCTACTATTGAATATGACATGTCATTTGTTTTTTTTTATAATATGGCTGTTATGGTGACTGATTGACATTGATATCCGATATCGGGTGAAGACAGCGGTGTCAGCTTCGATATCCGGTATCGGGCCGGACAACGTGAATGACATATACATATTTCAAACATTTTACTTCCTGTTGGCAATCGGATGTCGGATAGTAGAATCAACACCGATATCGGATCGGTCAATCGTAAAACGCTCTAATGTGAATGGATTGTGTGAAAGAAGGTAAGGAATGGGCTGAGAAAGGATGTGATACCTGATAAGTATGGAGGAGAATATCACGTTGAGCCGACCCTGAATAATTGCGACAATTGCAGGCAAAATATACAGGTGGTATAAAAAAAAATCAGTAATATTTTTTATAACGGGTTTTTTTATTCGCTTTTATTTGCTTTGGTAAAACATACTCATATACTGCAATGGTAAACGGCATGGCGTTGTATTTCTATTATTATATCTACAGAACCTTTAAAGAAAGTCCCCTGACGTTCACTTCAGAAATTAATTTATTTTGTCAATAAGATAGCTAAGAAAGTAGCTTTATTCAATGAAATATTCGGAACATTCTACCGAATATTCTAGAACTATATACCTGCAGATTGCTACAAGAACCGGTGATTCGACGTCGTCGGTACGGAAGCACCACCATTTGTAATACCAGCCACTCGTGAACGCAAACTGAAAGCGTAGTGTTTTCGTAGCTTTATGAGCCAGATCGATCTACTGGTCTACGCCGTAGATGTATTGCTACGAATGCTACGTAAGTCGCTGTAGGTATTTTGTTAGTAAATCCTTCAGTTAGGTTATTGTTTATTGGGGGACTAAAAGTTTATTGAGTAGAATGAAATAGAGTAGATAGTGTAGGAAATCAATAAAGGGAATTTTATGTTTTTTTTTTATGTGGGACGCATCTATAGCCGCGCAGGGTTTACATAAATATTTAATTTTAATAAGTTTCTATATAATGGGCTTCTATAATAACTTCAGAGTTTGAATTATCTCACCTGCCAGATTATCTGCTAAGTAACGGATGAAGTTACGGCACAAGCTATCTTGTCTAGGTGATGGGGTCAAACATCAGTCGCTCTCCTAAAAGACAAAAAAAAAATGAAACGTAAAATAAAAAGTGCAGATTTTGTAGCTAGGTTGCTAAAGTATCCTTCGTTAGTCAGTATGTGTACCGTTTACCCGATGAAACTCCTACAGAATACCGCGGCTATAATAACTTCGTGTTGTGTTTCCAGCGGTGAGTAGGGTAGCCAGAGCTCACTGGAGAGTTTATGCTGTCAGTGGAAGACTATAGGCTTGTCCTGCTTTGTCTTCTACTGACGGCACAGAAACTCTGTACTTACAGGGTTGGCAGCGCGACTGTGGCTCCTCTGGTGTTACAAACGTCCAAAGGCCACGGTAACCACTTTCCATCAGGTGGGCCGTGTGCTTGTCTGACAACTAAGTGGTATAAAAAAATAAAAAAAACTGACTCGGTTCAGAGTTTAGAAGTTTGATTTCGGGATCATCTGTAAGGTTAATTAGCAAGTTCAAATGGCACACAAAGAAGGCTAGTATTACAAAGATATAAAGATCTCGGGTTATTAACTACTACTTTTTTTGAGCAAAATCCCCACGGATACCTCTCCCACCGGAGAAGGTGGAAGAGGTTATGTCGGACTCGAACCGACTAAAACGCACGCCGCCTGTGACTCGCTTTGGTTGCCGAAGGTGAGGTTGACAGGCATATCCCTCGCAAGGGTATTAACTACCCCTAACGCATTCATATACTTAACAGAAACAAAATAAACTTCTCGTCTTCGGTGAATTTGTGTAAGACCTGACGATCTAGAGTTCCCGAGTTTAAGTCTTAGCCATTAAAATAATCAAAACATCAGTTTTATTTATTCAGCTTAGGCACTTAAAGAGCATAATATGAACATCAAAATTTTACAATTATGTCAAGTAATATTATAAAAATATTAACTAATGTTGCTAATGCTAATGTAATGGGCCTGGAAATCATTACCAGCTCACGTGTTTCCTTCTTCCTACAGTGAAAAAGCATATGATGAGGCCGTTAGACTGAGTGTCACCACTGTCACACGGTATGTGCAAGTAATGGTGACCCTCTTTTCTGGGACTTTGCCTTCAGCTTACCATCAGGCAAGGCGAAGTCTAATTGACGTGTTTTATATTTAAAAAATAAATAAAAATAAAAAAAACCATTGAAAACTCAGAGAGACTCAGAACTCAGAACTCAGAGAAGTTAACTCAGAGAACTATATTAGAACTAGATTATCATTCAATTAAGATTGGAACAAAATCTGTTCAGGCGGGATTTGAACCCACGATCTTACCCTTACAGATGGAATGCTCTGACCACTAAGCCATCGAACCATGGCTGAAATCATCCAAATCTGACTATATATACGTCTTATGGCAATGGTTTGAAACCCGCCGAATAGATTCTAATTTTTCCTATCTCAATCAATTTGAATAGTTAGCACACTAAATGTTTTAAAATTTCATTCAATGTATTACCTTTTTTTTATATAGGACACGTCAATTAGACTTCGCATTGCCTGATGGTAAGCTGAAGGCAAAGTCCCAGAAAAGAGGGTCACCATTACTTACACATACCGTGTGACAATGGTGACACTCAGCTTGGCGGCCTCATCATATGCTTTTTCACGCCCCGCTTAAAGGACCCGGGACTGTAGGAAGAAGGAAACACGTGAGCTGGTAATGAATTCCAGGCCTTAATGGTGCGACAGAGGAAAGAGTCTCCGAACCGCTTGGTTCTTGATTGGATGTTTTGCACCGTGTGCGGATGATATCTAAGACGACGAAGAGATTTTATTACATTCATAACACAACCACTTTGTCCTCTACACTGACGGCACAGAAACTGTGCTTACAGGGCTTCACTACAGGTGGCTTCTCTGGTGTTACACACGTCCATAGGCCACGGTAACCACTTTCCATCAGGTGGGCCGTGCGCTCGTCTGCAACCTAAGTGGTTAAAAAAAAACAATTTAACTTAGTTTCGAGGGTTTAGCGGGAAAAATAGTGATGACATCTACATAGCTATTTATTTCACATTATTTGGTTTAGTCTCTTAATTTGGTATAATTTGACATAATATTTGATATTGTTAATTTTCATCTGATATTGTTCACATTTTACATTGTTAATTTTCATCTGACATTATTCACATTTGACATTATTTAATTTTTCAATGATATTATTATTTCAACATTTATAAGTATTTCTTATAATTTTATATAACTTTTTAATTGACATTATAACTTAAATACATAATAGTAGTAATTCATAAATTCAAAATATATTTAGGACCATATATATATTATTTCCCTAAACTTTGGGAAAAAATTTACACTGGTATACATAATTTTACAACTACCCACATGTGTAATATGTTTGAGTGTCGCAATGTTTCTAATGGGAATGTTCTTATATGTCAGTATAAACCTTTGAGGATGCCGTAAGGCGAAACCGGTCAGGTGTAATAAGTAATAAAGTAATGTGGAAAAGTACAAGTGAGCTATCAATGTGTAACAACAAATTCCACCAAGTGCCATCAATCTACAGTATAAATAGTGGGAAAAATAGTAATTTTGTTTACTAGTAATATACTAGATACTAGCGCGAAAAGTTGACCCACATTGAATTCAATATAAATAAAACGTATAAACAGTGGATATAGAAAATTTCATTTGCGAGCGGATCTGGCGATGAAAAATGCTTTGTCCCACTTACTGGCATTCTTGCATACTATGAGCGCCGTATTCATAGTGCTGATGTTGAGTTTTAATATTTTCTTTCGATAATATATAAAGAAAGAAATAATAAATATTCTACAACATTCTACACAACACTATCTAGACCCATGGTAAGCATAGGTTAACTAGCTTGTGTTATGGAATCTAGAATGCGAATAAACATACTTAGATACTTTTTTTTTAAATACCTACATATAATGCTATTCATGTTTTTATGCTGTAAGTTTTCCATGTACTAAATAAATAAATAAATAATAGATACCAATGCAAATATTAATATTCGTGCATACAAATATTTGCACTGAGCAGGAATCGCACCCGCGCCTCCTGCGTAGCAGCCAAATGTTCTACCGCTACGTCACAGAGGCCGTCAAAGAAGAAAAATGCATTTTACTAATTTTCCATATAACCCCTCTAGCTAAACTAAATTGCTGGTGCTAGGAGTGGGTTTACGTCGGTAGTGTAACGTCTAGGATTCGAACCCAGAACCTCTCGATTGTAAGGCCGACTTAACCACTAAGCTACTGAAGCTAACTCATATCATTTAAAAATATGTTTAAGTAATTAATAATGTTCAAAAATAATATTTGCATGTAAAAATATGGAGGTAATTGTGAAATAATAAATAATAAATAAATAAATAAATATTCCACGATATTCTACACAACGCTACCTAGACCCATGGTAAGTATAGCTTAACTAGCTTGTGTTATGGAATCTAGAATACGGATAAACATACTTAAATACTTTTTTTTTTTGTAAATACATACATATTATACATAGGAACACCCAGACCAATGCAAATACCCATACTCATGCATACAAATATTTGCACTGAGCGGGGATCGAACCCGCGCCTCGTGCGTAGCAGTCGCGTTCACTACTGCCACGCCACAGAGGCTGTCAAAGAAAAGCATGATAGCTAACCAAAACCGCTTCGATGATCATCACGATTGTAACATCATCTAAAGTTTTACTAAACAATAAAGGATAATTATACTAGGTATCGGGACTTCTCGCGAATTATATCTTGGAACTTACTATTTCTGCCGACGTTTCGGATGCCTTGCAGCAACCGTGGTCACGACTTGAATGTCTTGATTGACAATAAAGGATAAGTTACAATGTCTCATTTTTAACTATACTTGCGCATAATATTACCACATCACCACAATTACCACAGATTACCACCGATTACCACAGATTACCACAGATTACCACAGATTACCACAGATTACCACAGATTACCACAGATTACCACAGATTACCACAGATTACCACAGATTACCACAGATTACCACAGATTACCACAGATTACCACAGATTACCACAGATTACCACAGATTACCACAGATTACCACAGATTATCACAGATTACCACAGATTACCACAGATTACCACAGATTACCACAGATTACCACAGATTACCACAGATTACCACAGATTACCACAGATTACCACAGATTACCACAGATTACCACAGATTACCACAGATTACCACAGATTACCACAGATTACCACAGATTACCACAGATTACCACAGATTACCACAGATTACCACAGATTACCACACATTACCACACATTACCACACATTACCACACATTACCACACATTACCACACATTACCACACATTACCACACATTACCACAGATTATCACACATTACCACACATTACCACAGATTACCACACAGATTACCACACATGACCACACATTACCACACTTTAAAAGATATTCACATAGTTGTATATACTATCAACTGAAGTATATTATAATAAGAAAACATTAAACATCACATACGCCATTATAAGTTAACGTGACCTCGAACGAAAGTTATATAACACGTTTTACAATGAAATTACACATGACTAATAGCGTTAGAGGAACCACAATGGCCCATTTCCTCACTGAGCCTACGGGATATTGTTAGGCTGTGTT
Organism: Eilema griseolum; assembly: GCA_963662185.1. NCBI lineage: Eukaryota > Metazoa > Arthropoda > Insecta > Lepidoptera > Erebidae > Eilema > Eilema griseolum. The sequence goes on along the minus strand of OY759229.1, from coordinate 3,140,675 downwards.
TACACTAGACGGAACGAGCACGGACAGATCACATGCCAAGCACGAAGTCATAAGGCGCGTGGACTGACTTTTGAGCCTTAAACTTGTACGTCATTTTTACGTGTAGATATACCCTCAGATACCACCCCGTCGGAGGCGGCGGGATTGGTTATGTCGGACTCGGACCGACTAAAATCGCACAGCTGCTTTAGGCCATAAATTGCCGGGAGTGAGGTAGTCTTTGGCATATCCTTCGCGCATCCCGGCTGACCCAGGGCGATTGAAGTCCCCGTCGTGTGTGGGACTACGGCGTCCCCATCTTTCCCCAGAAAAGAGGGGGATGTACGTCATGCCACCGTATCGGCCTGATTCTGCTACGGTAACAGGCGGCTCAACCTGTCACTGTTTTTTTTATATATATGTAGAACACGTCAATTAGTCTTCGCCGTGCCTGATGGTAAGCTGAAGGCAAAGTCTCAAAAACGAGGGTCACCATTACCTACACATACCGTCTGACAATGATGACACTCAGCTGGACGGTCTCATCATATGCTTTTTCACGCCCCGCTCAAAGGACCCGGGACTATAGGAAGAGGGAAACACGTGAGCTGGTAATGAATTCCAGGCCTTAATGGCCTTAATGTTGCCACCTGGCAACGACCTCCAATGTCCGAGTCGCATTCACACATTGCAGACTATGTGGTACGGGAGGGACTGAAGTTTCCTCTGGCCCCGCTCCCCTCCTCAAAGTGATGGTGCGAGTGCGTGGCAGCCCACGCACTCGCGCTCTGCACCATCACGTTGAGCAAGACTACTCCCACGACGGGTAATAAATATATATATATATATATGACACGTCTCACAAATTATGTCAAGTATGTCGTGTATATGTCACAGTCAACTGTCAGGATTGGCTGATAGGCGAATATGTATTCACTTAGATTTAGTTTTCGTGCTGCCCGACTACTCAGGCAGGCGCGGCGACCATAGACAGCGAATCTGATCTATGGTCAGGAAAAAAAACATTATTTTTATTTCTTTTTAAGCATTGTTGTACCTATGTATTCCGTTTCTAAAAATGTGGGCTGTGTTTTCTAAATAAAACATATTTCAACTTTCTTTCTTATTTGGTCAGTGTGTGCAGCCTCGTGTCCTTACGTTTGGCACGTGTTCCATCAATTGTTTATCAAAATTTAAGCGAATGCCAAATGTTTTTTATGCCTATTAGGTGGTAGAAAAGCATACATCCTATCTGTTGAAAAAGGATTACCACCAATCTATAGATATATACAATATCAGGGGTGTTGTACTTGCACTGCCGACACTGAAAAAATACCTTCTAATACCCATCTTGAAGAATCCTCTACTGTAATTCGCTTGGAAAAATCACAGCTAGGAGCTCATTCCATGGCCTGTGCGTGTACGGAATGAAGTCACACAGTGATAGTTATAGATAGTTCGTCTATATTTGATGCCGCAAACGACAACGCTCAGAACGGTCTCGTTCGTGTCCGGATAGTTCAGTGTATACACAGCTTAAGAATGTTTAGTAACGTTACAACATCCTGTGAGCTTCTACACAATATTTGGAGGTAGCAAGATAAGGTAGCGAGGGGAGGTTTTAGAGGCATTATAGACTGGTAATGGGGTCTTCGAACAATGTACGTTTACTTACAATACTATCGCTTGCTTGCTGTCCGGGGCTCTGTTCGCTTAGAATAGTGACCCTATTATTATGACCACAAGGAACAAGAACATATTCTGTAGATAATATAATAGTAGCTTATGTGTTATATCAGACTTGTCAAGCTAAGGTGACACTTCTGAATATAATGAGAAACGTCAGAGAGAATGTAAGGTGTCAGTTCTGGTTGTTATATAAACATCAGTGGTCTGCGTGGATGCGTGGGCGGCCAGCGTTTCTTTCTGCGAGCAAATTATGCTCGTGAACGAGGAGGCGGGGCGGGATTGGCAGCGGAAGCGAAGGAGGATCGCAAGCCAAGCTGCCTGTGTACTGAGACAACTTGAGCATCGGAGGTCGATAAATGATCTCCGCCCCCCATGAGCGCAGGCCTGAGGGTGACGGTTGGAGCCACCAGTCACCCTGGCAGAAGCAGGCCGCAGCGGCGTTGCGCATTATGGGCAATCCAGTTTCCAGGGATGTGTTAGGAACTCTATGGTCCCCACATCCGTGAAGAGTGTGTGGGGCGGGAGCGGCAGCGCGAGTGACGAAGGATGGCAAGCCAAGCTGCCCGCGTATGAAGGCAACCCGATGACGAATGTCCTCCGCCCCCCATTGAGCGCAGGCCTGGGGGTGACAGGTGGAGCCGCCTGTCACCCTGGCAGAGGCAGGCCGCGGCGGTGGTGCGCCTCGCGCGCGTCCCCGTTTCCGGGGACGAGTTGGGGACTCTGTAGTCCCCACACCCGAGAAGAAGGCAAGATCGTGAGAGATGGCCCTGGGTCGGCCGGGGTGCGAAGGATATACCTGTCAACCTCACCTTCGGCAACCAAAACGACCCACTGGCGGCGTGCGTTTTAGTCGGTTCGAGTCCGCCATAACAACCTCCACCGGCTCCACGTAAAAAAAAAACTACCTAACTTTTATAGTGCATCAAGTCGCTTTGATATCAACTCATTAAACTTTCCTATAAACCAACTATAAAACATTCACTCCATTACAAGATTCGATTCGAGTTTAATCCTTTCGTAGTAAAACAGAAATGTAACTCAAACTGAGTTGGGATATATCGAAATATTTTAAACTCATGATTGAAACAATTATACTCACCGTGAGTGAATTTCACTTCTCCCTGTGGCTTATCAATCTCTTTAACTGTCACACTCCCTTCATTAGTCAAAGCGGATCTTTTAATGAAATATGGTACGTACTGATGATCACATAAATGGCAAGTTAGAGTATATTGATCCTCCATTGTGGTCGACTGAAGCTTTAAATGGCATTGTAAAGTACATGCATTGTAATTTTGAATTATAAATTTTAGTTTTCAAAACTTATGAAATATCTCATTTTAGATCTAGTAGATGAGGTTCTCAAAAGTCTGACTAGTTTAACTACAGAAGTTTGATATCGCCAATTGGTTGTCGAGGTCAGATGGCAGGCTCTTCACGCAAAATATCGAAGTTCAGACGCATCACATTTAGACCGAGTTAGAAAAAGACTCAGAGTTTGTGGATACATACCTGTTTTAGATCTACTAAATTGAATTAAACAACGTTGACACTTCTATACAAAAAAAATCTGTTTTTTTTTATATTTACTTACAATATTTTCTACATGAGTAGGGTAGACAGAGCTCACTGGAGAGATTTTGTACTGTAAGTGGGAAGACCAAAAGCTTGCCCTGCTTTGTCTTTCACACTGACAGTACAGAAACTCTTGTACTTATAGGGTTGGTGTGACGGTAATCACTTTACATTAGGTTGGTCGTGTGCCTGTCTGGCAACTAAGTGGTATAAAAAAAAATATTACAATGCTAGTCAAACTATATTTTGTTGTTTGCGGCACGTCTATAAATACGCATTTTTGAATAAGAACCAACTTTAGGTATGTAATAAGTGCACCAACTCAAGTCAACTAAACCCACGAAATACATTCGCTTATTCAAATAAATTATTAAGACGCTCCTTATTTTAGGAATTCTACCACTACGCGACAAAAGAAGACAACTTTTGTCGAGTAGTGGTAGAAATTTTGACTGCTAAGTCAAAGATCCGATCGCATATCCGATTCTCAGTCAGCGCAAATGTTAGAATGCTAGCCTAATTTGCATTGCTTTAGGCAATCTCACGGCCCACCTGTTGGAAAGTGGTTTCCGTTGCCAATGGACGTGTGCAACACCAGAAGAGTCACACTCGCGGTACTGACCATATAAGCACAGAGAGTTTCTGTGCGTTCAGTGTAGAAGACAAAGCAGATCAAGCCTTTGGTCTTCCCACTGACGGCATAAAAAGTCGCCAGTGAACTCTGGCTACTACTCACCACCGGGAACACAATACGAGATTATAATGGCCGCGGTATTCTATAAGGCGGAGGTACTTCCCCAGTACGACTGCTTAAGTGAAATGAAAATTCTAGTGAATCGCTATCTATTCAGACTTGCAGATGAGGCAAAATCTCGGTGGGATCTCACATACATACATATAACCACGCCGTTATCCCCGGAGGGTTAGGCAGAGATGAATTAACACCCACATTTCACTATCATTGTATTTGATCCCACGTAATAGGGGGTGAGACAATTGCCGTTTTCCAGGCACTATTGTTGACTTGAGCCATGCATCGCACGCTGAGTCTGGGCTGTATATATCTGTCTGATGTTAAACAGCCATATCCCTTAGTCGCCTTGTACGACACCGCATGGGAAGAGATGGGGTGGTCCAAGTTCTACTCTGCCGGGAACCACTTGGCACCCATAATCCTACATGCTGATCTCTAGACACATTTAACTTATAGCTAGTAAGCCGCTCTAGAAAATCAAGTTTTAGTGCGACTCGGCTTTAGAGCTTGGTACTAAAACGCAGTGGCACTAAACTACTAAATGCTCCAGACGACATATAAATGAATGAACGTCTCAAGCAAATCCGTGTGATTTATATAGTCTTTATTAGCCATAAATTGTTTAAGAAGGATAAAATAACTCTATTTTGGGATCTATCTTATGTACGAATGAAATAATGGTGCCTGGCAGATGACAATATACTCATCCTTATTACGTGGGACCGAATTTTATAATTGGTGAAATGTGGGTGTTAATTTACCTCTGCCTAACCCTCCGGGGATAAAGGCGTGATTATATGTATCTTATTTTATTGTTTCTTCTTGTTTTGTTGTTATTTATTTTTAATAGATAAATAATAATACTTAAATGAATGAATTTAAAACATAAAAACTATTATTGTACCCTAAGAATACGTAAAAGTAATTTTACTGACTTAAACTTGTCGTCAAGAACGACGACATAATGTATAGTTAATAATAAATACTAAAATTATAAATGCCAAATTAATTCTCAGTGTTTCTGATAGTTTCACGCCTAAACCACTGAACCGATTTTGATTAAATTTAGTAAAAAGATAGACTAAAGCACATTACGTCGATAAGCGACATCAACACGTACAGAACCGCGTGCAACAGCTATTTAAAAAAAATATTTATGAAGTAGAAATAAAGAGACACTCGTGCGAATAACCTTAAATGAAGTACTCTTGTGAATAAAATATGTAAATGCAGACAAACAGATATGTTTACTTCGAGATAACGAAGAATGATTTATTACAGAAGACTCACTACAGTGAGACACGTTTACGGGACAAAGAACTCGGATAAATGGAAATTTAGATTGTCACAACACTGATGAAATATATTACGGTTGATATACAAAAAAAAATATCTTAGCACGAGTACAGTCAGCGATACAAGTCGCTAGAGTATTTTTGGGGACCTGCTGACCACTTCAGGCCGTCGTCAAGCTCACCTGCCAGTGCACCAGCTGACTGATAGACGAGCGTCGTTGCAGGTTTTCTTTTCAGAATTAGAAGGTTTTCGAAAAAGGGCTAATACTTAGACCTTCTTAAATTATGGACCAAGTAGCAAATTAGTTTAAACTTTTACAATCTGCGTTACAAAAATCTCTTTTAGACTATCTTATGTCTGTCTGAAGTAAAACTGGCTGACAGAAAGAATCAGCCAGTCTAACTTCTACTAAGAATATTATAAACAGAACTATGGTAACGCTACCATAGTATGTGGGGCGAAGCGGGGGGTGAGGTAAAAAAAGAGAAGGAAATAGACGAGAGATACAGCCGCTCACATCAATAATACAGACAAACAAAAACCATTACAAAGACATTATTTTTCTTTAATATATTTGAAAAAGTGCAAATTCTTCGTTTTCCTTTCATTATCTCGACCTAAATCATATAATTATCTGGCCCCACTTATTCTCAATGGTTTGAATAAAGCCTAAGAGAGGGAACCTTAAGTTATTTTCACGTATCAACGCCTCTCCGCTCTCCATGATTTATTGGCAGATCGCCGCTTAAAACGTTTTTTACTGATTCAAACAGTTTTATTTGGATGGTAAAATATCTACGTGTATTCTCCAACCAACCTATAACATACTTATGCCTTTAAATTACTGAGTGGAAGACAGAGACGTATTGTGAATAGAATATATTTATTCTAACAGACAAACAGGTCCACTTCGCCAACTATAATATTCGGTCCCTTGACTTTTTTATACCACTTAAGTAGCAGACATGCACGCAGCCCTCATGATGAAAAGTGGCTATCGTAGCCTACGTACGTGTGCAACATCAGAAGAGTCACATTCACGCTGCCAACCTTTTTTTACGTGTGACATATCTCCACGGATACGCCCCGTTGGAGCCAGTGGGAGAGGTTATGTCGGACCCGATCCGACTAAAACACATGGTGTGGGCCGTTTTTGGTTTCTGAATGTGAGTTTGACAGACATATCCCTCGCATCCCGGTCGATCCAGGACCATCTCTCTCGATCTGGTCCTCCTCTGATTAGGATACCACAGAGTCCCTAACTCGTCCCCGGAAACGTACGCCGCCGCCACGGTCTGCTTCTATCAGGGTTACCCCAAGACTTGCGCTGGAGGTTATTCAACGACCTCCAATGCTGTGAGCATAGAAAATTTATGTGCCGTCACTGCAGAAGACAAAGCAGGACTAGCCTTTGGTCACAAAAACTCTCCACAGAGCTCTGGCTATCCTATTCACCGCCTAGAACACAACACGAGGTTATTATAGCCGTGGTATTCTGTAGGGCGAAGGTACTTCTCCAGTCGTACTGGTCAATTGGACGGAAATACCGTCATGTTCTAGGTCTACGGGTTCTATGTACCATGTAATAGGGGGCGAGCATAATGCCGTCAAGCAGGCACATTTTATGAGCTGTATGTTTACTGTAGGATAGAGGGTACTCCTATAATATTATAACAAAAGGAATATGCACCATGTACTTATGGGCCAGAAAAAATGTTTGAGGAGGTAGGATACGACGGTATTTCCGTTCAGCAGTCCAACTGGAGCAGTACCTCCACCCTACAGAACACCGCGGCCATAATAACCTCGCGTTGTGTTCCCGACGGTGAGTGGAGTAGCCAGAGCTCACTGGAGAGTTTTATGCTGTCAGTGGGAAGACTAAAAGCTAGTCCTGCTTTGTCTTTCACACTGACAGTACAGAAACTCTGTGCTTATAGGGTTGGCAGCGCGAGTTCGACTCCCTTGGTGTTGCACACGTCCATAGGTCACGGTAACCACTTTCCATCAGGTGGGCCGTGTGCTTGTTTGCCAACCAAGTGATATAAAAAAATGGTTCTTTTTCTTTCATCTTCTCTCTTTCTTTCAAATAACATCATGAATAAAAATTCCAATTGCTATTAATGTTAGTGCCAACTTGTGTGAAAAAAATCTCTATGATATCATCTCAGTGGTGAATACTAACGCGGGACAGAATACAATGAATGATGAAATGTGGGTGTTAATTCACCTCTGCCTAACCCTCCAGGGAGAAAAGTGTGATTATGTGTATGTGTAATATTTTCTAAATACGCTAGGTATTGTCAGTCGAGATTTATATTCACACCGTAATAATAAATGGATGTTAGTTGTACCGTGTAATAAGGTTAAACAAAGAAAAAAGCGGTAGAAGAGCGGCGCAGATTCGATTCCCGCTCAGTGCAAATATTAGTATGCTTGAATCTGTAAATTTACTTTGGTCTGGGTGTTTCTATGTATAATATGTATGTAGTTACAATAAAAACCTAAGTATGTTTATGCGCATTGTAGATTCCATAACACAAGTAATAATAATAAATATTCTACAAAATTCTACACAGCGCTATCTAGACCCATGGTAAGCATAGCTTAATTAGCTTGTGTTATATATAAGTATAAATATACTTTTTTTTTGTTAATACATACATATTATACATAAAAACACCCAGACCAATGCAAATATACATATTCATAAGTAAAAATATTTGCACTAAGCGGGAACCAAACCCCCGCCTTCTGCGTATCAGTCGAATGATCTACCGGTACGCCACAGTTAAGTTATGCTTACCATAAGCCTTGAGTGAAATATTGTGGAATATTTTTTTAATTGTCGTAAGAAAGGAAGAAAGTAAGAAAGAAAGAAAGAAAGAAAGAAAAAAAAGAAAGAAAAAATATTTTATTTAGGTTAACCACTATATGTATGCAATAAATACATTTGAATGTGACAATAGGTCATATAGGTAACACAACACATTGCGCGAACCCAAATAGGGCCCCATCTCAGCATTGAATGCTACACACACTAAAAAAATTCAGTATGTGCAGCGCTGGATTATCTAGTTAGCTTATCTAACTATTAAAAGCTAGTATATGAAGTTACCAAGTTCATCGACCCCCAACTGAACAATTGGAGGCCTGATAACTAATTGGTGCAGTCGACAAACGTGATACGGTTACACGTTTTCTTGTAAAGTTGCAACCGTATCTTTATAGCCGACTGTCCATGCGGGGTCATCATTTTCTTCAAGGTTATAGCCAAGTTGCGTGCAAAGTTTACATCTCGGAGCCCGAGGCCTATCTGTTACTTTTGACTGGTATGTTCCGAGAGCAACTGAACGGAGGCAAGGTGACTGCCATCCTCGAGAAGAAAGCAGAATCTCGTCTATTTTTTAACTTGCAAGTCAGCTTGCAAATTCTTAGCTTCTAATTATCTTCTAATAATCAAATATCGTCATAATATGTATGACGTTATTGCATGCCAATCTGGCTGAAATATGGTGGAACCTAAATGTATGGTGGAACCTAAGTGTATCAATTGATTTGATTTGATTTGATTTGATTTGATTTGGCATGGTTGTCAAAGCTGTTAGTTCCCTCTTGTCAGTGTCAAAACCCTGTACAGTTGACTGAACTGACTGAACTGAACTTGATACAGAATAATATTATACTCAATAAAAACAGTCCGATAAACTCGTATCGCAAAACAAACCACGTAAAGTATCTCAACAGTTACAACATCAAACGATCAAATTTAATTATTGCTCACACAATGCCAATATTATTTAAGCTTCAAAAAGTACAAATTAACAACATTAAAAAAAAAGTCTACAGGCTTCAATCCCGGCTGAAAATGAAAACGTCAGGCTTTTTATACGCAATAAAGGAAATAAGACGTTTGTCGGAAGGGAATGCCACGGATGTATTATATTTAGCGTTTCCGTTTCCCGTCGCGGCCATTTTTAAATTCAAATTGAATTCAGAATAACCATTGTTCGTTTTTTTTTGTTTTGCGAAATTGGTACATGTATTTTTCTTTCGATAAAAATCTATTTTTAGTTTCAGTAGTTTTTAAGCTAATCTAAAAATAAAGATTTTTTTTACTATTAATAACTATTGAATTTAGTAGATTACTAGATTTTGCTTGCGGCTTCAAGGTAAGCCGAGACTTACCGTGAAAAGTAATTGGTGTGCTGTGCGTGGCTTTCCGTGGTCATCTGCCATTCATGACGATGGGTTTCGAAGGAGATAGGACAGGATGGTATTCTCGTCCCAATTGAGCAATTCGACTGGGGAAGTAGGCCGCCCTACAGAATATCAAGGTTATAATAACCTCGTGTTGTGTTCCCGGCGGTGATAAGGGTAGTCAGAGCTCACTGGAGAGTTTGGAGTTTGGTTTGGAGAGTTTTGTGCTGTCTGTGGGAAGACTAAGGGTTTGTTCTAATCGTGTTTTCTGCACCGGCGATTCAGAAACTCTGTGTTCTTACAGGGTCGGCAGCACAGGTGTGAATCCCCTGATGTTGCACACGTTCATAGGTCACGGTAACATATAATATATAGCATAGAAACTTTCTGTTCTAACTGGGTTGGCAGCACGAGTGTGACTCCTCTGAACCTGTTGCAAACGCCCATAGGCCACGGTAACCACTTTACATCATGTGTGCTGTGTCGCTGACAAGTGCTATTTAAGATGTATGATAAAATATATCTTCATAATCAATTACCGTCAAAAAAAACTTCATAAAACTGCATCACAGTTTTAGCGCGCCTGCTATACATTCAAGAAGGAATAAAGCTGTAAGCGAGTTCCACGATATTAATGGGGTCATGAGTCACAACTTGTATCGGAAATTTTTGTGGAAAAGAATAGTATTGAAATAAAATATTTATCTTAATTTCTCATACTATGTGGCCTTTTCAAATATATAAAATAACAAGTACAATGTTTTATATTGTCCTGCCCGTGTGAAGTTGGACCTAGGATTTAATTCGCTTGCACTAGATAATTTATTGTCCTAAAGTAAAAGTATCTAAAGCTACATCTTATAATATCAACAATCTGCCAGTGGGAATCCTATCAAAATTGACCTATCCACTTCAATGATTAGGCGGAACAAACATACAGGTAGATGGACTTACAAAACCTCACAAAACCGTTTTTTTTTATTCTTTGTACTTGTGACCTCGCAAGTACATTTTTGCCAGATTGACCTCTAGACGAAGTGACATTCTATTAACGATTACGCCAGTAGAAACTTTCAGTAATTTTATAGATTGACATAATCATAAATGTGAGTACCTACAATTTTTTTATAAAATTGATGTGAGTTTTTGTAACTCGAAACTTTAATGATTTATTACTATATTTTATTTATAAATATTCTACGAAATTCTACATAACGTATGTTAAAGATTCTAGAATGTGGCAAAACATACATACATACATATTAATCACGCCTTTATCCCTGGAGGGTTAGGCAAAGGTGAATTAACACCCACATTTCACCAATAATTGTATTCGGTCCCATGTAATAGGGGGTGAGTCTATTGCCGTATTCCGGGCACTATTGTTGACTCGAGCCATGCATCTGAGTCTGCCCTATCCCTTAGTCACCTTGTACGAAACCGTATGGGAAGAGATGGGGTGGCCCTAATTCTACTCTACTGGAAACCACGCGGCAAATGGTCCCAATGTAATAGGTGGCGAGCCTATTGCCGTTAACCGGGCACTTATAAACCTGCGATAAATATACACACAACTTTGAAAAGCATCGAAAGTTATTGGTGTGTGTCATGGTGCCTGGGATCGAACCCGAGACCTCGTCTCAGCAGTCCATTCCCAATACCACTAGGCTACCGCGGTTGGCGGCAAAACATACATGGATATATTTTTACTCGACTGCATCAGCGTATGTATGTATTTAGTTTTCTTTGTCCCCTTCTACAGGCATAACGCCTGGACCGATTTTGGTGAATGAGCTCTCGAATGAAAGGTATTTAGCGCCCGATTGTCATAAGATACCTAAAATATTAATATTTGGTGTTAAAATGCGTGTTGCCAAAAAATCATTCAAATTTATCTAATAGGATATCAATATAAATATGTTTAAGTATGATAGCGGTACCCATTACATTTTTTCGATTTATGATTGGCAAATGGTTACTGCCTGCAATCAAACGTGTTTCGATCTTTTAGACAGCAGTTGTGTTTTTTTTTTTTTGTAAATACATACACAATACACAATCACAATGCAAAATATTTACATTCATGCACACCGCATATAAATATTTATCCTAATTAACACTGGCGTATCGTATTGATAGATAGACCAATAGAAATTAATTAGCTTCGTAGTGATTCTGTTAATAGAATCAATAGAACGTCACTTTGTCTACATTTGCTGAGCTCACCTGTAACTAATTGTAACAAGATTAAAATGTCAAATGATTTGCACAATCCAGTTAAAATTTCTACATCCGTGTAAGGCAGTCGTTTTATTTGAATTAGTACCGGCGGCCTACAGAAGGCCTTAGGGTACCCTATAATACATTTCCGCATCTCAGTTTGTTGTACAGAAGGGGCCCGGAAACCTTTTCCGAGGTACATAGAGGATCGTATTAAGGAGTGCGTTGGGTTACTGACCTCATTTTAAAATAACGTATCATGATGATACTGAGAATTTTTGTCCTGAATCTTTGCCACTAAATCGCTAGTATGCTAAACTAGCTATTGCACGCGGTTTCCTCCATGTGGTATTTTTATCCCGTTACCGCAATACTGGCAATATATTTCTGGGATATAATGTAAACTTGTCTTATTCCAGACCATAGTTTCTTCCTGTACCAGATTTCAGCCTGTTCCTTAAAAAGTTAGAACGTGATGGAATAACAAAAATCTAGAAACATACAATGTTTCTAGATATTTGTTATTGACGGAAGGGGGAACGCTTCCACAAGAGACATGCGATGCGGAGTAATTCCACGATGCATTTTAACTTATGTTTTATTTAATTAATAAATGATAATAATTAAATAATATTAACATAAAAAAATATACAAGCATACAAATATCTGGTCAAAATCTCACATTTACAATGCCAAGGTTCTCTGCCTGGAATTCTGATCCCGTTAGTGCAACGCAGATAGCGTTGTATAGAATGTCCTAGAACATTAAAGAATACATTCAAAGAGGTAGGACACGATGTTATTTCCGTCTAATTGAGCAGTCCTACTGGGGAAGTACCTCCGCCCTAGAGAATACCGCGGATATAATAACTATATATTGGGTTCCCGGCGGTAATAAGAGTAGCCAGGGCTCACTGGAGAGTTTTTGTGTTGTCAGTGGGAAAACCAAAAGCTTATCCTGCTTTGTCTTTTACACTCACGGCACAGAAACTCTCACACGTCCATAGGCCATAGTTACCTCTTTTCATTAGGTGGGCCTTGTGCTTGTCGGCCACCTTAGTGGTATAAAAAAAGCATTAAGATTAATGCAATTCATAAAAAATAATCGCCTTCAGCGCTACCAACGCACTAAAAATTCACACTATACACACACGATACACAATTTCAATTTAATCTGGATAAATGCTTTTTTTTTATGTGCGCAATATACCCACGAATACGTTAAGTTATGTCAGACTTGAACCGACTAAAACGCACGCCGACTGTGTGGGCCACAGGTTGCCGGAGGTAAGATTAACTAAGACATATCCTTCGCACCCCGGCCGGCCTATGACCGTCTCTTATGAGACGGGCCTCTTCGGTTGCGGGTGCGGGGTTCCCTGGAATGGGGAAACGCGCATCAGGCACCACTGCCGCGGCCTGCTTCTGCTAGGGTGACAGGTAGCTCCATACGTCACCCCCAAGCCCGGACTCATGGGAGACGGAGGTCATTTTGTGACCGACTCCCGAGTCACCTACGCTCGCGAGCAGCACGGTTTGCGAGTCTCCTTCGCTCCCGCTTCGCTGTCTTCTTCACGAGCTTTGTTTACCTACAATGAACTGCCTCGAGAATTCCCGGAAAATTTTGGTTTATGTTTATTTCAAACTCAGCATATCGTATCACAAAACTAGATTACATTTCAAAATATACAAGCATTCTAGAATATACATACATACATACACACATAATCACGCCTTTATCCCCGGAGGGTTAGGCAGAGGGGAATTAACACCCACATTTCACCAATCATTGAATTCGGTCCCACGTAATAGGAGTGAGCATATTGCCGTTTTCCGGACACTATTGTTCACTCGAGCCATGCATCTGAGGCTGAGTCTAGGCTGTCCATATCTGTCTTGTCCTATTCTTTAGTCGCCTTGTATGAAACCGCATGGGAAGAGATGGGGTGGTCTAAATTCTTCCACGGGAACCACGCGGCTTAGAATTAGGCAAGAAAATATGTTTCCACCAACCAATGATTGACATGAACCATTTAAGTGGCACAACGTTAGTAGAACTATAATTAATGGATACAATAGACATAGGAAAAAGTCGAGTAAATTAAATTTCTCATTAAAAGGCATTTCTTTCAACACTGGCAACACCAAACTATGTTTTCACGTTGCCTCCAAATATTTGCCATATTAAGTTGATGTCTAACGAGAATAGCGAATGGAAACAAAAAGAACGTTTAATAAACTGCTAAACTATGGATGAAGGTTTCAGTTACATAATTGATATAAATGCAAAAAAAAACAATAGTTTTAATGATTTATTGAAAACAAGGAAGCGAAATTTCTTAAACTTTGGTAACATAACATAACATAGAAACTTAGGAAGCCTTTCCTGTAAAGTTTTCATTTTGCTTTCTAGATCTTATACATAGGACCCATCGATTTAGCTCATCAAGATCTGTCAGAAAGGAACATTTCTACTGACGTAACCTTTTCAAGTTTAATCCGGGACCCCAAGAGGTTGCAACTTTTAAGTGCTTCATAAATAAATATAATTACTGCCTACTGCCGCTCATTTCCTGCAAACTGTCAAACAAATGTAACGACACGAAAGTTGAGCCCGCTCATTATATAAACGACTTTTTGAAAATTTCATTTCTTTTATGAACGCGACTGGATGAAAAATACGCTTAGCCGAATTTAAATGTTTTTTTTTTAACTAAGCCTCTGAGCGACATTTGTGTGTGTAGACAGATCGTTTACACTTGTATTGACACAAACGTGATTAGAACGTTCTTCGAATAGGTGAAGCAACCAAATTGTCGGCAACGGACTGCAAAGGTGCACAAAGACCATGCCGATGGCAATGCGTTTAATGATTGTATTGCTGTTGCACGATGTCACACGTTTCACAACGCGTGACGTCGTGTGTAAAGACTCTTAGCGCATGTTTCCACTATCCGATCCGAAATCGGTATCGGATGACGATATCCGACACAATGTACTGATCCACATATATCCGATAAAATTAGTCTAATACGGCCATTTTCTCGATAGTTCAGACTGGTTAGGGATGCTTGGGATGAATAAAACCATGCAAAAACCTGCAAGCAATTTTCGACCTTATCGACATAACATAGTATCGAGATTTTTTCTTATATTCATTATCAGCCTCATCTTTTAACGCGAAAAGACACGTAATTACGAAAATGAAATTTCAATTAAGAAAAGTCAATAGTGAGTATTTCATACATTTTACGTCCTGTCGGCTATCGGATATCAGCTATCGTCATCCGATACCGATATCGGATCGAATAATGGGAAAGCGCTCTTAGTAGCTTAGTCCACATTGGCATTCATATTTTTCACTTCAGTCTGTTGGATCCGTACAGCTGTTCCGATAAAATTCGAGATCTAAGTCAACACACTATAATGTGTACCTATTCTCTCGTTCAAGTAAAAAGTAACGCTGCTTTCAAAATATTGAAGAGCCTATATCCGGATGTCGTTTTTGCGTGATTCCATAACAAAAATTGAAAGCAAATAAAACCTTATTATTGATACAGTGAAGGCAAATATTGCACGTCATTCGGTTTATTTTATACATATACATTTTACTAAGGACACATTTCTGTGACAACATTATCTGTATTGAGGAAATGGATTTTTATACATAACTAGTTTTCATACAAGATAAACATGGAGAAATCATGAAGAATTTTCTCGAGATACAAGCACCAATTCCTGTTGCATTCAAAGCTTGCATTTCCTCAATTTCTGAAATGCATTTACGTTATTTTCAGTCTGGAATTTGCTTTTGTACTGCTGCTATCCTTACATGTTATCTTACGTATTAGGAGGTAGGACATGGCGGTATTTCCGCCCAATTAAGCTGGGGAAGTACCTCCGCCCTACAGAATACCGCGGCTATAATAACTTCGTGTTGTGTCTCCAGCGGTGAGTAGGGTAGCCAGAGCTCACTCGAGAATTTGTGCTGTCAGTGGGAAGACTAAAAGCTTGTCCTGCTTTGTCTTCTACACTAACGACACAGAAACTCTGTACTTACTAGGTTGGTAGCGCAACTGTGACTCCTCTGATGTTACAAACGTCCATAGGCAACGGTAAACACTTTTCATCAGGTGGGCCGTGTGCTTGCCTGCCACCTAAGTGGTATAAAAAGAAAATATTGGTTTAATTTAATTTTTACGATAGCTACTATTAGATGGAACGATGCAAGCCTAAAAGTCGTTTTTGATTCATCTAAATTAAGACTCATAACCATTCCAGGAAGGCTTACCACCGCAAACTTATGCTAAGAATCTCTTCAGTGTCTTGCTCCAATAATACAACCCAAAATTTTCGATAACCACACCACTATTTAACGAGAGCTCGAAAGCGTTTGCAATTAACTCATCAACTGAACACAGCGAAAATCTTAAATCACGGTTAACACAACTATAAATTGTACACACAGTGTCGTATTTAACACCTAAATTACGGCAGACTGCTGACAATAAGTTAGAATACTACCTAAACAGGAAAACCGTACCATACCGATAGTGTAGATAATATTGACAGAAGAATAAGTCGAACGAGAACCTTATCTTTACGGTTCTGCCATTACGCATTTTGACCCCGAATCGGGCGATTATTCCCAGTAGGGAAGTATGGGTAATACGGGTTAAGGCGTGTTGGAAAAAACGATTAAGAGAGCGATTCTTTTTACTAATACTTTGCTGAGATAAATAATTTGAGTACTTATTCATTAGGTATTAGCTTTTTACTGCTAACTGACTGCTGTCAGAGGTCGTGGGTTCATTACCACTTAGTTTAATCATTTGTACTGAATGCTAGCTGTTGCCCGCGGCTACGCACGCTAGTTATCGCGACAAAACATACCCTATGTCCTTTTTCAAGGTCTAATCTACCCCTATACTATAATTGCATCAAAATTGGTTGCGCAGCAACCTAACACTGAAACTTCATGGTATGGTATTAAAGATCAAATTGACTGTTTAGTATTATTATGAATCTTTTGTATTTGAGTTTATGAAAATGTGATTTTTAGGCTTTTTAGGCATTTTTCAATTTTTGTCTCTCTAAGAACCATCCTTGTATTTCAAGGAATATTCTAAAAAAAGAATTAGCGAAATCGTTTCAGCTGCTCTCGTGATCTGAGCTTAGCAACACATTCAGCGATTTATTTTTATATTATAAGATATGTATTTCAATCAATCAATCAATTAGCTAACCGCAATCCACTACTGGAGATAGACCTCCCCCAATGTAGGACATTTTATTCGATCCTCTGCCTTCCGTATTCAGCCGCAGGCTAGGGGGTGTACCTTTCGTTTGTTTATTCTTATGTTTACTGGGCTGGTTGTGTTCAAAAATGTTTATAGCAATTTGAATTTCAATGACATCCTTGTTTATTTTGAATATCTTGAAAGGGAACCACACGTAAAAAAACAAGATCTACTAACCAAGTTAGATCTCTCAGACATGTCAGAAATTCTTCAACGTTAAAATTTCTCGTAACCAAATTTTATTTACTATCAAAAGGAGTAAGTAGCTAAATATCTTTAACTTTTTCTTTGAAAAGCGTCGTGTAAGGAATCTGCAAATCTAATAATATCACACGAACATATAAAGTTCGTTCGTTCACAAATTTATTTCTTTGTGATATACGATGTTGCCAATTCTGTGTATAGCCTAGTTTAGGGGTAAACTTTTTTACGCTGGCAGTTGAGAGAATGTCGCATACATATTTTACTGACTTAGCGATGCAGAAAGTTAGTATTAGTTTTATTTTGCTCATAATTTTATTTTTTCATGGGCGTCAGTTAATATTTGAAACATAATGTGACAAGTAAGTACATGTGGCCTCTGCCTATCCTGATAGGAAAGAGCTATGATTGTATGTATACGCGGTACTAAGATACTTGGAGCCCAAGCAAACTTCACCGATACTGACGAACTAGGTTCTGTAACCCCCATGATGTTAGAAGGTTTCAAACTATTGAGCGAATTTCCGCGGTGAGATTTCATTTTCGCATGCTCTGAATTTGGTGACGTCTCGTTATCTAGCACATAAACATAATATCAATGTCAGCTTGTGCTCCCTTCGAACATTCGAAACGTTCTTATAGCATGTATCTGCTGAAAGCAAAATCAGTTCTTTCGAGTACGGGAAGCTATAGTCTTCATAAAGTTAAAATACCATCCTGGACTCTTCAATTTACAGATCTTCAATCTTCAGATTACAGTAACCACTTTAGATCAGGTGGGTCGCGTGCTTGTCTGCCACCTAAGTGGTATAAAAAAGTATAAGTCCGCAACAGGCGTGTGGTTCCCGGCAGAGTAGAATTGGGACCACCCGATCTCTTCCCATGCGGAGTCGTACAAGGCTAGTTAGGGATAGGGCTGTTTAACATCAGACAGATATGTACAGCCCAGACTCAACCTCAGATGAATGGCTTGAGTCAATAATAGTGTCCAGAAGACGGCAATAGGCTCACCTCCTATTACGTGGGACCGAATTAATTTATTTTTTTTATACCACGTAGGTATTTTTTAACGTGTGTAACACCAGAGAAGCCACACTCGCGCTGCCGAACCTGTAAGCATAGAGTTTCTGTGCCGTCAGTATAGAGGACAAAGCAGGACAAGCATTTAGTCATCCCACTGACAGCACAAATTCTCCAATGAGCTCTAGGGTAGCCAGAGCTCATTGGAGAATTTGTTGAACCGCTGGGAACACAACACGAAGTTATTATAACCGTGGTGTTCTGTAGGTGAAATGTGAATGTTAATTCACCTCTGCCTGACCCTCCGGGGATAAAAGCGTGATTATATGAATGTATTTTTGCGTTACTCCCAGTTGATTCCGAAGTCTTCTCGTCGGAGTTGGAGGTCCATATACAACGAAGATTAACGAGAGATTAAGATAGACCAATGAATGAAAAAGAGAACCATGCCGTGCCTCCGAGAGTACGTTAAGCCATTCGTCTCGGTTGCTGTACGCCTGTCTATTGCAGTCGTTACGGGCAATTGGAGCCTTAAAAAGTCCATAAGCTGGTCTAATTGTAATGCTTGGATATCGCCTTTGGGTTGTGGAGGTCAGTTACAGTCGCTTCCCGGAAAATATCTAAGTTCATCCAAATCCGCAGTTGGTAAAGCGGACCCCAGACTTCGAGGGAAAAGCTTCGGATACGATTGAAATTAACGCTAATAATAATAATAATAAATAAGGATGTCTTGAATAATGAAACCACAAAACTGTACTGGGACCGAGCGATTATAACAGATAAAACAATTACAAACAATAGACCAGATATTTTTTTTTTTTTTTTTTTTTTTTACTTGCGCAAAATCCCCACGGATACCTCCCCACCGGACCCGGTGGAGGAGGTTATGTCGGAGTCGAACCGACTAAAACGCACGCCGCCTGTGGGTCGTTTCGGTTGCCGAAGGTGAGGTTGACAGGCATATCCCTCGCACCCCGGCCGACCCAGGGCCATCTCTCACGATCTGGCCCTCTTCTCGGGAATAGACCAGATATAACGCTAACGCTAAAAGCTGAAAAAATCACATACCTATTTAATAGATATTTTAATTCCTAACTCTGAAAACATAAAGAAAAAATACACAGAATAAATACAAAAATACATACCACTTGCTGATGAAATACGGCAAATGTGGAATCAACACACAGTTAAAATTATACCTATCTTTCTCTCATCCACAGGTCTCATTCCAGAATCATTAAACACATCACTCACAGAATTAGGTCTATTTAAAAAAGTATATATTTCATTACAGAGATCAGTTGTTATAGATACATGTTCCATAGTTAGGCGATTCCTCACATCCACTACACATACACCCACCACAATTCAAAATAAACCGACTCACTTGACTTAAGCCCGTGATAGGTTGACACATACCAGCCTAAAAAGCTGAGAAGTTTAAACTAAATATTAATAGAAGAATGAACCAAAAAAGAATGCTGTACGGAAAGAAGCTGATCAGATTTGACTTTTGTCTGATTGTCCTGATTATTTACTACACACTTTTAGTACGGACAATAATACAATTCAAATAAATAAAATAGTTTGATTAGCTCTTAATAAACATAACATAACATAAACTCACGCATATATCCCCAAAGGGGTAGGCAGAGGTGCTAGCAGCAACCACATTTCGCCAGTTTATGTTTAGGTCCCAATGTAATCGGTGGCGAGCCTATTGCCATTAACCTGGCACTTGTAAACCCGCGATAAATACACACATAACTTCGATAAGCATCGAAAAGTCATTGGTGTGTGCCATGGTAAAACCTGGGATCGAACCCGAGACCTCGTCTCAGCAGTCCATTACACATACCACTAGGCTACCGCGGCTCTTAATGCCTTGATTTTAAGCTCATTTTGAGACTTTTTAGTCAAGTTTATTTTGACGCTGACTGTACAATGAAAGTACTTATGCGGTTGAGCCAGCTACAAAAAAGTTACAATTTTATTAAAAAGAAAAACACAATGGGTCTCAAAGTACCGTTCTAATGCCAATTATATTTAATTGGTGTTGTCACTGAAAAGTACCACACTCATAAAAATGCTCGTGGAAATTATTCTCTGGCAAGTATCATTTTATTCCGAATAATATTGTTCCGTAAAGAGTAAATTATATGCATGAATTGTAAATAATATGTAAGAAAATAAAAAGAAAATGTTTTCGTACACAAATAAATATGAGTGAAGTGCCTATTTGTAATATTTATATTATATATTCACGCCTGTTAATCACCAAAGAAATGGGCAGAGATGAATTAACAACCTCATTTCGCTAACTATGATTCTCAGTCCCATTTAACAGGGGGTGAGTCCGTTACCAGCAAGTGGGGCCCTTTGTCACGGGCTGTATGTTCGGAGAACAGTTCTATCCCTTAAAGGCCTTTTACGATACCCACGGGAAGAGATGTGACTAACGCATTGAAATAAGAGCGATGTGATTAATCCCTCCCATATGCCCACTACTAAAGGTTGGAGATAGGAGACGACGGTATATCCGTCCAATTGAGCAGTACGACTGGGGAAGTTCCTCCGTCCTACAGAATACCGCGGCCATAATAACCTTGTGTTATATTCCCGGCGGTGAGTAGGGTAGCCAAAGCTAACTGGAGAATTTTTGTACTATCAATGGGAATACCAAAAGTTTGCACTGCTTTGTCTTTTACATTGACGGCACAGAAACTGTCTATTCTTACAGGGTCGGCAACTCGAATCCGACTCCACTGGTGTTGCACACATCTTAGGCCACGGTATCCACTTTCCATCAGGTGGGCTGTGTGCTTGTCTGCCACTTGAGTGGTATAAAACTCCTGTACACCCAGATGTACAGTATAGGGTCGAACACTTCAAATAATGACATTTTGAGGTACCAGAAAGAAATAATTTGGTGTACGAGGTGTATGTGTGTGTGTGTGTTTTAAGGCTCCACCAAGACCATCAGGAACAAGCCACCTTCACCCGCAAGCCTGTATGCCCGTAGATTGACAAACAAGACTCTGGCGTAGGGGGTTCTTGTGGTTGAGAGGTCAGACGGCAGTTGTTCCAACCGTTCCTGGTACGCGAATCGAATCCTTGAACTTAGACGTAATAGTCGACAGTCTTCTCAGACTATATGCACGATAAACCTATGTAATACAAATTATCATTAACGAAAATACTGATTTAATTATTAAATTTGCCAGTTTCTTTCGTTATGGAGGCGATAAATAAAAATTGTCGTTCCATTTTACGGTAATTTTTATGGTAGCTTAAAATGTGAGCAC
This sequence comes from Eilema griseolum, assembly GCA_963662185.1. Taxonomy (NCBI): domain Eukaryota; kingdom Metazoa; phylum Arthropoda; class Insecta; order Lepidoptera; family Erebidae; genus Eilema; species Eilema griseolum. Next base: position 3,119,139 of record OY759229.1, on the reverse strand, counting down.
GGAATTAGTGAATTAACATTGTTAGATTAAAGATAACATTGATACAGTGGCGCAGAAGATTATGGCCTTTATTGGAAGGAGATAGGGTTTATTAGGATAGTGTAATAAAATTGGGTATGGATGGGACATTACCAAGACTCCAACGACCTCAGTGCCGTAGCGGTAGAGCATTCGACTGCTCTGCAGGGGGCGCGGGTTCGATTCCCGCTCAGTGCAAATATTTGTATGCATGAATATGTATATTTGCATTGGTCTGGGTGTTTCTATATATAATATGTATGTATTTACAAAAAAAAAGTATCTAAGTATGTTTATCCGCATTCTAGATACCATAACTAAAGCTAGTTAACCTACGCTTACCATGGGTCTAGATAGCGTTGTGTAGAATGTCGTGGAATATTTATTTATTTATTTATTTACTTTTGGTGCCTAAACTACACTTACTTGCTAACCAGTACATCAACTGATAAACGAATAATATTTCGACCTTTCATAAAACGCCCGTACGACCCTATTATTGATGAGGTCCAAACTGTGAACTCGTACGAGTACTTACCCTTTCTTTTTAAATAGAGGATAAAACTAAAATTAAGAGATAGAGATCTTACTGTTAGTATTAGGTTAAGACAATAACCTAAATTACCTACTTAGGTCTAAACTTACCAACAAGTGTGCTAGAGAGGTTAAATTTGGCCCTATTTTCCCCACGGTATCCCCACCTCTAGAGTCGGTGGGACAGGTTATGTTGGACTTGAACGCCGACTGTGTGGGCCATGGTTTGCCAGAGGTGAGATTATCTGAGAAATCTATCGCACCCCGACAGTACAAATGTTGCCTTATCGTATATGCATACATAAATACATACAATCACACCGTTATCCCCAGTGCGTTAGGCAGAGGTGAATTAACATCCACATTTCACCAATCATTGAATTTGGTCCCACGTATTGTATATGTTTAAAAAAATTTGGATAAAATGTATTACATACACAGCTATATAACATATATATATATATATTGTGTATCTCTGAAAATCCCCGAAGGGGTAGGCAGAGATGTATTGACACGCATGTTTAGAAAAATATGATCGTCGGTTAAACATACGAAGTGGTGAGCCTCGTTTACACACACTATATATTACGAAACACAACTTTTTATAAGGAGGTAGGACACGACGGTGTTCCCGTCCGAATTGAGCAGTCCGACTGGGGAAGTACCTCCACCCTACAGAGTACCACGGCTACGGCACGGCTAATAACCTCGTATTATGTTCCCGGTGGTGAGTAGGGTAGTCAGAGCTCACTGGAGAGTCTTTGTGCTGTCAGTGGGAAGACCAAAGGCTTGTCCTGATTTTGTGTTCTGCACTGGGGCACATAAAATATCTGTTTGTACAGGGTCGGCAGCACCCATGTGACTCCACTGGTGTAACACACGTTCATAGGTCACGGTAACCACTTTTCATCAGGTGGGCCGTGTGCTTGTCTGCCACCTAAGTTTTATTAAAATAACATAGTAAAAAAATGTTTCAACAATGTTATGAACTATTGATTTATTTCAATGTGAAAATTTAGATTTTTTAGTATTCAGCAATTTCTGAAGCCGACCACACCTTTTGTGACACAATTCACTGCATTAAATACAAATAAAAGAAAACAGTTTTTCTTCCAACATTGCCAAAACTGCAGCCTAAGTACTACTATGGACGTCACCGACCCACAAGATGAATGTTATCTGTGCCCTATCGCCCATTCGCCCCCACATACTGCAAGGGTCAAATGAGGGTATTCTTAATGGACTTTTGCGTTACCGGAACTCTAGGTTGTCGTTTTTTAAATAGAAGACTTTTATGTGGCAACCAAAACCACAGAATCTTACGTTTCTGTCGTACGATAGAAGAAACTACAAGATTTACCATTATTTCATGATACTACTTTTTATGTGTAAGGATTTATTGTATTTTATACTGTGTATTTATACTATACCACGGTAGCCTAGTGGTATGGGTAATGGACTGCTGAAACGAGGTCTTGGGTTCGGTTCCAGGTTTTACTATGGCACACACCAATGACTTTTCGATGCTTTCCGAAGTTATGTGTGTATTTTACAGCAGGTTTACAAGTGCCCGGTTAATGGCAATAGGCTCTCCAGCTATTACATTGAGACCTAAACATAGACTGGCGAAATGTGGGGGCTAGCACCTCTGCCTACCCCTTCGGGGATATAGGCGTGAGTTTATGATGATGATGATGATGATATTTTTACTATTGTCGCGTGGTTTCTGGCAGAGTAGAATTAGGTCCACCCGGTCTTTTCCCATGCGGTGTCATACAAGGCGACTAAGGGATAAGGCTGTTTAACATCAGACAGATATGCATGGTTCGAGCCAATAATAGTTTTTTTATCACTTAGGAGATCCTTGTGAATTATTGGTGAAATGGGTGTTAATTGACCTCTGCCTAACCCTGCAGGGATAAAGGCGTGATTATATGTATGTATGTATGTATATTAATATTATAAAGCTGAAAAGTATGTTTGTTTGAACGCGCTAATCTCAAGAACTACTGTTAGTTTCGAATTGAAATATTCTTTTTATGTTGAATAGCCCGTTTATCGACAAAGGTTTTAGGCTATATATTGTCACGCTATTACATAAAGGAGCGGAGCAGTGATCATAAATGTCAACAAATCTGGCAGATTTCCATACACTATTTGAAGACTAAGAAATTACGGGCTCAAAGGAGTGATATAACATGAGGCTTCAAATTATGCCACAGCCAAAACTGGGGCGGGTCAGCTAGTTCTTATAGTCTTCTAATTCTAATTCTAGAACATATTATCGATCTAAAGCAAGTATAGCATTGCATATAAGATTCTAGATCTTGAGTTTTTTTAATACCTCCAAATAATAATGGAAACACCCAGGTTAATGAAACATATTGGCACCAAATATAGCTCGCCAATATAAACTCATCATGGTCCAAGTCCCCAGTTACATGCTAAACTTGCACTTAGGGTCTCCTATTGGATCCTCTTTCATTATCGATTTATTCAACTTGGCTGATACGAGAGCAACTGCCGTGGGTCCTATCGTCCTAAAAGGAAATTATGCACCAGTCTTGTCTGTCATTCAGGGTGAGATCAACTTGGGCGTTAAATTTGATTAGGTCCTATAGACTCGTCCTCTGTCAATAAATTGATGGATTCTATGCATATGGGCCAAACTAACAATTTATCTATTTTACCTCTTCATGGCAAATGCAATGTTGTCGATATAATTAACGTTTCTGCATAGAAACAAGATTTTTATTAAAGTATAACGGCATATGTAACATACAAGGTCCTAAGAGTAGTTTGAGTCTTATATGAGGGAAGCTTCAACGTGTTTTTCTAAATTTTGGTTCAATCTGCTAACCTACTTGTTAGGTTTTCAGTTAGATAATTTAAACGGTAATAGAACAAACACATATTAGTTTTATTCATTTATTATGAACGCGTATTCAATGCTTTTAGTGCTTATAAAAGAAAAAAATAACAAAAATCTTATGAAAGAAACAATCTGTAGTATGACACACGTATATAGCCCAATTTGACATATTGGCCATACTAGGGAGCTTTTAATGAAAAATATTTTACCAGAAAATAACTTAAATGGGCCAATGTGCAGTAAAAAAACTGTGATACAAGTATATGCATATAAAACAGTGTAATACAAATAAGCAGAATAGTTGTCTTAGCAAACAAGCAAAATTTCTTAAACTTTGGTTTTATCATACATAAATTATAACAAAATGAAACTTTGGAAGCCTCTACTAGTTGCCATTTTGCACTTTAGCCCATATACACAGGAGTCATCGAAACAGTAACAAGTAAAATAAACTAACATATTCAATTTAATCCTGTTAGATAATTTCTCAAATCGTATTAACCCCTCGTAACGCTAAATATGTTTGAATTAGAGGGTTCACACGATTCTTTAATGATTTTGGGTACATTCGACCCTAAGGTCAAGAGTTCACGTCCTAATCTGTTAAACTATTCGGTGTTGAATTGTTTATGTTTGTTAATGTAGTTAATCCGTTTATGTGATTACGTGTTGAAGACATTTAAGGGTTGGGAAAAAAGAAAATTCGCCTTCAAAGTGGTCGCTCCATCGTAAGCATTAGTAATAGCGGACACTTCAAAAAGAATATTTATAAAGATAACAGTGTGTTATAATCCCACATAGATTTGGGGTTCCCTCTAGAGGTTCGGGGACAGCCGCACTTGTAAATATCAAGATAAACTAAATCATTATTTATAATCAAGTTATCGGGACATTTACCATGTTGTATTATTCTGAGTTCTTCTCTCTTATTCGCCAATACTACAGTTCTTCAGTGATCAGGGTGCTTACAACAGCGCCGAAATATCGAATACTCAGAACAATGGAACACCAGCTCACGTGTTTCCTTCTTTCTACAGTCCCGGGTCCTTTAAGCGGTGCGTGAAAAAGCATATGATGAGGCCGTCAAGCTGAGTGTCACCATTGTCACACGGTATGTGTGAGTAATGGTGACCCTCTTTTCTGGGACTTTGCCTTCAGCTCACCATTAGGCAAGGCGAAGTTCAATTGACGTGTCCTATATAAAAAAACCATTATTATTTTGTACCAGCTTATACTCGCGGCTCCACTTCCATGAATGTAAATTACAGAGAAGTTTGGGTTATATCACCATATCTACTCAAGCGATTACGAACGAACTAACAGACCTTTCTACCAAGAAAAACTCGCATCAAAATACGTAAAAAATACATACATTTGGGTCTGTATAGTCTGGCATTAATTTATTTAGTTCAGTAGGAATCTATAAATAATTTAATCCAATGGTTAAACCAGTAGTTTACATCAAATAATCCATTTTTTTATTTCTTCAATGTACAGACACGACCACTGTACAATTATATATTATCTATTTTTTATTTATTTAATCATTAACAATGTCACATTGTGTTTGATATACATTTGTGGTGGATAAGCTGAATTAAAGTTAAAATAAAAGCAAATATAATTGTGATGTAGATATTAACATGCAGCAATACAACAAAATACAACATGAAACTGAGGTAATGTCAGCTAAAAAAAGTATTACTTTAAAGGAGGTAGGATACGGCGGTATTTCCGCCCAATTGAGCAGTCCGACTGGGGAAGTACCTCCGCCTTACAGAATACCGCGATTATAATAACTTCGTGTTGTGTTCCCGGCGGTGAGTAGGGTAGCCAGAGCTCACTGGAGAATTTGTGCTGTCAGTGGGATGACTAAAGGCTTGTCCTGCTTTGTCCTCTATAGGTACTAACAGCACAGAAACTCTGTGCTTACAGGGTCGGCAGCACGAATGTGGCTTCCCTGGTGTTACACACGTGCATAGGCCACGGTAACCACTTTCCATCAGGTGGGCCGTGCGCTTGTCTGCCATCTAAGTGGTATAAAGAAAAAAAAGTATTACCATGTCAAAAATTGTACGGATACAATGATTAAGTCAAAAGGTACTCATATCAAATGATTTATATTCCAACATATATAGATATAACATATATCGCAATGGTAAATTATAAGCAATGGACATATATAGATATATTGAGATTTATATGTAGACATAAACATTGATAGCCAATACTTGTCGCTCTAATCTATGAAGTGATGTTGATCTAATTTTGATTGAGATCAACATCACTTCAAAGTTTATCTAACCAATAAATCATCGCTTCAGCTCGTCATACAATCAGTGATCTACAATCAAGTATTGAATACACAGTTCATTTGTCTAGGTTATGCAAACAGCCGTTGTCTCAAGACTGTACGTCTGCATCAGATCGATCTTGTTAAACAATTACTAGTACATAAGATGATCTCATTGGTGTCCCCCACTTTCTGTTGATTGATTGTTATAATATTTGGTACTCACCTTTAGTTTGGGCAATAATACTATTTCAATTAATAAAACAGTTTGATTTGCTTTTCTTTTATACCTCTTAGGTGGTAGACAAGCACACGGCCCACCTGATAGGAAGTGGTTACCGTGGCCTATGGACTTGTGCAACATCAAGGACGTCACACTCGCGCTGCCGAGCCTGAAGAAACCTCCCAATGCCCCTTTTAAAGAACCCCATATTGTAGGCGCATGGGAAGACCGCAGCAGGGAGTTAATTCTACAGCTTGAGCTTGAGCGGGTTGCTTTTTTTTTCTTTTATAATTAATTAATTCGAAACAAGTTTGATAGAAGTAAGATTCATAATTATACTAAGTATCGGGACTTCTCGCGAATTATATTTTGGAACTTACTATTTCTGCCGACGTTTCGGATGCGTTGCAGCACCCGTGGTCACGACTTGACTAGTCTTCGAGCGTCGAGATGTATGCGGGGAACATTTTTTGATCGCCTACCCACCATTACACTTATTATGAATGGTTAGGCTGGCGACACACCACACTCACTATGTCAGTTTTTAACGGCACTGTGTTTTTTGGTTTTAGTATCTTAATCACTGGATTCCACGTTCCGGATAGCTTGAATCTATCTTCCCTATTGAAATTTTTATAATTTTTGATTTCAATGGCTTCACGCACAATCCGTGAATAGTAGTGGCGATCAGTGGAGAGGACTTTGGGTTGATGAAGCTCAATCCAGTGATTGGTACCCGACTCAAGATGTTCTGCTACTGCCGATTTGTTGAACTGACGGTTTTTCACAGCTGCGATATGTTCTCTGACTCTCTCTGCAATGGTTCGCTTAGTCTGGCCTATGTAGGAACTACCGCAGCTGCAATCCACTTTATAAACACCCGGTGTTTGTAGAGGTATGACGTCCTTCGATGTTCGCACGTATTTCGCTACTTTGGCGAACGGTTTAAAAATCGTCTTGATGGAAAACTTCCGTAAGCAAGATCCGATTTTGTCCGTTACACCTTTCACATACGGCATGTATGCCGGTTAGCGGTCAACACCCAGCAACATCTTCCTCGGTGCACGTCGCGGCTTTCTAGCACTCGTACCATACCCGTTCACCTCAAGAACCTCCTGAACATGATCTAACTCCTGCTGTAGGTGCTCAGGGTCACACAGGTCATTAGCTCGCTTGATGAGCGTCGAACTTACGGATTTTAAGTGAAGTGGGTGATGATGCGAGGAGGCGTGCAGGTATCTATCTGTGTGAATGGGTTTACGATACACAGTGAGGGCCAAGAAGCCATCAGTTCTTACCATCAACTTTATGTCTACAAAAGATAATGTTCTTTTGTTCTCAATCTCATACGTAAACTGTGTCTTCACATGTAATGAGTTGAGATACTCAGTAAAGCGAACCACCTGCTCACTGTTGCCCTTGAATATACAAAATATGTCATCTACGTACCTTTTCCATAGCCTAACCTGGGCGTGGGCGTTCTGAAACACCATTTCCTCAATATGTTCCATCCAAATATTAGCCACGACGAAAAAAATCACAGTTTGCGTCGCACTATTTGTGTAATTTCACTGATTTTACGACGAAAGTTTATTATGGATATGCCATTTAGGCAGTCAAAGTATGCGGTGTATTTGACTGTAATTGGTTAAATAGAACCGAAGATGTGACCACAACGATAACAGCAGGCTTATCACGAAGTCTTAAAAGAAGGGCTGTCATTTCCTAAGTGCATAAATATCTTACATTTTTTTACAATAAACAAATAATACAAAGTGAAATGTGCAGTTGGCAGTATGACAGCAGTTCAATTATTGACCTGTTTTAAATCTACACGGTAAACCCAATATGGGCGAAATGGCAGTTATTATATATTGTAGTAAAAAATATACATATGATACCACATACTGTTCACATCCTTTCTCTGTTTTCCTAATGTTCCTTAATAATTAATTACATACATACATATAACCACGCCTTGATCCCCGGAGAGTTAGGCAGAGGAGAATTAACACCCACATTTCACCAATCATTGAATTCAGTCCCACGTAATAGGGGGTGAGCCTATTGCCGACTTCCGGGCACTATTGTTGACACGAGCAATGCATCTAAAGTTGAGTCTGGACTGTTTATATCTGTCTGGTGTTAAACAGCCCTATCTCTTAGTCGCCTTGTACGACACCCGCATGGGAAGTGATGGGGTGGCCCAAATTCTACTCTGCCGGAAACCACATGTAATTAATTACTGTACAATTATTGAATGAAATATTTTAAACAGATGCTAACATACATGCTAACTTTTCAAATCTATTAAGATAGGAAAAAAATGGAATCTGTTCAGGTGGGATTCGAACCTGTGATCTTTCCTTTCCAGGGGGAATACTCTGATCAATGAGCCATCCAACATTGTCTGAAATCATCCAAATATTCTTATATACCTATGACGACAGTGGGTTTCACCTACCGATATTCGTACGAACTATTGGCATCACTGAATGATATAACAATCATTCTTAAACATTGATTTTTGATGACTCAGCCCCAACTATTGAATGAAATAGGTATATCTAATAGAGGTAGGAAACGGTGGTATTTCCGCCCGATTGAGCAGTCCGACTGGGGAAGTACCTCCGCCCTACAGAATACCGCGGTTATAATAACTTCGTGTTGTGCTCCCAGCGGTGAGTAGGGTAGCCAGAGCTCACTCGAGAATTTGTGCTGTCAGTGGGAAGACTAAAGGCTTGTCCTGCTTTGTCTTCTACAGACGGCACAGAAACTCTGTACTTACAGGGTTGGCAGCGCGACTGTGACTCCTCTGGTGTCACAGACGTCCATAGGCCACGGTAACTACTTTCCATCAGGTGGGTCGTGTGCTTGTCTGCCAACTAAGTGGTATAAAAAAAATGAAATTTTAAAGCATTTAGTATGCTAACTATTGAAATATCATATATATACATATAGAAAAACTTGGATGATTTCATTCATGGTTTGATGGCTCAAAAAGAACGCAGGTTCAAATCCCGCCTGAATTGATTAAATGTTTTTCCTACCTTAATCGCAGTGTAAAATTATATTTTATAGGCGAGGAATGTCCATACTAACATAATTTTGATTGCGCAACTAAAATTCCCACCAAAACATCCATGTAATATCTAGTATTTAGCAAATTCCCTTGTCACTCCAGTTTTCACTTTACGTTGTGAATTGAAATATTTTTCGGCGTAAAAAACCGTCCAGTGACGGCTAAAAGTTTTAATTGCTGTTCAAATTAATGTCCAGTGAAGTTAGTGGGTGACATACGGGATAGAATTGTTACCGCCAACGTGATTTGTGATTTAATGGCACTTCGCGTGGCTATTTGTGTTTCCTATTGGACGTTTGTTGATTTGGCAAAATATTTGACGTATATGAAGACATACAAATTTAGATAAACTTAATTTACTTCACAAAAAATTATTCACTTCATGTGAATACTCTGTGTCACATTTTATCTACTGTTAAAGATGATCTATTGACCGTAAAGAATGATAAAAAAAACTAAAAAGCATGTCAATTGTATGTATTTAATAGGGCCAATGCTTTGTCAAATACGGCCCCTTAAAATCCAACCACACATCCTGATCTACCACCTGAATCTCGTGGGGGTGGACACACGGAAACAAATTAACTGGCGTGGCTAACGTGGCTAACGTGGCTTTGGTAAAATTTCATGAAAAATTTGACATTAGCGTCTGGCCATTAATAATTTTATAAACTACTACGGGATATTGGCGGAATTGATGCTAAAAGCACAGAGCCATTAATCAAAAATTGAATTGAATTGTCAAATACACTGTCCACACATTGTAATTCGTTTGTCATATATGTCAAATATGCGAATACGAATACCCCTGTGAAGTGCCACCATAATGTAAACATTAGCGAATATTTTTCTTTTCGTTCGTATTTTATACATACACTATAATAATTGACCAGCCAAAGTTACGTCCGTGTGTGGTACTTTAAATCCCCGTATTACCAATTCGACTCTTTGCCCGAATGATTGGAAATCTGGCGAATTTGTTGACATTTATAATTGCTGCTCTGTTGTGCAGTAGCTGAGTATGTTATAATAAATGTTAAATATCCCACAAAATCACCAAGGGAGTGGCAGAAATCAATTGAAGATGGAAATCCTGACCCACTATGAGGCAGTCGAAGATTTTCTTAAGAAGCATAGACACAAAAAGAACGAGCCAACTGACAAAACTATCCAGAAGAAACATAAGACTTGTCATAGAAGTGATTACAGGCCATTGCTGACAAAATAGGCACCTGCCACTAATAGGAGTGAAGACTGATTCCAAATGCCCAGAATCCATGGAAGCTGAGGACTCAGCCTCCATCGGCTAGCCGAATGCCCCAAGTGCTAAAAAGATGGAAAATTGTGGGAACGGACAAGTTAAACTCTGAAGACATCGACAATCTGAAGGAGGAATAGATCGTAAGTTTTTGTAAGGAGACATGACGGTTTGACATAACGCCCTGATTGCCGAGCGCCCCTTATCCTTCACAGGAGAAAAATTGGGGAAATGGCACCTACCTAGGTGTGTTTCACCCGTCCGACCGCGTCGTCTCCTGCTGGCAGTAAGTAAGTAAGTAGTATGTTATATAAACTTTTTCGATTAATGGACTATTCAAAACAATAATATATTTTTTAAATTCTAACTAGTAGTTTCAAGTAGGACACGGCGGTATTTCCGTCTAATTGAGCTTTGAGCCTACAGAATACCGCGGTTATAATAACCTCGTGTTATGTTCTCGGCGGTGAGCAGGGTAACCGAAGCTCACTGGAGAGTTTTTGTGCTGTCAGCGAGAAGACCAAAAGCTTGTCCTGCTTTGTCTTTCACGCAGACGGCACAGAAACTGTCTGTGCTCACAGGGTTGACAGCGCGCGTGTGACTCCCTTGGTTTTGCATATGTCCGGCACCACTTTCTGTCAGGTGTACCGTGTGCTTGTTTGCCACCTAAGTATTATAATAAAAAGTTTCTGAACACAAACAAACTCTTCAGCTTTATAATATTAGTATTTATAAATCACAGGCAGAACACTCAAATATGGCCATCTATGATTTTCGGTTTCATGTAATAGGGGACGAGCCTATTGCCACTTTGCGGGCACGTAGTCATGATCTGTACCTATATTTACTAAGGGATGTCGAACTTGCCTATCCTTTATATGACACCGCCAAAGAGATGGGCTGACCCTATTTTACTTTACCGGGAATAACATGACCAATCACTGTATGTATTTTATTCGCTAGGGTATTTCAATTCCGATGATATTTCATAAACAAAGTGCTTGAACAAAAGGTTTACACAAAGGTCTGCAATCGGGTTGCATGCTTTGACAGGTAAGATTTATGTAAAAAATTGGGTAGGTAGGATAGTTCTCCACGAGCCCTGACACGTATAGAATAGCTGCATGAAAAAATAGGAACCCCGCGAGGCATGGCTTCGTCGACAAATTTAAAGTGATATTGAAGTTTGTACACGGGGTCTTTCGATGGAATTACATACGATCAAACAACCCATCAATTAAATATGTCTAACAGCACCCCACCTTCTTTGGTTGAGATGCAATCTATATAATAGTGGCAGGGTCGGCAGTACAAGTGTAACGCCCTGTATTGCACACGTCTACAGGCCACGGTAACCACTCTCCAAGACACACAGTATGCTTGTCTGCAAAAAAATACATATGTTGTAAAAAAGGGCTTCGTAAAAATCTCTTTCGATAACAAATATTTGCAAAGTCTTTTTTAAAAAAAAATAGAGAAGTTTAATATTCAACTGGTGTATAACGTTATCATTTAGGTATATTATAAAGTCATTTGTAAAAGTGTACTCATCCAGATACTGTAAAGACTTTGCAAAAACGTCTTTCGATCGGTGCTTCCGTGTGGTCAAACTATTTTGTCAAACTAATTTGACCAAGTGGAATAAAATTCATGTTGGTCAAACTTTTTAAATCGAGTCCACGTGATCAAAATCTTTTGTCTAACTAATTTGACCAAGTGGAAAAAAATTCCCGGTGGTCAAACTTCTTGGATAGAGAGAAGTCTTTTTATTATGTGATTCTTTCTTTATGTACTGTGATGATTCAAATAATTGTCATTAATTTTTCATTTCCATTTTCCTGTTTTGATTCAATAATACGAATATCATTTATTACGGTGCTTCATGGATTTAAAGTTCATAAAACGTAAAAGAGGAACTATATTACTGCATAATGGACGGCAGTATTATAGACTGCGTTCATACAAAAATGGAAATGTCTTTTGGACTTGCAGCCACCTAAAGAAGAAAAAGTGTCGCGGCTCCATAACTTTAAAGGTAAATATATAAAATGTATACTATACATTTGCCATTAAGTCTAATATATAAATAAGTTTGTGTAAATCTAAAGAAGATAGCATTATTTTGTATGATTTTAGATTGACATGGTCATTTACATTAGTATTAGGATATATATCGGGATATTTACCATGTTGAGTATTGGTTTTTGAGTTCCGATATTTCGACATCATTGCAGACGCCACGATCACGGATGACCGTCGAGTTAGTTACTACTGGGCAAACCGTATCGATCTACCCTCTTCCGCACTCGTTTTTTACGTTCGTCGCTCCTACCATTGTCCTCTAACTCGCACCGCACTCGATTACGTTCACGACACACAACACTCACAGAATCGACTCGCACAGGTTTTTCAATTGTACGTTTTTGAGTGAACTTACGGATCACTGGATGCCAGACACTCGACAGTTGAAACCCATCTTCCCGGTTGAAGTTCTTGTACTTTTTAATTTCAATAGCTTCTTTCACCATTCTGGGTATGTAGTGGCGTTCTGTCGAGAGGATCTGAGGGTTGTGTAACTCAATCCAGTGATTCGTCCCCTCCTCTAAAAGGTGTTGAGCTATAGCCGATTTCTGTGGCTCGTTGTCTTTGACCGCCCTGATGTGCTGAGGAGCACATCAGGGTGGTCAAAAGTAATGGTAGGAGCGACGAACGAAAAAAACGAGTGCGGAAGAGGGTAGATCGATACGGTTTGCCCAGTAGCAACTAACTCGACGGTTATCCGTGATCATGGCGTCTGCAATGATGCCGAAATATCGGAACTCAAAAACCAATACTCAACATGGTAAATATCCCGATATATATCCTAATACTAAAATAAAATAGCATTATTTTCTTTAGATATACATTTCTTTCTTTAAAATAACCTCCCGCTATTTAGTCTGATAAATATATTTTTTTCTTTTAGGACGACCGAATAGTTAATTAGAGATCATTTATGTACTGCCGATTACGGCAAGAACGAAATGGATGCTGCGATTGATATTTTAAAAGAAAAGGCAACATTGACGAGTTCGCCTATTCCGCAATTATACCGCGAAACAAAGAATTCGCTTAAGGATAGAGGTCTGAACTTTGTAGGAACAATACCATCATTTGTCAATATAAAAAGTTCTTTATATTTGAGTAGGAACAAAACATGCTTCCGTAACTTAGAAGAAGTCCATATTTCTGACCACCAACAGTTTTTTCTTCGTGCGGAATATTCAACGGACACTTCTAAAATTCTGGTTTTTTGTTCCGAAAAAGGAAAGGAATTATTGACGACATCAAATGAGTTTTTTTGTGATGGAACATTCTTCAGCTGCCCGAAGCCATTCAAACAAATGTATAGTACCTATACATGCTGATGTGGCCCAGTCAACGTTAACTACAAATGTAATTCCAGCAGTGTATGCTTTGATGACTGACAAAAAGGAGGAGAGTTATACAGCATTATTTCAGATGATAAACTCCCAAATTCCCCAGTGGACGCCAAAAAATATTCACATTGATTTTGAAACAGCCGCCAGCAATGCCTTAATGCAGATTTTCACTAACCTTAAAATAATAAAATGTTACATCACTTTGGCAAATGTTTATGGAAAAGAGCAAAAAAAATAAAAATTAATACTAAAATTCTAAATAGAGTTATGGGACTTTGTTCAGCTCTCCCTCTATTGCCTGCAGACGAGATTAACGCTGGCTGGGAATATATCATATCGGAATGTCCCAAAAACGATAAAATCGAAAAGTTCATTAAATATTTCGAAAAAACCTGGTTGAAAGACAAAGGCTTCAAATCTGAATGGTCAGTATTTGGCGAGAGACATAGAAGCAATAACGCTATAGAATCCTGGCATTCACAGCTCAATCAAAAAATTAAAAACCATCGTCCAATTACAATATCTCGTCTATTATTGTCGACATTACTGCAAATGGAGGATGATGATAGCAACCACGAATCGTCCCCACGCCGAAACGAGCATATTATAAGAGACGATTACATTATGAAATCCCAATTACAATTGGTACCTACATAAAGAAATATCTATAGGTCATTTCCTTGACAAATTACGTTAAGGCTTGTCCATATTTGTATTTTAGGTTCAAAGAACATTATATTTTTTCTTAATTTTGAAATGACTATTTTTATAACTTTTCTTAAAACGTAGGTAAAAGTTTGACCACTAGGAATAAATTACAATGAATAACGATTTAAAAATGACTGTACTTATCTTAAACCGGAATAGTTTAACTACAATGAATAGTTTTTCCTTGTGGTCAAATCAGTTTGACAAAATAGTTTGTCCACCTGGAAGGACCGCTTTCGATGATAAGTACGAAGTTATATACAAAAGAATTAGAGAAACTTTAAATTTGATCGGCTTATTATATAATCATTTTCGCACATTAAAAAGTTGTAAGCAAAGGTGTATACTTATCTTCTTAGCCGTCTGCACAATCACTTAGGTGACGACGCTTCGGTCTTCTCCCCATAAATTTCCACGGACTAGACTCCGTACCATACCCACCGAGTTGACATTTTATTTATAGCAAACCCTCGCTAAAGCCAGCTTTTTTAGGTTACCGCAATAATTTTGAACAACGGTTGACACAAGATGTATAGCATGGTCTATGGTTAAATGTGCATGATCGCTTGTTTAGTATAACAAAGTAGTAACATTAACAATAGCTTATTGAAAAGTTAGTTAATGGTTGTGTTGCAGCGATTAATGGTGTTTATTATTAGTAGCTCAGTCTTAATCTCTTCATCTTAGCGTTTGTCCTATTCGCATCCAAAGTTTTCATCTCGGAGTGTGGAATCCGCTTTACCAGTCTAACTGCAGATTTGCCTGATCTTCGATATTATCCGTAAAGCTCCATCTGACCTGTGGCTGTGCTCAACTTCTCCCTTGAATGTACTGTTTTGTAAGACATTTCTATTTAACGTGCGAACAATCCCCATTGTTACTATTCCCGGCCGGAGTATACGACCACGGCTATCCTTGATATTTTCTTTTTAGTCGAGTTTTAGTATAAATTTTATTTTTATTTATATTATTTTTGGGCAAGCAATAGGTTTGATTTATAAATATTTAAAATGTTCTAATTAAGCCTTTTCAATCTCAAATTAATTTTTTAACACTGTGCGTTATTACCGCCAGAGGGCGCCACAATAGATTCAGTGACATATTATTTATATGGCCACCAGCGGACGTCTGAGGTTCTTCTGACGATACCTCGTTTGTCCAGTTCTAATTAATGGTTCAGGAACTATGAGGAACAGATGAACCTACATACATAGATACATACATAGCCTGTCAAAATCATAACCTTCCTTTTGCTTCTCCGTAGTCAGGTAAAAATGATGCATTTTTATATCAATAGTAGGTATATCTTTTTACCTAAGACCAAGACCTAACTGCAATACCGCTTCATTGGCACCAGGCCCTGGGATAATTTTTTTAATTATTTTTTTTATACCACTAAGTTGGCAGACAAGCACACGGCCCACCTGATGGGAAGCGGTTACCGTGGTCTATGGACGTATGCAACACCAGGGGTGTCACACTCACATATTACGTTATAATTTAACCCTATTAACCAAATTTTAAAGAGGAGGTGAGAACCTCGATTTTCTGACATAATAGCCTCAAATGCAACCGAGAATAACGCTAAGATGATGATTATAAAAAATATCTATTGCATGAGAAAAAAGCATGAAACATAATCTTTTTTTTATACCACTTAGGTGGCAAACAAGCACACGGCCCACATGATGGGAAGTGTTTACTGTGGCCCGTGGTCGTGTGTAACACCAGAGGAGCCACACTCGTGCTGCCAACCCTGTAAGCACAGAGTTTCTGTGCCGTCAGTGTAGAAGTCAAAGCAGGACAAGCCTTTAGTCTTCCCACTGACAGTACAATGTCAACCTCTACAGTATATGTAATAAAAATCTAATATATATATATATATATATATATATATATATATATATATATATATATATATATATATATATATATATATATATATATATATATATATATATATATAATATATATATAATATAAGTATAATAATAAAAAAGAGGTGGACATTGTAATTTACTACATATCTACTCATGTTAGGCATTCGAATTTTAACATTACTGTCATTATATTCTTTGTTCTCCTGTTACTACATGTATTATTATTAAATACTAGACTTTTAATTTCCATCATAAAAAAATGTATGCAAATATCAAGAAACAATTAAGAGACTGGGGAAGTACCTACGCGCTACAGAATACCGTGGCCTTAATAACCATGTGTTGGGTTCCCGGCGGTAATCGTAGTAGCGGCGGTAAGACCCATCATGGGGGAATGGCTAGAGAGGCCACATGGCAGCCTCTCGTACCGTCTGACGCAGATGATCACCGAGCACGGGTGCTTCGAGAAGTATCTGCGTCGGATGGAGAAAGAGCCAACGTCCGAGTGCCATAACAGCCACGTGAGCGAGGACTCAGGGCCGCACACGCTCACCGAGTGTCCGGCGCGGGAGATGCCGAGACGGGAGCTTGTGGTGGCCCTGCGAGTGAGGGTTCTTACGCTCTCCACCTTGCTCGCGGCGATGGTCCGCTGCGCTGATGCGTGGGCGGCCGGGCGCCTCCTTCTGCGAGCAAGTAATGCTCTTGAAGGAGGAGGCGGGGTGGGAGCGGCAGCGGGAGCGACGAAAGATCGCAAGCCAAGCTGCCCGCGTACGAAGGCAACTCGGGCGTCAGAGGTCGATGAACGACCTCCGCCCCCCATGAGCGTAGGCCTGGGGGTGACAGGTGGAGCCTGCGGCTTTAATAACTTTGTGTTGTGTTCCCAGCGGTGAGAAGCCAGAGCTCACTGGAGAATTTTTGCTGTCTGTGGGAAGACCAAAAGCTTGTCCTGCTTTGTCTTTTACACTCACGGCACAGAAACTCTCTGTGCTTACAGGGATGGCATCGCGAGTGTGACTCCCTTTGTTTTGCACACGTCCATAGGCCACGGTAATCACTTTCCATCATGTAGGCCGTGTGTTTGTTTGCCACCTAAGTGGTATAAAAGAAAACAGTTTCTACTTAAAAAGGCGGATTGAACTCATAACTGAATTTTCATCCAATAAACCCTTTATTTTAAACTTTTTATCGCACTGTCAAATTTTCTGTCCATAGTCGTTTCAACTTTTCGTAATTTCAACCCGCTAAACATAGAGTATGAAACAAAATATAAAACAAGAACAACCCGTTTAAGCTGAGCATGGATACAAAAAGCCCACCATTATGTTGTACACTGTTAATTTAAGCAAAAAGTTAATTTAAAAAGTTAACGGCATAAAGACCGACGCTGTTTCGAACGGAAAAGGGGTAATGAAGTGTGTACGTGAAGTGTTAAGGGTTTCGATGTTTGTTTAGAGGCCGTTTGGGTTCATAACAACATATTATAAGGTTCAGTATAATAAGAACGCTGGGTTCGTGGGATTCGCTGACTCTGGTGACAGATACCAAGAGTATGCATAGGGTCTTATCAATATATTACTAAGTATAAGCCTCACTAAATATCGACTTCTTTACGCAATGAAACTCACGGTCATGGTTGTCAACTGTGAGTGCTGTAATTTTGGAGTGCCTATGGTCACTTGCCTAATTCATCATCAGAACAGGTCCAGGGTCCCAAATTAATGCATTGCCTTCTAAATGGAAGTATTTACAAAATTTCATTACAATCAGTTGACGGTATCTTCTTCAAATTCGAGTTGCAAGATTTGAGCCAAACGAACATAGATACATTCATACATGAATTACATTGCACGTTAGTAAAAAGCTTGTAAAATAAAAGAATCCTACGAATTGATAAACTTACTCCTTTTTGAAGTTGGTTGCAAAGATTTTTGCCGACAAGGTACTCCTTCAGATTAGAGAGCGCAAACTACATGAGTTTGCGCTCTCTATACCCTTCAAAATTACCCCGCGCAAGTATTAAGTCGACAGATGGTAAGAAATATTAAGATTAGGGCAACCTCATCTACTAGTCTGTGTACCTGTTAAGCAATGAACGAAACTCTGCTGCAAGCTTTCCTTTCAGGGTTTTAAGGTCAAACGGCAGTGGCTCTGAAAAAAATCACAAATGGAATTACAGGGATGAAATTACAGCCTGAAAAACTCATAGGTTACTTTTATTATCTGCAATAGGTTCCAGAATTCTTCACAAGCAGAGCTACGGGTAACAACAAGTAAGTAATAAATGTAACCGTCGACCATTCTAGATAACAATTTACCGCCAAAATTACATTTCAATAGGCAAAGTAACAAATTTTCATCACGAAAAACTAATTTATCTGAACAAATTTATGGGCCAGATAAAAAGTAAAGTAATTAGCCCTTACTGGGGAATTACCGGCAGACCGGTAAGAGCCGAATTTCGAGTTATCTACCGCTTGTCTGATAATGTAGTGATTTATAATAGTTTATGAATTTATGAAATAGTGTTAGAGTCCACTCGTGTTGGTAACAGGATTTATAAAACGATTGTGCACTTTTTTGTCTGTAATTAAGAACCCCTTGTTGTATACTAGTTGTTGTCTGTGGGTTTGCTGCTCAGAAAGAATAAAACATAATATTTTTTTAGTTTAAAATAAGTGGCACACTCGCTACGAGAAAATGTTACTATTGTATTACCGCATTAAATTAATAAATAAATAAATATTCCACAACATTCTACACAACACTAAATAGACCCAAGGTAAGCATAGCTTAACTACCTTGTGTTATGGAATTTAGAAAACGGATAAACATACTTAAATACTTTTTTTAAATACATACATATTATACATAGAAACACCCAGACCAATGCAAATACCCATATTCATGCATACAAATATTTGCACTGAGCGGGGATCGAACCCGCGCCTCGTGCGTAGCATTCGCGTTCACTACCGCCACGCCACGGAGACTGTCAAATTGTATAGATAAGTGCATGTGCAAATGTGTGCTTAAAAATAAAACTGAAAACTGTGCAGTTTTTATCAGTGAACAGTGAACTTCAAGATGAAAGGCTCGGATGCAACTGAGGCTATCAGCAAAATGATGATGTAGAGAAAGAGTGGGAGCGCATTCTGGACTTCAAGACAAGTGTTTGAGTGTAATCAGATGGGTCCTTGAATGAATATTTTTTTTTTTTTAAAGTGTAACTGAAATTACTAGAACTAATCTTAATAGCCCCTGCAGCTAAGCTAAATTGTTTGTTTTAGGGGTTGGCTTACGTCTATTGGTGCTGCCACACTCCTGTTTATAAAATGTTAACAAACGTTAGTAAACATTGCTTCAATCAATCAATCAATTAGCCCACCACAATCCACTGCTGGACATAGGCCTCTCCCAATGTGCGCCATTTTCTCCGATCCTCCACCTTCCGCATTTAGTCTGTCCCAGTCACCTTTTCAGGTCGTCCGTTCATCTGGCTAGTGGGCGTCCTACCTTGTGTTTACCTTCTCGCGGTCTCCACTCTAGGACTCCTTTGCTCCAACGGCCATCGGTCCTCAGACAAACGTGGCCAGCCTACTGCCACTTCAACCTGCTTATTCTGTGACCTATGTAGGTAACTTTAGTTCTCTATTGCTTATAAAACATTTAATCACAATGTTAGAAAACGATTGCTTTTGTTTTCATGTTAGGTAATATTACTAAGCTATTCCAAATAGAATTGTTACAAAATAAAACATTTGCTGACATTTGTCTAGATATTTGGCGCGTATAGATAGAGCTAATCCATTTAAGATATCGTCTTCCATTTTCATGTAGGCGCCTTGTTTAACGTGCTGAAATCCACTCAGATTTCCGCACGTTATGTGTAGATGTGTAAATGTGTAAATAGACGCCTCGACAAATCCAAACTGCGAGGCGATGTCATGTTTTCAAATGTTATAAAAAAACTAATTCAAGCTCCAGTACCAATGTAATTTATAAGAAACTGTCTGTGAGTTATACGGATCCTAATACAAAAATATATTTTCTAAATTGTTTCATAAACGATATAAATATCGAAGAACATAGAGAAGAAGTTGATTAAAAATATCATATCAAAACACACATAAATATTTATAAATATAAAACTACTGGTCCTAATTTTATAATTTTTATGAGACTAAATGGCAACTAATCTGCATCAAATTAAAAAAGAATCGCGCAAAAAGAAAAAAAAAAGATATCTATCAATTTGAGAACCTCCTCCTTTTTGGAAGTAGGTTAAAAATGTTTATAAACATCTTCCATCAGTGTAGAAACACTTGAAACATCTTACAATTCCTAACAGAATGCTACAGTTTCTAACAATGTTTTGTGTTTAAAAATGTTTGTAAACATTTGTTGACAATAGTGTGGCAGCACCATATAATAGCCGGAATTCAAACCCTAACGATCATAAGGATGAATACTTAACCACTTACTTACTTTTCAGAACTACTGCAGGAAAGAGTCGTCATGAAAATTATGCTAAGTAGTCATATAATTTTCCATGAAAAAGCATATGAAAACCAGCGCTGTGCATACCCAACGAAGGGTGTGCGCAGCACTCAATGCTAAGATGGGGCCCTATTTGGGTTCGCATAGTGTGGAGTGTTGCACCCGTAGCTTAATAGCGTAGCTTAGTATCTGCTAATTGTTGTATTGCCTGCCTGTTTGTATTTGGTGGGGCGCCCGCTGTGTGGGGGCTTGAATATTTTTTATTTCTTTCTTTCTTTCTTTCTTTCTTTCTTTCTTTCTTTCTTTCTTTCTTTCTTTCTTTCTTTCTTTCTTTCTTTCTTTCTTACTTTCTTTCTTTCTTTCTTTCTTTCTTTCATATGATGAGGCCGTCAAGCTGAGTGTCACCATTGTAACATGGTATATGTAAGTAATAGTGGCCCTCTTTTCTGAGACTTTGCCTTCAGTTTACCATGAGGCAAGGTCTTATTAAGATGTCCTATATAAAAAATTAACCACAACAATTTAGCCGTTCTGTAATCCAAGGTCACCTTTCCGTGTGAGTTTTTGCCCGGGCTTTTATACAATCGATAATCTAGGTCACTTTGTAACCGCCGCTCTGCCACATAAGTTGCTTTTTAAAACAAAAGCCATCTCAGTTCCAAAACCAAGGGGCTACCACGAAATATCCGAAACTTCAAACCCGCATGAAACAAAAAAGGATAACACATTGATAATTCACTTGTACTTTTCCACATTCACATTCCAATCCACAATGTGGAAAAGTACAAGTGAATTATCAATATGGAAAAGTAAAAGTGAGTTATCAATATGAGTAACAACAATTTCCACAAAGTGTCATCAATCAACAGTATAAAATAAAAAAGGATGACTTCTCCTACAAAGGAAACTGAAGTAGCTTCGGTTTTTTTCGGTAGAGTTTAAGTCAAACCAAAATGTCGTTCATGTGAAAAAGTGCATCTATTGACTCAATCGAGTTTCTCGGCATAAATATGTCCAATGGAATCGAGTGCCTGAAGTAGCCTAGTGGTATGTGTAATGGACTGCTGAGATGAGGTCTCGGGTTCGATCCCAGGTTTTACCATGGCACACACCAATGACTTTTCGATAGTTATGTGTGTATTTATCGCAGGTTTATAAGTGCCCGGTTAATGGCAATATGCTCACTACCTATTAAATTGGGACCTAAACATAAACTGGCGATATGTGGGTGCTATCACCTCAGCCTGCCCCTTCGGGGATATAGGCGTGAGTTTATGTTATCTTACTACAATAAAGGGCTCTTCAAAAAGGGCATTGCTAAAGTAGTTCACAGTAATCACTTTCCATCAAGCGGGTCGCGTGCTACTCTACCACCTAAGTGATATAAAAAAGTATAAGTCCACAACAGTCGCGTGGTTTCCGGCACAGTAGAATTTGGACCACCCCATCTCTTACCAGGCAGAAACGTACAAGGCGACTAAGGAATATGGCTGTTTAACATCAGACTGACATATTTAGCTCAGACTCCACCTCAAATTCATGGCTCGAAGCAATAATAGTGATCGAAAAACTGTAATAGGCTCATCTCCTATTACGTGGGACCGAAAACAACGATGTGAAATGTGAGTGTTAATTCATCTCTGTCCAATTCTCCGGGGATAAAGGTGTGATTATATGTAAGTTTCATAGTACACCTTCAGTTCAGTTTATTAGCAAAAATAATATTGATTTATTACGATTCTAAATGAAAATTTCCCAGATTACTGAACTTTAGTACCTTCGCCTAACTTACGAATATTTGAAGAACTTTTCGTTTTGCTCCCGACATATTTACCCTGAAGATGATGAATTAATGGACTCATTATCAATTCTCCTGCTCATGAGGACTGACGTTAACATGTTCTCAATGCTGGGACACGTATTATGTCTAATGAGAAAGGGAGATGTGAAAGAAAACATATACCGTGTTACCCAAATTATTTACGTTTACCTATATTATATCTTGTTGTATGGACAGACGGAAAGATGTTTGTTGCTTAACACAGATTAGATTGTTTAGATTATGACTCCCTTTATCCCGTGAATAGTCCCTATACATTGCGGGAATAAGCAGTTTGATAACATAACATACATAAACTCACACCTATATCCCCGAAGGGGTTGGCAGAGGTGCTAGCGCACCCACATTTTGCCAGTTTATGTTTAGGTCCCAATGTAATAGGTGGCGAGCCTATTGCCATTAACTGGGCACTTGTAAACCAGCGATAAATACACGCTTAACTTCGAAAAGCATCGAAAAGACATTGGTGTGTGTCATGGTAAAACCTGGGATCGATCCCGAGTCCTCAGCAGTCCATTACCCAGACCACTAGGCTACCGCGGTTACATGTAAGTTTCATAGTACACAGTGCAGTTCTTACATCAGTTTTTATACTGATGTAAGCAGTATGAAGATGAGCAATAAAAATTTTAACATGCTCTCATTAAAAATCTTCCCAACTTTTCACATTTCTAACATAACTACCTACCTACCTACAAAATGAAGTCTCATGCATATCGGATAGCCAAAGTTCTTAAATAAATTAAATAATACTTTTTTTTAGCTACAATTACTCAATAATGTCGTAAAATAATATGTCTTTTAAAATGTACCACGAAAGCCTATTACGTTCACAAAAAAAGCCTCGAAATCTTCCTCTCCCTATTATCAGTATCCTGAATGATTAATCCCCATTTCGCGGTTGAAACAAAGCCGCATAATGTAAACGATTCCGACGTGACAGGCAAGGGGGAGGGTGTAAGGGGGAAAGGCGGGGTATGCCAAAAGTCGGTGAAATATGTTTTGCAATAACAAAGGCTTGAAACTGTAAATAGACTTACTCTTTTAAGGTTTCTCTTTTGATGTTTTAGTGATAGGTGGCTTAGGATGATATCTATAGATTTAATTTAAGGTTCTACAAAAACAGTGCTGTCAGTGGGATGACCAAAGGCTTGTCCTGCTTTGTCCTCTACACTGACGGCATAAAATCTCTGTTCTACAGGGTCGGCAGGACGGATGTGACTCCACTGGTGTTACACACGTTCATAGGTCATGTTAACCACTTTCCATCAGGTGAGTCGTGTGCTTGTCTGCCACCTAAGTTGTATAAAAAAAAAACATTCTTATCACTAAATGTAGTAGATAGTGATGTAGTGTACGGTCAGCGTCAAAGCACAATCTTAATATTTCTTACGCGCGAGGCAACTATGAGGGGTACAGGGAAGCAAACGGCTGGGTCAGCAACATACCCCTACAGATTAGAGAGTGCAATCTGCACAAGTTTGCACTCTCGATTTCTTCGGCTCTCGATTTGAACCAATTTTTTCGATATTTAAATCGATTTCAATAATTGGCATACTAAATATTTTAAAAGTCATTCAATAAAATATTGAATGATTTTTATTATTTATTTTGAAAAAATAATGAAACATTAATTAAAATTTTAAAATAGAAATAAATATAACCCATTAAGTAATAAATCATCTATTGTAAATCCGGTTAAAAAAAGAATTACAAGAAAATTTTATACATTGGTATTAAAATTTTCCAAGCTCAACACTAAGCGATAACCGACGTCCACGCGGGCGGAGCCGCGGGCAACAGTTAGTCTTATATAGCCTGCATCTGAAAATCCTTTTTTAGGGGATGCCTACATCATAGTAGCTTTATGCATGCAAATTCTCAGCCCGATTGGTTTTAAATTGACAAAGTTTCATACAAATTTTCATCCCCTATTTTATCCCCTCGGGGGTAGAATTAATCAAAATCCTTTATTAGCGCTTTATTTATCAAAATCCTTTATTCAAAATCCTTTAATACCTACGTCATAACATCTACCTGCATGCCAAATTTCAGCCCGATCCGTCCAGTGGTTAGGGCTGTGCGTTGATAGATCACTATGTCAGTCAGTCAGTCACCTTTGAGTTTTATATATTTAGATTTAGTAAGTACTTAAGTAAATGTAAACAATATTTTTGTGTCTTTTAATGTGTTTTATTTTAAAACTCGATTTACTAATATTTATCTGTTTAGAAACTCATTTCAAATACTAAAAACTGAAATTGAAACACTATGCGTACGGGCAAACGTAGCGTAGGACGCCCAACGGCCAGGTGGAAGGACGACATCAAGAAGGTCGCCGGGAAGCGCTGGATGCGGGCTGCTTTATATCGGTAATTCTGGAAGTCTGGTTAAGGAGGTAGGACACGGTGGTATTTCCGCCCGATTGAGCAGTCCGACTGGGGAAGTACCTCCGGCCTACAGAATACCGCGGCTATAATAACTTCGTGTAGTGTTCCCAGCGGTGAGTAGGGTTGCCAAAGCTCACTGGAGAATTTGTGCTGTCAGTGGGAAGACTAAAGGCTTGTCCTGCTTCGTCTTCTACTGACGGCACAGAAACTCTGTACTTACAGGGTTGGCAGCGCTACTGTGACTCCTCTGGTGTTACAGACGTCCATAGGTCACGGTAACCACTTTCCATCAGGTGGGCCGTGTGCTTGTCTGCCAACTAAGTGGTATAAAAAAAAAGTCTGTGGGAGAGGCCTATGTTCAGCAGTGGACTATGTGTGGCTGACATGATGATGATGATGTTTTTTATAAAAAGTTGTTACAAGATTGTTTACCTTCTTTTTCTTACGTGTGCAAAATCCCCACGGATACCTTCCCACCGGAGCCGGTGGAAGAGGTTATGTCGGACTCGAACCGACTAAAACGCACGCCGCCTGTGGGTCGTTTTGGTTGCCGAAGGTGAGGTTGAGAGGCATATCCCTCGCAACCCGGCCGACCTCGCACCCCGCCGTATACCTTTAAGTACTTAACACTTAAGCAAATGGAGTATAGAATGTCTAAATACCACAAACCCGCTTGCAAAGTTTCAAATCGATACGACATATCAGATAATGATGTGATGGATGAGTGTGGAGCAAAAAGTAGAATTAAATACACTGATTGATTAAAGATAGAATTTGACTGACAGATTCAAATTAAATATAAAAATATATCTATTTGCGACAGTGTATTAGGGTGAAATAAACCGATTTAAAGATTGATATATGTTTATACAACTTAGGTGGCAGACAAGCACATGGCCCACCTGATGGATAGTGGTTACCGTGACCAATGAACTTTTGTAACACCAGAGGAATCACAGTTGCGCTGCCAACCCTGTAAGTACGGTACAGAGTTTCTGTGCCATCAGTGTAGAAGACAAAGCAGGTCAAGCCTTTAGTCTTCCCACTGACAGCACAAATTCTCCAGTGAGCTCTGGCTACCCTACACAACACAACACAAGACGAAGTTATTATAGCTGCGTTATTCTGTAGTGCGGAGGTACTTCCCCAGTCGGACTGCTCAATTGGGCGGATTAACCGCCCAATTAATTATTCTTGTAATGCGGATGTATAGGGTCCCACTAAGACGTTCTGGGTCTAAACTCATTTACTAGAAGTTTAATTGACGTGTCCTATATATATTTTAATATATAAAATTCTTGTGTCACAGTGTTAGTTACTATACTCCTCCGAAACGGCTTGACTAATTCTCATGAAATTTTGTGTGCATATTGGGTAGGTCTGAGAATAGGACAACATTTATTTTTCATCCCCCTAAATGTTAAGATTAGTTTTTTCTACTATTTAGATATTGTTTATTTTTTATGATACAGCATTAGAAAATACATACAACCCGCTTCAATCAACTCCTATTTTTCTGTCGCGTTATTTTATTTTCATTGTCTACAACGCTCTTCATTATAAGGAAATCCCCGCACAGTTATAGTAGATAGTTATTTTTATTTAACTAAAATAATGTTTCCAAGAAATAATATACAAGGCAAAACAATGTTTGCCGGGTCAGCTAGTATATATATATAAATCTCCTACTGATTGACGGGTGAGGCTCTGACACGTCTCATAAATATTTAATTTATTCTAATCTCCAAATCATTACCAATTTATCTTCTAGTTTTTAGTTTGACTTTCTTATATTTGAAAATCAATAAGAACTAAATGTCTTCTTTTTATATTCGCACGGGTACCTACCGAAAGACATAAAATAAAATAATAATTTCAAGTTTGTACGGAACCCTCAGCGCGCGAGTCAAAGAGGCAATTTACCGGTTTTATGTTAGTTACTATTCAAAATGAACTCCCTGTAGCGATTATTTCAAACGCCTACAATATGGGGTTCTTGGGGTAGGAGGGCATTAGGTTTCTTCAACGTCGGCAGCGCGGATGTAACACCCCTAGTGTTGGTCACGGTAACCACTTCCCATCAGGTGAGCCGAGTGCTTGTCTGCTAACTAAGTGGTATAAAAAAAATCCTACGACGTATGCAATTAAGACCGGATAATACTAGTAAGTAGGTAAACATTTTTAAAAGCTTTTATTTAGTTTGAACTGCTTATGGGATCAGATTACTTTTGAGACTTTTAGAGGCTATGCCTATAGGTTCACGTGGGAGTATTGAGATAATATACGTTATGATTATATGCCATCTTTTATTGAGATAAAAGATGGCATATAATCATAACGTATATTACCGATCACACAAATGTCTCTCTATATGTAAGACTTACAATCGATTAATTAGAACATTTGATATTAACTTAGAACATCTATAAGTGAGCGAGTTCATATGTGGCTGACT
Organism: Eilema griseolum; assembly: GCA_963662185.1. Classification (NCBI taxonomy): domain Eukaryota; kingdom Metazoa; phylum Arthropoda; class Insecta; order Lepidoptera; family Erebidae; genus Eilema; species Eilema griseolum. Next base: position 3,091,667 of record OY759229.1, on the reverse strand, counting down.
GTGGCAAGCCTTACGTACGAACTGGCTTCACAGAGCGCGGAAGCTCCGTCACTGCCGGGAATTCGCTGACATTGCGAATGCGATGCGATGCCGCTACAAGACTGATAAATCAAATATCGGTACACACGTTTAGTCAAGATAACAAATTTGTAACCCGGCAAATCAAGATCCCGCAGCGCTGCGGGATACCGCATCATTTTAGAACTTGCCATATTTATCAGTGTCATCAAAATGACGTGGCACCTCACCCGCCACAGTATATAAAATTATATTGTTTTTTTTTTATTTTCTCTTTTTGCGTCCTGTGTTTTTTTTTTGTACTGTGATGCTGTGTATCACCATAAATATTTTTCTTTCTTTCTTGCGGGATCCCGCAATATCTTGCGGATCCGCAAGTAACCGCTGGTACAAATTTATGGGTAGTATTTAATCTTACAACTCTAAATCCACATTTTTCTATCAAAGTATTCGAGATTGCTAACAAAAATACTGAATTGCACACTAAATTTGCCCATCAAATAAATCAAATATACTACACTGTTTGATGTTTAAAGCTAAACTATTTTACTAGTTTACTATCTGATAACTTATAGTAAATCTAATTATAATTTCAGTGCAACGAAACATTTAATCTGTTTTTTTGGAATGTCACCTATTAAATTTTAAAGAACATGAGTTATTCTAAATAAAACACCAGTTAATCAGTCATGTTTATTAAATTATAGTTCTCAAAAAATCAAATAAGTGTTATCATCATAATCACTAATTATGGCACAACGGTAAGACTACTCAGACTTTTTTAACAAATTAATTAAAATATTAAAAAATATATATTTTTACTGTAAGATTAGGGAAGGTCTTGCTTTTGATGGACGTCCGCGTTTTCGCTTTATCCCGATAGGTATGTTTTTAGCTTCTGCAGGTGGTGTGTCATATTTTAACCTGATAGCCAGTCCGAAACACACTACAATTATACTGATTGAGCACCAACAAACTACTTACTTGCTTATAAAAAAAATTACCACGAAGACATAAGGCGGGAGCTCCGCTTCGCTTCGCTCCCGCCTTAGTCTTCTAACCTAACCTATCCATTTCGGGGTGGGTGGTGATCATTCTGTAATTAATTAGATGTACAATCAGTATTTTTACTGAACGCGTAGTATCTTCTACATGCGCACTAGTTAATTTGCTGTGCAGTTAGTATTTTTGATAAACATTTATAATTTTTGTACTTAAATAAATTTATTTGTATCGCATTATGAGGATAAAAGTAACGTAATATACTGATATGTGATTATTTATTTGATGTGCAATTAATAATATTCCTTACTTTTATAGGTAATATACTAAAACAATGCACAAAGATATAGTTAATAAACTAATTCGCACTTAAACTCGAGCAAGTTATGTTTATCTAATGAACGAAAACAATAATAAATGCACGCGACCATGCGCCGTGTACGACTGTGGAATAACATCACTCGATCTCTCTCACACTCGTGCCGCCGTGCCAGTGTGAAGGAGCGAGCGCGATGCGACTAGCGCGAGCGTTGAGTGCGGTCAAAAGCGCGCCAAATATGTTTTCAACAAAACAGTTGAACAAAGAAAAATATGGTTGGGTTAAAGGGATTTTAGTTCAACAAGTAGCAAATTAGTGTAGTCATTAGGTAACCCAAAACATGCATTCTTTGTTATGCAATTTTAGATAATGATTTTAGTAATTCGGTGGTAATATTGGATAATTTAGTGTGCAAATCAGTATTTTTGTTATATGGCGAGTAATTTTGTTTTACAATGCTTATATCTGTGGTTTTAGCAAGATTTTCGTAGTAAAATTAGATAAATAAAGTCGCTAACTTTGATATATTTTAGACATTTTCTTATGCTACACATTTAGTTATACAATTATTTAATTTGATAAACAGTCATTTATTTGATATGCTGGTACATTATTAGTGGATAATTGTTGTTTGCTTAAATTTTAAATAGAGGTGCAATTAAAAATTCCCCCAAATTTATTGATATTACCACCTTTAATATTCTCAGCAACACGTTTTACGATTCCTAATTTAGTACGAAAAAATAAAATATCATTACACAAAATGATACTCTTTATGATGCAAAAATACAATTATCTTAGATATCATATGTTTAGTTAACTAGATGAGTACAAAGCTTGCTTTTTTTTTTACGTGCGCAAAATCCCCTCGGATACCTCCCCACCGGAGCCGGTGGAGGAGGTTATGTCGGACTCGAACCGACTAAAACGCACGCCGCCTGTGGGTCGATGTGGTTGCCGAAGGTGAGGTTGACAGGCATATCCCTCGCACCCCGGCCGAGCCACGGCCATCTCTCACGATCTGGCCCTCTTCTCGGGTGTGGGGACTACAGAGTCCCCAACTCGTCCCCGGAAACGGGGAGGCGCGCCACGCGCGCCGCCGCCGCTGCCTGCTTCTGCCAGGGTGACAGGTGGCTTCACCTGTCACCCCCAGGCCGGCTCTCATGGGGGGCGGAGGTCGTTCATCGACCTCCGACGCCCGAGTTGCCTTCGTACGCGGGCAGCTTGTCTTGCGATCCTTAGTCGCTCCCGCTGCCGCTCCCACCCCGCCTCCTCCTTCACGAGCATTACTTGCTCGCAGAAGGAGGCGCCGGCCGCCCACGCATCCGCGCAGCGAACCATCGCCGCGAGCAAGGTGGAGAGGGTGAGAACCCTCACTCCCAGGGCCGCGACAAGCTCCCGCCTCGGCGTGTCCCACGCCGGACACTCGGTGAGCGTGTGCGGACCTGAGTCCTCGCTCGCGTCGCAGTGATGGCACTCGGACGTTGACACTTTCTGCATCCGACGCAGATACTTTCCGAAGCATCCGTGCTCGGTGATCATCTGCGTCAGACGGTACGAGAGGCTGCCGTGTGGCCTCTCTAGCCACTCCCCCATGATGGGTCTACCAGAAGTGGCTATCACAAAACCCTGGATCGCCTGGGGCGCAAGAGATATGTCAGTGGCTATCTCACCTCCGGCAGCTAAAGACTGAAGATGGCGTGAAGTTTTTAGTCTGTTCCAGTTCGGCATTATCACCACCGCTCACTCCGGCGAGGGGAATTATGTTAACTAGGAATTATTTCCATGTTATAAAAAAGGTTACGATGATGATAAGGTTCCTTCGAGATTTTTGCCGCAGATCTAAATCTATTATTTTATTGACAGTTTAATTCACATCTATAAATAAGTAGCTGAACTGGTAAAATAATTAGCCAAATAATAGTACTTGCTACATTGCACTTGTTGATTTTTTTATAATAAATAAATATATCATAATTAATAAAAAAATTAGGTAGATATATTTATAAAAAAGTAGAATAAAACTATAATAAATAATATTATTACAAATTTCATAAAAAAAGAATACACTATGCGGGATCACGCTGTAATGATGTAAATCCCGCAAAAATCACGCGGGTTTGCAATTCCTTATAACAATACAATTTCGATCAATAAAACTGTTTAACCTTAAAGAAGTATTACTTCTTTCAACTAGAGATCTAAAACATACTTCACGTAGGTAATTATGAGTGTGAATTGAGGTTACAAATTCAGCTCTCATGCATTACAAAAGATTACGTTTATCGACATATTCCACAGAATCCCCGAGCTCTTGGAATATTGGAGCATAGTCTCATCTGTAACTTGTCGGAAGAACGTGTGTTTGATAAGATTTACTGGCTTCCTGCGGTATCTTTACGGCTTTTTATTGCAAGGTGTTGGCTGGTTTTTGCATGTTTTTGATATGTGGTGAAATTTATGGTTTCTTATGGTGTATATTGTTTATTATTTAGGAAGATTATGGATGAACACCTAGGTAAAAAAAAACCATAAAAATGGTTGATGGAAAGATATTTCGAAAATCTTTTTTATTCCAGCGCAAACTTTATATGAGATAGATATTTATATGACTTTTCACAATTTTTTACCCGACTATGACAAAACAAAAGAACGGTTATTACACGACTACAGCGTAAGCTACAGCAAAAGGAGGGTTATGACTTTGACAGGCTATATATGTATATAAGTAGATTCATCTATTCACTCAAACATTTATAATATATCTGGATAAATGAGGTATCGTTAGAAGCATCATAAAACGTATCACTGAAATTAATGTGGCGCCCTCTAGCTGTCATAAAGTACTGTGTTTAAAAACTTTAGATACTTGTGTTTAGTATTAACGAAAAGTGCTTAATTGCTTGCCTCAAAATAATATAAATAATAAAAAAAAATTTAATACTAAAACCCGACTACTGAACAATCACACTTGAAAAGATATTAAACTAGAAAAATCAAGAATAGCCGTGGTCGTACGCCACTTTACCCTAGAATGTATTGTTTTGTTAGACAAAGTGGCATACGACCACGGCTATCCTAGATATTTTTCAGCGTGATTTTTCAGTAGTCGGGTTTTCGTTTTATTACACAACGAATTAGTAATAAGTGAAAGTATTCGTGCTAACGTCCATAGTTAAGGTTAGACGTTAGTAGTCTAATTGTTGACTGGTAAAATGGTAAAACGGTAGCGACGGTTAAAGAGTCGGTTTTACGATAAAAAGGTCCCGGGTTCGAATCCTGGCACTACACTAACGACGTGAACACACTATTAACACAAGCAATTTAGCTTAGCTGGAAGGGTGAGAGAGAATATTAGTCATTTGGGTTCTTCTGTGGCGTGGCGGTAGTGAACGCGACTGCTACGCAGAAGGCGCGGGTTCGATCCCTTCTCAGTGCAAATATTTGTATGCATGAATATGCATATTTGCATTGGTCTGGATGTTTCTATGTATAATATGTATATATTTACAAAAAAAAAGTATTTAAGTATGTTTATCCGTATTCTAGATTCCATAACACAAGCTTGTCTTACACAATGCTTACCATGGGTCTGGATAGCGTTGTGTAGAATGTTGTAGAATATTTAGAATATTTATACATATATTTTACTTTATAGAATTCTTGTTCCTGTATACGGTGCATTCTCTCTATAATGTCACACTCAATAATGCACCTACTGGGTCTTTCTTTACACCATCTGGTTGACTGGTAGAGAATGCCTGTGGCATCAAATCCGCCTATGTACTTGTGCATAAAGTTTAAAATAAATCTTCAAGAGGGGCATTAGAAGGTTTCTTCAGGGTCGATAGCGCGAGTGTAATGGTGTTGCACACGCCCATAGGCCACGGTAACCTCTCCCCATCAGGTGGGACGTGTGCTTGTCTGCCACTTAAGTGGTATAAAAAAGTAAATAAATAATGCCGACTTACTAGAGACATTTTACAATCACACATTAAGAAGTGAATCATTTGATGCAGTGTAAATGGCAATACAGGGCCATATTAACGCTTGCAAGGTCATACTAACTTCACTTGCAAGCCGGTTGCACCTATTAAGTGATAGACGAGGTTTTGGGACAGATTTTCCGGGGTAATATAGTCAGAAGGTAGTCGCTTCAATAAAAACCGTAAAAGTTAAATCAAAAGGAGAAGAAGGCATAGGGATATATGGTCAGAAGGTAGTAGCGTCTATAAAAAAAGTAATAGTTAATCAAATAAAGGAGAAGGCATAAGGCTCCGAGTTGAAAAGCTCAGACGCAATCAGGAATAAGGCCAAATTGAAGCATCATCTTCAATTTGTCATCATGATGAAAGAAAGATAAAATAGAAAAGATTAATTAAAAACCTGTAATAAAATAATACCGTGATGACAGTGAAACATCTCCTTAAAAATCACTTTTCTGCCCCATTTGCGTCCCATTTTTAGGGACCTAAAGAGAGATAGGGCTTATGGAAGTACCCGCTTTAGGATTTAAGCCTTAATACATTTGAATGTTTAAGTAAAGAGAAATGGGAAATTTTGTTTTAACGTATATTACGTGTAGTATTGAAAGGATTTGTTTTATATAGTTAAATTTGTATATATAATCGAAAGGATATAAAAGAGTATGGGTCGGACACGCAGATCCTCTGTAGGGGGTTCGATTACCGCTCAGTGCAAAGTTTTGTATGCATGAATATGTATATTTGCAGTGGTCTGGGTGATTCTATATGTAAGTTTATCCGCATTCTAGATTCCATAACAAAAGCTAGTTAAGCTATGCTTACCATGGGTCGATAAAGCGTGTGGAATGTTGTGGAATATTTATTTATTTATTTAATGACAAATCAAAGGCGTGTGTATATCAATTGATCGTCGATATTACATTAAAAAATCAGGTCGAGGCACCCTGCGTGAATGTATGATGGAGGTCCTGTCCTACACGAAGATATTTCCGTATAATTGAGCAGTCCGACTGGGAAAGTACCTCCGCCCTACAGAATACCGCAACCATAATAACCTCGTGTTATGTTCCCGGCGGTGAGTATGGTAGCCAGAGCTCACTGGAGAGATTTCGTGCTGTCAGTGGAAAAACCAAAGGCTTATCCTGCTTTGTCTTCTACACTGACTGCACAGAAACTCTGTGTTTACATGGTCGGCAGCGCAAGTGTGACTCCTCTGGTGTTGCACACGTCTATATGCCTCTCTGCTTACCCCATTAAGACAGAACCATATTTGTTTGAATCTTTAATCCAGCTGAACTAAATTAACCCTTAATCGCCTTTAAAACACCTTCAAGAAGAGATTGATTTTGATATTCTCTACAACGCGAGTCTGTTCACTGCATTTTTTTTTATTTATTCTTGAAACAAGAAGACTATCGGAATCATTTCCATGTTCAGCTAGAGAGCCATGAATTAGTACGTAATTAAGCTCATCACGCGCTGCAAATAAATCCGTCACAGCTCAACCGATATATCACGACAGTGTGCCACCGGAATAAAATCGCTAGTGACTGGTTTGGACCACATCCATCGAGATGAAATACTCGCTTGGTTTTGAAATCAAATTCCGAGCTGCACGAAGCTCCACCTCACAAAGTCAAAGTTCTTTATTTGTAGAATATGGTACCATTCTATTTTCGTTCCTGTAACCCATGTGAACGAATTCCAGCGATATAAAGTGTCCTACGTGCTATTAAAGTTTATAATCTATCCGTGTAGCAAATTTAGCGGTAGCCTAGTGGTATGGGTAATGGACTGCTTAGATGAGGTCTCGGGTTCGATCCCAGGTTTTACCATGCAACACACCAATGACTTTTCGATGCTTTTCGAATTTATGTGTGTAGGTATTTATCGCAGGTTTATAAGTGCCCGGTTAATGGCAATAGGCTCGCCACCTATTACATTGGGACTAGCACCTCTGCCTACCCCTTCGGGGATATAGGCGTGAGTTTATGTTATGTTATGTGTAGCAAATTTCAGCCAGATCTGTCCAGCTATTTGCTGAAAATAAACATCGAAACACCTGTACAAAGATTTATAAATGTGAGTATGCAAGAATATTAAAAATGGAATTTAAAAAAAATTCTAAATGATTTTTGGCGGACACATCTGTTCTCAACCGACTATAGTCTTAAAAAAAATAAGTTCAAAACTAAAACCTGACTACTGAAATAGTATTAAACAAGAACATATCAAGGATAGCCGTGTTCGTATGCCAGTTTTCCCTAGAATGTATTGTTTTGTTAGACTAAGTGGCATACGACCACGGCTCTCCTTTTTTTTTTTACGTGCGCTGAATCCCCACGTATACCACCCCACCGGAACCGGTGGGAGAGGTTATGTCGGACTCGAACCGACTAAAACGCACGCCGCCTGTGGGTCGTTTTGGTTGCCGAAGGTGAGGTTGACAGGCATATCCCTCGCACCCCAGCCGACCCAGGGCCATCTCTCACGATCTGGCCCTCTCCTCGGGTGTGTGGGGACTACAGAGTCCCCAACTCGTTCCCGAAAAACGGGGAGGCGTGCCAGGCGCGCCACCGCCGCGGCCTGCTTCTGCCAGGGTGACAGGCGGCTCCACCAAACACGACATATTTATTTCAAATTTATTTTTTAACACAGTACTTTATGACCGCTAGAGGGCACCACATTATATTCAGTGACACGTTGTGTAGCCTATAACAAGCGGACGACTAAGATGCTTGTATCAATACCTCATTTGTTCAGTTCTAATAAGTGGTTGAGGAGCTATGAGGGAACATAATGATGAACTATCAATAATCATAACCCTTCTTTTGCTTCATTTATTTTATCATAATATCGGCCTATGTCCAGTTGGACTGCAACAGGCTATTTGATTCATTGTCAGAATAGTAGACCAGTCACCAAATACTTCAAACTTTTATTTCTCCCAAATATTTTTCTGCTACGTTCAAATTTAGCAATAAAACATCGAACAAGTGCTGCAACATAGTATCGTTAACGATGGAATAAAATGTGCAACACAATTGTCCTACAGCACGTTCAATGCTTCTATAAATTCTAAATGGTTGTCTACCGCCGGCCGCCTAAAAGATTGGCAGCTCTGCCAATCTGGATCCTTTCTGTCAGAAAAATGCAGGCCGCAAAAATGTAAAAGTGTGGAAAATCGAACGAAAGTCGGGGACTATTGTCTGGATGGCTGGTGTCACACCTCGTACGAATTCCTCCTTTTTGGTTGTGGCGTGTATGTCACCTGATTCGTATTGGAACAGCTTTGATCTCGTGGTATTCAATATATTTCGTACATTTTGTTAAATATTTCGGAAGTGGAATGGATATTTCACATTTAATTTGTCAGTTATCGTTTCTTGATTATTAATTAATGGGCGATACCCTCGCGTAGGCTTTTCTACCAGTGATGTGGGATCGCAAAAGACAAAATGAAGAGAACTAACATGTGAGCGGACCCCACGTTTCAAAGTATGGACATTGGAAGCAACTGGTACTAACGCCATTGTGATAAATTAATTAATTAGCCTATTACACTGCTGGACACCGTCATCCGTGTGGTGACGGAGAAAGAATACAAGTATCAACACCCCATCTCATCCGAAGGGTGTCGTAAGAGGCGACTAATGGAAACATATGCAAACCATATCACTGCGAGAGAAGGAAAACTCGAAATAAAACCCTGTACCAACCCGTCTGGCCAGCGTGGAAACAGTAGGCCAAAGCCTCCCAACATTGGGAGAGGCCTAGTCCAGCAGTGGACTGCGATGGGCTAGTTGATGACTGCTGGACACACACATACGCTTGAATCTTATCAGAAGTGAGATTGCAAACCTGGAAATCATCAGTGATCATACTGATCATATTGATAATTTTATAAACTTCTTAATCTTTAGTGCAGGTATGTACGGCAATACTGTATTGTGTCTTTACCTTTGGTTTGAATAGTATCAAGATTTTCAATCCAAGTTTATGCTTTGTTCAAAAATCTTGTTTGTTTGTAGTTTCATACGTGTTTATTCACATGTAAAATAACAAAGAAAGAAGATTTCTTCGTAGAATATAAATTTGTCTACTCTCCTAGTCCTGGTGCTTTTATCCGTAATAAAATATGCCAATATTTTTATTTCTCTATGGCGTATGTTGATATTATCATTTTTTTACTCTACACGAGTCTGGTATAATTTCGCTTCTTCTAATTTTATATTAGTTTTAAAGTTCTCATATAGGTATGTGTTTGGCTGACCTTGCATTACCACACTCACCTGGCATTTCTAAGAAATTTTCTCGGCCTGATTGATAGAAAATTAAACTAAACAAATTACAACTTGAACGAAAATTAGATTCAAAATGTTAGAAAATATTTTGAGTTGTGATGAAAACAAAACAAAGTTTGTTATATATGATCATGTGAAAGGTCGGGTCCGGGGTTAAAGCGTATCTATCAAGGATATTTTTGGGCTCCCGGATATAACGGACCCTCTGTAGAGACACTGGGTGGATTACGTACTTCAGCGTAAGCACTTTGCCTTACACTCAGTGAGGTTGCCAAGAGAACAAATAGTAAGGATTTGATTTCAGTTGCTAACTTCGAATTGACAGAAATTTGAATCTATGTAAAGTTTAAGATGTATTTACTTTTATTTTGTCGAAATATACCACTTTAAAAGGTATTCTATCACAATTTATTTGTTGATTGTGATTGTTTTTTTTTATACTGTGACTACTTTTTATTGCAAAACCATTGAACCCGCGGTGACTCTGGATTCGTTAAGAAATGGTTCTATTTTAATGAATGTTAGTGTAAATTTCCGACAGTTTGTTAAGAACTAATGTAAAACAGTGACAAACATTTCACGGGTTGTATGGGTAGTTTCACATTTTGTTGAACAATTGTTATTTTTTTTTTGTTGAACAATTGTTATTTTTTTTTAACATCGATAGCAATTGGTGGAATTTGTTGTTACACAATGTTAAGAACACTCTAGTACTTTTCCACAGTATTTTTAATTTGTTATTGGACCTGACCGGTTTTGCCTTACGGCATCCTCATACTGTGGAAAAAACAAGTGTGTTCATTTATTAATTTTGATTATATTGCTATTAGGAACTATACTATATTATTTATATTTTTACATACATACAATCAAACCCTGTTACACACAAACAGAAAAAACCGTTATTATAATAGGTACGTACCAGACTAGCATTTTTGTGTTGTGAGCAACAAGCATTATCCACTAAAAAGTATTATGATTGTCTGGCATGTAAGACAACGCTAATAAACTGATTATTTAATCCTTATTATTGTTATTATCAATAGTGATCTTAACATGATTCTGATTTACATGAAAATCCCACCAAAACTTATCATCCAAGCAGGAATGCTCGACCCCTGAGAGTTCAAAACCGTTTCCTCTATATCATTTGTTCGCGGAACAACGGAACTACACTTAATTTATGGAGGCTATGAATCTACATAATTGATATCCTCAAACCAATCTAGAACCAATATTTACTTGAGCAGATTTGATTTGCTAACTAATAGTTAGTTATCAAAGCCTGCTTTGTATTTGAGGAAAAAATTTCGACACTGATTGGATTGGGCCTCTAAAAAGTCGATTAGGAAAGAATAACATTTCTTGCGTAATCGAGTTTCTAGAGGTTCAATCCAATCGCTTTAGAATTTTGATTTGCTATTTTGTGCGCCTAGACTGTCAGTCGTCATTCATTATCGTCACTCTTTTATTTCTTTAAACGTCAAGTTCTTTTCTTGTAATATTTCAAGTGATATTTGTTTCAATTTCATTGATTTCAAAATAAGTCCTGTATTGTACGTATTATGTCTGTATGATTACGTATTGTGAATTACCTTGTACTAAATATTTTATTCCTCATTTTCTACATATTGTGATTTTTACAAACATTATAAATCCACTATGCGGAGGAATTCCACGACGCAATTTAATTATTTTTAATTACAAGTTATATAGTAGTTATTTTACATACATAGATGCAAGCACAAGCAATGCAAGATTATGTACTATGTATGTATTATGTACTATGTATTATGACAAGCATGATTATGTGTGATTATGATGATGTAAATGACATATATTGTAAATGAAATTATTAAAATTATATTGCTACTCTGTCGCATTGGGTCTGCCTGTAATGACATTGTATGTATGAAATTAATAAATAAATAAATAAATAAATAATCAAGCCTTTATCCCCAAAGGGATAGGCAGAGGTGAATTAACACCCACATTTCACCTATCATTGTATTCGGTCCCACGTAATAGGGGGTGAGCCTATTGCCTATTTCTTTTAGTTTTATTTTAATAGTATATAAGTGTTCATGTTATATCAATTAAACTATTTTAAAGGCTAGTAATATCATTCAGATTAAAATATTTAATGTCAGATTACAACTGTAATTTAAATGACAAGCGACATTTTTCCTCCAATGTCGGGGCTCCAAAAAATTAAGGGTCAATTTAATTAAACCGTCGAAACGAAGCACTTCAGATGGGGCTAAATAAATCATGCCGGGCGTTATCGGGGTCCGGTTAAGGTGTCATTAATGGTACTTCTTGCTGCTACGGATTTTAACGGGTTTATACAATCTTAATAAGCCTGTGTAAAAAAATCTTTCGATTGATGTGATTTTTTTTATAGGAACAAAAAATTAAAAGCTTAGACATAATATTACAAGCTAGAGTAGGTAATGGAGGGGCTTGGGCCCCATATACCCTGAAATGAACTCAATAATTTTAGCATGGTATAAAACTTGGCATAAGACCACCGCACCTTAACATGAGGTTCGTTTCTATACCCACTGTTTTGTTCAGCTAGTGCGGTTTTTTATGGGAGCACCTGCAATTTTGTTCTAGCGACCTCAAAGCAAGCTCTAGAGCCTCGTTTTCAATCACCAACTGTACCGAATCGCAAATGAAGATGGTTTGGCCCCAAGAGTCTTTGATTGCTGAATATTTATTAATATTCTATATCTAATTAATAACTTTGTGATACTAAGTGAATACCACCCTCGAGATGTCGATTCCAGCGATGCTTCAAGAACAATAGACGTCATTTTGAACAATTGATTGGTTAAGATTTAATTTAATCTAATCCCTTGTTGGTTCTCTGACATAAGGGCAGTCGAGAGGTCCTCGGTTCGAGTTTCAGTTGGGGTTTTTAGATTAGAAAATGCCAAAGGGAAGTAGAAAGTGTAGAATCAATACTAATTTTATAAATGTGAAGATTTTTGATTGTTTTTCTCAGGAACTACTGTTTAGAATTGAAATATTATTTTCTGTTAAACAGTATTTTTATTAAGGATATTTACTGGCTAAAATATCATACTACTACCTAAGAGAGCGGAGAAGTAATCACAAATGTTAACAAATCCAGCAGATTGCTATATATTATTTGAAAACTAACAAATTGCGGGTATATAAATAGCTTCGCAGTATTGAAGTGTACACCGGTAAACAGGCTAAGCTCAGAATACTTGTGTTTGCCGCCGGGGGTGAAAAATTTAAGTGATTGAAAAAGGGCTAAGAATACCAGTGGGATTTTTTTACTTTTATAATGAAAGGAAATCTTGTTTCGTTTTTACAGAGAATTTAATTATTGTTATATTTAAAAAAAAGCCGTGTGGTTCCCGGCAGAGCAGAATTTGGACCACCCCATCTTTTCCCATGCGGTGTCGTACAAGGCGACTAAGGGATAGGGCTGTTTAACATCAGAAAGATATATACAGCCTAGACTCAGCCTCAGATGTATGGCCCAAGTCAACAATAGTGCCCGGAATACGGCAATAAGCTCACCCCCTATTACGTGGGACCGACTACAATTATTGGTAAAATGTGGGTGTTAATTCACCTCTGCCTAACCCTCCGGGGATAAAGGCGTGATTTATATGTATATGACAGCCTCTGTGGCGTGGCGGTAGTGAACACGACTGCTACGCAGGAGGCGCGGGTTCGATCCCCGCTCAGTGCAAATATTTGTATGCATGAATATGGGTATTTGCACTGGTCTGGGTGTTTCTATGTATAATATGTATGTATTTACAAAAAAAAAAAAAAAAAAAAAAAAAAAAAAAAAAAAAAAAAGTATTTAAGTATGTTTATCCGTATTCTAGATTCCATAACACAAGCTAGTTAAACTATGCTTACCATGGGTCTAGATAGCGTTGTGTAGAATGTTGTAGAATATTTAGAATATTTAGAATATTTAGAATATGTATATGATAAATTCAGAGTTAAAGAGGTTTAGGATAATTTAATGAAGTCACATGACAGTGTATTACATAAATTAATGTTTTATTCCATGAATTCTATATAAGCCAGGAGTAGGAGTGAGTAGACTGCGGGCTACGAGTTGATAGATTTTTAGCTCAGAAATCGTCCGTTGATGACTTTTAAAGAATAGACACAGTACAATATAAATACTTTCAAGTGAGAATTAAACTTGATGAATGACCTCCGCCTCCCATGAATGAAGGCCTAGAGGTGACGGGTGAAGCCGCTTGTCTCCCTGGCAGAAGCAGGTTGCGAGTTGGACTCTGTGGTCCCCATACCCAAGGAGGGAACAAGATCGAGGCCCTGGGTCCGGCCATATGCCTGTTAACCCCAACTTCGGCAACGAAACACGACCCACAGCTGTCACGTGTTTTAGTCGGTTCGAATCCAACATAACCTCTCCCACCAGCTCCGGTAACGGGGGTTATCCGTGGAAAATTTAAAAAAAAAGTGAGAAACTAACATTTTTTTTTTTACGTGCGCAAAATCCCCACGGATACCTCCCCACCGGAGCCGGTGGGAGAGGTTATGTCGGACTCGAACCGACTAAAACGCACGCCGCCTGTGGGTCGCTTTGGTTGCCGAAGGTGAGGTTGACAGGCATATCCCTCGAGTGAGAAACTAACTAGCAGCAAGCAGAAAGCACAGCGCGTCACCTGGTTTTCGTCGTGAATAAAAATAATAGGCCGAACCTTCTATAGGCATTAATTTTCGAAATGTAATTCCCGTAAAATAAACCGACGCCAGTCAAGAAAGTGATTAAACGGGGGACATAAATCAGATGGGTGAGGAGACGTATAGTCCACCAGCCGCTGAGATTTATTGACCGCTTCGTATTGTTACCAAATTTAGTTATGTGGGTCACAGTTTTGTAAAGAAATTTTTTAATAAAGCGTGAGACCTGGTACCTCTCTGACGTGGCTGTAACGCATTCGAGTGCTAAGTAAAAGATGTGGGTTCAATCCCCACTTAGTGCAAATATTTGTGTAACATGTCTATTTGGATCTTCTTCATCCTACGTAAATCCCAGTTGCATCCGAAGCTGTCGCCTTAGAATCTGTGGTCTGTATTTTCCAGTCTAAGTACGGATTTGTGTGAACTTCGATCCACAATCCAATGGAGATATCGACAAATTACAGTTAGACCAGTTGTTAAACCAGTTGCAAGACCAGTTGTTAGACCAGTTGTTAAACCAGTTGTTAGACCAGTTGTTAGATCAGTAGTTAGACCAGTTGTTAGACCACTTTTTAGACCAGTTGTTAGACCAGTTGTTAGACCAGTTGTTAGACCAATTATTAGACCAGTTGTTAGACTTTTTTGGGCTCCAACTACCCGTAACGACTGCCGTAGATGTTTGTATGGCAACCAGGACCGACGGCTTAACGTGTTTACCGACCAGTCCAATGCAAAAATAAATATTCATGAATACAAATATTTGTATTTGTATAAATATTTGTGCCTATTGTCGGGGGTATACTATACACATTTTATAACTTCGTATATTAATTTTACACTTGTGCACTAGACTTAGCCTCTCGTATTGCAATTCCTCTGTGCACTCCCGGGTTTGCTGGAAGAGAACTCAACTTTGAGTTAAGCTCGCCTTTGTACATTACATCTCATCTTGTTATATTAATGTAATATATGTGTGTACAATAAAGTATAAATAAATATTTGCACTGAGCGCGACTCCAACCCCGCGCTCCTTGCGTAGGTGTCGAATGTTTTAACGCTACGCCACAGTACGTCGTCGATCGTTGTTGGTTGCCGGAGGTAAGGTCGACAGGCATATCCCTCGTACCCCAGTTGACGCAGGGCCATCTCTCTCGATCTGGCCCTCCGCAGATTGATCTAGCCTTGCTCGGGAAAGGTTTGTATAGGCGGTTCTAACTACTACAATATTTGACAAAAAATTTCATGTGGGTAGTTTTAAAATTTGGATACTAGCTTAGTTTTTTATTCCTAATTTTTGGGGAAGTAATATTTTATTTGAACTAAATTCTTTTTGTTAATAAATAAGTGTAAAATGAAATACAGTGGAACAGTATAAAGTGTATTTAAACTATCATGGTCACTCACATCAGTATCACAATAAACAGGATATTTCTCTTCTTTTTATGTCCTAGGAAAAATCTTTTTCTCTGTTCCCCGCCGCTACTCCAGTTCCTCCGTGATCATGGTGCTTGAAACAGCGCCGAAATATCGGAAACTCAAAACAATGAAACATGGTAAATATCCCGTTTATTGTGATAGTGAGTATAAAGTGTCTTATTCAATATGTGTAGCAAGTTCCACAAAGCGGATCATTTATCAACAGTATTTACAGTCCCCTGTTATAGTACATATCTTAACTTTTAACAGAGAATACCTAATCTAACTTAACCCCGATATGAAGTAGTGTGGGCCGTACAAGGCAACTAAGGGATAGGGCTGTTTAACATCAGACAGATATATACAGTCCAGACTCAGCCTCAGATGCATAGCTTGAGTCAATAATAGTGCCCGGAGGACGGCATAGAGTCACCTCCTATTACGTGAGTGGAATCGAATTCAATGATTGGTGAAATGTGGGTGTTAATCCACCTCTGCCTAACCCTTCGGGGATAAAGGCATGATTATATATATCTATGTATGTAGGTAACTACCGCCATTTTTACATTTACTTTTTAGTTTTCCATTCAACAAGTTTCCCACATAGTACAGTGTTAAAACGTGTTTATAATGAAATAACTCTAAAGAAATTGTAATGTGTTCGTAATTCGACACACTCGCATCGAATTACGAACACATCCTGTACACAATGAAGTGAACATCCCGTATATAATGAAGTTACAAAGTGAACAAAGAGAAATTCAAACTCTTCAGCTGGAGCTTAAGATTGCTCAGCGCTCTTAGTTAGTTGGTAAACACGCTAACTTTTAATCCAGTAGTTTTAAACAATGTATTATGCTTCTTAGTAAATAAACTCCTATTATATCTCAATAGGATATCATTTTTCGTGACATTTATCTTGGACCTAAAATGTACTCTAATTTTATAACATAATTTCTATATGCTTCTCTGGTACTCAAAGGTTTGCTGGGAGAGAACTCATTTTGAGTTAAGCTCGCCTTTGTACATTTACTTAGGAATGTTTTTATAAATGATCTCTGTACTGTATGTGTGCAATAAAGAATTAAATTACTCTTTATTTTTGAACGCATGCCGCTCGCTCGTCAAAAGCACGAGTTCCTGCAGCTTGATGCGCGCGGGCAGCACAAACGACTTTGGTGGTCGGCGCTGTCTACCTAAGTACTCTTTTGGAACACACGAAATGAGCAGCATACGTATTTTGAGTGTTTTTTGTTGAAAGCACAGGTTGCCACTATGCTATGCCATATTCACCATCCCATTCATTGTAGCGCCGCAATTCCTGGGCACACCGCTTACCATTTCCTCGAGTATTGGGATCCTTGGCGTCAATATATCCAGGGATGTCCAGTACGCTGTCATTTAGAGGACAAGGTTAAGTTATTGAGAACTTGGCGAAGCAGTACCTTAATGCAGGGTAGTGACTCCTTTTTTACAAAGCACAGGTCCGGCCCCATATGAAGTACTGCTGTCACCTTTTTGCTGGAACGCTTGACTCCTTCGACTCAGTGCAAAGACAGCAGACGAGTCGACAATCCTATACTCGCAGGTGATGCGGAACCTCTCCGCTTTAGGAGGGACTTTGCTTCGCATTGTGTGTTCTATGGCCTATGCAACGGTTTGAGCTCAGATGAATTGTTTGACATGATGCCCACAGCAATATTCTATCATCGCACCGCTCGCCGTAAGCAGGGAATTCATCCCCAAACATTGCAACCTGAGGCGGTACGCACTGTGCAGTATGAAAGAAACTTTATCCCACGCATACTCAAACTGACAACTTCTTGCTGCGGATTTTCTATGCGCCTACAATATGGGGTTCTTCAAAATTGGCATTAGATGGTTTCTTCAGGGTCGACAGCGCGAGCGTGACGCCCTTGGTGTTGCACACGTCCGTAAGCCACTGTAACCACTTCCCATCCGGTGGGCCGTGCGCTTGTCTGCGACCTAAATGGTATAAAAATATATATTATCATCCATGCCCAACTCTATGCGAAGTTCAAGTTAAAGTCGGAAAGTGGACCCTAGACTTGGAGACCTCAGATACGACCGGAGCTAAAGCGAAGACGATGATGATGATAATGTAATTATAAAGCATATAGTACGGTAACTATTCAAATCAATGAATAAAAAAAATAAATATAGGTCGGGTAGTGGTCAGAGCGTTCCTTCGATAAGGGAAAGATCGCGGGTTCAAATCCGACCTGTACCATTTCATTTTTTTCGAACTTAATCAATATGAATAATTAGCATACACAATGTTTTAAAACTTAATTCAATACTTTAAGCGAAGTCATCAAAAATCAATGTTTATAACTATAACCGGATTACTGAAAAAATTACGCTCTAAAAAATATTAAACAAGAAAATGCCAAGTATAGCCGTGGTCGTATGCCACTTTGTCTAACAAAACATTTTAGGGAAAAGTGGCATACGACCACTGCTATCCTTGATATTTTCTTGTTTAATATTTTTTAGAGTGTGATTTTTCTATAATCGGGTTTTAGTTCTAAACTTATTATTTCATTTATATTATTTTGGGGCTATCAATAGGTATAATTTATACATATTTGAAATGTACTAAAGAAGTCCTTTCAGTTGAAATCAAACACGACATATTTATCTTAATTTTATTTGTTAAAACAGTACTTTATGACCGCTAGAGGACGCCACAATTGATTCAGTAACACATTATATGAACCGACATATAATATAATGTCATATAATGAAGTTTCTTTCATACCGCGGCTCACTGTGCGGTATGAAAGAAACTTCATTCCACGCACACTCAAGCTGTGGAATGACCTCCCTGCTGCGGTTTTCCCAAGCGCCTACAATATGGGGTTCTTCAAGAGGGGCATCAGAAGGTTTCTTCATGGTCGGCAGCGCGAGTGTGACTCCCCTGGTGTTGCATACGTCCATAGGCCACGGTAACCGCTTCCCATCAGGTGGGCCGTGTGCTTGTCTGCCAACTTAGTGGTATAAAAAAAATTAAAAAAAATATATAGCTTATAACCAGCAGACGATTAAGACGCTTCTAACGATTTGAACTCATTTGTCTAGTTCTAATAAGTAGTTGGGGAGCTATGAGGGAATATATGAACCTACTACATACATACTTACATAGCCTGTCAAAATCATAACCCTCCTTTTAGTTGGGTAAAAAAAGATTAAAATATCATTCATTGGTTCCGATAATTCGTTATTGCCTATTTTGTATAATTTGCACCATAACTGTGCTACGACTTAAACATGCTTTAAGCACGTCTATCGCCTCTAGCCTTTTCTTTATAATTTACGGTATAAGTGTGCTCTTAAGTATACTTAACCTCAGCTCTCTTCTTCCTACAGTCCCAGGTCCCGCGGGCCGTGAAAAAGCACATGACGAGGCCGTCAAGCTAAGTGTCACCATTGTAGACGACCTCCGTTGCGTAGCGGTAGAGCTTTCGATAGCTATGCAGGGGGCGCGGGTTCGATTCCCGCTCAGTGCAAATATTTGTAGGCATGAATACGTATATTTGCATTGGTCTGGATGTTTCTATGTATAATATGTATGTATTTACAAAAAAAAAGTATCTAAGTATGTTTATCCGCATACTAGATTCCATAACACAAGCTAGTTAAGCTATGCTTACCATGGGTCTAGATAGCGTTGTGTAGAATGTTGTGGAATATTAAGTAAATAAGTTAGGTAAGTATATAGTGACCCTCTTTTCTGAGACTTTGCCTTCAGCTTACCACCAGGCGGGACCTTTGCCTTTGCACACAGTTGAACACTTTTTTTTTGGGAGAGGTTATGTCGGACTCGAACCGACTAAAACACACGCCGCCTGTAGGTCGTTTTGATTGCCGAAGGTGAGGTTGACAGGCATATCCCAGGGCCGTCTCTCACGATCTGGCCCTCTCCTCGGGTGTGTGGGGACTACAGAGTCCCCAACTCGTTCCCGGAAAACGGGGCCACTGCCGCGGCCCGCTTCTGCCAGGGTGACAGGCGGCTCCACCTGTCATCCCCAGGCCGGCGCTCATGGGGGGCGGAGGTCGTTCATCGACCTCCGACGCCCAATAGTTGAAAACTTACGATTTAATGCCAAATCTAAAATCGGGTACAAACTATTAGAGTCACCGTGCATTCTAGTTGTTAAGTAGCAAGTCTAAATTCCCAAGACAAAAGGATGGTATTCAGTTCTAGATTAGTTTGCTGTAATAGTTTTCTATTAACCTTCACCCGGTCACGTACGTCAGGCAATATTGTGTTATCTATCAGCTGACTTTTACAAAACCATTTTTCCAGTCTACAGAAACTTATTGTGCATCAAGTGAAAATCAACTTTGAATTCAGTGTTTATACAACTTAGATGGCAGACAAGCACATGGCTCGGCTAATGGAAATTTATTACCGTGATCTACGGGCAACACCAGGGGAGTCACACTCATGTATGATTTGAGATTGACATGGTCATTCACATTCATCATCATCATGTCAGCCACATATAGTACACTGCTGAACATAGGCCTCTCCCACAGACTTCCAGAATGACCGATCTAAAGCAGCCCGCATCCAGTGGTTCCCGGCGACCTTCATGAGGTCGTCCTTCCACCTGGTCATTCACATTAACAATGTAAAATACAAGGACTTAAACTGGGAACATGGGTTTCAATTGTAGAGTGTCTGGCATCCAGTGATCCGTATGTTTACAAGACCTGAGCAAACCTGTGCGAGTCGATTCTGTGAGTATTGAGTGTCGTGAACGTGTTTGAATACAGTGCGAGAACACGGTCAGTAGTAGGGGTGATGCGCGTAAACGAGTTCAGAAGAGGGTAGACCGATATGGTCTGATAACAACTAGCTCGGTAGTCGTCAGTACACCGTGATCATGGCGCTTGTAATAGCGCCGTATAGTAATAATAAAGATGGTAAATATCCCGCCGAGTTTTACACTATTAAGGTCACACTCGTGCTGACAACCTAGTAAGAACAGAGAGTTTCTGTGCCGACAGTGCAAAAGAGAAAGCAGGACAAGCATATGGTCTTCCCACTGTAAGCACAAAAAATCTCCAGTGACTTCTGGCTACCCTACTCACAGCCTGAAAACTACACGAAGTTATTAAGATTCAATAACCTACATGGAAAAAGAACATTGAACTATATAGTCCCTAACTTGTTAAACAAATTACCTAAACATTTAAAAAGTAAAATAAATTGTAAAAACCTAAAAGCTACATTAAAAAACTACCTTATTAATGCACTAAAAATAATTAAGTAGCTAGAAAATAAAACTAAAAATCAAAGAAAAGAAAAACTCGAAAAGTAATGAAACATCCTGTAAGCAGCTCGGTAAGTCTCAGCGGCAAACTTATTCATACAATATTGTGAGCCATTGTGGGCATCGCGCCGCTGTAAATTTACCAATCTACCCGCACATTATATTACTATACATTTAAAAAATAGTGTAAATATTGTGTATAGTAACATATTTTTGTTGTGCAGATTTAATTCTGATATTGTTTTACCTAGATTTAGTACTTGCGTATCTGATGTATAGAATTAGTATTATATAGACTCGACGACGAACGTAGTGTACGGACAAACCTTTCTCATTTTTGTTACACTACTAAGGCATTAGACCCAATGTATATTTTTCTGGTTAAATAAATAAAAAAATAAAAAAAATATTCAAATAATTTATTGCAGACATAGTATGCCTATAGTGTTCTAATTCTATTATCTGGCTCTTCAAGACTTGGTAATTCTAGCAGGTCCTTGACCATCGCAATTTTTCATTTCCCATTTGACTTCGAAGAGTTTTCAGATCTATCTTAGGTCAGAGTCCAAAGTCCAATACCGATGCAATTTATTTGGCACTACTTAGCAGTTATTCCAAACCCAATGCTTAAAGAATTTTTACAATCTATTCATAAACGACGAAAATATCGAAGAACATAGATAAGAAGTCCGCTTAAAATATACATGTCAAAACATACATAAATGTTTATAAAATTAAAACTACTGGTCCAAACCATATCAAATTATTTTTTTATGTTGTAAATATTGTTTTATGTTGACTAAATGGCAACTATTCTGCATCGAACTAAAAAAGAATCACGTAAATTGGTTCACAATACGAAGAGTAATCGGTGTACATACATAAAAAATAATAACTGATAATAAAAAAAAACGTACCGATTGAATTCAGAACCTCCTCCTTCTTAGAAGTCGGTTAAAAATCGTCAGACGGATCTAGAAGATAATTTAATAGACAGAATGTAGTTCAGCTTGCACATAAGCTAATTATGTTCGGTTAATTAGGTTCTTGTGGTTTGTGGTCACGGAATTAGGATTGCGGTCAGCAGTAACAGCCAGACATTATACAGGGATATATATACATACATATAATGTAAGTACTGAAATGAAATAGTATAATTGTAATGAAGTAATAAAACTGTAATCGTAATTTAACAATAATTTGTAATTAATTTATTGCACAAGCCCACCGTTACGTGGAAACAGTTAAAACAGATATTCGTATAATATGCCTTTGCCTACCCCTTCGGAAAAAGAGGTGCGATTATATGCAATATGCATGTATGTATGCTCAAGGACATACGTAATAAAAAAAACTATTCAAGTGATCAAATCTATTGGAAAAGCATGTTCAAAATAACATTTTCTCGTATTTTAGAAGCATGTAACAACAAAACCTTAGCGCGCACAGGGTTAGTGTAGTACATTTTTTTTTATAAAAATGGTGTGTTCTAACTGAATATTAAATTTTTTTTCTGGCCGGCACTTTCAGATTTTAGTCCAAAATGAATGATCTCCTTTTTCACATAATATTGTATGCCACTATGGCTGAACACAGCTGTTCAAATTATATGTTAGACCATCTCTGTACCTATATTTCACAATAAAGTTTGTTGGATTGAATTGAATTGAACATTATCACATCTTTATCTCCGGACGATTACGCAGAGGTAAATTAATACTCACATTTCACCAATCATTGAATTCGGTCCCATGTTATAAAGGATGTGCCTATCGTCGCACTATTGGCTTGAGCATGGTGCGGGCCCCTCCTGAGCATAATATTGTAGTAAGCACACGACCTTTTTTACCATATTTTAATTTTTTTTACTATTTTAAGTTTTAACTTAGGTTATAATTTTATTATAAAGTTCGTTTTTATATAGGTACCATTAATTATCTTGACACGAGTCATAAATGTACATTCGTTCATATTTAGTGTTAATAAATCACTATTTATAAGCTAACGTTTCGACGCAGTGGAGTTTCATGCGCCGTTTCCTCTCCACTTGTGCCTAGTAAACGGTGGTAAGTTTTACGCAGAATTTGACTTCCAAAAGATATGATTACGTTGCACTATTTTATTAAATAGAGTTGTTGCCATGCAAATTTAATTTTATTGTTGCCATGCATCTGAGGCTAAGACTGAGCTGTATATATATCTGTCTGATGTTAAACAGCTCTATACCTTAGTCGCCTTGTACGACACCGCATGTGAGATGTGGTGGTCTAAATTCTACTCTGCTGAAAACCAAGCAACTAATAAAAATAATGTCATAACAAATCATATATCGCGATGATTTTATGTGATTTTTTTAATACCACTTAAGCGGCACACGGCATATTCTAACTGGCCTATCCACTTACCTATGCCTTACATATTTGGTGTGTCATTCGTATAAACCAGTACCTATTGAACAGTAGATGACGCGACCCTTCTTTTTTCACAATTAGCTGTGAGGCATCATTTCCTTGTTGTTTCAGCCAAAAATCAAGATTCGTACATAAATAACGCGACAGCAAAATTCCCCCTATTTTCCCCTGTTTTTCCTCCGATAATCATCCTGTTTTTCCTCCTATTTTTCTCCTATCAATAAAGTACGGGACGAAAATTTTTTTTTTTTAAAGAACACGTGTGCTAAGTTTTGTAAAAGTCGGTTAAGAAATGTGCCTTATATACTAGATGTACGAGCTGATACGTGTACCGAGGTGATAAATAAAAAGATGAAATTAAGATCAACTGTATATTGAATCAACTTAATCCAAAATGATATGCTATCCAAAATGAGTACACCCGAACTCATTGATTGTCGTAATGATACTAAATGAATGTAATGATCAAGTAGGGCGTAAACTGCTGACTACGCGCAATGCCACTGTACGATACTTGCATTTATTCTTGCCTCGTACACTGAACTGACTGACGTACAAACAAACAAACAAATAAACAAAATCGGTCACCTTACGCGAGACTCACTTGCGTTAAAAAATATCATCATCTCATCATCAAATCTCTTTTTGTATAATGTTTCGATCAATTTATTAACAAAAAAATATATTTTCCACGATAGCACCCCATTTATTTGATGTTTTCGTTAACAATGTCTTAAATAGATCCTCGCCGGCCTGTCAGATGCTGGTAATATATAGGTATCAATACATTACCTCCGATTGCTTTGGAGGTTTTGCTACGTATTGCTTCAGAAGTGATTCATCAAACCTCCTAGTATACTGACGTATTCTGTGTCAAAATTTTACGAGATTATTCTTATATCGGTGTATAGATAAGAGAGTTAGGTTAGAGATATTTAGACGTTGTTGTGTTTATATGGCTCAACTAATTTACAACTCATTGCCAGCGTCGATTATAGACTTACCTCATAAAAAAAAAAATGTGTTACATTACATAAATGGTTGGTGGACGAGACTTTTTATACAGTGGAAGACTTTTTAAAGAATTTTTTTTTTATACCACTTAGTTGGCAGACAAGCACACGGCCCACCTGATGGGAAGCGGTTACCGTGGCCTATGGACGTATGCAACACCAGGGGTGTCACACTCGCGCTGCCGACCGACCGAAATATGCATGACCACTGCAGAAATGCGTTGTACCGACTGCGCTATTATTTTGGCTGCAAAATTTTTTTAGTTGTTAAGTAGATATTGCTTTGGATACCTAATAATATGTATTTGCATGCCAACTTTATGGTGAAATGTGTTTGATTACTATATTTTTTATTTCCAACGTTTGTTGTACCACATTACAAACAAATACATAAATGAGTGAACGAATGAATTATATTCAGTAAGGTAAGAATGTGAGTTAGTGTTTAAGAAGTTGGCCTTACTGTCGATAGGTTCGCAGTTTGAATCGTGACCTGTAATGTAATCACTACTGACATAAATCTTTTCCTAATACAAGTGATTTAAGCTTAGCTGCCGGGTTTAGAGGTAATAATTGAAATTTCGGTTGCTAATTTTCATCTTATCTTTAAATCCGGTCGCATCCGAAGTTATTTTCTGTGATGCGACTGCCATGTGACCTCCACAAAACAAAGGCGACATCGAAGCATTTTTTTTTCTTATTTATTGGGAACAAAAAAAAGGTTCCATATTATAAGTTTCAACAAGGCGTTGATACCGGCGTTAGTTTTGCAAGTGCCAGTATAAAATAATTGGGGTACTCGCACCCTTACTCGATTAATAGTTCTAGGCACTATGTTACACAAATGATTGGTAATTTCAAGGCAATCATATCTGTATTTGTAGTTAGACAGGTGGCTGGGGGCCCCAACTGCCCGTAACAACTGCCATAGATATTTGTATGGTAACCACAATCGATGGCTTAACGTAATCCCCTAGGCACGACCAGAATAATGCAAATACTCATATTCATGTATATTTGTACTGAACGGTGATCAAACCCGCGCCTTCAGCATAGCGGCTGTGTTCACTATCATCACGTTATAGAGTCTGTCGATTTTCTCTGTGTCTGTAAGCTTGACAGTTACTAATACTCTTAAAAAAATAATAAAGCTTGTGATCATGGAAGTCAACTGCTTGTAACATGTAAGTATAAGTACTAATCTAGATAGGTATTTAAACTATCATGGTGAGAGTGAAACCAATAGTAGTGCAGATACGCGTAGTAAAAGAACTCGAAAGAGGGTAGATCGATATAATTACTCCTAGGAAAAAACTTTTTCTTTGTTCACCGCCGTTACTCCAGTTCCTCCGTGATCATGGTGCTTGCAACAGCGCCGAAATATCGGAAACTCATAACAATGAAACATGGTAAATATCCCGTTTATTCTGATACTAGATGTTATTGCCTGGCGTTATCTAGCTGCTGATATTTTCCTAAGAATTTGACAAAATTTTCTTTCCATTCCCTCAAAACTTACGAACTTAACAAAAATTATATGACTTAAAAATCTGACAAGTCTTTTTTGAGTAGTTAGTTCTTAGGTCATAAAATTAATTATTCAATTTTATTCCTTTTACTTATTTATATCATAATTGCATTAATTCCTACTAACATTTTTGTATAATTAGGAACGGAAATATAATGTGAGTGAACTAATGTGTATAAAAGCTGACTTTGTACTTCACTATAAATACTGTAATTCAATAAACAACGACTACTGAAGTAATTTTTTAGTGGCCAACTGGGCCTTCAAACCAGTAGGCCTGCGATAAAATATTCACAGTTGCAGATCGAAGTTTTGGGATAGTGGAACAAAATTATTCGGAAATCAAACGCGAAGACGGTACTTCACACTTAGGTTCGGCTGAAACTCTACAGTAAGAAAATCAAAGAAAATAGTCAGTGTTCTGATGAGCTCTTCCAACTAATGAGGCCTGATGAGGCCGCCAAGCTGTGTGCCACCATTGTAACAGTGACCCTGTTTCCTGAGACTTTGCTTTTAGCTTACCATCAGGCGAGGTGAGGTCAAGTAGGCGTGTCCTATAGATATATTTAAAAAAAGATACCTACATACCGAAAAGTTTCGTCTTTCCTATGTGTTTCGTACGGATCCAAAGCTTAGGATGATGTATTTATTGTTATTGTCCACAAAACTATAACAATAATACATAATCTCCCGTGAAATTTTTCAAGAAAGCGATCTATTTCATGTAAATATTTTGTAAATGAAGACACTCCATTTGTTTTTTGTCCGTGTCTGTCGTTTCAGTAATTACTGCAGCGGCTCAACGCGACATTAAGACCTAGAGCTAAACATAGATGAGCTGCAACTTAAATAGTGAGAATTACGTTTTATACAGATGCATTTTTAATTTGAATTGTAAGTAGGAAAATTGTACTGGTCATTATTGCAGAGCATTTAATTTTAGAGATTTTTTTAATACATAGCATAACATAACATAAACTCACGCCTATATCCCCGAGGGGGTAGGTAGAGGCGCTAGCACCCACATTTCGCCAGTTTATGTTTAGGTCCCAATGTAATAGGTGGCGAGCCTATTGCCATTAACCGGGCAATTATAAACCTATGATAAATACACACATAACTTCGAAAAGCATCGAAAAATCATTGGTGTGTGCTGTGGTAAAACCTGGGATCGAACCCGAGACCTCGCCTCAGCAGTCCATTACCCATACCACTAGGCTACCGCGGTCATCATCTTTTTTTTAATAGATTTAATAAAATTGTCCTCTGACCTCTCAAGTTTCAACTGTGAGAGGAAAACTGCTGCAGAGCCTCATCCGTTGTTTACCACCTATTAAACAACGAATGAGGCTCTAGCGCACGCTTTCCTCTTGGGGTAGGAGGTCAGATAGCAGACGCTTCCAAAAGATCCAACATACTAATCAAGAGCAATTAACGGACCTCGGTCTCTTCATCTGTCTAAAATACAATAACATTATGGACGGTGTATAGCTTGTGTTATAGAATCTAGAATTCAGATAAACATACTTAAATACCATTATTTTTTGTAGATACAAACATGATCTTGTATACAAATATTTGCACTGAGCGGGAATCAAACCCGCGCCCTCTGCATAGCAGTTGAACGTTCTATCGCTATGCCACAGAAGCAGTCAGATAACATCTAGAGAATACGTAATCATTGATTCTAAGTTGAAGATTGACTGGTGCTTGGAGAAAATTAACAGATGTGACTCTGGTGTTAGGAGGTCAGACTGTAGTTGGTCCCATTAAAATTGCATATATGCTAAAGGCAAAGGAGTAGTAAGTCTCTTACTCTCATTTGGAACGCTCAGTTTCAACCTTGACCACACTAGTATAATGATGATCATCCATCTTCCTAAAACTAGAAATGTCACTCTCATGAAGATATCATTTTTTTAGTATTTTTCCTCCAACAAAAATATTTTAATACTACCCTCTCTATGGATGTATCTGTTCCTATTTGCTCGCTGACGAAGTTGTTAGCGCACGACATAGTGATCATTTCGTCTGCGGCTTTTGTTTCTATCTCTATCCCCCCGCGTGCTTGTTCCGCATTGTTTAACTATCTCTGTCACTCTCCCACGCTGTCTCTTTTCTTACTTCCCTAAACAATATTATAATAACGCTGTACAGGCAAGAATGAATGGAAAAAAAATATAATTTGTGATGTATCGCACATGTTGTGGAGGGGCGAGTGTGACGTCAGCTTGAATAATTTAGTTTGTGATATTCGATTATATCAAAGAGGGAAGATAAACCGTCAGTGATGAAATATGGAGAAGTGTTTTTGTCTTTAGGGTTCTTTTGTTTGTTATTTCTGACTCAGGTCCCTTCCTGGGGGTCTGATGGGAACACACTAGAAGGCCGTCTGGAAACCAATCAGATGGCCATATCTGGGGTGCGAGGGATATGCTTTTGAAGACCCGAGAATATGCATGGTTTTTGTTGGTTTGAGTCCGACATAACCGCCTCCGACAGGTGGAAGAGGATATACGCATGAAAAAAGGTGTCCGTACCAGTCAAATTGTAGTACATACTTTTTTGTACAACTTATGTGACATAAATGCACACGGTCTATCTGATGGAAAGTGGTTACCGTGACCTATGAACGCTTACAACACTATAGAAGTCACACCTGTGCTACTGACCCTGTAAGAAAAGAGTTTTTGTGCCGTCAGTGCAGAAGAAACAATCAGGACAAGCCTTTAGTCTTCACAAAAACTCTCCAGTGAGCTCTGGCTACCCTACTCACCGTAGGGAACACAACACGAGGTTATTATAGCCGAAGTATTCTGTAGCGGTGGTACTTCCCCAGTCGGACTACTCAATTGGAACAGGGATACCGTCGTGTCGTATCTCCTGCTTAAACTTCACGTGGGGACATCATACAATGTGACGAATGGATGGGGTTGTAAGTGCTCCAACCCACAGTAAAAACTACCTGACTGACTGCCATCATATGACCATCTATATTATCTGAAACCAAAAACATATTCGGCAAAAACTGGTTCATGGTTCCCTTTTCCTTTGATTCCTGTCCGGGTACAAACTATTTTCCAGCCATAATTACTCCATGTGCAATACAAAGAGGTACCTCCATCAATAAACTGAACAATAAGGTGGCTGTGCTCCTAAGATCCCATTGTTGCATACCAACCATTGCTTTTAGCCGTCTCAAAGAATTCTGAAAGGCTTGGCGTTGAAATCGCCGTTTCTCTTGTGGTAATTACGACCATTCGTTTTGAAGAACTTTCAAAGGATGACAGATGCACTATTTCTTGACTTGCAAGATTTAAACCGTTATATTTTTATCGTTGTTCATTGTGTTTTAACTAGCTGACCCAGCGATCGTCTTATTGCCATTTTCATTTTACCCAGCCGCGTGGAATCCCGTGCACCTTTTGCTTTTATTGTATTCATATAAAAATATATACTTTTATACCACTTAGGTGGCAGACAGGCACACGGCCCATCTGATGGAAAGTGGTTACCGTGGCCTATGGACGTGTGTAACACCAGAGGAACCACACTCGCGTTGCCGACCCTATAAGCACAGAGTTTCTGTGCTGTCAGTGTAGAAGACAAAGCAGGACAAATCTTTAGTCTTCCCACTGACAGTACAAATTCTGTAGTGAGCTCTGTCTACCCTACTCACCGCTGGGAACACAACACGAAGTTATTATGGCCGCGGTATTCTGTAGGGCAGTATTATAGGCATTTAACTGAAGTATTGACGGTAAACAGTGAAAAAGTTTTTAGGAGTAAATAATATCGATCTACCCTCTTTCGAGTTCTTTTACTATACGTATCTGCATTACCACTGGTATTACTCTCACTACAAACTCGAACCCAACGATGCTTACTTGTTTCCGGTTGTTTTTGCAAAGACGAACCACTGGATGCCAGACGTTCCCAATTGTATATTATGTATTTTTGTATACTCTTTCTTTTATCCAAATCTGTCAATAGCTTATACAATAAAAATAATATTAAAAATAAACAACCGACTTAGCTGGAAATGTCGAAACAAGTTTGATAGCAAGCGGTGCCCATTTGCGAATCATAAATTGAAAGAAAATTAATGGTACCGCCTGCTATCAAAACTTATTTCGATCTTTTTAGCATCAGTCAGATTTTTATTAGTAATTTTTGTAAACTAAAATGGTATCATAATATACCATTTTGAAATCCTCGTGATAAATTATTTAATGAAATTAAAACACGAAAATATTAAAAATAAATATTACTTTATTACCCTCTAAACTGCGTATTACAGCGGCCATGTTGGTTTTTTTTTTGCTTCACTTATCTAAAACACTTGGGTTACCGAGACGAATTTAAAGATATGTTAGTAAAGTAAGCTAATAAAGAATATTACAAACATATATACAAGATACGCGTGATAAGCATAACCCTTATTGGCAGTCGGTTAAAAAAGAATAATTCCAATTTGATGCAGTCATTCGAAAGTTATACGCTTTCATACATTTGGGAGGTTAGAGATAACTACTTAAATACCCACCTTTCCCTCTGCGGCATAGACAGAGATAATAGATCAACGTTTACTTCTTTCTGGTATTCACGCGGACTTTTGATCCCATTGCTTCAACCCATGCGAACGTATAATAATAATAACAAGCTCTATTTAGTTCCATGCAAACATTTTACAATAACATTATTTATAATTCATGCATTAAATTAGCAATATTAAAAAGAAACAAATGTTGTAAACAATAAATTGAAAAGTGTGATATAAATATAATAATAATAATTAAAATAACATAACATAACATAACATAAACTCACGCCTATATCCCCGAGGGCGTAGGCAGAGGTGCTAGCACCCACATTTCGCCAGTTTGTGTTTAGGTCCCAATGTAATAGGTGGCGAGCCTATTACCATTATCCGGGCACTTATAAACCTGTTATGAATACACACATAACTTCGAAAAGCCATTGGTGTGTGCCATGGTAAAACCTGGGATCGAACCCGAGACCTCGTCTCAGCAGTCCATTACCCATACCACTAGGCTACCTCGGTTATATTTATGATTGAAATAATGACGTTGTAATAATAAATAATAAGAATACATAAAAATATTACTATCTATTCTGTTTGTATGTACCCCGTTCGGTTAAAAGCCTCCTCCAAGGAATTTCACTCTTTCCTATCTTGTGCTGTTTTAATCCATCCTCGACCTGCCACTTTCACTATTTCGTTTGCCCATCTGGGATAGAGTCGGCCTATTGCTCTAGTGCCTTGCAGTCCTGACCATTTTACGACCTCTTTTGACCATCTGTGGTCGGTGCACCTAGCCATGGGAACGTATACCCGAGTTAAAATATAGCCTAAATGTTAATCCCCACTTTAAACAATACCTGTACTAATCGTCCAATACCGAAGTCATTTGCAGGACAAGGTTAAGTTGGCATCAAGAAAACTCAACAGGGCGAAGCAGTACTTCACTACGGGGCAGCAACTCCTTCTTTATAAAGCACAGGACCGGCCTCACATGGAGTACTGCTGTCACCTTTTTGCTGGAGCACCTGCATACCAGCTTGACCCCTACGACTCAGTGCAAAGACGGGCATTGAGGCTGGTTTACAATCCCTTGAGTTTGAGGGTAGAGTGGAACCCCTTAACCTTAGGAGGGATTTTGCCTCACTGTGTGTGTTCTACCGCCTGTACAATGGTTTGTGCTCAGATGAATTGTTTGACATGATGCGCGTAGCTACATTCTATCATCGCACCTCTCGCCATAGGCAGGGAATACATTCTCATATATGGCGACCTGGGACGTTGCACACTGTGCGGTGGTACAAAAAAAAAACTAAATTTCAACCAGATTCATTCAGCCGTTAGAGTAGCGTCATTATATAACAAACATCCAAACATTATCATAAACTTTCACATTTATAATAGAATAGTATAGGGGTTAGCATTCCGTGATATCCCCTTTCCGAATTAATGTTGTTATTACAAAATTATAATGTTAATGTAATGTGATATTAACAACATTACACTGATGTAAAGGGCTGACGTACACGATGACGCGAGCGCGGTCTCTTAAGATGGCGGCCGGCTCAGAGGATATAGGTTAAGTAATTAACACAAAATTGGGTCAAAATCGATTCAGCAGTTTCAAAGTTGGTGGAGCTAAGACTTATTAAAATTAATTATCTTGTCATCAGTTCTATGGCGAAGGAGACGTATTACGTTCGACCTCTGCATTTTGAGGTGGTTACAGTGGCCAATGGACGTATGTAACACCAGTGGCTTCACTCTCGTACTACTGTTAGTACTTTATAAAGCCTTTCTTGAAGACATTCAAGTTATAGTAGTCGCTTGGAAAACTAGAGTATAGAGATGTATAAATTTAAGTAACGTAATTTTTACCCGACTAGCGCGAAGCAAAAGGACTGTAATGATTTTGACAGGATATGTGTTTAAGTATGTAGGTTCATCTGTTCCTTCATAGCTACTCAAGCACTTATTAGAA
Organism: Eilema griseolum; assembly: GCA_963662185.1. Lineage (NCBI taxonomy): Eukaryota > Metazoa > Arthropoda > Insecta > Lepidoptera > Erebidae > Eilema > Eilema griseolum. Next base: position 3,059,133 of record OY759229.1, on the reverse strand, counting down.
CTGGACAAATGAGGTATTGTTAGAAGCGTTTTAGTCATCCGCTGGTTATAGGCTATATAATGTGTCACTGAATAAATTGTAGCGCCCTCTAGCGGTCATAAAGTACTGTGATCAAAATAAATTTGAAATAAATACGTAGTGTTTGGTATCAACAGAAAGGACTTAAATAGAAAATTTTAAATATGTATAAATTATACATATTGCTTGCCCCAAAATAATATAAATAAAAAAATATTTTTTTAACTAAAACCCGACAACTGAAAAATCACGCTCTCAAAAGTATTAAATAAGAAAATATCAAGGACAGCCGTGGTCGTATGCGACTTGGTCTAAAATAACATAACAATACATTCTAGTTAAAAGTGGCATACGACCACGGCTATCATTGATATTTTCTTATTTAATATTTTTAAGCGCGTGATTTTTCAGTAGTCGGGTTTTAGTTTTAAACTTATTTTTTTATGTATATTTGTCATCCCCACATCAAACTCGATTGCATCTAAAGTCCAGTGATCGCTCTTCTAATCCACCATTATTAGTATTCTTTTTTAGTTTTTATGTCTGCAACTGACATTTGGCCAAACTCCGAGAGACAGTCGGCACCGGAGCCTCATCCGGTCAATCTCTAGGTTTGCCTCTTTGCAAGTCCACCCCATAGACAAGGTGCATGTTGGCAATGTATTGTAGAACAAAATAAGGACGTTTGTGACATACGTTGAAGACGGTCGTGTAAGGGACAGTCGGTTTTATTGGGCCACTTTTGACTTGGCATCGGATGTTTAGTTTATAAAAGGATTTAAAAGATAAATTGGTATGTAAAATAGAGTTTAATGTCTTGATTATTATATGACTAATTTACAATCTATTGATTCTACCTTAGGGTGTTTATATAAAGAAACAGGTCGTCGGTTTTTCTAAAGTTTATTTCTTAGTGGGTGCTAGAAATGTGAAGAGTTCCTACTGCAAAAATTTAAAGTTTATAGGACCAGTGGTTCAGGCCCTGCGTTGATGAATCACACTATGGGAACAAGTAGCTTTGTTTATAACAGATTTGAATTCTTCCAATTTTATAATCGCGATATCTCCGATATGGTGAAACGTAGAAAAAAAATTTCAATCAATTTTGTAGATAATTACATGGTCTACTATTTAGTCGAAGCTACTTTTGCGATAACACTTGCTGTTTACAATAAAAATGGAGAAAACCATTAATTTGAGCCTTTAACCTTGAATAAAAAATAATGCACTTGGCCAATTGATGGGGACTTCTGATATTCTTGTATTATAGTGTATTTAAAATTTCCACCAATTTTCATATCTATGCGAATTTAAACAAGCTTACAATTTCATTTCTTCTATTTTAACTGAACTGTAACGGTACTCGTGAAACCAAGGCAACCCTCCTGTGTATTTTATCTTCAACTTCACGGACATTATCGCATCGCATAAAAATACGCCTCATTATAAAATAGTTAAGGCACCCTGTATTGGTGGTACCAGCGCGTTAAGCAGAGCATCTCACAGTAATATCTTCAAAGTTCTCAATTTCCATGCTCGGCACGAAAATTTAATCAAAATTCATAGGATGTTATAAATCCAACCGGATGAGGCATCGCCATAATGAAATTCCATACAGTGGACCTTTTTAGACCTTTCTGATGTATTATGTTGGAGATCAGGGATTGGCCGATCAGTCTATTAAAGTTTCGAGATATAGGGTCCTTGGGAAAGCATCTAGATGTTGATACCATTGTGATTGAAGAGGGTATCTTAGGGTTAATAGAAATGTACAAGAATATTTTTCAATGTCATTTTTATGTATAACAATACGAAGACAGGATAAATTCAAATTAGACATAAAAGTGTTATAGCAGTATCTACGTGGTAATTAAATTTCTACCTTATTTCATAAAGACAAAGCTTAAAATAATAAGCAACAACATGTCCCTCTAGGCAACTGGCTCTTCGTTGGCTGGCGTATTATAGAATAGAAAGACAAACATATATGTAGGGGAAAGCCGAGTTTTTTTTATGTGTCCTAGATAAAAAAAACTCGCCAACGCCAACTTGACTTCACCTCGCCTAACGCTAAGCTAAAGGCAAAGTCTCAGGAAAGAGGGTCACCATTACAGAAACTAAGTAATGTTACAATGGTGGCACTCAGCTTGGCGGCCTCATAAGATGATTTTTCACGCCCCGCTTAAAGTCGGGACTGTAGGAATAAGGAAACACGTGAGCTGGTAATGAATTCCAGGTCTTGGTGTTGCGACAAAAAAGAGTCTACGCCTACGCCTACGCCTACGCCCTACAGAATACCGCGGCCATAATAACCTCGTGTTGTGTTCCCGGCGGTGAGTAGGGTAGCCAGAGCTCACTGGAGGGTTTTTGTGCTGTCAGTGGAAAGACCAAAAGCTTGTCCTGCTTTGTCTTTTACACAGACAATCTCAATGCTTGCAGGGTTGGCAGTGCAAGTGTGACTCTCTAGGTATTGCACGCGTTCATAGGCCACTATGACCACTTTCCATCAGGTGGGCCGTGTACCTGTCTGCCCTAATGTGGTATAAAAAAATAAAACTATAAATTTATACCAGATTTTTGTGCATTTGTCTGGTGTTTTGAAGTTATGTTTAATTCAAAATATACCCTAAAATTTTCCTACAAATGTATTGTAAGTACTTTAATTATCATATTGCAATATGCTCGCTAGATACTCTTCACATTTCTAGCAGGAAATTTTGTTGCTAAGGAGGTAAAATAAGAGATGAAAGTTTGTATAGAAGTTAATTCTCATTCTTCCCTTATTTTTATCCATTAGAAACAAAAGTTTTAAAAATCCATTCATTGTGGATGTTAGCAATATGAATAAGTATCTTTGTTAAAAACAGATTTGAATTCTTTCATTTTTAAAATCACGATATCTATGAAATGGTGATCCGTACAAAAAAATGTTCAAAATCCATTTTGTAGGTAATTACGTGATCTACAACTTTGTTTAACCATTTTTTGCTGTTGCACTTTCTGTTTACGAGGTAAATCCAAGAATATAATAATTTTGACCTTTGGCCTTGAATTAAAAAAAATACACCAGTCCAATCGTATATAAAAAATATCCATAATACAAAAAAATATCAAACGTCCCCATACGTTTCATATTTTTTTGTATTATCGTGTATTTAAGACCCCTACCAATTATCAGCTCTATGCGAATTTATGCAAGCTTACAATTTTATTTCTTCTATCTGGACCGAATTAGATTATAGTGCGTATTATCACAAAATGTACCTATTACATGACGAAAACATAACACGCAAATGTTCAGTATTGATATTATAAAATGCACACATAGCATTTCATCAGATCTAAGGCCGGGTTTCCACTGTGCGATATTTCGCATATCTACTCAAACGCTGATACAGACATATTTACTATGATAAACGTGTCTGCAGTATCAAGAAAGATCTTCTGTGCGACATCCGGGCAATTCGTGCACCCGTCTGTAAAACTTCACACCGTGGCAAACCGACATAAATCTATAACTGGTACATATTTAACATTTTTTTTTCCTCGTCTCCTTTCCTTCGTGGCACCGTAGTCACGCATGACTTGCTTATAACCTGATAAATATTCTGACCACAAAACTGTTCCAATAAATCCAATCGTGCATCACTAAACTTTTTGCCGCTAACCTTTCTATCGAAACCTTTTTATCCTGCTAATCTTACTGCTGTTATGAATGTGAAAGTTATAAATTTGTTAATGTGTTAGTTTGTATGTTAGTGAATGATGCAAATCTGTTTAAGATTTGAATGAAATTTGAAACACGGGATACAACCGGTGGGTAAGTAACGCTGTATTCAGATTCAAAGGCCTGCATACAAAAATTTACAGTCCTGAATCTCGATTTAACACTGAGGAGAGATAATCTTTGATAACCTATCGAATCTGTCAATGATAATAGTATTTTTTTGTTTTAAGTGGGAACGAAATAACTCAAGTTAAACTAGAAGTTCAGAAATATATTAAAAGTTATATTAAACACAGATTGTTTCGCTGTAAATAAATAACTCACGAGATATACTAAAGGCCTCTTTTTTTACCTGACTGTGGCGAAGCAAAGGGAGGGTTATGATTTTAAAGGCTATGTATGTATGTAGGTTCATCTGTTCCCTCCTAGCTCCTCAACCACTAATTAGAATTGGACAAATGAGGTATCGTTAGAAGTGTCTTAGTAATCCGCTGGTTTTAAGCCTTTATATGTTACTGAATCTATTTTGGCGCCCTCTAGCGCTCATAAAGTACTGTGTTCAAATCAGATCACTATTTCGTGTTTAGTTTCAAATGAAAGGGCTTAATTAGCACATTTCAAATATGTATAAATTATACATATTGATTGTCCCAAAATAATGTCAATAAAAAAATATGTTTAAAACTAAAACCCGATTGCTGAAAATGTATTAAACAAGAAAATATCTAGAATAGCCGTGGTCGTATGCTACAAAGTATTATTTGTTAGAGTAAGTTTAATATAGATTTAGAATAAGAGTAATTTTATGAAGGATTGGAAAAACTTATTTTTCCAATCCTTCGTAAAATTTATGTCTGTATTTTCAACGATGTTTTTACAAGAGGGTCTTGACAGTTCCAGCCGCATGCGGCAGGTATTGTCTAAAAAGTTGCCACGCATTTCCCGCTCACCTATCTGTTCACAATATAAGTTGTGTGAAAGTACGTTATGTCTTCAAAACTAATGGCTGAACCAACTGTGATGGCTGATAATATCTTTTTGCTAAGCACGAAGCTGTCGCTCGTTATTTATTGCCATGACGGAGAAATCAAGTAACATACATTGCAATGAATTTGGGTACTTCAAATTTAATTAACCATCTTTCTTTTGAAGTCGGTTAATACATTTCAAATTCAAATTGCTTAATTCTAAAAAGTACCACGTATTTTGTGTAACAATATGTTCTCGTGAAAAATCTTTAGGTAGCTTCTTAACCATTAGTCGTGCAAAATAGCCATTCAATATTAATAAAGTACCATTCTAATAATTTTTATAATATTTTAATTTTTCCATCATCTTTGTGTATGTACAAATAATCGAAAATCTATATTTACATACTATTATCACAGTATAACTTTAGACTGTGCTAAACCCCGAGGAGGGCTAGACTTTAGTCAGGCAGGAGGACTATAGTCTGTTCGAGTCCGACATTACCCACCGGCTCCGGCGGGGAGGTATCCGTGGGTATTTTTTGCAAATAAAATAAAAGTTTGCTAATATATAAAGAGGTAAAGATAGTGAGTTTCTTCATCTCCTTCTTGAAATTCTTTTACCATCAGAAAGTCACATTATTTGTACCTAAGTGTGTAGACTATAATATCATTATGCTATCAGGGAGGGTCAGCAGCGGGCGGAGCCTCGGGCAACAATGAGTAAATAAATAAAAACGACCTCCCTGCTTCGGTTTTCCCAAGCACCTACAATATGGGGTTCTTCAAGAGGGGCATCAGAAGGTTTCTTCGTGGTCGGCAGCGCGAGTGTAACACCCCTGGTGTTGCATACATCCATAGGCCACGGTAACCACTTCCCATCAGGTGGGCCGTGTGCTTGTGTGCCACCTAAGTGGTATAAAAAATAAACGGCAAACAAAATAAATTCTCAGAAATCTAAAATAATATATCTCAAAACTGGCAACATATTATTTAAACTAATATGAAGGCTTCTGATCTATGCATAATATTTAAGCGAGTTCCACCCTTAGTATATTAAAGGGATTAAACTGTCAAGGGATTCTGTGTAACTCTCTGTTCCCCTTGAGACATTTATATTCTGGATTCACTGTTTCTTAAGATGGCCAATATAATTTTGTATGTACAATTATTTTTAATTTGAGTAATTTGAGTCTGTGGTTCGTTCTAAAACTTTCCATATCTTTGTATATCGGATCGGAACTTTTTGCTATTAAATCATGTAATTTACAATTTTTGCCGACCGTATAAGCGATAGCGTTTTTGCGTAAGTTCCATTATTTAATAGCGAAAAGTTCCAAACCGATATAATAATGATGAATTAACAATTCTATAGCTTTTATTTAAATTACCTTACAGTATAGTTTTTTAATTCCCGTCTAATTGAGCAGTTCGACTGGGGAAGTACCTCTGCGAGTACGTACGTACGTGAGTAGGGTAGCCAGAGCTCACTGGAGGGTTTTTATGCTGTCCGTGGAAAGACCAAAAGCTTGTCCTGCTTTGTCTTCTACATTGACGGCACAGAAATTCTCAATGCTTGCAGGGTTTTCAGCGCGAGTGTGACTATCTTGGTTTTGCACGCGTCCATAGACCACAGTAGCCTCTTTCCATCAGGTGGGCCGTGTGGTTCTCTGCCACGAAAGTGGTATTATAATAGATAATAATAATAAATATTCTACAACATTCTACACAACGCTATCTAGATCCACGGTAAGCATAGTTTAACTAGCTTGTGTTATGGGATCTAGAATACGGATAAACATACTTAACTACTTTTTTTTTGTAAATACATACATATTATACATAGAAACATCCAGACCAATGCAAATACCCATATTCATGCATACAAATATTTGCACTGAACGGGGTTCGAACCCGCGCCTTCTGCGTAGCAGTCGCGTTCACTACCGCTACGCCACAGAGGATGTCTATTAAAAAAAGACATTCAGATAGTAGATATGTATCCCATCTAGTGGGAAACCGTGACCAATGGACGTATGAATTGTGCAATACTAGGGGCGTAACACTCGCGCTGTCGACCCTCTAAGAACTCTATGATCTGATGCATATATTGAAGAACCCCATTTTGTAGTTGGTTGGGGAAAACTACAGAAGGGGATCTTTCCACAGATTATGGTTGTTCTTGATTTAATCTCAAGTCTATCAATAAGCAGGCTTGCTACCTTAAGCTAAAAATGGTATTGAACCCAAAAATTTTGATGAGTATATACATAATAACATATAACAATGCTTTTATTTTCACATAAATATTTCATTTGTATACATATACGCTTGAATTATCATCATCATTATCAGCGTCAGTGATTTCCCGTAGATATGTTGCGTCGTTGGCAGTATTTTACCGTCTGTACCATTCTGATGAGCTCTTCCAACTAATCCCACCCTGCCCTTTCCTACACAAGACAACACGTGCAGGGCTTAAATGTCACCCGCACACGGTGCAGAGTATCCGATCAAGAACCAAACGGTTCCGACACTCTTTCCTTTGTCGCACCATTAAGGCCTGAAATTCATTATCAGCTCACGTGTTTCCTTCTTCCTACAGTCCCGGGTCCTTTAGGTGGGCGTAAAAAAGTATATGTAAATTATGGTGACACTCTTTTTTGAGACTTAGCATTCAGCTTACCATCAGGTGAGGCAAAGTCCAATTGATGTGTCCTATATAAAAAATAATTTCCTATATTACTTCCAGGCAGATTCGAATGTGGACCACCCCATCTCTTCCCATGTGATGTCGTACAAGGCGACTAACGGATAGTACTATTTAACATAAGACAGATATATTATATACTGCCCAGACTCAGCCTTAGATGCATGGCTTGTGTCAAAAATAATAACCCGGAGGACGGCAATAGGCTCACCTCCTATTACATGAGAACAAATTCAATGATTGGTGAAATGTGAGTGTTTATTCACCTCTGACTAACCCTTCGTGATAAAGGCATGATTATATGTATGTAATAACATAAATTACTGGTAGCATCGTTGGGAATCGTCTAGTGAAGATAATTCTTTAAGATAAGTTCCCCTACGCCATTTACTGGGCCGATTAGATTGACAATTTCCTTATGTAGGCGCTTTTTTTCTTTTACAGTACTTAACAACAAATTTCCTTTAATCTATTGCAATCTCGACGCAATCTGTCAATCTAATGGGAGACTGGGTATTTACACGTTACGATAAATCGTTACGACGCACTCTAACGATTAAGTTGTACCGATAAATCGATGCATGTGGTGTAAATACGATTATTTTTCAAGCATATACATCTATTTTCGATAACAGTCAAATTATATATTGCTGCCTATCCGTATGTCGCCCGCGTTTTTTGTTATACAACTAAAGTGGCATACAAGCACACGGCCCACCTGATGGGAAGTATTTACTGACGCGTGCAATATCAGGGGAGTCACATTAGTGTTGTCGAAACTATAAGAAAAGTGAGTTTATATGCCTTCAGTGTAAAAAACAAAGCAGATCAAGCCTTTGGTCTTCCCACTGTTATCACAAAAACTTTCAAGTGAGTTTAATTGAGTGAGTTTAAATGTTATTTTTAAACTTTCGCGGTGTGAATTCATAATTATAAGTACTAGGTATCGGGACAAAACACAGTGCCGTTAAAAACTAATATAGTGAGTGTGGTGTGTCGCCAGCCTAACCGTTCATAATAAGTCTAATGGTGGGTAGGCGTTCAAAAAATGTTCCCCGCATACATCTCGACGCTCGAAGACCAGTCAAGTCGTGACCACGGGTGCTGCAACGCATCCGAAACGTCGGCAGAAATAGTAAGTTCCATACCTAGTATAATTATGAGTTTAATTGTGCCCCCGTTCTCGCAACTCATAAGAACTATTTCCAGGAATAAAAGGTAAGCTATGTATTATACGTAAAATAATCTATGCCAGTAATCTATGAAACCCTTTGTCACATACACTGACAGTGACCCTAAACATCTAGTAATAAATAAATGAATTAAAAAGTACCCACGCAAAAAATAAAATAAAAATAATACCCGATACCGGTAGAGCACTATTTTTTATATTTTTAAATAGTTTTTACATGTATTTAAATAGGCCGTTCCTGATGCAGAAGCGACTGGGGAAGTACCTCCACACTACAGAATACCGCGGCCATAATAACCTCGTGTTGTGTTCCCGGCAGTGAGTAGGGTAGCTAGAGCTCACTGGAGAGTTTTTGTGTTGTAAGTCGGAAGAACAAAAGCTTGTCATGCTTTGTCTTCTATACTGAAGGCACAGAAACTCTGTGCTTACAGGGTTGGTAGCGCGAGTGCGACTCTCTTGGTGTTGCACACGTCCATAGGTCACGGTAACCACTTTCCATCAGGTGGGCCGTGTGTTTGTCTGTCAACCAAGTGGTATAAAAAGAAGAAGCTGACCATCACCATCCAGCTTGGCAACGCAGCAAGTGTCATGGGCACTTTTGTACCGGGAGCGACCAAGGGCGGGTTATTTGATTTTTTTTTGTATGCGCAATATCCCCACGGATACCTCTCCACCGGAGCCGGTGGGAGAGTTTATGTCGGACTCGAACCGACTAAAACGCCGCCTGTGGGTCGTTTTGGTTGCCTAAGGTGAGGTTGACAGGCATATCCCTCGCACCCCGGCCGACCCAGGGCCATCTCTCACGATCTGGCCCTCTTCTCGGGTGTGGGGACTACAGAGTCCCCAACTCGTCCCCGGAAACGGGGAAGAGCGCCAGGGGGGGCGGGTTGCCTACATGGACTAAGCATTTCTTGTTGTACAATTTTGTATTAATTTCTAATTTAATAAAGTGGAATAATAATAATATTTAAAAAATACACAACAAACAACAAAAACAAAACAACAACAAAAACTTTGTGACGTGGCAGTAGTGAACGCTACGCTACGCAGGAGGCGCGGGTTCTATCCCCGCTCGTTGTAAATACATACATAAAATCACGCCTGTCTCCCATAGGTGTAGGCAGAGATCACGGATCTCCATTTGCTACGATCCTGACATACTGAGAGTAGTATTCATTCTCTCACTCATTATTAGCTTCATTCACTTTCATTACATTCTTCATGCATGCTCGTCGGTTTATCGTACTCCGGACCTGCCCCTTTTCTAAAACTTCCCCGATTTGGTCCAGGTATGTGCGAAATATTAATATAAATATGGGTATTTGCATTAGTCTGGTCGTGTGTCGGTGATCATTCAGTTGCGGTTGCCATACGAACATCAATGGCAATCGTTAAGGGTAGTTGGAGCCATCAAAACTCCGACCACTCTAACAACAGAACTATGATACCGCAAATTGGTTGCAGACATCAAATTGCAGTCGCTTCACGGAATACTTTACTTTAATTTAATAAATGTAGACATGTACTGTCTGGAATCTGGTACTTCAATATCATAAATTAAATCAAATTCCAATAACATTACAATAAATTAATGTCAGAGCAGAAATAACATCTTATATATAAAATTCTCGTGTCACGGTGTTCGAACTTGAACTCCTCCGAAACGGCTTGACCGATTGTCATGAAATTTTGTGAGCATATTGAGTAGGTCTGATAATCGGCCAACATCTATTTTTCATCCCCCTAAATGTTAAGGGTTGTCCACCCTTAACATTATATGGCAAAACGACGTTTGCCGGGACAGCTAGTAATATATAAAATTAGATGATCCATAATTCATTTATAGAAAAATAAAAAATATAAAAATTAAAAAATAAATGTCAAATGGAATCGAAATGTCAAAAAAAAAAATTTAAAAATCTAAGTAATTCATTAGTTTATTTAGTCTACGATATAAATATATCGAAATAAATATATATATTAGTTAGACTAGAAAGAAGACCCTAAATGAGTAGGGTAAAAGACTTGGAGAATCATTCAAAGAATTAATGCTGCCATAAAGAGCACACATGAACGTCAAAATTTTACAATCATGTCAAGAAATAATGTAACATAAACCATTAGAAAATGATTCTTTCGCTGGTTCGGTAGGTTAATTCTATTTAGAAGATACCATTAAGAAACTCAGAGAACTATATTAGAACTAGATTATCTTTTTTTAAATTTGCTTTAGTTTACAATTTATTTTATACCAGCAAGCAAGATACTTATGTTGACCACGCATTTACATCATGAAGATACTCATCTACGTTATAGTAACCTTTATTCATTAAAGTTTTTTCAACATCTATTTTAAAGTATTAATTGGGATGTTAATCAATTCCTGAGGAATTTTATTAAATATTTTTAAACAGCTGCCTACTTACAAACAAACTACCAACTTTGTAAAGCCTGAGTTTTGGTACAACTAATTTATTCTTGTTTCTCGTATTAAGATTATGTACGTCAAATTTTTTTCGAAAAGATTTAGGTTCTTAGGACATGAGTCATGACTCTATACCAGTATTAAATATAAGACAATGATTGTGTAGCAAACAACTTAATCCTAACATCATTACCAACTTTCACATTATAATATTAGTAGAATGTATTTCGTACCGCAAGCATTACAAGGGTCTGCAACCTGAGGCCTTAGAAGTGTTCATGTCAAAAACTGAGACGCGCATATTAAGTCAAATTCCCTTCATAAATACCACCTCCTGTATCGTTACTTACCTTTATTTATATACGCCCTTTCTTACGAGAGAGTATTGTAATACAAAACCTTATGAAGTTCAGTGTTGCCACTCGGTGATTACGGATTACCTTTGATGTTCTACTTAATTAAAAGTTACAGATCAGCTCGATTAGGGAAGTACAGCCCTCTTAATTAATTTTATCAAATTAGTAGTCAGTACACTTTCTTTTTTCCACAGCAACTCATGAATGAAACCCTGGTAGGGTCATTTACATATTGGCAATTTTAGTTATGATAGAAAAAGCATGGTTTTACGTCGATTAAGAAAGGAAAAATCAGTTCAGACGGGATACGAACCCGCAATCTTTACCTTACAAGGGATAGCTCTGATGATTGAGCCACCAAACCCTGCCTGAAATCATTCAAATCTTTGCAGATATATCCCGGGTCTTTACTTCTAAAAATAGTTTATTTAAAAAAATACTTATTACTGCAGATATCTATTATTATATAGTTAAGTAATAGTTAGTGTAGTTAGGAAGTAGTAGTCTTCATAGGATTTATATTTATTTCTAATAAACAATAATTATTATTATTATTGTTTCTCTGTTCTATGACTGTCAGCTCGTGTCGGGCCGAAGCCAAGACGTAGAAGCCCTTTTAAGAGAATTTAATATGCTAGGGATACACACACATGACGGATAACATCCCTGAACGCACAATATGATACACCGGGAGACAGTCCCCGCTTGGTGCAGAGGAATGAAATTAAATTATGGACTATGGGGTTAAGTATAGGATGGACTGGTAAATGGGCTATTATTATTATTATTAATATTTTATTGAAGTCAATAATAATTCTAGTCAAACTAAGTTTAACACCACCTCAAGACCCTACCATTAACTTTAAATATATTAAATTGTATATTTAGGATGTATTATTATAAACAAACACTGTCTATGACAGCACAAAATTCTCCCATAATATTGGGTAAATTTTTCGCAACATACCCCATTGCCACGAATACACAGTGGCGTCGACTTTCCTTATAATAAGTGGAACATTTTCACGGAGATCATTTTGAACCTTACACGTCACAATCTTATTATGTATCACGTATGGCACAAGTGAAACATGCGCACTAGAAGATAAAATACCATACCTAAGTACAGTGAGTGGATAATTGTACTTAGCGACGTTTATCACAAAAATCACTCAGGACACGACGGTATTTCTGTCCAATTCAGCAGTCCGAATGGAGAAGTGCCTCCGCCCTGCAGTATGCTATGTATGTATGTTATTATGGCCGCGGTATGGCGGCCATAATAACCTTGTGTTGTGTTCCCGGCGGTGAGTAGGTTAGCCAGAACTCACTAGAGAGTTTTTGTGCTGTCAGTGTGAAGACCAAAAGCTTGTCCTGCTTCATCGTTTACACTGACGGCACAGACACTATCTGTGCTTACAAGGTTGGCAGCGCGAGTGTGACTCCCTTGGTTTTGCACACGTCCATAGGCCACAGTAACTACTTTCCATCAGGTGGGCCGACTGCCACCTAAGTGGTATAAAAAAAAGTTTTTACATTGCGTTTTTAGCCAGCGACATGCGTATGTCAGCTATTTAAAAAAATTATTTCATTATCAACTTCTGGCGACAATGCAATCAGCACTTCTACTACTGAACAAAATGTCGATAATTAACTAGTAAAATACTTACTACTTTTTATACCACTTAGGTGGTAGATAAGCACACGGCTTGGCCAGTAGCACAAAGTGATTACCGTAGCCTATGGACGTGTGCAACACCAGATGAGTCACAATCGTGCTACCGAACCTATAAGCACAAAGTTTCTGTGCCGTCAGTTTAGAAGATAAAGCAGGACAAGCTTTTAGTTTTCTCACTGACAGCACAAAAACTCCCCAGAGGGGACTATCCTACCTACTGCCTAGACCACAACACGAGGTTATTATGATCGCGGTATTCTGTAAGGCAGAGGCACTTACGCAACCCGACTACTCAATCTAAAGGAAATAACGTCGTGTCCTAACTCCATATAACCACACTTTAGGCACACTAGGCTGTGGAGACGGTAGCACCTCTCTTCCAGGGAAGACTGTGCCGCCTACGGCAAATACCGACTGCGACGAGAGCGAGCCTGTAGAGGGCTGCTTGAAGGCTGCCCACATTTTCCTCTGACTACTAGAGTGCACAGTGGAGATCAGGCAAGAGGCGGGCTGGTCACCAAGCGCAGGTGTGGGGGTTACAGGTGCGGCCGCCTATAACCACCTTATCCCTGTGGATACAGAGGCCCGACGTTCACCGTCCCCTTCTCCGGGATTCTATATGGACACAGGTTTTCCACACCAGAGAGGGTCATCTTAAAGTCATAGATGGCCCAGGGCCAGCTGGGAGTGCCTGATAAAAGCTTTAATTAATTTTATACCCCGGTATCCTTAGACCTGAGATGGCGTGCTGTTTTAGTGGGTCCAAATGCGACACAACCATCCCAGAAGGCCGACGGGGTAGGTTCGAGGGAATTTCCTAACGAAAAAAAAATGTTTACAGGATCAAAATTCCACACGAGTGGAGCCGAGGGTAACAGCTACTTTATTATAATATTAAAAGTAAAGTATAATGCAAGTCTAGAAATAAATTCGATTCTTGGCCAGCTATTTTAGCCCATATTGGTATGGAAATTTTTTTGAAAGTCCAATACTTTCTTGTAATTTTTCTTACCCTTATAAAGCTCCATTTTAAATTGAGCTTAGTATTGTGAGCAGACGCATTATCCTAAATATATTTCTTAGATGAAATGATAGAATTTTACACAAAAATTTAATAAAATCTCTAGACATTTCAATCACCCAGTTATCGCAGGGATATGAAGAAAATTCATATATTGAATGAATACTGAAAATGGATATGCACGAAAAAAATATTTATCCTAAGGCATCAGCTAATTTAGAATATTAAATTTTAAATTAGCTTTCGTTTTCTGTGGTTTGGTGGTAGTGAACGTATATGTGTAATATCATCGGTCTGGGTATTTATGTGCCTCAGAGAGCACATTAAGCCGTCGGTCCCGCTGGCCATGAGAACATCTTTGGCAGTCCTTGCGGTTCGTTGGAGACCTAAAAAGTCTAACAACTGCTACTATGATACTGGGTTGTGGAGGTTTGATGGCAGTTGCTACACGGAAAATATCGAATTGCAGCCATATACATACATACACCAAGTAATTATTTCTTAAAATATATGCAATGCAAATACACATTAGTAATTTTAGAATAATGTAGATGATTGTTAATTTCTCTATATAACTCGTATATGCATTACGCTTTCAGTTTAGCGTCCATTGGTATCCATTACTTTCTGAGTTTATGCTATACTATTGATCTTAAAGGCCCGTTTAAACGGGCGAGTTCCTTGCCAGCAAGATACAATTAAATTTAATGTACACTCACACCCAAGATAAACCTATACCGATTTTATAGGTGCTTCTAGCATCTATGATATAATTACTATTGTAATATTATTGAAATAAAAGAAAAATAACCGCGGTAGCCTAGTGGAATGGGTAAAGGACTGCTGAGATAAGGTCTCGGGTTTGATCCCAGGTTTTACCATGGCACACACCAATGACTTTTCGAAGTTATGTGTGTATTTATCGCAGGTTTATAAGTGACCGATTAATAGCAATAGGCTCGCCACCTATTACATTGGGACCTAAACATAAACTGGCAAAATGTGGGTGCTAGCATCTCTGCCGACTCCTTTGGGGATCAAGGCGTGAGTTTATGTTATGTTATGTATGTTTTTATAAAAAAGAAAAAAATGTATCGCAAAAATAAAAAATAATTGCTGCGTCCAAATATTCGCACAAGCGTTACCCCCTCGCTCTTTCTCTTGGGTGACAATAAGATATATTCCTGTAGTTATAATAAATTATTTAGCTGAGCTTATTAAATTAAGAATCGTATAAGGTAAGATTTGCGTCGGTTGTTATTTTATTGTTTTTTATTTATTTTTAATCATCCACCTAAACTATAATAGCAATTGATTTGACTATTGAATATTGTGACGTCACAATAAAGTTCTGTCGTAAGTGTCTGACATTTAGAAAAAAGTAACTAACTTGACTAGACAGTTAAATAGGTACCCAATTGCCTCGCAGTTAAAAATTGATTGTGTCCGCCAAAACAGTATTTTAAAACAATGAACGTATTTCGAGATTTTGTTCCGGTTGCTACCATGAGTGCAATTGGCCTGGGGGTGACAGGTGGAGCCACCTGTCACCTTGGCAGAAGCGGGCCGCGACGGTGGCGCGCCTGGCGCGCCTCCCCGTTTATGGGGACGAGTTGAGGACTCTGTGGTCCCCACACCCGAGAATGGTCGCCAGGAACCGCCGGATGCGGGCTGCTTTAGATCGGTCATTCTGGAAGTCTGTGGAAGAGGCCTATGTTCAGCAGTGGACTATGTGTGGCTGACATAATGATGATGATGATGAAACATTTTGATACGATAATTGTATGCGGATTATTCCTATTGATAGAAGCGTACGATTTCTCAAACTAAAACGTGCGAGTAGTATCCCCGTCTAAACGGGCCTTAAAAATGTCATCCTTCCTAAAATCACGTAAGTCTGGAGTGACCATTGAGTGGTATAAGCATTGGCCTGTAATAAGGCCAATGCTTATACCACTCAATAGTCTTTTTGCTATATTTGACAAATATAGCAAGAAGGAAAACTCGAAATAAAACCCTGTACTAACCCGTCTGGTCTGCGTGGAAACAACATGCCAAAGCGTCCCAACATTGGGAGAGGTCTATGTACAGCATGTGTGAGGACGTAGGACACGGCGGTATTTCCGCCCGATTGAGCAGTCCGACTGGGGTAGTACCTCCGCCCTACAGAATACCGCGGTTATAATAACTTCGTGTTGTGTTCTCAGCGGTGAGTAGGGTAGCCAGAGCTCACTGGAGAATTTGTGCTGTCAGTGGGAAGACTAAAGGCTTGTCCTGCTTTGTCTTCTGCTGACGGCACAGAAACTCTGTACTTACAGGGTTGGCAGCGCGACTGTGACTCCTCTGGTGTTACAGATGTCCATAGGTCACGGTAACCACTTTCCATCAGGTGGGCCGTGTGCTTGTCTGCCAACTAAGTGGTATAAAGAAATAAAAAAGCATTGGCCTGCGATAGGGCTTATTGATTGATTGATTTACCTTTTTGAAGTGAATACTTTTTTGTGAATTAAATTATATTCGTCAAATATTTTGCTAAATAAACTTTTCTTTTTGCATGCTCGTCTGCCACCACTGGAGTGGCAGACAAGCACGCGGACCACCTGATGGAAAGTGGTTACCGTGACCTATGGATGTGTGCAACACCATGGGAATCACACTCGCGCTGTCAACAATGTAAGCACAAATAGCCATGTGAAGAGCCATTATAATACTTTTCATACAATGCATTATATTTTCAACCAGTAATGCCTTTGGAATAAAATAAATGAATGAAAATACTCAGATGATATTTCAAACCCAGTGGATAATATTGCCTTTGGCAGTATGCCTTCCGTAACACATTTTATACAGGCTTTGAATTAAATTACTCGCGTAATTTTATTGTTTTGTGCGTATGAAGTAACTACATATTTAATTTTCACTAGGTAATCCTCCCCGACTTTGCTCGAGGCATACTTGGATACCCCGTATAACTTAACGATAACTGGCGCTGGATATTGGCCGTTGGAATCAAACCACAACTGCTGGAATTTATTAATTTTCAAATTATATATGAGAAGCTGCCGGATTTGTCAATGTTTATGATTACTGCTCTGATCCCTTGAAGAGTAGCGTGGTGATAAATAACCCAATTGAGCAGTCCGACTGGGGAAGTATCTCCGCCCTACAGAATACCGCGGTTATAATAACTTCGTGTTGTGTTCCCGATGCGCGGCGGTGAGTAGGGTAGCCAGAGCTCACTGGAAAATTTGTGCTGTCAGTGGTATGACTAAAGGTTTGTTCTGCTTTGTCCTCTACACTGACAGCACAGAAACTCTGTGCTTACCGGGTCAGCAGTACGAGTGTGGCTTCTCTGGTGTTACATACGTCCATAGGCCACAATAACTACTTTCCATCAGGTGGGCCGTGCGCTTATCTGCCACCTAAGTGATTTTAAAAAAAAACCTTCCTCTATAAACGGGCTATTCAACACAAACATATTTTTTCAATTCCGACTAGTAATTACTGAGATTAGCGCGTTCAACAAAAAAAAACCTTCAACTTTATAATATCTGTATACATACATACATATAATCACGCCTTTATCCCTGAAGGGTTAGTCAGAGGTGAATAAACAGCCACATTTCACCAATCATTGAAATCGGTCCCACGTAACAGGGGGTGAGCCTATTGCTATCTACCGGGAAAAATACTGAAGGAAAATTACTGAATTTACAGATTTATTGGTCAGTTGGCACCCGGTAACGGATAACCGCGATAGCCTAGTGGTACGGGTAATGGACTGCTGAGACGAGGTCTCGGCTTCGATCCCAGGTTTTACCATGGCGCACATCAATGACTTTTCGAAGTTATGTGTGCATTTATCGCAGGTTTATAAGTACCTGGTTAATCGCAATAGTCTCGCCACCTATTACATTGGGACCAAACATAAACTGGCGAAATGTGGGTGACAGCACTTCCGCCTACCCCTTCGGGGATATAGGCGTGAGTTTATGAGAGTTTATGTTATGGAAGCCGGTGCCTAGCCCGAGTGGTCATATTATTTCAATTGATTGCGTCATAATAGTTCGGGCACAACAAGCAAAGTAGGCAGAAATTTCAAAAACATTCGGTTAAAATTTACATGTCAAAACACACATAAATGTTTATAAAACACTTAACTGTGGAAAGAATTCCTACTGCGGTTTTCCCATGAGCCTACTATATGGGGTTTTTCAAAAGGGGCATTAGGAGGTTTCTTCAGGGTCGACAGCGCGAGTGTGACGCCCCTGGTGTTGCACAAGTCCATAGGCCACGGTAACCACTTCCCATCAGGTGGGCCGTGTGCTTGTCTGCCACATAAGTGGTATAAAAAAATAATTGAAATTACTGCTCAACACTATTTAACATTTTTATGGGACCAAGTGACATCTATTTTATATCAAACTAAAAAAGAATCACGTAAATGGGATCATGATCTCAGAGTAATTGGTAAAGCCGCGGTAGCCTTGTGGTATGGGTAATGGACTGCTGAGACGAGGTCTCGGGTTCGATCCCAGGTTTTACCATGGCACACACTAACGACTTTTCGATGCTTTTCGAAGTTATGTGTGTATTTATCGCAGGTTTATAAGTGCCCGGTTAATGGCAATAGGCTCGCCACCTATTACATTGCGACCTAAAAATAAACTGACGAAATGTGGGTGCTTAGCACCTCTGCCTACCCCTTCGGGTATATAGGCGTGAGTTTATGTTATGTTAATTGGTGTACGTACAAAAAAATACCGACCGAATTGAGAACCTTCTTTATTGTGGAAGTTTTTCTATAGTCAGTGGTTACCATAACCAATGATGTATGTAGCCAAGTAGTGCAACTTTCACCATCATCATCATCATTATCACGGTCATGTTAACAACGATTGCATACAAACATACATACTTTGAGGTCGTGGGATCCATCTCTTGATTTGGCTTATCTTGGTTTTTGCGGAAGCGGTGTCCCTCTGACCTCCCAACTTTAAAAGACAATTTTATTTTTATACTATCACGATGTGAAGTCATAATTATAAAACGTCACGACTTGACTGGCTTGCGAGCGTCGAGAGGTACGCGAGAAACATATTTTGTGCGCGTACCCTCCATACTTCTTGTCCTTATATTGTGTTCTGCCTGATGGCACAGAAAATCTCTGTTCTTACAGGGTAGGCAGCACGGGTGTGACTCCCCTGGTGTTGCACACGTTCATAGGTCACGGTGACCACTTACCATCAGGTGATATTTGTATAAAAAAAAAGGTAAGGCTGGCGATACACCATACTCACAATGTCAGTTTTTAACGGCACTGTGTTTTTAGGTTTCAGTATCTTAATTACTTGATTCGACATCCCGGATAGTTTTAATGCTGCAACGCATTCGAAACGTCGGCAAAAGTAGTAAGTTCCATGTGTTCACCGCGAAAAGTCCTGAACCATTATATAATTTTAGAGAAAAGTATGCACCAGTGGTGTGTCGACCAGTAAATAAATAAATAAATAAATATTCTACAACATGCTACACAACGCTATCTAGACCCATGGTAAGCATAGTTTAACTAGCTTGTGTTATGGAATCTAGAATACGTAGAGATCAAGTTTGGCCCCGAAGATATAGGCAGTGCTCCCATACCCCCACAAGTAGGTACTAAAACTGTGATGAAGGCTTGTTTTGCAGGTACTCAAAGAAAATTATTACATATCCAGTAATTTTCATTGCATGCGCGGAGAAACAATAAACACTCTTATAGTAATCAGAAGGTTTCTTCATGGACGGCAGCGCGAGTGTGACACCCCTGGTGTTACATACGTCCATAGGCCACGGTAACCGCTTCCCATCAGGTGGGCCGTGTGCTTGTCTGCCAACTAAGTGGTATAAAAAAAAGAGTACTTTACACTTTACTAAATCTTCTTCTTTCTTTTAGCGCTAATTCCAGTCGCATCCGAACCTTTCACCTCGGAGTCTGGGGTCCGCTTTACCTAACTGCGGATTTAGCTGAACTTCGATATTTTCCTTGAACCGATATACATCTGACCTTCACAAACCAAAGGCGATATCGAAGCATTGCAGTTAGACCAGTTCTTGAACTTTTTAGGGCTCCAACTACCCCGACATCTGCCCTGTATGTTGGTATGGGAACTGGGCCTACTGGGCCTAACTTTTTTTTTTTTTTTTTTTTACGTGCGCAAAATCCCCACGGATACCTCCCCACCGGAGCCGGTGGAGGAGGTTATGTCGGACTCGAACCGACTAAAACGCACGCCGTCTGTGGGTCGTTTTGGTTGCCGAAGGTGAGGTTGACAGGCATATCCCTCGCACCCCGGCCGACCCAGGGCCATCTCTCACGATCTGGCCCTCTTCTCGGGTGTGGGGACTACAGAGTCCCCAACTCGACCCCGGAAACGGGGAGGCGCGCCAGGCGCGCCACCGCCACGGCCTGCTTCTGCCAGGGTGACAGGCGGCTCCACCTGTCACCCCCAGGCCGGCGCTCATGGGGGGCGAAGGTCGTTCATCGACCTCCGAAGCCCGAGTTGCCTTCGTACGCGGGCAGCTTGGCTCGCGATCCTTCGTCGCTCCCGCTGCCGCTCCCGCCCCGCCTCCTCCTTCACGAGCATTACTTGCTCGCAGAAGGAGGCGCCGGCCGCCCACGCATCCGCGCAGCGGACCATCGCCGCGAGCAAGGTGGAGAGCGTGAGAACTCTCACTCCCAGGGCCGCCACAAGCTCCCGCCTCGGCGTCTCCCACGCCGGACACTCGGTGAGCGTGTGCGGACCTGAGTCCTCGCTCGCGTCGCAGTGATGGCACTCGGACGTTGGCTCTTTCTGCATCCGACGCAGATACTTTCCGAAGCATCCGTGCTCGGTGATCATCTGCGTCAGACGGTACGAGAGGCTGCCGTGTGGCCTCTCTAGCCACTCCCCCATGATGGGTCTTACCGCCGTTACTACGGCGTGCCCTGCGCCTGGTTGCCCAAGTCGTATCTCCCATTCCGC
The DNA here is from genome assembly GCA_963662185.1 of Eilema griseolum. Classification (NCBI taxonomy): domain Eukaryota; kingdom Metazoa; phylum Arthropoda; class Insecta; order Lepidoptera; family Erebidae; genus Eilema; species Eilema griseolum. The sequence goes on along the minus strand of OY759229.1, from coordinate 3,038,034 downwards.
CACCATTTCCCTGTGGAGCCGGGATCTCACGGCCCGAATTTCTTCGGGCTCGGGATCGTGACCCCGCTCCCGCGCCGCCCTTCGGAACCGGTATAGCGCCGAAAGGCATCTCGCTTCCAGGATCCATGGTGGCGATCCGGCGAGGAGACTCGCCGCGTTGAATGATATCGTGCGGTACCCCCTTATGATGCGGCACACCAACTTCCGCTGCGGACGCTGCAGCAGGAGCATGTGCCGATCACTCAGGATGTCCGCCCACACGGGACACCCGTACAGGGCCATGGACCGCACGACACCCGCGTAGAGTCTCCTGCAGGAGTCCTCCGGGCCCCTCAGGTTAGGCAGTAGCCGCGCCAGAGCGATGGTTGTGCCCGCCAATTTGGGGCCCAGACTTCGGAAGTGCTTCCCGAAGTCCCACCGGCCGTCGAGCACGAGCCCCAGATATTTCATCTGGGGCTTGATGCCGATGAGAGTGCCTCCCACTGTGAGACTGGAACCAGGTGGTGGCGTGCGCCGAGGTCCATGAAAGAACATGGCCTCGGATTTATGCAAAGCCACCTCAAGGCCCAGCCGCCGGATCCGTTCCACGACTTGAGCAACCGCGGTCGTGGCCCTCAGGATCGCTTCGCGGTGTGTAGCCCCGCTCGCCGTCACTAGCGTGTCGTCCGCATAGCACGTGACGGCGGCGCCGTCCGCAAGCTCACCGCGAAGCACCCAGTCGTATCCAATGTTCCACAGTAGCGGCCCGAGAACCGATCCCTGTGGAACACCGCACGACATCTCACGCCGACCGACGCCGGTCGCACTTGGGTAGATGACGGCTCTCTCCGTCAGGTACGCCCCGACTATGCGGCGGAGGTAGAGAGGCACACCGTGGTACACGAGTGCCTCCCTGATGCAACTCCAGGGCAAGGTGTTGAACGCGTTGGAGATGTCCAAGGACACCGCCAACGTCACCTCACCCCGGGCAACTGCCTCCTCCGCCAAAGTCCTCACGTGCATGATGGCATCCACGGTGGACCGCCACCGGCGGAAGCCATATTGGGCATCCGCCAGGTCCGGCCCCCTACCAGAGAGGTGCTCGACGAGGCGCTTCGCAATAACTCTTTCAAAGAGCTTGCCCACCTCGTCGAGCAACACAATGGGCCGGTAGCCGGACGGTTCGTCCGCCGGGCGACCCTCCTTTCGGATGAGGACCAGTTTCCCCGTCTTCCACATCTTCGGAAACTGGACTGGGCCTAACTTACTTTCCGAGACACGACCAGACCAATACTAATATGGGTATTTTTATTCATGTAAACAAATATTTGCACAAAGCGGGGATTGAACCCACGACTTCTACGTATCGACGGGGTTCACTACCAACACGCTACGGAGAATATCAAATGGTTTAATTGTAATTTACATTAATTATTTTAAACTACAGGAAACAAGTGTGACTCTCATGATTTTGCACGCGTCGATAGGCTACGGTGACTACTTTACATCAGATGGGCCGTGTGCTTGCCTACCACCTAAGTGGTATAAAAAAATATATTTTTGAAATCACCTCCCATTATAAAAATATAATCTCAATTTGTTGGCCAACTTGATCTCCACTCCATATCTCCGTGTGTCACACACACAAAGGACCCCGTATTACGCCACTCAGGTACTTTTACTGGATATTAATTAACAAAAGGCCTTAAATTTAAAATAATACAGTTCTATCTCTCTGCTTTGTTTAACATTCGCTGAAAAAAGGGAATTGTGGTCACTGGAACAATATACCTACGATGTAACAAGTTATAAAAGATGTTTTTTTATTAGTTTTGTTATCCAACTGTGACGAAAATGGATGGTTATGTGTTACGTATCTGTATGGGTTGCTTGTCCACGTGGTCACGTTTATCGAAGGACCGACAGCCGTTGGAGCAAACGAGTCCTAGAGTGGAGACCGCGAGAAGGTAAACACAAGGTAGGAAGCCCCCTAGACAGATGGACGGATGACCTGTAATAGGTGGCTGGGACAGACTGGATGCGGAAGGCAGAGGATCGGAAAAAATGGCGCACATTGTTAGAGGCCTATGTTCAGCAGTGGAGCGCGGTGGGCTAATTGATTGATTGGGTCGCTTGACTCACTTTCCTACAAGAGACATTTATCATGGCAAACTGATTAAGAGAACGGAATAGGCGTAATGGCAGTCGGTAAGAATCACTGAAATTATGATTTTGAATTATTATTTTTTATTTAATTTTTTTATTCTATTTAATTTTTTTCTACAAACAGACAAAGATTTTTTCAAAGGTGGACTTAATGCCTCAGTCATTTTCTACCAGTCAACCTTAAGGTGATGAAATATTTATATTGAAAGTAGGTGCACGAAGTGTTGTGGTGATAGTTTTCTCAGTTTGGTACACAAATCAATATTTTATAGTATAATAAAAATTTAATTAATTAATTGAAAATAAATAAATAATAATATATCCATATATAAATATATACAAACATCATAAACTACATACACATATATACCAATATATACATAAATCATTATATAGGATAGAAAGATCCTTAAACTTTTATTATTTATTTTAATAATAATAAATTATAAATCATAACAATCCGCTATTTATTAGGTCAAACACTAATCAGAAGCATGTGACGTCACACTTTCGTAAATATTATTTTGATATTTTGTATTTCGTTAATAACGTTTGAACATGCTCAGCCAGTGTTAGCAACCGTACAATAAGTGTCATTCGTGTACGATAATTTACGAAAGCGTGACGTCATAGAGAGATGCCATTACTATTCTGGTGTTTTGATGGTGGCCTCACATGGACACGATGTACGCAAATGTAGCTATTGATCAATAATCATGTTTAATTTTTAACGAACTAATAATGATTTCTTGGAGTATCAACAAATATCTTTAAATAATTAGTATTTAATCAATTAGTTCACTGAAATATACATTCTCCTAAACCATGGGTGTCATCTTTGTCCTTTCCTTAATAGGTGCTAAAGTGTTTTAAAACTTTTTATTTAAGACATGAATATTTCGATAAAGCGTAATGTATGGGACACCGGAGTTTAATGTTTAATAAGAGCCCGGTTAATGGCAATAGGCTCGCCACCTATTACATTGGGAACCCTCCGCCTCCGCCACCTCTGCCTACCCCTTCGGGGATATAGGCGTGAGTTTATGTTATATTATGTTATGTTAATATGATACGTATTTTTAAAAAGATAATTCTCCATTTAAACTTTACTCTTAGGTTTTACCATGGCCTATGACTTTTCGATGCTTTTTGAAGTTATATATGTATTTATCACTATGAAGACGAAATTAATTAATTAGGTTAATAAATAAAGCGCAGTAGCCTAGTGGTGTGGGTAATGGACTGCTGAGACGAGTTCTTGGGTTCGATCTCAGGTTTTACCACGGCACACCCCAATGACTTTTCGATGCTTTTTGAAGTTATATGTGTATTTATCGCAGGTTTATAAGTGCCCAGTTAATGGCAATAGGCTCGCCACCTATTACTTTGGGACCTAAACATAAACTGGCGAAATGTGGGTGCTAGAACCTCTGCCTACCCCTTTGGGGGTATAGACGTGAGTTTATGAGTTTATGTTATGTGAACGTATTTTTATCTTCCTTTTTAGTCCAATCTGACATTATTGTTTTGACATTTAATATTTACCTAATTCTTATGACTTGTTTCAATATCCTTGCATTGCATTCGACATTATTCACTTGACATTTGCAATAGGCTCGCCACCTATTAGGTACTTTGGGACCTAAACATAAACTGCTGAAATGTGGGTGCTAGCACCTCTGCCTACCTCTTCGGGGATATAGGCGTGAGTTTATGTTATGTTCTGTTATGTAAACTTTATTTATTTGCAGAAATAGGATTTAATTTGGCTAAAATAGATACGTCATAACATCAAGGAGTAGTTTTTAAAGGTCTGTCATCATTCATATAATATTGTAATGGATCTGAACTTTTATGGCAACAACTATCTAACTCCTCAAAGAGAGAGCCTTGTCTGTCAATTAGCACGTTTATCAGCTTACATACGAGGTTAGTTGATATCCCGGTGACCTTGAAGGGACAAACTCCGTGTAGGTACAAATTTAGGGGCACATATCTTGGATTTAAATCGTGAGAGAAATATGACTCTTGTACAGATTGTTTTGATATAATCTTTTATTTGTGGATTAAGGTCGTCCACCCCGTACTACAATAAACATACATATAATCACGCCTTTTATCCCCGGAGGGTTGAGCAGAATTAACACCTACATTTCACCAATCAATGAATTCGGTCTCGCGTAAAAGGTGGTGAAGCCAATTGCGGTCTTGCGGGCGCTATTGTTGACTCAAGCCATGCATCTGAGGCTGAGTTCGGGCTGTATATATCTGTTGAATCTTACATATCTAACAGCCCTATCCCTTAGTCGCCTTGTACGACACCGCATGAGAAAAGATGGGGTGGTCCAAATTCTACTCTACGGGGAACCACGCGGCTACTACAATAAATAAATAAATAACTTACTATCATAAAAAAGTACATTATTAATACTAGGTTAGGTTTAACTGTATAACAATAAAAATATACTAGTAACATCAATATTTCTAATAACGGGCTTACAAGATTTTTAAAAAATATTTTTATTACTGTTTAGGGGCAAACATATTAGTTCGGATTTCACCAGTGTGACCACCGGCAATCAGGTTAAACCGAGCAGAAGTCACAAGATCCTTTTAAATGACTGCATTAGAGAAATAAAAGCGCAATACTGAATAAACCTGGGTCTATTCAGATCGCGCTCGGATCTAGATGGTGATGCTGGACTCGTCCAGCAGGATCCGAGCGCGGTTCATCCCACTGACAGCTCCGTTCTCATTGATTCGCCGGCCCCAAACTGAGACATGCTCGTATCTTGGAATTCGGTGGCTCACAACTCTGAATGAAGACACAAAACGGCGTACTGTGCCTTTAGAGTGGATTTTGGGTTCAAAATATATGTCTTTTCTTATACTTTGTGACCTATGTAAATATAAATATTTGATTTGACGTAACGGGTATGGCAAGGTCAAATGGGGAAAAATTTAATTAAACTTACTGCTCTTTTAAATAAAAGGATACAATTCCAAGTCATTTCCGTTTGTCGAGACTCTTAGCTTTTAATATTGCCACTCGTATAAATTAAAAGAATTTAATAATGTTAGTAATTTATTGGATGATTATATATAGCAACAGAGAGGCTACCAAGAAACATCCGAAGTTTCGGACCCGCGTGAAACACAAACGGAAGAACGTAATTTATTATTTCAAATTCAATACATTTTTTAAATTCTTTGACATGAGCATGTGACATAATATACTAATTTTATTTTTCAGTTTATCAATACATCCAATCATTCGGCAACTAAATTCGAAATTTAACATCTGGTATCTTGATGACGGTACTCTAGGAGGGGGGGATATAGACACAGTGCTTCGAGATTTGGCTGTTCTGAAAGATAAATTTAAAACTATTGGTTTAGAGCTAAATCCCTCAAAATGTGAAATTTTCCTTAACGGTAATATTAACAAATCTTTGGCAATTTCGGGATTTAATGTTTTGGCCCTTAATTTGAAAGTGTTATATAAAAGTTCACTCGGTCTCCTAGGGGCCCCGATTCTTGAAGAAGCCTATGATGCCTTTATTGAGGATAAAATTCTAAATTTTAATGAAGTTTCGGACCGACTCCTCCAAATTAATATACATTCAGCTTTTACCATTATTAGATATTGTCTTTGCGTCCCAAAATTAACTCATGCTCTACGATCATCACAATTTTTTAAACATTTGGCACTTTTAGGTAAGTTGGACTAAATTATTCAAAATACCCTATGTAAAATTTTGAATGTAGATTTGAACGACCGAGCCTGGCTCCAAGCATCGCTCCCGGTGCGCTGAGGTGGGCTCGGTGTTCGTAAAATTTCCGATGTAAGTTTACCAGCTTTTTTAGCTTCGATTCATGAATCGAAGCTAAAGAAGCTGGTAAACTATACAAAGAAATAGCAAAACGACTGGTCGATGCTTCGCGTGACCAAAGGGCTGGCCTCTTTTTCGCTCAACGGATTGGCATTGCCATCCAACGGGGCAATGCCGCCAGCCTTTTGGGCACATTACCAGTCGACATCGATGGGGAGGAATTCTTCGATGCTTAATTTGATCCTTTTGTATCCTATTTTATATTCTTGTAAATATTGGTTTATATTTTATTACATTAGTTTACATGTTAATAAAAATTTAATAAATAGAATACGATAATTAAAAAAAGAAAAATATGAAGAAATATTTCACTAAATATTTTATACATATAGGTATCATCAAACTGTGACTTATTCCTTGCTACAATTCTTCAGAGAGTTACTTATAGCTTATTTTTTTTATTTAATAGGTCGAGTTGCTTTGTCCTTAAAAAAGTTTAGATACAAAAAAAAACATGTTCAGTGATAATATAAAATAATAAATTAATAAACCTACAAAAAAAATAAAAAAAATATACTAATTGATATTATTATTTTAATAGACCTAGTTGACATTTACCATAATTATAACAATCTCCTTATTCCCTTTTGACATTATTTAATTTTTGACATTAACTCAATAACTAATTAATGCAATTAAAATATTATGAATACTCTCCAATTGAAACGTTGCATGTATAGACAATACCAAATATTTGCACACCTTGAAGAGGTTGTAATACAGCGGACCTATACATTTATTGAAAATGTATCTTTTACTAACTTTCTATAACCTGTGTTTTGCAAATAAATTATTTGATTTGATTTGATTTGACGTATATCGGTGTGCTTGGTCAGAGAACTTTCACGCGGTGTTTCTTGTTCAACGAAGACGGCAGCGAATCCCTTTCACAGAGGAAACTTAAATAGTCAATTCCATCCCTTTATAGGGTTGTTTGGAGGCTTTTCACGTGTTATTCTGACTAGCAGAGGCCACAGTGGACAGCAGGAAAGGGCAGGCTGGTTGTTCTAGCACAGGTGGGGCGTATAAGAACTTTGTTTTTCTTACTGTAGAATTTAAACTGAACAGAAATCTTAAGTATCGTCTTCAGTTACTTTAGCCAAGTTTCAATATGTTTGCAGAATAGAATGTATTGATCAATTTATAGGATTGACATTAAAAACTGTCACAAACATCACAATTCCTAATTTTATTCTACAACACAAGGATCCGATTGCCCGAATTTAAGTCTTCAACTGCGGATGTTTCATGGTAGGCCCACCGTACCTTTTCGTCATTCAAATAGCCCGTGACATTTCCCGAACCCTCTAAACGAGTAAGTAAATGATTCATTATTTTGTTGACATCTTCATCTCCGGATCATTTCGAATTCTTCGGTGAAGGTATCGAAGTATAATACTTATGATTCAGAGATTCTAACGAGCGGTTATTTTGTACCAAAGTGGATGAATGAACTTCTTACGTCCTTGAAGATTGAACTCCTTAAATACTACCTACGAATACTCATAATGGCAATAAATAGTGAAAGAAGAGGCTAGCAGAATGCGAATGGAAAAACCGGGCAAGTATTTTTTTTTTCACTATTTCAGTGGCAGACAAGCACGCAGCCCACCGTGACCTATAAACGTGTGCAACACCAGTGGAGTCACACCCATGCCACCGACCCTATACAGAGAGTTTCTGTGCTGTCAGTACAGAAGACACAATCAAAACAAGCCTTTGGTCTTCCCACTGACAGCACTACAACTCTCCAGTGGGCTCTGGCAACCCCATATACGTGCTTTATTCATATATATATGTAAATATTTTATATATATCTAATTAATTAAATTATTATCGTCTTCATAATGATTTTTATATAATACTAGCTGACCCACCCCAGTTTCGCCCGGGGTATATTTTAAAGCTTCATATCCCTTTGAGCCCGTATGTTTTAATCTTAAAAATATGTATGAAAAATTAAAGGATTTGTTGACATTTATTATCAATGCTCCGCTCCCTTAAGTAGTAGCGTCATGATATATAGCCTAAAACCTTCCTCGATAAATGGACTATCTAACACTAAAAGAATCATTCAAATCGGACCAGTAGTTCCAGAGATTAGCGCGTTCAAACAAACAAACAAACTCTGCAGCTTTATAATATTAGTATAGATATATAGTCGTGTTAGTTTCAATGTTGGCTGAAAATTGGTGAGGATGTAACTTGTAACCAGGAGACAAATTTCAGCCCTTGGACCGCAATCCCGTGCAAGTCAAAAAACCTCAAAGAGAATACAAGTCACTATAAAGCGTGGTCTAACTGACTTTGAATTAACGCAAATGACAGCTTAAAGGATTTTGTCTATGGTTAACATACTTAACCATAGACAAAGTCGTTTTAGCTGTTGGTAGCTAGATGCTTGTTGAAAATTTGATAATTATACTAAGTATCGGGACTTCTCGCGAATTATATTTTGGAACTTACTATTTCTGCCGACATAATAATAATGCCGAAAAAAGAAAATTTGATATTTATAAATGTTGTCAGAAAACCAAAAATAGAAATAATCAGTATTAGTTAGTCACTCGAAAAAAAAATCTCACTAATATAAATATCTGCAAATGGGTATAACGCATAGGTTTGAGTAATTGAAGTGAACATATCTTAATAACTAAAAACAAAGCTAGTATGTTATAAAAAGATGAAATACAAAATTTAAGAGACCAGTTTTTCAAAAACCTTCTTCTTTGACCTCTTAGTCTGGTGTCCGCTTTACTAGTCCAACATCTGGTGTAAGCATTGCAGCTAGACCAGTTATCGGAATTTTTAGAGCCCCAAGTACCCGCAATGTTTGCCATTGCATTTGAGACCGACGAATTAACATGCTCTCCTAGGGACATCCATATTATAATTTTATAGAATATTAGCCGCAATTACTAATTACGAACAGCGGTAGCCTAGTGGTATGGGTAATGGACTGCTGAGACGAGGTCTCGAGTTGCATCCCAGTTTGTACCATGGCACTCACCAATGACTTTCCGATGCTTTTCGAAGTTATGTGTGTATTTATCGCAGGTTTATAAGTGCCCGGTTAATGGCAATAGGCTCGCCACCTATTACATTGGGACCTAAAACATAAACTGGCGAAATGCGGGTGCTAGCACCTCTGCCTTTTATAGTTATATTTATTTAGAGGCATAAGTTTATGTTATGTTATATTATTACTAATATTCTCTCTAATCCCTCCGACTAAGCTAATATAGTGATAGGTTATGTCGGACTCGTTCGAGTCCGACATAACCTATCACTACACAACGCTATCTAGACCCATGGCTAGCAAAGCTTAACTAGCTTGTGTTATGGGATCTAGAATGCGGATAAACATACTTAGATTTTTTTTTGTAAATACATACATATTATACATAGAAACACCCAGACCAATGCAAATATATTATATTCATGCATACAAATATTTGCACTGAGCGGGAATCGAACCCCGTTTTATCCTTTCTTTTTTTTAACGTGCGCAAAATCCCCACGGATACCTCCCCACCGGAGCCGGTGGAGGAGGTTATGTCGGACTCGAACCGACTAAAACGCACGCCGCCTGTGGGTCGCTTTGGTTGCCGAAGGTGAGGTCGACAATCATATCCCTCGCACCCCGGCTGACCCAGGGCCATCTCTCACGATCTGGCTCTCTCCTCGGGTGTGTGGGGACCACAGAGTCCCCAACTCGTTCCCGGAAAAAGGGGAGGCGCGCCAGACGCGCCGCCGCCGCGGCCTGCTTCTGCCAGGGTGACAGGCGGCTTCACCTGTCACCCCCAGGCCGGCGCTCATGGGGGGCGAAGGTCGTTCATCGACCTATCATTCTTTCAGCTGAGTAAATCTGTATATGCAAAACAATATCTGCAACAACTTAACAAAGATGAAAGATCACAATGAATTCGATAAGACACGACAAAAACTTGAGGCTTAAATAACACCATCTGGCATATATTTATATAAAAAAAACCCTTTTGCTAAAGCCTGCACCGCTTCGTATTCGACGGCCATTCCAGCTGAACGTCTTCAAAAGGACGACCCATACGTGATTCGGTTCGGAAATGTGAGCGACGATGAAACGTTTGTTAGGCTACACAGAAATGTGTCTTGATGCGAAAGGATTCTAGGCTAATTTTTGTAGGACACCAAAAATATGTACTTTATTCATATCTTATATCTTATCTTATAATAAGTTTCACTATGTTTAGGGATTTTTTTATAGTACAATTCCTTTTCTTTTTTTATTCAAGCTATTATCCTCCTTTTAAATTCAAAGTTTGCATTTAAGAGCTCAGGGTTAAATTTCATGTACATTATCCTCCTGATGTGACTTCTCTTGATTTTAACGAGAGTAACTGCTGTCTGACCCACTGAGCCTTGAGAGGCGTGCAACAGAGCCTCGTCCGTCAATTAGCAGGTTAGGTACTAATTGGAAGCTGCCTGTTGAAAGAAAGAAGCCGTTCATTAAATACTTAATTTTATTTATTACAATAAAAAAAAACAAGCGAACAAATAAATATAAAAATCAATGAACATAGTAATTATTGTGGTGGCACTCCACTTGGCTATTTGTGTTTGCTATTGGGCGTTTGTTGATTTGGCAAAATATTTGACGTACATGCAAACTTGCAAATTAGGCAAACACAATTTTTACTTTACTAAAAAGTATTTCCTTCATAGAGGTGTCACAAGTGAATTGTCACATTTTATTTACTACTGGCCGTAAAGAATAAAAAAAAACTAAATCATAACATAACATAAACTCATGCCTATATCCCCGAAGGGTAGGCAGAGCAAGCACCCACATTTCGCCAATTTATGTTTAGGTCCCAATGTAATAGGTGGCGAGCTTATTACCATCAACCGGGCACTCGTAAACCTGCTATAAATACAGACATAACTTCGAAAAGCATCAAAAAGTCATTGGTGTGTGGCATGGTAAAACCTGGGATCGAACCCGAGACCTCGTGTCAGCAGTCCATTACCCATACCACTAGGAGGCTACCGCGGTGGCTGACCGTCCACACATGGTAATTGTTTATCAATTATGTCAAATACAAGTAAACATGTGAAGTGCGATCATTAGGTACATAGATATGCGGCATTCGCACCAACCCGACCGCGTCCCGCCAGTGTTGCTCAATTTGCGATTACCTACGTAACAGATCACTGCTTATTCAGTAGAATTTAAAAAAAACTAGTTTCTGAACAAACATTTTGTAAATCACACATGTTATCAAACATCAGGTGGGCTAGTAACAAAAGCAAACCTTGCCCTGGTAGGTTTTCCAATTACATAAACCACAAAAATATCATGGTGCGTTACACCCGGAAAATAATATTTAATAATATCCTTTATCCGGGTATATTTTGGCTATACGTGAACAAGTAACGGGATTATTTTCTTTGATTTCCGTAATAGGTACCTACGGATGCTTTTACGGTTCGAGTCAAAGAAAAATGAAACATTATCTTATATATAACCTTCTTTCATTTAAGTTTAGCTGAAATAAAGATCAATACTTTTACATTTAAACTATATATATAAATAGATATAGATATATTGTTCTGTTCTCACAGTCTAACCACGTAAACGGTTTTGTGGGGCCTTGTTTATATGTAAGTTTTATGTAACTTCATAAAGATACATAATAATAAAAATAATAATAATAAAATATATAAATATATTAAATATATTTAGGAATGAATATATTAGAGGAAGTTTGAGAGTAGCACCAATCATAGAAAAGCTAAGAGGAAATCGTTTGTCCTGGTTCGGGCATGTAATGCGTAGGGATGAAAGTAATGTCGTAAAGAAGGCACTAACTATGGAAGTGGATGGCTACAAGGGGAGAGGGAGGCCTAAAATGAGGTGGATGGACTATGTGAAAGATGACATGGTTAAGAAGGGAGTGAATGTTGAAATGACTGCAACTAGAGATGAATGGAAAAAGAACACATGTTGCGCCGACCCCAAATAATCTTGAGACAAGGGCAGGAGAATGATGATGATATATAAATATTTAGCCTGTAAGAAACAGTCTAGTAATAAAAAGCTCTAAGTACTTGAACATAAAAATATTATAATATATAATAATAGTCCAAATCCAGTAACCCGCTAGCAGTTCTGTTTAAGGAGAATACTCTGGCCAACTGAGGTACCTGGGTACGTCTTGGGTGGATGAAAAAAAGAGAGTACTAAGCTTATATCGATCACTTCCTTCCTGTATTTGTCTACTGGTACAAATTATTATCAATGTTAAACTAATAAATTGAAGAAAACCGCTACAAGTTTTCGCTTTGTCAATTATTAAGATAACAACAGCTATGGTACAATCAGCGCAGAACTATCTTCACTATAAAGTTACAAAATGGTCTTAATTAGAAGGTATTAAAAGCGAATCAAACTATTGATTTAACTGTATTATTGTCTGAAATAAAGGTATGTACTAAATATAAGAACATTCAGTCAACAGGAAAGGGAGAAAACCAAGGCATTAAGATAATATTGAGTATTTTGTTAGTTAACGATCTGATGCTGATTGTAAAATAAATTGCAATAGAATTAAATACCACACCGAAATTGTACGTCAAAATTAGCTTATCAAAGGCAGCAGAGACGTTTAAAATATTAGAATATGTAGATTCCCTCTGGTACAACGTAAAACCTACGTTATTACTTACGTGGTTCAAGTCTTTGGAGCTCGAAATAATATATTCCAAAGAAGCAGGTACAGCCACAAGCGTATTACAGGTGTAACCTTATCAGAGCTGGCACTAATTTTCATATCAAAATGTAGAAACTCGAAACTTATTTCTGTAGAGAGCTTTATGCCGTGTTAGTTATAAAACGTAAAGAAAAAAATGCTGAAACAGGTCTGAATACCAAATTTGTCTGTATTCAAAAGCTTTTGTTATTGGTGTTGATGAAGTAAAGTCTAAATTTAAAATTGTTCGGTTAAGATCCAGAGCTAGTTCATCATATATCTATCACTTCTTTTTTTAAACTACTTAGATGGCAGATAAGCACACGTCCCACTTGATCGGAAGTGGTTACCATGACCTATAGACGTATGCAAAACCCAGGGGCGTTAAACTCGTGTTGCCGACTCTGATGAAGCCTTCTAATGCTAATAAAGCTGAGTGCCACCATTGTAGCATTACTTAGTATCTGTAATGATGACTCTCTTTCCCGAAACTTTGCCTTTAGCTTACCATCAAGCGAGGTGACGTCAAATAAGCGAGTCCTAGATTTTTAAAAATGCACTTCTTGAAGAGCCCCATTTTGTAGGCGCTTGGGAAAACCTCAGCTGGGAGTTCATTCCACAGCCTGAGCGTGCGTAGGATGAAATGCCTTTCATACTGCACCGTTTCCGGTTGCTATTGCTTGAAAATAACTTCATTATGATTATAATACCTGTTGCCTGCGACTCCACCTGCGTCAGATACAAACCCCCTTCTAGAACCTAATCCCCCTATTAGAATAGATGACTATAATTTCATTCAAATCCGTACAGCCATTTTATATGATAGAGTCACCTGACACACATACATTCACTTTCCACGCACATCTCAATCAATTCTATAACAATTCCGTTCAGGAGTTGCGTCGTATAGAGTATTTTCTCATTGTCTGATCCGATTTCGGTGTCGCTTCCGATATGGAGTAAAGAGTAAAATGTATGAAATATAGTATTTGTCTTTCACATTGTCCACTGCGTTGGCCCGATTTCATATCAGGGAATACAGATTCGAATATAAGAAAAAGAACTCCATATCATGTCAATAAGATCGAAAATTGCTTGCAGGATTTTGCTAAGTTTTTTATCCCTAACTAATCTGTACTATCGAGCAAATGGCCGTATCGGATCGATTTTATCAGATATGTGTGAAAATGAAGAAGCACGTATTGTTTTCTATCGAATATCACTTATCGTCGTTTGACACCGTTATCGGACCGGATAGTGTGAAAACGGCTTTACAGTCCCACAAAATTATTGCTCAATCAAACACAAGCAAATCTTTCTTCCACATCACTTCAAGTCTTATCAAATGAAACCTAAAAACGTAAGGCGGTGACAGACACGTGAGGTCTGACCTCAAAAGCACTAAAATCCGGTACAATTTCACCGATTCCCAAGTTCGAGCACAGAACGATTTGGAAAGGAATTCAATGAAACTAAAGCTTCAATATTTACGGATATTGTCCTTGTTTTAGATTCAGGGCAGTGTGGGCTGGGAATAAGACTGGGAGGTATCCAATTCTAGTTGGCGAACAATGGTTATTACCTATATTTGCCAAGCGTGGTAGTTTTCGGTATCATTGTGGATTATTTGTGTGTTTTAACTTTTAAATTTTTGTTTTAATGAGCGAGGTTAAATAAAAACTATTTGGTTCTTCTTACTTCTCGTCTGTATTAGATATAGTTTTGTTCTTTTTTTATCAATTATAAAAGTTAGGTTGCCGACAAACACACGGCCTGCCGTAGATTGCACGTCACACGCAGAATGTCACGTGACCGACCGTTTTTCACACACTTTTTAAGCTAAAAAAGTGTAAATGTTTTTTTTCTAATTTTTTCTAATGTTTCCCGTAAATAAATTTTATTTCTCATTTCTCATTTCTCATAGGCTTCTCACTCATTGTTAATTTTAAATTAGAGAACATACAAAACTATAGTTATGGATGTCACCAAAACACACGTGACGGGCGCTGAAGCCGCATTGAGCCAATATCCTCATACGTTAGGGTCAATATGTGGGTGCCTCTAATATTAGAGGAGAATGGGGCAACTGGAGCCAATTGACAAAAACTGTTACTAGAAATCACATTTGGTATTACTACCTACAGTGTGGAGTAAATTCTAGTACCCTTTAATGAAAAAGTTATTCTTAAAAAAACCATAATATGTTATATTATGTTAAATGCCTTAACCACGTAGTTTGAAATGTTCTATTAGATTGCTTTAGGTTAACTCTTTTGCACCTGTAAGGACAGAAATATAAGAAAATAAAAAAGAAAATGATGTCATAACTAATTTTTAAATCAGTCTAATATAAAAGGTAAAACCTATTTAAGTTAAGGCAATTTTAGTTTACTAACATAAATAACAACTCGCATTACGTCGCAAGCAAATATATTAAATTTGAAGTTACATTTCATGCAAATTTGTTTATTTCGTTATTCATAGACATACCATATGCATACGTAAGTCAATCAGATCGAAGGCATTTTAAAGAAAGGACTTGTCTAGAGTACCCAAAACCGGGAACTCTGTGGTCCCCACACCCGAGGAGAGGGCCAGATCGAGATAGATGGCCCTGGGTCGGCCAGGGTGCAAGGGATATGCCTGTTAACATCACCTTTGGCAACCAAAATCGACCTACAGGCGTCGTGCGTTTTAGTCGGTTCGAATCCGACATAACCTCTCCCACTGACTCTGGTGGTGGGAGTATCTGTAGGGATTTTTCGAACGTAAAAAAAAGAGTACTTGAAACCGGCGAGCATGAAAACAACTATGAAAGTAGGAGAAGCGAACGATGTATGCCAGGATCGTGCCATGTGGAAAACTGTAGTCTCTGCGTACCCCACTGGTAAGAAGGCGTGACTGTTTGTTTGTATGTATACCATACACATACAATGTTATCACAACTCAATATAAGATTATGATATCTACACCAATTAAAGGTTTGTATTTTACCTATATAACAATATAATATCTGTCTCTCTGGACACGTGGCCATTTGCTGGTCGGGGTACCGTAAAATACAATGACAAATGTATGGAATATTTGACTGTAGTCAACGAATGTCATAAACGCCAAATACCACTTATACAATAGTTTGTACTCAGATAAATTGTTTGACATGATGCCCACAGCTACATTCTATTATCGCACCACTCACCATAGGCAGGGAATTCATCCTCACACATTGCGACCTGAGACAGTGCACAATGAGCGGTACGAAATAAACTTCATCCCAGGCACACTCAAACTATTGAATGAACTAACTCCCTGCTGAGGTTTTCCCGGCGATATTTTTTCCAGCGCGAGTGTAACGCACCAGTTTTCGCACACGTATATTGGCAGTTTTAACGACCTTTCATCAAAAGAACTCTACAAGAACGCTACAAGAACTGCCACTGACCAAATTTAAAAAACAAGTACGTGACTTTTTATTAAACAAAATGTATTACAGTGTACAACAATACCTTGACAATAAGAATACCACAATATTATAGACGGATAAATATATATTTGACATTATGCTTATGTACCTACTGACATTAAAACTTCTATGGCGACATTAAAACTTACAACTGATTAATTTATTGTTTGACATTATGCCTGTAATATTGACATCGAAAATAAAATGAAAAGAAAATCGAATAATATAATTTTGAAACACTATGCTTGTAAAGATAATGACATTAAAATTTGCACGCTCTACGGGGCAGAATATGCTGTATTCACTAGTTTTTAAGACCTATAATGTAACCATATTCGAAGCAAATAAATGAATTGAATTGAATTCAATCAGGTGGGCCGTGTGCTTGTCTATCAAATTCGTCATTCTATTCTACAATATGCTGGCCAACGAAATGTCACTTGTTTAGAGGCCCTGTCTTTTTATACACGCTGAGTCAGACATGTTAAGTGAATCAGCCATACAGTTCACAAACACTTTATAATCAACAATTCACAAACACAAATAATCTAGTTCTAATGTAGTTCGCTGAGTTTCTTGCTGATATCTTCTCAGTAGAACTAATCTACCGAACCAGCGAAAGAATAATTTTCCAAAGGTTTATTCTTACATTATTTAATATTTTTATTTTATATCTTGACATACATAATTGTAAAGTTTTGACGTTCATATATGCTCTTTATGTGCCTAAACTGATTAAATGAAATTGATTCTTTAATTCTTTGATTCTTGACTTTAAAATAACATAGGTTTCGTTTAGCCGTCCTTATTACCCTAGTCTCCCCTGCTCGTTGTACGAATCCAATCTCAGTGTGTGTTTTGCTCTCGTCTAGCTGCAATATACTTGGTCTTATTTTATCTATTTTAATTCGGAAAACAAAATTCCGACAGTACCTAATCCCTGGAATATCTATGAAATGGATATAAAATTCTCAAGGCATGGCATTCTCCAAGGTTCACAATGACAGTGATAAACATTCTTCTTTAAATATGGCGATATTCAGCTACTTTACACTTTATTTTAAATTTTTCTATTAATTTAATTTATAACATAACATAAACTCACGCATATATCCCCGAAGGGGTAGGCCGAGGTGCTAGCACCCACATTTTGCCAGTTTATGTAATACGTGTCGAGCCTATTGCCATTAACCGGGCACTTATAAACCTGTGATAAATACACATAACTTCGAAAATCATCGAAAAGTCATTGGTGTGTGCCATGGTAAAACCTGGGATCGGACCCGAGACCTCGTCTCAGCAGTCCATTACCCATACCACTAGGCTACCGCGGTTTACCGCGGTTTAATTTATTTCTCTTAATTTAATATAATTTGGTATGACACTTGTTAATTTTTAATTATTATCTCACATTATTCATTTACGTTTCACATTATTAATTTTTCAAATGATATTATTAATTTGTCATTTATAAGTAATAATATAATTATAACTTTGACATTGTGATTTAAATACATAATGTAATTTAAAATATCTTAAGGGCAATCAATATATTATTTTCCCATATTTTGGGATTTTTTTTGTACTGGTACCTAAACATATTTCTACAACTACCCACATATGAAATGTGTGTGTGTTATAGAAGAATGTTCTTAACTGTCATTATAAACCTGGAGGATGCCGTGAGGCGAGGCCGTCCGGGTTTATTAAAAATACTGCGAAAAAAGTTGAAGTGTGTTCTTAATATGTGTAACAACAAATTCCACCAAGTGCCACCAGTGTAAATAATTTTCGGGCAGCGGATATGACGAAGGATCGCAAGCCAAGCTGCCCGCATACGAAGGTAACTCGGGCGTCGGAGGTTGATGAACGACCTCCGCCCCCCATGAGCGCAGGCCTGGGGGTGACAGGTGGAGCCGCCTGTCACCCTGGCAGAAGCAGGCCGCGGCGGTAGCGCACCTGGCGCGCCTCCCTGTTTCCGGGGACAAGTTGGGGACTCTGTAGTCCCCACACCCAAGAAGAGGGCCAGATCGTGAGAGATGCCCCTGGGTCGGCCAGGGTGCGAGGGATATGCCTGTCAACCTCACGTTCGGCAACCAAAACGACCCACAGGCGGCGTGCGTTTTAGTCGGTTCGAGTCCGACATAACCTCTTCCACCGGCTCCGGTATCCGTGAGAGAGGTATCCGTGAGGATTTTGCACACGTAAAAAAAAAGTATAAATAATATTTAGACCTTATTTTTTAGACCGTATTTGTCTGTACAGCAGTTTTTCATCTATTATACTTTGCTATATTTTCTTGGAACCTTACAATATAATACACTTTGAACTTTGAACTTATGGGAATATTTTCTGTCAGCATATTCCTGTTTGGGATAAAATGTGATACTTATTGCTCAAATGTAGGTCGAAGGTAAATAGTACACAATTCGACGATGAATGAACTTATCGGATAAAAGGCTTAACTGTTTATTGAATACAAGCTGTTGCCCGCGGCTCCTCCCGCATGTATAGCGGTTATTGATATTGATTTTTGTTAAAAATTATACATACATACAACATACATACATGTACAGTATCAAAATAATCGGGATATTTACCATGTTGCATTGTTTTAAGTTTCCGATATTTCGAAGCTGTTGCAAGCACCATGATCACGGAGGAACTGGACATACCCTGATTATTTTGATACTGATGTGAGTGACCATGATAGTTTAAATACCTATACAAATATATAATAAACTAGCTGACCCACCCCAGCTTCGCCCGGGGTATATTTTGAAGCTTCATATCCCTTTGAGCCCGTATTTTTTAGTCTTCAAAATATGTATGAAAAATTACCGGATTTGTTAACATTTATTATCAATGCTCCGCTCCCTTAAGTAGTAGCGTGATGATGTATAGCCTAAAACCTTCCTCGATAAATGGACTACCCAACACTGAAAGAATCATTCAAATCGGACTAGTAGTTCCATAGATTAGCGCGTTCAAACAAACAAACAAACTCTGCAGCTTTATAATATTATATTACACAACGCTAGCAAAGCTTAACTAGCTTGTGTTATGGGATCTAGAATGTGGATAAACATACTTAAATTTTTTTTTGTAAATACATACATATTATACATAGAAACACCCAGACCAATGCAAATATATTATATTCATGCATACAAATATATGCACTGAGCGGGAATCGAACCCCATTTTATCCCTTTTTTCTTTTTTTTACGTGCGCATAATCCCCACGGATACCTCTCCACCGGAGCCGGTGAGAGAGGTTATGTCGGACTCGAACCGACTAAAACGCACGCCGGCTGTGGGTCGTTTTGGTTGCCGAAGGTGAGGTTGACAGGCATATCCCTCGCACCCCGGCCGACCCAGGGCCATCTCTCACGATCTGGCCCTCTTCTCGGGTGTGGGGACTACAGAGCTCCCAACTCGTCCCCAGAAACGGGGAGGCGCGCCAGGCGCGCCGCCGCCTCGGCCTGCTTCTGCCAGGGTGACAGGCGGCTCCACCTGTCACCCCCCAGGCCGGCGCTCATGGGGGGCGGAGGTCGTTCATCGACCTCCGACGCCCGAGTTGCCTTCGCACGCGGGCAGCTTGGCTTGCGATCCTTCGTCGCTCCCGCTGCCGCTCCCGCCCCGCCTCCTCCTTTACTGCATTACTTGCTCGCAGAAGGAGGCGCCGGCATCCCACGCATCCGCGTAGCGGGCCATCGCCGCGAGCAAGGTGGAGAGCGTGAGAACCCTCACTCCCAGAGCCGCACCCCGTTTTATCCCTGGAGGATTAGGCAGAGGTGAATAAACACCCATATTTCACCTATCGTTGAATTTGGTACCACGTAATAGGAACCATAGAATATAGTGCATATAGAAGATTGCCATATTATTAAACATAACATAACATAAACTCACGCCAATATCCCCGAAGGTGTAGGCAGAGGTACTAACACCCACATTTCGCCAGTTTGTATATTATTATACTCGCTTAAGACCCATCTACCGATAGATGGTTCCCATCGTCGCCACAAGATGGATTTATATAGGAAAATTTGGAATGCTCCAGGTGGGGTTCTGTAGCTCAGTGGTTAGAGCATTCCCCCTGTAAGGGAAAGATTGCGGGTTTGAATCCCGCCCGACCCGGTTAAATGTTTTCCATCTTTATCGATTAGAATGTTCAGCATACAATTATTTTTATACTACTATACTCACTCGTAGGCGACTCTGGACTCGGAGGTCATTAAGTGACAGCTGTCCTCCATGAGCGCAGGCCAGGGGGTAACAGGTGGAGCCGCTCTAGCAGAAGCAGGCCGAGACGGCGGCGCCATTAGTGCCCCTCCACCTTTTTTTGGGGAAAAATGGGGATGCCGTAGTCCTACACCCGATGGAGCCTTCTATAGCCCTGGGTCAGTAGGGTGCGTGACGGATATGCCAGATGCTATCTCACCCTATTCAACAAATGGCCTAAGACGTCCGTATGGTTTTAGTCGGTTCCAGCCCGACATAACAGCCCCGTTGGCCTCGGCGGAGCGTATCCGAGTGGATTCCGCAAGTTAAAAAATAAGGGTCCACTTACTCATCCTCTTTCTCGGTTTGACTTATATAGCTTTTCTGAATGTGAGCTTTCTGACCTTCAAACTTAAGAAGGATAGACTGCGTTAAAGGGACTGCTTATCGGGTATATTTATCTGGGGCAAGTGTATATGGCTTCTCGTCGATGATGTTGATAGGGTCCTGTTAAGTCCTGTACACTCAAAGCATCCACTCATCTTACCTCAAAATCGTATCGCATTTATTTAAATTAAGCATTTTCCCGCATGTTTCTATTCTGGTATCCTTATTTAGATATGTCTTATTCCTGTATTATAAATTCTCTGCAAAGTATTTTATCTTTAGCTCCGGGAATGTTTGATATCAGCATTATATTTTTGCTTTGTGCAAAATTTAATATTTGTATGTATCTGAATGTGAATGCTATTATTATCATCCCGGACGATTTATCTTTTTACCCGACTGCTCCAGCGAGGGCAATGTACTACGCAGGTATGAATGTATGTAATTAAATTATTAGACTATTTATACTGTAGATTGATGGCACTTGGTGGAATTTGTTGTTACACATATTGATAACTCACTTGTACTTTTCCACATTACTTTATTGCTTATTACACCTGACCGGTTTCGCCTTACGGCATCCTCAAAGGTTTATAATGACATTGAATGAAAATGTCATTATAAACCTTTGAGGATGCCGTAAGGCGAAACCGGTCAGGTGTAATAAGCAATAAAGTAATGTGGAAAAGTACAAGTGAGTTATCAATATGTGTAGATAATTAAATTATTATTGTATCTGCGTAGCCTAGTGGTATGGCTGCTGATACGAGGTCTCCGGTTCGATCCCATGTTTTATCATGGCACACACCAATGACTTTTCGATGCTTTTCGAAGTTATGTGTGTATTTATCGCAGGTTTATAAGAGCCCGGTTAATGGCAATAGGCTCGCCACCTATTACATTGGGACTTAAACATAATCTGGCGAAATGTGGGTACTAGCACCTCTGCCTACCCCTTCGGGGATATAGGCGTGAGTTTATGTTATGTAATGTAAATTAGTATTAAGTTTTTTGTTACTCTCTACTCGCCCAATGGCTAGACAGCTTT
Organism: Eilema griseolum; assembly: GCA_963662185.1. Lineage (NCBI taxonomy): Eukaryota > Metazoa > Arthropoda > Insecta > Lepidoptera > Erebidae > Eilema > Eilema griseolum. The sequence goes on along the minus strand of OY759229.1, from coordinate 3,016,140 downwards.
CGGTGAATGGGTCTCAAATGAAATCTCTCGAGTGTCATAGGATATATTGACATATATCCTGTCAACAAAAACTATATACGGTGGATTCTTGGTGTAAGGACCTACCTTAGACGATCCACGTTAATATAGCTCGCGTAATGCCTAAGTAAGCATTATTATTAGCGTAGTCTAAAGTATTACTTTATATAATACTAGCACCGCGCCGCGGTTTCACCCGCGTAAATCCTGATCCCATGGGAATATCGGGATAAAATGTAGCCTATGTTACTCACGAAGAATGTAGCTTTCTAATGAAAAAAGAATTATTAAAATCGGTCCAGTACTTTTTGAGTTTATTCGTTACATACAAAAATACAAATCTTTCCTCTTTATAATATTAGTGTAGATAAAGAGAATAAACGTACATTTAAACTGGAACTGACGTCTTATTGCTACGACAATGTGATCTACTAATAACCATAAGAACCTACTATTATAGCGGGTTTTCAAAAAAAATCCTCAAATTTTGTCAAGTAGGTTATCAAAATGAAGGTAATTTGAAAGAGATTACAAAAATACACATGGCATTATAAAAGTCATATATAAACTCATCATAAATAAAAATTACAGAATAATATAAATTATTAAAAAATAAAAAAACCCAACTGCTGTCTAAAAGATCGAAATAAATTAGATAGCAGGCGGTACCCATTTACCAATCCTAAACCGAAAGAAAAGTAATGGACACCGCCCGCTATCAAATTTGTATTGATCTTTTAGACGACAGTCGGGTTTGTTTTAAACTGTTTAGTAATCATATGACATATATTTTTTTTTGTAGTCAACTTCAAAATTCTTTCATTTTGATACCCCACTCGATAAATTTGAAAGATTTTTTTTTTGACAACCCGCATTTATGCACCAAAAATAATTCATCGTATGATTTTTGTTGACATTTTATGTAGGAATCCTTTGACACTAGAGATATAAATATCATTCATTTGAGACCCCATTCATCAAAATCCATACAGTCATTAGCCCTGTAGATAGGAACAAAGAAAGCTACATACATATCATACATTCATACTTACGTAGGTAATGTACTAACCTACCGCAGTCGGGTAAAAGCTATTTTCTTATTGAATATCCCGTAGATGATCTTTTTCTTAAGTACATAGGTGGCAGACAAGCACAGGGCCCACCTGAGGGAAAGTGGTTACCGTGGCCTATGGACGTTTGTAACACCAGAGGAGTCACAGTTGCGCTGCCAACCCTGTAAGTACAGAGTTTCTGTGCCGTCAGTGTAGAAGACAAAGCAGGACAAGCCTTTAGTCTTCCCACTGACAGCACACATTCTCCAGTGAGAATTATAACGTAGATTGTATTTTCACGATATCGAAGTTACTAATAAGAATTTTCATATTGAAAAAGTATCAATAGCGTTAGTAGTTCAATGGTTAATTAAGGCCTTGCGATCAGGAGGTCCCGACTTTGATATTGTCCATTACACTACTGACATGACCCACTCCTAACACAAGTTGGAAGTAGCTTAACTAGGCAGGTTTGGGATACTACCCATTAAATCCGGTTACTAAAAATATGTTTTAAAAAGCATTACACGAGAAAAAGGCTATTGTACTCCCGAATACAAATAACCGGAAAGAAAACTTATATCCAGGTCCAAATATGTAGACTTTACTCATGATAAATATACACAGATTAAATTTACAGAACCCGTAACATTTTCTTGACACTTCTCTATTTTCTGCGTAAACAATATTTACTTACAGGATAAACCACTTTTTTATCCGGCAACGCTAGTGTGCGAGGGCCCTCACGCATGTTTGTTTGCTCAAAGCTCGTTATTTTGATTTACACTCTCAATACAGGGATGTATGTTGACATGTTTTTTCAACCACTTTCTTGGTACAATGTGGAATAATGACTTTTGCTGGAAATTATTATATTTTGCGCATTTTTCGACTCTTATATCTGAAGAGGTTTCCTTGTTAGCCAGCACTTGGTACTGGGTCGTGAGTCGTTGAAACTAAATTTGGATTCTTTGGGTTAAGTGTGACTAGGGATTTTATAGTGTAGGTGTCATTGTTGTTACAAGACTTTTTTCCTTAGAATAATATAAAACTGAAACCTGACTACTGAAACATCACGATCTAAAAAGTGTTAAACAAGAAAATATCAAGGATAGCCGGGGTCGTACGTAACTTTTCCCTAGAATGTATTGTTATGTTAGACTTTACAAGTGGCATACGACAACGGCTATCCTTAATATTTTCTTGTTTAATACTCTTTAGATCGCGATTTCTCAGTTGTCGAGTTTTAAACTTAATTTTTTATTTATATTATTTTGGGGCAAGCGATAGATATATTTTATACATATTTAAAATGTGCTAATCAATTCAATTGATATGAAACGACATATTTATCTCAATATTTTTTTTAACACAGTACTTTATGACCGCTAGAGGTCGCCACATTATATTCAGTGACACGTATGCCATGTAGCCTATAACCAGCGAACTAGTAAGATGCTTCTAACGATATCCCATTTGTCCAGTTCTGATTAGTGGTTAAGGAGCTTTAAGGGACAGATGCATCTACATACATACATAGCCAGTAAAAACCATAACCCTCCTTTTACTTCACCGTAGTAGGGTAATTAAAATGGAATATAGTTCAACAGGACTTACTTTTTTTTTTTTTTTTTTACGTGCGCAAAATCCCCACGGATACCTCCCGACCGGAGCCGGTGGAGGAGGTTATGTCGGACTCGAACCGACTAAAACGCACGCCGCCTGTGGGTCGTTTTGGTTGCCGAAGGTGAGGTTGACAGGCATATCCCTCGCACCCCGGCCGACCCAGGGCCATCTCTCACGATCTGGCCCTCTTCTCGGGTGTGGGGACTACAGAGTCCCCAACTCGACCCCGGAAACGGGGAGGCGCGCCAGGAGCGCCACCGCCGCGGCCTGCTTCTGCCAGGGTGACAGGCGGCTCCACCTGTCACCCCCAGGCCGGCGCTCATGGGGGGCGAAGGTCATTCATCGACCTCCGACGCCCGAGTTGCCTTCGTACGCGGGCAGCTTGGCTCGCGATCCTTCGTCGCTCCCGCTGCCGCTCCCGACCCGCCTCCTCCTTCACGAGCATTACTTGCTCGCAGAAGGAGGCGCCGGCCGCCCACGCATCCGCGCAGCGGACCATCGCCGCGAGAACAGGACTTACTTGACAAATTACTGTACAGGTTGAATTTTAGAAACAAAAATAATTTTGAATAAACGGAGTAATTTTATTTTACTCCGAAGTAAAATAAAATAACCCCGTTTATTCAAACTTATTTTTTACCAAAATGTTATTATTTTCATACTAACGTTACATATATCTTTGATGTATTTGTTTTTCTATATTCTATTCTATAGAAGTAAATGTTGAACATACGGGAAGTCAACCATATAACGAGTGTATTTCCGAGAATTTCAATCGTTCATTTATATCTCGACATGTGTGACAAACACATCTATCATAAAACATAAAAGAAAAAAGGGGAAAGTTAATATTGTTTCGAAAAAAAGATTTCAATAATACTTTTGGATCCGTTATCAGTTTGTAACGTGGAACTATCTTCTTGTTATTAAGTATTTAGGTGCCGAAGTTATAGGTTTTACCAGATGTATATTATGGTGGCACTTCACATTACTATTCGTATTTGCGTACTTGACATATTTGACACACGATTACGCGTCCCCAATTAAAGTAGTACTTTAATGAACATACTGTTACGTGCACGGGGTACAATTAAATGCCATTTACCCAACGAAGAGATTTATTAGCTCACTACAAACTAAACAATTAAATCACTAGAACACACAGTACTCTTTAACAGTTCCAGTCGCTCAGAAGTTCACAGTCGTTGCTCAGGTCGCTGGTAGAATCCTCTTCGGTTGCTTAAGTTCGCTGTGTTCGCTATCGGTCTCAAAGACAGAATGAATCGTGTCGCTAAGCGAGCGTGTTTTTATACCTCTCAATTAGGAGGGTCGAATCATCTAAAAAATACGCGAGCGATAACTACCTACCTACTCTTTTTAAGTTTGCCGTTCGTCGCTAACCTTCGAGTTCATTCTCGATATTTACCTATTCTTTTTATTTAAAAGAGACTCGTAAGTAGGTTGTGACTGTGTGTTGATGATTCTCGATTTTTCTGTGCCAATGGGTAGAGTACCTCGTCACTAACAATGCGTTTTTATTTCTTGAAGATCCGATTACTAGTTTTCGACGCCCGGCGTAACAATACTATACAAGTGACGTCACACATATCTATGTTACCGGTTGCTACATCAACAAACGTAATTAGAGACGAGGTACTTCAAATATAATCTCATAGCTGTTGCCCGTGGCTCCCGCACGAGTGGAATTATAATCTTGTTAATTTTTTCTTGTGCGGAAATCCCCTTGGATGGTAGTTTTTGAGTTTATTCAATACATAAAAATATACACAAAGGAGGTAGGACACGACACGACGGTATTTCCGTCCAATTGAGCAGTCCTACTGGGGTAGTACCTCCGCCCTACAGAATACCGCGACTATAATAACTTCGTGTTGCGTTCCTAGCGATAGCCAGAGTTCACTGGAGAGTTTGTGTTGTCAGTGTAAAGCCTAAAGGCTGGTCCTGCTTTGTCTTCTACACTGACGGCACAGACACTCTCTGCTTATAGGGCTGGTAGCGCGAGTGTGACTTCTCTGGTGTTACACATGTTCAAAGGCCACAGTAACCACTCTCCATCAGCAAACATCGTTTGCTTGTCTGCCCCCTAAGTGGTATAAAAAAATACAAATTAATTTGTATTTTTAATACAACTTTGTAATCTTATATATAAAATTCTCGTGTCACGGTGTTCGAACTTGAACTCCTCCGAAACGGCTTGACCGATTCTCATGAAATTTTGTGAGCATAATGAGTAGGTCTGAGAATCGGCCAACATCTATTTTTCATCCCCCTAAATGTTAAGGGTAGTCCACCTCTAAATTGTATTTTTTATTTTTTAGGCAAAATTTTTTGTTTTTATTTTTTTATGACACAGCATACAAAAATACATACAACCCTAAATTTTCACCCCTTCACGATCATCCCCTATTTTTCTATCGCGATTTTTATCTTTCGATTATTAGTAAATCCCCGCACATTTACATTAGTAAATCATTATTTTTGTTGAAATAAAAATACATGGCATAACAACGTTTGCTGGGTCAGCTAGTATTAATATAGAATCACGAAATCTGATTATTTTTCTTTTTCCAGTCTAACTGCGCATGTGGCTAAACTTCGATATTCTCCGTGCAGTGACTGCCACCTGACCTCCACACCTAGACATTACAGCTAGTCTTTTTAGGGCTCCAACTACACGCAACGACAGCCATATATGGTACCAACAGCTTAACGTGCTGTCCAATTACTACCAGACAAATGTCTACACGCATATTCATAATTACAAAAACTTGCACTGAGCAGGGATCGAACCCGCGCCTCCCGGGAAGTGTGGTGGGTTCACTACCGCTACGTTTGAGAGGCTTTTATAATGTTTTCAGCAATCATTGTATTTGGTCCCACGTAATAAGGAATGAGCCTATTGCCGTGTTCCGGGCACTATTTATGTCTCGAGCCATGTATCTGAAGCTGTATATATCTGTTTGATGTTACATCTGAACACGTGAAGAGCCCTATCCTTTAGTCGCCTTGTACGACACCGCATGGAAAGAGATGAGGTGGTCCAAATTCTACTCTGCTGGAAACCGGGAACAATACTGCTGTCTGACCTTCAAAACTCCATCAGAGACATGCCAGTTAGCAGATGAGGTTAGAAGACTTTAGTAGGACATATGTTTGTCTTGTATTGATTGGAATAAAGTATTTAAAAATTGAGTATTTATTACTGTACGGAACCTTTCATGTTCTTGCTTGAACACCATTCTGTAATGAATACGAAATCTACCATCTTTTTCGTGTAAATTTCCACAGAGAAAAATTGGCAGTCTTCTACTGCACGGTTCCTTCATGCAAATTGAGTCAAGTCTTAAAAATGAACTCTTACTCCGAAAAGTGTGAAAATAAACTTATTATGCGTATAAAAAACGTCTTATTTCATTAATTTGGATACTTTCCTTGTTACATAAACAGCCATCGTTTATATTTTGAATTTATTATTTGACACCACAAGTTAATACTTACTTTATGCGTTGTAGCATAGAGTTTAAAATAAGATGCTGTCGTGGCATTGAAGTCTTTTTATTTCTGTGGCCGTTTAAAAAGTGCCTTTTATCGGAGGCAAATGAGTGCAGTGTCTGTTACAAAGTAACTATTTGACGTTTTTAACTGGTTTTAGGTTCGCCATAATGTGGCCTTAGAATGGAGATCTGTTTCAAAAACTGCAGTTTGATGACTTCGTTGGTGTAGTGGGGTGTCGTGTCAGCTACTACGTCAGGGGCGCGGGAACGAGTCCCGTTCAGTGCAAATATTTTTATGCGTGAATATCTATTTGGATTGGCCTGGGTGTGACTGGTTTCAGGTTCGCAAGTAAAGTCTTAGCATATTTTCATTACAAAAAGCCGGTCAATTGCGAATCGGACTCGTGCACCGAGGATTCCTTAACTTAAGCTATATAGACTGTAATATCTTTAGTATGAGTTGACTTAGAACGTTATAGAGCTAAGTATGTGATATGATTTTCAACATATTCCTGAGAAAAAGGTATTGATAGACAGACAAACAACGAAGGGATCCAATAAGGATTCCGTTTTTGTCCCTTTTGAGGTACGGTAACCTAAAAATGAACTTCGTGTTTGCGAAGGATCTCTCAGATAAACCTCCAGCAACCTGCGGCACACACAGTCAGCGTGCGTTTTAGTCGGTTCAAGTCCGACATAACCTCCCCCACCGGCTCCTGTGGAGAGGGTATCCGCGGAGATTTTGCGCACATTAAAAAAAGACAAAAAAAAGTATCCCTGGTCCCAATTGAGCATTCTGACTGGGACAGTACCTCCACCCTACAGAATACCGCGGTCATAATAACCTCGTGTTGTATTCCCGACAGTGAGTTGGGTAGCCAGAGCTCAGCTGGAGAGTTTTGTCCTGTAGTGGGAAGGCCAATGACTTGTCCTGCTTTGTCTTCTGCATTGGCACAGAAACTCTGTGTTCTCTGTGACTCGCCTGGTGTTTTATACGTCCATAGGCCACAGTAACCACTTCTCATTAGGTAGGCCGTGTGCTTGTCTGTAACGTAAGTTGAATAATATATGTATAGAAGAATTTGGATGGCTCCAGGCGAAGGTTCGTTGGGTCAGTGGTCCCCCATATAATAACTTCGTGTTGTGTTCCCAGCGGTGAGTAGGGTAGCCAGAGCTCACTGGAGAATTTGTGCTGTCAGTGGGGTGACTAAAGGCTTGTCCTGCTTTGTCGTCTACACAGACGGCACAGAAACTCTGTGCTTACAGGGTCGGCAGCGCGAGTGTGGCTTCTCTGGTGTTACACACGTCCATAGGCTACGTTAACCACTTTCCATCAGGTGGGCCGTGCTCTTGTCTGCCACCTAAGTGGTATAAAAAAGTCGCGGTTTGAATCCCGCCTGAACCGGATTAAATTTTTTCTATCTTAATCCACACAGTGATATATTTTACGTCGGAACATGTATCCTGGACAAATCGTCGCGGAAAATCGCGAGACGAAACGAGGCTCTGGCACACGCAAATTGTCTTTTAAAAATCAATGATTGGTGAATTTCAGCTCGTCCATCGTAGTAGTACCCTGTGCTATTCTAAAAAAACACTCAAGAAACGTTTACTGCGCATATAGAGTAGGTACATTTAAGGTCCAAGACATATGTCTCGAACAGCACAAACTACACATACCAACACGCTCATTTTGTATTTGTGGCCATGGCTTAATAGCGATGTACGATAACCGTTTGCCATAAGACAATTACGTTTACCACACGGAGGTAATCTGTTTTATTTAGCGCACTAAATACTTATTAGACGTGTGTACGGGGAAATATGATGGTGACAATAAACATGTTTGTAAAATTGAATGGTTGTAGGTTCTTTGTTTGATTACTGCCTCAGGCAATTATAAATACATACATACCGTAACGTCTTTTAGTCGTTACGGTATGTATGTACAGTAGGCAGAGACTTAAGTTTTCCACTCCTGGCATACATCTATTGTGCCTGGCATACATCATCCTGGCATACATCTATTGTGCTTCTACTTTCATAATTTTTTTTTTTCATAATATTATATATCCAGTCTATATGATAACATATTACTGGGTCAGGTAATAATATGTTATTAAATTGACTTCTATGGCCTATGTCCAGCAGTGGCCTACGGTGGGCTAATTGGTTGATTTTTTATACCACTTATTTGGCAGACAAGCACACGGCACACCCGATGGGAAGTGGTTACCGTGGCTTATGGGCTTGTGCAACACCAGGGGCGTCACATTCACGCTGCCGACCCTGAAGAAACCTCCTAATGAACTATCTTAACTTAACTTAACCTTTGATATCGTCAATTGGTTCTGGAGGTCTGATGGCAGTCACTTCATGCAGAATATCAATGTTTAGTCGCATCTTAGTTAGACTAAAAAGCCGACCCTGAGTTGGGAAAAAGGACTCAGTGAATGATGATATTTTTTATACACTATTTAGGTGGCAGACAAGCACACTTGAAAGTTTCTGTGACGTCAGTGTACAAGACAAAGCAGGAAAAGCTTTTGGTCTTCCCACAGACAGCACAAAAATTCTCAAGTGAGCTCTGGCTACCCTACTCACCGCCAGGAAAACAGCACGAGGTTATTATTCTGTAGGGCGGAGGCACTACCCCAGTGGAACTGCTAAATTAGACGGAAATACGGTCGTATTCTTTCGTGATATCACTTAATATCACAAAGCCAATCAACTAATCACAAACAATGCGTATTTTATCGTAGTTGTCAAACAGATTGCATTAGAGAAACGCGCGCAATGTCTATAGGCTTCACCGAAAAAATGCCATGAGGCGAAACCTATAGCATTAAAAATAAAATAGTGTGGAAAAGTACAAGTGCTTATTCAATAAGTGCAGCAAGTTCCACCAAGTGCTATCGATCAGCAGTATAAATTATGAATAGACAAGTTTGCAGTATTCCGTTCGTATTTCTATAATGTCAGTATTCATGTACACTGAATTAAAACTCATTTGCCTGAACAGCAGGCACGAGACGATGGTGTACCGCACAGAGAACATTTGGTATATTCACTAGTAAATAGAACTGATTGTAGCCCTTAAAATAACGATTAAACTGCGACAGAGGCAAATTTTGGAGACGAATTACACGCTCCACGAGCTGCTGTCTTTAACATACATACATACAATCACGCTTTTATCCCGGAAGGGTTAGGCAGAGGTAAATTAACACCCGCATTTCATCAATCAATGTTTTCGGCCCAACGTAATAGGGGGTAAGCCTTCCGGGCACTATTGTTGACTCGAGGGATGCATCTGAGGCTGAGTCTGGGCTGTATATATCTGTCTGATGTTAAACAGCCCTATCCCTTAGTCGCCTTGTACGACATCACATGGGAAGAGATGAGGTGGCCCAAATTCTACAGGTGGCCCAAATTCTACTCTGCCGGGAACCTTTACAAATCTAACTCATCTATGCTTACATATTTAGTGTGTCATTTGTACTGTCTTCAAGAATCGCCAATAAGAAGCCTATTTCAAGCCATTCCAAACTAATCTATCCCTGCACCAAATTTCATTCTGATCCTTTCAACTATTGGAGTGTGCTTGAGCAACAAACATCCAAGAAACATCTTCTTGTATCCAAAAAAAAAACAAATTTTAACGATTTAGATTTCGTACAAAAAAGCTTTTTTTCAACAACTTTTTGAATCACTGTGTTTAACCATTCTACATTTTTTGTTGTTAATACATCAAGTGTAATTCTTAGAAAGTGATTAAAGAAGGCTTACAGACTAATAATGAAATTGAGTACACAATTAAAGGCGTGGTGATAATTAAATTAAATAAAAAAATTAAAAAGCCCACGTCACAAAAAGCAATTTCAAAAAAGTTCAAATTTAGTTCTCTTTTTATTTATTTATTTATTATATTCTTTATTGTACGCCAATTATAATATTCATATTACAGAAATTGAGAATACAAGAGCAGTACAAAGGGCGGCCTTATCGCTTTCAACAATTTCTTCCAGGCAACCTTTGGATGGAAATGTATGTTGGTTGGAGTATTTGGGAGTTGTTGGCGTTTAATAACAAAAAAAAATGTAATAATTTATACATACTTATATAAGTGCATATAATAAATATATATATATTCTTTTTTTCTTTCTTAGAATGGAACATTGAAACCGATATTACTAATATTCTCTCTAACCCCTCCACCTAAGCTAAAGTTGTGTTAGCCCTGTACTGTCGAACCCTAGCTAGTAGAACACTCTGTCATATTATCAGAACGATCCAAGGTCCCCGCGGCATGACAACGCTTGAATTATAATTCAAGCGTTGTCATGCCGCGGACTAGGTATGCCATAGCAATTGCAATAGTAGTAGACACACTGTACTCAATACATTATGTTATTGTATTTTAAACAGACGGAAGTAGTGATTGCATAAAAAATTAAATAAATCGATTCAGTTAAAAATCTCGATTAAAAAAAATCGTAAATCGATAAATGAACATATAGGTATCATAATTTTATTAAATCCTTTCATAGTGCCCGCGTGACAAACAATCAGTCTTATATTTTAAAAAATGTATTTTCTAGTAGTCGATTGCAATTGTAACATTTTCAAATTATTATAACAAAAACATCCGATCGTCAAGTACATCCCTAAAATTGCTTTCTGTCTGACGTGACCTTGTCAATGAAATATAACGTATTGGCGTCTAAATTTTGACGTTGACGCAAGAACAAATTTATATATCGACCACTGTGTATGAGCTGTCTAAAATACAAAAATAAAGTTGACGCATAGCTTTATTTGGCGCATATTTCGAAAATTTATTAGAGTGCCACTGGTGGAACATTAAATGTTGTTTACATTGAGCTCTATTTAGGCCACAAATGAGAGGACAGGCGCCGAGGAATTTACTACTGTGCACACAGATCTATTTCGAGTTGATGACTTTGCTGGTTTTGTGATCGCAGCTTTGCATACGCACTTATTGAAATGTAACATTACTGCAAACACAAACCTCACATGCAAGCTGTTATCATCATATACTGCTACATTTGTCCCAATATTATTTATGGTCGGCGCAACATATCTTTCTTATTACCCGACTACGACGAAGCAAAAGGAGGGTTATGATTTTGACTGACTATGTATGTATGTAAGTTCATCTGTTCCTTCATAGCACCTCAACCACTTATTAGAACTGGACAAAAAGGTATCGTTAGAAGCATCTTAGTCGTCCGTTGATTATAGGCTATATTACGTGTCACTGAATCTAATGTGGCGCCTTCTAGTGGTAATAAAAATATGTCGTGTTTGTTATCAACTGAAAGGGCTTCATCAGCAGATTTCAAATATGTATAAATTGTACCTTCCTATTTCTTGCTTCAAAATAATATTAAAAAATAAGTTTAAAACTAAAACCCGACTACTAAAAAAGTATTAAACAAGGATCTAGGATAGCCGAGGTCGTATGCCACTTAGTCTAACAAAACAATACATTGTAGGGAAAAGTGTCATATATTATGAATTATTTTGATGGAAGTTTTACAACCAAACAGCAGAGGTTTTGTGCTATAAATAAATCTCTTGGTTTTTACAGCTTTGCTTCACGGGCCTTTTTAGACAACTCTAGATGCTTCATCTTTTTTTTATACAATTTAGGTGGCGGACAAGCACACGGCCCACCTGATGGAAAGCGGTTACCGTGACCTACGACCGTGTGTAACACCAGTGGAGTCACATCCGTGCTGCCGACCCTGTAAGAGCAGAGATTTTCTGTGCCTTCAGTGCACAACACAAAATCAGGGCAAGCCTTTGGACTTCCCACTGACAGCACAAAATCTCTCCAGTGAGCTCTGGCTACCCTACTCACCGCCGGGAACACAACACGAGGTTATTATAGCCGTGGTATTCTGTAGGGTGGAGGTATGTCCCCAGTTAGACTGCTCAATTCGGACGGGAATATCGTCGTGTAGAACCTCCTCCCAAATCGTTGTCGTTTCATAGTATGTTCATACCGCGACAGTCACTCTCTTCTTAATTTTTCATCCGCTGGTCACATGCAAGTTGCGATATTGCCTGATAAACCGATCAGAACAGGGTCTGCCGTTTTCCTCTTGTCGGTTAAGGGGTTAGACAATAATCGCTCTCAGAGGCCGTTTAAGTGGATCACAGGTGAAGGTTTCTGAGGCGACCGGAAAGCACATATTCCTCGTATATTCCCGGGTCCTTTAAATGTTACAAACATACATGCATACCTACACATATAACGCATGTTAATCCCCAAAGGAGAACACACTGGGGTAACAACGCTATGATTTTCCGTCTGACCTGATAGGGGGCATCGGTTGCCGTCAAGCGGGCTCTTTGTCAGTTGAAGAATTGTCTTATCGCTTAGTCACCAGTTAAGCCTTACCTTACCTTACTCGGAATTAACATAGACTTTAGCTTACCATTTGTTTATAATATATGAAGTTATTTTCACGGGACCATTAATAATAAAAAATAGACTAATTAAAGAAAATGGACGTATAAAACCGCAACGTATAATAAGCTTACCATTATGGGCGAAACCGTCTTTCTTTTTGCCTTTGACATTTTCTGAGGCTAACATTTCCGTATCGAAGTAAATTGGTCTCGTAAAAAGATCAAAAGCTGTAACAAGACGAAGTTCGTTTGTTATAATTTATTTATTCTGGCAACTTTCCCTTGTTGCATATTTCCGGTTGCTGGTCACACTGTAAGTAATTTATGAAATTCCAAATTCAAATGGCAAGATTCTGTTACCCATTATGGGATACAAGTACTGTAATAAGAGTGGTTGGAGAGTTCATTACCCTTCTATTGCTGTTATTCAACCCTGTCTGTAGTCTAGTGGTATGGTTAATGGACTGCTGAGACGAGGTCTCGGGTTCGATCCCAGGTTTTACCATGGCACACACCAATGACTTTTCGATGCTTTTCGAAGTTATGTGTATAATTATCGCAGGTTTATAAGTGTCCGGTTAATGACTATAGGCTCGCCACCTATTACATTGGGACCTAAACATAAACTGATGAAATGTGGATGCTAGCACCTCTGCCTACCCTTTCGGGGATATAGGCGTGAGTTTATGTATGTTATGCTGTAGTCAATTGACATAAAAGATATACTAGATATACTATAGATGAGTATTTTTATAATGTAAATGCGTGGTCAACATAAGTCTTGCTCGCACAACATAAATTGTAAACTAAAGCTAATTTAAAATAGAAAGATAATCTAGTTCTAATAGTCCTCTGAGTTTCTTGCTGGTATCTTCTCAGTAGAACTAACCTACCGTACCTGCGCAAGAATCATTTTCCAATGGTTTATTTTTACATTATTTAATTTTTTTATATTATTTCTTGACATAATTGTAATATTTTAGTGTTCTTTGTGTGCCTAAACTGAATAAATGAAATTGATTCTTTGTTTGATTATTTGACTAAATATATAGGATATGATAACAAAATAAATTGAAATATATATGAATTTAAATATTTTTTGCTGCCTAAAAGATAAGATCGAAAAAAAATTTATAGCAGGCGGTACCCTTTTGCCAATCATAAATTGAAAGGAATATTTTAATTTTTTTAGTTATGATATAACATATAATATCCTATATTAATTTGCCGCCAGAGTCATCTGAATGGTCTTTTCCAAAAGAGCGTCAACGTCTAAGTGTAACTCCAGTGAGGAATAATTTATTACAACATACATTTTTTTTATATATATAGGACACGCCAACTCGACCTCACCTCGCCTGATGGTAAGCTAAAGGCAAAGTCTTAGGAAAGAGGGTCACCATTACAGACGCTAAGTGTTACATAGGTGGCACTCAGCTTGGCAGCCTCATCAGATGCTTTTTCACGCCCCGCTTAAAGGCCCCGGGACTGTAGGAAGAAGGAAACACGTGTGCTGGTAATGAATTCCAGGTCTTGGTGGTGCGGCAAAGAAAAGAGTCTCCGAACCGCTTGGTTCTTGCTCAGTGTGAGGGTGATATCTAAGGCCTGCACGTGTTGGCCTATGTAGGAAAGGAGATGGTGGGATTAGTTGGAAAAGCTCATCAGAACACTCACCATGGTAGAGATGGTAAAATACAGACATAAGGTAAAATACATACTAAATGGGTTTACTTTAGTCGGTATCATGGAGTTATATTATAACTTATAACCAGCAATGGTACGTTCACATGGAAATTATCCTACATCTGATTCTTGTAAGAGTATTTTTATACCCTATTGGTATAAAGATACTCTATTGGGGGCTGCGGTTACCCCTGCATAACCATCTACACCTGTTGCATAAAGATCTGCTAGTTCTTTTTTTTTATACCACTTAGTCGGCAGACAAGCACACGGCCCACCTGATGGAAAGTGGTTACCGTGACCTATGGACGTCTGTAACACCAGAGGAGTCACAGTCGCGCTGCCAACCCTGTAAGTACAGAGTTTCTGTGCCGTCAGTAGAAGAGAAAGCAGGACAAGCCTTTAGTCTTCCCACTGACAGCACAAATTCTCCAGTGAGCTCTGGCTACCCTACTCACCGCTGGGAACACAACACGAAGTTATTACAGCCGCGGTATTCTGTAGGGCGGAGGTACTACCCGTAACTAAACACTAATACCGCCGTGTCCTACCTCCTTATAGTTAGTTTCAGCTACGGCCGAGCTCTCTTCATGGCAGAGGTCTAGAAGGTCTTCATCTCTGAAGACGGGGTCCGGTCCTTCATTTCTGTGGTCGTTTCCGTGCCGTTTTTGGGAAATATACTCCTATAAATAAGCGTACTACCCTTGGTGGAGCTTCCTACACTTATTGAGTAAGCACTTGTACTTTCTTTTTATATAGGACACTTCTATTAGACTTCACCTCACCTGCTGATAAGCTAAAGGCAAAGTCTCAGGAAAGAGGCTCACCATTATAGACATGAAGCATGTTACAATAGTGGCACTTAGCTTGACGGCCTCATTAGATGCTTTTTCACGCCCCGCTTAAATGACCCGGGACTGTGGGAAGAAGGAAACACGTGAGCTGGTAAAGTGGTGCGTCAAAGGAAAGAGTCTCTGAACCGCTTGGTTATTGATCGGATATTCTGCACCATATGCTGGTGACATCTAAGCCCTGTACGTGTTGACCTGTGTAGGAAAGGAGAGGGTGGGACTAATTGGAAGAGCTCATCAGAACACTCAAGCTTTAATCATGATAAAACTTGGGTAAAATAGTTGGAGCAAATAGTTGGTTCATATAGTTGGATCCTAAAACTGAACGCATATGTGGATGTAGTATACCTAAGGGTCAAAACTAATGAGATGTACAAAAACAGCGTACTTTTAAGTGTTGATGTAATTTATCAACCTTATTCCATTTACATAAGGCTGGAAATAGTATGAAGTATTGAATCTTATCTGGTAAGACAGTGTAGCACGTTGGCGATTACTATTTTAAGCTTTGTCCCATTGGAATAAGATTGATATATCATTTAATTGCCACTTTGAAACTGCTCAAGCATTTTTCTGCCTGATTTGAATTGATTCTAACGCGTAGCTCACATGGTGACATACTGTATCTAATTTATGCAGGATACGATTTAGTCAAATACTGAAGAATGAGAGTGAATGAAGCGAGAGTATTAGGTCAGGATCGTAGCGAATGGAGATCCGAGATCTCTGCCTACCCCTATGGGAGACAGGCGTGATTTTTACTATTTAGTCACTACGTAATTATTAGATCCGACAAATTAGGAGCCCTTCAAATTTGCTTCAAAATGCCACGCGATTGCAGCTATTGCGCGGCATTTTGCAGCAAATTCCGTCATTTACATACATATCCGCAACACTGCAACCGCGATGCGGTCGTGCGACATTTTGCAGTAAGGTGTGCCTAAACCGTGCCCAGTGTCTTACTTAAAATAAATCCGTCATATCATGTGTCCATGTGAACGTAGCGTCATACGTATATCTACCTAGACCGCTATGAGCACTTATAATATGTGCGTTCAACTACCAATTCGGAATCTTGAACCTCGAGGAAACATTAATCTTGAGTAGCGTGAGATGACACTTTAGATCATATTCTAAGTGAGGGAGGTAGTGGTTATTACTTTAGCACGACTTGAAGATTGGCATATCTACTTATAGGGGATTGGTTGCTATCTATGAGTAAAAAACAAAAATGAGGTGTGTCGTCTTCTTTTCTTATTGATGGCTTCTGCAACGTATCGTCGCAATTTTGCCAATGTCAAGTAAGTATCTTTAAAATTATTAATGACGAGACGTCAATGTCAAGTTTTTCTAGATGCAGTTGATTGATGATGACGATGATGATGATTTGATGATGATGACGATCAATGAGATGATTGCTCAGTAAAGTTGTGGGGTCTTAACTAGGAGCTCCCTAGGGTGATTTGGAACCATCACGAAAAGTCACCATTCACTTGCGTGCGATGTCAAAGACGTTATGTCTAAAAATCCACCATTTTTGTACATAAAAACTCGAACACACACCAATTTCAGAAAATAATACGCCCATTTTCGTGTTGGCGCCAAAATTCTGAGGTGTAATTGTTTGTAATGTTAAAATAAAATGGTACCTACTTTTTTTATTATTAATAGGTAAGTATAACGATATCGGTATCATCTTGTAGCAGAAATAAATTTAGGTAGGTACCCGTTATTAAGCGTTTGTGTAGGTATTGTAAATTTTGTGCATATTGGCAAATTACGGATATCTCATACAAACAATCGCCACCTATTTTACAATCAAAGTATGTAGCGAAATTTTGAAAAACGTTTTCATTTATTTCTTATATATTTAATTGTTATAAATCAACGAATTTCAGGTAGTTACTATTTTAGGTAACTTTGCTATATATTCCTACACCTACCTAATACGTGCCAAAGTAGTACCTAATCAATTACAATCCCGACGCTGAACATATTGTTCTAATGTGTGTTGAGGGGATGCTCTGAGAGATTTTTTTAATAATATGGTAACGTAACTGTTCTGGACTCTGGCCCTACTGCCTACGATTTCTTCTGCCAAGTAATTTTTAGTCTCTTTAGATATTATTTGCCTTGAAGTTATTAAATCTTAACATAACCTCTTAGATGCTCCACCATAGTATGAAAAATGTTACTGTTATTGCTGAAAATGCATAGACACACACATACTTACACCCGTTAATCCCCGAAGGGGATTTCGCCAACTATGATTTTCCGTCTCACGTAGATAATAGGAGGCGAGCCTATTGCTATCAAGTGGGTACTTTAGTTATGGGCTGTATGTTCACTGACAGATGGAGAACAGCCCTATCCCTGAGTTGCATTCTACGACATCCACAGAAAGAGATGGAGTGGCCCTATCCTACTCAACCGAGAACCAACATGGCAATGTGCTGAAAATATTTATTAATGGTAATATATTTCATTTAATTCATTACTAAATAAGGACAATAAGATGTAACATAATCTTTTTTTAAATAGTTTTACTTATGGCATGTTTTTCGAGTAAACTTTTCGAGCTACCGCTGCGCTAAAAGCGAACTCTTCGAACGCACGCTCAACAGTGTGAAAGTTCAAACTGTCATCGTCTTGTCATAACAATATAATTTTGTCAAAACAAAAAAGACCAAAATAATAAACTGAATTCGAATTAAACCCGACAATAATGGATAATTACGACACTGTGTATAAAACAATATGCCGTGTATGTTTGTCACAAAGTAGTACACAAAAAGTGGTGTCTTTAATTGACAAATCGAACAATCTAAGTTCTTTTGGAAAAGCTATCATCTTCGTAACCGATGTTTCATTAGAAAAAGACGATAAATTACCAAATGTGATGTGCCAAAAGTGTGCTTATTTACTTAAGTATGCAGTTTATTTCAAGTTAAAGTGTGAATCGACGAATCAAAGGTTAAAACGATTAATAAATGCCGATCCGAGTGGAGAGCATTCAGATCGTGACATCAAAGAAAAAGTGTGTGAATATATTATGTTCAATCAATATTTCGCTTCAGAAACTATTACTGAAGCTTCGAGTGGCCGTAAAGCTAAGAAAAATGATTTACAACTTGATATTTTAGACAGTAATCAAGTTCAAAACTCAATAGGCGTAAAATTAGACATTGATGCAAATAAAAGTGATACAATCTATGATTTCGATGATTTTTTAGACAATGATGACATTACCAACTGTGTGAAAGAAAAATCAGAAGAATATTCAAATGATGAAAGCCATATTTTAGACACCATACAGGATATTATCAATACCGGGACAAATACTACAACTTTAAATACGAGGAAATTAAAAAGACAGAAACTAAAATATCAGTACAAGAGACCGAGCCGTGATCGTAATTTAATCTGCAATATATGCCATAAAATCCTTGCCAATCGATTAACATATGACCACCACATGCAACGTCACAACTTGCACGATTGTAGATTTATTTGTGACAAGTGTGGAAAAGGTTTCCCAGTACTCTCTGAAATGCATATGCATCAAATTGCCAGACACGGGATTGGACCATACTTACAATGTGATCATTGCCCTTATAAAGCACCACGGAAGTTAAATTTAATAGAACATTTAAGAATACACACTGGGGAAAGACCGTTTACTTGTGAAAAGTGTGGATTAACATTCCGTCGTAGAGCTATATGGAGAAATCATTTAGTTTATCACATGGAGAAGACACACCAATGTAAGTATTGTTTGAGAAAGTTTTTCAGACGTGAACAGATGCTCGCACACTGCAATAATGTACATGAACGGTTGTACATGTTCATGTGTAATATATGTAGTGTTACTTATACTAAAACAGAGACTGTTAGACGACATATGGTTGTTAAACACGGTATCCCTAGGGAGAAGCAAGGTAGGATTGCACGAGTTCCTCATAGCAATAATGAATTCTCGGGTAAAGTTTTATAAATATATATATTTGCATAAGCCCATAAAGTACATATTATACTCCACTCGGTTTGGTACTTAACCAAAGGCAAACAATTTTTTAAACAAAACACATATTAGACAAATAAACTAGGTTTACCAAACTAACTAGTGGTTCAAATTACCCTGGGTCGGCCGGGGTGCGAGGGATATTCCTGTCAACGTCACCTTCGGCAACCAAAACGACCCACAGGCGGCGTGCATTTTAGTCGGTTCGAGTCCGACATAACCTCTTCCACCGGCTCCGGTGGGGAAGTATCCATGGGGATTTTGCGCATGTAAAAAAAAAAGTGGTTCAAATTCGGTTTTTAGCCTTTAAAATGAGTTTCTAAACAGAGATAAAATAAAATAGAACAAGATTGTTTACGTAGTTAGGTACCTAACCAAATTGAGTATAGATATATATGTTTTTCTTTTAAATTATTGTTGTATATTATTACCAATTGATATAAGCACTGCCCCTTTAGGCGAGTAACAATTTATTGGCTGGCGTATTGTAGAATAGAATGACTAATGTATAGAATTTGATGTTTATGATATATGTTGACAATCGTCAACTAATAAACTAATGTCATAAACCAAAAAAAACTTGAAAGTTTGAATTATTTATACACTTAATAACTTTGGAACTATCGTGTTCCATGATATACAATAATGTTAACGGGATCCAGTCAGCCTCCGACCTGGCGAGGGCCAGGTCACAGGCTGACTCGAGGGATTCTGCTAAAGCACAACCATTGTCATACCGCAGAAACCACAAAAAATATTGTCATACCGCAGAAACCACAAAAAATGGTATTAAATTTTACATTTTATTTCTATCCCATTAAAGTTCATAATTATATGAAAAGAGTTACATTCAAATTTTTATTCACTCTGCAAAGAGTCTTTTAATTTTGAACTTTACCTACATTGCTTTAAAGTTGAAAATTAAATGGATTCAGCAGCATCTGTGGTATGATAAAGGTTTTATTTTAGCAGAATTGAAGACTTGGTCGAAACGTCAGTCAAACCAAAATTGTTTATAAACGTATACCATGATCACGTTAAGTCCCATTAACATTATGTATACATTTGTCTTTCTATTCTATTTGTTATTGGTTACAATAACCGTTGTAGCAAAAACTAAACGAAATTAGAAAAAATATTTCATTTTTAGTACAAAGTCTAGATTTTTATGTTTTGTTGATAAAAAATAACAAGAATAGTACATTATAATTTTAAGTACATTTTTATTATGGTTCTGATATCATGAATATTTTCCCAATTGATTCAAGACTGGCTTACCAGTCTAACTGTGATGTGGTTGAATTTGGATATATTCCGTGAAGAGGCTGACATCTGATCTCTACAACGAATCAATTGATATCGAGGATCTGTGGTTAGACTAGTTTGGACTTTGTAAGGCTCCAAATACTTGTTATAACTGCCTGATATGTTCATACAGACAACCGAGACTGACAACTTAATGTATGTCTGAGGTATGGTACGGATATTAGGAATATGTTTTTAAAAGCTGGTGTTGCTGTTTTGTATGTTTGAGCTAGACTGAAATTTATGATATTAAAATTAAATACATTAAAAAATATACAAGTGATTTTATTTTAGTCCTACAATCATTATATGCGCCTATCTTTGAAACTAAGCCTTTTTTTTATACCGCTTAGGTGGCAGACAAGCACACGACCCACCTGATGGAAATTGGTTACCGTGGCCTATGGACGTTTGTAACACCAGAGGAGTCACAGTCGCGCTGCCAACCCAGTAAGTACACAGTTTCTGTGCCATCAGTGTAGAAGACAAAGCAAGACAAGCCTTTAAGTCTTCCCACTGACAGCACAAATTCTCCAGTGAGCTCTGGCTACCGTACTCACCGCTGGGAACACAACACGAAGTTATTCTGTAGGGCGGAGGTACCTCCCCAGTCAGACTGCTCAATTGGGCGGAAATACCACCGTGTCCTACCTCCTTCTTTACCTGGAAACTATTACACTTGCTGAATTAGGGATAGGTACAGCTCGGCCGCAGACTCTTCTTTCAACTTTTGGGAGGTTAGATGGCTGTCATTAACAAGAAGGAGGTGGAGGAGAAGGAGTACTCATGTCGGGCTCAGAGATGGCAAATTTCTCCACAATGGCTTCATGCACTAATTTTATTATACCATACACAATTACACGACGTCATTTACTAAATATCTGCATAATTAGAATTGTAGCGGATAATCCTAAACTCACTCTCCGTAATAGGCATAGTAATAGGGTAGTAATAGGTAGGGCGCCGAGACGTTATTCTCCGTCTACTAATTTACGAACGCGCCCATAGCGCTAGCCAATCACAGGCCCGCGCGACCGGCTCGGGGAGTCGGAGAAACGAACGCCAACGTACTACACGATTTATAATCATTGTAATTAAGTTTATTTTGTTCCTAAAATTGTGAAATTAATCATTAAAAGGAATGTGACAACTACACCCGGCTCCTTATTGGCTCCATCCCGACTACAGAATCTTTAAATTTAACAACATTCCGCTGGGCGAACGCACACTCCGCGGCTTCGCTAGCGTGGAAGTCGGTTATCGCGACATAAACATAGCTCATGTCCTTTCTCAAGGTCTAACCTACCCCTAAATCACAATCATCAAAATCGGTTCAGCGGTAGATATAGATGTGAAAGCGTATCATACAGACATACCTAGTTATTTTCGCATTTGTAACATTAGTATGGATATAATCAGTGCTTTACGAGCCACTTTTCCTTAGAATGTATTACTTTGGTTACACTTAATGGCATAAGACCACGGCTATCCTTTATATTTTCTTGTTTAATACTTTTTAAAGCGTGTTTTTTTAGTAGTCAGGTTTTAGTTTTATAGGTAGGTACCTACTAAATTTTGATTTATATTATTTTGGGGCAAGCAACGGCTATAATTTATACCTACATATTTGTAACGTGCTACTTAAGGCCTTTCAGATGATACCAAACACGGCATATGTATCTCAAGTTTATTTTTTAACACAGTACTTTATGACCGCTAGAGGGTTTTTTTTTTTACGTGCGCAAGATCCCCACGGATACCTCCCCACCGGAGCTGGTGGAGGAGGTTATGTCGGACTCGAACCGACTAAAATGCACGCCGCCTGTGGGTCGCTTTGGTTGCCGAAGGTGAGGTTGACAGGCATATCCCTCGCACCCCGGCCGACCCAGGGCCATCTCTCACGATCTGGCCCTCTCCTCGGGTGTGTGGGGACTACAGAGTCCCCAACTCGTTCCCGGAAAACGGAGAGGCGCGCCAGGCGCGCCGCCGCCACCGCGGCCTGCTTCTGCCAGGGTGACAGGCGGCTCCACCTGTGACCGCTAGAGGGTGCCACATTAGATTTAGTGCCACGTCACTTATCCTATAACCAGCGGATAACCAAGACGCTTCAATGGATACCTCATTTTGTCCTGTTCTAATAGTTAATTGAGGAGCTATGAGGGAACAGATTAACCTACATACCTACATACTTATATACATACATACATAGCCAGTTAAAATTCATAACCCACCTTTGGCTTCGTTGTATTTCGGTAAATAAAAATTTAGGCTAAAGGGTAAAGGATGCTTGGTTCAAATCCTCCACGGGGTGTACCTGGGTGCGCTGTACCTCGGCCGGGGTACGAGGGATGTAGCTATGTTGGTGCGCTTGATATTAGACAAACGAACTGTTAGACGAATAACTTAAGTTATGGCGAGACTGGCACAAAACGAAACAAACTTCACACAAAAAAAGAGAAAACTAGCAAAACCCGCGCGCGTCTTGTCAAAACGGCCATTTTAGCGTCCGCAACTATAAGTGAACCTCATTTGTCTAAAATAAATATTAGATGTCCATGCCATGAAATCTTCGAGTATTTATGCAGACTACTAATACTATCTACGTATCAGTCTGCATAAATGCTCGACGATTTTATATATAATGCAACTACTGTATTCACGTTTCAACGTCAAGTACCTATGTAAGTCATTTATGTATTTTTTATATCACTTAGGTGGCAGACAAGCACACGGTCCACCTAATAGAAGGTGGTTAAAGTAGCCTTCGGACGTATGCAACGCCAGGGGCGCCACGCACATGCTGTCGACCTTGTAAGAACAGAGTTTCTGTGCCGTTAGTGCAGAAGATAAAGCAAGCCTTTGGTCTTCCCACTGACAGCACAAAAACTCTCCATTGAGCTCTGGCTACTCACCTACTCACCACGGCTATATTCTGTTGGGCGGAGGTATTTCTCCAGTCGGACTGCTCAATTAGCACGTGAATTCCGACGTCTAATCTCCCTAATTGGATATCTCTAAATATATAAAACTCAAAGGTGACTGACTGACATAGTGATCTATCAACGCACAGCCCTAACCACTGGACGGATCGAGCTGAAATTTGGCATACAGGTAGATGTTATGACGTAGGCATCCGCTAAGAAAGGATTTTAATTAATTCTACCCCCAAGGGGTTAAAATAGGGGATGAAAATTTGTATGAAACTTTGTCAATTTTAAATCGATCGGGCTGAGACTTAGCATGCTTAAAACTACTATGACGTAGGTATCCCCTCAGAAAGGATTTTGAGATGCAGGCTATACAAGATTATTAACTTATGAGTTTAAATTATACGAATTTCTGTATGCTAGCGCCATCTACAGGTTTGCCTTATCATAAAATACTGCGAAATTTAAAACCACCATAACTGTTTTTTACTACCTACATGCATATGAATATAATACGGTGCATACACCAAAATAACATTTTTTACAATTTTTGTCTGTCTGTCTGTTTGTTTCGGCCAATCTCTGAAATGACTGAACCGATTTTGACGGGACTTTTATTGACAGGTAGCTGATGTAATAAGGAGTAACATGGACTATTATTATAGAAATATTTTATGCTCAATAGCGTTGACTCAACACTAAGCGATATCCAACATCCAAGCGGGCGGAGCCGCGGGCAACAGCTAGTAATGTATAAACATAGACACATTTAGAGTTATCTAATTATGAAAAGACACACAGACACAATCACTCGCGAAAATGAAAGAAGAAGATCGCAGGTTCATATCCCGCCTGGAGCGTTTAAATTTTATCTATCTTAATCGATTAAGGAGACACGTTGAAAACTAATGGGATTCGTTAAGAGGAGATATATTTTGTTGCAACGCAGTCTAACCTATGCGTCAGCAACTTAGCGACGTTCTTATTGCTGAAGGCAGGTTTTTGGTATTTTTTGTTATGTAGGTACTTACCTACCTACGTAATAAAAGAAAACACTAAATTGAAGTCTTTGTTTTATGATTTATTACTATATCCTGAAATGAAATGGTTGATATGGGTAGAGGCATTTATAGGAGTTAGCAACACTGTCGGTTCCCTCCGTTTCACCGAAATTTTTATGTTATAATTTTATTTTGCATAATAACGAATAGCATAAACTTCATTTCACATAAAATAGTTTGGCATACACTCATTCATCATACGTTCCGTACCTACGCATAATTTTGTAAGTCATAATCATCTTTTGACGGGATTTTATAGTAACGAGATTAAAATTGCATCACAGGAGTGTGTATTAAAAATTTGCTCTTCTTGCATGGTATGCGAATAAATATAAACAATTATATCCTAAATAAACATAATGCAAAATATATTGCAGAATTGTCATTCTGCGAAAGGTATTTTTGGCAAATACAATTCTGCCATCTGAAGAGTATGCCATTGTGAATTATAACATAGGTAGGTATGATAATTTTGCCAAAATATGATTAAATTAAATAAAATGTTCTGTCTCAAAAATGTACGATTAAATAAAATAGGCAATGCTAAATTGGTTATGCCAAATAAATTTCGGAGTAGGTATCAAGTTTCTGCCAAATGGAGGGAACCCCTTCAAGTTAGGCCCGGCGTTCACATTCTGAATTTTCCCCCTCCACTTCGCACGGTATTGGGCGTGACTAGAAGTATTAAAACCAACAGTATTAAAATTTAAATTATAAGTAAAGCTCAAAACAACCAAATAAGTTGAGTAAAACTTTCAATAAACATAATTTTGAATAGCTCAACTGTCCCTAATTTTGAATATTAATTCAAAGGAAACTTTCCGTTTATCTTAATGAATTTAATTAGCGACCACCCCATCACCATGTTGTGTCCCGACGTTTCAGTTTACTTTTCAGTGTAAACAGACTATATTAAAAGCTTTGGAAACTCCACTTCAGTTGCAATAGCTATCTATTATTGTCCTGCTGAAAGGGCCAGTAGTTAAAAGCAAATTATTAAAAAACTAAATATTCCGCCAACTGTCTGAAAGATCGCAACAAGTTTTATAGCAAGTGGTAGGTTGGTATCATTTGCGAATCATAAACCGAAACCAAATTAATGGGTGCTTTCAAACTTGTTTCGATTTAGACAGCAGTCGGGGTTTTTATTAATCTATTTTTTTTTTTTTTATTATTTATTTATTCAGGTACACAAAACACATTACAATCATATAAAAATAATAAGATTAAAATACAGTTCCGTTCTGGATTGTAACATAACTATATGTGTACGCAGTTAGAACAATATGTAAATACAGTAAAAGCTCTTCATCAAACAAATTGGAAAGCGTATAATAATGACGTGTTTGTATCACTTACTAGGCCGAACTGTTATGGTGGATGTCCTTATTATTATTATTATATATATTTATAGTATTTATATTTATTTATTTAATAGTATTTTTTTATAGTTTATTTTTTACACATTACAAATAGACAAAATAATTAGAACATAAATACACGACACAAACTCGCAATCATGTCGCGTCAAACAACCCACTCCGCATCGTTTCCGGCGCAAAGGTGCCCATGATGCTGGCCGCGTTGCCCCGCTGAATCGCAATAGCCAACCTTTGCCCCAGGAACGAGCCGGACCGGAAGTCACCGCCATGGTCGTGGATGCGGCGGCCAATTTCCGCGATCAACATCTTCGTGTCCGACCCCCAACTGCCCACAGTCTCCACCGCAATGGGCACAAAATAATATTGTGGCACCATTGCGGCGTATTTCGCCCTTTTTTTTTACTCGCGGCGTCCTCAGCCGCCGCCGCCGGGGCACCGATGGTGCGACCAAGATGCGTGGCCGCGACTGTGCTGACGCATGTGGCGTCCCACACCAAGCATCTGCCGTTTTTCCACGGCACCAAAGTGAGACCATCAGGTCGCTTACCGTCTAATCTGCAGAGACCCGGGGGCTCCAGCACGCATGGTACATTCGCCGATATTAGAGCCCTTCGGATTATGTCGTTGAGGGCATGGTGACGTGGGAACCTGCCTGTGCAGCGACGATAGCTCAGTGCATGATGGCCGTCCTCCTCCACTGTGGAGCCGCAGATGCATCTGTGTGATTCACACACCTTGCAGCCCAGGCGGAGCGCCACTGCCACCCGCAGAGAGTCGTCGTCTAATAAGGTGCCCAGGTGCGGTGACGGCAGTGCGTGCAACCATGCCCCCGATTCAGGCTGCGTCACAGCCCTGAGTCTCGCCAAATCAACGCCCGCTGCGCTGTTTATAGTTATATTTATAGTAATGATATGACAAAAATAGTTCTTTATTTTGATGCTCTCCTGGATATATTTGGATGAAACATTTTTTTGACAACCCTCATTTTAGCGCCAAAAAGCCTGGTTGACATAATTACATATGAATATGAATATATTTCATTTGAGGCTCCACATACATCGAAATCCGTTCACCTGTTACGCATATAGAGGGGAAAAAAGAAAACTACACACACACACACACACACATACATATATATACGTATAACACCCCTTACCCTTACTGGCGCAATCGGGTAATATAAACGTTCGAACAAATTATCAGTTGAGATTTTACCTACAATATTTTATGTTCTTTTTTTTCAATAAAACATTACCCTCGCTGGTGGGTATAAACGATTCTGGCTTTTTGCAAAAAAAATCCAACGATGCAGATGTTTTCATTAAAATCCGTCCCGAAACTCCTTTGAGTACTTTTCAATATTCCTCATAGTTTCGGATTTAGCACCCTCGTCCCCATGAAAAATTCACTCGTATATTTTTAGTTCTGTTCGTTCTTATTAGTCACGTATCAGTTGTTCAACAAACTAGCTCAGCGGTCATCATGGCGCTTGTAACAGCACCGAAATGTCGGTTGCTTGGAGAAAACAATAAACATGTTTACATCTAGCCCGGCGGTCGTCGGTTCACCGTGATCATGGCGTTTGTAACAGCACCGAAATGTCGGTTGCTTGGAGAAAACAATAAACATGTTTACATCTAGCCCGGCGGTCGTCGGTTCACCGTGATCATGGCGTTTGTAACAGCACCGAAATGTCGGTTGCTCGGAGGAAACAATAAACATGTTTACATCTAGCCTGGCGGTCGTCGGTTCACCGTGATATGGCGTTTGTAACAGCACCGAAATGTTGGTTGCTCGGAGAAAACAATAAACATGTTTACATCTAGCCCGGCAGTCGTCAGTTTACCGTGATCATGGCGTTTGTAACAGCACCGAAATGTCGGTTGCTCGGAGAAAACAATAAACATGTTTACATCTAGCCCGGCGGTCGTCGGTTTACCGTGATCATGGCGTTTGTAACAGCACCGAAATGTTGGTTGCTCGGAGAAAACAATAAACATGTTTACATCTAGCCTGGCGGTCGTCGGTTCACCGTGATCACGGAGCTTGTAACAGCACCGAAATGTCGGTTGCTCGGAGAAAACAATAAACATGTTTACATCTAGCCCGGCGGTCGTCGGTTCACCGTGATATGGCGTTTGTAACAGCACCGAATCATACACATTTTTTATATTATTATGTCATTTTGAACTAAATCGTAGGTAAGTACAGTATCGTACGTAACTATTCCTTTTTCTTTGAAGCTCTTATAATACCCTTAATTGCCAACGAAAACTGGTTAGCCCGGCGGTCGTCGGTTTACCGTGATCATGGCGTTTGTAACAGCACCGAAATGTTGGTTGCTCGGAGAAAACAATAAACATGTTTACATCTAGCCTGGCGGTCGTCGGTTCACCGTGATCACGGAGCTTGTAACAGCACCGAAATGTCGGTTGCTCGGAGAAAACAATAAACATGTTTACATCTAGCCCGGCGGTCGTCGGTTCACCGTGATATGGCGTTTGTAACAGCACCGAATCATACACATTTTTTATATTATTATGTCATTTTGAACTAAATCGTAGGTACCTAAGTACAGTATCGTACGTAACTATTCCTTTTCCTTTGAAGCTCTTATAATACCCTTAATTGCCAACGAAAACTGGTTAGCTGGCTGAAAAACACCCAACCGTTTAAATGTCAAAGGCGATACGGTTAACCGTATTTCACCCGAGCAAAAGTAACATGGGGTTGAAATGACCAGGGATCGCACAGGTAAACGATACGCCCCCTGCGGGACTTAGCAGTCCACTTCCTACGTCCAAGGCATAAGTATACAGCGAATTGAAAGTCTGTTTGATTGATAAGCTGAACTTTGCGAATTCCCTGGAGAGCAGTTGAATTGAATAAAACCTATAGGTTTAATGTAACTGTGAAGAAATCGCAAAAAAAAAACAATTACCATTGTCACAGTGTATGATGTAATACCTGTATAAATTATATTATGCCTACTGTTAGATCAGAATTATGCAATGGCTGAGATAGGGATGGAAATAGTGATCAGTGTTGCCGTCACAAAAAATGAAATTAGTTTTAGGTTTTGTTGTATATTTCATGTGTGAGTACTGTTTTTAGTCAAATGTTGTGTGCTGCAGTAAGTTGAATAAAACATTTTTTTTATACAACTTAGGTGGCAGACAAACACACGGCCCACCTGATGGAAAGTGGTTACCATGACCTATGAACGTGTGTAACACCAGTGGAGTCACATCCGTGCTGCCGACCCTGTAAGAACAGAGATTTTGTGCCGTCAGTGTAGAGGACAAAGCAGGACAAGCCTTTGGTCGTCCCACTGACAGCACAAAAACTCTCCAGTGAGCTCTGGCTACCCTATTCACCGCCGGGAACACAACACGAAGTTATTATAACCGCGGTATTCTGTAGGGTGGAGGTACTTCCCCAGTCGGACTGCTCAATTGGGCGGAAATACCGCGTGTCCTACCTCCTCATCTTTCTTTCTCTAAATATTTAACTAAATATATTTTTCATACATCTGCGCCAGTAAAGAATCACGTGACTTGTCTTATGTTATGTGGTTAATGTCGAGTGATCTGACACAGCTGCTCTGAAATTGGTGCAGGCAGAAGCCATAGCCCGTATTCAAAGCAACAAAAATTGATAATTTAATAAAAAAATGCGAACGCAATGCGCTTTCTGTTGAATTAGTTTTTAGTTTAATATATTGTTCGTCATTGTGCCCTTTCTGAAATAATGATAACCATATAAAACCGACTTCAAAAACTTATAATATAACATAATAAAGGAAAAAGAAATGAATTTACAGATGTATTGGTTTGTTAGAAACCAGTGCCCTAGCCCGAGAGGCCATATTACTTCAATTGATTGCATCATAATAGTTCAGGCACAACACACAAAGTAGGCACCGACTTCTAACAGGCCCCCGATTCTGCTAATTTTATATCATAGTTATACCACTAGTACTGCAAAAAAACTACATTAAATTTTAGATTTTCTTGGTATAAACTTGAAGTCGAAAATTAAATGAAAAAGATTTCTATACATCTTTTCATTCACTGTCTATGACATCCTTTCATTTCAGACTCTAGACCTTTTAATTTCAGACCATAAATACTAAATTTGAATGCTATTTTTTACAGTGTCAGTGGTGTGACAATGGTTTTAATAAGACATTTTTTATACCACTTAGAAAGAAAGAAAGAAAGAAAGTAAGATCCGTTTATTATACACACACACACACACACACACACACACACACAAACACACACACATTTACACCACACATAAAAAAAAACCACTATCGGCACATAAACAAAAGGTGGCAGACAAGCACAGCACCTGATGGGAACTGGTTACCGTATCTTATGGACGTATGCAACACCAGGGGTGTTACACTCGCGCTGCTGACCATGAAGAAAATTAGCCGAAT
This sequence comes from Eilema griseolum, assembly GCA_963662185.1. Lineage (NCBI taxonomy): Eukaryota > Metazoa > Arthropoda > Insecta > Lepidoptera > Erebidae > Eilema > Eilema griseolum. The sequence continues at coordinate 2,985,811 of OY759229.1, read as the reverse complement.
CGGGACCCAGATCAGTAAATCTGTAAATTCAGTACTTTTTCACTTATCTTTATTATGTTATTTTATAGTTTTTGAAGTCAGATTTTATATACACAGTTTCTTTTTTACTTTTAGTGACAGTAATAGGTTGTTTTTAAGTTTGTATTAATTTTATTCCCCTTTTTAGTGGGCATAATCCAATATAGCATGCCGCCATTATATTCGAGTTAATGTACTCAATAGCTTACCGATACACTCGTGTCATAATCATTAAGAAATTTTGTTATCTACCTCCATAATTCAAGTTTTGATAATTCTAGAACACCCTTGACCTTCGCAATGTCGCTTACCGTGTCTCAGGATCGTCATAAAATTAGCTAAAAAGCAATCATTTCCCATTTCCTATTTGATTTCGAGGAGTTCTCTGGTGTATCTCCGGAGTCCAAGGTACCTATGAAATTTATATAGATCTGCCTGTGCCTTATACCAAACCCAATTTAAAAAGATTTTTTCAAATCGGTTCATAAACGACGGATATATCTAAAGACATGCAGAAGAAGTCGGTTAAAAATATGCATCTCAAAATACACGTGTACAAATTAAAATTAAAACTATTAGTCCAAACTATGTAAATTTTTTTGGGGCTAAATGTCGACTATTCAGCATCGAACTAAGAAATAATCATGTAAATCGCATCATAAATCTCAGAGTAATCGGTGTACATACATAAAAAATACTGGTGGCGCTTGGCAACGTGCGGTAGTGGACTGTATTGCGGGGATGTAGCTAACTGTTCCATTGACGCTTTACACACAAAAGACAGGTGGTCGGGTTGCCGCGGGCGTGATCCAAGCAATGAATGCAACCCGAGAAATTAGGAGAGGATGCACTAACCTTCACGACACACGTGTTTTCATCGCAGCCGGTACACGGATCTTCTCTTCCTTGCTCAGGAGCTGCCGTCAGCGTCACTAGATCACTTGAGGAACACACGAGAGGCACAATCCGATCGGTAAAGGTCTATGAAGCGGTAAAAATGTAACAAATATTAATCATTTTTGAGAGACGCAAGCGCGGCCGTCCTTACGCTGGCTAGTTCAAAGCGAGACTCCGTGTCTATCTTTCACAAATGGCGGACGGAAGCTACGTCTATGGTTAGTGCGGGAGGGGAGACGGGTATAGAAAGAGTGTGTTTCCGCGTCAAGAAACACAGCTTCTACATCGGCGCAACCATTCCCCCCGGCTTGAAGGGTTACCTTCGAAACGACAAATGCGAAACTAATCTAAAGTCTAATCTAAATCTAGGTTTGGGAAATAACAACTAAAATATAAACCTAGATTGGAGCTCGTGCCTACTGCTGGCTAGGCAGAGGGCAGAGGCGAACAAACAACACAACGCAACATTCTCGACCAAGACGAGACGCGATTAGCCAACAACAAAATAAGGGTCTCTTCACGTGGGACCGATACAACAAGCGAGTGCTTCTTCTCCTCGGGTGGTTCGGAAACCGTAGTGGGGTTGAATTGACTAACTGGCCACTTATCTAACGCGGCATGAATCCAGGACGGTCCACTAAACCATAACGGGTGATCTAAAATTTGCGAAGGAAGCAATCCACGAGAGACAATCGGCTGGGTTGTCGGTGCCAGCAACGTGAAAGAGATTATGTGGCGCCAATTCAGATTGAATTTTTGCCACTCTATTAGCGACGAATGTGTCCCAACGATGGGGCGAAGAGTGGGCCCAACACAAAGCGACTGTTGAGTCCTAAAAGCTAAAAATTACTAATATTAATGCGAAAATTTACAATTATGTCATTAAGCGACACGGAAGTGCTAGTCTTAGCACTGCCATCCAAAACTACACGGAGTTTTAGTAGTAAGCTTATCTTCTCTAATAACTCCGCGGTGCGGGATAATGTACGAAGGCTGGGTCCCGCCAGTGTCCGCAGGCGCAGGTGAGATGTAACCTTTATCTAAATATTCGTTAACAACCTCATCATAGGCCCGCTTCGACTTTGGGGACGCCTGCATCTTTCGTTCCAAACAAAGAAAGCGTTTTTCAGCGGATACACGGGAGCCACCGAGCGAAAACTTGCGGATGGTAGACTCCAGTGGCGGCTCGACGGTGCAACAGAACGAAGCAGTCGAGTGACTAAAACTATCCATAGAAGCGGGTGCGGAACCAATTATAACAAAACCAAGAACTGTTTCCAGTGCGTGCGGAGCGGGGTACGTCGGTCCCCCTTGAACCTTACGTGATAACTGGAGGTGCGGGAGAATCGAAGCGCCGATCAATATATCGACGACTCCAGGAACAGCGTAAGTCTCATCTGCTAAAGGCAAGTCTTTAAATTTCGTTAATAAAGACGTGTCAACCGGGACGGTAGGCAACTGTTCAGCTATTCTATCTATAACGAGCGAATCCATGTCAAACCAAATATTATTATTAAAACGAGATCTAAACCTTGTTTTAACGGTGCCACGAACAGCTGACTGTAAGCTTCCAAAACCCTTCACCACTGAGCGGGTTGAACGCTTATCAACATTGAAACCAAGACGCCGACAACAATCTTGAGTAATGAAATTACTTTGCGAAGCGCCATCTAACAGCGCTCGAACAATGCGCGGCTTACCTAATGCATCAACAATAACAACGCGAGCGGTCGCAAGACACACAGTAGTGAGTGCAGCACTAGCGGAGAACGAACACAAGGTGACGTCATCCGCGGCGGTCACCGGGCGGGCCGGAGCGCGCGCGAGCGCGGGCTGCGGCTGCGGCGCAGGCCGCCGTGTGTCACCGCTCGACGAGCCAACCGTGCTCACATTGGATGCGGCATTACTATTCTCAAAATGAAGCAAAGTGTGGTGTCTCGCTTGACATTTGCGACAACTATTTCTACTATTACATAAAACAACGCGGTGTTTAGTACCGAGACAATTAAAACAAAAATTATTAGCGCGAACAAATTTATAACGATCACTAGGCGACAACTTTAGAAAACCAGGACACCTGTACAGTTGCGAATGATGAGTACTACACAAAGAGCAAACAGGTGATTGTACATGTGCTGGTGCGGTACTAACATAAGTATGAGTTGACCTCAGTGACTTCGATGACGCATCTACTTTGCGTGCAGACTCAACAACTATCTTCGCGCCTTCATGTTTCGATGAAGAGCGTTGCAATACCTTTATATGCTCGCGAACAAAACTTTCTAAGTCTTCGAACTTAGGAATTTTATTGCCGCGATGATCCGACTCAAACAAACGAATGGTTTCGGAATCTAATTTCCTTAAACCCATATACAAAAATACGAAGTCGCAGAGGTCATCGATCTTTAGGTTCTTTACGGCGCGAACAGCTGACGCGAAAGTATCTAGAAATTTCTCTAAGTTTTGATCGTTACATGCCGTAATAGATTTCAAATCAAACATCTGATCTAAATAGGCGTTAGCTACCGATCTTTTATCCTCATACCTAGCTTTCAAAGTATTTAAAATTAAATTATAATTCTCGGCACTAAACGTAATTCCAGCGCAAACGGCTATAGCTTTACCAGTCAATTTTTCAACGAGATAATGCAATTTTTCGTGATCTGTCAACGAATCGTTCTTATCTATTGTATTCTCAAAACTATCTATAAATAGACACCAATTGCGAATGTTACCATCAAATTCGGGTATTTGAATTGGTGGCAACTTAGGTCGGTCGCGAGTGGGGTTGGGTAGGTCAGCCGGTTTCTCCAAACTCCTAGCGACGCGTTTGATACGACAATACAAATCGTCAAACGACGACAAGGCCTGATAACTCACTGAGTAATCGGGATTCAAATTCAACTCTAAAACGTTGATGTCATGTACTAAGGTTTCGAAATCCGCGCGTAGACTATCTAAGTTTTCTATAGAACACAAGAACGAATCTCTGATGACCAAATCAGAGGTTTTAAGTGCATTATCATAAATCGATTGTACGCGAGAGTAAATCATTTCTTTTTTAGCGTTTAAAAGTTTCAATTGAACCTTACCGGTCCTATCAACCTTTGGGGACATGTTTACAATTAAATCTCAAACTAAAGTGCTGTAAACAACAAATATGAAATGACTTAATCTTAGCGGTACAGAGCAGCGAGGCGGCGCGAGCGATAACCGTAGGTAGGTAGGTACTTATAACTGCCAGTGCAAGCTTGAACTAACGCGCATAGCAACAAGATCGTACCTACGCGATGGTCGCTGTCTAGGTTCAACTATTATTTCAGGGACTAAGTATTGCGTAATATCTATTCAAATCAAAATACTTTCGTATGAATTGGAATGAGGTACAACCACGTGTCTACCCACGCAGGTACCAGGCAAATACGACGCGAGCCAGTGGCGAGCGAGCAACGTAATTGAAAAAATAAAACAAAGCCAAATGCGTTAGGTATTACACTGTGCCTATGCACTAGGGTGTCTAGTATACCTAAGATCTAAGCCTAAATGCCTAGATGCGGGGTTTTCTACTAAAATAACTATATTTAGGCGCGGTGCGAAAATTGTGAACTACGATTAAGTGTTGATATGATACCTAACCTATTTATGTATTAGGTAGGTACAATGCGAGCCAGCGGCGAACGGACAACAAATTCTAAGCCTAAATGTCTGGATGCGGGGTTTTCTACTAAAATAACCAGGCACTTAGGTGCGATGCGCTTATTCCCATTAGAATAATAACAAAATACGAACTACGGCTAAGAATCCGGCTCGAAGGACCAAAAATGGTGGCGCTTGGCAACGTGCGGTAGTGGACTGTATTGCGGGGATGTAGCTAACTGTTCCATTGACGCTTTACACACAAAAGACAGGTGGTCGGGTTGCCGCGGGCGTGATCCAAGCAATGAATGCAACCCGAGAAATTAGGAGAGGATGCACTAACCTTCACGACACACGTGTTTTCATCGCAGCCGGTACACGGATCTTCTCTTCCTTGCTCAGGAGCTGCCGTCAGCGTCACTAGATCACTTGAGGAACACACGAGAGGCACAATCCGATCGGTAAAGGTCTATGAAGCGGTAAAAATGTAACAAATATTAATCATTTTTGAGAGACGCGAGCGCGGCCGTCCTTACGCTGGCTAGTTCAAAGCGAGACTCCGTGTCTATCTTTCACAAATGGCGGACGGAAGCTACGTCTATGGTTAGTGCGGGAGGGGAGACGGGTATAGAAAGAGTGTGTTTCCGCGTCAAGAAACACAGCTTCTACATCGGCGCAACCAAATACCATTCAAATTAAGTACCTCCTCTTTTTTGGAGTACGGTTAAAAAATGACAATCTCTATAAGTCTTTCCGCGATAGTCTAGTGGTATGGGTAATGGACTGCTGAGACGAGGTCTCGGGTTCGATCCCAGGTTTTACCATGGCACACACCAATGACTTTTCGATGCTTTTCGAAATTATGTGTGTATTTATCGCAGGTTTATAAGTGCCTGGTTAATGGCAATAGGCTCGCCACCTATTACATTGGGACCTTAACATAAACTGGCGAAATGTGGGTGCTAACACCTCTGCCTACCCCTTCGGGGATATAGGCGTGAGTTTATGTTATGTTATGTCTAAAACGTTGATGTCGTTTTGTTCGTGTGAAGTAAAATCGCTTAAATCTTAAACTAGTACCAAGCATTCACAAACGTTAGAAGTTCAGGAAAATTATTAAATAGCTCGTACAGTGAGACAGATTTTTTCTGTTCTGTGCCTTTTGGCTGATGTAACGAGTAATGTCGTGGGAACTCGCCTGGGAATCAAACCCGGATTTCCAACACGTTATTGGATCACAGTTCTTCTTCCCAGTGGAACGATATTAGTAGAAGACTTTTTGTAAAGGTCGTCTAAAAGATTTATTATTTGAACCTGCTGTAGAAGGTCAATAAACTTTTGTTTTTATTTCTTTTCCTTGCAGGCCCTATTCATTAACGGAGGCTTCCTGTCACTTCTTTTATTTCTTGCTAAGTACTAAGTGCTTTGTGTTTTTTTTTGTGTTTATTTTATTTTTCTTGTCCTTATTGCATTGCTTTTGTTCAGTTTGTGTAAAAAAGTTTATGAAATCATTCTGGTGCAGATCAGCTAAGTCATTTAACTTGTTGAAGGTTTTCTTTTATATTTGAAAATAACAAATTGATGGGTCGAAGAAAATAATTATATTCTTATTTATTAAAAACTATTTTTCTACTCAGTATATGTTGTTTACTGCTATCTATACAGGTGGACATCAATTTGCAAATTCGTAATATCCTAAGATAGCTACTCTTTTAAAGAGCTTTTGGCATGTTTACGTCACGTCTTCAAGAATTTAGTATGCTAACTATTGTTTAATTATCAGCCTTATGCCGATATTTGCGGTGGAACAACACTACTTGTCCGGTTGTGATGAAGGTCGGGTGCAATAAAACTACAAACTTCACCTGAATTAGTGTAATAATATTGTACGATAATACATTGGTCGTTGATCATTAAATACCATGAGTGTGAACGAAACCATAGCGTGATCTAATTAGATCTCAACGCCATCTATCGAGCGTTGAGTGAAACTTAATCTAAATAGTACTGAACAACTATTCAAATCGTTTAAGATAAAAAAGATTTAATCGTTTCAAGCGGGTCTCGAACCCGCAATCTTTTAATCACAGGGGGAATGATCACTGATCTACCGTACTTGTACCTTGCACCGTTGCTGTAAGACGGATTTATATAGGAAAATTTGGATGGCTTCAGGCGATTTACGGTCACCAAGTGGTCAGAGAGATCCCCCTGTAGGGAAAAAGTCGCGTGTACAAATCCCGCCTGTACCTATTTTTTTTTTTCTATTTTAATAGAAGTCTTCAAGAACACGAGTAATGGATTCTTTAGACCAGAATAATAATAAGCGGGTTTAAGTAGGTCTTATAAGATTTAAGAGTATCAAGATCTTACATTCCTTTGTTTACTTGCTAGTGATTGATTTCAGTATACTTACATATATATATACATATTATAAAGACTGGAGAGTTTTTGTGCTGTCAGATAACCAGAGCAGAACTCTCTCTGCTCTGGTTATCTGATAGCACAAAAACTCTCCAGTCTTTGGGACAAGCCTTTGGTCTCTACCAAAGGCTTGTCCTGATTGTATCTTCTGCACTGACGGCACAGAAAGTCTCCGTTCCTATAGGGTCGGAAGCATGGGTATGACTCCTCTGGTGTTGCACACGTTCATATGTCACGGTAACCACTTTCACTGTAGTGGGCCGTAAGCTTGTCTGCCACCTAAGTGTATAATAAAAGCTACTGTATCCATAGGTCAAAGCAATTTCTCATTAATAACATTACAATAATGATCGTACTTCGTGTCTGACTATCACCACCCCATCTCATCTGAAGGGTGTCGTAAGAGACGACTAACGGCAAAATACGCAGACGATATCACTGCGAGAGAAGGAAACTTTGAAATAAAACCCTGTACCAACCCGTCTGGCCAGTGTGGATACAGTAGGCCGAAGCCTCCCAACATTGGGAGAGGCCTAGTTCAGCAGTGGACAACGATGGGCTAGTTGATTGAAATTGATTGAATGATCGTTTATCAGTTCCGATAAATTAAAATCACTTATTTTATCGGATCGTACAGTAGATACTTCATTATATTCCACTGCATTGTCTTTGTTTATAACATTAGGATGATACAAAAGTTCAAATATGTATTTGTACCACTTTTGGTCTACTAAATTTAAGTATGTTTTGTGTGTTTGCGAAATCCCGGGAGCTTTCCTCAGCTAAACAAAAAATTCCAACTCGAACAAGTCGCCTCTTCTGTATATAAAGCAATTTTTATAAATCTATATTCTAAAATACTCAAAGGACATCTCAAATTAGATTCTCTCTGACTACTGTCGAACAAATTTATATATTTGAGAAGCTTCTATCAGACCACTGTACAGTGTCAGCTTCAGATTTTACTGACATCATATGAAATAATAGAATGACAATAGAAACTGGAAATAACGAATCACTGATTTAACTGCCAGAAAAATAATATGTTTTCCATTGCATTGTATCGTTAAATTATTTATTTAACGAGCTTTTTAAATTAAGAATGATAAAAGAAGGCTGAAGTTGCGTCTCTTCTTATGTTATAGTTATTATTTATTTTTAATCATCAACCCAACCTATATAGTAAATTATTTGACAATGAAATATTATGACGTCACAATAATTTATTTCATACAAGTTTCCTTGTAACTTACCGTTTTGACGTTTAGTAAAAAGTAACTTATTTGACTAATCAATCAAATACCCAATTGTCTTTATGTCGGCTTCAGCATACTACGTGCCTTTTTACAAACTATTATATAACTTGGTTTGTTGAGAATCTTGGCAGTTGAATTTAATCAAATATATCCAGCAGCTGCTGCAGAAGACGCGGCGGAAAAAAAACGCAGCAAATATGCGGTCTTTACAGAGCGATATATATTCGCTCCCATTGCGGTTGAGACGATGGGTAGTTGGGGTGCCGACGCCAAGAAGTTGATTGGCTAATTAAGGCCCTGGTTGATGGATCAAGATACTGTACTCACAGCAGGTTTGTTGCGTCCACTTTAAGGTACGGTATTATATTCTGGGGGAATGCAGTAGGCAAAGAATTGGTTTTTTAAGGCACAAAAACGCTGTATCAGAGCAATATGCAACTTACACACCACTGATACATGTAAGCCACATTTTATAAGTTTAAAATTATTAACAATGCCGTCCATGTACATTCTCGAAATGTGCATGTTTGTTAGACGGAACTGGTCAAAATTTTCACCAGTAAGTAGTAGCCGTAGAGCAGGTAAACTCCACGTGGTAGCGTCTAAAACAACCATGATAAGAATAGTGTCTTCTGCATGGCACCTACAATCTATAATAAACTGCCTAAATCTATAAGTTCCATTGACATTTTACAAGAGTTTAAAAATAAATTGCTCACATTATTATTAGAGAAAGCCTATTATTCGATCAATGAGTATCTAAACGAGAAATTTTAATGATTTTATTGCTACATATTATTATTGGTTCATAAGATTTATTAAATTGACATTGACAATAGATTATAATTATTGTATATGTATATGACAGTAAAATGTATTGTTTGAGCGTTATGAGCAATGTATTATTATGAGCAGTAAGGACTAATCTTGTAATCGATATCTACTAACCATAACTGTAAGTACCAATACTAATCATGATGACATTTAATTTTAATTTGTACGCCATGTAAGAGGCAGGACATAGTGCACCTATATTTATTATTTTAAGATCTTTGTAAAACCTATGTTCCACAATTTAATAAATAAATAAATAAAAAAAATGGATAAAACTGGTGATTCTCGCTCCACCTCGTACCCGGGGCAAAGGTTGGCCATTGCCATCCAGTGGGGCAATGCTCCCACCTATGCACCGGGAACCTTTTTTTGACTTATTCATGTGAGAATACTCGGAGGCCAGCGGGGTGGTTATATCGTGCTCGAACCGACTAAAACCGCACAGCTGTCTTGGGCCATCTGTTGCGGAGGATGATGTAATCACATCGAAATACGTTCACTAGTTCACTAGTTTTCATCCATCGTGAACAAACAGAAAGACAAGAATTCCAAAAAAAAAAAACATTTTCATATTCAGTATTCTTAATATACTTATATAACACAACTCAAGTTTTTTTTTTAATATCTCCAACAAGCTGTTGCCTGCGGCTCCGCCCGTGTGGATATCGGTTATTGCTACAAAACATAGCCTTATGTCCTTTCTCATGGTATAATCTACCTCTAAACCAAATATTCATCAAAATGTTGTGTTCTGTGGTTTAGGCGTGAAAGTGTGACATACAAACAGACAGGTAGACAGACAGAGTTACTTTCGCATTTATAATATTAGTATTTATGTACAGACACGACAATTTATCAATTATAATAGAATTAATCATAATCAAATATTATAATGACAACCAGTAGAAAAAAAAATTGATGTCTCCAATTAGAACTACTATTCTGCTATTATAAACCACTCAGCTAACACAGACATTGTACTTTGTACTTGTTTCGTTAATACATATTTATTGATAAAATCTTTTAACTGATTTTAAACCAATTATCCCTAATTGATTTTTGATACACACTTATTCTAAATTCACAAATCTATAAACTCTTATTTCTGGGACAGTTAGTTGGAATAAAAAGTAGTGTTACCGATGTGTAAACTACGAAGTGCAGAACATACATTATTCAAGATAAATATGCTTAAACGTTTTAATTCCTTCTTAAGGTACCTTGGGTCAATAGCAAAAAGTGAAACCTTTTTATGCGATTACGGTGAAGCAAAATAATTATAATTTAATACGCTAAATATTCGTATGTATGTATGTAGGTTCATCTATTTCCTCATAACTCCTCAACCACTTACTAGAACTGTACAAATTAGGTAGGTATCGTTAGAAGCGTATCGGTTGTCCGCTTGCTATAGGCTATGTAGCGTGTCACTGAATCTGAGGTGGCGCCCTCTAGCGTTCATAAAGTGCTGTGTTAAAAAATAAATTGGAGATAATTATGTCGTATGTGGTATTAACATTTCAAATACCTACTGCTTACTACAAAATAATATACCTAAATGACAATCACGCTCTAAAAGTATTAAACCAGAAATTATCAAGGATAGCCGTGGTCGTATGCCACTTTTCTCTAGAATATGTGTGTATATGTCGTTTTAGACTAATTATGATATCGACTTCTTTTAATTGTATGTCTGCTTCGCAAGCATAAATTTCTCAGGTTTGGATTTCAACTACATATAACAAAAAGACAGAAATTTATCTCATACAGTCACAATCTACAGCAGTAGCATCAAAATTCCATCTTAATCCTCATCACAAACGAAACTGCGAAGAGACTGAAAGTATCCTTCTAACTTTCACGCAGTTCCGCAATCTCAACGTGTAAGTATACAAAAGCATCATCAAAAGTTCTCAACTTGTTACTTACTGTATTCTTGCCAACTAATTAACCAACTTTAGGTACCTTACTTGTGAGCGTTGCATTTATTTTTCTAAGATAAATTACTTGGTCGTAATTTACGGACATATCAAGATTTCCTTGGAAATCTTGCTGACCTTGCAAAATCTTGAAATGTCTTACCCCTCGTTTTCACCTAAGTATAAAACATGTATTTGACGAGTTGCAATATGTCACAGGCTACAGTGTGAACGCAAATGTGTTTTATACTTGTTTACAACTTGTTGGCTATATATCGTATGACAACGAAACAGTATCTGAAGTATTGTATTTTGATTAGTATTCTACAAGTCTTCAAGAAGGTTTTTAACAAACAAACTTACAACTTATTTCACTACTTGTTTCGTAGTGGAAACGAGGGGTTAGGACACAGTGTATTAAGACAATATTTCAACTTATGGCACAGTATAGTATGTTTCTTGAACCTTTTGAAATTTTCGATGCTATGATTTCGATTTGGTCCCGTTAAAGTTAATAAATCAATAAAAATTATCACACAAAATATGCTAGTAGGGTCAAGGTATGATTCCAAACAGTAGTGAACAGTACCACGCAGCAGTACTGCACAGCAGTATGGCACTGTTCGGGGTGATGTGCTGTTGTGCTTAGAATTTATGTGATGTCATATAAACTTATAGACATTAAATGGGGACCAGTAGTGCTGTGCAGACCGTGCAGCACTACTGCTTACTACAGAGTTCGGAGTCATACCTTCATCAATTTAGATTTCTTATTAGGTACTTCATCACTTTTCATCTATGAAAATGGATCCCAAAAATCAGAATTTCACGAGTGTGAAGTCGAGGACTACAGATACTCGGACTTCAATTTGTATGCTTTGGAGGCAACCGGGATAGGCGTTCGTATGATGATGAGCCCGGTATCGAAAAAGATAGTTGAAAAATAAAAATATTGTTGTCATACCTCGTCTGCCACCAGTCAGTAGCGACACAATTAAATGAGGTTGCAAGTTATATACCTTTTAAGCGAATGTAATGAACTTCCGCTATTCAGCATAACTAACAGACACTTAAGAAATACTATCTCAAGGGATTTATTCGATATTTGCACGATACTACATAGGTTAAAATTACACTTAATGTACTTCAATATGCTCGTGCAGCCTGTGGACAAGCTCCACCCAGGAGGCGTACAGGGCCCTACGCACTCAATATAACAATGCGTTCAGGATGCTGATGGGGCTGCGACGTTATTGTAGCGCTTCAGGAATGTTCGCAGAGGCTGGTGTTGATAGCTTTGCAGTCATCATAATAAACCGCATTGCACCCCTAATCAATCGTGCTCGGGGTAGCTCCAACAGCCTCCTGCAGTGTGTTGCGGCAAGGCTTCATGTGGATTATAAAGCGGTGGACACAGCTTCACCTTGCCAAAGATACACACATTAATTTATTTAATTATGTCCATGTATGGAATTAGGGTTCCTCTGTATTTATAATAACAGTTTTACTACTAACATTTTCTACGTTCATTTGTTACTGACAATGCCTGAATTAAACGATCTTCAAATGGGGTATTAGAAGGTTTCTTTAGGGTCGGCAGCGCAAGTGTGATACCCTCGGTGTTGCGCACACCCATAGGCGACGGTAACCACTTCCCATCAGGTGGGTCGTGTGCTTGTATGCCACCTCAATCAATCAATTAGCCCACCGCAGTCCACTGCTGGACATCGACCTCTCCCAATGTGCGCCATGTTTTGCGATCCTCCGCCTTCCGCATCCAGTCTGTCCGCCACTTCAACTTGCTTATTCTGTGACCTATGTCGGTACCTTTACCACCTTTGTGGTATTAAAAAATATATTTAGAAATAAAATGTGGCTGAATACAGAGTCTTTCTATGGACCTCCTGGAGCATTATATGTATAACTTCAGATCGAAACGGCACTCGAACAATTATAAGAGTATTAGACTAAATTTTGTATCCCAACTTTATTTCTTTTACCATTTCATTGTATTTGCACCCTGATTCTAATATCATAAAAAATCAAATTAAGTCCAAACGAAGGTAATTTTTAAATATGTCCTCATAGGGGCAGGCAGAGATGTATTAGTACTCACATTTTCCTAGCCTATTGTAGTCAATAGGATATTTTCATGAGCTAATAGTAATGTGAAGCCAAGTTATCCCAGTGGCCAGTACCAAAAGTGATGTTTAAGCATGCTATGTAAGGGCCAGTATCTACCTATCAAGAGGGATTAAAAATATTACAACGAATTGAGTAGGTAATTCTTTATCCGCCTGCGCCAGCGAGGGAAATTTATTACACACGTATGTATGTTTGTATGTGGTTTTCTCCCGAGTGTCGTAGGACTTGTGCGGTACGTAAAATATCAACAAAAACTATGCGGTGGATTTTAAATGCTCAAATGCGTGTTATCATTTTTTTTTTCATTAAAACTTATAGAGTTGGGTATCAAAATGAATGGAATGAGCCGATTTCAAAAGTATATATATTACAAACGATAACTAAAAAAAATATAAAAAAATACAAATCCCCGACTGCTGTCTAAAAGATCGAAATAAGTTTGATAGCAGGTGGTACCCATTTATTTTCTTTCGGTATTTAATTGGTTAATGTATACCGCCTGCTATTAAACTTCTTCCGATCTTTTAGACATCAGTAGCGTTTTTTATTTTTAATAAATTTGGAGGCCAAAAAAATGTTACCGTTAAAACTGTGTGTCAGTTAAAACCTTTTATAATTAAATAAGGTACTGTACCAAAAGTATTCCACCGCCCAATCACAACCTCCCTCATATCTTTTTAGAGCATTAATTAGCTGAATCAACAGTCCCTCTCGCCTCGCTTCCGCTCTGTTTACTCTGAACTTACTTGTTTCAAACGAATCTAATTCATTTATTTTACTTTGATGGTATGACGACTCTTGCGGTTCGTGGATAGAATTGTTTGTTTTTTTTTTTAAATTTTTATACCACTCCACTGTAAAAATGTACGCATTATACGCCCACCAGATGGTGAGCGATTACATACCTTATTGTTGGGAATTTGATTGTGTATGCAAAGCGGCGTATGGGTCTGAACAATACTGTAAAGATATTCCTGTCGTTCTTGAATTATGATTATTTGAATACGCCATAATAATATGTTTTAGAAACTTTTTCTGTTGATTTATCATTTCATCTTCTGATCGCTAATTTTTTACATCTACCAAACATGGAAAGCGGACTCCCAAAGTCAAGTTTGAGAGTCTGCTTTTTATATTTGGCTTATCATTTTGCCTTTTTTTACCACTTAGGTGGCTGACAAGCATACGGCCCACCTGAAGAGAGTCACACTCCAACCCTGTAGGCATTGAGAGCTTCTATGCCGTCAGTGTAAAAGACAAAACAGGACAACTTTTGGTCTTCCCACTGACAGCACAAAAACTCTCCAGTGAACTCTGGCTACTCTACTCACCACCGGGAACACAATACGAGATTATTATGACCGCAGTGTTCTCTAGGGCTTACCCAGGCGGACTGCTCACTTGTGTATACCTGTATGACTACCCAAATCCGATTGAAAAGTCTGAGCCTCGTCTATCAATTAGTAGGTGTACCGGCCCGCAGGTGAATCTAATGAAATATTAGATCCAATATCTGTGTAAACGTACTTGTTTAACTAATACTCAAGTTCTCATGAAAAGAAATGAAAATCTCTAAGACCAGTAATTCATGATATTCTCAGAGCCAGTTTTTAATTGCAACCGTTTCAAGCTCGTCTACTTAAATGAATAACACGCGAGGGTCAGTTTTATTAAACTTCTCCGCCCCTCAGGGGTAAGGCAGGTAATTGAAATTTCTTTTTGAGATTTGTAAAATGTAAAAAATGTTATCCTTGGTTGGCAAATTACATAACGGTTTCATGTTTGTTGTAAGAACTTAATGTCACAGGTTGTAATTTAGGAATGTGTGGGGTTTGGGCATGTATTCCAGAACAATAGAAAAATTTCAAATTTAAATTCTTTATTTCCTAAAATGAGTGCATCGTAATTACATGAAAATTTAAAATTTGATATTCTTTATTTTTTGAAATATTACATCGTAATTATGTATTTTTTACGTCAATCTTTCCGATGATTCTGTTCTGAATCTTGATTTAAAACTAGATCTGAGTTCAGATTATACACTCGAGAGCAATGAATCCGGGTCACTTAAAGAATCCTAAAAATCTCGGAAACTAAAAATGCTAGGTTAATGCAATAAATTGTATTTAATAGACAATGTAATACTCCTTAAATGAAGGTATTAAAACTTCTTAGTTATTGTAAAGTTATATCATAAAAAAATCAAATTTGAAAAAGGGCCACTTTCGAAGATGGAACTACGAAATTACAGCATTTGGTGTTGCTTTTGTTTGTAATCTGTCATTTATGTGGGTACATAAACCATGTTGATAGTGCTCTATATTCATTAATCAAGCTGAAATTATGTCGCTTACGCCTGAAGAATGCACCAGAATACTTACAATGCTGGAAACCGGCCGGAGTCAGCGCGATACAGCCAGGACTGTCGGTGTGTCGCTGTCAACAGTACAAAGAGTTCTCCGACGTTACGAAGAAACTGGTTCTAACCTACGCAGACCAGGAACGGGCAGAACCAGGTGTACCACAGCACGAGAAGACCGATACTTGGTGAACACCATGCTTCGAAATCGCTTTCTCACAGGAACTGAACTCACCAATCAGTTTCGACGCCTCGGAGGAAGTAACCCAAGTGCATGGACAGTAAGACGTCGGCTTGCTGAATCTAACTTAAAACCCCTTAGACCTGCAAACGGCCCTAAACTGGAGCGTGGGCATCGTATTTCGAGACTAAGTTATGCCCAGAGCCACGTAAATTGGAGTATTGAAGATTGGTCAAAAGTTATGTTCTCCGACGAATCAAAATTTATGCTCTACAAGCACGATGGAAGACACAGAGTGTATCGAAGACCAGGGGAAAGATTCAAGCAAGCATGCATCGAAGAAAAAGTAGCCTACGGTGGTGGGTCTGTACTTGTGTGGGCCGGAATTTCTTCTGAAAGTCGCACAGAGCTGGTGATCATAGAAAACGGCTCTTTAACTAGCGTAAGATATGTGGAAGAAATCCTCAATGATCGCGTTGGTCCATTTATGGTCAATTTAGGTGAGGATGCTATATTTATGCATGACAATGCCAGACCTCATACAGGTAGGATTGTGAATGACTACCTTCAAGAGATGAACATTACTCGTATGGAGTGGCCAGCGCGCAGCCCGGATATCAACCCGATCGAGCATGCTTGGGACGAGCTAGGCAGATGCGTAAAACAACGAAACCCTCCCCCAATCACGCTTCGTGAGCTCAAAATTGCTCTCACAGAGGAATGGGAGAATATTCCCCAAAATCGTATAAGGAACTTGGTGTACAGCATGCCAAACCGCGTAAACGCAGTAATGGAAGCACGAGGAGGCAATACGAAGTATTAAAATTCAAGAAAATCGTAATAAAGTTCAAAAATTTCATGTTTCCTATTTTGTTTTAAGGAGAGATCAGCAGTTTTTTTCTTTATGTAATTTTGTGTTAATAAAATGTATGGTGACTCATATTTTTTTTACTTTCATTTAAGGAGTATTACATTGTCTATTAAATACAATTTATTGCATTAACCTATCATTTTTAGTTTCCGAGATTTTTAACATTCTTTAAGTGACCCGGATTCATTGCTCTCGAGTGTATTTTAGATGACAGTGTTCTAATATAGTTATGAGAGTCGATACACAACAGAGTGTTGTTTTAGAATACGTGCATCTGAGTTAACTACCTAATAATAATAATATGCAGAATGATCGAAATCGGAAAGTTTTCTTATCAGTCGCTCCCCCTTTCCGGGGTAAGATGAGGCCAGTAATCATACATGGCCCAAGGTCACCCAGGATGTAAGTGAAATGCCTTATTGATAACGTAACCCGGTATTGGACCCGAAACTGTATGCGATTTAATTCGATTCGAGTACGACATAGCCACCTCCGCTGGCATACGGGGGTGGCATATTTGGTTCACCTGATGGAAAGTGGTCACTGTGACCTATGGACGTGTGTACTACACTCGCGCCACCGACCTGTAAGAACGTTCTAATGACTTTCTTAAGTAACACCATTTTGTAGTCGCTTGATAAAACCACGGCAGGGAGTCTACCACGGCTTAAGCGTGCGGGAGATGAAGTTCCTTTCATACCGTTTCAAGTAGCAACGGGAGAATGGATTACCTGCTCGTGGCGAGAGGTGCGATGATAGAATGTTGTAACGTATATTTTTTTTTATACCTCTTATGTGGCGGACAATGTGATGTGAAAATGGAAAGTGGTTACTGTGGTCTATGGACGTGTGTAACACCAGAGAAGCTACACTCGCGCTGACGACCCAGTAAGCACAGAGTTTCTGTGCCGTCAGTGTAGAGGACAAAGGAGGACAAGCCTTTAGTCATCCCACTGGCAGCACAAATTCTCCAGTGAGCTGTGGCTACCCTACTCACCGCTGCGAACACAACACGATGTTATTGTAACCGCGGTATTCTGTAGGGTGTACTTCCCCAAGCAGACTGCTCGATTTCGCGGATATACCGCCGTGTCTTACTTCCACAAAAACTTCGATATTTTCCGTGAAGCGACTGCCATATGAGCTCCACTAACAATTGGCGATAGCAAAGTTCTATAGTTGGAGTAGTCGAACTTTTTGAGGTCTCCAAATAGACGTCACAACTGCTATATATGATTATATTCGCATAGGGGTCACTGTCAAAGTTCTGGAATGGCGATCGCGTACGGGCAAACGAAGCGTAGGACGCCCAACGGCCAGGTGGAAGGACGACCTCATGAAGGTCGCCGGGAAGCGCTGCGGGCTGCTCTAGATCGGTCATTCTGGAAGTCTGTGGGAGAGGCCTATGTTCAGCTGTGGACTGTGTGTGACTGACATGATGATGATGATGATGAGGGGTCACTGGAGAGTTTTTGTACTGTCAGTAGGAAGATCAAAAGCTTGTGCTGTTTTGTCTTTTACATTGACGGCACAGAAACTCTCTGTACTTACAGGATTGGCAGCACGAGTGTGACTCCCTTAGTGTTGTACACATCAATACGCCACGGTAACTACTTTCCATCAGGTGGGCCATGTGCTTATCTACCACCTAAGAGGCATAATAAATAAAAATAGGACCGTACTTAACGTGCTTCCGAAGCAAGGCCAGAACAAAGCAAATATTCTTCATGCAAATATTTGCACTGAGCGGGGATCAAACACACAACACTACTGCCACGCCACAGGGACTGTACGATAACCCAAGTATATTACTTAACATCTCCAATGATTACTTTACAATTTAATGAATATTCCACGACATTCTACACAACGCAATCTAGACCCATGGTAAGCATAGCGTAACTAGCTTGTGTTATGGGATCTAGAATGCGGATAAACATACTTAGATAATTTTTATTTTGTAAATACACACATATCATATATAGGAACACCCAGACCAATGCAAATATACATATTCATGCATACAAATATTTGCACTGAGCGGGAATCGAACCCGCACCCCCTGTATAGCAGTCGAATGCTCTACCGCTAGGCCACGGAGGTCAATTATATAATGTATAATAGATAGGTAATTTGTATAAGTTGGAAACCGACTCTCTTACAGGCAGTTAGGTACTTAAATTAGTGATATCGCTCTACAGGCTGCGGCCCGCCAGGCGTGATCACCTTGCCTGCGGGTGTAAATAGGCCACATTGAACGATTCCGCCAAAAACGACTAACTTTATGAATTGCCAGTAGATTTCGATCGATTCCTTTAAAATTCGTATAATGGTCACTTATCCTGAGTAGAATTACAATAATTTGTTTATCAAGCAGATTCTAATTTCGTGTAAATGTTGCCGCATGCCGAAAATAAGGATCGTGTTGTTGCGAGTTTTTTTTTCTGTACTGTTTTTACAAACTAGGTATGTTTATTTGTAGAATACAATAGTATACAATTAGTATACAATTGTAGAAACAATAAAACGATAAAATATCAATTACCCGCCATAGAAATTATCGACAATAAAATTATTAGAACGAATTCAAAGTATAAGTGCTGCCATTATCTGTTAGCGTCAGCAACTTGGCTTTAGTATTATGTTATCTATAATGTACTCTCGTGTTTAACATTAAATTATAGGAATTACTCCTTTTTTGGCTAGATGGTGCTGTAGCCCAGCTCATAAAATAATGGTTTAAGTAATTCTGGTTAATTTGTGGACAAAACATAATACAAAACGTTATTTTTTGTTCTTTTATATTATAGCGTATTTATTAAGAAATAAGCAAAATGAATTGAATATGTTGCTGCTTTCGAATCTGCTA
Organism: Eilema griseolum; assembly: GCA_963662185.1. Lineage (NCBI taxonomy): Eukaryota > Metazoa > Arthropoda > Insecta > Lepidoptera > Erebidae > Eilema > Eilema griseolum. Next base: position 2,966,402 of record OY759229.1, on the reverse strand, counting down.
ACTGACATCAAAGCAATTCATAGTTTTTGAACCATTTTACGGTTTCCATACAAAACTGTCAACTATTTGAATTGGGAAATTAGAATTGAGCGCAGTTCATATCAGTGTGTGACATTTTTATCATTTTCAATATGACTCATATTATTATCCTAATACGATTCCATCAAAATGACCTTTTTAGACCCGCTGGTCACAGGAACATCCTACCCAGTTCCTAGACAAACCCATCTCAACTGATTTGTAATAATATAATAATAATAAAAAAATATAGACCCATTATAATTTGCCTTTGACAGGTTATATTCACGTAATTTAAGGTATAACTATTAGGGCTATTTTGTCAATTGTTGACATTGCCTATTGCGGTGGGCATTAAAAAAATACAATTCACGAAACATTGTATTCACATGTAGTAGGGAGTGAGACTATTGCCTTACTTCGGGCACTATATTTGACTCGAGCCATGCATCTGAGGCTGAATCTAGGCTGTATATCTGTCTGATGTTAAACAGCCATATCCCTTAATTGCCTTGTACGACACCGCATGGGAAGAGATGGGGTGGCCCAAATTCTACTCTGCCACGCGGCTATATTAATCTATAGTTCTCCAAATAATAGTATCTACTGTGTAGAGAACACAACAGTGAGTGTAGGAGGGGATAGCAACTTGTTGCAACTCACTTGATTGTGTTAAGTTCAACTACAATATTTCCTTAGGGAATTTTCGAGGATAATAATACACAGTAGTTCAGTTTAGATTTTGGTAAAATATTTGTTTGCATTAGACGCTATAGTGTAGTGATTTCATGTACAGTCAGTAACAGATCAATCTTGACGAACAGAGTAGTAGTATGACGTTATTACCTTGGTTTTCCTTCTTACCTGTTGACTGATTGTTCTGATATGTGGCACACACTTTAAGTTCAGATAATAATACAATTTTAACATTTGAAAGTTTGATTTGCTCTTAATAACTTGGTACTAAGTTCATTTTGAGACTTTGTAATCAATATCATTTTGACGCTGACTGTACTAACTTATGCAGCTGTTCAATTCTCACAGACGAGATGAGATACCCTGTGAACCCATGGTAGCCATGTTAGGTACCTACCATGAAACATCCGAAATTTCGGGCCCACACGAAACACGAACGAAAGACTTAGCATACTTTCTTACTTACGTATTTGGCCTTGAAGTCACCCCAGTTTTCTTTCAGTTTGGCTTAAGTCAATCAAAGTATTAAAGTCAAAGTCAGAAATCATTTATTTTACATAGACCATTAAATCGAAACTTACAAAACGTCAATAGAAAAAGAAATATGAAAGACTAGTTTAGCAAATGGAACACCGGTTCGAAACGCGGCCTCGACCTGAGAAGACTACGGTAAGAAACTCAGCGGGTATTTATTTGGTCTATTTACAAACATTTACTAAGTCTACTTAGTCTAAATATAAAAAAAAAAAAACTCAAGTGTCATAGTTGAACGTACAGCTCATTTCCAAGCTTGTTTATCATCTAAATATTCTTAGATTTCATAATAGACTTTCTGGCATAATTTACTCTTCTATCTCTCTATCATCATATCACCCACTGTCTTCAGGCCCTTGATTCTGCTGAAGTAAAACGAATGTCATACCACGGACACGGCTAAAAAAATCATTTTAGTTTTAACCCCTGACGCAAAAACGACGGGGTGTTATGAGTTTGACGTGTCTGAGTGTGTGTCTGTCTGTGGCATCGTAGCTCCTGAACAGATGAACCGATTTGGATTTAGCTTTTTGTTTGAAAGGTATATTAGTCGGGAGTGTTCTTAGCTGTTTGAAAAAAATCGGTCCAAGATGGCCGTCGCTACAAAATGACGGAGTACCTACATATTTTTTCTCAACTCCCTCAATATGAGCATCTAATGAAAGGGATTGATTATTAGAATACCATATAATGTGACAAACTTCACATCAAAGATGGCCGCCACCACAAAATGGCAAATTACATTTTATTTCACAACTCCCTCAAAGAGCATGAGGACTAGATCAATTTAAAAAGTGTAAAATAGAAATTAAATTATAAATTTAAAAAACCTCCGTCACAAAAGCAACCCATATTTAATAAATAAATAATACATATTTTGATTCAAGCGTTGTCACTTTGGATCGTTGCATCAAAATATGTATTACTATGTATATCACAGTTATGAGGCTAACTAACACAACTTATTTTCGACTTTTTGGGTTGTTTTTTGTGACGGGGGTTTTTATATTATTTTCATCCATAATATTATGTACATGAAAGCGTCTAGAGTCTCTTTGTTATTTACATGTGAAAACTTATAAATGGTTTTTAGTCATTATTACATAGTATTAACGCTCGATTATGATAAAAAAAAAAATTAACTGGTTCAAGCGGGATTCGAACCCGCGATCCCTGCCTTACAGGGGGAACGTTTCGACCACTAACCCACAGAATATTGGCCCGAGACCATCCAAATTTCTCTATACACATATACGTATTACGGCGACACGGTCCCGCCTAAACCAATTAAATTTTTCTATATTTTAATCGATTTGAATACTTAGCATACAATATACTTTAAAATTTCATTCTATAGTAATAATGCTGTTTGTTTTCCGAATTAAAAAAAGTGCACGTCAAATAGACTTCGCCTCGCCTGATAGTAAGCTGAAGACGGTCTCAGAAAAGAGGGCTGAATCTCTGAAGAGGTGGCAAAGTCTCAGAAAAGAGGGCTGAAACTCTTGTTGCATTACTAGCACATAGGTTCTATAACACTTCGTTTTCCCTGTATCCTTCCTTGAATTACGAGATCTTATTTCTGATATATGGGATGCCACATAATAATGCCTGCAACATAAAATGCCAGTTCCAAGTCCCCGCCACACACATATAAACATGTCATAACCCAATTACAAGGCTTTTATTATTATTATTTTTCTATACAAGTCATTCTTCCTCATGCAACGTACATCTAAGTCTTAGAAAAAGATATGGGGATATAGGAGTGGTACGTACATGAAGATGAGATGGAGCATAAAAATAAATAGTGTAAAGCGTAGTAGTGAGATTTCCCTTTATCCTCCGAGTGCATTGTGAAGCTCAGGCGTATTCTTGCTGTGGGATTTTTTATTTGGTCGTGAGTTTGAGCTCGTACGTTCATTTCAGTTTATTGGTTTCTATTTCAATTTGCAAAAGACAACAGTATTGTTTTAATTTTCTATCTTTCCTGTTAAAAAGATTCGATAGATTTTTGTATCTTTTATTTATTTCAACGTCTAACAATATTATGTGGAATTTGTTTATTATCTCTATTAGGTGGTAGTGGTATTAAAAGGTGGATGATGGTTCACGCCGACTAATACACAACCATTAAAATATATATATACCTTACTAACAATAGTATAGTATATAAGCAAAAAATCTATGTACTAACCATCTATGGACTTCTTCCGAAATAAACTTTATTAAATTTAATTAATTTAATTTAAATAGGGCACAAACCACGATTCTTTTTAAAAAAGGGGGAACTTTTGCTGTAGCGTATTTTATGAACGGATAGTCATTATTTTATGGTGAAACATCCAGGGCTGTTTCATATAAAAAGATGCTTGATACTATAAAGATAACTGATATCATTAAGGGTACCAGAATGACGTGGCAAAGGGTGCTCGCAAGGTCTAATGTCCTCAGAACTACTAGTTCATTATCCTATTACAAAGATTCCTACAGAATACCGCGGCTATAATAACTTCATGTTGTGTTCCCAGCGGTGAGCAGGACAGCCAGAGCTCACTGGAGAATTTGTGCTGTTAGTGGGAAGACTAAAGGCTTGTCCTGTTTTGGCTTCTACACTGACGGCACAGAAACTCTGTACTTACAGGGTTGGCAGCGCGACTGTGACTCCTCATATGTTACAAACGTCCATAGGCCACGGTAACCACTTTCCGTCAGATATTAATTGACTTGATTAACTGAAACCGATTTTGTATCATCATTTTGGCGTGGTTCCTGATTGCGTCCGAGACTGTTACCTCGAAGCACCAGTACAGCTTACTCTTCTGGTTACTCTTCATTGCGCTTCTCCGGTTTTTATGAGACCAACTGCCGTCTCCCCGCCCCCGACGAAAACTTGCACCAGGGTACCGTCCAGTAATCAGCAGGTATACAGGCTTGCAGGTGAAGTTGCTTTGGCCCTTAGTGGCTGATTTCAAAATAAAATATGTGTTAAACACCTGACCTACCCTTCTAGAAATCGTTGACCAACTTATTGTAAAATAAAATGACTAGTATATGGCATCGTCCTACGTGAGCGATGAGTGCGACAGCGCACCGCGTCGAACGCGGCGAGTAAATATCAAATTGTTTTTGTTCTTTATTTACTTAGCGGTAGCCTAGTGGTATAAGACGAGGTCTCGGGTTCGATCCCAGGTTTAATCATGGCACACACCAATGACTTTTCTATGCTTTTCGAAGTTATGTGTGTGTATTTATCGCAGGTTTATAAGTGCCCTGTTAATAGTAATAGGCTCGCCACCTATTATTACATTGGGACCTAAACATAAACTGGCGAAATGTGGGTGCTAGCACCTCTGCCTACCCCTTTGGGGATATTGGCGTGAGTTTATGTTATGTTATGTCTTTAAGAGTCCTACGTTGTGTCGCGTGAGTGCGTCATGTGGAGTATAGAAGAATATGTCACTCATCGCGTCGTATTGCCGCGCTGTCGCGTTTGTTGCTCACGTAGGACAACAGGTCTGGGATTTGACCTTTGTGACATACGTTGGCGACTGTCATGTACGTCAAATCCCATAGATTTCTCATTCTATTCTACAATACGCCGGTCAACAAATTGCCACTTTTCTCTTTATATCACTTAGGTGGCAGACAAGCACAAGGCTCATCTGATGAAAAGTGGTTACCGTGGTCTATGAAAGTGTGTCAAGCCTTTAGTCATCCCACTGACAGCACAAATTCTCCAGTGAGCTCTGGCTACCCTACTCAGCGCTAGGAACACAACACGAATTTATTATAACCGCGGTGTTCTGTAGGGCGGAGGTACTTCCCCAGTCGGACTGCTCAACTGGGAGGAAATACCGCCGTGTTCTACCTCCTTTATTTGTTTACCAATACATTCAGAGTATCATCTTAGACCAATTTACAAGTGTTAAATTGAACACTGATACTTATGTTAAGAATAAACTTGTGCTATGGGCATCAGAGCCCTCATCTAGATATTCATTAAAGTTTAGCAAAGTACATATTTATTTATTTTTTCATTTATTTATTTAAACTTCATGCACAAATGTACAAAGGCGGACTTAATGCCACAGGCATTCTCTACCAGTCAACCCAATAGGTGGTGCAGAGAATAACAAGGTAGGTTCATTATGAAAGGCAACTAGGTAATATATTTATTAATACATACATAAATATATAAATAAAATATACATACACATAATAATATCCAACCATACATTGATAAATATAATTACAATGAGGTTTCCCCCAATTTATCCAGCATGAGTTTCCGAACTCCCAATTTAAATGTGTGACGGCTTGTGGCCCCCCTGATCCCGAGAGGTAACTCGTTCCTAAGAAATATAGATTGCACAGGAAAGGAAAAGTGGATGAAATTGGATCGCTGAGTAGGACAGCGCAAGACGAGGCTGTTTGTAGAACGCAAGTTTCTGTCATAATTGGAGCCAAGATATTGGATTACGAAGATTGCCAGAATTTTGATATAAATGCTGCTGCTTACATAAATGTTAGCACGTATCGTAAACGGGACCGATAATTTTATGTGATGAAGAAATTTTGATTTATTTATATAACTTAGGTTGCAGACAAGCACACGGCCTACCTGATGTAAAGTGATTACTGTGACCTACGAACGTGTGCAACAACAGGGGAGTCACAACCGTGTTGCCGACCCTGTAAGAACAGAGAATTTCTGCGCCGTTTGTGCAGAAGACACAAGTGCCTTTGGTTTTCCCTCTGACAGTACAAAACTCTTCACTCTCGGCCTCTGTGGCATAGCGGTAGAATTTTTGACTACTACGCCAGAGGCGCGGGTTCGATTCCCGCTCAGTGCAAATATTTGTATTCACGAATATATATATTTACATTGGCCTTGGTATTTCTATGTTTATATTTATATAAAAAAAGTATCTAAGTATGTTTATCCTTATTCTAGATTCCATAGCACATATAGGCTATTTAAGCTATGCTTACCATGGCTCTAGATAGCGTTGTGCGGAATGTTGTAGCTCTCGCTACCCTACTCACCGCCGGGAACACAACACGAGATTATTATAGCCGTGGTATTCTGTCGGACTTCCCCAGTCGGACGACTGGGGAAGTCCTTTTTTTTACGTGCGCAATATCCCCACGGATACCACCCACCGGAGCCGGTGTAAGAGGTTATGTCGGACTCGAACCGACCAAAACGCACGCTACCTGAGAGTCGTTTTTTGTTGCAGAAGGTGAGGTTAACAGGCATATCCCTCGCACCCCAGCCGACTCAGGGCCATCTCTCTCGATTTGGCCCTCTCCTCTGGTGTGGGGACCACAGAGTCCCCAACGCCGCCGCCGCGGGGGGAAGTACCTCCGCCCTACAGAATACCGCGGCCATAATAACCTCGTCTTGTGTTCCCGGCGGTGAGTAGGGTAGCCAAAGTTCACTTGAGAGTTTTTGTGCTGTCAGTGGGAAGATCAAAAGCTTGTCCTGCTTTGCCTTTTACACTGACGGCACAGAAACCCTTGTGCTTACAAGGTTGGCAGCGCGAGTGTGGCTACTTTGGTGTTGCATTTTCCAACAGGTGGGCGGTGTGTTTGTCTGCCAACCAAGTGGTATAAAAAAGATGATAAAGGGCTTGAAAAAGGACATAATAAGCTACGTTTGTTAAGTTGACTTAATCGACATCGACGCGGGTGAAACCGCGAGCAAAAGCTAGTTTACATGTATAAACAAGTACCAAATACTCATATCCCAAACTGGAACCCACAATTACAGACAGATATTACGTACACACGTCACTTTATTACGTCACAGGACTATTAATCATACAGAATGTCTCCTTACTATTTTATTAATACGAACGTATAATGTGTTTTGTAAGTCGACTGGGGTGGCTTGATGTGGAGTTATGTAGCTATGTGGATGTTGGGTTTGAATTAATGGAGTTTAGTTTAGTTGTGTTGTATTGTGTATACTCCACCGAGCCTATTTCCACTTCTGCCAGGTTTTATATGCCACTTTTTTTTTTTTTACATGCGCAAAATCCCCACGGATACCTCTCCACCGGAGCCGGTGGAGGAGGTTCTGTCGGACTCGAACCGACTTAGTTGCACACGATTCACCCGATGGAAAGTATACACCGTGGCCGATGGACGTGTGCATTACCACGGGTGTCACACTCACGCTAATACATACATACATACATATAATCACGCCTTTATCCCCGGAGGGTTAGGCAAAGTTTAAATAACACCCACATTTCACCATCATTGTTTTCGGTCCCACGGAATAAGGGGTGAGCCTATTACCGTTTACCGGACACTATTGTTGCCTCGAGCCATGCATCTCTGGCTGAGTCTGGGCTGTATATATCTGTCTGATGTTAAACAGTCTTATCCCTTAGTCGCCTTGTACGACACCGCATGGGAAGAGATGGGGTGGTCCAAATTCTACTCTGCCCACCTGATGGAAAGTGGTTACCATGGCCTATGGACGTGTGTAACACCAGAGAAGCCACACTCGCGCTGCCGTTCCTGTAAACACAGAGTTTTTATGCCGTCGTATCGTGAAGAGGACAAAGCAGGACAAGCCCCTAATACTGATCTGGCTTCTATTGTTTAACTTTGCTTGACTAGCTTGTGTTTGTTTCCATAACCGACTACAGCGAAGCAAAAGGTGGGTTATGATTGTGACAGGCTATGTATATATGTAAGTATGTAGGTTCAACCACTTTTTAGATCTGGACAAATGATCGGTAGAAGCGTCTTAGTCTTCCGCTGCTTCCGCCTGTCACCCTAGCAGAAGCAGGCCGCGGCGGCGGCGCGCCTGGCGCGCCTCCCCGTTTACCGGGAACGAGTTGGGGACTCTGTAGTCCCCACACACCCGAGAAGAGGGCCAGATCGTGTGAGATGGCCCTGGGTCGGCCGGGGTGCGAGGGATATGCCTGTCAACCTCACCTTCGGCAACCAAAGCGACCCACAGGCGGCGTGCGTTTTAGTCGGTTCGAGTCCGACATAACCTCCTTCACCGGCTCCGGTGGGGAGGTATCCGTGGGGATTTTCCGCACTTAAAAAAAAAAAGTCTTCCTCTGCTTATAGGCTATAATATAATGTGTCACTGAATCTATTTTGGCGCCCTCTAGAAGCCATAAAGTATTGTGTTAAAAAATAAATTTGAGTTAAATATGTTGGGTTTCAACTGAAAGGGCTTAATTAGCACATTTCAAATATGTATAAATTATATCTATTGCTTGCCCCAAAGTAATATAAAAAAACAGGCTTTATAAAGTATTAAACAAGAAAATATCAAGGATAGCCGAGGTAGCTTGTCATTTAATCTAACAAAATAATACATTATAGGGGAAAATGGCTTACGACCACGGCTATCCTTGATATTTTCTTCTTTAATACTTTTTATCATGTGATTTTTTCAGAAAATGCGTATTAGTTTATTTATTTTTTATTCTAAAGTTTTACCTACCATTTAGCCACAAGTTTCTGCTTTATTTATGTATAGTTCAATATGGACGAAAGAAGACTAACGGAAAGTAGAAGAAGCTAAAATGTAGGAGATAGAAATATGCTATTCTGCCTACCCAATTGGGATAAAGGCGTGACTGTATGTATCAATCCTCATTAAATTCTTTACCCAAACGTTTTAGAAATAATATTTAAATATGCAAAACGTTTTCCATAGAAATACATTTGTAACTTTGAAAGTGGTTAATCCCCGTTTTTAATATACAAAAGTAGAAGCCTTTTAGAGCTTATTTATTATTATTTGAGATAAGCACCTGGGCTTCGGGCCTCAGATATATATTTGTAATCCTTTTACCAGACTTCAACATTACGTATTTTTTCTCCATAATATTTCCAATTATTATGTAAACACTTCAATATATCTTACTTGCTGTTGCCTTCGGCTGTGTCTGTGTATAATTTTGCTTGCAACCCAGTCTGAATACAAAATATATGTTATGTTATTCTAGACAGTTTCATTCCCGAACGGTGAAATCCATTCTGGCGTTTAAATGTGATTGCTTAATAGACATCCAGACATGTTTAGATATTAATTCACATTTAATATGATTACTAGAGATATTTGTAGAATAAAGTAAAGTAGTCATTAGCATTCAATCTCACCCACTGCAGTCCACTGCTGGACATATACGACTACTCTACCAATGTGCGCCATTTTATCCGATCATCTGCCTTCAGTATCTAGTCTGTCCTAGCCACCTTTTTCAGGTCGTCCCTGCAAGTATTAAGTAGAGGTATATTAACAAACCTATTTATCCATCTATTATATATGTCCCTTGTAGTTTTTTTTTTTACGTGCGAAAAATCCCCACGGATACCTCCCTACCGGAGCCGATGGGAGAGGTTATGTCGGACTCGAACCGACTAAAACGCACGCCGCCTGCGGGTCGCTTTGGTTGCCGAAGGTGAGGTTGACCATGTCCCTTGTAGTAGAGTGTATTGCTTTTAATAGGGCACTTCTGTATGATTCCAATCTGCTTTGTCATACTTCTTCCTTTCTAACCGAATCTATCCGCGTCGGAGCGCGGTATGTAGGTACTATGAAGTTTGTTCACGCGGCTATTTAATAATATATAATATTAGGTCTTCACCTATGAAATTGCCGAAATTCAATACAGATTCATGAGTTTGTTATTTCTGTAATTTAATAGCTATTTCCATTATTAATATTTTGTTTGAAAGTTGATTTCAAGATTTTACCGCTTGATAAATTAAATTCGATATTCAAAAACAGTACTTCCTAAATGCTATCCATTTTGATGATAAATTTCGTATTACTTTTTTACAGCTGTCACTTTTCAAAAATGTTATAAAAGTGTTTGTTAGCTTAATGTTATTTCATTCATACACAAAAAAATCATAAAATTTGGATTTGCCATTCTTAAAAAAAATGCAATAATGTTAGTATTGAAAATTGGGTTTCCTCCAATTTCTTCAAATAAACGGCAATTTCATATGTAACGAACTAATAATAACACATCTGTAATTCCCCGAAAGGGTAGACAAAGATGCATTAACACCTATATTTCGCCAATTATGATTTTCGGTCCCACGTTACAGAGGGCGAGCTTACTGTCATCAATCGAGCAATTTTTCGTAAAATGTCTAAATATTTGATGTCGAATAAAAAACAGCTCTACCCCTCAGACGTCGTCTACAACAACCACAGAAAGAGATGAAAATATCGTTTAAACCACTTGAATAAATGATCAAAGCCGCAAAGATTATGGTATACCACGGTGTGGTGTTCTTTGTCTTACCTATCGCCCCAGAAGACAAATGTAATATAACTCAGACAACCGTGACTATTTTATAGTCCTTTTATTTCTGTGAACGTTTTCAAGTGAGCACACTTAGTGACACCCACGACCACGCCGTTGAATAGCACTGAAAATTTTATTACGGGTGAAATACATTTTATATATCTGCTTCAATTGAATCAAAATTGCTAGTAAAAGTCGTAAACAGAGGCTAAGATTTTTTTATAGTTGATCGCTACTATTGTGAAGAATACGCTGGCAGGTTGGTTTTTAAAAGATGTGATTTATGTGTGGTTGCCGGCATAGTAGAATTTGGACCACCCAATCTCTTCAAATGCGGTGTCGTACAAGGCAACTGAGGAATATGGCTGTTTAACATCAGACATAATATATACAGCCCAGACTCAGCCTCAGATGTATGGCTCGAGTCAACAATAGTGCCCGGAATACGGCAATAGGCTCACCCCCTATTACGTGGGACCGAATAAAATGATTGATGAAATGTGGGCGTTAATTCTCTTCTGTTTAACCCTCCGGGGATAAAGTCAAATTAGTCGATACAGGTCCTTAAGAAGTAAAAAATCTGACAACCGGTTAAAATTTAATTAAACAATTTTGGCTTAGTCATCAAAAATCAATGTTTAAAAATGATTGTAACATCATCCGTGGCGTAGGATTCGACTTCTATGCAGGGGCGCGGGTTCGTTTCCCGCTCAGTGCCAATATTTGTATGTACGAATATATACCTTAACAAAGTCTAGGGAACAAGATGACCCCAATTTTTTTTTTTCGTGTAAATCTTGTTTTGCAAATAACTGGCAGCAAATAAATAAAAATAGAATAAAGTAGATTACAGAGTTGTTCGAAATTAAAAAATAAATTTAAATAAGTAATGATTTTCGAATATGGAGGGAACACTTTTAAAAGTGTTTGATTGTGCAGTTTCTCTGAGGCAAAATAAAAATTATTTTTTTTGATTGTAAATAACGTTTATTATCAATAATACGTCTTTTACGTATGGTTTGTGCATTTTTGTGACTGTAGTCATCATGTCACGTCGTCATTTAAGTCGCGAAGAGATGTTAAGGGCTGTTGGTATGCTGCAAGCTGGACGAACTCAACGCGACGTAGCGGATGCTGTCAACACCCAACCAAGCGTAATTTGCAGATTATGGGCACGCTACAGGTCTACAGGGGATGTTGCCGAACGTCACAGGGGACGAAATAGGGTTACTACCCCGCGACAAGATCGTTTCTTGCAAAATTCCGCAAGGCGGCAACCCACGATTACTGCTCGTCAGTTGGTCGCAGGTCTCCAGTCTCAGCATCAAGTGGTTATTAGCGATCAAACTGTCAGGAGAAGACTACACGAAGCCAATCTTTATGCTCGCAGACCGCTTAGGGTTCCAGCTCTTCGACGTGGAAATCGAGGTCGTCGCTTATTGTGGGCTAACGCACATTCACAGTGGACCGACCATCAATGGGCACGGGTTCTGTTTTCCGACGAATCTTGCTTCGGTTTTCATCCTGATTCGAGAAGAGTGCGTATATGGCGAGTTCCTGGACGTCGGAGTCTTCTCCAGAATCCGCAAGAAGTTCATCCTTACCAAGGTGGAACAATCATGGTATGGGCTGGAATTCGCCTTGGTGGAAGGACCGACCTCGTTTGGATACGGGGCAATTTGAATGCAAACCAATACATTCAGGAGGTTATACACCCCATGGTAATCCCTCGTCGACAGCAGTTCGGTCAAGATTTTATGTTCATGCAAGATAATGCACGGTCACACACCGCGAGGGTAGTGGTCAATGCGTTAAGCGAGCACAATATGACGACTTTGGAATGGCCTGCTCAGTCTGCCGACCTCAATCCCATAGAGCATGCCTAGGATTTGCTTGGGAGAAGAGCTTTCAGTGATTCTTTGGAAAATCTGAACACTGAAGAACAACTTTTTTTACACCTTCGCAGTGTATGGAGCCATATTCCACAGACGATGATTGACAATCTCATACTAAGTATGCCACGCCGTTGTCGAGCTGTTGCTAATGCTTTAGGAGGTCCTACAGATTATTAAAAACGTTTAAAGTACGGTTAATTACTGTATTTCTTACTACCTCGTTATTTTTGTGCCTAATCATAGAAGGTTGTAATACTCAATTTTGGCACTATTCAATATTTTCTTAAAAAAAAAAAAAATTGGTACGAAAATGTTTTTATTAAAATTAAAATTAAAAACGGTATAAAAATACCCTTCTATTGATATAAAACACTCACTATTACAAGAAAGGGTTTTTAAATAAAAACTAGAAATGTCCTTGTTCCCTAGACTTTGTTGATGTGTGTATATTTACATTGGTCTGGGTGTTTCTATGTATAATATGTATGTATTTTCAAAAAAAATATCTAAGTATGTTTAACCGCATTCTTGATCCCATAATACAAGCAAGATAAGCTATTCTTACCATTAGTTACCATAACGTTGTGTAGAATGTCGTGGCATATTTATTTATTATTGGTTCCGATAGTTCGAATATCGGTGGATAACTCCCACCTTCGCCATAAGACGTTTATATATAGGAAGATTTGGATGACTTCAGGTGAGGTTCAATAGCTCAACGGTCAGAGCACTCTCCCTGCAAGGGAAAGATCACGGATTCGAATCCTGTCTGAACTGATATTGTTCCTACATTAATCGAATATATGAAGTTATCATACTAAATACTTTAAAATTTCTGAATGATCTAACTAATTGTGGGAGGGCAGATGGCAGTCGCTTCACAGAGGATATGGAAGTTCAGCCAACGTATTTAGATTTAGATAATGCGGATGGGACAGTCTCGAATGCAACCGGGATTAACGTTAAGAGGATGAGACCCAAATGTAATCTCGAGATATCTACGGGATTTTGATTTGTTCGTGCATTAATACAAAAGTAACACAGTAAGTACTATTATCTGTTCTGCGCTAACATTAACATATTAGGGTCGGCAGCACGAGTGTGACGCCCCTGGTGTTGCACAAGTCCATAGTCCACGGTAACCACTTCCCATCAGGTGGGCCGTGTGCTTGTCTACCACAAAAGTGGTATATAAAAAAAAACATGAAGAAATTTAGACTTATCTCGCCTTACATGTCTAATATACCATACTTATTAATATATTCTAACTTTTTTCTTTATTTTTTATCTAGGGCACGTCCATTTGGCTTTACCTAGTCTGAAGGTAATCTAAAGGCAAAATCTCTGAAAGAGTGTCATCATTACAAACACATAGTAAGTTACTATGGTGGCACTCAGCTTGGCGGCCTCATCAGATGCGTTTTCACGTCGCGTTTAAAGAACCCGGGACTGTAGGAAGAAGGAAACACGTGAGTTGGTAATGAATTCTAGGTCTTGATGGTGCAGCAAAAAAATAATCTTCAAACCGCTTGGTTCTTGCTCGTATATTCTGCACCGTGGGCGGGTGACATCTAAGCCCTGCACGTGCTGTCCAGTATAGTAAAGCAAAGGTTGTGATTAATTTAGTAGAGAACACTCACCATGGCAGAGACGGTAAAATACAGCCACGGAAGCAACATCTATACGCATCTGCAAAGGCTCGTGGGTGTTCGTGACCTCAGGATTTCCAATAATTCGGACCACACGTCGATGCAATTTGTCGAGAGCATCTAGTAGGTATTTCGCGGAGATGCGAGCAGTTTTCCACTCAGGAACGAATTTGTATCTTGTAGAGAAAACATCGCTGCTCTGGTGTGAAAAAACGTCTCACTCTGTTCAGGAACCCTAGTTTACGCGAGGCTGTTTTGATTTAATTTATAATTTGAATTTTATTTGAGATGCATTTTATGTTATTTGTCTCCAGTGTATTAATAAATGAGTACTGCGGGTCAACATAACCTGATACTTTATAAATAATTGTATACTTACTTTATATTACTTAGTACAATACCAGAAAGATTGAATTCTTCTACAATATACCTATAATCTACCATTCCAGAATTTCAACTTTTTCTACACGGCTAAGTGAATTCGCCAAGACCAGAATCTGCCTAAGAACTGTAACCATTTTTAATATTAACTAGTGACTAAACCATAGACAAGTCAGATGCGTTTTTTGTTAAGAGTCTTGTATTCTGTTTTTTTTACAACTTAGATGGCAGATAGAATGCCTTTAGCTTACCATCAGGCGAGGTGAGGTCAAGTTAGCGTGTCCTATATATATATAAAATAAAAAAAAACAAGCATACGGCCCACCTGATTGAAAGTGGTAACCGTGACCTGTGAATGGGTGTGACACCAGGGGAGTCATACTCGTGCTACCGACCATGTAAGAACAGATAGTTTCTGTGCCGTTGAGGTTTTTTGTCACGTCACACGGGAACGCGGTCGAACGGAATGAAAAGTATGTTTTGTCCGTCTCCTTGTTCTGACCTATATCTTCACCAATTTTCAGGCATATCGGTACAGCCGTTCTTGAGTTATAAATAGTGTAATTAACAAGACTTTAGACGATGCATCGCTGATGTAGTGATCGCATTTTCAACACAAAATGCAATTTCGCATTCAGTTTGTCGTAACATGCCAGTTAACTGATTGAATGAAATATCGACACTGTTTCATTATTGGCATTATCGCAAAATAATTCTGTTAATACGCCTATATTGAACCGGAATACATAAATATTTTGAATCATAGCACCTTTATCGGAAGGTTGATAATCCCTTAATCACATTCACGCGTCTCTAAATAAATATAACGATAGATGCAGGTGTCAATAAAACTCAAATTAAAATGAACAGTTATATTTATTATACGTTGCTTGACTTACATACTATAACATAATAATATTTACAAGTATTAACAATGATTCTATGAGCTTTCCATCACATATACTACTTTTATTTACAATGTTACTTAAATAAAATAACTTATTCACAAAATTTATTAAAAAAACAAACACATTCTTCGGTTAAAATGTTATTTAATCAACGACAAAATACATAAAAGCGCTATTGACACATAAAATAACAGTGAGTTACAATTTCGATAAATAGTGTTGTTAAAATAACTGTTATTATGTATTGTAATAACCGTTCGCACGTGTATGTTCGGTAAACAATGACTGTTATATGTTGTGCGGTTAAAATATTATTATTGCGGCAACTGGTTATCTAATAAATGAATTTTACCGTGATTACCGATGACATTAATGTTACCGAATGAGTCACGAACAAAACTTATTGTACTTACACTATAGTGTAATAAAGCATATTAATAAACTTTTTATTTCTATTTACTTACACCAATTACTTTTTGACTTAAACATTATTTATATTCCGAATATTATATATAATTTTAACAAAGTAACGATAAAAAACGAATCGTTATTTAAACAAAGTAACGATAAAAAACGAATAATTTTTAATCATTTCTTGGATATAAATCTTACCATATTAATAAATTTATATTTAGCTGGAGGGGTTAACGGGAATATTAGTAATTTCGGTTACTAATATTCTTAAGAAAACATAAAAAAATAATTTTTAAAAATTAACAACAATATACTGTATTTGATAAGTTACTTACTCTAAAAAACCAAAATAATAATTATTATGACTAACATTACACCGGTTCTGAAAATAACGTTACATTTAAGATTCCCTATAGACATTCAGACACTGACTTATCTAAAAACAAATTCGGACTTTATTGGATCTAATATCCGTTATATTGATTTTATTATTATTTATTATTAAGCTTATGTTATCGATAACATAAAATTGAATCGATTGACACTTTATTCATTCAAATCGACTCATTATCTTAAAAATACGTTAATATTTACTATATAGACTGCTAAAATCATAACTTCACTATTATAAAATTTCAATTATAAAATCGGGTTTTGGTTTTCCAAAGTGCTAAAGTAAAATGGCGTTCAATAATATTTAATTTTTTAATTTAAAGTTTTAATTACAATCGTTCATGAATATCAGATCTTTTACAATATAATTTTGATTTAAATACTCAAATTAATTTACTTCTTCAATTGAAAGTCAACTCAAACTATAAATAACCTTAACTAAGTTGAACTTCTAATAAACATAACGATATTTAAAAACAGTTATTTTAAAATACATTTCCGTTAACGACTTTTTTGCTCTCTGGGCGTAAAAAGTTCAGCAACG
Organism: Eilema griseolum; assembly: GCA_963662185.1. Classification (NCBI taxonomy): domain Eukaryota; kingdom Metazoa; phylum Arthropoda; class Insecta; order Lepidoptera; family Erebidae; genus Eilema; species Eilema griseolum. The sequence goes on along the minus strand of OY759229.1, from coordinate 2,949,671 downwards.
TTTAGTTTATTGGTACATTGTAAAACGTTATCAAATAATTATTTTATGTTGCATGAAAACACTGAAATGACTTCTTTTTTTAGTTCCATGTAATTAAAATAATTTTATTAAAATGCTATAAATTTTTATGACCTGAAATATATGAAAAAGCAATTAAGTATTTCAAACTATCATTATTTGGATACTGCAGTGACTACAAAATGATTATTACACAAGTACGTACACGTACGCATATGGTAGAGTGTCATTGCGTGTGTGTGTGTGTGTGTATGTGTGTCTGTGTGTGTATGTGATACTAAAACTGCGAAGAGAGATCATAATTATTTAATTTGCTACTGTATATGATTCACATTTCTATGCTGTGACTTGTAATGATCAGCTGCGAAAGCAATCTGATATCTTACGTGCGTACGTACGTACGTAGTTAAGAGGTGAGTTCCATGCTGAGCAGGGATTATTCTGTTAAGGATATTACCCGGTTCTTCAACAAATATAGCAAATTCGTGGAAATCGGTTTTAGTCGGTTCGAGTCCACCTTATCGGACCGAAACCCCAGATAAATCATCATAATATTGAGATCCATTATCGTGATCTGGTATCAATGTAGGTGCGGATAGCGTTTGTTAATTTCAATTATATTGACCGTCTAATCCCTGCCGTAATAAAACGGATAATTGTCGGTTCTCTAAATCAATTTTATACTATAGTATTGTGATAATGTTCTGCAACTATAGTTCTAGAAGTATAACTGAAGATATAACTAATAAAAGTAAAGTTCGTAATAAGTATGTAAAACACTTCTACTATTTTGAAAATGTCATACATTTAATTATACTAGGATTAGAAATTGTTTTTTTTTACATAAACAATTATGAGCATGGAGCGACATTTCAATTCCATCGATATACCACACAAAGAATAGATTTCCAATAAACGCTTAGAGTCATCCACTAGGGGTGACGGGTGGAGCCGCCTGTCATCCTAGCAGAAGCATGCGCCTACCCTTTCCAGGGGACGTGTCGGGGTCCCTGTGGTCCCCACACCCGAGGAGAGGCCGACCGAGGTTCGAGGCAACCAAGAACGACCCACAGGCGGCGTACGTTTTGGTCGGTTCGAGTCCGACATATCCTTTTCCACCGGCTCCGATGGGGTGAGGGGGGGCGTGGGGGCGCGGAGCCGCCTGTCACCCTGGCAGAAGCAGGCCGCGGCAGTGCGCCTGGCGCGCCTCCCCGTTTTCCGGGAACGAGTTGGGGACTCTGTAGTCCCCACACACCCGAAGAGAGGGCCAGATCGTGAGAGACGGCCCTGGGTCGGCCGGGGTGCGAGGGATATGCCTGTCAACCTCACCTTCGGCAACCGAAGCGACCCACAGGCGGCGTGCTTTTTAGTCGGATCGAGTCCGACATAACCTCCTCCACCGGCTCCGGTGGGGAGGTATCCGTGGGGATTTTGCGCACGTAAAAAAAAATAAAGGGGGGGGGGGCAGGTAACAGTAGGGATTTTGCGCACGTCAAAAAAAGTTAAACCGTCATTTGCCTGCCCTTGTCTTGAATAGAATTAGCAGGTCTAAAAAGGTGACTTTATTGAAATCGTATTAGGATAATATTTTGTCATGTGGAGATATTTTATTATTGCGATTCTGCTCTTATGAGTGATTATTATAAGAATTTTATGAGAATTTTTCGACATCTACGGGAAATTCACAACGTTACTTATTTTTAGCTAGATGCTGATCAGCAGATCGTTCAGGATCAGTTATTTTATTATTCTTAGAATTTTCACAAAGAAATATCTATCAAAAGGCTTAAAAAATATTCCCAAAAATCATTCTATTTTTATAACAGTGCCTGTCCCTAATTTATGAAAAACCCATCACAGTCTATATTGACATAAACTACATTTTACTTATATGATTGTTGAATTTCAAACAAAGCTTGTTTCACGATCGCCTAGGGACACGGCGTTCATGTTTTATCATACAAACATGGGCATGAATTTAGCTTTTGGAGGTAAACAGCATTAATTTCAATATAAACATTTGGGACATTATCTGGGATATAATAGATAGACTTGGACATTTTGGGAAACTGTCGTTGGATTAGTACTGCAATGGCGTTTTTTGTATCCCATAGAGCGTTCAAGCGTTCGAATAAATTGTAAAGAAAAATCTTTCTTTTCTTTCCTGTTAATTGGGTATTTTTCTGTAGTTATAATAAATTATTTAGATAAGCTCGTTAAATTAAGAATGGTAAAGCAGCGCAAAAAGTAGCGTTGATTATTATTTTATTGTTTTTATTTATTTTTAATCATCCACTCAACCTATAAAGTAAATGATTTGACTACTAAATATAATGACGTCGCAATAAATTATTCCATACAAGATTCCTTTAGCTTACCGTTTTGGCATTTTGTAAAAATTAAGTAATTTGATTAAACAGTCAAATACCCAATTGCTTTTAGAGAATTGATTAGTAATCTGTTATAACAAGATTTGTGCAAAAATATTATAGAAGTAATGATTGAAGAAAAGAGAGGAAGCGTTAGAAATTACAGCAGAACCAGGTGTACCACAGCACGAGAAGACCGATACTTGGTGAACACCATGCTTCGAAATCGCTTTCTCACAGGAACTGAACTCACCAATCAGTTTCGACGCCTCGGAGGAAGTAACCCAAGTGCATGGACAGTAAGACGTCGGCTTGCTGAATCTAACTTAAAACCCCTTAGACCTGCAAACGGCCCTAAACTGGAGCGTGGGCATCGTATTTCGAGACTAAGTTATGCCCAGAGCCACGTAAATTGGAGTATTGAAGATTGGTCAAAAGTTATGTTCTCCGACGAATCAAAATTTATGCTCTACAAGCACGATGGAAGACACAGAGTGTATCGAAGACCAGGGGAAAGATTCAAGCAAGCATGCATCGAAGAAAAAGTAGCCTACGGTGGTGGGTCTGTACTTGTGTGGGCCGGAATTTCTTCTGAAAGTCGCACAGAGCTGGTGATCATAGAAAACGGCTCTTTAACTAGCGTAAGATATGTGGAAGAAATCCTCAATGATCACGTTGGTCCATTTATGGTCAATTTAGGTGAGGATGCTATATTTATGCATGACAATGCCAGACCTCATACAGGTAGGATTGTGAATGACTACCTTCAAGAGATGAACATTACTCGTATGGAGTGGCCAGCGCGCAGCCCGGATATCAACCCGATCGAGCATGCTTGGGACGAGCTAGGCAGATGCGTAAAACAACGAAACCCTCCCCCAATCACGCTTCGTGAGCTCAAAATTGCTCTCACAGAGGAATGGGAGAATATTCCCCAAAATCGTATAAGGAACTTGGTGTACAGCATGCCAAACCGCGTAAACGCAGTAATGGAAGCACGAGGAGGCAATACGAAGTATTAAAATTCAAGAAAATCGTAATAAAGTTCAAAAATTTCATGTTTCCTATTTTTGTTTTAAGGAGAGATCAGCAGTTTTTTTCTTTATGTAATTTTGTGTTAATAAAATGTATGGTGACTCATATTTTTTTTACTTTCATTTAAGGAGTATTACATTGTCTATTAAATACAATTTATTGCATTAACCTATCATTTTTAGTTTCCGAGATTTTTAACATTCTTTAAGTGACCCGGATTCATTGCTCTCGAGTGTATATATGGAACATCTTTAGTTAGTTATTACTTAATCAGGTAGTAAATGACAGTGTATTAGTTAGTAGTTAGTTACTAGTCGAGACGTATCAGGCGGGAGGTCAAAGGATTGGCAAAAGAATGAATGAAAGAATGAGTACAGATTTTAACTTTTGAACGAGGTGGGGAATTGGGAGATTTCTGATTAAGAAATAAGAATTATCAATATCATACAAGGGCTTTTAACTGTTTGAAAAATATAAATATTAATTACCAAGTATCCATAACATAAATCTTAATTTCACACATACATTACACACATAAACAATCAACCAAAATCGAATATAAATGAACCGAAATACCTATATTGATGTAAAAATAACACTAAATAATTCCTTCAAAGTATGTAGTTTTATTTGAATCACACATTCGCGTGAACTTTTGATAATACAACGCGTAGTTGATATACATGATAAATTATTCCATATCCTGCATATATTTGGTTAGATAACGTGTTATGGATCTCTTAGGACAAATTAATAAGTTGTCAACCAAACTTTGCACACAGTTATTATTTTATGACTAACGTTACGTTGTTAGAGAACTCCGGCCGTTGTTACCTTTTCCTGGAATAAGAGGCGCGTGTTGTTCGGCCGTGATTTTAACCATATCAGTTATTGCTTTAACATCTTCATACATATTAGATAATAGTAAGATTTGTGTAATACATGATCTTATCTCAGCTGGTGCTCCGATTTCGTTCGCGTGAATAATATCGGTAAGAACTATTTTTAGTCACTTATGTTTACAAAAATGAATCACGTTTCAGATTGCATTGGCTATGGTTCAAAAAGCACTGCCAATATCTTACTACATCAGATGAGATAACTAGCATTATCTAACCAAAGTTCTAAATAGAGCAGAAGATTTACTTCTCTTGTCAGATAGTTACAAATTCTGACAGGAAATCTCGCTACGGTTCTCATTCTAATAAAATACTGATATTCTGAAACTGTTATTCCTTAGCCAAGTCTCGCTCACATGCGATTTAATAAGTATATCTTCTAAACACCTGTCACGTCGTATTAATTGATCAAATTAAGAAATAATATTGATAGGTATAGATAATTGTTATCTGAGATAACCTTCTCTGAAATGTTATCAAAGTGCGAATGTGCGTCACAGCGTGTTTCCAATCCGGAATAATTATCGCGATAATTATCACAAATTGGATGGATATTGCAGAAAGTGATCCTATTAAAATTACTGGAATTTAATAGATGTACTGTATTTTCGGCAATTATTCTTAAAGATGGTGGTTTATTTTTATACAATTTAGGTGGCAGACAAGCACACGGCCCACCTGATGGAAAGTGGTTACCATGACCTATGAACGTGTGTAACACCAGTGGAGTCACATCCTTGCTGCCGACCCTGTAAGAACAGAGATTTTGTGCCGTCAGTGTAGAGGACAAAGTCAAAACTCTCCAGTGAGCTCTAGCTACCCTACCCACCGCCGGGAACACAACACGAAGTTATTATAACCGCGGTATTCTGTAGGGCGGAGGTACTTCCCCAGCCGGACTGCTCAATTGGGCGGAAATACCGCCGTGTCCTAGCTCCTCAAATGTGTTTAAAATGTCCTCAAATGTGTTAGGTGGTTTCGATTTATCAAATACAGCAAATAGTTTTCAACTGGTGATGGATAGGAACCTGAATCATTAAGATGATTGAACTTTTTTTAGTTTTCACAAGTACTATTTACTTTAAGTAACCTACTATTTAAGTACGTACTTGCTTTTCACTTCGCTGTTTTCTTGGATACTAATATTAATATCATGATTTTTGACAGAAGTCTGCAATTTCAATATATTTTATTATGTTCCATACATGTGACAACTAGAGGTATTTACTCTTTTTCATTTCGTTGCCTTCCATAACTTCACATAGATACCTTTATATTTTACTCATCGCGTCTACACGTTGACAAAAAGGACAAGTAAAAAGGTAAGCGATTTTATTAGAATTATCTAGGTTACTAAGGACGTTATAATTAAAGCTATAACAAAAAAAAACCAGCCCAAGTAGGATAATGATGTTTTGTAATTTCAACTACTTACTTTCTTTGAAATGTCACTCCACGCAAAACGGAACCATTAATTATATTATATAGAGAAGGTTTTCAAACGGCAACTTAACGAAATTGTCACCTTATCAGATTGAGGGCAGTGAGTGTTGGCAGCAGGAAGCTATGGAGGCTGGTGATGAAGCTCGGAGAAGATGATTGCATGGCTGCTGGATTTTCACCTGTGAAAGAATACGTAAATGATGAGTATGCACCAGTCGTCCAACTACGAGTGGTGCTTTCTTACAGACCCAAATTAAGCAAAGTCTACTATCAGTTCCAAACTATTTATATTTTGGATTCTACGGTATGTGTTATAAACATTCTTGTTTTATTTTTAATATAGACTATTGTTACCCGATGCTACACTTGCTTAGAAGTCTAATAAATTATTATTCACATTCATGTATCAAATTTCAGAAAGTTACATACATATAGCACAATCGAATACTAGTTTAATTAACTTCATCTGTGTAAATTTCATCGTGGTCTTATATTTTATCATTAACATCACTTCAAGCGTCATTAGCCGGTGACCTGCATGCCTACCATGAACTCTTCAAGGAGGTCAATTATTGAACAGCTCTATATATCTGCATATTACCATCAGCATAACTGACTTTGTAATCCCGTATAAATATATAGGATTCCAAAGTTACATTACTTTGAAAAAAGAAAAAAATAGGGACCGAAGTTTGAAGTTGCCGTTTAAACGCAGTGACCGCTTTTAGCAAATAAAAGTTTAATGGTTTCAAGTATCGTGAACAAACTTTTTTGCACGAAACCTTCAACCAGGCAGGTAATGGTTAAATCTTTATTGTATTTAAAGTGGGCTTAGATCAAAAACTAAGTTTCAACCATACTAAAACATAAAAGTATGCAATTAGCAATTTAGCAAGTGTTAACCGTTTAAAACTTCTTGGTTCTTTTGTTAATTCACGTTCCGTATTATGTGGATTGATTTCTCTTTATTTAAAAAATCTGTGTTGGTGTACAGTAAATTATAGTGTACTGTTGGCAGTTTAAATATTTATAACTATTTTTAACGGATTATAACGCGTTTTATTTGGTATTATTATATTGTTACGCTGAGTCCGAGGTTTCAGTTGCTTTTTAGTAGCCATGAACATAAAGAGACTTCCTAGTATAGTGTATTGTATTCTTTGATTATATAATGTTATGCGATTTTCGTTGGGTATAATAACTTTCAATTTCTGTTTGATTTCGATATGATTATTTTTGATACTGCTGATTTATTCATTATAAAAATAAACGTTACTCCTTAATAGCATCATTGCATTGCAATGTGGCAAAGCCAGGCAAAGTTAATGCTGTCAATTGCCTCGGCCACATAATTCAGTGCGCAACTTCAAAGTGTGATGAGTTTACGTTTCAATAAGCACCTGATTGAGTCGCTTCCTTCAATGTCGCAGTTAACCTCTTTGAACTGTTCAATCATTTTCGCACCTTCAAAATTGAATAATCTGATAAGTATATTAAAGCTACATTCAGTTGAGAGCTTTATTTCAGCCTTTCTAGCCTGAAGTATAAAATTCACATTTCCAACATTTTCATTCACAAATCAAATCTATATAGTGCCTAACTATTTGAACCTAACTTGAAGCAACAAGATCCACATAATTTGAAATTCTCTGTACCTGTAGAATGTCTTTAATACTTCATTAAAGTACGCGAAATATATGTGGTCGCTTTAACGAAGTCAAAGTTCGTAACAAAGTTATAGCCGGGAGATAGGACATGGTTTATATTTTATACTCTCTGACGAGTACGGGTAAAATATTAGCTGTAAAAACTGATATTTTTAAAGAGCAAAATCAGTGCTTGTGACCATGGATTTATTATATTTCTCACTCCTGCAATTTAATTTTGAGTAATTTTCATGCGAAAACTGATATTTTAGCAGCAAAAGTTGCGGTTTTATTATGATAATAATTTTATTCTTTCAATTTAATTTTGAGATTTTCTGGAATTTTCCGCGTATTATTTACTCAATATTTTATTTACTGTTGATCTCTGGTGTACAAAGTCACAGTAGAGAGAATGAGGGCGGGATTAGTCTTAATAAGTTTATGCATAGGTATAATTATGTCATTAGACGTAACGATTAACTTATTATATGACAGGAAGCGATAAAGTTATAAAGCAATCTAAACTTTAGATATGAAGAAATAGGTAGGTAAATACCAAAATTGTAAGGACTAAGAGGGCTAGCCTCAATAGATATGAAAAATAGGTAACAAAGATGAGAGTATATCACTGCAGATGTACCTAATTAAAAATGTATTGTGACTAGATTCCGAGAGTTATATTTGTAGAGTTATTTGTGGCGCAAATTTTCTCCGTAATGCTATTGAGTATTTTATAACAGAAAAATCAAATCACACCTCACAATCGCACGCAACATACATCCAAACTTCTACTATAAGAAATAGAATCAACTTTCATAGTATTTTGCCCAAAAATAGTACCATATCGACATCATCACCTCTGCGTGGCAGCATAATATTATTTTAGCATTCTCGGAAGCAGATTTTTTTCATCCAAGTTATTTTCATAAACTTTGAGCGTTCCTGTCGGTGTTTTCAACAAACACGAATGTTTGTTGAAAATACAAACTTTTCAAGAACGTCAAGAAAAATGGTAAGTTATTTTTTGTATAACGCTAAGATGATGTGATTTTTATAAGATTCATAACCAAAATTCTACAATAGGATGCATCTATTGTTGAATTTTGGTTATGAAGTAAAATATAGTATAAATCTGTTGATTTAAGAAGTGAGCCCACATTTTTTTTCATTTGAACTTTATGCACAGATACACAAAGATTGTACAAAGGCGGTTTTAATGCCACAGGCATTTTCTGCCAGTCAACCTTAGGGTGATGCTAGGATATTTATATATAAGGTAGAGAAAGCACGAAGTGTTGTGGTGAAAATTTTTCCCAGTTTGGTACACAAATAATAATTTTATACATTATTTTTATATTGACGTCTCTGTGTCGTAGTGTACAAACAATTCACCTTTCAGTGCAAATATTTGTAAGCATGAATATGTATAATTATTTACATTGTTTGAACATTTTTATGTGTTATAGAATACAGTGCAATACTGTACATTGTACTATCCATATTCAAGAATCCGTATAGTAAGCTCAGCTGAGTTTGGGTCTGATATTGAGTTTGACAATAACTATGTTAAACTTACCATTAAATATATGGACGTAAATACTAGCAGGTACCGCGTTATTCGGCACACAGGTGTAGTTGCCCGCGTGAGCCACACTAGCAGCTGGTATGAGAAGATCGGAAAGACGCTGCACCGGATCAGTGGTCACGTTGATACCGCGTTCGGCATCGTAGTTAATCATTCTGCTGTTGTGGTACCTAGGGATAGAGAGAAAAGTTGTAATTAGTACAGTAAAAAGTTTCTAATGTAGTATTAGTAGTAATCTACCTATCGTAGTCTATTGCTGAACCTATGCCTCTTTCGACGTTGGAAGGTTTTGGTTGGTCACTTATTGCACGCTAGCCAGACGGGTTTTTTTATACCACTTAGGTGGCAGACAAGCACACGGCCCACCTGATGGAAGGTGGTTACCGTGGCCTATGGACGTGTGTAACACCAGAGAAGCCACACTCGCGCTGCCAGGGTCGGCAGCGTGCTGCCGACCATGTAGGCACTGAGTTTCTGTGCCGTCAGTGTAGAGGACTAAGCAGGACAAGCCTTTAGTCATCCCACTGACAGCACAAATTCTCTAGTGAGCTCTGGCTACCCTACTTACCGCTGGGAACACAAGACGAAGTTATTATAACTGCGGTATTCTGTAGGGCGGAGATACTTCCCCAGTCGGACTGCTCAATTGGGCGGAAATACCGCCATGTCCTATTTCCTATAGATTGGTTTGGTTGGTACACGAAGGAGGATCACAAGCCAAGCCGCCCACGTATTGAGGCAACTCGAACGTCGAAGGTCGATGAATGACCTCCGCCCCCCATGACCGCAGGCCTGGGGGTGACGGGAGGAGCCGCCTGTCGCCCTGGCAGAAGCAGGCCGCGCTGGCTCTTCCCCGTTTCCGGTAACGAGTTGATGACTCTGTGGTCCCCACAGCCGAGGATAGGGCCAGATCGAGAAAGATGGCACTGGGTTGGCCAGGGTGCGAGGGATATGCCTGTTTACCTCACCTTCGTCAACCAAAAACGACCGACAAGGGTCGTGCGTTTTAGTCGGTTCGAGTCTGACAAACCTCTCCCACCGGCTCTGGTGGTGGGGTTATAAGTGGGGATTTTCTGCACATAAAAAAATAGTTGGGTTGGTCGCTTCTTACGACACGCTTCGGATGCGATCGGGTGGAGATACTTGTATTCTTTCGCGGAGAGCTTTGGAACAATTAGGAAATATTCCAATTTTTGGTCATGATAAGTAAATATCGGACCTCTTGATACAGCCATCTGTCCATCATAGAATGTGTTGTCTATATAATAGGGTTTGTACTCAACTGGATATATTCTTTGATAGCTTCAGTACTTTTAAAAAAACATCTTTAATGTTAGCGTTTTGTTTTGTTTATATATTTTTTCTGTTGAAGATTTGTGTATGTCAATGTAGCCAATCAACCTACGGTATAATTTGATTGTGTGTATGTTTATATATGTATACCACTGTCTGACAACGAAGTTGTTTAACATTTGAACGTTGTGTACAAATATAATTGGATTTCAGGTTTAAAAAGTGTAATTGAAGATGTTATATTGAATTATGTAATCTGTTTGCTTAATAAAATAAAATAAAATAAAAATAAATCATCCATGAGATCAGTTCGATGGTATCAAATTAATGGTACGGATGTCATATATTTATAAAGTTTCAAATTGATATTGAAATTTGGATATTTTACCAACAAATATTGGTAAAACGAATCAATCAATTAGCTTATCGCAACCCAATGCAGGACATTGACTTTAAAACGAATAAAACAAGTTAAATGCCTACTCACTAACCAGTTTTAAAATATTCATTGGGAAACCTATCTAAGGTGCGATGTAACAGTCACGCAATATAGAACGTATCGTTAGAAAAATAACGTTAAATATTTACTTTACAGCAGACAAACGAAGCGACTTTCGAAACGTTTATCCTTGTTTTCGATACGAGAGCGCTATTTATGAAAATAAAACTCCGTGTAATAGAGGAGTTATGTAAGGCACTTTACTCAGTACTGGCGATGATTGAATAACGTGTAAAACTAGCAACCATAAACAATGATAGTGAGTAAAGAGTTTTATTCTAGGAGGTAGAATACGGCGGTATTTCCGCCCAATTGAACAGTCCAACTGGGGAAATACCTCAGCCCTACACAAAATACCGCGGCCATAATAACTTCGTGTTGTGTTCCCAGCGGTGAGTAGGGTAGCGAGAGCTCACTAGAGAATTTGTGCTGTCAGTGGGAAGACTAAAGGCTTGTCCTGCTTTGTCTTCTACACTGACGGCACAGAAACTCTGTGCCTACATGGTCTGCAGCGCGAGTGTGGCTCCTCTGGTGTTACACACGTCTATAGGCCTCGGTAACAACTTTCCGTCAGGTGGAACGTGTGCTTGTCTGCCACCTTAGTGGTATAAAAAAGGGTATGTGACTCCGATAGTTATATTACTGAGTTGTAACTTGTAAGCGAGTAAAAAGGCAGTGGCCAATTACTAACACCAATCAATAGATTCTATAAATATGGTATAATAGATTTATAGGGATCTTATATTATGTATTTCCTTCGGCATTTTTATGGACAACTTGGAGGTACAATAATAATCGAATGAGTGATAATAAACGCACCCCTGCTACAAAAGGTACAAAATTTGGTGAAAATTATGTTCAAATATCTCAGTCTACCCCTTTTGTAGATACACAGGAGTCAGCATAAAATGAATATCAACAATACAACATGAGTTTGCAAAATATGCCTTCTTAACTTATTCGCCGACCTTACAAATATAATATACATGTAAATACAATATAAAGATTTCTCGCATCACGTCCACTGAAGCGAAAGAGGAATAATATTTTGCCACGTTATCGATCGAGAGGCCCAACAAAGCTGCCTCAGCAGTGACAACTTGATGAGCGCTGAAATCCAATTTGCACCCTATTCTGTGCAAACCACTGAACAAAACCTATTTTACACAGTTCTGGTAACATTCTTATGGCATACGCAGACGAGGGACTATGTCCAACGTATTTTTTGGTCCTTCAAAATAAATATTTATCTTAGTTGACTAATACACGCAAAGGATTAAAAGTGCCGCATATGAAAATACTTCGACTAAGTCTCATCTAGACAATAAACATCCATATTGGCCAGTTTCCGGGGACAAGCCGGGGACTCTGTAGTCCCCAGAGATGGGACTGGGTTGGCCGGAGTGCGAGGGACATGCCTGTCAACATCACCTTCGGCAACCAAAACGAACCACAGGCGGCGTGCATTTTAGTCGGTTCGATTCCGACATAACCTCTTCCACCGGCTCCGGTAGGGAGGTATTCGAAGAAATAGAACACTAACATCTTCTAGTCTTAAATAAACAAAATAACAACACAACATAATCTCAAAATATTTGCTTCGGTAGCGTGTGCTTCACTACATTTCCGAGCAATAAAAAAATGATGGTACGCCGGATGCGTTGAGGGACTCAAGTTCCTCCTATTCAAGATTCAGTGATTTTATGTCATCTGCGGGCTGTCGTCCCTCGTCTGTGCCGGCCATTAACTATATAATATCGATACATAATATTAAATTTGTTCCATCCAATAGTTACTAGATTGATTTATTTTTGTTGAAACTGTTTGCGGAAGCCTTTGTCAAGAAGATAGATGTGGGTACAGCAATTTTGGTGGTTATTGGTTTCACAGACCATCTTAAGTCACATAACTTTTTATTGTTTGTTATTGAAGTAGTTTTATCTCCAAGTTTTTGTGCAAAATTTGTAGTGTCATTCTATTGAGTTATTAAATTAAAAATTCATTACTATGAGCATAACGATAATGATTAATTTACTCTTTGAAAAGAACACTTTATTGAAAAAACAAAAACATTCATTACTCCAAAATATGTCATGAAACTTAATCTACCCAAACTTTTTAGCTAAAAATTAACTGGTAATTGAATACAAAAATAAACATTTCCAAGAATCTTCACAAACTTTTTCATTCATAATATCTATTAGGAGGATTACGTTGAACTTGTTCTTGTCATGTTATATTTAATACTAAAGTATTTAAAACAATGTACTTATATTTAGCTTCGGAGTTGTAAATTTATGATGTTTCTACAAAATTACTTATCACATCACATTCATTGCACGTACTTATGTTAATTGCATTATTCTTCTTGAGTTCTGTGAACATAGTTGCATCATGATTTTTCAAAGTTTGGACGAACGGTAATTTGCTTGCTCGAGCTAGAGAGAGCTGAAGGACTCTTATAACGAGCTGCAAGAAACAATTTGGTTCGCGGTTGAAGTAGTTTGTAAGCTCGTTATGTCAATGTAGTGTTCAAACAAACGGATATCAACTTTGATGAGTTGAATGCAGATGTTTAAACAAAAGCAATTTATTTTAATGCCAATATAAAAATTCGTTTTACTGGGCTATTTTTATTTTTTATTTATTTTTTTGTATGTCACTTTGTAACGCCGGAATGTTTGTGCGTTAATATTCTTTATTAAGTAACACAATTTATAGTTGCAATATGTTTGGGATGTGCCTGTGGCGACATCTAAAAGGATTGCCGTGAATCTTCATTGATCACCTGTTGTGTTGTGGTGTTTGTTTCTCTAAGTTGACGATAGATGTCGCTGGAAATAATGCTAGTGTTAATTAGCATTTTAGTATATTCTTATCATTAGATAATGGTGTGATTTTTATGGAATTAAATCATTTAATTGTTACATAATACTTTTATAGCATAATTTAAATTATTGATGCGGTGTTAGTGCGAACTACAACTGTCATCTGTCAAAAAGAAAGTATTGATATGAGGTGGAAGTTTTGTTTTGAGTGTTACGTGTTGTTGATTGGTGAAAATTTGATTTTTGCTAGAATCTTCCATGGAGAAGACTATAAATAGGCCTCTCCTGGTGGGACGAAAGAAAAAGATCAGATCTCACGGAGTTACGTACGACGAAGGTCGTAAATCTCTGTTGTTTTTCTTGCTTAAAGATTCTCTGTATCTACCTACATTTTGCTATATTATCCGAGGGATAATTGGCAGCCTATTCCGAACTTCTCTGGGGTCTGCTGGTACCTTTGGAGGAGATTACTTGACCCATCCGCAAAGTGCGGTACTCGCATAAAGATCCGGAGTTCCTTGGCTTGGGACTCGTGGCGCAGTGCGGGAGGCGGTGAGCAGCGATCGGAGTTCCTGGTCTTGGGACTCGAGTGGCAGTGCGGGAAGCGGTGAACAGGTCCCGCTACGCAAGCCGACAACCTGGGCTGACGATCCGTGAAGATCCACCGAAAAGGTCACGTATAAATTCCTCTGTTTGAATGCCGTAGTACCTCCCTAAGTAACAATTTGTAAATTCTGTGTATTTTTTCTGGTCAAATATATGTATGTACCACCCAAGGTCGTTTCATTGAGGGTATCTTGAACACGCACACACACTGTTCTCTGATGTAAAAGGCGCCCTGAGGTATTCTCGAGTCTCAGTTCCTCAGCTCTTACCTGGGCGAACCGGTGGAGTAGCCAGGGGAAGTTTCCCGGTTACAACTTAAGTCTAACAAAACAATACATATTTGTGGCATACGAGCACATTCTTGATTATTTTCTGTTTAATACTTTTTAGGACGCGATTTTTCAGTACTCGGGTTTAAGTTTTTAAACTTAGTTTTTATTTATATAATTTTGGAACAAGGTACAGTAATATTTATAATTAATTGAAATGCGCTAATTAAGACCAGTTTCAGTGGATACTAAACACGGCACATTTATCTAAAACTAGCTGACCCACCCCAGCTTCGCCCGGGGTATATTTTGAAGCTTCATACCCCTTTGAGCAATTATGTTTTAGTCTTCAAAATATGTATGGAAAATTGCCGAATGTGTTAACATTTATTATCAATGCAGCGGAGCATTGATAATAAATGTTAACAAATTTGACCTTAAGTAGTAGCGTGATAATATATAGCCTAAAACCTTCCTCGATAAATGGACTACCCAACACTGAAAGAATCATTCAAATCGGACCAGTTCCAGAGATTAGCGCGTTCAAACAAACAAATAAACTCTGCAGCTTTATGATATTAGTATAGATTTATTTTAAATACAGTACTTTATGACTGATATAGAGCGCTGCATTAGATACAGTGACACGTCATATAGCCCGTCACATAGCACATCATTAGTAGTGTCTAATCATTAGACGCTTTAAATGATGCCTCATTTGTTCAGTTTTAATAAATAGTTGCGGAGCTATGAGGCAATATATGAAACTACATACATACATAGCCTGTCTAAATCATAACCCTCTTTTGGCTTCGCCGTAGTCAATAAAGAAAAGTTATCGAATAGATTGTCTTTTATTGGTCTCAAAACTTCTTTACATTTTTTTTTTAATTTAATGATTGATACTTTACATTAACTAGATTACTTCTGTCAGATTTTATAATTATTAAATTTTTTAATTTGTTTTTACTACTGATCGATAAAATATATTATGTCTAGGTCAAAAGGCCTGCGGCAATTTTGAATTGTTACTTGTATTGATTCAGATTAACGCATTTAATTTAAAATATTGTTCTGATTTTCTACAACTTCGGCTAGTGGTTAGTAGGCGAAAAATTTGCTCTTAAATGTATAAAACATTGCCACAGGCTTTCCTATCGGGTTGAAGTGATTGGAGTGCAGTCACACCAATACAAGCCGTATTGAGAAAGAAGGAGTAAATGGATTCCAGTCGAGAGTAGCCTCGAAAAGAACCGGGAACAACATTAACACGATAACGATGACGATGATGATGATAAAACAAAGCTGAAAACAAAATGAATAATCACCTACAATGAAAAATTCAACCAATTTTTTTTGTTTCTCCTCACAAAATCGGTAGTGCCTTTTTCTGTTAAAAAGAACAAAGGTCTAAAAAATATCGACTGTGATTTAATTCCAAGAAGATGAGATGAGAATTAAAAATTTCTAAATAAAAGTATAATTAAAGATGTACTTAATGGAACCAGCGATAACGAGACTAAGTAAAGAAGTTATTCCAGCTAATTCTAATTGAGACTTATTTATTTTTAGTTGTTTTGTTTCTTGATTTTATAAAAATAACAGTGAGCATTGTGACTGGACGTCTAATTAACTTTATTTATAAAGTCACTGTTTTTGGTTAGCACAAATTGACATACTTCGTAAAAGTTAGCGTTTTTGTTAATACATCAGGCTGCAATGGTCTTTGAAAAGTCACCTCGACTTTTTAGCTTGGTATACAGACAAAATTTAGGTTATTAGACCAAAATGCGAGGTGTTTACCTCAACTTATTCTCTTTTATATAGAAAAAAGCTTGCTTTTTGTACCCTCGGCAGTCGTAATTTTAACACTAGTAACTGAAATTACTCCAGCTAAGATAAATTTCTTGGTGGCCATTCCCATCCTAAGACATTTTGAACTCAGACATCGTGTGGAAATTTTTCCAACTTTGACTACTTCAATTTGTACAATCTTTAGCATCCATTGAGACTATTGGCAGGCAGGTAATCTTCAAGGACATCGAACACTCCTTGAATCTACCGCTCCCAGCATAAACATTTGCTAGCAACCTAATTTAGATTAATATAACTGGTAATATTTTTTCACATTTGTGAAAGTAGTATTTACTACTAACCAAAATACGAAGGCCGGCGCTTCAGTGGTCTGCACCACGG
The DNA here is from genome assembly GCA_963662185.1 of Eilema griseolum. Lineage (NCBI taxonomy): Eukaryota > Metazoa > Arthropoda > Insecta > Lepidoptera > Erebidae > Eilema > Eilema griseolum. Next base: position 2,932,985 of record OY759229.1, on the reverse strand, counting down.
AGCACTGAAGACGCAGCGTTGATCCTGGTTTCAGGTATTTCTCCGTTGGTCCAGAGATTTGCGCCCTCGCCTCTGAAAAGAACATTAATGGTTAGTATTGTTGTAAAATGAGATTGGACTATAAGATAACCTTCTCGTGTTATTCTTCGTATCTCAATAACTGACTGACCTTGCCCTTGTTATTGTAAGCTTTGGATGTTATTATTATATAATGGTACTTAGATAATTCTTACTTTGTAAAAATACTCGTCTACAAACGATACTAGTATAGATATATATAGATACTAGATTGTCTTTTAACAATAGTAACAAATATAGTGGTATCTATATTGAATTATAATCATCAACATCATCCTTGGCTTCAAGCTTGCTCTTTGAAACCAAGGGATCGCTCTTCTATATTCTAGTTGTTTCTTTTTTATATGAGTACTAACATACTAACATTTATAATAAATAAAAGCGTAAATATCCCCTATCAAGTCGTTTTTACTAGTATGAACATTCATTTTTCGTACAAACTCAATAATAAAATTTGATTCTATTTAACCATAACATAAACTCACGCCTATATCTCCGAAGGGCTAGGCAGATGTGCTAGCACCCACATTTCGCCAGTTTAAGTTTAAGTCCCAATGTAATAGGTGGCGAGCCTATTGCCATTAACCGGGCACTTATAAACCTGCGATAAATACACACATAACTTCGAAAAGCATCGAAAAGTCATTGGTGTGTGTCATGGTAAAACCTGGGATCGAACCCGAGACCTCGTCTCTGCAGTCCATTAACCATACCACTAGGCTTTCGTGGTTTTTAACTAAATTTGATAAAATTATGACAATCCATACTAATATTATAAATGCCAAAGTAATTCTCTCTATTACGTTTTCACACCTAAACTACTGAACAAATTTTGATGAAATTTTCATACAGATACATTAACCGACATCCAAGCGGTCGGAGCTGCGGGCATTAACAAGTAATAGTATAAAATTCTATGATTTTACTATAAAATTTCAATTCATTATTAAAAATTATATATGACGTTATTCTGACTGTAAATCAAAACTAAATATCTCTAATATTGATTGACAATTCAAAATCAACTCAAACCGACCGAATAAGACCCGCATTTGGCTGAATCGATGGTTGAAATTGACTCCATCAATAAGCTTAACTGGTTTGATGGTTTCCAATTTTAGTCCTAATTGCGCCAATTCAGTGGAACCTTAACCTAGATAAAGAAATGACGTAAAGATATCGATTTCTTCGTTCAAATTATCCATTGAAGTATAAATTTCAAACTGTTTATGTCCTCATAAGGAATGGTAAGTCTTATAAGGCACTTCAGTGTTACAATATAGTAAATATTTACAGTGTTATAATTTCGTGGTCATTTATCAAGACCATATTCTATTCGAAGATTTGACAAAGCGGCTAATCGACGTTACGCGTGACTGGGCCTCGAATCTGCTAAAGCAAAGTCATTGTCATACCATGGACACTGATAAAATTCTATTAATTTTAGACTTTATAGCAATGCTGTTAAAGTTCAAAGTTAAAAGGGTTCTTGCAGATTGAATGAAAGTGTAATGAATTTCAATTTATTTGATTTTGAATTTAATTGCTTAAGAATAAAGTCCAAAATTTAATGCCATTTTTGTAGTGTCAGTGATTTTGCTTTACTAGTAGAAGGCTGGATATAATCATGTACGGAGGATTTCCATTCAACGTGGCAATGCTGCCAGCCTTCTGGAAACGGTACCGGTAGGTGCTGATACGGAGAAATTTCATGAGACATACGTGTGTAATTTTATTTATTTATTTTAGTTTTTTTTAATACAAATTAGGTGGCAAACTAGCTCACAGCCCCCTTGATGGAAAGTGGTAACGTGTGCAACAACAAGGGAGTTACACCCGTACTACCGACCCTGTAAGAACAGAGAGTTTCTGTGCCGTCAGTGCAAAAGAAACAATCAGGACAAGCCATTCCATTAACAGTCTTCCCATTAACAGCTTAAAAATACTCCTGTAAGCTCTGGCTACCCTACTCACCGCGGGGAACACAACATGTGGTTATTATAGCCATGGTATTCTGTAGAGTGGAAGTTCTGCCCCAGTCAGACTGCTCAGTTAGAATGGGAATACCGTCGTGTTCTACCTTCTATAGAGTTGTAATACCTAATGATAGTTCTTAGGTTCAAATTTCAGCTAGCATTAGTTATGTATTATACAAATCTTATTGAATAACATTTCAGAGACCATATTAAGATGAAAGGGCAAGTTCCGAGTTCTGCAGTTCGAATAGTTTGAATGTCTTGGGACAGAGGTAAGTAAATATAATTTCAAGCTAAGTTATTTGGATATTTAATTAATAGTGGAGTATTACACAGGGCTGGCCACGTTTGTCGAAGGACCGATGGCCGTTGGAGCAAACGAGTCCTGGAGTGGAGACCGCGAGAAGGTAAACGAAAGGTAGGACGCCCCCTAGCTAGATGGACGGACGACCTGAAAAAGGTGACTGGGACAGACTGGATGCGGAAGGCGGAGGATTGGAGAAAATGGCGCACATTGGGGGAAGCCTATGTCCAGCAGTGGACTGCAGTGGGCTAATTGATTGATTGATATTGATAATTGATTATTATATATTATAATATATTGATTATGCTTTTGATATGTGTCTCTGTCCTATCACGAGGGAGAATTGTATGAGTGTGTTTATGAATTGATCTGGATTTTTGGTATGTTTACTGATTAACTTTTATTTAATTATTATTTATTACATTTTTTCATATAAGATGGTAAGCTGAAGCCAAAATGTCAGGAAAGAGATATTTACAATGGTACTGAGCTGTTTTTCTTTTTCATACATACATGCATACATATAATCACGCCTTTATCCCTGGAGGGTTAGGCAGAGGTGAATTAACACCCACATTTCCCACGTAATAGGGGGTGACCCTATTTTCTTTTTTTCTTTTTCACGCCCTGCTTAAAGCACCTGGGATTGTATTAAGAAGGAAATACGTGTACTGAGAAAGAATTCCAAGACCTCAAGGTGCGACAAAGTTTCTTATTTCTTTTTTATAAAGAATATTAGAACCGAAATTAATAATACTCCTTCTAACCTCCCCAATTAAGCGAAATTGCTTGTGCTAGGAGTGGGTTCACGTCGGTTCCTTAACCACTGAGCTATCGACGCTACCAGTCTGCACGGCTCTTGATGGAATATTCTACCGATTCCATTGACTTTATCTAAAACAATATCCCACGACGTTAAACATTTGTCATCCATTCATTATATTATTTAGTTTTATATCGAGATTTACTTCACTTTATAACAGTAACAAATAAATTTTCCTACATCAATCTCCAAATTTACGACGTCTCAGGTCGTAATAGTAACGACAATATATTTGGCAGCAAACATTCTCAAAATATGACCCTTGCTGATATTTGTACGCTGTTATAAAGGAGCGAGTTGCCAGTCTTATGCCTTCATCACACGCAACTAGTGTAGTGGCGAGATAGTGCACTCGGCCGAGTGCTCGGCACGCCTCGTTGGGGTACGAGGGATATATCTCAGATAGTGTCAGCGTGCGTTTTAGTCAGTTCAAGTCCGACATAACCTTCCCCACCGGTTCCGATGGTGGGACTATCCGTGGGGATCTTGTGCACGATAAAAAAAATAAAAAGTGAAATACGTGCGAATGTAGCACACGTACCGAGCACTGCACGAGAAATACCTTGAATATACGCACTTTTTTTTTACGTGCGCAAAATCCCCACGGATACCTCCCCACCGGAGCCGGAGGAAGAGGTTATGTCGGACTCGAACCGACTAAAACCAAGACTGTGGGCCGTTTTGGTTGCCGAAGGTGAGGTTGACAGGCATATCCCTCGCATCCCGGTCGACCCAGGGCCATCTCTCACGATCTGGCCCTCTCCTCGGGTGTGTGGAGACTACAGAGTCCCCAACTCGTCCCCGAAAAACGGGGAGGCGTGCGAGGCGCGCCGCCGCCGTGGCCTGCTTCTGCCAGGGTGACAGGCGGCTCCACCAGTCACCCCCAGGCCTGCGCTCATGGGGGCGGAGGGCGTTCATCAACCTCAGACGCCCGAGTTGCCTTCATACGCGGGCACCTTAGCTTGCGATCCTTCATCGCTCCCGTTGCCACTCCCGCCCCACCTCTTCCTTCACGAGCATTGGTGAGCGTGTGCGGCCCTGAGTCCTCGCTCGCGTCGCAATGATGGCACTCGGTGAATATACGCACTGAGTGTAGTGGCGAGACACTGCATTCGACCGAGTTCTCGGTAAGTGTAAAATACTCGGCACTCGCACGCCAGCTCTTGGCCGAGTACACTGACTCGCCACTCCACTCGGTGCGTGTGAACAAAGCATTATTCATCGCCTAGTAAAGTAAATATTCTGAAATGGGTTGGGTACTTAAAGATTTGGCATTACCATTTGATTTTTTATGAGCTTCTACTCCTTATATTAAATAAAAGGTAAAAGCAGAAATTTAACTTTGATATTTTTCGTATGATTATAATATTGAACTATATGTACTTTAGATTATTTCGTATTTTCCTTCAACTTCTAGGAAGTTATTATTTATACCTGATTGTTTAGTGGTATTAGGTTTGTGCTAGTGGTCGAAATTGGATAGTTATAACTTTATTTTCAAAAAATACAATCAAATCCGTGCTGCCGACCCTGTAAGAACAGAGATTTTATGTGCCCTCAGTGCAGAACACAAAATCAGGACAAGCCTTTGGTCTTCCCACTGACAGCACAAAAACTTTTATTTTTTTATTGACGGCTATAAACTCACCTATTATGAAGTGTGTAGTCATTAAACAAGTATTTTTTAATAAAAAAATTTAAGCGACTTCTAGAAAAAAAAATTGAAAAATATTGCAGATATTAGTCTAACAAAATAATACATTCTAGTTAAAAGTAGAATACGACCACGGCTATACTTGATATTTTCTTGTGTAATACTTTTAAGAGCGTGATTTTTCAGGATTATTTATATTATTTTGTGCAAGCAATGGGTATTATTTATACATATTTTAAATGTGCTTATAATGCCCTTTCATTAGATATCAAACACGACATATTTATCTCAAATGTATGATTTAACACAGTACTTAAGTCCTACAATAGATTCAGTAACACATTATATATCCTATAACCAACGGACGACTAAGACGCTTCTAACAATATCTTATTATACAAGGTGCAGAGCGTGAGAACCTCCGGCGGGAAGGTATCCGTGGGCATTTTGCGCACGTAAAAAAAAATATATATCTTATTATGCACAAATTATTTTTAACTTTTAGGAGGTTGTTTTTTGTGAAGGCAGTTTTTTAACATTTTCATTTTATTTTATTTTACAGTTTTTAAATTGATCTATTAGTCAAGCTCTTTGATTTATTTAACACCCATATTGAGGGAGTTGTGAAAATAAAAATAATTCGTCATTTTGTGGCAGCGGTCATCTTAGATTTGAAATTAATCATAGTGTATGGTATTTTACTTACTACTCAATTCCATTTGTTTGATATTCATATTGAGAGAATTGTGAAAAATATGTACTCCGTCATTTTGTAGCGGCGGCCATCTTGGACCAATTTTTTCCACAACAGTCTTATAACACCGTCGGGGTTAAAAATAGCTGGCGCAATGAAACAATGAAATGAGATATATTTCTTTGCAGAAGTATGGTAGGTTTGTAAACATGAGTGTAATAATCGCATATTTCCTCAGTCAATGTTCTGACATGTCAAATATGTTTTCTTATAGAATTGGGTGAAATTGTCATGTCAAATATCTTGACAATTACATACTTAATTCGGAATTATTAACATTGAACTCAAAATAAACTATAAACACACAATTAATAATGGGTATTATGTAATACATTAATGACTGTCAAATAAATTAAATTAATTAAATCGGAGTTACTACGATTAAATTCAAAATAAATAATAATCAAATGAACACATAATGAGAATAAAATCAACAATGTTACACATTTAAATAATCCTTCAACGAATAGAACATTGGTAGCAATGTGGATGTCTGTGCACTTTTAACGGAAGCCTCAGAGATACATGGTACACAGATATTAAAAGCAAAGTCATAAATGTATGATTTAAGATGGACATGGTCATTCACATTAATAGTGTTAAAAAATGTTTATAACATTTGTTGTTACCGATATTTAGGCGCTTTTACAAGCAAAGTAATAAACCTCTAAAATAAACTTCTAAAATGTTAGGATTGCAATAACATTTTAGAAGAATAATTCCTACTATCTAGTTATTTTAAGATCGTGAATTTATTTGTGGACATTGATGCGGAGAGATTAGCACTTATTATTGAATACAAATTTGTTAAAGTACCTGTCGCTTTCAAATCTACTTTGCTGACTAAATTATCCCTCTTAAGAATAGACACCGGTTATAAGGTGAAAAACACAAGAGAAAACTCAAATTCAGAAAAAGTAATTGTGGTAATTGTGTGGGAATATTAACCTGCGTCGTTTAGATTTTTCGATATCTCAGCGCTCTTGCAAGCACTATCAACACGGAAAAATTAAAGTTTTGACGGTCACCGACGCAATAGTTTTAGGATTTAAAATATCTATCTACCCTCTTTCGAGTTCTCTTGCTACGCGTATCAGCAATACCACTGGCTCTACGCGAAATTCTACCTCCGCTTCCCTGCTACGCTTCCCCGCTTCACTTCTCCACCACGCTTCCACGCTTCGCTTACCCGCTCCGCATTACCGCTTCAATTCCTCGCTCCTCTTCCTCACTCCGCATTTAAAAATTTATGAATTTTAAAACTAGTTTGTAAATTTCTCTCGACTGAAGAATCCGCTCTTCGCCTCTCCTGTACACTTCAGTGGACAAGCAGCCTTACTCCTAAAACATTTCACCGTTGAATGCCAATATTACAGTTTCTCCGTGCTTGCAACAGTATATCAGGAACTCCTAACAATAGATATTATAGAAATGTAATTGTGAAACTATGCAATGTGAGTCGTCAATATTGAATACACACTTTTATCTTATCTGCAATATTATAATATTACTATGAATCTGCTTCAAGATTTTATATTAAGTAGATATTTTTGGTCTAACGTAGCAAGGGTTAAATCTAAAACCGTTTCCACCTAATTGACCATGTTATAGTAAGCTTTTTTTAGAGGAAAAATTTACTAAATATTGAATTTGTTATTGCATTTGAACCCAGAAAATCACGATCGAACGCAAATAGTAGGTGAAACTAATGCCTCGGGATCAAAGACGCTATATTTCACACATAAATATCACATAAAAATATTATTATGTCGTCTCTTAATACAAAATATGATAATGATGGAATCAAGTTAGCACCTCAGGCGACTACAAGTATTAAATTTAAACCGGTTAGAAAATTGAATTCACAGCAATAAAACATTTCAGGGTAATTAAAAATGTATATCGCAAAAACTTTTTGGAAAAGACATTTGTTCCCAAAAAATAAAGCCGTTTCATGGGCTTAGCACGTTAAAATTTAAAGGTTTTTAATTATTTTCACCATTATACCCTTTCGGATGGGCTATTCTGAATCTGAAGGGCACCCATTTACATGTAAATATGTGATTAAGGTTTCGTAAAAAGTATCATGTGCGCCACGGGTATTAGAAGAGGAAATATTGCAAAATAGGCTACAATGGACAATTATTGTATCCTGGGAGATAATACATTAACATTAATAAAAATGCCGAGTTATTGTGGATAATTGAATGAAATTTTATAGCAATTAATATGCTAATCTCCTGGAGACATCAAGTACAACAAACAAGTCGGAAACTCTTTGCATCAGCAGGGGCTTTGCGTCGGTTACGAAATTTCTTTCCAACTTCTACAAAAATTTTGCTTGCTGAATCTCTTCTTCTTCCTGTACTAGATTACGCCGATGTCAGCTATCCTGATCTGACTGAGGAGCAACTTGATAAGCTTGAGCGTCTTCAAAATTTTTGCATTAGATTCATATTCGGCTTACGTAAATATGATCACGTTTCTGAATTCCGTAACAGACTCAAGTGGCTCCCAATTCGTCTTCGCAGGAATGCTCATATTTTAGCATTATTATATAACGTTCTCTTTAATCCAATTACTCCCACTTATCTTAAAGAACGTTTTACATTTCTCCATGACACACAAACGAGATCCTTGAGACCGTCTAGGAACCTGACGCTGGGACTGCCAGCGCATTCTACTGTTTACTATGGCAAATCATTTACGGTGAAGGCCATTGGCCTATGGAATGCATTGCCAGTAAATATTAAAGAGGCACAATCCATAAATATTTTTAAAACGATGGTAAAGAGACATTATCTCTCTACGGCGTAGTCGTTGAAGTCTTCTCATATTCACTTATTATTTTATTTATCTATATTTCATATTTGTATACTATGTAATTATTCATGTAACACACTATTTTATAAATGTTGACAAATTGCACCAACACTCACTTATATACTTTAATTCCTGTCCATCTAAGGTTGCCTGGAAGAAATCACTTTAAGTGATAAGGCCGCCCATTGTGCATTTAACTGTAACTTTAATTATGTCTGTAATTTTTTTTATAATATTGGTGTGCAATAAAGAATTATCTATCTATCTATATATCTAATTATTCAAATCGATTAAGATAGCAAAAAATAATAATTAGTTCAGGCGGAATTCGAAGCCTTCGAAGGAATGCTCTGATCACTAAACCACCGAACCTCGCATGTAATCCAAATCTTCCTAAATGTCCGTGTTACGGCCGATGAATAAATTTAACTTTGGCTTTATTATTGTGATAAAGTTGACAAACATTATGTAAAAATAAAAAAATATAATATTCATGGAAAGTCAAACCATAAATGATATTGTAGACCTAAAGTCATATCAAATTAAATTATTTAAAATAAATACCTTAGGGTATATCCACACCTGGCAAATACCTAGGATGTCTGCACGCAAGGCTCGCGAGCTGGTTGCGTACTACACGCGTGCAGTATACTTTTTTTCTTTTTTATGTGCACATACCTCCCCGCCGTTGCCGGTGAGAGAGGTTATGTCGGACTCAAACCGACAAAAACGCACGGCGCCTGTGGGTCATTGTTGGTTGCCGGAGGTGAGGTTAACAAGCATATGCCTTGCACCCCGGCTGAACCAGCGCCATCTCTCTCGAGCTGGCCCGAAAACGGGTAGACGCGAAACCCACGCCGTCACCGCGGCCTGCTTCAGCTGTGGCGACAGGCGGCTCCACTTTTCACCCTCAGGTCTGCGGAGGTCTGAGGAGCGGAGGTCATTCATCGATCTCCGACGCTCGAGTTGCCTCTGTACGCGGGCATCTTGGCTTGCGATTCTTTGTCGCTCCCGCATCGCCTCCTCCTCCTTATTTGCTCGCAATTTCACAGTGAACCATCGCCGCGAGCAAGTTGGTGAGCGTGAGAACTCTCACTTCCAGGGCCGCCATCAGCTCCCGTGTCGACGTTTCCCACACCTGACAATCGGTGAACGTGTGCAGCCCCGAATCCTCGCTCGCGTTGCAGTGATGGCACTCGGACGCAAATAGACATATTCGCGGAGCATCACAAAGATGTGGGAACACCTTTATAAAGATCACGTGTGTATATTACAACGTAACGAATTGTTTTCTATTTGCTGAGCATGATTTAGTAGCAATGGAAAAAGGTACTGAAATAATTTGTGTAGTTAGTTTTTGACTACATGTGAGTAATGAAAGACCCTTGGAGGTCTTATAATCAAAAATGTATTATAATCAGGCAGTTCGTGAACAGAATTATAATTTTTGTTTGATAGCCTGTGATTCTTTTATATTCCTTGCTAACAAGTCAATAAATAAATTTATTTCGTGTGTGCATAATATTTTCATCTTCTTTTTCAGTCTGTAAACGAGAACTGCTCATAAAGATATCAGGCCTAAGGTAATTTAAAATGTATGTTAAAATTACTTTTCCCAGTAATTTTAAAAATGAAATGAAAGTCAGTTTTACGAGATAATTTTGTTAGCCGTATGTCAATCTTTCTCCAAAGAAGCTGAAATTACGATGAAATTAAATTCGATGTGTTCCTCTGGAGAGCAATAACGTTGTTTATAACCTCACGCCGGTGTAAATGCCGACGAGGAACAAATCTAATTATTGTAAATTATATGTATACTACGGCAATTTACTAGAACATTAGTAAACACGGAAAACCAACCTCAGCTGTTACGAGTATAGATGTGTAAAAGGAATATAACGACTGCTGCTACGAACAGAATTGAAACTGAAAAATATCGAATCTGTTTTATCGCACTATTCGATATTGCATATAATATTGCATTAGAATCAACAAAATAATTTTGGTAAAGTACATATTTGTACTAGTTTGTGAAGTTGACGTATCCAGATAAAAAAAAATACTTAAGCAAGTTTTGAGTAGAATACAATCGATATTGAGCACTTTGAGCAATGAACATCATCAATTGTGACACGTTCGATAGTATTCATGCGTGTCGATACGTAGGCACGCACACCCCGTAACTGACCGATTCGTTAGTATTCACCGTCGTTTGAGCGAATGCGATATAATAAGTAATTGTATTTTATAATAGCATATTTTATTTAATGTAATCAATTAAATTAGAACGTTTAATAAATTTATATGAATGTAATTCGTACGAATGTGGTAGATTTGAAGTTCATGCAAGTGTATCTACAAATTGACAACTATGAAAAATGGCACTTTTTGTACACTATTATGTGTACATTATTATTGGAATTTTCATCGAAACTGGTAGATTCGACCTGTGATATGAGCTTATGAAAGGCAAATACTATCGAATTTGCTCCTTTTAATGAAATTGCAGTTAATCTTGACGCAGTTTATCATCGAATCTGCCACTTTTGATGGAATTTGCTGATTAGATTCAAACAATATCGAAGGTGAAATATTTATGATTTTTTTCTTTCTTTATTTATCTGAAGTCAAAAAAGAGCTCATTAAATTGGCTGTTAAACAAGAGTGTAACATTTACAGCATCATTAGAATATATCGTTACAGGTCAAAATAAAACTTAAAAATCCTGTCCCGAAAAGTACGAATCTCAGCACAATATTATAGACGTAAAAGCTTGTATTTCAACATTATCATGGCATGGATGTTTTTAGAAGGTACAATTTGACAAACATTTCACCAATCATTTCATTTGATCCTACGTAATAGGGGTGAGCCTGTGCCGTATTCCGGGCACTATTATGATATCTGCTTGTTGAGCTATAGATTTTTATCTTAAACTTTTTTCTCGTGTCATATTAGCTATTCTGTGTTATAAGTGGAATATCATGAAAAGATAAACTCAAATTTATTAATACAAATGTTTAAGAAATAGCTCGTATACTAACACTTATTTATAATATTCCATTCAGTATGATAGAGGAAACAAGCATAAAGCAAATAAGTCAGGATCTGGAGCAATTTATATGTAAATAAAACCGTCGAGCAAAAAAATTCATGAGTCTCCGGGGACGTGTTTAAATTTGTACCAGGTGCGCTTAAAGTGGTTGAAAATTACGTCATATACCTGCTCCATATTAATGAGATACGTACATCGCTTTAGGGATATTAGTGACAACATTGTGTTTACGTTCTAAGAAACTGGCGAATACTGGTCATAATATCGCAAATAATATAGGGGCGTCGGTTATTGAGTGTTCAGTGTTGGTGAACGGGTTGAATCAATGTTCCCATTCAATATTATTGACTTGAACTGGTGTAGCAATAAAAGTATAGGTTTGTAGACTTCAAAATTTAATTGTTCTTATTGATATGAGATAGGCAATCGAGATTTAAAGTGTGTATTTCCGATAGCAAGGTAATTAACTATCAGCTCATATCAGTTTCTTTCTAAATGTTATATACAAACACAGCTACCTGACAATAAAAGTCCCGTAAAGTAGATCCAGCCATTTCCGAGATTAGCCGGAACAAACAGACAGACAGACTTTATTGGCAGGTAGCTGATGTAATAAGAAGTAACGTAGGCTACTTTTATTTTAGAAATTTTTTATGCTCAATAGCGTCGACTCAACACTAAGCGATAACCGACATCCACGCGGGGGAGCCGCGGGTTACAGCGTATTATATAGCCTGCATCTCAAAATCCTTTTATACGGGCTACCTATGTCATAGTAGCTTTATGCATGCAAAGTCTCAGCCCGATCAGTTTAAAAATGACAAAGTTTCATACAAACTTTCATCCCCTATTTTATCCCCTTAGGGGTAGAATTAATCAAAATCCTTTCTTAGCGGATGCCTATGTCATAACATCTACCTGCATGCCAAATTTCAGCCCGATCCGTCCTGTGGTTTGGGCTGTGCGTTGATAGATCACTATGTCAGTCAGTCAGTCAGTCACCTTTGAGTTATATATATTTAGATATGTATTAAGAACGGGTAATGTCAAATCACATTTTTGTAACCCACGCTGTAAAAGTGGATAATTTAAAGTGATAAAATGAATAGTGACCTAATCTTTACCGTCCTTTTTTCTATTGTTAATTTTATCAGCTCAGTTAAATTCTTTATTTTAACAATAGGTAACTACTTATACTCTATTTACTGGGGTACATGAAATGCATAGGAATGAAAGTAATGATGTAAAGGAAATTATGTTTGAATGACAATGGTTACAACTATTGAGGTAAAACTACAACAATATACAGGGGTTAATGGAAATATATATAGCCAGATGGACAGTAAATGTAATGTCTGCAAGCAGGCATGAATAGAAAAAGCAAACAAGTTGATTCGAGCCAAAATATAGAATGAGGGCAGAAAGGTAATGATGAACATGACAATGCGTGATTTGCAAATTAAACATTATGCAACAAAACCCGGCCAGCAAACAATTTTAGGGGTTAAGAAAAGAAAAAGAAAATTTAAACAACTGTACGCAGACATGAATGGAATGTTAGCTCGAACCATATAAATAAAAGATAAAGGCAAGAAGGTAATAATGAAGATGACAATGCATGATCCAAGTTATATGGTAATCATAAAATTTCAAAATGAGCAATATTTTGTCAGTAAATTTCAACAATAGCCCGCTAGCAAAGCGTTTTAGGAGGTTACGTAAAAGTACTAAAATGGAAACTCAGAAGCGTCGTGTGTCTCCGAAATGAACCTGAACTAGACAGTAAATATTAAAGTGCTTGCAATAAACCAGAATCAGTAGGAACTCAAGAAAACCGAAAAAGACTTACTAAATCAAGGAATTTGAAGGAAACTACCTCAAAATGCGGAACGCAATTAATCAAAAGTGAATTAGAGCAGTAGGAAAATAACAAATCTACTTAGCCTGCCAAAATTACGACAAAATTTGTGCGGAGTGGAGAAAATATTAGTGGGGAAACTTATATAATGGAAAATGCACACTTGTTACATGATGGTTTTTGTTTATTAAGGTTGACAACGTAAAAGATATGTGCCTTTAATGTTCTCTTAACTATGACAGAGCAGAAAAAGAGGGTTACATTTATGTATTATATTTATATCATTATTGTGTGTGAATTCAGGGTTATTCATCATTATCATCCAAGTGCCAATTTCGATTGTTTACATTACTTATACTTTGGAGCCAGGGGCCTGTATCAAAGCCTCTTCTGTCAATCAGCATGTGCACAGGTTTGGTTATTTTAAGGGAGTTTTGGCCACCTGAAGATTTTAATAGGGCTGTACACACCCAATGTACGCACTATGTAAACAAAAGCAACTTGAAATTTGCATGTTTATCTTCAAACAATTAGCCTTAAGCATCCTGTCCATCTCAGCTATCTTTTTCATGTCATCCGTACATTTATCTTTATCTCTCAGAATTATTTTTCTTTATTTTTTACAGGAATTCCAAAACTTATTGAAGAAAATTCCGATGTGATTTTATTAGATAGTAGCAAGCAAGTAGAAAAAGATTTCCAGTTTTAAATGAAGATTATTAAATACTTGAAAGCCGTCGATCCAGAAATATATTTTATTAATTTTATTCAGTCTATGCCATCGTAACAAATAGAAGCTCTTATCTTCAAAGTTTAACTTTAATTTAAATTTCATTCGATTGATTCCTGATAAAGGACCTTTGTCGGCGATAGAACCATATTTTTTGCAGAATGGTATCATCAATAGAAAAGTACCACCATTTAGTTGAATTGTGAGCAAATTCGGTTGACACACATAGTTTACATAATTAATCCACAATCAATAATCGAACTCGACCACTGAGAAACTTTCTAATTAAAATCATTTTGCAATTCATTAATTAAAAGTCTTTTACTTTTGAAATGGGTTCAAACACTTCAAATAAAACAAGTTTATAGATAGCATACTAACTAGTTACGTGGTTGTTAAGATAATATAATTATAAAACATTTTTGATATTTTAAGTAAGTACTCATTGAAATAACTCAAGTCTTCAAATACACTGCCCGTCTGATGGAAAGTGGTTATCGTGGCCTATCATCGCAGTAGTATCTAATTGTAGCCGCTTTAATAATAAAAAAGCTACACTCAGATATCGCAATAATAACGCAACAGTATGAACAATTTTTTATTATTTTTTGTATAACTATTAAGCCAGTAACTTGGCTTGAAAAAAGGATGTCCGGTTTAAGCTGCGGTAGATTAATATCCAATGAGGCCCGGAACTGTGGTACTATTTTGAATTTTTTAATACATTTTCAACTTTGAGCTATATTTTCGTTTGTTTCTACTACTAGTTTTGAAGTTATTGCTCAGCTGTCATACCGTGATGTTTAAAATTTGCCGCTCTCCCCTCTGTAGTTGCGGCACGGAATGATGACCCTTTTGACACTACTAGTTTTGCTTATTTCTCTTTATTGGTGTGTGACGTTTATTGTCTTCTGTGCCAGTCTGGCCATATTTTTATTTAATTATTCATCTACAGTTCGTTATCCAATATTAAGCGCACCAAAAAAGTGAAAACGAGCAAAACCAGTCGCGACAAAACGACAATCATAGCAACTATAGGATGTTTTGCTGTAATGGCAATAACCACTCTTTTTTCATATTTAAAGCATGAAAAAAGTTATTCTTACAAACTATAATAACTAAACTATAAACCAGTTCAACGAGATATATCACTCCAATTTACCTTCATCATTTTCTGACTCTAAATAAAATAAAATCTCAAAATGTTCAAGTATACTTACCAACGACGTCGAGCCTAAGAAAGATGCTAGTAGGAGGGTGTGATGACACTTGACACTCATAGATCCCAGCGTCGCGCTTCTGAACGAATTTCACTTTTAACGTCCAATCCTGGAAAAAAACTTACTCTTTAATCTGTCACTCAATTAATCTTGAAATAGGGATAGTATTTTTTAAATTTGTTTTCCAGCTGTAAGATGTAGTAGTTTTAGAGATGGCTGTTAAGATATCGCTTGTCATGTAGTGTGAGTTAGTATGAAAACTTAGTGTGGATGAAGCGAAGAAGTTTAATGAGGAAACTGATCTACCTGACTTCAGATCAGACTTCATTAGTGAAATCTGGATATTAATTCATGTCGCAAATATTATAGTTATTCAAAGTCGTAAATCCGAAAGTGCATGTATACATTAGATGTAGCTTTGCAAAAATGATCAAAATGATGCGGACATTTTAAAATACCCTCTAGAGATATTTATTAACCTCACAATCTTTCCTGTAAAATATCACCCATTTATACCGAAAAGTCCAATTTTGTAAATATTTCAATAATTACACAAATCTAATCGTGGACATAAACTGGTATAATATTTAGAGTTTTCGCTATCTAAAACTCCCAACGAACGTGGATCATAAAACTCATAAAATACACACGCTGTTTTAAAACGTTTATAATGATTTAATGAGAGGTTCATAACATTGGCTGACAGAGCCATGAGTAATTCAAACGTGGACAGGGATGGATCCTCTTTTGAGCAAATATTTAGTGTCACAAAATGAGGTCCGACCCAAAATATTTTTGTGGACCAAAATATGTATGTTTACAAAGAAATACATTTCATAATGCCGCTAGAGATTTATGTGGAGACTTAGATGAACATTTATATGGCTTTCACCGTTGTTTAGGTTGAAAGTGGAATGTATGTTTACAAAAAAAAATTTGCTCATGAAACAAAACGGTGGAAAATTAAAGTCTTCATTAAAAGTTATGGTTGAAATTTTTCATAATTTTACCTAATTGGATAAGTTGTTTGCGTGTTTACCAACCTACCGATGTAGGCCTGTGTACAGAGGTTTACCTAATTTGCTTACTTACAGGGCCCGAGTACTTTTCCTATCATTATCTGGTTCTTCGAACTATAATTAATGGAAGACCAAAAAATGTAGTAAAAATAAAACATATGTACCAGGACTATATAACAATGGAGAAAATATAAATTGTTACGTTGTCTTCCTCCCGAGGGCTTTCGAAATGGAATAAATCGGAGTGTATGGCTTATTTCCTTGAGTACAAAACTCTCTAGCGGTTTTGCAACATTATTTTGGTAACACCGGAAGCACTCTCTCTCTGTTTCTGTAACCTTGTGTAGTGGTAGAAGTTACATTATTGTCAATATATGCGTATCAAATGACTATGAAGCTAAAAATAATAAAACAAAAATAAACTTCTGATATTATGTTGATAGGATGTAGCTTCAGTAGTTGTATGGAAAGACGGAAGTCGGCAATAGGGAACATAAAATAGTAATTGAGGTTTTAGTTTGGAAATTCTTAGTATGCTACTATTATAAGGAGTCTAAATTATATAATGTCCGATAGTAATGCGATACGGGACTCTACCCGATTTTGTGCCGTGGCAGTAGTAAAAGCGGATGCTGCGCAGGTAGTGCCGTTTCAATTCTCACCCAATACAAATTTGTGTATGCATGTATATGTCTACTTCCATTAAAAATAATCGGGGAATTTACCATGGAACAACGCAACAAGGTTAATATCCCGATTACTTTGATACTGATGTAAATGAACATGATAGTTTAAATACCTATAATGTCTATGGTCTGGATATTTCCGTGGCTCAGAGAATACATGGTTTGCATATGAACATCTAGGCAGCCGTTACAAGTCGGGGTCCTAAAAGTTCGACTAGCTCAACTTCAGAATTTCGATATTGCCAATTGGTCATGGAGACCAGATGACAGTCGCTTCACGGAAAATATTGACGTTCAGCTGCACCACAATTAGTCTGGAAAGCCAACGCTAACTAGGTCGGGATAACGCTCAGAAAATGAGTAATACAATACGAGAAAAGGGATCGCTCATCGCCATCGGCCCATTACCGACAGCTCTACTCAATTACAGTTAATTTTCATCAGCGGGGTAGCATATTGATGCACCCTATATATGAAAAATACGATAAGGAAAACGCACGTAGTAGTAAAAATAAAGGTAATAAAATCGGGGTTTATATCCTCGATACATTCTGCAACTGAACATACTGATATTTTAAGTAATGTCATTATAATTTCCTCATCTCATGTTGAGAGAATCATTGAGTTCTCTTCAAGGAAGAATTTTAATAAGGGTCAATTGGATTTCAAATTATCTTAAGGGTTCCGTACATAAAGAATAATTAACGAAATCCCATTGCCAAGACTCCGCTGCATATTCATCTATCAGAGAATTGTATCTCATTAGCCGCAATTCTAAATTTTGACATGATTATGTCATTATAATCTTATCCCTAATAACTGGAGGTCGGAATTAGGTAGAGTTGCTTATATACTTACACTGATTTCATATAGCAAAAGGAAAAAGTGGATATGCCTCGAATCAAGATATGATTTATGATTCTTTGTAACATATCATACCAACTGCGCAATAATGCATTCAAAATTATTTTTCAAAAGTAGCTGTGTTGCAATTGCAAAAAATTAAACTATCTAGTGAATCCTTACTGAAAAAAGTTTACCTGAATCAACTTTTAAAAATCAAAGTACAGAACATAAGCGTTCAACGTGGCAATGGTGCCAGCATTCGGTGATGATACGGAGTCGATATATTAACTTTTTTATTTATTTATTTTGTCTATCTCTGATGTTATTATTGAAATTTATTTGTAATATTGTAGGCCATACTGGTTTGTCCATCAAATATCCCAGGAAGATCTCAGATATCAACATTTCGTAGCATACATAACTCTACCTGATTCCGAACCCTGCTGATAATATAATGCATAAATTAAAAGCTGATAAATAATGCATAAATTCAGCATTCTTTTAACTTCGCCACTTTTCAATAGCTTTATAGTACGGAATCCTTGTGTACAAATCCGATTCATACTTGACCGGCCTTTCAATATATCATTTAGGTCCTCTCCTAAAGTTGTTGACTATTTGCCTACCTATTTATAGTAAAACAGTGGCAGTCAAAAGCGGAAACCCTCTCTTTGTCGGGTGGTGTTTAACTTTTGTCTATTGACAGTGGCGCTCGAGTGATGTTTCAAAGACTCAAGTTCTTATGAGAAAACTCTTCTAAGGAAGTCTTTACATAGGTTAAATTTATACCTGTAGGTTAATTACTAAAAATTTGAGTATTTACTTACTTAAGAGTCTTCAAAGGAAATTAAGTGATAGATCCAAGGTTTTAGTTTTAATATATAAACTTCTTCCAGTGCTCAATACTTTTTAAAATTATCTAATAATAAGATGTTGGTAATGGTATGGTGTTTCGAAGCGAAAGGAAAAGATTTTCAAGAAAGTTATATTCGTTTTCTATGATCGCCGGCCAACCAATGATTTTGGTATTTTAAACTAATCAATTTAGTCTACTTTAGGATGGGTTACCATTCTTAAGGCATTGAGTCATGTCTCGTATAGCAAGTAGACCCGTACTAACATAAGTAGCGTACGTTCCTGGTTGTTAAATATAAATAAACAAATATTCCACAACATTCCACACAACGCTATCTAGACCCATGGTGAGCATAGCTTAAATAGCTTGTGTTATGGATAAACATACTTAGATACAATTTTCTTTTTGTAAATACATACACATCATACATAGAAACACCCAGACCTATACAAATATACATATTCATGCATACAAATATTTGCACTGTTCGCGACTCGAAACCGCGCCCCTAGCGTAGCAGTTGAACGTTGTGGTCCTAATCAGTTTGATGACCAGGCGATGGACGATAATGAACATCTTTAGTAAGCTTCATAACAGTTTGGGAAGAGACTCGACAAAGAAGGATGGGGAGATGTGTGTGTGTGTGTGTGTGTGTGTGTGTGTGTGTGTGTGTGTGTGTGTGTGTGTGGTGTGTGTGTGTGTATTTAATTTCAAATATCTCTACTGATTAAATCAACTTCCCTTATGTAAGAGCAATATTACTATCTACATATTTGATGGCATACACCAATGACTTTCAGATGCTTTTCGAAGTTATGTGTGTATTTATCGCAGGTTTATAAGTGTCCGGTTAATGGCAATAGGCACGCCCACCTATTACATTGGGACCTAAACATAAACTGGCGAAATGTGGTGCCTACCCCTTCGGGGATATAGGCGTGAGTTTATGTTGTATTATGTTATTCGATGGCACTGATTATATTGACACGAACATTGATTAATACACTAAGGTAATTGATTGAATGTCAAAAAGGTGTATGCGACATCGATTGTTCAAAAAGAAAAGATTATAAACGATATCATAAACACTTTACTGAAAAACAATAATCTTGGGAACTTAAATTGTCGCTTACATCCTTTACAAACGTCGATATATTTTTTCATGCTATGTTGCCATTTGATGTAAAATGAAATAATATCAAATTTCACTTCAATCACTTCCAAGTAGTCTTTTGGGAAATTATTGCTAAAGAGATCAAAACCAACCGAGATTATGGCAAAGGGGATTTAAAAGACTTTTTTCTCAGATAGATGCTGAGATGACTGTTTTAAAGGATATAACTATTACAATAAAAATATGAAATTTATTGAATATGATAGATAGTTTATACGTAAATAATAACTATACAAAATATATATTTCACAAAAAGATGCTCTTAAATATTTTATATTTACAAAATGAAATTGAGATTTTTTATCTGTATTTCACATGAAGCAAAACGTAAAGGATCGGTTGAAGGTTCGCGTGACGTAACTATAAATTATTTTGCTAGCGTAACGGAAACATTTGTTAGTTGGTCTGGTCGTAGATACTGAGAAGTCCGAGTTTCAAATTTTATTACACTATCAAATTGAATCCACTTCTTACATCAGTAATATAACCTAGCTAAAGAGTGTGTGTTACTAGTATTATTGAAATAAAATTATTTAAAACGTTCGTTGGAATAGAATTCTAAAACGTTAAAGAGTTGGGTTAGTTCGAACTAGTTAAATAAACTAATGAGTTAAGATGAATGGAGAAATTCCAAAATTGACGGCAATGGAAACTAATGAGTTTGACAACTGCTAGGGAAACTGACACATAATTATTATTAGAGAGTTAATTTCGAAGATGTTAAAGTTCTTCTCCCACAATTAATTTTTAGTAAGTGATAGATTGTGATCACGCCTCTGTCCCCAGAGCTGAATTAACATCCACATTTCACCAATCATTGAATTCGGTTCCACGTAATAAGGGGCAAGTCTATCACCGTCTTACGGGCACTATTATTGACTCAAACTATGCATCTGAAGCTGAGTCTGGTCCTATGGCTATGGCCCAGACTCGTACAGGCAACTAAGGAATTGCCCTTAGTTGCCTTGTACGATATCGCATTGGAAGAGATGGGGTGTTCCAAATTCTACTCTGTCGGAAATCACGCAGCGTTGAAATTGTGATGTGATCTTACCTCTGAGTGCTGTAAGTGTATCGCTTGAAAACGCTGGTCTGAACTGTAGGTCGTCAGTCCGACTGTCAGAAGATGATAGTCCTTTCGTCGGATCCATGATACCTGCAACAAAATAATAATTAAATGATCAATACTTTTGTTTCTGTGTAGAAATTTCTAGGCACTGCATCGCTTTGGGCATGATATGATTGGTCATTGTATCCTAGACTTTATGGTGACATCGCAATGACACTGATTTGTAATCATAGGTTCCAATTTTAAAATGTTCAGTTGGTTTCAAAAACTTACAAAGATCTGCATCCATTGAATTCTATTTTTGAAAAGCCATATAACCTATGTCCAGCTGA
This sequence comes from Eilema griseolum, assembly GCA_963662185.1. Classification (NCBI taxonomy): domain Eukaryota; kingdom Metazoa; phylum Arthropoda; class Insecta; order Lepidoptera; family Erebidae; genus Eilema; species Eilema griseolum. Next base: position 2,911,728 of record OY759229.1, on the reverse strand, counting down.
GAACTAATTAATTGATTGATTGATAACCCGATTAGGATATTTTATTTTTGCTTGAATAGATTTACTAGATTCTTTTACTAGTGTACTCGTGGTCACAGCCGGGATTCAGGTCGCTAGTGTTGAATAAAATAATGGCGTGAAGTCAAATAGGCACCTACAGCAGGCAAACGGAATAAGCGCTCTGAAGTAGCACAAATTAAATTTCGCTTCATTATTTCGTCTTTGTGAGAACAAGTTGGTTAATGAATCGATTTTGGGACGGATAATTTTCCAAATATTCACTAGGTACACCCGGCACACAATACTACAAAAGTGCAAGAGGGCTCTAAAATAGTTCTGTTTAATTCTTACTCACTGTGAAGTACAGAAATGATCATCAGAAATTTTGTAAATGCTAAGGATACTGCCGATTTGAATGGTTCTGGAATCTGCACTTAGTCGCTCGAAGCCACGAAATGTAATGAAGGGTTTCTGTACCAAAATTGAGGCATATGTAAATTTTGAAACAAGAAGACCAAACGAATGATAAAACTCAGATCAACTTAGATATAGTGACTAAAATTTCTAACTATACGAACTATAAGATGTCCATAATTCCACCCATTCAAGTAAACTTTCGCATCCATAACAGTATAGCTGCCTAAAAAGCATACTCGAACTTGGCTCGTGCTATCCTCATAATCAGGTTTGTGAAAAGCTACCACTTGATATAATGTTGACTATAACGGTTAGGTTACTCCAGATTCCACACTACACGTGATAATATGAATTTGCTTCCGCTTACAACAGTATGCTTTTGTATGAGGGTACTACAAATTGCAACATATTGTTGGCTAACGACCCCATATTTCGTAGCTCAGTTCTTGCGAAACAAAACTTGCTGCTTCGTAAGTAATAGGCACTAAGTTGTGTTGGAAGTAACCTGGAGTGTATTACGTATGAGATTGTTTAAATTAGTAAATATAATTGCTTTGTTTGTTAGAGGCAAGATGTTTTTAACTGCTATAACGTTGTCCTATACAAAAAAAATATGAAAAATGTAGTTTTCAAACTAAATGGTACATAACTATCCCAAAGTTATAGAAGAAACGGGAACCTGGTGACCTGAATCTCAGGCATTGAGCCTGGCTTAGTCAGCAGTCACTTACATGAATATTACAAACTATGTAATCTTAGAATTTTATCTGTAACAAACAATGTCCATTGTACTGTAAAATAAAATCATATTATTATTCCAACTTTTGTCTAAGGGTGTTGTGAAAAGACACAATCAAGACAAGCCTTTGGTCATCCCACTGAGAGCACAAAAACTCTTCACCGCCGTGAACACAACACGAAGTTATTACAGCCGTGGTATTCTGTAGGGCGGAGGTACTTCTACAGTCGGACTGCTCAATTGGGACGGGAATACCGTCGTGTGCTACCTCTCGGTTGATTTATTTCATTATGAAATATTTTATAACAGTGAAGAGAGCTGATAAGTATGTAAGGACAAAAATAGGCCCAACGGGTGGGCCGTGTGCTTGTCTGCCAATAAAGAGGTATAAAAAAAAATAGATGCCAGGCTATTTTTTCTGCCTGCCTATCTAGAAATAGGCATAAACATATGTGTGAATGAGACTAACGTTTTAATCCGTACCGTCAACAGCGAGCACCTGATGCTGATTCTGTATAAATTCCCCTAGTATCAGTAGTCCGATTAAACAGTCCGATGATCGAACTACTGAGACTTTTTCGGCTCAGTACTCCGATGATGCAGATGGTTCTAAATCATCGGACTACTGATTCTTTTAGTCCGATTCGACATTCCGAAATAAAAAATGGATGGATTAGTGGGTATGCATCATTTAATTCCGTCTTTTTTTTATACCACTTAGTTGGCAGACAAGCACACGGCCCACCTGATGGAAAGTGGTTACCGTGACCTATGGACGTCTGTAACACCAGAGGAGTCACAGTCGCGCTGCCAACCCTGTAAGTACAGAGTTTCTGTGCCGTCAGCAGAAGACAAAGCAGGACAAGCCTTTAGTCTTCCCACTGACAGCATAAATTCTCCAGTGAGCTCTGGCTACCCTACTCACCGCTGGGAACACAACACGAAGTCATTATAACCGCGGTATTCTGTAGGGCGGAGGTACTACCCCAGTCGGACTGCTCAATCGGGCGGAAATACCGCCGTGTCCTACCTCCTTCTATTCTACCTACTTCTAGTCTACGGCAAATGCCAGTCCCAACGGGAGCGATCCTGTAGAAGGCTTCTCGAAAGCTTCCAACATATCTCTCTGACCAGAGGATACAGTGACGAGCAGGCAAGGGGCCGGCAAGTGGCTTCCGCCACCTCGCCCTTCACGTTTACCCCCTCACTCTTCCGGGATTCGATAGGGACACCATAATGATGATTGCGGGATGTCCAAGGCAATCTTATACCCAAGACGGCATGCGGGTTTCGTCGGTTCAAGTTTTTTAATACTTTATACCACTTAGGTGGCAGACAAGCACACCGCCTACCTAATGGAAAGTGGTTACCATGGCCTACGGACGTGTGCAAAACCAAGGGAGTCACACTCGCGCTGCCAACCCTGTAAGCACAGAGAGTTTCTGTGCCGTCAGTGTAAAAGACAAAGCAGTACAATCTTTTGTTTTCCCACTGACAGCACTAAAACTCTCCGAGTCCGACATAACCACTCCTGATGGCCAACGGGGGTGGTACCCGAAGGAACTTTATCACGAAACAAAAGTTGGAACGGAATTCGAAAAACTCGCGGGCGGAGCTGCGGGCAACAGCTAGTATATGATAAATTACCTACTCGGATGCACTAACGTACGACGTGACGTAACAAATACGCTAATATAGACTAAGATAAACCACCCCCTTTGTAAAAAGTAACTATAAAACATTAAACCAGAACGCCAACCATCAGCAACGCATCAAAATCTAATTTTCGGGATTTTGAACTTTCGGGATTCTGAACTTCGGGATTTATAATTTTGTTGTTTTGATACGTATTATGTACGTACCTATAAGTGGATTTGTTTTGTGCTGGTACGGGTATTTCTATGATAATATATAAAAATGAATCACTGTTTCTGTTGGTCGCGCCGTAAATTGAGAATGAAATTTCCCGATCTCATACAACCATTGAACTAAATTTTAATCAATTTTATTTTCTGGTCTTTTTATTCTTATGGAAGAAATAAATAAGACACTTGGGCATAAAATTTAAAAGTTTAAGTATTCATCTCGGTTGGTGCTGTAAGTAGAAGTGGTTTAAAAAAAATGACTAAAGAATATTGCATGTTTTGCATTTTAGAACCCATAAAATAACCCAAGCAATGCTAAACATCCTTGGTCTGAGTTTTAAATTAGAAGCTGACATGGATTCTAAAATAACAGATTATAAAATAGATTTCATAGATAAAAAAATCATTGGTTTTGCCTTTTACTTTATTCATTTCAAAGTTAACACATTAAAGGGAATATTGGTTCCTAGAGTGGCCGCAACGAACGATCGATGTGGGGTAGGCAGGGCTGTGGTCAACCACTGACCGCCCTTTACACATCTGCCCCCGCTAACGGGAAAAGAGAAATTACGATTTAAGTTTTCTTGACACAAAGGGTACTATTAATATTGACTTTCGTATAACAGGACGTATGTAGGTATATTATTGACTTATAGATGAGATTTGAACTATTGAATCAAACTTATGTTTTTTTTTATACCACTTAGGTGGCAGACAAGCACACCTGATCACCACTCCACCTGTCACCCCCAGGCCTGCGCTCATGGGAGGCGGAGGTCGTTCATCGACCTCCGACTCCCGTATTGCCTTCGTACGCGGGCAGCTTGGCTTGCGATCCTTCGTTGCACCCGCTGCCGCTCCCGCCCCGCCTCCTCCTTCACGAGCATTACTTGCTCGCAGAAGGAGGGCGCTGCCAACCCTGTAAGTACAGAGATTCTGTGCCGTAAGTGTAGAAGACAAAGCAGGACAAGCCTTTAGTCTTCCCACTGACAGGACAAATTTTCCAGTGAGCTCCGGCTACCCTACACACCGCTGGGAACACAACACGAAGTTATTATAGCCGCGGTATTCTGTAGGGTGGAGGTACTTCCCCAGTCGGACTGCTCAATTGGGCGGATATACCGCCGTGTCCTACCTCCTAGAAACATTGTATTATAGAAAGTACGTCATTATTATGACTTTTAAAATTGTTTTTGAAGTTGAGATTTGAAACCGCTGTTTCTTAAAATTGTGGGTCCAAAAATTTATTTGAATTTAATTTTAAATATATATATTTTTTTTTAATTTATTTATTACCGTTAATAAAAATACAAACTAGATCAAAAGTAATAACACAAAAAGCTCTATGGTCCTCCTGTCATTATAGATATATATAAGATTATAATACCTACTCAACATTGGCCAATAATGACAATAATAATTTTAAAGTTACTAGTTTTATACAACTTAGGTAGCTAGCAAAGTGGTCTATGGACGTGTTACACTCGTGCTGGTGACCCTGTATAAATAGAGTTTCTGTGCCGTCAGTGTAGAAGAAAAAGTTGGACAAGCCTTTAGTCTCCCCACTGACAGCACAAAAACTCTCCATTGAGCTCTGACTCCCCTACTCACCACTGGGAAAACAACACGAGGTTATTATGACCGCAGTATTCTGTATACCTTACTTTATATATAGAGATACTATTATTTAGTTTAGGTATATAAAATATGCTATTATAATATACAGAAAAAAATACGCAATCTATACTATATATGATATATATATATAATCTATACTAAATCTTTCCTCTTTATAATAAAGAGGAAAGATTTGTATTTTTGTATGTAACGAATAAACTCAAAAAGTACTGTCCCGATTTTAATAATTCTTTTTTCATTAGAAAGCTACATTCTTCGTGAGTAACATAGGCTACCTTTTATCCCGATATTCCCATGAGATCAGGATTTACGCGGGTGAAACCGCGGCGCGGTGCTAGTTAGTTATAAAATCTATACAAAACTATCCTTACTGTACAATATTTACAAAAATGAAATAAAGAAAAAGAGGAAGACTGCATCTTTAGACATCGAAAAATTCCTCTCGGTCGATTTCTACAGTACCGTGCTCAGAAGGCTGGTGGCAATACCAAAACAACTATTTAATATCCTGATTTGTAAAACTTTGTCTAATATGAAGTATTATGGATGTGTGTACCGTAAAATTATGTAAAAGGACAGCGTAAGAAATATGAATATCTATTAAAGAGTTTTGAAGTAAATTAAGAAACAGGCACACGTGTATAAGTGTAATCTATTTCGTACTAGGCAATAGTAAAAACATATATTTAAATCTCTATCTCTCTCTATTATTTCCATACATATATTCACAACCGCGGTAGCCTGGTGGTATGGGTAATGGACTGCTGAGACGAGGTCTCGGGTTCGATCCCAGGTTTTACCATGGCATACACCAGTGACTTTTCGATGCTTTTCGAAGTTATGTGTCTATTTATCACAGGTTTATAAGTGCCCGGTTAATGACAATAGGCTCGCCACCTATTACATTGGGACCTAAACATAAACTGTCAAAATGTGGGTGGTAGCACCTCTGCCTACCCCTTCCGGGATATACACGTGAGTTTATGTTATGTTATATATTCACACCTGTAAATATCCGAAAGGGTAAGTTTAAATCTATTAAATATAAAAAAAATATTTCTCCCCAATTTTCTTTGTTCAACCAACGCATAACATAATTTGTTTTATTCAAAGATTCTGGTGGTATGGGTAATGGACTGCTGAGACGAGGTCTCGGGTTCGATCCCAGGTTTTACCATGGCACATACCAATGACTTTTCGATGCTTTTCGAAGTTATGTGTGTATTTATCGCAGGTTTATAAGTGCCCGGTTAAAGACAATCGGTCCGCCATCTCTTACACTGGGACCTAAAGATAAACTGTCAAAATGTGAGTGGTAGCACCTCTGCCTACCCCTTCGGGGTTATAGGCGTGAGTTTATGTTATGTTATATTATATATTCACTCCTGTAAATGTCCGAAAGGGTAAGTTTAGCTCTACTAAATATAAAAAAAATATTTCTCCCCAATTTTCTTTGTTCAACCAACGCATAATATAATTTGTTTTATTCAAAGATTGAATTATTGCTTATGAAACTAATTTCTAACTATTTGAAGGTAGCCAGACAAACTAATCAGTAAATGCCACATAATTGATTCAATTACCCCCATCAAACAGATCGACAATTGTCTAGACATCTTTTTAATATTAAAAAAGTAAATATTCAATGGCCAATGGAGCAATTGGAAAATAATTGGATCATTAGGCGTTCATCTTAGTAACATTACGTTAGAAAAACGAGAATTAGACCGTTTCATTTCAAGTAGAAAACTTGCTACCGCTTCAGTTATTATTGTGGTCTTACTTACAGAGTCGCTATGTCGCCAACTTGCTATGTCATACCTGAAACGGCTCCAGTGTTTGAACCTTGCAATTATAGAATACCTTCTAATATTTGTGTTTAGTTTATTTTGTAAAGTCAGCATCAGATCGAACTTCATTATCAAAGTACTCAAAATTAAATTTTCTTTTTTATACAACTTAGGTGACAGACAAGTACACGGCCCACCTGATGGAAAGTGCCCCACGACCTATGAACGCGTGTCACACCCGTGCTGCCGTCAGTGCAGAACACAAAAACAGGACAAGCCTTTGGTTTTCCCACTGACAGAACAAAAACTATCCAGTGAGCTCTGGCTACCCTACTCACCGCTGGGAACATAGCACGAGGTTATTATAGCCGTGGTATTCTGTAGGGTGGAGGTACTTCCCCAGTTGGACTGCTCAATTGGGATAAAAATACCATCGTGTCCTACCTCCTACAAATTGATCTGATGCTGACTGTAGGTGGCTACTTAAAGTAACTTCAATTATTGAGATATGTTTCCAATAACAAAAACAATACAATAACAGACAAAAAATGAAATTTGATGAAAAACTACAGTTTGATAGCGGTCTTGCCGAAAAGGGCATTATAAAAACAGACATTTTTTTTTATACCACTTAGTTGGCAGACAAGCACACGGCCCACCTGATGGAAAGTGGTTACCGTGATCTATGGACGTCTGTAACACCAGAGGAGTCACAGTCGCGCTGCCAACACTGTAAGTACAGAGTTTCTGTGCCGTCAGTAGAAGACAAAGCAGGACAAGCCTTTAGTCTTCCCACTAACAGCACAAATTCTCCAGTGAGCTCTGGCTACCCTACTCACCGCTGGGAACACAACACGAAGTTATTATAGCCGCGGTATTCTGTAGGGCAGAGGTACTACCCCAGTCGGACTGCTCAATCGGGCGGAAATACTGCCGTGTCCTACCTCCTTTTAAAACTGACATAATTGTATTCGATGGTATATGACACTCAGAACTCGAATATAATGATACTAATAGCATGTCTAGATTTAGATAACCATAGCTATCACTAACTAGCGAGATTTATCTCAGACCATAATTCACGTCTTGCTATTTTGTCGCCTATTCCCTAAGATAACAGTACTAGCAGTTAATTAGAACAGTGAAATTACTGATATTACCATCAAGTAGACTAATTTATGTTACGTACGACCATACTGACATAGATCCTTATAATTATGACACTTATAACAATATATGTTACAGCATCGTCCTCAATATTACGATTATTGACCTTGATAACAAGTCACCGGATATTTTTACGTCCTTGTTATATAAGTTGTTTGTTGGAATTGTCCATTGAGCCATGGATTTTATGGTACAAACTTGGTATTGTACATCATTATAATTTTGACGTTTGATTGCAAGCAATGGCGGTGTTCTTTGTATTTTATGTGGTGACCGAAGGGTTAAGTGGAAACGTAATATAAGGTTAAGAGATATTGATAATAATACATACATACATATAATCACGCTCTTATCCCTGGAGGTTTAGGCGGAGGTGAGTTAACATCCACATTTCACCAATAAATAATTTTCGGTTCCCCGTAATAGGCGGTGAGCCTATTGCCGTATTCCGGGCACTATTGTTGACTCGAGTCATACATCTGAGGCTTAATCTGGTCTGTGTATATCTGTCCGATGTTAAACAGCCCTATCCCTTAGTCGCCTTGTACGACACCGCATGGGAAGAGATGGGGTGGCCCTAATTCTACTCTGCCGGAAACCACCTAAATATTGATAATAATAAGACTGCAAATATACTAATTTTACTTAAAGGAATAGAGGTATATGTATTATGAAATGACTTGGATATGTAAAACGAGGGCTGAACGTATGACAAATTGCGATTCTAAAACATTGCTTTTGTAATTATGACATTCAGTTGAAATTGCAAATCATGATAATTTTGACATTTTGATTGCAAGCAATGGCGGTGTTCATCGTTATGTGATCGTTAAATGGGTAAGTGGTATCATGAGACAAGATTAATCAACAGAAATGAGAATGCAGATTTTCGAGAGCAGTGAGATTTGAGATAAGATGTAGTGAGAGCTGACAAAGGTATTCTTAGGGTGGTTTAGATACGTAGAAATTAAGGCAATTTATTACAATTCTGGGTTTCTTGATTGCAAGCGAAGATGGCGGCATTTACTCTACTTTATGTGATCGTTAAAGGGTTTTAACCATAAGATAAGGTGTAATTGATATAATTATGAGTGCAGATTCACAAGAGAATTATCAAAGGTTTGTAGATAGAATGACTGCTGAATAACATACTGTGTAAATGCAAATCATTACAGTTTTGGTTCAATTGTAAGAAATGGTTGATTTTTCTAAATTTCACGTTACAGTTAGAGAGTAAATCGAAAGAATAAGGTAAGATTGTTAGTAATTAATAGAAAAATATTGCAAATTAATGATAAAAATGATATTAGATAAATGATATAACGATAAAAGGAGACAAATATATTGATAATAATAACTTGAGTGTTTAAGTGGACAAGCATGTTGAAAACAATCTTAATAAATTTCTAGATCAAATCCTATACACTATGAAAATAAGCAGGTCTAAAACACTCAATAACAAGTGACCTAGATGGTTTAAAGACGGTAGATCAAGTTTATGAGAAGTTTAGGGACAGAAGCAAATGGACAACAATATTTACTCCACCTTCCCTATAGAGAAAAAATATGAATATGTATTGTTTGTATGTTTGGAAGTAGGTTGGGGTAAGTTAGTAAGCTATGATTGTTTATCAAAACTTTGTTCACTGTACGATATTTGTATAGGATGTATTTAACTAGTAGAATTAATTTCTAAACTAATGAATTTATTAATCAACCGGCATGTTTTCAGAATTTCTCGATACCTAGATTGAATTTAACTAGATAAAGAACAGGTAAACCGCACGGAGATCGATTTTCGTTAATTTTGGTCATATCGCTGATTCTAGCCGCGTGAGAGTAGAATTCGGGCCACCCCATCTCTTCCCATGTGGTGTCGTACAAGGTGACTAAGGGATAGGGCTGTTAAAGATCAGACAGATATATACAGCCCAGACTCTGCCTCAGACGCATGACTCGAGTCAACAATAGTGCCCGGAGTACGGCAATAGACTTACCGCCTATTACGTGAGACCGAATACAATGGTTGGTGAAATGTGGGTGTTCATTCACCTCTGTCTAACCCTTCGGGGATAAAGGTGGGATTATATGAATGAATCTTTGGTTCTATTCAACCAATTATTATCAACAATCGTAAGGTTTGAAGTCTGACAAACACTTTACTAACAATAAAACAGCATCTAAATCCGTTCAGCAGTTTTTGTGATCATCGCGTACAAACGGGTAAAAAAAGGAAGTAAAAAAGAAATATTTTTATGTTCAGTAACATTTCCCAAGTAACTGTATAATTAAGTAGTAGAATATATTTGGCATAACGAAGTAATGTAAATGAGAAAAAATAAAATGTAACTGAACTGAAATCAACAAAAACTGTACCTTTTTCTAAATACCTACTCCTGTATATAAAAAAGAATGAAAGAAGGAAAATATAATATAAAAATAAAATAAAATAATAAGTAAACTGGCAACAATTTGACTCTGCAGGACGCTTCCCGCGCTTTATTATCGTTTAATAGAACATTGAAATTCTAATATTGTTATGTAACTAACTTTATATAATCTATCGTTACTTAAAAATAACATTACATAACATAACATAAACTCACGCCTATATCCCCGAAGGGGTAGGCAGAGGTGCTAGCACCCACATTTCGCCAGTTTATGTTTAGGTTCCAATGTAATAGGTGGCGAGCCTATTGTCATTAACCAGGCACTTATAAACCTGCGATAAATACACACATAACTTCGAATAACATCGAAAAGTCATTAGTGTGTGCCATGGTAAAACCTGGGATCGAACCCGAGACCTCGTCTCAGCAGTCCATTACCCAAACCACTAGGCTACTGAAAAATATAGTAAAGGAAATCGTTTAACCTACATAAAAATGTATTGACGAAACAGAAACCTTTACCGTGGGTACAAACAAAAGTAACCAATAGGAAATGAGAACCATTACAGAGAAACAAGTTATATGCGGCAGCAAGTACGTGACAAAGGGTTAACCTACCTTAGTGAAATCGTTTCCGCTAAACGAAATTTCTTCTAAGAGCATCATGTCCTTGAGGTAGAAATGTAGAATAAAATACACGCTTCGATGGAAACTGTTCGTGGAATACTTTACGTGAAATCTGTTCGAGATTTTTTTTTAAATAAGGTCGTTTGACCTTCGAAGTATCAGATAAAATACCCTCAAAATTAACCACGTCAAACGATATCGAAGTAAAACTGAGTTAGCTTCTTGGAAGCTGTTACGTTGATACTATATTAAATAATATTACGGATCAACTGAATAATTGGATTCAGAAAATAATACGAGTATTTTTCTAGTATCACTTGGGATTGCTTGTTTTTCCTACGATGATTTCCCTGGCATTTTACTGTTAGACATTATGATTTAACAGACATTAAGACGTGCTTACGCTGAAGCGGTAATGAGCAAAGTGGAAAGAAGGCATGCAGAAATCGATTACATTTTTATATACACTTTGTAATATGCTAAAAGAAATGAGGATCACCATTGCGAAAACGATTCAACATACAGAAATTATAGGCAATTTAATCCTCTATATTGATTATTATACAAATAGCTCAAAATCCATGGCAAAGTGATGCTTGCAAAATGTCGATTTAATGTGACTTTTGACAGTTGAGCCAAATCTTAAGATTTCATAATAAAAGCTAATAGCTAGGTATCTCAAATTCTTAAGTCAATTACCAAGATGACTGGACTAATAAACAAAACACTTGAACAAGAGTAATATACTACAAGAAAAATAAAACTTCATATTAATAAAGCCAGATTAATTCAAGCAAGATCTCGTTGAAGTATCATTCAGTATTTTCAGAGCTCGGGTATCTCATATAGGTTCTGATATTACTCTCGAACGAAAGACAGTATGGCTTGGGACTAGAAATTTCCTCTTTAACGCCACTGCGGAGGGAATGAGTGGCCTTTATGATTCGCTCACATTTCTGGTATTTGGTCTTCGTAATTAAAAAGCTTACTCGTGTAAATATTTTGATTACCTACATAGTATGTTGCTTGAATACTTCACTAATGAGTTTGGCAGTATTTTTGACTGCATGAGGCGCGTAAAGTGCTTAGCCCTCTATATATCGATCACTGAAGTGGCAGTAGAATATTTAACTATTACGTTGGAATATTTGTTTGAATAATTAATAACCGTAGGCATGTTTATGTAAATATATTAAAGATGTTACTAATTAAGCTTTGCCAACTTTAGGTGTAGATAGTGCTGTATACAGTGTGGTAAAATAAATCGGAGCCTGGATGGAAACTACCTTAAATCCTTAAGTTGGCCCATTTAACTTAAAGGAGGATAAAACTGCAGTCAAAAATTTTTAAAAACTCGCTTACCACACCCGGTAATCGGTAATTCTGAAAAAATAACATTCTGTATTTTTTTTATAAGGATCAAATCTCTCTAACAAACATGGTAGTTTCCCTCCAGGGCCTGGCTTATTTTCCACCCTGTATATATATGACTATTTTGTTTCTTTGTTTCAAGGAAACTTTACAATAATCAAAATTGATTGTTGAAAAGAAAAATGCTAGGAAATATAGGAAATAGCAATAGGATCACCTCAGGCTCCAAAGTGAAGACTTAAATGTTATCAGCATAATAACAAATTTGATAATGATGACGATAAGTACCTAGATAATTATCATCTTATCATCATTATTAATTTCTATATGCGTGATTAATTGATTCAATAATTACATAATTGAATGTGACCATGGTGACGCGACATGAAACTTATAAATGTAGTCACAGGTAAGCAAATACCTCTTAAAGTTTAATTCTGTGAACAAAATATCATTTTTCTTACATAATAAGCAGTTTGAAGTTCAACGACGGCGAAAGTTGGCAAGCGTAAAGCAAAAAATACAGGACGTGTTCAACTGAATTTTCATTTTCGTTCAGAGTATTGACATTTAGCTTATGTGTGTTGGGAATGGGAACGATATTTTTGTAAAAAGAGGTCGCCTTTACCTTAAATGAATAGGATGTTTCAATTTATTTTTTGCTAAATTTTGCATATGGAATCGAATCGTTTATATTAAGGAAAATTACTCGCAATTACTTCTGAAATTATGGTTACAAGTGTAATTGGATTTCAGGTTTACAAATGTAATAAATTCTGTTTAGTTTGTAGTAATACTATGTATTCATCTAATCGGATGTTCGTATCTATACATATTGTTTACTAGGCTGTATAAGTTGGCGGTTTAGGCTATTCGTTAGTTTAGCACATGCAAATCCATAGAGGTGACGTACCATGTTTCCATATGTGTCTCTTTAGCTACACTTGAACGAAATGCCATCACAAGCTTAGATAAGCTATAGGAGGTAGGCCTATGAATATGAGTTAGAATATAGTTAGAGACCTATATTTCTACTACAAATCTTATTAAAAACATAACTTTCATTCCTTCTCAGGATATTTTGTCCATTCCACAACAATCACTAACTTCACAATTTCACAGTCACTTGTGCAACTAAACGTTCTTATAGCGTTACCAATCCATATTAAAATTCACATCTCTGTAACATGCTGTAATGTTACACCGTCGCTTTTTAGACCCCGTAATGACGATCCTAACAAAACATGGCGATTAATTGTGGCCGTGTAATTTTAACATTATGAAACGTAAGATAAAAACACCAATAGCGATCACTTTAAGAACAAATCTAGCAATCTTAACAAAATTGTATATATATTTTAAAGAATGGTTGTAACATCCTTTTTTAAAATGTAAATCAAAATGTAGGCTTTAACTTTTGCAGATAACATCTTTAAAAACTAACATATTTTTACTTTAAATACAATTATTTATACACTTTAGTATAAACATAAGAACCAATAGTCATGTAAACCAAATAGTTACTTTTCTTAAAATAAAACCCTTTAATTTGTCTATCAAAAGTGTCCATTATTGGGTTAGTGTCCATTATTGGGTTAGTGTCCACTATTGGTGTTTTGCCTTATGTATCAATTTTAAATTCAAATTAGTTTTGTATGAGTTTAATTATTTTTTATCAAAAAACTTTAAGCAATTAACATAATTATTTAAAAACTAATATGAACATAGTATTGAAAGTTTGTTTTATTTCTCGTTTTTGATTAAATTTTAACAACATTTAAATACCACTGCACAAATTGTACATACTGATGAAGTCTCTGCTTGCTAATTCCGCAGTTTCGATTCCCTCTTAATGCATGTATCCCGAAGCTAAGCATGACATACATAAGTGACTTAGTATATTATATACTTACAATGCCATCACCAATGTTCCTGATGATGCATGGCAAGAGCGACGTGGAGCCGGTCTGTGACGTCACCACGGTATTATTCTCCGTTTCGAAGTGTTTCTCCGGAGTACTGTATATATCTTCTACAGGAGGGAAAGATACAGTCAGTTCATTGTGCTCCGACTTCTCCGTAGAGGTGGAGGGGACGGGTAATGGTGGACCTGTTGACAAAAGAAACATTTGATAAATTATTTCTTCTCAGGATTTTTTGTATTAATTACTTTTTATAGTTGAGTTCTAAAGAGAGAAGAGGTTGATCTCGGAAATTGGCTGCAGTATCCTCGACCAAGGCGGTGACTTCCGTTCCGGCTCGTTCCTGGGGCAAAGGATGGCAGTTGCTATTCAGCGAGGCAACGCGGCCAGCATTATGGCCACCTTTGCGCCGGGAACGATGCGGAGTGGATTGTTCGACGCGACATAATCGCGAATATATTTTGTGTGTTTATGATTTAATGAAATTGACTTCTATGTAAACTATTAATATAGTTATAAAGTGTTTGTGTCTGTACATTGAAAAGTTTTTTTTTTTTTTTGAATTCTTGATTGTTTATGTCCTTAATTTACAATTTGATTTTTTTTTTTGATCCTTTATTTATTCATAGAACATAATCAATAATCAATAATCAATTTAGTGTAATATACTAGAAGCCTACTTAAATTAGGAAAAAAAAATGTTATTTTAATAAACAAATCAAGAAATAATTTATAAATATTAAATACAATAAAAATAAAATAACTATTATACAACTTATAGCTAAGATCAATTAAAATGCGTCGTAGAATTTGATTTGTTTGAATTTCTGTTTAAAAGGTCTCGGTCATGACTAAAAGTTGCAATAGTTAATATCCACATACGTGGAGTCACAGAAATGAGCTAATAACATTACTGTCCATCTCAAGGTTGTCTGAAATAAATCGCTTCAGCGATAAGGCCGCCCATTATACATTAAACTGTATACATGCTACCTACTTGTCCTACTGTAAATCTGTTGGTGTATAATAAAGAATTATCTATCTATCTAGTCAATATATATAGTAAACAATCTTCTCGTTGGCATATAATCGTCAAAATACAAAACACAGTAACAGCTGCTGGAGATATGAAAAATGTCGTGAATTTCATCCCTAAGGGGGTAAAATTAGGGTAATTTACGTGAAACGGGGTTGACTGGATTTGTAGAACTTCATTATTTTCAAAGTAGAATACATGAGATATTTACTTTTACCCCTGAGACGGTAATTTTGGAATTATATGAGAAGTTTATATGTAATAAGTTCATCTCTTTTGAAGTAAGAAGTATGTAGCGAGCAAGTTCTTAATAACTTACCTACAAAAGAAAGTTCTCAAAAGCATATATAAACTTTTATAACCGACGAAAATTACTTTCACAAGCTATTTTTGAATTTTACAAACAGTGTTTCTACCTAAGACTTGAGCAAGAGATGACGGGATCGTTTCCACACAGCATGTTACACTGTTTATGAGACGTTAAGCCGTTCTGTCTTACATTTTTATTTGACTTTTATGTGCCATTGTAAAACTTAAACGGCAACACATCTTGGATTTTCTGGAAACAAAATGAACATGTTACTGGTACAACGATGGAATTTTGCGGTAAATATAGCTCTTGGTAACAGAAACCTGCAGACAATGCGCAGACCTTGTATAAATTTTATACGTTTTATTTAAAACTGCACACACAAAATTTGTAAGATGAAATTGATGTTAGATTAAAAACAAAATTCTTATATAGGTATTCATCGGAGCCAACACCGATATCGGACCGGACAGTGGGAAATCGCTCTTAGGACCGGGGCTGTAGAGTGCAGTAGGTACTTATCTCTGTCTTTTGGGCAAGTGACGGATGTCTGGTTTGGGCTTATACATAAAATTTTATGTTATAATATACCATCCAAGTGTGAGCCAGACTTTTAAGTTTAAGAGTCCTTTCAAAAAATTTCAAAAAAATTGAACGGTATAGCTCCCAATGAATAACAAAAACAGAATGTAATAACATCATTCCCGAAACTTCTTTAACAATTTTCAATATTCCCTAGACTTTTGGATTATACCAAAACATGCATGCCTTAATAAAAAAAAACACTCTCTGTAAAACCTGCAACTCGTGGGAAATCAGTGAGTCACTCAAATAACACCGTGTAATTGGCATCTAGTTCGTTAGAGCGTGAGATTCAGAGAACGTCGTGCTGAAGTATGCGCGGGCCTCCTCGATATTTTACTTTAGATTCATATGAAGTTCACAAATGTATTTTTTACATGTTTTCGAAAAAATATTATAACTAAGTTGAGAGTTACTTGGTGAATCAGTGTAACATAAAAATTGGTTGAATTTTTTCTGAAAGGCACGGCCCTGAATTTGGATAGCTGTTCAGTGGTTTAGAAAATTTGATTTTGAAAAGGTCAGAATAATGGAAGCAAATGATTATGACAACATTAGTTATGAAGACATAACTGGGTATATGAACTAATAAATCCATGAAATAGATAAAATCGAAAATAAGATGTCACTGTCAAATGCTCTGTTTTATTGCGCACCAAAAAGATCGAAACCGGTTTGATAGCAGGCGATACCCATTTGCAAATCATAAACCGAACGAAAATTAATGGGTACCACCTGCGATCTTTTCAGAATCAGATTAAAGTCATACAACACTATGCCATTCAACGTGGCAATGCTGCCAGCCTTCTGGGAACGTTACATGTCGGTGATGATGACGAATTTCACGACGCGTTATACATGTAAATATTTTAGTTTATTTTAGTAAAAATGGGTTCTACTTTTGACTTTAAATTTCATTTAGTTTTATTTGTATTGTTCGTACATATTTTAGAAATCAATAATTTTGGTTTTAATTTTGTAATATTTTTTTATAAAGATTGGTATCTTTGGATTCATTATAAAGAGCGTCTTAGTAACTGATAGTGCACTCACGGAGTATAATTTTTAATTTTGTCATTAAACAAAGAGTTTAATAGTTTGTATTGGTTTGTATAAAAAACAGCGCAAGTTGAATGCTGCTTCGAGGTCTAGTAAAAAGGCAACGTCTAGGGCAAAGTTTGAGTTCATCGGCAGAATTGGTGAGCGGATGCGCGCTACCCATCTGGCAGTCGTGCATTTTGGTCGCTCGTCAAAGCTGCCGAGGGAAACTTCTGCCAGTCTTGCCTTCCGCCGCTGCAAAAATCCGACGGTAGTCTGGCCCATGGCGCTAAGGAGAAGGCCAATTCAACTCCACTAAGACACAAGTATGTGAATTCACCACACGCAATTCCTGGGCACACCGCTTACCATCTCCTCGAGTATCGGGATCCTTGGTGTTGATATCTCCAGCGACGTCCAGTACCGTAGTCATTTGGAGGACAAGGTTCAGTTGGCATCAAAAAAACTTGGAGTACTTAACAGGGCGAAGCAGTACTTCACTGCGGGGCAACAATTCCTTCTTTATAAGGCACAGGTCCGGCCCCACATGGAGTACTGCTGTCACCTTTTTGCTGGAGCGCCTGCATACCAGCTTGACCCCTTCGACTCGGTGCAGGGACGGGCGTTGAGGCTGGTAGACAATCCTATACTCACAGGTAGTGTGGAACCTCTTAGCCTTAGGAGGAACTTTGCTTCGCTATGTGTGTTCTACCGTCTATACAATGGTTTGTGTTCAGATGAATTGTTTGATATGATACCTCTCGCCATCGGCAGGGAATTCATCCTCACACATTGCGACCTGAGAAGGTGCGCACTGTGCGGTATGAAAGAAACTTCATCCCACGCACACTTAAGATGTGGTATGACCTCCCTGCTGCGGTTTTCCCAAGCACCAAACAATGCCAACAATGGTCGGCAGCGCGAGTGTAACATCCCTGGTGTTGCATACGTCCATAGGCCACGGTAACCACTTTCCATCAGGTGGGCCGTGTGCTTGTCTGCCACCAAAGTGATATAATAAAAAAAAAAATTAAGACGGCCTCTGTGGCGTAGCGGTAGAACGTTTGACTGCTACGCAGGAGACGCGTGGGTTCGATTCCTGCTCAGTGCAATTATTTTTTTGCACGAATATGTTTTCGAATATTTGCATTGGTCTGGGTGTTTCTATGTATGTATTTACAACAAAAAAAAAAGTATCTAAATATGTTTATCCACATTCTGGATTCTATAACAAAAGCTAGTTAAGCTATGCTTACCATGGGTCTTTATAGCATTATATAGAATATTTATTTATTTATTATAAAAATTGTTTTTTGTTTCTAACATTGTCAAAATGAGGACAATTAATGCAATTTCATTTTACACAACTAGTGAAATAAATATCATGATTAATATTTTCTTTCTCATACACCTACAACTATTAACCTTTGTCCTGTTCAATTAAGACAATTCCTGTTACTAAAGGGTTACACCGCAGTACCGCAGTCTTGTTTTGATACTAAACCCTGAAATTCATGATCCTCGCTTACCAATTATATCATTGCCCTTAGATCTTTGTTTACTTTAATTAAATCTCTATTTTGGTCTACTTGCCCTAAAAATGTACAGTCACCGACAAAATTGGCTTGGAAATAAAATATTTCTACTATTGTTCCAAAAGGATATTTGTACGTTGAATACATTGATCGATAGACATAACATAAACTCATGCCTATACTCTCCGAAGGGGTAGGCAGAGGTGCTAGCACCTACATTTCGCCAGTTTAGGTTTAGGTCCCAATGTAATAGGTGGCGAGCCTATTGCCACTAACCGGCCACTTATAAACTTGCGAAAGCATCGAAAAGTCATTGGTGTGTGCCATGGTAAAACCTGGGATCAAACCCGAGACCTGGTCTCAGCAGTCCATTACCCATACCACTAGGCTACCGCGGTTGATCAATAGAATAAATATTAAATAAGGCCATACCTACACCTTCAGGACCGAGTCAAACTCAACACTACAGCTAGTTGGAACAACTAAACCGCTAAGAAGTGAGTGAAAGAGAGAGAAGATCAGACGGAAGTTGCTCTTGGTAAAAGTCTACGAACAAACCTAAAAAAATGAGTGACATGCTCCAATGTTTAACCTTATAATGCAACCTAAAATTTGCTATTAAAAAAGGTTAACGTTTTTCAATAGAATGTGTTGAGCTATTTTTGTCGGTCACAGTACCAATTTTATCAGATTTCCATCTCTCTCCTAACTTCATCATTTGCAACTTCAAAAACAATTTCGTTATTCATATTTTGAGATATCGCTAGGGTTTATCTCGTTCTTTGGGCAACCAATAAGCAGTAAAGAGGGGAACAGAGTTTTATTTACTGATTACCATGAATGACAAAAGTTATTTGAACTGGGGTTTGGAAAAATGTACAGTTTAGTAGCTTCGTTTGCAATTTCTTTTTCGTGGATGTGGGATATAGACAAAGTCGGAGTTAAAACTGACTTACGATCTTTTTCAAGTTCTAAGTCTTTTCGTTTAGTTCATAGTTTAGAGGTTTAGTCATGACCTATAGTAGTCCCAATGGATTTTAATAATTTTCTATTCAATTTTCTTTTGAAGAATATTAGCAACCAAAATTGCTGCTACGAGTATTCCCTCTGGGGTTTTGGCTTATTTGCTTGTATAACTAGTGGATTCATGTTGTTGGTAGTGCCAACAACATGAATATAATAGCCGGAATTGGAACCCAGGACCCGTCAGGCTGATAATTTAACTACTTATAACCTTAGTCACTGTTTTTTGAATGTTAAGAAGTTTTTAGGAGGTAGGACACGACGGTATTTCCGGCCAATAGAGCAGTCCAACTGGGGCAGTACCTCCGCTCTATAGAATACCGGGGCCATAATAACTTTGCGTTGTGTTTCCGGTGGTGAGTAGGGTAGCCAGAGCCCACTGGAGAGATTTTGTGCCATCAGTGGGAAGACCAAAAGCTTGTCCAGCTTTGTCTTTGTCTTGCACCGAAATTCTCTGTGCTTACAGTGTTTTCAGCGCGAGTGTGACTCCCTTGGTTTTGTACACGTTCATAGGCCATGCTAACCACTTTCCATCATGTAGACCGTGTGCTTGTCTGCCACCTAAGTGCTATAAAAAAGTTTAATAATAATTAAATATTAGTCCATTTTATGATTTCCAACGTACTCCAAAGAGTCTGTTAAATTATTTACAGTTAAGTTAGCAAAGTCACGTTTGATTAAATATGAAGGTTACACTAATTGAAATCTAGAAGCGAGAAATCATATTTCTTATACTTTGATTTTATTTCGTTGACGTTACTTCCTCCCACATCCTCTTTCTCGTGCGGTTCTTATATAATAATAAAACAATCTGGATATTATGTGTCAGAAGCAGAAACATTGAAGCTTACGACGAAAATAATATAGCAATTTTCTTTGAACGTCTTAGGATTAACTCAATTATTTATGCCTAAAATGTCTTTTGGGAGCTTTTAGAAGCAAGTGCAGGTGGAGTTAATTACATCGTTAATTGTATTTACGTTTTGATGATCTTAGACTTCATGGTGTGTATTTAAGAATGTCTAAAACACTATTGCCGAATCTTAGTACATATTCCACTCTTAAATTGGATTGTACAGAATTCTTATAGGTGTAAGCACAATTTTAAAGCTATTTAGCACTAAAATAAAGAGAGTAAACATTGGCTAACTACTATACAATTGATTATTTTTAATCAACAAACAGCCGAGTGGTTTCTGCCAGAGTAGAATTTGGACCACCCCATCTCTTCACATGCGGTGTCGTAGAAGGTGACTAAAGGATAGGGCTGTTTAACATCTGAAAGATATATACAGCCCAGATTCCGCCTCGGATGCATGGCTCGAGGCAATAATAGTGCCCGGAAAACGCTCCGTGGGATCGAATACAATAATGGTGATATGTGGGTGCTAATTCACCTCTGCCTATACCTCCGGGAATAAAGGTGTGATTATATGTGTGTATGTGTTCAACAAATCACAACTTAAACAACGATAACAGAGCGTGCCCCCTGTAAGGGAAAGATCGCGGGTTCAAATCCCACCTGAACAGATCCAATTTTTTCTATTTCTTAAACGATAGCATCGTTTTATTTCGTTTGCACACTCATAAAATAACCATTACTGATTTTATCTAAATCAATTTTTTTACCGGCCATTTTCACTTTGTAGGTACATATATGTGCTAAAATATCATCATGTTTTTGATGTGCTATATTGTTTTTTGTACATGTTATTGTATTATTTAATGAAATATTACTAGTACTTCTAAGACACGGACAATAAAAAATAATCTCTGAAAACTGAGTTGAGATTATCTTCCAGAACAAAATCTTATTTCCACAAGATTGTTGCAAGAAAAATTGTGACAACGGAGATAACACCAGAGCTAAGTATTATATAGAATAAGTAATGCAGATTCTTTCATTTCTGTCTGATTAGTGATGTTTAAAAAAGGAAATGCAGATCAAACATGTTAACCCTTTATGAAAAGATGAAGTTTTTAAGGACAGTAAAAGAGGAAGGACCAATATTATGTGCCCTTCTCGTAAAAAAATAACATAAGTATTAAGGAGTTTCAAATTATATTATTTAAACTTTATAGGAGGTAGGACACGACGGTATTCCCGTCCGAATTGAGCAGTCCGACAGGGGAAGTACCTCCACCCTACAGAATACCACGGCTATAATAACCTCATTTTATGTTCCCGGCGGTGAATAGGGTAGCCAGACCTCACTGGAGAGTTTTTGTGCTGTCAGTAGGAAGACCAAAGGCTTGTCCTGATATAGTGTTCTGTACTGAAGGCACAGAAAATCTCTCTTACAGGGTCGGCAGCAAGAATGTGACTCCACTAGTGTTACGCACGTTCATAGGTCACGGTAACCACTTTCCATCAGGTGGGCCGTGTGCTCATCTGCCACCTAAGTGGTATATAAAAAAAAATTAAACTGTATTTTTTATTTAGATTGCGATGCATTCAAGTGAACATAGTATGAATTTCCATATTGCGGAACAATCACCGTTTTCGAGAATATACGAAGCGTGAGCGCATTTAATGTAAGTGGCAGGAAAATGTTTCTCTTGTGTGTCGACGCCTCGCTTCTTTTAGTGTACCGTTTGAAAGAAGCTGTTGAAAATTGTGCAATATTTATACTGTATACTAGACGTTATTATAAGAGTGTTTAGAAGCTTGCTGCCCAATTACATTTTGAACGGTTTAAATGTATTTGGTTACAGTTTATGGCTTGGAATCTGATAATAATATAATAGCTTGGAAAAGTCAACCTAAGCGTACGTATGCTGATCAGATCGAGGATATCTTAAAGAAAGACCAGGTCGTAAATATCCACCACGGAAAATAATTACGTGAAAGTTAAAAAAGCGAAAAACGTATGACAAGATCGTAGTAACAAGTAAGATATCGTCTGCCTAATAAAACAGAAATTGAATTTGGTTTTTCGATAGGAAAATAGCACCAGAATTCAGTCAATTATAAGGATTGCAACTTAAAGACATTTTCTCCTTCAAATCAATCATTTAAAAAAAACACATCAAATTGAAATAAAACAATTTTGAATTGGTTACAATTTACATATTTAAACTATGATAGTCACTTACATTAGTATTAGAACTATCATAATATTAACCATGTTGTATTGTTTCGAGTTTTCAAGTGCTCGAGTTTCCGAAACAATCCAACATAGTTAATAGTTAGTATTCCGACAGCTTAATACTAAAAGGTCACAATTTATTTGTGATAACTTTATTATTTATTTCGTAATTTTGTAATAACGAATCACGATAGTAGCAGAAACAAAAAGTTTCACTTCAATGTATAATATTCTCTAAAACTTTATCAATATCACATATTTCATCAATGTTTGAAATAAATCAAATAACAAATTCAGTCTAAACATATATTATTATCGTCCTAACGACTGCTTGAACAATAAACAGCTCAAACTCAAAATACAGTATAAATACAATGAAATTGGATTTACGTTCTGTCGTTTTGTGCAACCTGATAAATGTCATTATCACTGTCTGGATTGTCTGGTCCGTGTGTACTGTAATCATCTATATCGTCTAGTCTGATGTCCAATTTAGGACTATCTATTATTTTTTTCTCGAGTTTTCATCATTATTTTAGGAGCTAGACTTACAAATTTTATGAATCCATTTTTTAAACTCTGCAGTTTTCACGTTAGGTTTTCTTTTTTAAATATTTAAATTTAGTGTCAGCAAAGAGACTTCAAAGAGGTCATCGCCTTAACGTAATTTATTGAAGTTAAATTCTGGAACTTGAATTAATCAATAAGTGCAATTTATGTAATGAAACCAAAAGGATAAAAGTGTCAAAATTCTATACTATACTATACTACTTTACTGTATAAGAGGACCAACTTGTATTCTACAGTTCTACAGTAGTCTTAGAAGAATATTTTTCCAGACTGTAACAAAGTAACTTACATTTACATTTAAACAAAGATGATGCTCATAGTTCGCACGATGTGTGCCTGTTACTGACGCGTAAATGAAACAACAGATTTGCTTGAATATGCTTCATATGAGCCTCTTCTCGTATTTTCTATGAGTGTGTGGGATCCCACCAAGACTTTTGAGGTAAAGCCAACCTCATGTGCCAAGCGGCACACCTGCTAATTAATGGCTTTGGTAAGTCTTCTTCTTGGATTAAAAAGTCCGAGGACCTTCGCTCCGATAACATTCATAATAGAAGCCAAATTAAAAGGAGAAGAAGGTTCCAAAGTAGATGCCGGATGCAACCTGGCACAGTGCTAAAAATAAGAAATAAATATTCTTAGATGCAAATAAGCAAAAAAAAGTAAATATAAAAGCTATTTTTATTAGATTCGTTCACAATTTATCTGACGCCATTTTATAATGCATACTGTTCCCGTTGTTTCGGTTGCTTTCAAATAAGTTTTTATTATGTTGGATTTGCTCCAGTGCGGTACTTTTCCATAGTTTAAATTGTAGCTTGAAGGCTTGTAACGTACTTCACATATGTTATGCGCAACCATTGCACAGCATCCCGTTTTAGTTTCAGTTTATGGTTTTAATATTTTATGAATTCTAAGTAACTGTGTTTATTTAATTTAGTAGACAATTTTTTAATCGTAATTATGTTACTGGCGGTTACAACCGGGTGTTCCTTCTGGATCCCCTATTTCGATCCCTCAGGGGGTCCAAAAGGAATCTCTATTCACTTCATTCCCCTAACCCTCCTTTAGGGGATCTTATCAAACAGTACCAGAATTATAATATCCACATGGATTACATTTTACTCAAATGATTAAGATAAGATAAAAGGGCCATGAGATTATTTAAGATTTTATTACAGGCCTTTCAATTAGCTGGAAATTTAAATGAAGAAGCATTTATAAACAATTTTATAAGCATTACTTTGTAAAATAAACGAAATTATATTCGGAGACCTTGTCAAATGTGCAAGCGTTGGTGGCCGGAATTGCTCGGACAAAGAGAAAAATATAACATAAACTCACGCCTATATCCCCGAAGGAGTAGGCAGAGGTGCTAGCATAGCAAAGTAAGCAGAAAAATAATAACTTATTAGAATAGTGGAAAGTGGTTACCGTGGCCTATGGACGTGTTCAACATCAAAGAAGTCACATTTATGCTGCCGATCCTGTAAGAACAGAGAGTTTTTGTGCCGTCAGTGCCGATTACAAGTCAGGAAAGCCTTTGGTCTTCCCACTAACAGCACATAAACCTAACCAGGTTTCTCTCCCAACATATGTAGTTCTATCAGGTCTTTTTAACCTATACGACTATGAGATGGTTACATAGAAAATGAAAAAAATCTTTTACCTAGAAATGAATCTTCAAAAATCCCTAAGTTACAAAATGATGTAATGCCAAAGTTCCAATCTTTGATCTGTGGAGAGATTTAAAAAAGAAGTCTTGTATTTAATTCAAATAAATAAAATTAGCAACCGTATTTAATATCCTTTAGATATTTTAGGTCAGGCTCAAGTCTTTTGTAGTAATTAACATAATTATTATTACTCTTGAAGTTTCTATAGCCTAAACCTAATAAAGATCAACTTTAAGGCATTTATATAAGTAAACTTTCTTTGAACCAAGTATAGTAGATGGTAGTTGAAGGAGGCAGCCTCTTATAGATGATACCCCACTAGACCTGGGTATCCCTTATTTAACTTTTAGCACTTGCCCGGGAAGATAATAATGCAGCTGATATTTTCTATGTTATTCCCCAGTCGACACAAATCTTACTGCTTCTGTGTTTATCCCACCAAGGTAATATTCTCGGTCCCTGTTACTGTACTATGATTGGTGAACTGTAAAACCATGATCTGCCTATCTAATGCATTGGTAGTATAGGTGTGTGTGTATGTCTATTACTATTGAATAAAAATCTGAGAATGAGAAATATGCTCAAACAAACTTTTATTTTGCCCATGTACTCTGCAAGAAATGGTAACAGTTTATAATCTTGGGTAGTAAGGATTCAAACGCCAGCACTTTGGTCCGAAATCTTGGATATCCGTTTTTTGGCGAAGTCAGTACGAAATATAAGAAACTGTATCATCATTTTATTTAAAACGTAACCAAATCTAAGAACCCCTTATTTTTTTCGCTTAACAGAAATGTTTTCACTTGTCAGTGAACTAGACCCAAAACTATTTAGCTTCCCAAGCATTTCAGAAGCCATTCCAACAAATGACCCTGCCATCTGGTCCTCGAAAAGGCACTAAACGGAATCGGCGGGTACAGAAGGAATTCCTTTAAAATGACTACACATTTTTTCCTTGAACTTTTGCTGGATTAAAATCGGTTTATTCTGTTTTATGGAATTGTTTTACGTGTTACGAATGTACATGGCTTATTCAGTAGACGTTTTAAGTATGATTGTAATGTAAAATTACATTTCTTTTTAAGAGGAAGTGGATTCTATGACGCCGTTCCATTATGTAGCAAATAATTATCTTTTAGTATAGATAGTATTTTGAAACGGTGTTATTAAATTTGGCCTGTTTGATGGTTCAAATTTAGTGATTGCAATTTTAGTCCAACGAATATTAAAACAAATCTAATCAATAAATCGATCAATAAAAAAAAAAAATTACAATATGTCAAAATGGTACAACGAGCAATGCTTAGTCCATGTACTACTTAATCAAATAACCCGCCCCTAATCGCTCCCGGTGCAAAAGTGCCCATAACACTTGCTGCGTTACCACATTGGATGGCGATGGACAGCCTTTGTACCAGGAACAAACCAAAACGAGTGTCACCGGTCGCCTCGATGAGCCTCTATCCGATTTCTTTAATAAGGAATTTGAAATAATAATAAATATTTTAAAAACAATGAAATCTGTAGAAAAAAGCGCTGCGCAATTTAAAGCGGACAACTTTTCTAAAGTAATAAATCATTTGGTAAAAAAACGTACAAATACAAAACACATATTATTTCACCATATTTGTACACACAAACCACAGCAACCCAAGTGACTCTAATAACAGCATTGACAGCCTCAAAATTCATCACTTTCTAATTAAAATCAAACAAAATCGGTCTCTAACTGACCATTACAACGAATGGTAGGTGATTCCTGTGTTGAAGTGAGGTCCGAAGAGAATATGGACATAATTACGTTAGCTAGTACCGACCTGATCGATTGACTGTGGAGAGGGCAACCCAAGGGATTTTATAGAGGAATGGTCAAACGCGTTTAGTCAAGTTTATCTCTGAATGTAATTTTTCAGAGCGTCCGGTTACTGAAAAGGTTTTTTTTATTTATGAAAACGGCACTATTTTGAATTTATTGAGGCGATAGTTCGTAAAGAATTAGTATAGTATCTTATCGTCAGTGTTTATAGAGAAGTGGTGGTAGTGTGAAGATGGCTTATTGGTCGATTCCCACATTTTTTTTTCTCATACGTTGTGGGTATGATCTTTTTCAAAATAGTTTTGTAACGTTTTAAGATTCACATCTAAAGAAAAATGTAATGGCATTTTCACATATTTTGTGATAAACGTGTGCAGCAAAATTCAAAAAATTAAAACAGTGAACGAGATAAATTATTTTAAAAGGTCCAAACCCAATTTAATTTAGTCTTAAAGAGCCTTTTGATGAGAGTAAGTATCATTTGGCGATAATTAAAATTTAAGTAGATTTTTTGTTTTTCCCTACAAAATGTTTGGGAAACGTATTAAGCGATTTCTGTCATCTCTAGTACTAAAACCATAAATGAACTCTTAGGGTCTTTCGATCCCCACATGAAATAAGATTCAATGGACAAAAATATATTTTTTGTAGCATTTTTCTTGCAGACTGTATGATTTTGCGTAAATCTCTGAATGCAGTACAGAATATCTTGAAAAAGTTTAGAACGGGATACTAAGAACGTTTTGCTGTAACTATTACGACTGAGGTACCTTTACTGCTTCAAAATTACACCCTGTATAAGTTTTGTCCTCTAGAGATTACCAAATTGGAATATTGTTATTACAATTTTAAAAAAAAGTTTAGAAGAATTTCACAGTGAAGCAACTTTTGTAGCAGACTGTACAAGGAATTAAATAAACAACAATAGGTCATTATAGTCGCCACAAAAATAACTGCAGGGTACTTCAACAAGCGACTCACTGTCTTCCTTAAACTAATTAAGCTACTAACTGAGTAATCTAAAGTAAGAAAAGAAGCTTCCACAAAGAGGACTTTACGGCCACTCTTTTTTGCCGACGGTATACGGAGTTCCAGCCAGTTATTTTATTTTCAGCTAACTATAGAAAGAAATGTTTCGTTTATTTTTGTACAGTGTATAAAGACGAATTTGTTTTATGTTTTGTCATTTGACTCCTTGTCTTAAAAAATTATGATTATGAAATTGAGTAAATTTCCTTATGAGTCTTTTGCCAACCCAGTTGGGATCGGATTTCAGTCTAAAAGCGAAATTTTGTTGTTAGGCAAATAGTCACAATTTTGTGTTCTACCTACCAGTAACGAATGAATCTATGCTATAATATTATGATGCAAAAAAATTTTTTTTTTTGTACTCGTTAATCTCAGAAACTACTGCTTCGAATTGAAAAAATCTTTTTGTTTTGAATAGTCCGTTTATTGATAAAAGTTTTAGGCTATATATCATCATACTACCATTTAAGTCTTCACAGTTCAACAAAATGTGACATAGCATTGCCTGTGTTAAAGATCTATTCATAAACTGAAAATCAGGGACAATGCGTATTCCCGAAATGGTTTAAGTTTAGCTTCAAATCCAACCGCGTTTCTTATGGACAGCAAAAACATTTTACTGGTATAACCACAAGCGTTATTTATTCAAGCGCTTTTTGTTGTCTGTACTGCAGTTTTTGGTGTGCATTTTACTGTGGTTAGAAGTGTTTGTTTTATTTTTTTCATTCATACGGGAGCAAAATTCGGGAGCATAATTCAGGATTTGTTAAATGTTTCTTTGTATTAATTCTTTATGTAGGTAGAGGGTTTTCGGAATTAAATTGAATTATGCATAGTGTAGATTTGATACGAGTTAAGTGATTCTAATTCCAGTACGTTCCAGTAAAAGAACGCGTATTCAGTTTGTATATTTGTATATATCTCAGAATAGAACTTTCGTACCCTTCTAACGTGTGCTGAATGCCCTTGTACATGTATTCATGACCAAGTAGATAAGTACACACCTTTGCATGTGAAGATGATTACTTATTGTGTTTACATTTTTTAACATGATAGAAACAAATTTTGTAATTACCAATAAAAGATGTAATTTTCCGAAATTTATATGCAGGTGTATACTTATCTTTTTGGCACACCGAAGAAACTCAAAAGATATGACGAAAATAGATGCTTGGCATGACTTGCCACGAAAACGGAAGCTCGCAGACATGCGAAATTTACAAGAAAACTTCAGTATAACAAGTGCTCCAAGCTCCAACATTTATAAGTATAATTTGGCCATAGTCCAAAATAATATAGCCGGAATATCTAGGTATAATACACTGCTTCTGAGAAAAACAAGCGTTACTAATATTTGACTAAATTCCTGCATAATTATGTCATAGTTGGAATATCTTCCATGGTCTTTCTGCCTTTTGGCTTAGGGGCCGAATCTCGGACAAGCGCCCCTGACGGTCTGCTTAAAGTTTTTTTCAACTAAAACAAGTTTTGTACAAAATCGATTAAGAAATTGAAACGGTCCAGGCAGAATTCGAACCCGCGATCTTTTCCTCGAATGTTTAAAAATGATTGAATATCAGTAGATAACTCCCACCGTCGCCGTCAAACGGATATATGTATCAAATAGATTAAGATTGAGTAAGACGGATATAATATGATAGAAGAATTTTGATGGTTTCAGGCGAAGGTTCGGTGGCTTAGTAGTCAAAGCGTTTCCCCCGTAAGGGAGAAATCGCGAATATGAATCCCGCCCGAACTGTTTCAATTTTTTCTATCTTAATCGATTTTCAATTTTTTTGAAGCGGGGCGTGAAAAAGCATATGATGAGGCCGTCAAGCTGAGTGTCACCATTGTCACATGGTATGTGTAAGTAATGGTAACCCTCTTTTCTGAGACTTTGCCTTCAGCTTACCATCAGGCAAGGCGAAGTCTAATTGACGTGTTTTATATATATAAAAAAAAAGAATAGTTAGCATACTAAATGCTTAAAAACTTTCATTCAAAAAATCTTGTACAATTTTTAAGCCATCCTCAGCTATATTTTCCTCCAACATATTCTATAAGTGATTCCTCCTTCTGGAGCTTAAAAATAGAAAGAAATTACTGCGCATCCTGCTGAGCAATGTCTCCCGTGGTTGACAATGGGCACTGCTAGATTGTTGCAGTTCAATTTCTGAGCATCCATTGTTATCTTGGCTGCTCAGTTGCAATTACTAAAATTGAAATCACTGCAACATTTAGAAATGAACAGTCTTATTATGCAAACGGTTTATCTTGCAACACCAGAAATGCTTGCAAATTGACAGCAATTAAGAGGATGTCAACTCGTCATTCAAAATCACTCATGACATGAGTCCGACTCGGTACCGCTCGAATCTTGCCAAGTTGTAAATTTCACTTGAAACGTTGGATTGTCGATTACTTGGTTTTAGTGAATCCCTAGGATATAATTGTTGATCTTTCATGTTATATACTTTTTATGCTTCTTTGCATGCTTGCATCTTTAGTGGGGTTACTATAGGTCTACAAAGCGTTGTGTAATGTTTTGTACAGTATTATTACTATCAATAATCTGGTGAAAACTTTATCTTCATTACTGATTAAAACTGAATACGGTAGCGTTGAATCTAAAATTATCATCACCATCATCGAAGCGATTTTTCCGAGACTAACTTGGGAGCCAGTTAAAATCCACCTAATGGTTATTTTTATGGACTAGCCTATAAGGTAGAAGGCCAGGTAGAAACTGTCATATACCCTACCAAATCCAGAAAGAAAGTCTACGATACCACATATAATCAATCATTTACCAGGTGCACTGGCTTGTACATAC
This sequence comes from Eilema griseolum, assembly GCA_963662185.1. Lineage (NCBI taxonomy): Eukaryota > Metazoa > Arthropoda > Insecta > Lepidoptera > Erebidae > Eilema > Eilema griseolum. Next base: position 2,881,265 of record OY759229.1, on the reverse strand, counting down.
ATGTAGTTGACTTGGGCCAGTAGGTTTTAACATATTCACCCTCAGAACTGAGATCAGATGGCATAGACTATAGTTCCTGATACTTACCTTCACCAGCTCCTGTGACTGTGTGTATGAGCAGCACCACGATGCACAGGCACCGCTGGCTCTCCACAGACATCGCGGTCGCGGGTATCGTACCTGGAGCAAATGAAATACCTGTCAATACAATACAGTTCAAAATGGTATTAGCTGGAATACATTTCAGAATACCAATCACTTTAACTCTAAAACATAGAAAACAATACTTAAAAAAATAAAAAAGAAGAAATACGTAATATTTGTAGTATGAAGTTTATGTCGTATGCAACGAAATTTCCTTTACCTTTACGTTATTGATATTTTAAACCAATCGTAATATTAGGATCGATATCAAGAGCAGGTCTTCATATAAATATATAATCACATCTTTACCGCACCACTGAACCTGGAGTTCCTTGCCAGATCACGTGTTTACTTCTTCCTAGGTTCTAGGGACCATTAAGCGGGCCGAGAATAGCATCTGGTGAGGCTGCCAAGCTGCGTGTCACCATTGTAACATGCTTCGTGTGTGTAATGGGGTCACATACGAAGCATGTTAAAAGGCAAAGTCTCTTTCCTGAGACTTTGCCTTAAGCATAGCTATTAGCATATTCTATAGGAGGTAGGGCGTGCGCTTGTCTGCCACCTAAGTGGTATAAAAAAATATTAAAAAAATAGTAATATTCGCGGCGAGGCGAGTAGAACTTAAATTGGCGTGTCCTATGTAAAAAAAACTATGTTCAATACGGAACAAACTTCTAATTTTCCATTTGCAAATGACATTGGAAATTTCCTTCCCGATTGGCGATTGCAACAAGGCGAAGTTCCTAGAATAAAAGTACAATAAAACGAGCTACGCTTTGTTACAGCGTCTCAGGTACGATATCCGGTACGGCAGATAGCTTTTTAGTGTTACAGATTGTGATAAGACTATTTTCAACGGATTATATCGTGATTTATTAGGTGTTATTGTATTATTCGCACTGAAACTGATGTTTCAGTTGCATAGCATAAACTCACGCCAATATCCCCGAAGGGGTAGACAGAGGTGCTAGCACCCACATTTTGTCAGTTTATGTTTAGGTCTCAATGTAATAGGTGGTGAGCCTATTACCATTAACCGGGCACTTATAAACCTGCGATAAATACACACATGACTTCGAAAAGCATCGAAAAGTCATTGGTGTGTGCCATGGTAAAACCTGGGATCGAACCCGAGACCTCGTCTCAGCAGTCCATTACCCATACCACTAGGCTACCGCGGATCAGTTGCTGTTAGGTGTTAAATATGGTACTTCTTTATTTGTTTGAAATGTATTTTTGATATCTCAAAGAATCTAAACTATATAGGTATTTAAACTATCATGGTCAATGACATCAGTATCAGAATAAACGGGATATTTACCATGTTTCATTATTTTGAGTTTCCGATATTTCGGCGCTGTTGCAAGCACCATGATCACGGAGGAACTGGAGTAGTGGCGGTGAACAAAGAAAAAGATTTTTCCTAGGAGTAATTATATCGATCTACCCTCTTTCGAGTTCTTTTACTACGCGTATCTGCACTACTATTGGTTTCACTCTCACCACAAACTCGAACCCGATCTCGATCACGTTCACGACATACGATGCTCACTGTATCCACTCGCGATTTTGTTATAACTTGTTCCCGGTTGTTTTTGCAAAGACGGACCACTGGATGCCAGACGTTCGGCAGTTGAAACCCATATTCACGATTGAAATTTTTATACTTTTTTATTTCAATTGCTTCCCTAACCAGTCTTGGTATATAGTGGCGTTCTGTCGAAAGCATCTGAGGGTTATGTAGCTCGATCCAGTGGTATATCGGAAACTCAAAATAATGAAACATGGTAAATATCCCGTTTATTCTGATACGAATCTCAACTATGTTGAATTGTTGATGTTACTATATATTTATGTATTATTTTATTATTCTATTATTTTATTAGTTGTTTCAAAAATGTAACTGGCTTTGTTTCATCTTTATTATAGTTGCGGCTCGCTATGATGGCTGTTTTCACACGAATGGTTTTGCTCGTTTTTTAATTATTTGGTATTTGAAGTTCATTTTCTCGCCATATTTTTCTTAAGTTGATTCGTCTAACAGTTCGTTGTTAATATTAAGCCCGCCAAAAAAGAAAAAAACGAGCAAGACCAGTCGTCTTAAAATGGCCATCATAGCCTGCCGTAACTATAGGTTGAACAAAGATATACGATAGGTAGGTAAAATAGTATTCAACGAAATAAAACTTCATAATAACATTATCGCCTCGTAGTTCCCAGCAGAGTAGAATATAGGTACTATTTAGTTTAGCCGAAACCACACCATATCTTTTGTTTTTAAAACATTACTGTCCATTCCAAGGTTGCCTGGAAGAAATCGCTTCAGCGATAAGGCCCATTGTATATTGAACTGTATACGTGCTACCTACTTGTCCTACTGTAAAACTGTTGGTGGACAATAAAGAATTATCTATCTATCTAGAATTTGAACCACCCCATCTTTTCACATGCGGTGTCGTACAAGGCGACTAAGGAATATGGCTGTTTAACATCAGACAGATATATACAGCCGTGACTCCGCCTCATATGCATTGCTCGAATCAACAATAGTACCCGGAAGACGACAATAGGCTCACCCCTTATTACGTGGGACCGAATTTAACGATCGGTAAAATATGGGTGTTTATTCACATCTGCCTAACACTCCGGGGATAAAGGCGTGCGTATGTATAACATTTTCCGCACACAAAATAGCACTTACACAAAATCGTGAAATGGTAACCAACAATTCAACCATTTAAATGGCACAATCATTTTCACAAAATAATTAATCTTTTACTTGTACGCATTGTCGTCGTACGCAGTAGCTGCATTACGCGTAAAATGCGTCATGTGTAAAAGCACTGCTGAAATTGCGGCTCCAAAAAGATAACATGTTGAAAGGGTGAAAGGATTTAAATTCTTGGTTAAATGGAAAAGATAAAGGGGTGAAATGATTTTTGTTGGAAATAAACTTCTGATAAATGAACGCAAAGGTTTAATTTGTTTTTAAGAGAGCTTTTACGAATTTTAAGCGTCCTTAGTGTCTTTTTTATAACAGTTTGGGTTTGATAAATCAAATAGGCTAATTTCATATTAAATGACGAAAATTCCGGGGCTAATAATTTACTAACTTTTCCTATTAATGTAAATTGGAAAAAGTTAGGATAATGTTTAAAAAAATACGAAAATCCAACTACTGGAAGCTCACGACCACGGTTATCTTTGATATTTTCTAGTTTAATACTTTTTAGAGCGTATTATTAAAAACTAAAACCCGACTACTGAAGTCGGGTTTTTGTTTTTAAACTTATTTTTTAGTGCAAGCAACAGCTAATAATTTTTACATATTTGAAATTTGATAATTAAGCCCTTTAATTTGATATCAAACACGGCGAATATATTTCAAATTTATTTTTAACACAATACATTGTGACTGCTAAATAGAGGGTGCGACATTAGGTTCATTGACACATTATATAATTATCCCATGGGAATATCGGGATAAAAAGTAGCCTATGTACTCACGAAGAATGTAGTTTTCTAATGAAAAAAGAATTATTAAAATAGTCCAGTACTTTTTGAGTTTATTCGTTTCATACAAAAATACAAATCTTTCCTCTTATAATATTATATTTATAGTATAGATAACCAGCGGACGACTAAGATGCTTCTAACGATACCTCATTTGTCCAGTTCTATTAACTAGTAGAAGAGCTATGAGGGAACAAATGACCATACATATATATGTACATACATACTAAACTGTTAAAATCATAACCCTCTTTTGGCTTCGTGTGGGTAAAAAATTTCGTAACATTTTTTGTGGATTCTACACTAGAATAGAAACAGACAGTCAACCCTTGAGGGTTCAAGTCTCATCCTGATTGATTTTTGAGGCACAGTGCATTAATGGCATTAAAAATCTCTGTTCTTACAGGGTCGGCAGCACGGGTATGACTCTCCTGGTGTCACATACGGTCATAGGTAACGGTAACCACTTTCCATCAGGCCGTGTGCTTATCTGCCACCTAAGTTGTGTACATAAAAAATAAGAATAGGAATATACCCAAAGCCACGAAGACCAGGCTCATGACATCGCTTATAATGCCCACATTTCTGAAACGTGGAACTTGCGAGATGTGGAAAGGTAGAAGATAGATAATCTGGCAAAGTGAAGCTGGAGAAGAATGCTTGGGGTCTCGTGGATCGTGTTTCGCGAGAACGTCTCGATACTTAAGGGACTCGATATCAAACAGCGTCTGCTTTCAATAGTACAATCTCGCATCCTTATATTCTTCGGACACGTTTCCCGGTGTGACATAGATGAAAGTCCATAGAACGCCTTGTCATCCAAGGGAAGATGGAAAGCTCTGGACCGTGTGGAAGGTCATCCACCAGTTAGACTGACCGGTCTGGCATTGTAAGTTCAGTTAACAAGTGCGGCAGAATGACCTCTAACAGACGGCTATGGCGGAACGTTGTCTGAAAGAATCGCTTTAAGAATAGTATTTAGTTTTTACCATTTATTATGTAACACCTAGAACAGGACGTTATTTTTTAAATCTATTTGAAAAATAATAAATTAAAAATTAAAAAAAACCTCCGTCATAAAAGGTATATCAAAGTTATAGGGCTAACTAACACAACTTATTTTCGACTTTTTGGGGGTTGTTTTTTGTGGCGGGTTTTTTTTTAATTATTAATGAAATTTTTATTTTACCCTTTTTAAATTGATCTATTCTTCAAGCCCTTTCATTTGATACCCATATTGAGGGAGTTGAGAAAAGAGTGGCGGCGGCCATTTTGGACCGATTTTTTTCAAACATAGCTAAGAACACTCCTGTCTAATAAAACTTTCAAACAAAAATATAAAATCCTAATCGGTTTATCCGTTCAGGAGCTACGATGCCACAGACACACACACACAAAGACACTTCAAACTTATAACACTCCATCGTTCTTGCGTCGGGGGTTAAAAAGAAATTCTACGTTTTCCTAAACCTAATTAATGTTTCATCTTTTACCTCTTGACATAAGTCAAGTTAGATTAAAGAGGGTGAAGTGTACTTGAACCCAAATGTATTTTAAAGAATGTAGACGTTTTTTTGACATTTTAGGTTAAGTAAATTAATCAAATTTTGAAGCGATTATTATGTTAAACTTTCCTTAAAAATTCAATCGGAAAAAGTCTTAGTACTGATCGCGCCAACATCTTTCTCTCAGAACCAACTGAGCAACCTGGCTTCCGATTCTGCTAATTTTATGTCATAGCATAATTATTGCAAACTGCGACATACTGCAACTACAACTGCGGTAAACGACACTGCAAAAAAATATATTAAATTTTAAACTTTATTGATATGGCCTAAAAGTCCAAAATTAAATTTAAAAGAGTTCAATACATCTTTTCATTATCATGATGACCTTTAATTTTAGACTCTAACTGCATACTGGTAAAGACTAAAATTTTAAGGTATTGATTGCATTGACATAAACCTTGACGCTTCGCGGAAAGTCGAAATTCTCCTGCTATCTACTGAAATTATCAGTAACGAAAATACTTTCTACAAATCAACTTAAAAAAAAGTAAACCGATAATTAAAAAAAGAACGTCAATCTCGGCTAAAGTAAACCATACACAGTCCTAATTGTAACATTTTTGAAAAATGTTGAATAAAGAATGAATAATTTGCGAAACATGCAATTTACATGAAAGGCGCAATTAACAAATAAAAATACTCATTTAAAAGACGAAGGGTACTTTTTTACTACATGTAAATGATAGCTCTCATTTAAGAGATGAATGAATATTTGAAACGGGAAAACTTTTATAAAACACCGTCTGCCGGGGTCCGAATGTTCGCAACCATAATTCGGTGTCCATTTATTTTCCGGATACACATTTACGATTTTTTTTTGTGACACCTGATGCTGTAATGGATTCTAATCATTAATATACTTTTTTGATAATCCCTGTGGCATGTAAGAGACCACTTACTCCGAATACGACGACTACCGAAGATTTGATTTCCGCCATTGTCATTGATTTGTATGTAGTATAATTATTTTGTTACTTCTTTTTTTTTTTTAATTAATTCTATCCGTGAGATGACTGAGAAAGAATACAAGTATAACTATCCCATCTCATCCGAAACGTGACGTAGAAGGCTAACAACGGAAAAATACGCAGACGATGTCACAGCGGGAGAAGAACAACTCGAAATAAAACCTTGTACCAACCCGTCTGGCAAGCGTGGATACAGTAGACCAATGATTCCCAACATTGGGAGAGACCTAGTCCAGCAGTGGAATGCAATGGGCTAGGTTGTTTTGTTTTCCTGTTTGTTTTTAACTATGTTGCAGTACCTGGGTGGCATGGTAATAAAATTTGAATTTCGAATTTGAAACGCAGATAATACCAGATATTTGTCAAGTATTATCTGCGTTCCAAACTTGTAACGCATTTGGAACGAAAAATTAATTCGATATTCAAATTTTATTTATAACCCATTTGGTTTAATTACTTTTGGCACTAAGGCATATACCCTACTGTGCCTTTTGACCTCATTTGACCAGTGTATGACAACTACAAAATGTTTTCTTTCCGTAATACTTAAATATTATTTTTTCCATACAATGCGTACAAACAGTTTACTTGTACACGTAATAATCATTGTCAAACTAAATCGACATTAACATAATGTAACATTACAAATATGTAACCCTAATGAGAAACGGTTTATGTTACAATTTCCTTACATAACATAAACTCATAAACATAAACTCACGCCTATATCCCCGAAGGGGTAGGCAGAGGTGCTAGCACCCACATTTCGCCAGTTTATGTTTAGGTCCCAATGTAATAGGTGGCGAGCCTATTGCCATTAACCGGGCACTCATAAACCTGCGATAAATACACACATAACTTCGAAAAGCATCGAAAAGTCATTGGTGTGTACCATGGTATAACCTGGGATCGAACCCGAGACCTCGTCTCAGCAGTCCATTACCCATACCACTAGGCTACCGCGGTTACTTCCTTACATAACATTTAACATTACTGAATATAATATGACAACGTGGGTTGAACTCTGATACTTGTAGGTAGATAATAGGCTTCTTTCTACGAGGCAATTTGGATTAATAGAGATGAAATTCAACATGCTTAAGAGGCAACAGGGAAGGATTCTAAAATGAAAAAGAGGTAATTAGTAGACGTTTGTATGAAATATACATTACAGTTACTGGTGACGGAGAAAGAATATATATATCACCACCCCATCACATCCGAAATGAGTCGTACTAGGTGACTAACGAAAACATACGCAGACAATATCACTGCTAGCGAATGAAATCTTGAAACATAACCTTGTACCAGCTCTACTGACCAGTGTGGAAACAGAAGCCAAAGCCTACTAACATTGGGAGAGGCCTAGTCCAGCAATGGACTGCGATGGGCTAGTTGATTGGTGCAGTCAGCATCAGATATATCTTGTCTATAAAGTCTCATAATGATCTTATTACTGAACTAAAGGTATATACCAGATATCAGAACGATCAGTTAACAGGAAGGGTGGAATGCCAAGATATTATAATGATTTTGAGTACTTTGCAAGTCAACTTTTAAACTGTCGTGTTCCATGATATACAATAATGTTTATGGGAATTAACGTAATCATGGTATCTGTACCTTTGATTTACCTGACGTTTCGACCAGGTCACACCGGCCGTAGTCACAGGCTGACTATGAAATACGGCCGGTGTAACCTGGTGCCATGATCGCATTAATTTCCCTAAACATTATTGTATACAATATACCTATTACTTGTAAATAAATGCATTTGTTTCTTTCCCTTCTAACATGGATAAGGATATGACGGACATGTCAGTACCCATTTGTCAATCATAAACCGACAAAAACTTAATGGGTACCGCCTGCTATCAATCTCGTTTTGATCTTTTAGACAGCAGTCGAGTTTATTATTTATTGATAATTTATTTTATTTTGAACTTTTTAGTTTTGATAGAACACGGCGGTATTTCCGCCCAATTGAGAAGTCCGACTGGGGAAGTACCTCCGCCCTACAAAATACCGCAGTTATAATAACTTCGTGTTGTGTTCCCAGCGGTGAGTAGGGTAGCCAGAGCTCACAGGAGAATTTATGCTGTTTGTGGGATGACTAAAGGCTTGTCTTGCTTTGTCCTCTACACTGACGGCACAGAAACTCTGTGCTTACAGGGTCGGCAGCAGGCATCAATTGGCAAGTTTGCTTGGACCGCGAAGATCATCACCCTCCATTGTACTTTAATAGCTTTGGCCTTAGGGGTCCGCTTGCATTATCGCGACCAAACAAACATTTGTCGTTTTTCATAATCAAATCTACCCCTCTACCAAATTGAATCAGTTCAATTGTTTAGACATGACAGCATAACATATAGACAGACAGATTTTCTTTCGCATGTATTTTATTGATAAGGATTACTATGCTTATTCTTGAAAATTCAATTACAAATTACGAACGAAAATGATATTATCCTACAAGAATATCAAATCAACTTTAAATTCAGAACACGCGCTCCTAATGCTTGTAACGTAGAATGTTCCCCAAAACCGTTGCGATAAAGCGTTGCCCCCACGAAGCGGTTGTAAGCATATTAAGACGGAACAACATACGGAACACGGGGAACTAACGGAATTAATAATTAACGGAATCTTAATTGACAAGCGATGTCTGTAAGGAAGCGCCTGTCTAAATGTAGCTATTTAATTAGTAATGATTAAGTGATGTGGTGGAATATTATCGAAGTTTTGTAATGTGAGATTTTCAATACAATTTGCTATTTTATATAGGGCGAAAAATTTGCTGCGTGGTTCTGGGTAGAGTAGAATTTAGACCACCCCATCTCTTCCCATGCGGTGCCGTACAAGGCGACTAAGGGATAGGTCTAATTAACATCAGACACATTTATACAGTCCAGACTAAGCCTCAGATGCATGGCTTCAGTCAACAGCAGTGCCCGGAAGACTACAATAGGCTCACCTCCTATTACGTAGGAACGAATTCAATCATTGGTGAAATGTGGGTGTTTATTCACTTCTGCCTAACCCTCCGAGGATAAAGGCATGATTATACACACATCAACAAAGTCTAGGGAACAAGGACATTTCTAGTTTTTATTTAAAAACCCTTTCTTGTAATAGTGAGTGTTTTATATCAATAGCAGGGTATTTTTATACCGTTTTTAATTTTAATTTTAATAAAAACATTTTCATACCAAATTTTTTTTTTTTTAAGAAAGAATTGAATAGTGCCAATATTGAGTATTACAACCTTCTATGATTAGGCACAAAAATAACGAGGTAGTAAGAAATACAGTAATTAACCGTACTTTAAACGTTTTTAATAATCTGTAGGACCTCCTAAAGCATTAGCAACAGCTCGACAACGGCGTGGCATACTTAGTATGAGATTGTCAATCATCGTCTGTGGAATATGGCTCCATACACTGCGAAGGTGTAAAAAATGTTGTTCTTCAGTGTTCAGATTTTCCAAAGAATCACTGAAAGCTCTTCTCCTAAGCAAATCCCAGGCATGCTCTATGGGATTGAGGTCGGCAGACTGAGCAGGCCATTCCAACGTCGTCATATTGTGCTCGCTTAACGCATTGACCACTACCCTCGCGGTGTGTGACCGTGCATTATCTTGCATGAACATAAAATCTTGACCGAACTGCTGTCGATGAGGGATTACCATGGGGTTTATAACCTCCTGAATGTATAGGTTTGCATTCAAATTGCCCCGTATCCAAACGAGGTCGGTCCTTCCACCAAGGCGAATTCCAGCCCATACCATGATTGTTCCACCTTGGTAAGGATGAACTTCTTGCGGATTCTGGAGACGACTCCGACGTCCAGAAACTCGCCATATACGCACTCTTCTCGAATCAGGATGAAAACCGAAGCAAGATTCGTCGGAAAACAGAACCCGTGCCCATTGATGGTCGGTCCACTGTAAATGTGCGTTAGCCCACAATAAGCGACGACCTCGATTTCCACGTCGAAGAGCTGGAACCCTAAGTGGTCTGCGAGCATAAAGATTGGCTTCGTGTAGTCTTGTTCTGACAGTTTGATCGCTAATAACCACTTGATGCTGAGACTGGAGGCCTGCGACCAACTGACGAGCAGTAATCGTGGGTTGCCGCCTTGCGGAATTTTGCAAGAAATGATCTTGTCGCGGGGTAGTAACCCTATTTCGTCCCCTGTGACGTTCGGCAACATCCCCTGTAGACCTGTAGCGTGCCCATAATCTGCAAATTACGCTTGGTTGGGTGTTGACAGCATCCGCTACGTCGCGTTGAGTTCGTCCAGCTTGCAGCATACCAACGGCCCTTAACATCTCTTCGCGACTTAAATGACGACGTGACATGATGACTACAGTCACAAAAATGCACAAACCATACGTAAAAGACGTATTATTGATAATAAACGTTATTTACAATCAAAAAAAATAATTTTTATTTTGCCTCAGAGAAACTGCACAATCAAACACTTTTAAAAGTTTGCCCTCCATATTCGAAAATCATTACTTATTTAAATTTATTTTTAAATTTCGAACAACTCTGTAATCTACTTTATTCTATTTTTATTTATTTGCTGCCAGTTATTTGCAAAACAAGATTTACACGAAAAAAATAATTGGGGTCATCTTGTTCCCTAGACTTTGTTGAGGTGTTTATGTATGTATGTATGTAACAAAATTAACTCTTGTAACTTTGGGGGGTAGATGAGTATCGATAACTATGACAGAAAAAAATGAAATATAGTTTGTTAGCTTTTCACGTATTATTTATTATTTCACCCATGTTTGTATGTTACTATCATGGGGCCGCTATAAGGCATTCAAGGCCTCTCGTGTCGTGACATTCACTTCCAAAAGTCAGCTGCCCACTGCATCCCATATGCTGAACATATCAATGAGATACGGTTAGCACAAGCATTAATGTCAATTTTTACAATCTTTGCAAGCGAATTTTGGAGAATTAGGTCATCCAATATTTTAAATTTATTTTTACCTACACGTATTTTTCGATACCAAGTAATCTCTAACTTCAAAGAGTTCATGTTGTTACACGTTTTATATTTGATAATTTGAAATGATCCTGGGTTCGATTCTTGGCTCTTATGTGATGAATGGTACGGCAGCACACAAGGACAAACAAATATTGTTTTTACTACTACTAGAAGTTAAAAGTGAAGGAAAGTATATATGTTTATTTACTTGGTACTCAGCTAATAGCTGGAAGAAGACTACAGGCAATAAATAGTACACAGGTGCCAGTATTATTTCAGGAATTAGTTCATTTTATGGGTCTTTTTTTTAATATAGGACACGTCAATTAGACTTCGCCTTGCCTGATGGTAAGCTGAAGGCAAAGTCTCAAAAAATAGGGTCACCATTACTTACACATACCGTATGACAATGGTGACACTCAGCTTGACGGCCTCATCATTTGCTTTTTCACGCCCCGTTTAAAGGACCCGGGACTGTAGGAAGAAGGAAACACGTGAGCTGGTAATAAATTCCAGGCCTTAATGGTGCGACCGAGGAAAAGTCTCCGAACCGCTTGGTTCTTGATCGGATGTTTTGCACCGTGTGCGGATGACATCTAAGACCTGCACGTGTTGTCCTGTGTAGGAAAGGGGAAGGTGGGACTAATGGGAAGAGCTCATCAGAACACTCCCTATGGTAGACGGTAAAATACAGCAGGTTTACGTATTCATCACGAGTGTGTTGGATGCAACCGAACCCAACGTAGTACGATAGACTATAAAATATCGATAGATAATACGCTACATCACTAACATAAATAGATTCGAAATTATAATATGAGTCACAAGAAGATTGAAAATCTATTTAAAAATATAAAAAATAGTGTTCCACCGGTATCGGATTCCGGGACCAAGCTAAATGTGGTTAGGGCTCCAAAGAAAGGAACTTCCTCATGATGTGCGCCTTATCGAGAAGCGCAGTCTTCTGCATCACTGGCCCTTGACCCAATCGTCTAACTCAAGCCTCTTCAGGTTTCGGTCGAGGCTCTTTGCTAATTGCCACTCGTCTAAAGGGTCATTAAACTACTGACCTGAACCCACACCTAACACAACACAAACAAATTTAGCTATGCTGTAGCGACTAGAGGCTATTTTTTTTATACTACTTAGATAGCAGACAAGCACACGGCTCACCTGATGGAAAGTGGTTACCGTGGCTTATGGACGTTTGTAACACCATAGGAGTCACAGTCGCGCTGCCAACCCTATAAGAACCCCGTTAGTTTTGTTACTGAATATTATTTAAAAAAGGCAAGTTAATTGTTAGAGTGTCTTTATTTGTGTCTTATGTATTACAATATTCATCCATTTGGTCGGATATAAAACCCAGTTCTGTTTGTTCTGTCAGAATTCGACCTCAGCAGTGTAAACAAAGGAACAAAACTAACGCCTCTTTGACTCACAAAATCAAAGTTTACTATCAAAGAGCCACTAGACAATCTTACATCTCCAACCTTTTTCTATGGAGTTTTACCGGTTTTACGATTCGCACGGGACTATATTAGCTCTTGTTCGGTTTTGTTTTAGTCCCGGACTACATCTTCAAATCGATTGTGATTTTATCGCGAGAGCGTAAAAACTATGTCAAAAGCTTTCCTTTTATAGTTTTTTCAGACGCACATTAAATGTAGCAGCCCGAGTGGGAATATAAAAACCGGTTAAGTACGATTCGAGCTCGCATACTATCAATCGAGGCGAAGTCAAATTGGCGTGTCCTATATAAAAAAGGATGCATTTATCAATTTAGATGTTTTTTATTTTATTGTTGTAAATTTTTGACTGTTGGGTCTTGTGACTTATGAGAAACAGTGCGGTGACAGACGGACATATAGCAGAGTTTTAGTATCAGAGTTCCATTCTATTCCAATGAACCATAACAATGTCTAGATATACAACAACAACAACTAGCCCTGTTGGGAGGCTTTGGCCTACTGTCTCCACTCTGGCCAGACGGGTTGGTACAGGGATTTATTTCAAGTTTTCCTTCTCTCGTCTGTCTGCGTATTTTTCCGTTGGCCACCTTTTACGACACCCTATGGATAAGATGGGATGGTGATACTTGTATTATTACTCTGTCACCACACGGATAAATGTTTAAATGCAGTGAAAATGAATGTGTTAGTAAAACATTTATTAATTTTAAATTACACTCACGGCAGCATATAAGCCAAAGACATAGGCAAACATGTATTAACATTCGCTCTTTGTCAACCATGTATATTAATTCCACGTAATAAGAAGTGAATCTATTGTCGTCATTAGGACAGTTTTTTCTATAACCCTATTCCTTATGCTGGGGCTATATTACTGTGATATGCCAATAATTACTGTCATAATTTCAATTCTCATTATCAATTTAATTATAAAACTATGGCTACACTAAAGCGATCTTTAGTGTAGCCATAGTTTTATAATGCACTTTTACTTTTTTAATGCACAATTACTTTATAATGCACAATTTTTTTTTACATTAATAATTCACTTCAAATATTGAAGTTCTGTATAATCTGCAGTTAGGCTGGTAAAGCGGAACTCAGACTCCGAGATGAAATCTTGGATGATCTTGGATGCGACTGGAATTCACGCTAAGAGGATGAAAAGTCACTTCATAATACCATAATTATTGCGGTAACAACCTGGTAGTTTGTTTTCTTATACCACTATATTTTTGTACAATACAAAGCATAAAGTTTCTTTTTTATATCACTTAGGTGGCAGACAAGCGCACGGCCCAACTGATGGAAAGTGGTTACCGTGGCTTATGGACGTGTGTAACACCAGAGAAGCCACACTTGCGCTGCGACCCTGTAAGCACAGAGTCTTTGTGCCGTCAGTGCAGAGGACAAAGCAGGACAAGGCTTTAGTCATCCCACTGACAGCACAAATTTTCCAGTGAGCTCTGGCTACCCTACTCACCGCTGGGAACACAACACGAAGTTATTATAACCGCGGTATTCTGTAGGGTGGAGGTACTGTACTGTAAAATAAATCTATTCAAGAAACGTTTACGCGAGTTATTGTCAGAAAAATGATACTATACAGTAAGTGAATTTCTTGAAGAATATTAACATCTCAAATTGACTTGACATTGAATTTAAATTATAATTGTATTGTTAATGTATGTAATTGTTTTGGTATTAATTTACTTTCTTATTCTGACATTTAATACTCTGTACATCTTGTGTAGGTATATGTGGTCCTAAATATATTTTGAATTTATGAATTATTACTATTATGTATTTAAGTTATAATGTCAATTAAAAATTATATAAAATTATAAGAAATACTTATAAATGTTGAAATACTAATATCATTGAAAATTAAATAATGTCAAATGTGAATAATGTCAGATGGAAATTAACAATGTCAAATGTGAATAAATTCAGATGAAAATTAACCATGTCAAATATTATGTCAAATTATACCAAATTAAGAGATTAAACCAAATAAATAGTTATGTAGATGTCATTATATCAATAATAGTGCCTGAAAAACGGCAATAAGCTCATCCCCTATTACGTGGGACGCAATTCAATGATTGGTGAAATGTGGGTTAATTCACCTCTGCCTAACCCTCCATAAAGGCGTGATTATATGTATGTATGTGTTATGTGTCAGTGGGAAGACCAAATGCTTGTCCAGCGTTGTCATTTGTACTAAAACTCTGCCGTTACAAGGCCAGCATATGTGATAAATACACACATAACTTCGAAAAGCATCGAAAAGGCATTGGTGTGTGCCATGATAAAACCTGGAATCGAACCCGAGACCTCGTCTCAGCAGTCCATTAACCATACCACTAGGCTGCCGCGATTTTTTATAATCTATATTACCGAATGAAATATCCTAACAGGACAGTATTTTCATGTTGGTATCTTTAGGAATAATACTATAAGCTACTAGAAGCCCAGGTGCCGGCTTTCCCTGGGAACACTGGTAAGCTCATAAAGAAATTCTATAAGCCGCTTGCAGTGGAACAGAAAAGTATAAGCATATAATAGCCATCTTTGATGCTGTTCGTATTTTTACTTTCCTTTATCACTTTAATAATAATTCCTAGCATATTAAATTCTCATAAAAGGACACACTCCTTCCAAAGGCCCGGGACTCCATAGTCCCGAGAGTCAAGGTACTGAGAAACAATAATAATAATAATAATAAATCATTTATTTGCTGACCAAAGGTATATAAAGATGTTAGGTAGTACATTTAAATAGGAAATAAGTTCTCTTCAGTCTACCTTACCGGCTTGCAAAAATTTCTTAATTTATGAATGGTAGGTAGTGTGAGTTATCATAAACTTGTACAGTAATCATTACTTGTAACAATTAAACAATAAAATTATGTCTGCAAGATGTACAGAATATTAGGTAAAATGTCAGATTCAGAAACTAAATAAATGTCGATGGAAAATTACTATCATACTTGCTAATAACAAAATAATAAGATCAACAATACAATTAATAATTATTCATGTCAATTGTCAATAAAATCAAAACCTACTCAATACAATAAAAATTGTTAAAATATACAGAATGTCAAACATGTAGGTATAATATTTCCCTATATTTTGGGGAAAAATTTTATACTGGTATACATAATTTTACAACTACCCACATGTGTAATATGATTGAGTGTCGCAATGTTTCTAATAGGAATGCTCTTAAATGTCATTATAAACCTTTGAGGATGCCGTAAGGCGAAACCGGTCAGGTGTAATAAGCAATAAAGTAATGTGGAAGAGTACAAGTGAGTTATCAATATGTGTAACAACAAATTCCACCAAGTGCCATCAATCTACAGTATAAATAGTCACTATTATTGACTCAAGCCATACATCTGAGGCTGAGTCTGGGCTGTATATATCTGTCTGATGTTAAGCTCAATCCCTTAGTCGCCTTGTACGACACTGCATGGGAAGAGATGGGGTGGTCCAAATTCTGTTATGCCGGGAACCACGTGACTATTAACTGTCCATGGTTCTATTATCTGTCTATATAATATGTGTACAACTTTGATGTACTTGACTAAACTAAAGTCAAAATTAAACTACAATAAACACGCAGTTAATAATTTTCATGACATATTTTCTTTCTTTTATGATTTGTGCTTCCCTGTAATAAAACTAAAACTAACAAAAAACATAAAGCCTCGATGGCTGAGTAAAGGTATCAAGGTATGCTCGCGCCGAAAACGGGAACTGCTACATAAATACAGGAAAAACCCAAGTAGGCAAAACAAGGACACCTTTAAAATTTATAGTAAGAGACATAATTCGATTATAAAATTGACTAAAAAAGCACAAAATGATTTTAAAATAAAAAACGCTAATAATAAGTCTCAGGTTACATGGAAAATTATCAATCAATGTAAATTAAATACTCCTAAAGAAGAAATTAATTGTATAAAAGTCGATAATAAAATAATAAGTGATCCACAGCAGATAGCGCAAGCATTTAACGATTTCTTTTTAAATACGTTTCAACCTTCTTCAGCAGATGGTTCCAAAAACCATAAAGCTACCTTAGTGTGGAACAAAGAGAACTCTATGTTTATGAGTCCATCAACACCATATGACATGCATAGAATTATGAGGGAACTAAAGAACACTTCAAGTACAGGTTATGATGGCATATGCACTAAAGTTGTAAAATTCGTTTCTATTATTATAGCAAGCCCCTTAAGCCATATCGTCAATCTATGCATAAGTTGTGGTACTTTCCCTGATAAGCTAAAGATAACGATAACCATCCCTATTTTTAAAAAAGAAGATAAAGAAAGCATGAAATTTTATAGACCTGTAGCACTGATTCCTATATTCTCGAAGGTTTTGGAAAAATTCATCTATCATTGTTTATACGAGTACTTGGACAAAAATCAAGTGCTAACCGATGAACAGGTAGGGTTCAGGAAAAATAAAAGCATTAACCAAGCTATTTACAATTTTCTCTTGGAGGTTATGGGAAATCTAGAAAAAAAGCTGCCTGTTTACGCCATGTACATGGATTTAACACGAGCATTCGATTACGTGGATCACTCTATACTGATAGATAAGCTGTATACTTACGGAATAAGGGGAAATGCACTAAATTTAATAAAATCATATCTTGAAGGTAGAAAACAGATAACTCAAATAAATAGAATATGCCCTAAATACAAAACGGAGGTGAAATACTCGTCGGAAACGAGAACAGTAACAAACGGTGTACCTCAAGGAAGCGTACTAGGTCCTTTACTGTTTATATTATATATAAATGATTTCCCACGGTCAATAGGATATCCCATGATCCTTTTTGCGGACGATAGTACCGTAGTTTACTCGGGACAAGAGATCATGAACAACGTAGAATTAAATATTAACTGTAACATGGACAAAATTATCAAATGGTTGACATCATAAATAATCTTTTAATTAATCTTGACAAAACAAACATTATGACATTCGGAAATAATTCACATCACTTAAGCGACATGGATATAAGACATTTAAATAAAACTAATATTGACATAGGTAATACAAAATTTTTAGGATTACATATTGACTCGAATTTAAACTGGAAAACGCACATTAACATGATATGTAAAAAACTAAATAGTTTCTCGTATGCGCTCTATATGATATCAAAAATAGTAAACCGAGATGCAGTAATTACAGCATACCACGCCCACGTGACAGCAATATTACGATATGGGGTCATGTTCTGGGGCAACTCTACTGACAAGGAAGATGCATTTAAGGCACAGAAAAGATGTTTGAGAGCCGTGTGCAAATTACAACAGACAGTTGCGGTACAGTTACGACTCAATCGCGTCGTAACTGCAGTGATACTAGGCCACTGCGTACTACAGTGTACGATATTAATATCATTCGTGCCAAGAATGCATGGCTTTACTACCCAAATAAATGAGTCTAGTGGATTTTCACCGATCCTAACTAGAAAGCAACACTAAACCTCAGGCTTAGTATAAATTTTGCACGCCATGTTTGTTGAACTAACTGTTCAACTAAAGTTCTGTATTCTTAGGAACAGTTTAAAATTTTCGCCATGGTTCAGACTAAAACAGTAACTATCCAGGACGTGGAATCTAGTGATTAAGATGCTGAAACCAAAAAAAAAAAACAAAGCCGTTTAATCTGACATACAATTCATTATAAAAGTAACGGAGGGTAGGCACACAAAATATATTTTCCTCTCAGCGCTAGCAAGCCAGTCAAGATGTGACTATGAGTGCTGCAACGTATCCGAAATATCGAACAAAAGTAGTATGTACCATAATGTTATCGCAAAAAGATCTGAACAGTTATATGGTTATAAAACAGTAATGAAAGCCATTCTAAAGAATCTTATTATGTACGTACCGTCCATAAGTATATATCAAGGTCACCAGGGTTGGGTGACCATGACTATTTTTAACACAAGGACATTTCTTCGTACAATTCACGTCAGAGAGCTCGTTAGAATGTCTTATCAGTCTTATAAGTGACATTTTTACGAGTAGTTGGGGTCCTAAAAAGTTTGAGAACCTGATCAAACTCCTAATTGCACACCAAATGTCGTATAAATTCAGTAATTTGCTACAAACAATGCTTGCTTCCTTCCTAACAACTGAAAGGACAACAAAATTAAGTCATTCATATCACGTAGTGACAATAAAAATGCAAGGACTATTTAAATACTCTTTTCAGACTTTAATCTGTGATGAAAAAGATCATTGAGCAGTTTTTGCAAGTCTGATGCTCACTAAAAGAAAAAAACTGAAACTATAGGAGATCACAAAACCGTTGAGAATACGAAAGTTGAATTTCATCTTCAATCATCTAGGTTACGATATCTCGTCATACTTTTGAATACTTTTTGCTAAACTCTTTTCAGTTTACAGTCGCATTTTAAACCCAACCTCACTTTCGGCAACCAAAAACGACCCACAGGCGGCGTGCGTTTTGGTCGGTTCGAGTCCGACATAACCTCTTCCACCGGCTCCGGTGGGGAAGGGTATCCGTGGGGATATTGCGCACGTAAAAATAAAAAAGTTGCGTTTTAAACCATTTCATATTTTTTTGCTACAGAAGAAACAAACACTGTGGAGAGACCCCAGTTATTTCAAAACAGAGAAATATAAAAAAAAACAGATGTAATTGCGGTGTACCGTTTATCTCCTGCACACAGGACCTGGGCATAAACTATCCAGAGCAATGAACACTAAAGTGGTGGCCCGGACGAAAGTTAACTGTACCGGGACACAACAACTCACAGACTAGCTACAGTCGGTAACGAGGTTACGTTAAACCTGCCCAACTTCTGCTTTGAACTTTCTATAAAGTAATTCAGTTAGACTCATCTTATTGTATTTGAGTTTATTTTAAAAGAACTTAAAGAGGTGAAAGTGGATAGGAAACTCGATAAAGTTCAAGAAGATCGAGAACAAACAAACAAACCAACAAACAAATGAATAAATTTTGAATGAAATCCAAGTGAAACCGGCAGCCATGAAGCAGGTTTGATAAAAAATATTAAAGTAGGAAAAATGAAAGACATTTACCAGGATCCTTGTAAGCAGAAATTTGTTGTTTCACCCCAATGGAAAAAAGCGTATATTATGTTGAAAGAACTTAGCGGAACAGTAACAGCGGGTAATTCTTAGCCACATGTGTTACAATCAATTAAAGAGAAAGCAAAAAGAGCTGCGAGGAAACCATTACCATAGCGTAATTTACAACGCCGCCGTTGTAAAATATAACTTTAATAACTTCTGGGGCGTAGAATACTATTTTTAGTGCTCTTGGAATGTTTTTCTGTATAGCAACTTCTTCTTTCAAGAAAAAAATATAAATTATTATTCTTTTCACTTCATTTTGTAGATATTATATCGGCTGGCATTTTTCAGTTGTCGGGTTTTAGTTTTAAATTTATTTATTTATATTATTTTGGAGCAAACAAAAGGTATATTATACACATATTTGAAATGTGCTAACTAATTTTACATAACATTATACACGACATATTTATCTGAAATTTATTTTTTGACCCAATGCTTTATGACCGCTAGAGGGCGCCACACTAGATTCAGTGACACGTTATATTATAGCCTATAACCAGCGGATAACTAAGGTGCTTCTAACAATACCTCATTTGTCCAGTTCTATCAAGTGGTTGAGGAGCTATGAGGGAACAGATGAAACTACATTCATATATTATACACACGTTCATACATAGCCTGTCCAAATCATATACCTTTTTTGCTTCGGCGTACTCGTGTAAAATAGCTGAATCAAATCCTCTACTTCATTCGCTACTTAACTCTTGGTAAACAATGTTATCGCTACTTTTTATAAATAGGCTAACTGACTAACTAGTGGTTTGATTTCGGTTGAGTTTCTAATTGTTAGTACGCAGAAATAAATATCTGGATGGAGCTAATAGCTATTTTTTAAACTGCTCATTGTCCCCAAATGTATAGGTTACTTACTTTATCTTAGCAGAGTGATTTGTAGTATTCTATTCATTAATTAATTCATTAGCACTGTCAGGTTTATTACGTGCTCCGAGGAGCTCATAACTTCAAACGGTATTTGCTTATCAGAACGTATAGCATGCGGAAATAGGTGAGCCATAGTATGTAGGGCATCTCTTCACCCGCATTGAGATCCACCTAGCTTGTGAAACATCACCTAGATAGGTTTACTACTTTCTATTCCAGCTGACCTGAATTAGGAATTTGGTTAAGAGATTTCGAATTAATTCAAAGAAGATTATAAATTAAAACTGAGATTATCTAATAGTATTGTAGTTAATAAACCTGTGCCGTTCAGAAGTTTGGCTAGAATAGATTAATTTGTGTATTATGTATTAAATATTATAGCAGTTACATATAAAATATACGATGGTTTTAGCCGCATGGTTATCGGCATTTCGGTAGAATTTGGATTACCCCATCACTTACCATGCAGTGTCGTACAAGGAGACTAAAGAATAGGGCTGGTTAACATCAGACAGATATATACATCCCAGACTCAGCCTCAGATGCATGGGTTGAAACAATAATAGTGCCCGGAATACAGCAATAGGCTCACCCCCTATTACATGGAACTGAATACAATGATTTGAGAAATGTGGGTGTCAATTCACCTCTGCCCAACCGTCCGGGGATAAAGGCATGATTATATGAATGTAAAATCACGAATTAAAAATCATCTTTCGGTCCAATGAACATTCATAATTTTTAACTTCGGTCTTTTGTCTATCCGATTTATGAACCATTTTTGAGACTGCGTTCTGGTCATATTCCATCACGGAAATTTGGACACGTGACGAAAGTAGATGATTCGCATAACTGTTTAACATGCGGCACAATAGACGATGTCCAACATTTGCTCTTGGAGTGTGAACGAAATCGTAGTGCTAGGGAACAACTAGTTTCAGATTTTAATATAAGAATAGAAAATGGAGATTAATTTCACAGTATTTTATCGGCACCTCATTCTGATGCTGCAAGGTATGTTTATGAGATGTGTAAAAATATTTGGTAAATGTAAATAATGTTATCTGTTACAATAGGACTGACATGTCTTAGGACAAAAGTCCTGTAAATAAATAAAGCATAAAAAAAAATCAGTATTATGAAATGTTAAGACACTAGAACGTTACCTACTCATCAGATTCTGAAGTTGGAGTTTTTATTATGTAACCCACATAGCATATGGAATTAGATATATTAAGGCCGTTCAAGTGTAAACTCTCTTACATCGTAAAGTTAGTTAGGATAGGAGCTAGGGGCGTAAAGTTTTGACAAAAATAAAATAAGAACTTCGAGAGAAAAAGCAACGTTTTGCATATTTTCATTATTATGATATTCTTAGTAAGAAGTAAGTAAGTTATTGAATGGCACAGTGCTCTGTGTCAAATTTATACTTTAAGTGACATACGGTGGATGAGAGTTGAGTTCGAATGAATTCATCATTACGAATATGGTAATAGTTTTGATTTAGAAAAGATATTCATAATTCAATTTACTTACTACTTGGACATCTTAGTGAAAAGCCGGTGAGAAAATTTATTTGAACAAAAAATATATATTTAAATAGAAAAACTTTGATTAAGTTGAAACTTTGAGACTACCAAGTACGTTACTTGTTCAGGTCTTATCGCTCGCAAAGACCCGTCGCGTCGCAAGTAACTACTGTAACTTACAATGTTGTTAGTTCGATAAAGTTCGTTCAAAGTATTTGTAACACCATTTAAAGTATAAACATTGCGCCGCTTTGACATGCTTCAAAGTGATTAGTAAAGCAACATCTTCAATATAATGAAGTACAGAATTTGATCCCACTTTAATTTTTGAAACTCCTCATTTGCACTTCCAATCTTCCTCCCCGCCATTTTGCAACTTTTCATCAAATTCAAAAATCATTTATTCTGTATCGACCGTTAACTCAGCACTTACAAAATGTCAATAAAAAAGGAACATGAAAATCAGTTTAGTGAATGGACCACCCGGTTCGAAACGCGGACCCGACCTAAGAAGACTCCGTCAAGAAACTCAGCGGGCATCTTTTTTTTGGTCTATTTACAAACAAACTTAGTCTCCTTAATCTAAATACAAAATTTATTTCAGTAGCATAGTTGAGCGAAAAGCTCATTTCAGAGTTTGTTTATCATCCAAGTATTATTGGATTTTATAATAGTCCAACTATGAATATAATAGTCCAACTATGAAGCGGTCTAACTTCGATATTTTCTATAAACCGACTGCTATCTGACTTCCACAACGAGCTGATGATATCGAAGTTCTATAGTTACATAATGTTCAATTCACCTAACTCATCGGTGGTTGTTCATCTCTATGACATTACATTACAGTTGAATAGGAACACCTTTAGACCCGAAGTAATCATTGAAAATGTTTAAACGAAGCATTCCAGTGAGACTCGGTGAGATTTAAGCAATTTACAATTTACTAGATAATTACAACGCTTTATATTAGAAGCGACTTGAAGTACTTCGAAACAATGGATTTCAATTAAATGTAACAATTGCTTTATATCTCACTGTCACTGGTCATGATCGATAATTTGAAATTCTATTATTGATGAAAGATTTATAATTCTATGAATGCTGAACCAAAATGCTAAATTGCTAAACTTTAATAGTGTACGTAAAAAAATATCAGAAATATCCGTTTTAAGATGAGTCTTAGCTAGATTTTAGATGACAGAGCAGAGATTTAAAAGTGCGAGCAAGGCAGCCAAGGCTTTCGGGGCTAAACCAGCCTGCTCTGCTAATTGACGAACGTCCTTTGGAGGCGTGTTTTCTTGTCTTACATCCCCTTTCTTCAAATCATTTATTTATTTATCACATGAAGTACATTGGCGGCCTTAATTGGGTGGAGCACAGCTAGTAGGTGGTAGGCGCGTGTTAATGAGGAATAACTTAGCTTCTTAATAGTGTGGGAAGTAATCCATCAAACACCAATAAACTTTAACCATCAGATGATCGTTGTGAATTTTAAAAGCAATGTTCCTACACGAAGTCATTGAACTCAAACTTTGAAACAAAACCTAGAATTTGTAATCGCCGTATAATTCGATTGTTAACGACGATTCTATCAAAGGGAAATGCCGGAAACGGTTCTCAAAGTTGAAGCTGTTGCTCCCTTTCAATTGTTGGAAAATTGCTTTAAAAGACGATCGAGTTAATATATTTTTGTTGTTTGATGTGGAAAGTTCCTTCTGTTGTAAAATGTTAAGAATAGACGTTTAAGTATTGCGAGGGAAAGTGTTCAACTTGGTTCAAGAGGAATCAGCGAGTAATGAATAACGTCAACAGTAAGTTGTACCTTCAGTAGCACTTATTAAATGTTTTGAATTTTGTGAAAAGTATTTAAAATATTCGTGTTGGTTTTATATCGTTAAATGTATATGCTAACCAATAAAAAGATAAGGTTCTGGGGCAAGTTTTTTTCTCAGGATTGGGTTTCCAAAACTGTTCAAAAGCTTTTGTAAAATTCAAAATAAGTCATATCTATAGAATGAGTTTAAAATGCATTGAAGGAAGGAAGGAAGTCTGTACATAAAATTTCCATTTAATATTATCTAAGTGATAATGCAATCCGCATTGAAATCTGTTACGGAGAGTTAACGGACATAGGGACACACGCGGATATCAACTTTATTTCATACTATGTAAAGATGATTATTCTGAACAACAAGACGTAATGTATGATTACGTCACCATCCGTTTCCAGGCCGCCCTTCCAAACTACTTTCACCCAGATTCCTCAGTAATAAGATGTAAGGGAATATCGATCTGCCTGCGTTGACGTCCCGCTGCCGTCCGTCAGACGTCAGGGAAATATGGTCATAAAACTTTACTATTCTATAACATATCACTTGACCTATGTGTCTGTCTGTAACATGTGTGTTTTATGAGGTGAAGTCATTAATAGTTGACATTTAGCATAGTCATGGTGTCATCTTTACTTATGAGTAACTTTGCTCGCGATTTCGTTCGCCTATAAATTTATCTTTAAAGAAGAATCTAGGAAGCGACTTGAGTCCGCATCCTGTCCCTTTCTAGAAGTAAAACTACTTGGAAAAGGAACTTAATCATAGTCCTCCATAAAATATTAAGTCTAACTCTCCTTACGTTATGAAGCTACGCAGGATTTTGCATATTATTTAAGTAAATAAATATTCCAGGACATTCTACACAACGCTATCTAGACCAATGGTAAGCATAGCTTAACTAGCTTGTGGTTTAGAATCTAGAATGCGGATAAACATACTTAGATCCTTTTTTGTTGTAAATACATACATATTATACATAAAAACACCCAGACCAATGCAAATATACATATTCATGCATACAAATATTTGAACCGAACGGGAATCGAACCCGTGCCATCTGCATAGCAGTCGAATGCTCTACCACTAGGCCACTGAGGTCGTCCTAAAATTTCCTTTAAAATAAAAATACAATAAAATTTTATTTATTTAATATTTTAAAAACAGAATAGATGAAATTGGCTATCGTTGGCATTCGCATTTAGCATTTTATAAATTCAACTTACTTAAAACAAGACTGACAATTCTATCCTGCTAATATTATATACATAGATACATACATATAATCACGCCTTTATACCCGGAGGGTTAGGCAGAGGTGTAATAACACATACATAATTTTACAACTACATACATACAGATCAATCAATCAATCAGCCCACTGCAATCCACTGCTGGACATAGGCCTCTCCCAATGTGCGCCATTTTCTCCGGTCCTCCGCCTTCCGCATCCAGTCTGTCCCAGCCACCTTTTTCGGGTCGTCCGTACATCTGGCTAGGGCGCGTGTACAATGTGTACATACACATACATATAATCACGCCTTTATCCCCGGAGGGTTAGGCAGATGTGAATTAACACCCACATTTCACCAGTCATTGAATTAGGTCCCACGTGATAGGGGATGAGCCTATTGCCGTCTTCCGGGCACTATTATTGACTCAAGTCATGGATCTGAGACTGAGTCTGGGCTGCATCTATTTGCCTGATGTTAAACAGCCCTATCCCTTAGTCGCCTCGTACGCCACCGCATGGAAAGTCATGGGATGGTCCAAATTCTACTCTGCCGGGAACCAAAAGGCGTAGCTAGTATTATATTATGTGTGTAAGAATATGTGGATGGATGGGTTTATGAATATTTATTGCTCTACCACGTTAATATGGACACGTAGATCGAAATCAAATTCAGCACAGACGTAGACATTTTCTTCTAGGATTAAGTTTCTGCTGATTACCATTGATCTCAGCTAGTAGCTCTGGCAATCTGACTGTTATCTTTTGCCTGTCTCACAACAACATAAAAATCACAAACATAAAATCACGTCATTATCCCCGGAGTCTTAGAGATAGGTGAATTAACGCCCTCGGTACACCACGTAATATCAAGTGAGCCTACGTAGCCGAGTGCTTTTCTGTTTGTGTACTTTAAAATAATCGTTCTATTCTTAAAATTTGGTACAAAGATATTATCCAACTCAATGTAGAATGTAATAAGAATTTTCCTCAGAAAAGGTTTCCATGTGGGTGGAGCTTTGGCAACACTTATTAACATTAGGTAAATAAGAGAGTTAAACATAGAATCATAAAAGAACTAAAGTTTAAAACGGGCAAAGCTTATAAAAGTACAAAGTTGAATGTTCTGCCAATAATTTTATTTGTCGGAGTGACGCAATCCAATCGATCTGTGGGAACACTGAGGTATTGAAGTTCGATCATTGTAGAAGTATCGATGCGAGTTTGAAGCAAAACTTTTCAAACTGTCGTTATTTTAGGGTCGTAGAATTCAAATATTGGACTGAAAATATAATTGAACGCCTTGTTTGAACGGCAGCAGTCTGGATTACTTTGATTAAGTTTACGGTAATGCAGTTTGTGATTACGAATATTATGTTATTTTCTTTACTATTCTTATAATGTTCGTAGCGTAGCTCTTCCGTGGCGTAGCAGTAGAGCATTCGACTGCTATGCAGGGGGCGCAGGTTCGATTCCCGCTCAGTGCAAATATTTGTGTGCATGAATATGTATATTTGCATTGGTCTGGGTGTTTCTATGTATAATATGTATGTATTTACAAAAAAAAGTATCTAAATATGTATATCCGCATTCTAGATCCCATAACACAAGCTAGATAAGCTATGCTTACCATGGATCTAGATAGCGTTGTGTAGAATGTTGTGGAATATTTATTTATTTATTATTTATTATAACTTAGTATTTTTAGATAGTCAGCCCAATAATAGTCTATTTCTTCTGTTTTATTTTACTAAATACCAAGAGCAGATTGTTTTAGTTTAAATTTAATTTGCCTTTAGGTGATATGTAAGCATTACTGTATAGCTTATGGCAAATTCACCAATCTTTTAATTTAGTGCCAATTCCCACTGAAAGAACAGCGGCCGGCAAAAGCTTTTTAGACAATGTTGTAAGCATTTTCCAATCTTATATCTACGGCAGAAAAAGTTCATAGACATTTAAAGTCATTCTAGTGGCAAATTCGTACCACCAATTGCTGCCAGCCAGATCTTTCTGTGAGATCTTCCCGGCGGTGAGTAGGGTAGCCAAGGCTCACTGGAGAGTTTTTGTGCTGTCAGTGGGATGACCAAAGGCTTGTCCTGCTTTGTCCTCTACACTGACGGCACAAAATCTCTGTTCTTATAGGGTCGGCAGCACGGATGTGACTCTACTGGTGTTACACACGATCATAGGTCATGGTAACCACTTTCCGTGGTGCTGTGGTGTGGTGGGCCGTGTGCTTGCCTGCCATCTAAGTTGCATAAAAAGAAAAAAGGTGAGTCTTGTAAATAGTTGAGTGCTTCTTCGAAAAAGTATACAAGTATAAAAATATGTTAGTATTTATTTGCTAAACAAGGTATCAGTTAGATTCCAGCGTCCTCAATCTTTTCAGGGGTTTTTATATTATTATTTTTTTATACATCTTATGTGGCAGACCAGCACACGGCCCTCCTGATGGAAAGTGGTTACCGCAACCTATGAACGTGTGTAACACTAGGGGAGTCATACCCATACTGCCGACCCTGTAAGAACGGAGATTTTCTGTGCCGTCAGTGCAGAACACAAAATCAGGACAAGCCTTTGGTCTTCCCACTGTCAGCACAAAAACTCACTTTACAGGGTTAACATAATTCAGCCAAAAGTAGGCTTTTATGTGATCTCTTTTATATTTCTCTTACAACGTAATCTCCGCATCGTGGCGGTGCTTTGATGGGCTGATGAATGATTTAGTAGCTATTTAACCGTGTTAATCTTCAGTAAAATACAATTTTTGTGTAATAAAAATACACATTAAAACGTCGTATTCCGTGAACCAAGTTATTTGTGTCATATTTTAAAGAAATAATTTATTATACATTATGTGGGTGTGTGTGACAAAAGCCTGACGTATATTCAGTACATTCATAAATTTATTCAAATTAGATGCGTAATGTAACATATTTAGTAACCAGACGTCACAATATACGTCTTGAGCTATAGATAAACGATAATATGATTGACTTCAAAAGACTTGCGTCCCAACAATGTAAATAATAAATAATATAACCTCTATATTCTCTATGTTTTTTTACAAAGAATAGTAACGATATTACTAATATTCCTTGTAACCCCTCCAGCTAAGATAAATTGCTTGTGTTAGGAAAAACTGGAAAAAGAGAAAAAGAGTGTACACTATTATACTTTTCCCAGGTTTTACCATGGCACACACCAATGACTTTTCGATGCTTTTCGAAGTTATGTGTGTATTTATCGCATGTTTATAAGTACCCGGTTAATGGCAATATGCTCGCCCTATTGGGACCTAAACATAAACTGGCGAAATGTGAATGCTAGCATCTCTGCCTGCCCCTTCGGGGATATAAGCGTGAGTTTATGTTTTGTTATGTTATTATACTTCTGCAAAGGATTATTTTGAAGTAAGCGAAAAAAATATATTAAATTGATAGTCAAGATAAGTTGAAAACTAAAACTTGACTACTGAAAAATCATGCTTTAGAAAATATTTAACAAGAAAATATATATATTTTATAATATATATATAGTCGTGGTCGTATGCCACTTTTCCTTAGAATGTATTGTTTTGTTAGACTTAAGTGATATACGACCAAGGCTATCCTTGATATTTTCTTGTTTAATATTTTTTATAGCATGATTTTTCAGTAGTCGAGTTTTAGTTTGAAACATTTTTTTTATTTATATTATTTTGGGGCAAGCAATAGATATAATTTATACATTTTTGAAATGTTAGCTAATAGATTATAGATTGAGTTACACCATATATAGGTGATCATGGTGCTTGCAACAGCGCCGAAATATCGGAAACCCAAAACAATGAAACATGGTAAATATCCCGTTTATTTTGATACTGACACCATATATAGCCTATAACCAGCGTACAACTAAGATCCTTCTAACGATACCTCAATTGTTCAGATTTAATAAGCGATTGAGGAGTTATAATTGAACAGATAAACGTACATAGATACATAGCCTGTCAAAATCATAACCCCCTTTTTTGCTTCGGGTAAAAACTGCTGGTATATTTTCCCGTCGGGTCTGAATTGTCCCTAAGGCGTAGGCGGTAATATAAAAATATAAAATGTTTAAAAAGAAATTTTAGGTTAACACGCAGCTCCATCGGCTCTATTACATTTTCATCACTCAGTTAAACTCCATACAATACGAGCACAATAGATTTTTATCCCGCTCAATGACGAAAGGGTTGTAACATTTTTTATACCGTTTCGATTCATACGATTTAGTCATAAAATAATCAGATATGGATCTTTTTTTCCTCTCATTTCATATCCAATAAAGTTTTATGTAAAAGCTTTCCTTAATAAAACATATATGAATTTCTACAATTCATACGTATATGTTGATGAAGATTTGTTTCGAGAGGCTGCCAAATTGAATCGTTAGGATATTACTTGCGGGCTGGCCGGAAAATGCGTTTCAAAGAGAAAAATGCAACATACGGAGAGCCCATTTGGCCAAAAGGGTTTTCGAGATGGGTATAGCAGGTTATCTTTGAGATGATGATATGAGTAACACGTTTCTTATTGAGTGGAGATCATATTTTTACCTATTATACAAATATTGAGAACTCACTAGTGATTTTACGCAGTATTTTTTTTTAGTTATTAGACTTGAACGGTTTCGCTTTACAGCATCCTCAAAAGTTTACAATGACATGTAAGAATACTCTTATCAAATATGATCACACGTCCATAGACCACGGTAACCACTTTCCATCAGGTGGGCCGCGTACTTATCTGCCACTTAAGTGGTATTAAAATCACGATCAAGTGCGAGTCAGACTCGCGTACCGGGGGTTCCGTAACTTAAGCTACATAAACCGTAATATATTTCGACTGCGTTGACTTAGAAGTTTGATTTTTAGACAGTTTGAAGACGTTATAGACCTAAGTATGTGGTATGAATATAAACTTGATATTCCTACGCATTCCTGAGAAAAAGGTCTTGAGAGACAGATAGACATATGGACAACGTAGTGATCCTATAAGGGTATTATTTTTCTTTTGAGGTACGGGACCCTAAAAATACATTTATACATACAAGTCAATCAATCACAAATCAATCTGC
This sequence comes from Eilema griseolum, assembly GCA_963662185.1. Classification (NCBI taxonomy): domain Eukaryota; kingdom Metazoa; phylum Arthropoda; class Insecta; order Lepidoptera; family Erebidae; genus Eilema; species Eilema griseolum. The sequence goes on along the minus strand of OY759229.1, from coordinate 2,850,851 downwards.
CACATCACAAAAATCTACATAAATAATTAGAACGTATGTAGATATGTCTATGTAAGTATAACGATTCATTTCGGTAGCATCTGTATCGGTAGTCACGTGCAGCACCCGCCAGCACCATCTGCAAACTATTACCGTACGTGAGTTTTAGAAGCAACATTTGCATAAGGAAAATTGTGCTAAGCCGGTGTCGGCTGCATTACTAATTGGGTTTATAGTTATTGTCTGTTTGTTCTGTCTACCTATCTAATGATGAATGAGTATTCTGTTCAACATACAGAACGTTTTAGAGATACGTTAATTGAGTGTATTGTTGTACAGTTGACAAAGGAGATACAGCGGCACATTCACATACCACTTTATGTGTAAAGGAGCAACCGGATCTCCTTTTTCGACTGTACTCATGGCTGTGTGCAACACAATTTTTCTCTTCTATGATTGCTGTAATGTCTATATACCTATTATGGAAAGCTTTTATTTCTTTCTTTCCTCCTTTCTGTCATGGTCATTGGCATTACTATCAAAGCTGTTGACATTTTTATTATACATTGTTTTGTGTATTTGGTCTGTCAGCATCCGAAATTTTTGAGCATTCGAAACTGTACTATGCAAATAAAGACCGAATCGCACGATTACAGGCAGACCAATTTATATCGATCTTTGTAGCAGTTTCGTCGCAACAACAGCAAACTTGTCTTGTTTATTTATTGCACGAGTGTATTTTTGTCGAAAGATTTTTGTGTCAGGGAACATTAATAACGTAACTAGGTTAAAAGTAATGAGCTTCTTTAGTAAATTGCTTTTGTTTCCTTCCCCTGGGAATATATTAAACGATGAGAGAAAACTCCAAAAGATGGCGAAACTTCCTTATGAATTAATTTTTCTGATTGTATTATGGAAGTTCGCTAAAAGATTGATTATTTTGTACTAACATACACGTGACCTGTTCTCGCTTATTATTAATTTATTTTTATCCTTATACGAATGTCTTCCTGGTTGCTGGAATTTATTTACTTGCTAAGAGAACGTGATTTATCCAGTGTAATAAAGAAACCAAATATATAAACAAAGAAATAATATAAACTATTTCAAATAAAAAAACATAACATAAACTCACGCCTATATCCCTGAAGGGATAGGCAGAGTTGCTAGAACCTACATTCAAACACCACAAAAACAAAACCAACGCTTCAACTAACAAAGAAACAGATAAATAAATGCTTTAACAGATAGGTGAACTAAACATTAATCTAATTGGCTACTTACTGAAACATTTAATTACTAAACTAAGTTTTACCCTTCCATTTTATCTACAATTTATTTAGCTCGAATATTCTCAGTTACCGCTACAGATGATTTTATGGTATCAACTCCACCAATTTAAATTTTATTTCACCAATAATAAAAACTTCCATAGGGTGTCGTACAAAGCGACTAAGGGATAGGGCTGTTGAACATCAGACAGATATATACAGCCCAGACTCAGCCTCAGATTCATGGCTCAAGGCAACAAAAGTGCCCGGAAAACGGCAATAGGCTCACCCCCTATTACGTGGGACCGAATACAATGATGGTGAAATGTTTGTGTTAATTCACCTCAGCTTAAACCTCCGGGGATAAAGGCGTGATTATTTGTATGTATGTATAAAAACTGATATTAAGTCAATGAAATTTATTGAATAATAGCTTTTGCCCGCGGCTCCGCCCGAGTGGATGTCGGTCCCAAGGGTGGACAACCCTTATCACTTATGGGTATGAAAAATAGATGTTGGCCGATTCTCAGACCTACTCAATATACTCACAAAATTTCATGAGAATCGGTCAAGCCGTTTGGGAGGAGTACGGGAACGAACATTGTTACACGAGAATTTTATATATAAGATAATGATAATACAATTGATTAATATGATGATGCAATTGAGCTGAATGGATGGTGATGCTATTCAGCTGCAGTAATGTGAAAGAAACCAAATGCAAAACAGGAAATTTTAAGATTAGCTCTGATATATGAAGAAAATAAAATGCTAACAATTTAAGATGAAATACATGTGACCTAAATCTGTAGCCAAAAATATGTAAGTATATGTCTACATCGCATATATTGCCGACAATTCATCTTAGTCACCACACTACTTCTTTGGTATGCTACGATATTGTGGTATACATTTCGCTCAAAATTATATTTCTACACAAGAAATGTGTTTTATCCGCTTGCGACGATTCTTTAGTTTTATTTTTCTCTTAGCTCATAACCACTAAATAGCGATTCATTTTTATTCAATGAGAATCATTGGGTATTGAAATTGAAGAAAAATCAAGATTTCAAATTTTTACCCTCAATATAACTTCAACAAAATTTAAAGGAGGACTTTCAGTTATTGCTTTTAGTGACGTCGTATTCCGTTATATTGTTATGAATACCTATTTAGATTGCTATTATTATGAAGTTATTTTTTTTATACCCCTTAGGTGGCAGACAAGCGCACGGCCCACCTGATGGAAAGTGGTTACCGTGGCCTATGGACGTGTGTAACACCAGAGGAGCAACAATCGCACTGCCGACCCTGTAAGCGCAGAGTTTCTGTGCCGTCAGTGTAGAGGACAAAGGACAGAGGACAGAGGAAAGGACAAGCCATTTTTCTATTCTAGTCCACATTAGGAGGACCTGACCAGAACTTTTAGGGTCCAAAGGTTGTTGTTCCCTTATCGATAACTTTCGTTGTTGCTGCATAAAACATAACTTCATATCTTCGATGCTTAATTTGATCCTTTTGTATCCTATTTTATATTCTTTTAAATATTAGTTTATATCTTATTACTTTAGTTTACATGTTATATAAAAATGAATAATAAAAATTGATATATTGTCGAAAAAAAAAAAAAAAAAATCTACAGTAGTTCAATATTTTACATATTCTGCTCATAATATTTACTTTTCATTAAATTTGGGTTCCGAGGTTAACGAACTTCCCTTCGATACTTTGGGGTTTTTGTGGATTTTCATTGTTGATCTACGTTAAAATGTATTACGGATGGGATTAGTTCTAATACAGATTACTTCTTAGTTAAATTGGACGAAATCCTTTTAATATCAACTATAATTTGGTGAAATACAATACAAGTACTATTCCATAGCTTCGATTGATTTTTGAGCGAATAGGATTTTAGTACAGTTGGTAAAATCATAATACAACTGCCAATAAACGGACGAGTCTCTGATTAAATTATAATCGCGTTTCCACAACTCAGGGTATCTCCAGGTATAAAAATAGCTTATATGACATTCCTGACTATAATATATTTCTGCAAAATATAAAATTATAGAAAGAAATAGGATGTAAAACAAATACACCATAGCCTACAACTCATGTCCAACATAAACTCTTTAATTAAGTAATGATCCCATTGTTGTAACGAGTATTTAATTGAAAAGGGTATGCGAAGGGTAGTTCGGATACGCAAAACAAATGAATACTGAGTGAATGACACACCGAATATGTAAAGCATGTGTAAGTGGGTAGTAGCTTAGGGTAGATGTCGCAGAACATACACTCTTCAAATAGATAATGTGTTGAAAAAATTACAGGCCAGACATTACAATAGAAACCAGAGCGAAAGATTTCATGAAAGTAGTGGAAGATTAGGAAGTTTGTAAGGACAGGAGCAGATAGAGGGTATAAGAGTGTACCTAGAGAGGTAGGCCTTTTTTGAGCTGCAGTCAGCGATCATAGGCAGCGAAAATTTTGCCGTGACTTCCAACAGCCTTGGTGGAAATAATATACATGGAAACATTTATAGTTTTAATTATATTTATTAACAAAAAAAATTGCAGTAAAATAAGACAAAACTGTTTTAATTCAAAAATATACCATATTGTATACATATTCATCAAACAAATAACTTATGTCTATGGGATTGTTTATATGGGATTGTTGTATCAATATTGATGTAAAAATTTTAGAAATTTTACATTCTAATCTGTAGGGAATTTTATAACAAAATCAAATAATACATTTACATTAGTAGGCACTGTCGCGTGGTTTCCGGCTGAGTAGAATTGGGCCACCCCATCTCTTCCCATACGGTTTCAAGTACAAGGCGACTAATGGATAGGGCTGATTACCATCAGACAGATATATACAGCCCAGACTCAGCCTCTGATACATGGCTCGAGTCAATAATAGTGCCCGGAATATGGCAATAGGCTCACCCCCTATTACGTGGGACCGCATACAACTACTGGTGAAATGTGGGTGTTAATTCACCTCTGCCTAACCCTCCGGTGATAAAGCGTGATTATATGTATGTGTACATACACATATGTATGTGTACATACGTATTAGTAGGCATTTATACACTATCGTCAAATCTTTGAAAGTATGCACCTGTCCCTCCCACTCATGACGTCAGCCATTTTGGTGACGGTCAACAAAATTATATGTAAGATCCCATTATGAAGAAGATACAAATTCATTATATCTGCGTTACATCTGATTGCATCTAAAGTTAACTTTAGAATGCGGGGTTTATTTTCTTACCCTCCGTTTAAAAAATGCAAACTCTTCATAAATTTTCTCCATTCTAATATTAGCAGTATACTGTAGATATCACACCCTAATACTAGCTAAAGGTATAACTAAATTCCACGGATTACGAAACAGCCGATATATATTAGAGCAACCTATTTCCATTATGGGATAACAAACATGGTCTGGCCCCACAAAAAGGCTCCTAACATAAATCTTGGTGTAAATGGCTTCTTTCTGCGTTTATTACTGAGCGAAGGCTTTAGCGGAGGTGTTTTAGCTTTGATGTAGGATCATTGTGTTGTTATGCTGGAGATAGCTCCCAATTTACCTCGCTTCTTGGTCCGGTGTAGGTTTTTAGTTAGATTTGTTATCTCATTTCATTTTGGGTGTAGATTACGCTGCCACCAAAATAATAAAGTCTGTCAGCAGAATTATTTTACTGACAAGTCCTTTGTAGTCTCGAAATACATCGATGTGGTCCCTTTTTTCATTGTAATAACCACAAGTTTATCCATTGGTTAAATATCGATATATTTGGCAACAGATTTACCATTTTAAGTTACAACATTTGGCGAAAAAATAGAAACTCCCTTTCATATTTACCTTCATACATAAATACGTCCTTATATTATATTAGAACCTCCAGCAAGACCTCCGAAGCGTATTCAACTTCTTGCTCTCATTAACGGACAAAACTCTGATATAGGGGAAGGGGTAAGTGGACCCCCGTCTGAGATCAGAGCCTCGGAGGTAACCAGCAAAAACGATAAGATGATAAAAACGACAAATATTTCAAGTTATTTACTATTACGTGAGATATTAAAAAAAATCTCATCATGTCAAATATTTTATTCATAAAGGCTTAGCAATGTCTTTGTTTAGTTTGGTATGATTAGGATATAATAAAAATTTAGAGCACGATCTTAGGGCCGCTGGGCGTTATTTATTTTCTAAGGAACTAAATCTGCCGGATGAAGTAGTACCAAGTGTTTCCTTCTTGAGCGACATGGTCATGTTGTGGCTAAACTCCGTAAATAAAGATTAAAAAAAAAGTAGTATATACTTTGAAGATAAAATAATATATTATACCAGCTACATTGTACGGAAGGTACAGGTACCAAGTAATTACTTCTTCTTACAGTCCCGGGTCCTTTAAGCGGGGTGTGAAAAAGCATATGATGAGGCCGCCAAGCTGAGGTCAGTATTGTAATATTACTTAGTGTCTGTAATAGTGACCTTCTTTCCTGAGACTTTGCTTTTAGCTTAACTTCAGGTACAAAAGTTACATCCAATGCACGTTTCCTTTAAATAAGTACTAAATGAGTATTTTAAACAACTAAAAGAAGGAAATTCTAAATTAGACAGTTTTTTTATCTTGTTTGATCATAAATCCTTATTTTGTGTGATCACGACACTGGATCACGATATTTAACTGTCATCACATTTTCAACAGAGAACAAGCCTATTGCTGTTAGTCATTATTGATTTGTAAAAAAATTCGCGTTAATATTTATCATACTAACAAATGATTGACTTGAATTTATCCTTTGTAAATGATCACTGGTCACACCAAAATAGTAAATTTTGCTGCTAAAAGTACAAAAAGACATATCTAAACAAAAAACCGGAGAAAATAAATAAAAACGAAATCACATCTACAAGAACATGCTGAGTTGCGCCCTTTAGGCTTAGTGTAAGTCAAGTATAGAAATCAATGGCTCATAAACATATACCAATACCTTTTTTGCTTGATTCCTAATATATATAAAGTTCAATATTGCGAGAATTGGTTGTTACGTCCCTCTTTCTTTGGTCGGCAGAATTACTCAGTTCGGTTGGGTCGGCTGTAATAATGTTTATTCTGTTCCAATATACGCATGACCTTTCATCATTTTTCTTTTGAATTTTTAATTGTTCTCTCATATAGGCATTGTATTTTTGTAACTGGTATAAAACTATGAATATTCACGGATTTTTAAAAACCTTTTTATGAAATTAGATCAAAATGGCCACTCCATTATCACGATCAATCAATTAGCCTATTGCAGTCAAAGACAAAGTCAAAAAATATTTATTCTCTCTATGCAGAATAAATGATTTTTGAAATCGGCACTTAGAAAACGTCAATAAAAAAGAAACATGAAAACCAGTTTTGTAAATGGACCACCGCACCGGTTCGAAACGCGGCCACGACCTGAGAAGACTCCGGTAAGAAACTCAGCGGACATTTTTTTTTGGTCCATTTACAAACATGAACTTAGTCTACTTAATCTAGATGCAATAATTTATTTGAGTAGGTGAGCGATCAGCTCATTTCCAAGCTTGTTTATCATCCAAGTCTGTTGCTGGGCATAGACCTCTCCCAATATTGGAAGGCTTTGGCCTACTGTTTCCACTCTGGCCAGACGGGTTTGTACAGGGTTTTATTTCAAGTTTTCCTTCTCTCGCATCATGATGATGACATGATATCGTTTGCGTATATTTCCGTTAGTCGCCTTTGCTACTTGTATTCTTTCTCCATCACCGCGCGGATATTAGATTGCCACGAATGCAGACGCTAACCAATCTCATCAAAATCAATTTATCTGCTGACTCTATCTACTTTATCTGTTTGACTCAGATGGCAATTTGAAATTAACCAAATTATATTCAGGAATAGCATGTAAACTTTGAATCCAGTGACTTGGCTCCTGTGGGTTGCAGCAACAGGATTAGTATACGCAGGCTATTAAGAACAAGATAGTTTAAACAGAATTCCAAATCCTCTACCGTATCCCCTAATTTTGCCAATCGCATAACACGTCTTCGCACTAAACCCTGGCAGTATTTCCCTCCGTTCCTAACCAGCTGTAGTTCGTACGAAAATTCAGAGCGAATTCATAAATAATTCATAAATTCAAGCTTATCACTTGCGGGTGTGGCAGAACGACTTCTCCATACGAATAGGTTCATGCATAATTGTGGGCGCAATAGTACAGGTGTGGGTTTAACCACAGGAGTCGGAAATTCGTTTGGTTTAATCTGTCCCGGGAATCTCTGTAATCGGTTTCATTGGAATACATTACTGGTTTGTAATCGGTTGCCCAAAAAAAGGAGTGTAATTTTCTTTTGCATGTATGTGCGTTCCTTTAGATACTATTATACCTATACCCATATATATCTCTATAGATATTTTATTAACATTTAAAAGATGTTACTCGTGACCAGAGGGTTGGTTTATTCCTTGCGCAAAAGATTGGTATTGCCATTCATCGTGGCAATGCCGCCAACCTTCTGGCTCGGTTTCTGGGTCGCTTCTCGGTTGACATTAATGAGGAGAAATTCTTTGATACTTGAACCTGTAGGATTTTACAGGTATATTCTGTAGTGTTTTATATTTTCAATTAAATAATTCTCATGTACATTACATAAATATAGGTTTTTTAGTATGAACTGTTGTCCAAGAGTCCAAGTTCGACTAAATAGCTATATTCAAGAAATCCTTGAGTTCCAGTGAAAGATTCCTTGTTGCAGATCGCAGATATGTGTATGATAATAATATATCATAAGCAGCACTTGAGATAGCGAAAAGATATTACCCTCGACAAGATAGAACACGCGAAAAGAATTTCTTAAATGAAAAACTATAAAAAGCTCCCTATATCTGCACCACGAAAATGATATTAGTAACATCATTCAACAAACCTGATAAATTGTTTGGATCCCATAGAAAATGCATTTTCAGCAGAAATAAAGTGTATTCAAACTCTTAATGCAGTTCTTGAAACTTAAAATACAGTAGCAGTAGTGTTTCGTCGAGCAGCCACTCAAAAGCACACTTCAAACTTTCGCATTCACTTTTGAAATAGTGATATTTATCAAAGAAATTCAGAATAATATTGCTGTCGACTTTTGACAGCCCCGGGGACTCAATTACGGACGCGATGCAAAATTATTGCAGTAAATCAACTTAACACATTTCATATTACATACCTACATTTTCTTCCAGGAGGGTTAGGCAGAGGTGAAATTAACACCTGCATTACAGCCCTTTGTTAGTTTGGGCTGTATATATCTGTCTGATGTTAATCAGCCATATCTCTTAGTCGCCTTGTACGACACCCCGTGGTAAGAGATCGGGTGGTCCAAATTCTACTTTTTCGGAACCATGCGGCTATTTTTAATTTTTAGTTGCTTTAAATTCAGTATAGTTAATATTTTAAAGTAACTTCTCTTTCTAAGCTAAATTGCTGGTGTTAGGAGTAGGTTCACGTTAGTAATGTAATGGCCAAGCTTCGAACGCGGGACCTCGCGATCGTAAGCCCTACTACTAGATCACTTTAATAATTGACATGAACCATTGTTAATGACTTAAAGTAAAAAAAAAATCAAATTAAAAAATGTATATATATTATTTTTTATTAAAAATTGTAGTAATATTTAAGAAATTGCAGATATTTATCGGCAAGAATAGCATCATTGCTACATTTTCTAATAGCATTTTTATAGTATAGAAATCCCCTAGGATACCATCGGTGGTTATGTCGCAATCAAACCCACTAAAACCGCACGCCATCACCAATTGCCGAGGGTCCTAATAGCTACTTTTACTTGTGAAGCCAACGCGATTTGGCTTGTTCTCATTAAGCTTAATACACCGATTACTTAAGATTCTTGAGATTACAGTCAGTATTGAGTTGAAACAGTTTTAAACGAGACTGGACGTGAATCTTGATCCTTTAATGAATCTGCTCTCTGACGGGAATTGCGCAATGTTAAGTCTGTGGATTAAGTCATAAGCCGGCGCTCTTATTGTCAGATTAACTGGAACGGAAGCGAAGAACTAATGCTACTGTCACATAGATATTTTCTTTTTACGGGGCTCAGAGTATACCCTTGAAATGTTTAATACTTTTTTATAAGACTTCAGGTATTACTAGTAAATATTTACTGGAGTATTTTCAACTCCTGGCCACGTTTCGAACATATGTACCAAGTCTTCATGATGTTTCGTTTTTATGTTTTTTAAACTTTCTTTACTTACAGGATCGGTGAGACTTCCCTGGTGTTGCACACGTTTAATTATACAAGGTATCGAGATTTTCGCGAATTAAATCGTGGAACTTACCATTTCTGCCGATCACGGGTGCTGTAACGCATCCGAAACGTCGGCAGAAATAGTAAGTTCCATGGTTTAATTCGCGAGAAGTCCCAATACCTTGTATAATTATGAACTCACACCGCGATAGTTTAAAAAAAAATGATTTTTGACTTTAAATTTAATTAGTCTAGACTTGTAGCATTTTTCACAAACCTTAATAACCTATGTTGTGTAATTTTTATACCTGTGTAATAACAGTAGAGGAATCTTGTAAGCTTATGACGAGCTATTGTCTCTGCCTACCCCATGAAGGCTGAAAGATGGAATAATATGTATGTATATATAAGATATAAAAAGGTCTTGCCTAAATTACTCAACGAAAACAAAATTAAAAAGTCTTCCAATAAATTAATTGATTTATTGCCAAACTTCAAGAATAACTACAGTTATATAAGTGCAATTTAACTATCTATAGTTAAATATGGCTACAATAGAGCGGAAAATGGCGACAAAACGACTGCGGTAATCTTTTTTTTTTATAAACACCTTAGGTGGCAGACAAGCACACGGTCCACCTGATGCGAAGTGGTTACTGTGACATATGAACGTGTGTAACACCAGTAGAGTCACATAAATGCTGCCGACCCAATAAGAACAGAGATTTTCTGTGCCTTCGCTGCAGAACACAAAATCAGGACAAGTCTTTGGTCTTCCTACTGACAGCACAAGAACTCTCCAGTGAGCTCTGGCTATCCTACTCACAGCCGGGAACACAACACGAGGTTATTATAGCCGTGGTATTCTGTAGGGTAGAGGTATTTCCCCAGTCGGACTGCTCAATTCGGACGGGAATATCGTCGTGTCCCACCTCCTCCTAAAATATATAATAAATATATATAATCTGCTCGTTACATTATTTACGCAGAAACGTTTGAAGCATCTTGTAACAAAAGAAACTATCTAGACCCGATTACACTCTCCAAAATTATTACTCGTCTTATATAATGCTGTCCGTATTCAAACTAGTACTTATGATAAGTCTTTGATTCTTATTTTATTTTGTACGAGTGACAATCCCAATTACAATTCCACCCAAATCCATGTATTAATTTTTGTGTAATTGAGTAACAAACGAATGTACGAACTCACATTACCATTTACAATAATAGCAAGGATACACAAAGCGAATATCCAGAAAATGGTACGCTTTTGTTAATAACATCTTTATTAGTACTTTGGGAATTTTAGAACTTTAATTAAGTCAGTATATACTGAGTAAACTCAATTATAAGTAGAGAATTTAACTTATAAACGCACTATTAACACCAAATGTCTATTATTACATATAAATATATAAACACACGCCTATATCAGTAGGCAGAGGTGCTAGCACCCACAATTCGCCAGTTTATGTTTAGGTCCCGATGTAATAGGTGGCGAGCATATTGCCATTAACCGGGAACTTATAAACCTGCGATAAATACACACATAACTTCGAAAAGCATCGAAAAGTCATTGGTGTGTGCCATGGTAATCCTGGGATAGAACCCGAGACCTCGTCTTAGCAGTCCATTACCCATACCACTAGGCTACCGCGAGGTGTCTGTTATTAGTATCAAATTATGGTCTATTTTACTTAACCCTTGTCTTGCGGATTGGTCTTTCAGACCGACGATATAAAATATCTGGCTTTTGACATAGAAAAAGAGCGAAAGTCCGTCTAATATTAGTTTTCGTAAAGAAAGGACGTAATATTTTTTTCCGTAAAGAAAAGCGTAGCTGTGAATGAGTTAATGTATTGTCAACATCGATAGACGATCATCATTTTCAGATTCAGATTTAGCCACCGAAAAATAGCCGCAAGGTTGCCAGCAGAGTAGAATTAGGACCTCCCCATCTCTTCCCATGCGGTGTCATACAAGGCGACTAAGGGATAGGGCTGTTTTACATCATACAGATGTATACAGCCCAGACTCCGCCTCAGGCGCATGTCTCGAGTCAGCAATAGTGCCCGGAAAATGGCAATAGGCTCATTCCCTATTACGTGGGACCGAATATTATGTTTTTTTTTTATACAACTTAGGTGGCAGACAAGCACATGGCCCACCTGATAGAAAGTGGTTACCGTGACCTATGAACGTGTGTAACACCAGTGGAGTCACATTCGTGCTGCCGACCCTGTTACAACAGCGATTTTATGTGCCCTCAGTGCAGAACACAAAATCAGGACAAGCCTTTGGTCTTCCCACTGACAGCACAAAAACTCTCCAGTGAGCCAGCTACCCTATGATTGGTGAAATGTGGGTGTTAATTCACCTATGCCTAATTCTCCAGGGATAAATTCGTGATTATATATATCTATGTATGTTTGTATAAAAAAAAACATTCTCAACTTGAATGCACATTTTAATTTTTTTAAATTTGTAAATGATCAGCTACTTTTGACTTTGTATGCTGTGTCAGTAATTGCCAGAAGTCAGGTATATTAAACAACAACGCTGAATAACTAAATCCATTCCAAATTGATTACTGGCTTAATTAAATGTCAGGTTTGTTTGCTGTGCAGATGAGATTTGTAATAATTAAACGGTTTTCGGGCTGGACAATGAACGTATTCCGGTGAATTTTGTAGTGGCATTGTGTCCAGGTCGGTTCGACCTGGGAAATAATATTCTAACATACTCTTACATAACCTTACTCTTTTTTTTTACCTCCTCACCGGAGCCGGTGGAGGAGGTTATGTCGGACTCGAACCGACTAAAACGCACGCCGCCTGTGGTCGCTTTGGTTGCCGAAGGTGAGGTTGGCAGGCATATCTCTCGCACCCCGGCCGACCCAATGCCATCTCTCACGATCTGGCCGTCTTCTCGGCTAAACCTAACCCTTATTACTAACTTTACTAATATTATAATGCGTTCTTTCGCAACCATCGCAATCTTTAGTGGCGGGTCCCACAAATTTGTTTTTTTTTTCTGTAATGTACCATAATATATATCCCAACGCAATCTCACCGCCTGGAACACAACACGAAGTTATTATGGCCGCGGTATTATGTAGGGTGGAGGTATTTCCCCAGTCGGACTGCTCAATTGGACGGAAATAACATCGTTTCAGATAATATTAAAAAATAAATCGTCTTTTTAAAAAAAAATTGTTATGTTTTTAGTGTAAACGCTCAAATGGTCTTAGTGGCGTACCGGTAGAATGTTCGATTGCTACGCAGAGACGCGGGTACGATTTCCGCTCGTTGCAAAAATTTTAATGCATGCATATTTCTTTTTGGTCTGGGTGCTTATATGTATGTATATACATATGCATAGAGAAAACACTCAGAACAGATCATAGACGGTGGGTAATATGTTGTATAATAATTATTATTATTATTGTTCTAGTACATATTTTTTCTAAACCAATCATAGTTTCATTTTTGAATGTCAATGTGATATTTAAATTTGATATTAGATGTCATTCCAGCATATGATTTGAAAGGATCAGTATCACATCACATGTCGAATAGTACAGACGTATTGTGAAAGGGTGAGATTAAAAATACATACATATAATCATGAGATTATCCCCGGAGGGTTAGGCAGAGATGATTCAACACCTACATTTCACCAATAATTATTCGATTCCAAGTAATAGGAGACTCAAACCATGCATCTGAGCGTGAGTCTGAGCTGTATATATCTGTCTGATGTTAAACAGCCCTAATTAAACAGTGAGATTAAAGTCAGTCGTAATACGCTGACCCTGCATTATTTCATCGGAAGCTAAGCTGACCTATCACTTGGGTATCAAGTTGGGTAAACGCAACCGCTTTGCTATTAATTACTACTAGAAATTAGGAGAAATTAAACTTTGCGGCGACAGGCTCTGTGGCGTGGCGTTAGAGAACGCTTCCACTACGCAGGAGGCGCGGGTTCGATCCCCGCTCAGTGCAAATATTTGTATGTATGAATATGGGTATTTGTATTAGTCTGGTTGTGCCTTAAAGAGCACGTTAAGCCTCGGTCCCAGTTGCCATACGAATACCTATGGCAGTCATAATGGCGTTAGTTGAAGCTAAAAAAATCCAAACCAAAATAAACTAAGAGGCATATGACCACGGCTATCCTTGATATTTTCTTGATTGGAACTTTTTAGAGTGTGATTTTTCAGTAGTCGGTTTATATTTTTAAAATTAATTCTTTATTTATATTATTATGGGGCAAGTAATAGGTATAATCTATACATATTCGTAATGTGCTAATTAAGCCCTATCAGATGATATCAAACACGACATATTTTTAACATAGTACTTTATGACCGTTAGAGGGCACCACATTAGATTCAGTGTCACGTTATATATTCTATAACCAGCGGACAACTATGATGCTTCTAATGATACCTCATTTGTCCAGTTCTAATAAGTAGTTGAGGAGGAGGATTGAACAGATTAACGTACATACATACATAGCCTGTCACAATCATAACCCTCCATTTGATTTTAGGTAGTCGGGTAAAAATAGAAATGACAATTTATGTGGAGAAACGAGAAAAATACTATCCCCCGTATATTACCAACGCAGCATTTGTTTTCATTGTATAAGGCCATACCATATTTAATAAATTACCCATTTCACCTGCCCAGTAGGGTAAATCAACCCTTAATCCTCACACCGAAAATCACAACAGGTAAACATCAAAGACTTTTAGCAAATTGGAAATCTTTGCCAAAAGGAAAAGTATTTGTCTATAGGTATAAAGGATCAATACAGAAAGAAATACGTTGTTTGAGTGATTTGAGGAGTGCTTTTGTTTGGTATTATTTTATAAGGTAAATGGATGAATGGAATATTTCTTTATAATGTAACTTCACTTAGGAATTATTGGTTTACTTTTTTTCCCCCCTCAGTTTTATTAAGAGGATTATACTTCCTACAGCGCGAGGAGTTAATATCTAATTATTCGTTAATTGAAGTAAATAACTTTAAAACTAAAACCCGATTACTGACAAATCGCGCTCTGAAAAGTATTAAACAAGAAAAAGTTTAGGATAGCCGTGGTCGTATGCCACTTTTCCCTAGAATGTATTGTTTTGTTAGACAAAGTGACATAAGACCAAGGCTATTCCAGATTATTTTTTGTTTAATATCTACTTTTTAGAGTGTGATTTTTCAGTAGTCGGATTATAGTTTTAAACTTGTTTTTTTATTTATATTATTTTATAATATAATATAAGTATAATTTATACATATTTGAAATGCGCTAATTAAGTTGATACCAAACACGAAACATTTATCTCAAATTTATTTATCAAACAGTACTTCATGAGCGCTAGAGGGCGCTACATTAAATTCAGTGACACGTGATATAGCCTATAACCAGCGGACGACTAAGATGCTTCTAATGATATCAGTCATTTGTCCAGTCCTAACAAGTGGTTGAGGAGCTATGAGGGAACAGATGAACCTACATACATTCATAGCCTGTCAAAATCATAACCTTCATTTTGCTTCTCGGTAGTCGGGTGAAAAATTAAAAGTTATTTAAAGTAAGAACTATGATATTAAATATTATTCTTATAGTTTATAATAATTATAACGGGAATGAACGCGTTCATGTTATAGGTAAAAATATATAATGCTTTTGATTTGCCTTATGATTTTACCAAGTTACATCGGCTGTGGTTACAGGATGATTGGCTCAATGGTGCACGCGCTCCTTCGGCGAATTTTCACTTCTAACGGTTTTTTTCCCGGTTGATCTCATCAGGTCATAGTATTGTTTTATGTTTTTTTTTCCCTTGCGAAACCACGCCCGGTCTACTAGTTTAATATAAAGATATGTGATACAACTATCAATCAATTACTGAAAGCTAATATACTCTGAGATATGTGGGTACTCCATTAAGTATGATTTCCCAGAGGCCTCGTAAAGCTTTCCATATCATTCGTTTATGTTTACATGTGCCAATATTCTTATTGAGCACAAACTGGAAATGCCCTTGTTCTGCTATTCATTACTTACGTTGGGTTTCACCAGTTAATATATTGTTAACTCAGCTAAACTGGGTTTAAAGTTTTATTTAGTTAATTAATTAAAGTCGGTTTGAACTTGTACTCCACTTGATCGCAGTTTTTCTTAGTGGGCACATGATGCAGTTTTTTTGTACTACTGAGGTAGCAAACACGTTCACAGTTAACGCGATAATAAGTGATCTATGGTAACAACTTACTGATTGAGAATATGGGGTTAGTGGTTAATGTCATCATAAAATTTTGACAACAAGAATTATTGTAACTGGTATACACGTAGAGCAAAAAATATAACATACATATAATCACGCGTGAATGAACACCCACATTGTACCATTCATTGTACTCGGTCCCACGTAACAGGGAGTGAGCCTATTGCCGTATTTCAGGCACTATTGGTGATTGATTCGAGTCAAGTGCATCTGAGGCGGAGTATGGGTTGTATATGTCTGTCTGATATTAAACAGCCCTACACCTTAGTCGCCTTGTACGACCTGCTTTATCTTTAACACTGACGGCACAGAAACTCTGTGCTTACAGGGTTGCCAGCGCGAGTGCGACTCCCTTGGTGTTGCACACGTCCATAGGCCACGGTAACCACTTTCCACAACAGACAGACAGGTCTGACAACCAAGTGAAAAGGGTGACCAAAATTCTACTTTACCGGGAACCACGTGGCTTAGAAGATAACAGAACAAGTAATACTTAAAACTTTTAATTAAACTGTTTTATTGATTGAAATTATAACTATCAAATCAATGTACATAAATTATAGTCGCAACTTTTTCCCAGTGGGGTAGATAGAGACAACAGTTTTTTTATACCACTTAGGTGGCAGACAAGCACACGGCCCACCTGATGGAAAGTGGTTACCGTGGCCTATGGGCGTCTCTGTGCCGTCAGTGTAGAGGACAAAGCAGGACAAGTTTTTCACTTGCCACGATCCTGGCATACATCTTTCGCTTCTTCTACCTTCATAATTGTTTTTATACATGCTCGCCGGTTTTATCTACTCTCGATATGTCCTTTCATTCATACTGTACTCAAGTATAAAACGTCCATTATTTTATATATTGTTTTTCACCAGATTTATTAGTATTGACACACAACAGACACAACTAATGTCGTCTGAGCTTTATGACGTGGGTAATGACAGAAGGGAATAAAGCGACCCCAGTTTTATGAGAGCATATCTTTTTTATTTGAAATAGTCGCAGTTATGAATTCTAAAAAGAGAATCGTCTTGAGGTCACTGGTAATCAATAGTCGAATCTCATTACTATCGTCTGAAGCAAATATTTACTTGGTTTGCATGTGCTGGCTTAATATTAAACTCGATTATTGAGATGACTTTGTATGTGATGAATTTATATTGCTTGTGAAAACTTGACCTTAACATAACATAAACTCACGTCTATATCCCCGAAGGGGTAGGCAGAGTAGCTAGCACCCATATTTCGCCAGTTTATGTTTAGGTCCCAATGTAATAGGTGGCGAGCCTTTTTTTTTATATAGGACACGCCAACTTGACCTCACCTCGCCTGTTGGTAAGATAAAGGCAAAGTCTCAGGAAAGAGGGTCACCATTACAGACACTAAGTGCTACAATGGTGGCATTCAGTTTGGCGGCCTCATCAGATGCTTTTTCAGAGCCTATTACCATTAACCGGGCACTTATAAACCTACGTTAAATACACACATAACTTCGAAAAGCATCGAAAAGTCATTGGTATGTGCTATGGTTAAACCTGGGATCGAACCAGAGACCTCTTCTCAGTCATTCATTACTACTACTAGGCTACCGCGGTTTATACTTTGACCTTAATCAAATAGAAATAAAGTTGCGAACTATTAATTCTAAAACCAATGTTCAATCAGCATCAAATCAATCTTGATTAGCGAAGTACTTAAAAGAACCTTAGTACCTATTAATGACTTTAATATCAAATAGCTTTATTGATTTAAACTGTATTATCATTCGTACTCAAGGTATGTACCAAATATTAGAACAGTCAGTCAATAGGCGTCAGAAGGTTTCTTCATGGTCGGCAGCGCGAGTGTAACACCCCTGATGTTGCATACGTCCATAGGCCACGGTAACCACTTTCCATCAAGTGGGCCGTGTGCTTGTCTGCCACCTAAGTGGTATGAAAAAAAAATAGGATGGGGGAATTCCAAGGTATGAAGATCATTTTGAGTGCTTAGTTTATCATGCTGCTAATGCTGCCTGTACCCAGTGCATTTTTTTGCGAAACTTATTGTGAAAAGAGTGAGTGATAGGTTCCATTCAATGTTACCTGTGACCATGTATGTCATGTCATTCCAGATCACGTAACCTTGTCTGGCCTCATGCTTTTGTTAGAGTGAAGTTCAGACCATCTATTTCATACGACGTAGCGGTGTGCTGTGTGACACGTTACGTCCTGCTGCTGACAGATATGACATTAACTTGTCAAGTGTCATATTTGGCATCAAAATGACGTGGCACCTCACCCGCCACAGTATACAAATATTATATTGTATTTTTATTTTATATTCTCTTTTTGCATTCTGCTTTTTTTTTTCTTGTACTGTATGCTGTGTCGCAATAAACCTTTTTTCTTTCTTTCTTTCTAACACTGATTATTGCATGTAACACTATATATACACTGTACTTGTAACACTTGCTCCCATGGGTGACTCTAATAAACGTAAGAGTCAGAGAATTGGCAATTCAAAGGACAGTAAACTCTCAAAGGACATTTTGTTTACTCCATCCGCCTAGAATTTGACAGAAAGGCTGTTAGTGCTAAAATTGCTCAGAATATGCCAATTCCATTGTGTGAGGGCATAACTGTATTGCCTACACACCTAGAGGCCTACACACCACTACACATTCGCCGTTCGCCTACGACTAACAGTGGACGCGTACAGCTATTTTATCAAATTCAAGTTAAAAATCCTTAACATAAATTCGTGATTGGTGGTTGTATAAATTTCTGGTTCCTTGTTACTCTTGTGGTGCTTAAATGGAATAATCCCTCCCAGTGGGTGTAACCAGAGTGAGACAAATTGATATATCTAAGCTCAACACTTGAAAAAGTGTTTTCGATTGGTGGTCGGTCGCACTGAGATTTGAACTGCCGCCCCCAGAATCGGAGGTCGGGTGTCACACACGCTGCGCCACCGCTAGGTCGTGCATCGACGACGAAATAACGAGGAGTGTACTACGAGCGGACGACGTTATCACATCGCCTCGGCTACGAGCTACGATCTGCTGCTACGCGCTTAGATCTGCTACGCGCTTTGGTCTGCTACGCATTTTTACAAGTTAACGCATGCCATTGTCTTGTTGGACGGAGTACAAGTACCTAAGTGATTGCTGACCTCTGTTTGTATAATGTTCATTGCCACATCTTTAGGCGTTGTACTGTTATAACGCTAGAGAATGCCGAATACAAAAAGTAAAAGTTCGCCTCCACCCTCTCAGAAAGGCAAAAAGAAATTAATACCAGCTCAATCTAAGTCGGACAGTGAGGCGGCTATGGCAATGGAAGAGGAAGGTGAGTTGGATCAATTTGTAAACTCCCGACACAAGCGTCCACGCATCTTTGGCTCTCCTTCAGATGAGCATGACCCCTCGAAGGCGTTTTTAACAAAATTTAAAAATGACATATTAATCATGTTGGAATAGTGGAAATCGGAGCAGCAGCGGACACTGTCTCAGTTGGTTTCTGATGTCGCGCAACTTAAAGTACAATGTTCTAATATACAACAGACTAGTACCGATTTTGAAAAGTCGATGGTGTCCCTGAACAAGGATTACGAGGATATCGTGATTAAAGTATCACAATTAGAACGAGAATACCGTGATAACAGGGAATGTATGGATAGACTTGAAGCAAGAGTCCGGGAGCTCCAGCAGGGGTGTCGGCCTTCGGCGATAGAGATACGGAATGTTCCAGCCCATTCAAAAGAAAATACTGATGACCTGCTGCAAATTGCTGCACGCCTGGGACAGCTAGTGAGAATGGAAATAACAGCCAGCAATGTCCGCGATATTTACAGATTACCCGGGAAACCCAGTCAATCACGGCCGATATTTATTGAGTTCCTGACTGTATCTAGCAAGAACAACTTTCTAGCGGGAATGCGCAGCTACAATAAGAAACGACGGCTTGAAGAAAAGTTGAATACAGAGAGCATCGGTATGGAGGAGGAGCGCAGACCTATTTATGTTGAGGAACACCTTTCTCCAACCTCTAAACGCCTATTCCACCTTGCCCGCGGCTTCGCTAAGCGAAATAACTTTGACTTTTGCTGGGTATCGAATGGCAAAATCCTTCTGCGGAAAAGTCCTGATGCCAGGGACTTCTTTGTCATTAGGACGGAACAGTGTCTGCTAAATTTGGAACCAAAAAAGTGACTATCGCGTCACGATCTAAAATGTAACTATGGATCTTTGTTTACCTTGTTTAATCGAATTACTGTGCTTGTTGTGGTCTTGCGGATGTGTGCTGGTGGAGTGGAATCATGTTTGATTATGGCTCAACCTAACCTTAACCAACAGAAATATTAAGTTAATGCTTTTATGTTCCGTTATTTCAAGACCCATTCTGTAACTGCCTTACAAGTGTTCGGCTCATGTGTCCAACTGGTCAGTGAATTGTTTACAACCTGTGTGTCTACGGTGGCTGGTCTCTGTTACTGCGCTGTTATGTTTGCGTTACTATTTAGTGTTAACAACTTATTTAAAAATGACTAATATACACAAAATTGTTGATGAAATAGACAGCTTCACAGTGGCTGACTCCCATTTCTGTTCATCAGACCAATGTACTGAGCGGGTGCCGGGTCCAAATAGCAACCTCAAAATTGTACACCTGAACATTAGAAGCATAAATAAAAACTTAAACAAATTTATAGTATCGGTATTCTCTAAAATAAAATTCGAATTTGACATAATTATACTTTCTGAATGCAGGTTGAAAGGCCTAGGAGGGCCGCCTTTTCTTGACGGTTACTCGTCACACGCGACTATTAACAATCCTATACAAAATGATGGAGTTGTAATGTATACTAGGAACGGGCTATCGTGTACTGTATCTGAGCCAACTTTCCTAGACGCAAACTGTCTTGTGTGCAAAGTAGATAGTACTGCTATAATGGGAATTTATAGGTCGCCCTCCTACTATGACCTAGCCCCTTTCTATCGCAGCCTTGAAACGTTGACGAGTTCTTTACAGTCGTTTGAAAATATAGCCGTGATAGGAGATATTAATATAGATATCAAGGAGGTCGATAACATAGACAGGAATGAGTACGACTATTTACTGCTCACAGCTTCGCTGGGTTTGCTGCCAGCACATTCGTTTCCTACCAGATTAGGAAACTGTCTTGATCATATTATGCTAAAAGCAAACACTGCAGCAATAGCAATCGCAGTAGATACTCCAGTGACGGATCACCTACCAGTAATCCTATGTTTGAAGCAGCACAGAAGACTGTATCTTGACTCTAAAAAGTTAATAACACGTTTAGACTATACGTCTATCAAGCATGACATTGACGGGTTTGATTTTGGTCCAGTGTTGGATGAAACCGATGCTAACTCTGCTACTGATAAATTTATCTCGATGGTTAGGGATACAGTAAAGAAGCATACGACACAGAAGAAGGTTGGTAGGCGACGTCGCATCCTAAAACCGTGGATCACGGATGGGTTGCTTCGTTGCATACGTAACCGTGACAGGATGCATACTAACCTCCGGAAAAATGCTGATAACACGATACTTACTATAACCTATAAAAGGTACCGAAACTTCTGTGATGCCTTGCTCAAAAAGCTTAACATTGAGTACGAACAAGAACAGTTTAGTAAGGCTCAGAACAGTCCGAAAGCAATGTGGGAAGTCATTAATAAAATATCAGGCAGAAAGAGTTGGACACAGCCGCCTACGGAGCTTTTAAACCTATCAGCCAGCGCCAATCTCTCAGCGAACTGTGTCAACAGGTATTTCATTAATATTGGCAAAGACCTTGCCTCAAAGCTTGTCCCACCCGACAGCTCACCGCACAACGGCAGCGCCGCTATAACTCCATGTAATTCATTTGGGATACTACCAGTGGATAGGGGTCAGGTTTTGCAAATTATTGGCTCACTGCGAAGTACATGTGCTACTGGCTGGGACAATATTCCAGCCTTAGTAATTAAACTTTCTCGGGATGTCCTCGCAGCTCCAATTGCCCATGTTTGCAATGTCTCGATCGCAGCTGGTATCTTCCCGAAAAGCCTAAAAAGGGCCATAGTGACTCCTATATCTAAAGGCGGGGACAAAGGACGTCTTACTAACTATAGACCAATTTCGGTACTTAGCGCTTTATCTAAGATATTGGAAAAAAATCTCAACAGCTGTTTGACTAAATATCTAGCGAAATATAACCTCATATCTGAAAACCAGTACGGATTCAGGTCGGGTGTATCGACGGAGGACGCCGTCACAAATTTAAGTGTGACGGTATCTAATAAATTAGATAACAGGTACAAGTGTTATGGCGTCTTCTTGGATATATCCAAGGCTTTCGATACGGTCTCTGTTCCCATTTTGATATCAAAACTGGAGCAAATTGGAATTCGTGGGATAGCTTTGGATATATTCAAGGATTATTTAACTGATCGTACCCAAGTGACAAAAATTGACGCTGTGGTAAGTGACGAGGGGAAGATAGAGTACGGCGTCCCGCAAGGGAGTATTCTCGGCCCCACACTGTTTCTGATATACGTGAACGACCTGTGCAGGATGAAGCTGCAGAACTGTCAAATTTTTACGTATGCAGATGACACGGCCCTGATAATACATGGGAAGAATTGGGAGGAAGCCAGGTCTCAGACTGAGAGCAATTTAAGAGAAGTGATGTCTTGGCTGTCTTCTAATCTTCTCACCATAAATGTAGAAAAGACAAAATACATTCGCTTCTATCTCCCAAACTCGCCTGAGTCAACAGCGGAATCCCTGTCACTCACCGCCCACAGCTGCACCAGTTCGGCAACATCTTGCTCCTGTCCTCGTGTAACTAATGTTGCCAGTATAAAATACCTCAGTATTAAAATTGACGAACGACTAAACTGGCGTCCTCAGATAGAAACACTTGGAGTGCGCGTTAGAAGACTACTCTATGTCTTTAGAAATCTTCGTTCTTCTGCCGACAAATCAATAATGCACACGGTTTATGCTGCATTGTGTCAATCCATCATAAGCTATTGCATTCCGGTATGGGGTGGAACATATAAGACCATAGTTTTAAAACTGGAGAGAGCTCAACGAGCTCTTCTCAAAGTAATGAACTTTAAACCACGCTTCTATTCTACTACAGAATTGTATAGAGAATGCCAAGTCCTAACAGTGCGAAAATTGTTTATACTCCGCACCATGCTCCGTCGCCACTCACAGGCTCCACTGAATCCAAATATACCATTAAGGAGACGTGGTGCACTTGTGTGTTCCCCCGTACCCTGCAGAACGGCATTTGCAGCGCGACAATATAACGCAACGAGTACTAGACTCTATAACAAAATAAATAGGAAGATCTCGGTGCATAAGCTGAACAAGCACGATTTTAAGCACAGTTTGATCAACTGGTTGAAGTTACAGAATTATGATGATACCGAAAGTCTTATTGAGATCCTTGAATGAGCAAAACTATTACTGTATCCTTGATATAAGGCCAGCATGAAACATAATTATATAGCATGAAATATACTATAGATATACATATATAACATAATGGTAAATTTAAAAAATTTGAAATTTGAAAAATCTAATTCATTGCAATGCATTTTATATAAAATGGGTAAAATCAAATGACTTTTAGAACGGTGAGCCACCAACTCCCAAGATACGAGTATGTCTCAGTTTGGGGTTGGTGTGTCCTTAATATGAGCGAGTTTCACCGGTGGGGTGCAGCACTCGGGTCGCCCTGGCTGAATTGTAGTACATATATATATGCAAAGAATTCGATTGCGAGGAGAGGGAGGGTCCTGCTCGGATCGGCTGGTGCCATTGGTGAAATTCGAACAAATTGTTTTTATGCCTCTGTACAACTCATAATATAATATTTTATGTCATATTGCTTTGCACCTGTACTTATATTGTGAATAAATAAATTATTATTATTATTATTATTATTATTATTATGTGCTGTCTTTATTCTCGAAGTGTTTAAGACACTTCGGTAAATTTAATGAAATCACGGGCCTAAACCAAGTGACTTTCATGTTCTGGTAGTACGGGTTGGTTGTTTAAATCTTCTTGGAGAAATTTGCGAACTATGCGGCATGTATTTAATATGGCAGCCTTTATTATTATTATTATTATTATTATTATTATTATTATTATTATGTTATTATGGTTTTTAAAAAAAGATTTTTTTCACAAGTTTACACTTGGTATTTTCCTAACTCCCGCCCTGAGACCCTCAGGGAAAAGGAGGTTCGGACTCCCCTGAATTTACAAATACTGTGTCCCCTAGAACTTTACTGATTATTGTAGAAGTGTGAATGGCTGCTTGTTTCTGTAATATATGAATATTAATGTTAGCATTTAATCTATCTATGTATCTGTGTATACTTTTCGCTACTACTCCTGTCGTGCCTATTACTATGGGTATGGTTTCTGTATGTGTATTCCATAAACGGGTGATTTCTACTTTAAGTGCGTGATATTTGCTAAGTTTCTCTATTTCTTTAGGTCCTATATTATAATCAGATGGAACAGTTACGTCTATTAAGTAGGTTTTATTTTCGATCTTGTCAATGTATACTATATCCGGTCTATTGTGTGTTATGGTAACATCTGTCTGAACAGGTATCTCCCACATTAATTTCGCAGTGTCGTTTTCTTTTATTTGCGGCTGAGTTAAAACTTCTTTCCACCAAAGATCTGCTACTTCAAATTTGTGTTTCTTAGCTAATGCCCACCAGACGTACTTAACAATATTGTTATGTCTTGCCGTATAGTAAGTGCCAGCCAGCTTTTCACAACCCGAGACAATGTGTTGTGTCGTCTCGTCTTTGGTCAAACATAGCCTGCACCTACCATCGACAGACTTTTTTAGGATATCCCGTTCTATTTGTTTAGTTATTATTGCTTGGTCTTGTATAGCGAACACTGTGGATTCCAATGAGGGAGAGACCTGTTGTTTCTTAAGCCAACGGAACGAGTACGCCCTATCAATATTCTCCTTCTCCATGACGGACCTGTAAAATTGACCATGTAACGGTTTAGCTTTCCACTTACTGATACCTGTTTTAGTTGCTGCTTTCTTTATTTCTCCATCGGTGTAGTTTTGTTCCTGTACTAGTCCTATTTTTACTGCATTACTTCTCCCTTCCTTATATATTGAGTATTTATCTTTATGTATATCGTGTGTAACTATGGCTTTTATGATATCATCCTGAGCTGTATTTAAGTATTGTCTATATTTTATCATTTGTGTATTATATAACATTTCTATATTTGTAAGCCCTCTCCCACCCTCTTCTATAGGTAAATATAGCCTTTCTATGTCTGCTTTCTGTTTCTGTGCTTTATTCATTGCTAGCATTTTACGTGTTTTTACATCTATTCTGTTTAAATCATTACTTTTGTAATTAACTACTCCAAAAGTATACAGCAAAACGGGTACAGCATAAACATTGATGGCTGTGATGAGATTTCTTGCGTTCAAATGTGTGTTACTAATACATTTTATTCTTCTAAAATATTCTTTTTTAACCTGTTCTCTAATATTATTATGATCTATCTGTCCTGCTTCATTAATACCTAGATATTTGTAGCTTTCATTTTCTCGAAGGTGTTCGAACTTCAATCCGCTCAGTAGAATATGTCCCTCTCCCTGTTCTTCATTCTTTTTTCCTGCTGTTAAGTGTAGTATGTTGCATTTGTTTAAGCCAAACTCCATTCCAATGTCTCTTGTGAAAATTTCTGTGCTATCTAATAAAACCTTTAAACTATTCTTGTTTTTGCAGTATACTTTAAGATCGTCCATGTTATTATTATTATTATTATGTGCTGTCTTTATTCTCGAAGTGTTTAAGACACTTCGGTAAATTTAATGAAATCACGGGCCTAAACCAAGTGACTTTCATGTTCTGGTAGTACGGGTTGGTTGTTTAAATCTTCTTGGAGAAATTTGCGAACTATGCGGCATGTATTTAATATGGCAGCCTTTTGCATTATTATTATTATTATTATTATTGTTTCTCAGTACCTTGACTCTCGGGACTATGGAGTCCCGGGCCTTTGGAAGGCGTGCGTCGGGCCGAAGCCAAGACGTAGAGGCCCTTTTACGAGAATTTAATATGCTAGGAATACACACACATGGCGGATATCATCCCCGAGCGCACAATATGATACACCGGGAGATGGTCCCCGCCAGGTGCAGAGACTATTGTTGTCGAGAGGTGAGTCTGCGGGGCGCAAGTTCCCGGTATACCAGTCAGCGTGCCCCGGGCGTTATGACATTTTACACTTCCAACCTGGAGCATAGGTTCTGCTCTTGCAACTCCACTCATGGCCGGCCAATGAAGGCAAGCACACGAGGTGAGGGGGAATAAATCCTAATCCTCGGGAGAATCGGGGTACGTGGAGTCGCCACGCACCAACAGCTCGCCACAAGCTGCCCCTGCGGGCTTATTATTATTATTATTATTATTATTATGTGCTGTCTTTATTCTCGAAGTGTTTAAGACACTTCGGTAAATTTAATGAAATCACGGGCCTAAACCAAGTGACTTTCATGTTCTGGTAGTACGGGTTGGTTGTTTAAATCTTCTTGGAGAAATTTGCGAACTATGCGGCATGTATTTAATATGGCAGCCTTTTGCATCGTCATATATGTACTTTCGGCTATGTCTATTGATTTGAGGGCTTGTATTAAATGTTTGGGTATCACTCCCGTACCAGAGAGCACCAGAGGCACTATGTAGACTCTATTCATTTTCCAAATTCTAATTAATTCTTCTTTCAGTTCTGTATACTTGTTTATTTTTTCAGTTATGGTTTTATTGAGATTGTGGGTGTTGGGAACTGCAATGTCAATAAGAAATACTGTTTTATTTTGTTTGTCCATTAAAGTGATGTCGGGTCTATTGTTGTGAATGGTTTTATCTGTTAATATTGCTCTATCAAAGTATAGTTTATGGTTGGTGCTCTCTAGTACAGGTTTTGGATTGTATTGGTAGTATGGCGTAGGTTTGTTGGATATGAGTTTATGATTGATGGCAAGTTTCTGATGAATGATTTGTGCTATTTCATTGTGTCGGTGTGTGTAATCTGACTGAGCTAAACTAGGGCAGGCTCCAGTAATGTGTTGAATTGTTTCAGAGTGACGGTGGCATTTCCTACATTTGTCATCTAAGGTGTTGGGGTCTTTAATTATGAATTTCCTGTAGTTTTTTGTATTTACTATCTGATCTTGAATACTTATCATGAAACCCTCAGTTTCGGGAAATAATGAGCCTAGTTTTAACCATTTATTTGATGCTTGGAAATCTATGTTAGCTTGTTCTAAATCGTGAATGTGTCGTCCGTGTAATTGTTTACTACGCCATTTGGTCAATTTCAGGTTTTCTGTATGTTGTTCAGTAGTAAAGCCTTTGCTTCTGTCGGTTAGATTTAGTGGTGTGTAATTTGTGTCGGATTCTACCGTTGCTTTGTGGATATTACTGAAGTTACATTTTTCATAAAAGAAATTTCTTAATTTTTGTACCTGCCCTTCCCAAAGTATTTTCAAGTCTATCATCCCTCTGCCGCCATTCTGTCTTTTTACGGTCATCCGTTCTATTGCTGATTTAGGGTGGAGGTAGAGGTGTTTTGTGAGTGTTGTCCTAGATTTTATTTCTAATTGGTTTATATCCGTGAAGGTCCATTTGACAATTCCAAAAGAGTAAGTCAGTACAGGTATTGCATATGTATTGATTGCTTTAAATAAGTTTTTTGAGTAAAGTGACCTTTTGCATATTTGGTTTAGTCTACGTATATATTCTTGGCTTAAATCTTTTTTAATTTCTGTGTGATTTATTGTTTTTCCTTGATGTAACCCTAAATATTTATATGTGTCATTTTCCTCCATTGTTGTGAATCTAATGTGTCCAGGTGAGTTTTCATTACTATCACTTTGGTTGTTGTTACTTACTTTACCTTTGTGTAAGTGAAGTGTTTTGCATTTGTCTAAGCCAAACGCCATATTGATATCGGTGCTAAACTGAGATGTGATTCTTATGAGCTTATTCATTTCTTTTTCAGATTTGGTGAAAATTTTGATGTCATCCATGTACATAAGGTGATTGATTGTAGTGTATGGTGTTAATTTATATCCGTGATTTGTGTTATTTAAAAGGTTAGATAATGGATTAAGGGCCAAGCAGAACCAGATTGGACTAAGTGAATCGCCCTGGAAGATGCCATTTTCGATTGGAATTTCTTCTGTTGTGATCGTTGTTGAGTTAATAGTTAGTGATAGCGAAGTCCTCCAATCAGACATAACACCTTTTAGAAAATTTATTATGTTTGGATTTATTTTGTAGATTTGTAAGATATGTATGAGCCATGTGTGAGGTACACTATCAAAGGCTTTTTTGTAGTCTATGTAAGTTAAATGTAAGTTTCTATTATGAGTAGTTGCATGTTTTAGAATGGTAGAATCAATAATTAATTGCTCCTTGCATCCCATATGTTTCTGCCTGCACCCTTTTTGTTCTTCTGCCAGTATGTTATTAAGTTCTATGTGTCTATTGATTTTATGAGTAATGCAGGATGTTATTAACTTATAAAGTGTAGGCAAGCAAGTTATAGGGCGGTACTGAGATGGGTCAGAGGTGTTACAGCTTTTAGGGAGCATGTATGTTATACCTTTCGTTGTAAACTTTGGCAGGTCTTCTGATCCTTTTATGATGTTGCAGATATTTTTCCCAAGTATATCATGAAAAATGGTTAGTTTTTTGTACCAGAAATTGTGGACACCATCAATGCCCGCTGCTTTCCAGTTTTTCATCTTTTTTGTGACCTCTTCAATATCGGTGCCAGTAATATCGTCAAATTCCATCGGTTCAATAGTTTTTGATTTTTCTATTTCCTTATTTATCCAGTCAGCGTTCTCATTATGTAGACTCTGTTTCTTCCATAGATCAGTCCAGTAGTCTTTGAGTTCAGTTTCTGTAGGTAGGCCTGATAGTTTGGTGTTTGATTTTTCATTTAGTGATCTGTAGAATGATTTTTCATTAGTTGTAAATAGCTTGTTGTCAGTCTTCCTCTGCATTGATTTTTTGTACCGAGCTAATCTTTGTGATTTTAAACACAGCTTCTGTTTTAATGTGTCTAAGTACTCTTCGGGTCTGATATTATTCTTCTCGTGCGTAGAGTGTACTTTTGTTTTTTCAAATATTTTATTAACTCTATTGACTAATTTTTTACCTCTGTTATTATTAATGTATTGTGTTAACCTACCAATATCACATCGTAAATTTTTGATGTCAATTTCCAATCTCAGTTGCCAAGCTGGTTTTATAGCCGCTCTTTTTGGTTTTGAGGTGTTAGTAAAAATTTTATACCCTAATTGTGTGCAAATTACCATAGCGGTACAGTATATCAATGTGTGTACATGGGTTATGTCTGAGTCTAAAGAGTAATACTGCCCTAGAATCTGTGTGTTGAATCCATTCACCAGATCATATAGTTTCTTGCCTTCTCTAAGCCGAGGTAGTTTAGGCCTAGCTGATGGATCAGTTCCTGTATACATAGTGAGTGCAGTTTCAAACTGCTCTATTAAGTCTAATATGTGAGGATTTCTGAGTGTTTGATGTGTTGTGCTTTGTGTGTTAGTCTCATTCAGTAGTGGAGGTGATGACAGTGATACAGTTTGTGTTGAAGCGTGAGAGAGTGTAATTGTATTGTGAGTGATAAAGGGTTGAGACGTGAGTGCAAGTGACGACGTTGGTTGACTAGCTTGCTCATGTGAAGGTTCTGGAACTAAGGGCTGAGAAAGATCAGCTACTATATCATTCTGAAAGTTTTCTGCTGATGAGTTTGCTATTATATTGCTTTCCCCGTGTGCTAATTGTTGAGCTACTTCTGATTTAATCTTATTAATTACTTCGTCTGACAAAAGTTTATTTCTTATAATGACTCTTCTTTGATCTGCGATTCTCTGTGATGATACATTTAGGTGTGGGTATTCTAATTTAAATTTATCATAAAGTTTGGTACAGTACATGGTCTTGTCTGTTTCTAAATTTGTTACATAGAAATATGTGCGCATGATGAATATATTAATTTGATCATCCCATTGCATGCGCACTCTGGGTTTCCCAGCTTTGGTGGTCGCAGATTGGGTGACACTTGTCGTCTGCGAAACATCCTCAGCTAGGGATACTAAACTGCTGTTACACCTACTCCTGCTATTTCTACTCGCGGCTGTAGTCCCTGAGAACATTCCCCTACCCCCCGCGTTCCCGACTCCCGCCCAGCCGTCGAACTGGGAGTCACTGGCTAGCATGCTGTCACGCCCGTGGCCAGCTACAGACGTGCCCCGACGATCACCCTCGGGCAGCGGCCCTATACGTAATTTACTTCTTCTCGTCTCCATATTTATGGGTTACCTGAACCTTGTTAGCCGTGTAAGTTTCTATTGTACACGTTGCCCGCCACCACGAGGTCTGATGGTCGACTCGGGCGTAAGGTAGGATTTTAGGGGGCTTATTATTATTATTATTATTATTATTATTATTATTATTATTATTATTATTATTATTATTATTATTATTATTATTGTTTCTCAGTACCTTGACTCTCGGGACTATGGAGTCCCGGGCCTTTGGAAGGCGTGCGTCGGGCTGAAGCCAAGACGTAGAGGCCCTTTTATGAGAATTTAATATGCTAGGAATACACACACATGGTGGATATCATCCCCGAGCGCACAATATGATACACCGGGAGATGGTCCCGCCAGGTGCAGAGACTATTGCTGTGCGGTGCTGTGGCCGCGCTGGACACTAAATTATGGGCTATGGGATTGAGAATTGGATGGACTGGTGAATGGGCTATGGGGGGGAGACTAACGGACGCCTGCCGTGACAATAAGTCTCAAACTTGTAAAAAGGCAGGCGGTGACTTGCCAACTCATTGCATGGGCCCCATTAAAATAGCCACATATAGTGCGACCATGGAGCAACATCCGTTGAGCGGCTAAGGTTGTCGAGAGGTGAGTCTGCGGGGCGCAAGTTCCCGGTATACCAGTCAGCATGCCCCCGGCGTTATGACATTTTACACTTCCAACCTGGAGCATAGGTTCTGCTCTTGCAACTCCACTCATGGCCGGCCAATAAAGGCAAGCACACAAGGTGAGGGGGGAATAAATCCTGATCCTCGGGAGAATCGGGGTACGTGGTGTCGCCACGCACCAACAGCTCGCCACAAGCTGCCCCTGCGGGGTTATTATTATTATTATTATTATTATTATTATGGTTTTAAAAAAAGATTTTTTCACAAGTTTACACTTGGTATTTTCCTAACTCCCGCCCTGAGACCCTCAGGGAAAAGGAGGTTCGGACTCCCCTGAATTTACAAATACTGTGTCCCCTAGAACTTTACTGATTATTGTAGAAGTGTGAATGGCTGCTTGTTTTTGCAATATATGAATGTTAATGTTAGCATTTAATCTATCTATGTATCTGTGTATACTTTCCGCTACTACTCCTGTCGTGCCTATTACTATGGGTATGGTTTCTGTATGTGTATTCCATAAACGGGTGATTTCTACTTTAAGTGCGTGATATTTGCTAAGTTTCTCTATTTCTTTTGGTCCTATATTATAATCAGATGGAACAGTTACGTCTATTAAGTAGGTTTTATTTTCGATCTTGTCAATGTATACTATATCCGGTCTATTGTGTGTTATGGTAACATCTGTCTGAACAGGTATCTCCCACATTAATTTCGCAGTGTCGTTTTCTTTTATTTGCGGCTGAGTTAAAACTTCTTTCCACCAAAGATCTGCTACTTCAAATTTGTGTTTCTTAGCTAATGCCCACCAGACGTACTTAACAATATTGTTATGTCTTGCCGTATAGTAAGTGCCAGCCAGCTTATTATTATTATTATTATTATTATTATTATTATTATTATTATGTGCTGTCTTTATTCTCGAAGTGTTTAAGACACTTCGGTAAATTTAATGAAATCACGGGCCTAAACCAAGTGACTTTCATGTTCTGGTAGTACGGGTTGGTTGTTTAAATCTTCTTGGAGAAATTTGCGAACTATGCGGCATGTATTTAATATGGCAGCCTTTTGCATCGTCATATATGTACTTTCGGCTATGTCTATTGATTTGAGGGCTTGTATTAAATGTTTGGGTATCACTCCCGTACCAGAGAGCACCAGAGGCACTATGTAGACTCTATTCATTTTCCAAATTCTAATTAATTCTTCTTTCAGTTCTGTATACTTGTTTATTTTTTCAGTTATGGTTTTATTGAGATTGTGGGTGTTGGGAACTGCAATGTCAATAAGAAATACTGTTTTATTTTGTTTGTCCATTAAAGTGATGTCGGGTCTATTGTTGTGAATGGTTTTATCTGTTAATATTGCTCTATCAAAGTATAGTTTATGGTTGGTGCTCTCTAGTACAGGTTTTGGATTGTATTGGTAGTATGGCGTAGGTTTGTTGGATATGAGTTTATGATTGATGGCAAGTTTCTGATGAATGATTTGTGCTATTTGATTGTGTCGGTGTGTGTAATCTGACTGAGCTAAACTAGGGCAGGCTCCAGTAATGTGTTGAATTGTTTCAGAGTGACGGTGGCATTTCCTACATTTGTCATCTAAGGTGTTGGGGTCTTTAATTATGAATTTCCTGTAGTTTTTTGTATTTACTATCTGATCTTGAATACTTATCATGAAACCCTCAGTTTCGGGAAATAATGAGCCTAGTTTTAACCATTTATTTGATGCTTGGAAATCTATGTTAGCTTGTTCTAAATCGTGAATGTGTCGTCCGTGTAATTGTTTACTACGCCATTTGGTCAATTTCAGGTTTTCTGTATGTTGTTCAGTAGTAAAGCCTTTGCTTCTGTCGGTTAGATTTAGTGGTGTGTAATTTGTGTCGGATTCTACCGTTGCTTTGTGGATATTACTGAAGTTACATTTTTCATAAAAGAAATTTCTTAATTTTTGTACCTGCCCTTCCCAAAGTATTTTCAAGTCTATCATCCCTCTGCCGCCATTCTGTCTTTTTACGGTCATCCGTTCTATTGCTGATTTAGGGTGGAGGTAGAGGTGTTTTGTGAGTGTTGTCCTAGATTTTATTTCTAATTGGTTTATATCCGTGAAGGTCCATTTGACAATTCCAAAAGAGTAAGTCAGTACAGGTATTGCATATGTATTGATTGCTTTAAATAAGTTTTTTGAGTAAAGTGACCTTTTGCATATTTGGTTTAGTCTACGTATATATTCTTGGCTTAAATCTTTTTTAATTTCTGTGTGATTTATTGTTTTTCCTTGATGTAACCCTAAATATTTATATGTGTCATTTTCCTCCATTGTTGTGAATCTAATGTGTCCAGGTGAGTTTTCATTACTATCACTTTGGTTGTTGTTACTTACTTTACCTTTGTGTAAGTGAAGTGTTTTGCATTTGTCTAAGCCAAACGCCATATTGATATCGGTGCTAAACTGAGATGTGATTCTTATGAGCTTATTCATTTCTTTTTCAGATTTGGTGAAAATTTTGATGTCATCCATGTACATAAGGTGATTGATTGTAGTGTATGGTGTTAATTTATATCCGTGATTTGTGTTATTTAAAAGGTTAGATAATGGATTAAGGGCCAAGCAGAACCAGATTGGACTTAGTGAATCGCCCTGGAAGATGCCATTTTCGATTGGAATTTCTTCTGTTGTGATCGTTGTTGAGTTAATAGTTAGTGATAGCGAAGTCCTCCAATCAGACATAACACCTTTTAGAAAATTTATTATGTTTGGATTTATTTTGTAGATTTGTAAGATATGTATGAGCCATGTGTGAGGTACACTATCAAAGGCTTTTTTGTAGTCTATGTAAGTTAAATGTAAGTTTCTATTATGAGTAGTTGCATGTTTTAGAATGGTAGAATCAATAATTAATTGCTCCTTGCATCCCATATGTTTCTGCCTGCACCCTTTTTGTTCTTCTGCCAGTATGTTATTAAGTTCTATGTGTCTATTGATTTTATGAGTAATGCAGGATGTTATTAACTTATAAAGTGTAGGCAAGCAAGTTATAGGGCGGTACTGAGATGGGTCAGAGGTGTTACAGCTTTTAGGGAGCATGTATGTTATACCTTTCGTTGTAAACTTTGGCAGGTCTTCTGATCCTTTTATGATGTTGCAGATATTTTTCCCAAGTATATCATGAAAAATGGTTAGTTTTTTGTACCAGAAATTGTGGACACCATCAATGCCCGCTGCTTTCCAGTTTTTCATCTTTTTTGTGACCTCTTCAATATCGGTGCCAGTAATATCGTCAAATTCCATCGGTTCAATAGTTTTTGATTTTTCTATTTCCTTATTTATCCAGTCAGCGTTCTCATTATGTAGACTCTGTTTCTTCCATAGATCAGTCCAGTAGTCTTTGAGTTCAGTTTCTGTAGGTAGGCCTGATAGTTTGGTGTTTGATTTTTCATTTAGTGATCTGTAGAATGATTTTTCATTAGTTGTAAATAGCTTGTTGTCAGTCTTCCTCTGCATTGATTTTTTGTACCGAGCTAATCTTTGTGATTTTAAACACAGCTTCTGTTTTAATGTGTCTAAGTACTCTTCGGGTCTGATATTATTCTTCTCGTGCGTAGAGTGTACTTTTGTTTTTTCAAATATTTTATTAACTCTATTGACTAATTTTTTACCTCTGTTATTATTAATGTATTGTGTTAACCTACCAATATCACATCGTAAATTTTTGATGTCAATTTCCAATCTCAGTTGCCAAGCTGGTTTTATAGCCGCTCTTTTTGGTTTTGAGGTGTTAGTAAAAATTTTATACCCTAATTGTGTGCAAATTACCATAGCGGTACAGTATATCAATGTGTGTACATGGGTTATGTCTGAGTCTAAAGAGTAATACTGCCCTAGAATCTGTGTGTTGAATCCATTCACCAGATCATATAGTTTCTTGCCTTCTCTAAGCCGAGGTAGTTTAGGCCTAGCTGATGGATCAGTTCCTGTATACATAGTGAGTGCAGTTTCAAACTGCTCTATTAAGTCTAATATGTGAGGATTTCTGAGTGTTTGATGTGTTGTGCTTTGTGTGTTAGTCTCATTCAGTAGTGGAGGTGATGACAGTGATACAGTTTGTGTTGAAGCGTGAGAGAGTGTAATTGTATTGTGAGTGATAAAGGGTTGAGACGTGAGTGCAAGTGACGACGTTGGTTGACTAGCTTGCTCATGTGAAGGTTCTGGAACTAAGGGCTGAGAAAGATCAGCTACTATATCATTCTGAAAGTTTTCTGCTGATGAGTTTGCTATTATATTGCTTTCCCCGTGTGCTAATTGTTGAGCTACTTCTGATTTAATCTTATTAATTACTTCGTCTGACAAAAGTTTATTTCTTATAATGACTCTTCTTTGATCTGCGATTCTCTGTGATGATACATTTAGGTGTGGGTATTCTAATTTAAATTTATCATAAAGTTTGGTACAGTACATGGTCTTGTCTGTTTCTAAATTTGTTACATAGAAATATGTGCGCATGATGAATATATTAATTTGATCATCCCATTGCATGCGCACTCTGGGTTTCCCAGCTTTGGTGGTCGCAGATTGGGTGACACTTGTCGTCTGCGAAACATCCTCAGCTAGGGATACTAAACTGCTGTTACACCTACTCCTGCTATTTCTACTCGCGGCTGTAGTCCCTGAGAACATTCCCCTACCCCCCGCGTTCCCGACTCCCGCCCAGCCGTCGAACTGGGAGTCACTGGCTAGCATGCTGTCACGCCCGTGGCCAGCTACAGACGTGCCCCGACGATCACCCTCGGGCAGCGGCCCTATACGTAATTTACTTCTTCTCGTCTCCATATTTATGGGTTACCTGAACCTTGTTAGCCGTGTAAGTTTCTATTGTACACGTTGCCCGCCCCCACGAGGTCTGATGGTCGACTCGGGCGTAAGGTAGGATTTTAGGGGGCTTATTATTATTATTATTATTATTATTATTATTATTATTATTATTACTTAGAGCCTTCAATTGAGTGATTGAGGCCTCATTGTTAAGCGTTGACTATTAATACATTACACAACTAAGCAATACGAATCAGGTCAGTCTAGGGTGGTGTTGCTGTTGATCATTCTTTTCACAGTAGGACCACACCATGCCTTGTGAGGATATTATACCTTCAGTCATCACTGGAGATGGATTGGTAACTTAGTGGTTAAGGATTTGGCCTAACGATTGAAAGGTCCTGGGTTCGAATCCTGGTCATTACACTACTGACGTGAACCCACGCGGAACACAAGCAATTTAGCGAGGGGCAATATTTTCGGTTGTAATATTCTTAAAAAAAAATTAGGGCCCTAATAAGTCCGGCGTTTGGTACCGAACATACATACGCCTTTATCCCCGGAGGGTTAGGCAGAGGTGAATTAACACCCACATTTCACCAATCATTGAATTCAGTCCCACGTAATAGGGGGTGTCGTCTTCCGGGCACTACTGTTGAGTCTAGCAATGCATCTAAAGCTGAGTCTGGACTGTATATATCTGTTTGGTGTTAAATAGCCCTATCCTTTAGTCGACTTGTATGACACCGCATGGGAAGTGATGGTGTGGCCCAAATTCTACTCTGCCGGGAACCACGCGACATATATTCGATTTCACCCGTGGATTGTAAAGATTTATAAGAAACCTTCATAATACAAACTCAAACCTCTCTATAATGAAGTCAAGAAGCACAGTCAAGTATTAGAGAGACAGAAAGAAAGAAAGAAAATTTGATTGCATTATTCGTATAGTCACAACTGTCTGTGTAGAAATTTAAAGTAGGTACTTATGTTATATCGCATTATGATGCAATTGAAGTCTCATATTAGTTTGAACAGTGCCAGTGAATGTTATTCAACTTTAATTACAATTTTCACGAAAATGTGTTATATTCGCGATTGAAATTTGGCAAGTCAAGTGCAATTGGCATTTTCAGAGCCACTTTGACGCATAATATTGATGGAATCGTTTATTTAATATACGCGTTATCGGGAAACTATTAAATTAGTTTCATTTAATGGCAACTCTGATAAAATATTGAGTAAAACAGGCCATATAGGGTCAGTTACCTTCCCTGCAGCGCACGCTGTGACAACTGCTGATCAATGAACGAGGCTCTGATGCTAGTGTTTCCTTTCAGGACTTAGAGGTCAGACAAAATAGAAGTCAAATTAAAAAGCGATAAGCTTACTGCAACATTTTAAATATATTTCGACTCAATACATTCAAAATTGCTACTTAAAAGTTTATTCCAAAGAATGTTTCAGAAACTAAATTAATATCGTGTCAACTGCTTCTATAGGAGGAAACGCTGCGCCTCATTAGTTCGTAGGCTACACGCTAGTGCTAACAGCATCCTGAACATGATAGCAAGCAAATTGTACTGCTGCTTCATAGTCATAGAGCAAAAGTACAGGTGCAGCTGAAACCATGTTGTTGTGAGTCCACTGCACCAAAGTTTAAGCTGCGCTAGTTACATTGCTACGCTGAGTACTGTGTGAAATTTACTGTTATCAACAACAATTGGTACTAACATAACTCATAAGCCATAATTATTAGTAACACAATGAATCTTGGTTACTTAAGGCAGAATGTTTAAGTTTAATTTAATTTGTCTTTAAGTGATATGCAAGCGTCATTAAATAGCCTGCATTGGAGCCTCGTACGTCTGTCGGCAGATATACCGGCTAGTTTTTCTTTTTTTTTACGTGCGCTAAATCCCCACGGTTACCTCCCCACCGGAGCCGGTGGAGGATTTTATGTCGGACTCGAACCGACTAAAACGCACGCCGCCTGTGGGTCATTTTGGTTGCTGAAGGTGAGGTTGACAGGCATATCCCTCGCACCCCGGCCGACCCAGGGCCATCTCTCACGATCTGGCCCTCTTCTCAGGTGTGGGGACTACAGAGTCCCCAACTCGTCCCCGGAAACGGGGGGCGCGCCAGGCGCGCCACCGCCGCGGCCTGCTTCTGCCAGGGTGACAAGCGGCTCCACCTGTCACCCCCAGGCCGGCGCTCATGGGGGGCGGAGGTCGTTCATCGACCTCCGACGCCCGAGTTGCCTTCGTACGCGAGCTTGGCTTGCGATCCTTCATCGCTCCCACTGCCGCTCCCGCCCCGCCTCCTCCTTCACGAGCATTACTTGCTCGCAGAAGAAGGCGCCGACCGCCCACGCATCCGCACAGCGGACCATCGCCGCGAGCAAGGTGGAGAGCGTGAGAACTCTCACTCCCAGGGCAGCCACAAGCTCCCGTCTCGGCGGCTCCCACGCCGGACACTCGGTGAGCGTGTGCGGCCCTGAGTCCTCGCTCGCGTCGCAGTGATGGCACTCGGACGTTGGCTCTTTCTCCATCCGACGCAGATACTTCCCGAAGCACCCGTGCTCGGTGATCATCTGCATCAGACGGTACGAGAGGCTGCCGTGTGGCCTTTCTAGCCACTCCCCCATGATGGGTCTTACCGCCGCTACTACGGCGCGCCCTGCGCCTGGTCGCCCAAGTCGTAGCTCCCATTCCGCCACCATTTCCCTGTGGAGCCGGGATCTCACGGCCCGAATTTCTTCGGGCTCGGGATCGTGAACCCGCTCCCGCACCGTCTTTCGGAACCGGTATAGCGCCGAAAGGGATCTCGCTTCCAGGATCCATCGTGGCGATCCGGCGAGGAGACTCGCCGCATTGAATGATATCGTGCGGTACCCCCTTATGATGCGGCACGTCAACTTCTGCTGCGGACGCTGCAGCAGGGGCATGTGCCGATCATTCAGGGTGTCCGCCCACACGGGACATCCGTACAGGGCCATGGACCACTCCAGTTCTACCCAAGTGACCTCGGGGACTTCGTCGTCAACTACCACACTGGGCGCCATAGGCGACCGAGGTGGCGGAGTCATCTGCGGCGGAACGTGTTCCGCTCGCGCCGGGAACAGGGACTCGACCACTCTACCGAGCAGAGCTGGCTGGAGAACCTCCCAGGCCTGAGTACGATAGCGGCCTCCAGAAGGACCTCCCGATTCAGTCTCCCAAGCACCAAGCGTGGTTTGCGTGGGGCCGGTACGAACGGCGCATCACCCGCGGGAGGGGAGACATCAAACCGAACGTATCGGTGATCCGCCAGTGTCTCCACCCCCACAACAACACGCCAGTTCCGCACACGGTGCGACAGCGAAGCGCCTGCGAACGAAAGGTCGATAATCGAAATGCGCACCGCGGCCACGAACGTGGCTTCGGCCCCGCGATTCTGGAGAACTAGACCGTGATTAGGGGCCCAGCTCTCCAGAGCCCTACCTCGTCGGTTCGTGTGCCGGGACTCCCAGGTCACTGACCAGGCGATACCGGCTAGTATGATCTTGGTGGGACCATAATACACCACTTCTGTTCATCCTCCAACATTTTTTTAAATATTTGTTCCGTTGATTGGCTGCACTCCGCTAAGTGGTAGAAAGTTGAGAAGCAGTCCAGGAGATACGGGCCACCACTTCCATTCGATTCTAGAACTATAATATATTTTAAACATTTGACGAGCTATCTTTCGTTCATTGGCGTATTGTATAAACTAGTTTAATGAAAGTTATAATAACTACAGATATAAAATATATCTCTAATAAATTCAAGTAAATACACCATTACCCTACTTCGATGTTAGTACGAGTTTTATATTTTAATAAGGCCTTTAATACATCCAGTACAAAGGATTATTAGCTATAAAAGAAAAAAGATAAGCTAGTTTATGTTTTAGGACTAGATGAAAGGATTATCGTAAAGGCTGTATAAAATAAGATAATACACATTTTATTATAAAGGCACATATTGAGTATACGCTTGTACTTTTTCTACAGTATTTTTAACTAGACCTGACCTGTTTCCCTTTATGGAATCCTCAAAGGTTTTTTTAAATAATATAAGCAACCTTAATTACTAATGTTTATTTATTCATTCATTCATTACAAATATGGGTTACATAAAG
Organism: Eilema griseolum; assembly: GCA_963662185.1. Classification (NCBI taxonomy): domain Eukaryota; kingdom Metazoa; phylum Arthropoda; class Insecta; order Lepidoptera; family Erebidae; genus Eilema; species Eilema griseolum. The sequence goes on along the minus strand of OY759229.1, from coordinate 2,810,996 downwards.
GTGTTATATCCAGTAGGTACATAGTTTCGCCATATTCCACCATAATAGGCATGCAATTCTAATAGCTAAATCAATAAATGTGTTATCGTTCAAAACTCATTCGTTCGTTACAAATAGTCATTTCAAAATTCCTTCAATTTCAATTAACAATGTCAATAATATTAATAAGAACAATATTAAGATAGAATAGAAATAATGTAGGTGATGTCAGTTTATAGTGTCATTTTAGATTTGAATGTCTATTCAATATTATGATGTCAAGATATAATTAATTTACTTTGTCAAAATAAAATTTACCTACATCGAACACTGTATGAACCGACCACATCACAACTAGGGCACCTTGTACTGCTGTAATGTCCTATCTGTTAGGAAATCTTTCACAGAGTAATAGCATTTTTCTGTTAACAGGTCACGGAGTTGTTTTTTAAACAGTTGTAGCTTAGATACAGTTCTAATATACTCTGGTATACAATTGAAAATCCGCGGGGCCAGGCAAAAGACGCTCTCATGCATCAATTGCGTTTTACTAGCAACTATATGTAGTTTAGTTTGATGCCGTGCACGCGTACGATATTCAAATAATTCTGGATTATTTTTCACGAATATTGCGACCTCGAGTATGTATATACATGGAAATGTTAATAATTTCATCGATTTGAAATATGTTCCCTCTATATTCACTCTAACCCCTCCAACTAAGCTAAATTGCTTATACTAGAAGTGGGTTCACGTCAGTTGTGTAACACCAGAGGAGTCACACTCGCGCTGGCGACCCTGTAAGCACTGAGTTTCTATGCCGTCAGTGTAGGAGACAAAGCTGGGCAAGCTATTAGTCTTCCCACTGACAGCACAGACTCTCCAGTGACCTCTGACTACCCTACCCACCACCGCTGGGAACACAACACGAAGTTATTATGGCCGCGGTAATCTGTAGGGCAGAGGTACTTCCCCAGTCAGACTGCTCAATTGGACGGAAATACCGTCGTGTCCTACCTCCTACTAAATAAATAAATAAAGCAAGAAAAGGAGTACATCACGGACTTCAAAAGATAAGTTTTAAATCAAAGAGAATCCATCAATGAAATATGTAACAAAAATCTTTTATTTAACCAGATTTACTCCCAATAATGGATTCATTCGTTTTCAATAATAATGTACAATGAAATAGGAGAAGCTCATAGGTAAGACGTGTGATTATAAGTCTCTTTCATTACCTACCTCAAAATTACCCTTTTATAAACATTGAAAATGACACATATCACAATTTTTTGATCGCCCTATCATTACAATAATCTCTTCTTCACATTAGCGTTAATCCCAGTTGCATCTGAAGCTTCCACCTGGGGTCTGCTTTAGCAGTATCACTGCGAATTTGGCTGAACTTAAATATTTCCAGTGAAGCAACTTTTTTTTTTACGTGCTCAAAATCCCCACGGATACCTCTCCACCGAAGCCGGTGAGAGAGGTATATCCCTCGCACCCCGGCCGACCCAGGGCCATCTCTCACGATCTGGCCCTCTTCTCGGGTGACAATGATGTCGCTTCCCGTGAAGCGACTGCTATTTGACCTCCTTAACTCGAACGCGATATCAAAGCATTGCAGTTAGACTAGTTGCTGTACTTTTTAAGGCTCCAAGTACCTATCTTAGATGCTGGATAACCGGAACGTGCTCTCTGAGGCAAACCAGATCAATCCAAATACCCATATTCATGCATACAAATATTTGCACTAAGCGGGGATGGAACCCACGCATCCTGGGTTCACTACCGAATTTCATTAAATTACAAATAATATCTACTACTTTTAAAACACCCTCTTCCTACAGTCCCGGGTCCTTTAAGCGGGGCGTGAAAAAGCATATGATGAGACCGTCAAGCTGAGTGTCACCATTGTCACACGGTATGTGTAGGTAATGGTGAACCTCTTTTCTGAGACTTTGCCTTCAGCTTACCATCAGGCAAGGCGAAGTCTAATTGACGTGTTCTATATACATAAAAAAAAAAACAAAAAAAAAACAAGTCGTTAAGAGCTTATTTCAGAATCCTATAAAAAGTTGAACATCACTTTAGGATAACTCCATAGTTTGCTCAAGTTCGAACGATACGCGCTACCAAGGAAATGTTTCCAACTTGATATCACTTGAATACATGAATCTGTTTACACAATCTATTTTACTTGGCGTTCAAGACATGTAAAATACATTACAAGTAAAGTTTCGCACTTCAACCTCAATTTGAGTGATCCTTGAACAGTTTCTGATGTAACGAAAAGAGGATCTTTCGATTTGTTTTATAGGTATTCAATGGTAAAAATATATTTGATTGAGTCAGACTTTCACAAGTTAAATTTTAACATCGAATTCATAAATCATTACTCGACTACGGTGAAGCAAAAGAAGGGTTATGATTTTGACAGGCCCGCGGCGGCGGCGCTCCACACCTCCCCATTTAAGGCGACGAGTTGGGGACTCTGTGGTCCCCACACCCGAGGAGAGGGCAAGATCGAGAAAGATGGCCCTGGGTCGGCCGGGATGCGAGGGATATGTCTGTTAACCTCACCTTCGGTAACCATAAAGTCGCTTCGAGTCCGATATAACCTCTCCCACCGTTCCGGTGGGGGGTATCCGTGAGAATTTTGCGCACGTAAAAAAGGAAAAAAAAGGCTATGCGTATGTATATAGATTCATCTGGTCCCTAATTACTCCTTAACAGCTTATTAGAACTGAACAAATGAGGCATCGTAAGAAGCATCTTAGTCGTCCGCTGGTTATCTACATAACGTGTCACTGAATCTAATATGGCGCCCTCTAGCGGTCATAAAGTACTGCGATAAAAATAAATTTGAGATAAATATGTCGTGTGTGTAATTAAGCCCTTTTAGTTGTTGTCATATCAACTGAAAGGGCTTAATTAGCATATTTCAAATATGAATATATTATACATATTGCTTACTCCAAAATAATTTAATAATAAAACTATCACCAGTACAAGGGGAGAGATTTTTCAGTAGTCGATTTTTTTATAAGAAAATTTAGGAAATCATTTTAATGTAGTAACACAATAATGGTTACTACATTAAACGTGTACACTAAAGTGGTATGGGTAATGGTCTGCTGAGACGAGGTCTCGGGTTTTATCCCAGGTTTTACCATGGTGCACACCAATGACTTTTCGATGCATTTCGAAGTTATGTGTGTATTTATCGCAGGTTTATAAGTGCCCACTTTATGGCAATAGGCTCGCCACCTATAACATTGTGACCTAAACATAAACTGGCGCAATGTGGGTGCTAGCACCTCTGCCTACCCCTTCGGGGATATAGGCGTGAGTTTATGTTATATTATGGTAAATAAAAAATTAGATTGGTCATGCACTCGTTTGCAAACCTTTTTACAGAAAACTGATGAAAAAAACAATCCAAGTTTATTATTACTCCTAGTTTACTTTGTATACTGACACTATTTGTAAACAATTGGTAATAAATTTGTAAATTTCTGTAGTATAATTTGTAAAGTACCATTAGAGCCTGAATGTAATATTAGAAGCCCATCAACGGCTTGCAGGAAAGGAAGCTCTTGGACTGTGTAAGGACAGAAGCAGACCTTTGTTTTCGGTGGACGTAAACCAGCATTCTGGACGTTCAAATGTGTATTTATGTGAAATATATCCGCGCATCTTTCTAACTAGACTCAGAAGGGCTAGGTCCTAACGAAGACACAAAGCTTTTCAACCAACCTTCATCATAAAAGTAATTTTCTTGCTTATTAGGGCGACGCAGTAAACTTGTACTGTATAGTTTAATCGCCGGCCATTGCTCGCTTTTTATTATAACAGGCTTTTTACGAGGGAGACCCTTATAATAACTTTATAAAAGAAGGGTCCAAAATATGAGGCTTTTTAACTGATAGCAATGTTTGACTACTGGTCACATTATACACTTTTAAGGAATAACTGTAGTTGAAGTGTTTTGTATTTGAAAATTAAATTTTCCTTTTATTATGATGAATCAATGCTAAGGCATTTTCTAGGTAATACAATTCATACAATTTTTGAATACCATACCAATATAAATAATATTATTTATGTCTAATTCGAATAGACGAAGAAAGATTATGAAAAATCTAATGATTATAATATTCTTATTTATTAGCATCTCATCGCGGTGCCTTGTAAAAATATCCCCTTCCGATAAAAAGTAGCATAATTTTGTTTCTCCGGAAAAACGTAGCATTCTAATTATGAAAGAATTTTATTAGTAACTTTTGATAAATAAATCCTTCCTTATTATGATAATTTTAGATTAGAATTCAAATTCATTTATTTGCAGAAATATATTTCATTAGAATTTAAGTAAATACATGCCATTCTATGGCATCCAGATGGTGAGATGTCAACTGAACTATTAATACCGTAGATTAATTTTAGTTCATAATTTTAGTGATAGTGATGTGTTAGGTTCCATATTCCGATAAGAAAAAATTAACAAGAATTATTGGTTATATTTTTGCGTTTAATTCAGTCACACAAAACTGACTTCAGTCCTCTTGATGGTGAGTTACTAGTCAAATTTCAAGAACGACTGCCATTTTTATAAATACCAGTGAAGCTAGAATAGCTTTCAGTTCATTCTGGTGGCCTAAATAGTGTTTTTTTTTTCTCGAAGTCTTAAAATTTATAACAGTAAATATTTCAAATATTTACTGTTGTAAATTTCTTTTTCTTTTTCATTTAATTGGACTTGCCTAGTGGACATATTCTTTTCCATTTATTAAATATTATTTATGTTATACTCCTTCGAGATATTTATATACGTATATTAAAAAAAGCTTTGACGTAATTACCTACAACCCCTTGAAGTAGTACCTTGAAAGTAAGTGAGGTTTTTAATTACAAAGCAACACCACATAAAAAGGTCTGGTACTGCCTCTAAAAGGGTTAAAAAGGGTTGATAATGAAATACAAAATCTGGAGAATTCGAATTTTGACTTTCTGATAAATACACTAAATGTAATATCTTCTATAACACTTGTACTAACGGAGAAAGGGTTATTTGAATAGAATATTACCGAACCATATATTCAGAATTCTTTACAAGCACACGTGTTCCTTAAACAATGCCTAATGTTTTCCATATATATCGCTCGAAACCTTCGACGAGGCTCGTGAAGAACAGTAGCAGATGGCGGTCTGTTATCTCTATCTACCACAGAGGAAAATAGACGTGAGCATGTGTATGATTATGATGATATGATTATAGGAGGTAGGACACGGCGGTATTTCCGCCCAATTAAGCAGTCCGACTGGTGAAGTACCTCCGCCCTACAGAATACCGCGGTTATAATAACTTCGTGTTGTGTTCCCAGCGGTGAGTAGGGTAGGCAGAGCTCACTGTAGAGTTTGTGCTGTCAGTGGGAAGATTAAAGGCTTCTACACTGACGGCACAGAATCTCTATGGTTACAGGGTCGGCAGCGCAAGTGTGGCTCCTTTGGTGTTATATACGTCCATAGGCCACAGTAACCACTTTCCATCAGGTGGGCCGTGTGCTAATCTGCCACCTAAGTGGTACAAAAAGATTAATATAGACCTTCAAGATTATTATTTGAAAAGCTTTTCAAAATAAACATAAAAGCATAAAATCTTAACGCTCATAAGTGTTACTTTGTGCACTAAATTGATTAAGACATTTCATTAATTAGATTACCTACCCTTCTGACACATAGACGCACAAGTTTTTATTGGATTAAAATCGGATGTAACATAATTATGACCCAATACCATCAAACCCAATGTACTTAAACTTATTTGAGAACTTGACTACAGAACACTCTAACTTATTGATTTCCCTAAACACACAAGAGATGTTAGCCTGATGAATATCTATATAAATATTATAAAGCTGAAGAGTTTGTTTGTTTGAACACGCTTATCTCATGACATACTGGTTAGAATTGAAAAATTTATTTTTGTGTTGAATAGTTCGTTTATTGATATAAATTTAAGGTTATATATCATCACCCTACTACTTAAGGGAACGGAGCAGTGATCAGTGATCATAAATGTCAACAAATCCGGCAGATTTCCATGTGTTGCTCGAAGATTAAAAAATTACAGGATCAAACTGATATGAGACATCAAAATATGCCATGGGCGATGTTGGCAGAAGTCAGTATCTGACAATAAATAAACAATTATGTACTAAGGTTAACTTTTAAACAACGTTGAACACATAGTGCTGCGACTGATCTTAATTATAGGATGCCTGTTCCCGCAGTAAAAAGTATCCAGAGAGTTCAGGAAATTATTTATTTTTTGTGTCAAAGAATCAAATCAAAGAATTGATTTCGTTAATTTAGTTTAGGCACATAAAGAGCACATTATGAACTTCAAAGTTTTACAATTATGTCCAGAAATATTTAAAAAAATATTAAATGAGGTAGATAAATCATTATTATATGCTTCTCTGCTACTGCTTGCTTCTTTGCTGGGAGAGAACTCATTTTGAGTTAAGCTCGCCTTTGTACATCTTCTTTCATGTGTTTTGTTTATGATCTCTGTACTGTGTGTGTGCAATTAAGAATTAAATTAATTAAAAATAAACCTTTGGAAAATGATTCTTCCGCTGGTTCGGTAGGTTGGTTCTATTGAGAAAATACCAGCAAGCAACTCAGTGAACTAATATTAAAATTAAATTATTTTTTATCTTAAAATATGGTTTTGTTTACAATTTATTTTGTGCGAGTAATAAAGAGATTAGGATGACGTGATAATTTTCATCCAAAATTTGTTCAACGGTTTATGCATGGTTGAGTTACAAACATCCAAACATCGAAATATATTCAGCAATTTTCATATTTATGATATTAGTAGGATTATTGGCATGGGATACATCGTGAAAGCAACTCCGCCCTGCATTAGAACCCCCTTATTTCACGATGTTGATAGCCTTCATATTTTAATTATACAGTAACGAAATTTTCATTTGTTAAGGATGGTAGAATTTCAGCTTCACTTAACGCCATAATTGGGTAATATCGAAGTGTTTATGTAGTTGAAGGTCAAAGCTATGGGTAATTTAATTTACTGTTAGTGAACTTTAATGAACTATTAATTTAACTTTTGCAGGAAACCAATGTAGATAAATTAATTAATTATAACGGATTATTCTTGAAGTTGTTTGCATTCCCTCCTTCCACTTGAATCCACATGTGGATCTGGGGATAATTATTTTTCCACTTAAATCCACCGGTGGATCCATGTATACTTTTAATTCCTCTTGAATACACCATCAAGTGTCATCACACAATTATTTATTTTCCTGGAACACAAAAAGTACGTGGTATATATTATTTGTTCATCCGAACCCTGATTCCAGTGGCCAGCAGCACTTGCGTTCTGGAGCCTGGATATCAGACTTCTATTCCTTGTTTTTATAATTTGGTTTAGTTTAACTATTACAGCAATGACTGTTGTTTGACCCCAAAACCTCAATTAAAGGGTGGTCTAAGAGATTTATTTGAAAAACAATTCTCACACCTAATATAATAAATTTTGAACTTGCCTACGTGGCAATTCAAATTCAATAAAACAAAGCAATAGTTTCGGGCCGACGTTTTATTAGTCTTGTATTGCCGAGTGAGCTAACTTAACTAACAGACAACAATTAATGTAAATAGGCAACTGAATCTGAGGGCACAGCATTGGAGTACTCACAGATATACAAGTTTTAGTTTCAGAGTTATTTACTACATCAATACACATTGTAACTTGAATATTCATTGCTAAACATGGAATAAATAAGTGTGGTTTGGTTTGCAGTAGTGACTGCCTCACCACAATGAAAACCATTGCAAAATCCTAGTCCATAAATGGAAGGTTTCACGAAGATTTATCGTATTCAATTATTTAAGTACTACATTTTCCTTTGAATGAAATTCTAAGCATTAAGTATGCTAACTATTTAAATTATATATAGGAAGTAAGACACGGCGGTATTTCCACCCAATTGACCAGTCCGACTGGGGAGTTACCTCCTCCGCCCTACAGATTACTGCGGTTATAATAACATCGTGTTGTGTGGGATGACTAAAGGCTTATCCAGCTTTGTCCACTACACTGATGGCACAGAAACTCTGTGCTTACAGGGTCGTCAGCGCGAGTGTGGCTTCTCTGGTGTAACACACGTCCATAGGCCACGTTAACCACTTTCCATCAGGTAGGCCGTGCGCTTGTCTGCCACCTAAGTGGTATAAAAAGAAATTGATTAAGGTAGAAAATCGACTTTTCCCTTACCCATATAAGGGAAGAATCTCGGAATCGCGGGTTTGAATCCCGCCTGGACCGTTTAAATTTTTCTATCTTGGTCGATTTCGAATACAATTTCCTTTTACTCTAATTCCATGGAATCTTTAAAAGAACTTTATACCTAACCTAATCCTTTATAATAAGCTGTTTCTATCAATCCCTATAAGCAAGAATGCAATATAAGGTATTGGGCAAAAGTATATTTTTGCCTCAAACAAATTTTCATTCCTACCATATCAAAACGCCCCTCTCCTCGAGAATAATAACACGTTATCCCCATATTGCCCACCTCCTCACGCGTTTCTTACCTTAGTAATTCGCATATTGTAAACACATCTCACGTGAACTGAAAAAAGGGTAACGGAATGGAATCGTTGATGCCATCAACAAACATTTTGTTTGCGGAGCCTTTTCTACGGAACACGAGGTAACAGCTGTTTGAGCGCTTACCTTTGAATATATTTAAGAATGAGTTACGTTCGTGACTGTACCTGAAGCTCGATTTAGTAAGATACGTTCATGAAATTTAGGCAAACCTGTAAGTTCTAATTTCAAAAGCGAAATAATCTATGTACCCGTTTCAATTAACGTGAAAATTGACGATCGACCAAATAATTCGCGTGGTTTTATAATTTGCCCAGATGAACATACTAAAAGTCCCCGAAGGTGGGACTCGAGCCGTTGGTGGAGGAGGGCCGTGTTCTTCTCCTAGTCTTATTAACTTTCATGGTCAGTTTTTAGCACCGGCCTTCTCACATCATGATTTACTTTATGTCTCCTATATTCTTAAACCACCTAAAGTGTTGCAGAGGCGTTGTTTTGGTCGAATGGACACTAACAAATTGTGTGCTGATGCTGCGGCGATCGATTGGGCGCCTTTAGCAGAGGCTACCAGGGTTGATGACAAAGTTCTGTTCTTCAACAAAACAGTAAATACCCTTTTCGATATACATGCCCCTGTTAGGAGGGTGAGGTTGAAGCACCCTCCGGCACCGTGGCTTACAAATGAGGTTCGAATTGCTATGAAACGCAGAGACCGGGCATTCGTTAAGTTTAAAAAAAGTCGTTCGGACATCAATTGGGACTCTTACAAGGCGGTCAGGAATCGGTGTAACCAGGTGATACGGAACGCTAAACGCCGACACATCTTTGATAACATAACTTGCTCATCACCAGCTGAGGTCTGGAAGTTTCTTGGAACTTTGGGAATTGGTAGGTCAAGGCAACTGGGGCTACCCAAGACGATTGAGTTAGATCCCATTAATCGTTTTTTCTCCACCTCTCTTGCAATTGATGGGACAAAAAAAACGTCAAACGGTAGACTTCATAGCCGGGCTGACCAGTCCCAGTTACCTTTTCAGTTTTCTCCAATTACATTGGATGAGATCAAAAAAATCATCTTGTCCATCAAATCTAGGGCAGTGGGCTGTGACAATATTAGTCGTCGAATGATTACCTCTATCCTGGACCATCTCCTCCCAGCCATTTCCCACATTATCCATTTTTCACTAGATTCTGGTCAATTTCCTATATTGTGGCGCAAAGCCTATGTCCGTCCTCTTCCCAAAATTTCTAATCCCTCGCTTCCCAAACACTTTCGTCCGATCTCGATCCTTCCGTTTCTATCCAAAGTGCTGGAGGTATGTGTGCATAGACAGTTGTCTAATTTTATACATCGTAATGACATATTAAGTCCACTGCAATCAGGATTCAGGCCAGGACACAGCACTACCTCTGCTCTCCTAAAGGTAACGGGTGACATCAGGGATGGTATGGAAAAGACTATGGTTACTGTGATAGTCTTAGTAGATTTTTCCAACGCATTCAATTGTGTGAACTATGACATTCTTTTGTCGATCCTTGCCCACATTAAAATCTCATCTGATGAACTGGATTGGTTCTCTTCATATCTTCAGGGCCGCCAGCAGTCAGTTTGTGCCGATGAGGAGTCATCGAGTTGGTGCAATCTTGACTCTGGGGTCCCTCAAGGCGGTATACTTTCTCCACTTCTTTTCTCCTTATTTATTAACTTCATAACCTCCGATGCTCAGTGTGCGTATCACTTGTATGCCGATGACCTGCAGTTGTATAGCCAAGCCCCTGTGGATAACATTTCGGAGGCTATCGATAAAGTGAACGCAGACTTATCCTTTATACGTCGTTGGTGTGACGGGTTTGGACTGGCCGTTAACCCTGACAAATGCCAGAGTATGATAGTGGGCAGCGTGTACATGATGCGAAGGTTGAAGGACGTGATCATGCCAGCTATTATGTTCGATGGCAAAATAATTCCTGTCACACTTAGTGTTAAGAACTTGGGCCTAAATCTTGACTCAACCTTCAGTTGGCGGGTTCAAGTCACTAACGTCTGCCAGAGAGTGACAGGGACACTAAGGGCTCTTTATCGCCTTAAAAACTTTCTTCCTATTAAAACCAAGACAATGCTCATGCAGACTTTAATCTTTCCTATCTTTGACTATGGTGATGTATGCTATTTCGACCTGAATGCAGATCTGCTCAATAAACTTGACCGACTTCTCAACAATTGCATTCGATTCGTCTACAATCTTAAGAAGTATGACCACGTTTCGGCTTGTCGTACTGAGCTGGGTTGGTTGCCTATACGAAGACGACGGAGTCTGAGAGCTGTCACTTTGATATATACCCTACTAAACTCTCCCAATGCCCCAGCTTATTTAAAGTGTCAGCTCCACTTACTCGGCTCTAACCATAATAAAAATTTACGCTCGTCTAACAACTTACTCCTACACTGTCCCACTCACACGACAAGCCTTGTCCACTCTTCGTTCTTAGTCCAGGCTATTCTTTTATGGAACGCGCTTCCCCTGGAAATCAGAGTGTCTACAAACCGTTTCATATTTAAGACCAGAGTACACCAGCTCTACAGCAACCCATAGTTGGCAAACAAATCATTTCACATCGCATCTGTATGTATTTGATATGTATTCGTGTAGGTATATTTGTATCAATATATATATATGTTCTTTTTATTTTTATGCATATATTTATGTATATATTGGTCTATATGTGTATGTAGTTTATGATGTTTGTATATATTCATATATGGATATATAATTATTTATTTATTTTTAATTATTTAATTAATTTTTTATTATAAAAATATTATTTAGTACCTAACTGAGGAAATTATCACTACAACACTTCGAGCACCTACTTTTAATATCTCTGCATCACCCTAAGGTTGACTGGTAGAAAATGCCTGTGGCATTAAGTCCGCCTTTGTACATTCTGTCTGTTTGTGCATAAAGCTTAAATAAATAAATAAATAAATAAATAAAGTTGCCTTTTTTTCAGTTTGTTGCTTGTATTCTTAACGCTAATAATAATACCTCTTTATTTACATTAAATTTTCTATAAATTAGTTCTTTACATTTTTACTGTAGGATCAACGCTTTAATAAAATACGAAAGGTCAAATGTAACAAGGCTTATAATTCCTAAAAAATTAACTCCGTTATTAAGTACTAAAATTTTGAAGGGGCTGAGTTAATCTTCCCGCGCTAATGAGTGTATCAGACTCACTCATAGTTAGTACTCATAGTTTCATAGTCTCGCGAAATTGTAAATGAGTTTAGTTTTCACAGATTTAATTCAACAGTACCTTCTCGTCAACCGTCAGTAATACTTCTTCAATCATTTATTATTCTTTTCAACTGTTTTCCATCCTCCTTCAACTCCGTATTTCATTATAAATCACAATATTGCCAACAATAAGCCCCGCTTCCCGTCAAGCTGACACGAATCATTTGCGATCTGTATTGACAAGTATGCGCAATATTTTTTCAACAATGTACATAGGAGCGTGACACCCTCCCTATTTGCGGCACGAACTCAATTCAATATATTGCAATAGTGATAAAATCTCACAGAATATATAGTTTTATACCGATAGTGTCGCTATTTTTGTGATATCTGTGAAACTCAACTTTCATGAATGTTATCCGTCAAGACATAAAATAATAATTTAGATTGATCTGACGTTGTTGAGATGGTGAAAATACTTTTGGTTTAAAAAAATCAATTTCAACGCGTTTTGTAGGTACAAAGTAAATGGTTATTACTAAGATAATGTGCTAGTGGCTGCGCAGAGTTAACCTCCCATGGATTACAAAATCAATGTAAGTTTGCAGTCCGTATACAATTTCTTCTTCTTTTAATTCGATAGATACGACTTTGATCAATTTCCCAACCCCGGCAGGAATACCTATGACAGAGCCTCGATCGTGAATTAAAAGATGTATCGGAATCGGAAACAGTTTTTTCATAATAATGTTAACGAGAATTAACACTAGTACGGTAGATATACTCTGTACGGTAGATTTGCACAATACGCTTGAATTGTCTGACATTTCGACCAGGTAACATTGGCCCTGATCACAGGCTGATTCAGTCATGTTAAATCCTCTCAATTTTACTGCATAACTAATATCTTTGTTAGTTCTGCAGTGATTAATAAAAAACATTATAGGTGAGTTAGGCCTACAGAAATTAAGCAAAGATACTGTAGACAATAACTTGAGCACATTCTCACAAGCACAATTTTCTTAAAAATGCATTTATACTTTTTGTTCTTCGGGAAACGAGACGGTAATGAGGCAAGCTATGTACAAAGGCGACTTACTTTTGGAAACTCGCCAGATGAAGACAAGCAAGCATTTAACGTTTAAAAAATAATTGCACAGCTGAATGTACAAGAATTTGTAAATTTAATAAAATTCAATATCATAAATGCTTTAAAATTTATGATTTCATCTGACAACGGGTATTCGACTATGAGTTTTAAGATGAATAATAAAATGAAGTCTCCTATTTCTTACCTTTTACGTAGATCGTAAAAGAATTTGTCTTTTATTTTTAATTATTGTAGTTGTGTGTGTTTTAAATATGGCGTAGCGGTAGAGCAGGGGCTCAATGCAAATATTTGTATGCATGAATATGTATATTTGCATCGGTCTGGGTGTTTCTATGTATAATATGTATATATTTACAAAAAAAAGTATCTAAGTATGTTTATCCGCATTCTAGATCCCATAACACAAGTTAGTTAAGCTATGCTTACCATGGGTCTAGATAGCGTTATGTAGAATGTCGTGGAACATCTATATCTATAACTTGAAGCCAAGTCGTTGTTATTATTCTAAGGGTTGTTTAAATTACATAATATTTTTGGTGGTGCACGTAATAAATAAATAAAATTAAACCTAATAATGAATTTTGCAGATTTAATCATACATTTTAATGTTATGATTGCCAATTTTACAACGGGAACATTTTAGAACCAAAATATTGTCAATTCATTAAAATATTAGGTGTGAAATCAATCAATCAATCAACCCGTGAAAAATGAAATTATGTCATCATATGGAATAAGATTCAGATCAGAACTGCAAATTTCAAAAAGTAAGTAAGAATGCAACGGATGAAAAGACTCAGAAATTATTCAATTTCTGATAGCCTTTCTCTTATTCAACAGTTTAAATAAAGTGGGTCTAGATGAAGATAAAATTTGTAAAACATTGTAATCCTTTTTAGCGAGTATTTTTTTGCCTAAGGTGTAATACTTGTGATGGTGCGATAGCAAATTGGAGCTACCGTGGATAGAAACGACATAGAAATGCAAACTTTCACGTTTTGTTGAAACGTTTACTAGTTTTACTTTGTGACTTATATGAATCAGGATATTAAAATCATTACTTTATTTACGGAGATCAGCAACATACGTTACTTGTTGTAATCATATCAACATTATTGTTGAAAAAAGCATTTACTGCGGAACTATGTTACTCAAAGGAATTGACAGAACGGCTTTTGCGAATGAGTTCCTTTTATACCTGAAATTGAAACTAAAATCCCGTGGATTTATGTCTGATATCATTACAAAGAGCTCTCGCTAAACGCTTAGGTTATTTGGAAAAAAATCAGGCTTCATTTTTTAAAAATGTTTTTGCAATTTTATTATAAACTCGATTTTTCGCAACCGGATCTGAACTAGCCGCCCAGATTCAATTAATGCCCGTACAAAGAGAGCCCAGACTGTTATTGCGGAGGCCCCACTGCAAACCTCTCATGTATACAGAATCCATCCACCACATCAAATTTATAAGTTTCGTATTCAGGAATTTCCTTTCATTTAATTTTCCACGTTTATTAAAAATAACTGATCCTTATGATTTAAACTATTGATTGATGTCATAAAAATACAGGATATTAATTTTTTCGTATTCTAGTCAGTTTACTGAGTTACAAGTGAGTATTAGAAAATCTAGGAATACAGTTTTGTTTCTTAATAAAATAAGCGATTATTTCCTTTGAGTGAAATTCCCAATTTCTAGTATTTAGACTACTGTCTCTCCAGGTAAAGTTTTCCACTTTGTATAATATTGGTGTCTTTAAGAGATACAGGTTTAGGAGGCATAAATCTAGTTACTACAGTAGTTAAGTTTTGCCTATCACTCAATTGTATAGATTGAGTCTCAATCTATACAATGTTATTATTATAGTAGTTTTCGAGAAAGAATAAGATAACCTCGAATAAATATGCGTTCGTCGTAAAATAGCCAAGCTATTGCATTTGTCACACTTATCTACTTCTTCCACTACCAATGCTAATAAAAATGCATTTTCATTTTCAAATTCTGTATGAATGTATTTGTACTTTTAGTTTAAAATTTAAAAAGTTTTGAGAGCCAACCAATCAATCAAACAATTAGCCCATCGCAGTCCACTGCTGGACTAGGCCTCTCTCTATGTCGGGAGGCCTTGGCCTACTGTTTCCACGCTAGCCAGACGGATTGGTAGGGTTTTATTTTGAGTTTTTCTTTTGTCGTAGTAATGCTGTCAGCGTATTTCCGTTACTCGCTTCTTACGACACCCTACGGGTGTGGTAGTGATATCTGTATTCTTTCTCCGGCACAACACGGATACCCCAATCATCCAGACATAATGTACGAAATCTTTATTTCTATTCCATTACAACTACAAAAAATACCGTTCACACTACTGGTGGTGTCATAAAGACTGAATAATACCCATGATACTGCTTGTGGTGTCATTGGGTGGTATCACGGAGATGATGTGAAAATCACGTTCTGATTTATATAGTTTATAACAGTAACACAAAATTGTTGCAATCAATGTTGGAAACGGTAAACGATGATGCCTTAAACTTAAATCTTAAACCAAAACGTGAACCACTAAGGACAAAATAATGGAGACTCAATGCCGAAGTTTCTGTCTCCGGTTTGTTAGGGACAAACATTGTACAGCCAGTCTCATGTTTATGCAGTAGTTTGTTCAGACAAACTTCGATACACGAACCAACTCAACTTAATAGTATTGGCTTATTAATGCTCATTTAATATAGTCCTATATATATTGTAGTCTGAATTCCTTGCTTTAGTACAAATATAGAATATGTTTTGGTAATGAAAATTTTATGCTTTGATGTTTGAAAAGGTGTGTAGTCATTTTGGCACATGATATCTAAAATTTTAATGTCAGTTCTATTTGCAGTACAATATTTATATCTTAGGCAAATAGAAGGCGATAATATTCTTTATTTGCTTTAATATCTCCATAACCTTCAACTTGATTCAAATATGTCAAACATTTCAATAATATCGAAGATAAATATCTACTGATAATAATATTCAAAGTCGTTAAGTTGGAATTACAGGAGGTCTTTCAAGTTGTGTCAATAGTTTACGTCATATTTATCATCAGCTTAACACCAATTAATCTGTTATTAGGGTTGTAGTGAACAAAGAACAGGTGGCATCAGTTAGTACTGTATACCAAACTGTCACAATTAATAATAATTAGCTGATAAATGGATCAGTAAGCGAGACGGATGAAGAAAAAAATGAGATATGCTTCAAGTTATTATAAGCTTGCCAAAATACAATATAAAGACAGAAGGAATGTAAAGGTTGAATGTAGGATTTCTCTCAAGTTTTAATGTCAGAACAAGCTTCGGTTAAAATACCTGCTGCACAGTTGAACAGTGATTCATTTTCATTCATCTCAGTCACCAAAGAAAACGTCCATAATTACAACTAATATTGAACGCGCTTCAATCAATTACAAAAAACCCTGGCATCGATTTTCCCTGGCAGCGTTTTTGTTATGCAAATACTGTGGTAGATTTCCATCATTTCAAATGATAATTGCGTTGGAACACTCGCCTGATTAAACATTAGATTTCAAAGAGAATCATCCCTGCTTTCATCTTGGATTTTTAATTCGCTAAAAACTCTCCTTCAATATTTTCATTGGATTATGGTTTTAGAGGTTTCAAGCTATAAATGAGAAAGCTCACTTTTCCATAAAAATTTACTTCAGTTATTTTATTAGGGATATTTTTTATTACATTCAGGAGCGTCAGGTTTTTGATTGTTAGCTGGGTTCGTAGCTTTATCCACAATGGATTTGAATCCTATAAGAAGTTAAATGTATAATTTAGTTAAATCGTGATAAAGAGTAAAAGTAAATCAAACCATTGATCGTAGGGATCCCGAATTGTTTAAGCGAGGTATGTAAAAGCATTATTTTGTCGAGGCCAACGGTTTAGTATCAGGCGAAGTGTAATAAAATTGTCGGATCAAACCAAGAAGAAAAATCTTATAATGGCTATTTTCGACCAGATCACATCACAATCTATATATTACCTAAATAAAATCGTAAAAATAAATGCTTCATCAAAACTAAGTCCAGTTATGAAAAACAAACCATGCTGGATGCAACTAAAACGTAATTGCTAACATGTACCCAAAATAAAGCCACCCTTTTCCTTTGTCATCTTCATCCCTACGCATCAAAGGGACTTTAATGTTGAAAAACAAATATTTGTGTTTAGGCTTAAATGTTGCAATTTCATATACCTTTGTATGTTGTGTCCTTAGGGTATTACCTTGGCTCTTCAAAGAGTATAACATATTTCATCTGAAATAAGATGAACTTTCCTGTTTAAAGATAAAACACCTTCTTTGGAATTATAAGGCTGTAATTTAATGTTGACTGATCATTTAACTTCACGATCTTTTTATGCGTAGTGCTTATTTCGATTTGTTTTATATTTTTGCATTTTGTCTACTACCGTACAATTTATTTGAACCATTGGACCTCTATTGATTTTAGTCTGGGTATCTTTTGATGTCTTGTATAATGAGTATGTATTACCCAAAAAGTGCCTTTGTATTTTTATCCACATTTCAAAACCTATAGCAAATGTTATATGTAAAACACCATGACCTTGAAGTCAACCGAACTTGGTGAGAGCGATTGCAAAATATTGTGTCACGATTCCCACGCTGTAGTTGTCGAACAAGCGGTAAAAGATAAAAGGAAAATCAATTTAATGAAGGACTTACGAGTAAGGCCATATGATTTTCAGTGGTTGCACGTAGAATATTACTGGATGAAGTTAATTACTTAAGCAATGGAGAAATATTGAATTTAATATATATCAGAGGCCTCTTTGGGGATAAACATACAGGTACAGCTATACATGTAGAAACAGAAATTACGTGCCAAGTAATTGGAACTATGTTGTTTTACAAGCTCGTAACTTCAGGACTTCTTGGTCAGTAGTAAGAAGTCGGTTCAAGGCCGACGTACCCAGCTCATTATTAGCTCTAAAGAGGTGAAGCCTGAGGGAGCCTTCTATTATTCTAAATTCATTATTAAAGTTGCATTATTTATATTATCTTAATTTGTGTTTGAAAAACTTTGAACTTTTTTTGAATTTTTGGGGTACGATTACATCTCACGTTATTATATAGTTATTCATTTTCTGTTGTAATATCATTAATTAGTTCACCAATTGCCGAGTTAGTAACACTAATGAGGTAATTTGCGGATTAATTACAATATACATTAGCTTTGTATGATACCTACAGCCAGATGTGTATTAATATTAGTATAGTACTAGGCGAATGGGCGGGCGAGGTCGATCTTACGATACATGTACTATTCAAATTGGTAAGGTATGAAAATGTGAAGGTCAGAAATGCTCAAAACCAGCGGGTATGTGTGAAAGATTTAATAACATCAGAGGAAGCTTGGGAAGAATGTAACGATGGCAGCAAATGAAGGGCTGTTGTCTCTGCCTTACCTTGAGGGGAAATAGGCGTGAGCGTATGTATGTAGCATCGTGAATTAAATATCACTTTGCCACCGACGCTTAAATGCGAAAAACTAGTCTCGTCATAAAACACAAAAATATACAAAAAATATATAAAGATGATTAGTAAAAGCAATTATTCTTACGATTTTCCATACCATTTCCAATAATAAAGAAAAAGGTAACATTAAAAATCAAAACGCCCACGAAGTTATTCAAATCTCTCAACTAACAGGTAAACATACGACCCTTTGCAACCCAAAAGCGTCACTTGTACATTCAGAACATAAGTAGACTAATATTAGTCGTGACGTAACAGAGACTTACGTGAAGGGTTTTGAAAAGATCACATATCATATTGAACTATCATATTCAAGAGCTATTCTTATCGTAAGACAAAAGTGGAAGGTTGTGGAACAGATACTTGGGAATGTCAAATAGGTATAACATAAACCAGCTGCGCGCCCTGACTTCGTCCCGGTGTAATTACAGCGCACAAAAATATTCTTGCACATTGTTCCTGATAATGGTGAACCTATTTCCTCAGTTGGGTTCATCTGAATCAGCTAGATAAAAAAATAACAGGGTAACAGGACGACTAAAGTTTTTCAGGATCAGAATCCCATGAAGGTGAAGCTGTAGTAGCTAGCACAAAGTGTTAATAAATTTTTACCTAAAAAATACCCCGAAGTAGTCCAAGGTATGAATATGACCAACAGTCTCTGTAATCTGCTCACGTTAAATGAATCTACAAATAGTGAAGTCAATAATTATGTTAATTTCAAAACTATGATGCAGGTAAGTATCCGTTCAAATTTAGGTTTAGTTGTGTCGGGGAAGTACCACCGCCCTACAGAATACCGCGGGAATAACTTCGTGTTGTGTTCCCAGCGGTGAGTAAGGTAGCCAGAGCTCACTGGAGAGTTAGTGCTGTCAGTGGGAAGACTAATGCTTGTCCTGCATTGTCTTCTTCACTGACGGCACAGAAACTCTCTGTTCTTATACCGAGTGATCGTTGATTTTAAACGCCATTCAGTAACTTTGGCCTTAATTTATTCACTTGTAGACATGTGTCACCACCCTGTTGGGTTATGTATGACACAGTTATTATCATGTCAAGGAAAATGGGTTCACCATCTGTCCAGTCACATATAAAAATCTAATAGGAACATTTTCCATTGAAAAGTACTTTAAAATTCACTAATAAGCTTTGCATGTAAAGTTGTCCTACGAGTCAACTGCATGCAAAATTTCTACGAAATCCATCTAGGAGTTTTAACGTGATTTAGTAAAAACACACTCTGAATTTCTAGAAGATTAGGAATGTTATTTGTGACTTTTTTTTTGCCAATATGAATCTAATTCAGTCAAGCCGTTCTGTGGCGATTGAGTCCTCTCTCAATGCGCTTGTGTGAAACTGAGTAATAAAAACTTTGTGTTCACTAGCAAAGTTACAAAATTTAACTAACAAATAAACTTTCCCTTTCATAGATTTTAATGAGACTGACTAGCACAATTGGCAGTTACACTGTAATTACAATCTCGTGAACACAGATTACGTAATGAGTCACATTACTCACAACGTAAGTCTTCTGATGATCAAAATTGAAATATCAGTTCACAACTCATAAATAAAAACTGTAATAGTACCAGGCAAAACACAGGTAATTTTTTGCAGTTATCTAATTGTATACAGAAACTACAGATTTTTGTAATTGTATGCATCAGTATAAATTTAAAATTTATTCATCTCAGTTTGTTCATCATTTTAAACCCTACATTGTTTTTGTATTTTTTTACATAAACTAGTAGACAAGCAACTGGTCCACCTGATGGAAATTGATCACCGTGATCTATGAACGTGTGTAATACTAGAGGAGTCACACTCAAAGGACAAGCCAATCAGGACAAGCCTTTGGTCTGCCCACTGACAGCATAAAAACTCTCCAGTGAGATCTGGCTACTCTACTCACCGCCGGAAACACAACACGAGGTTATTATAGCCGTGGTATTCTGTAGAGTGGAGGTACTTCCCCAATCGGACTGCTCGATTGTGAAGAAAATACCATTATGTCCTACCTCCTAGTAAAAGTAACTAAACACTATACACAGTACTACCTTGTCTTGCCCATATTGTTGTAATTTATTAAATTCTCAACCCTTTTTTCCTAAATTCATAGTCTATAAAATTTCAACCCATCATTTTTTACAATGAATTCCCTTCTATAAATAAATTCCGAAGTTCAGGGTTTATAGTTTAATAAAAATAAGACTGTTTTTATAATAACCTACCACTTACTATATAATAACGTATTGTAACAAGCGTCTGGTGGCTAAAAGTTCTTTAAATGTTGTTTTGACTTTCAAGATGGTATTCGTTTGCCCAATATTTAGATTTGGAATTAGTTTACAGTGAGTTTATTTACTTGTGATATTGACAAACATTTACTCGAATATTATCTTCTGCACTATTAGGTCTATTCTGTGACGTTATTCAAGGGAATAAATTTTATCTCTGGGCTTGAAGTTGTTATCTCAAAATACTTGAACTTTGTTTAACTCTCGATATTAATGTTTACGCAAAATAACAGTGTCTTAAATTATTACTCATTTTCTTTTCTTTTTTGTATTTATATTGATGAATATTTAATTTTAAGAGCAGCGCGGATATTTAGATTTTATTTAGGTTTAATAGATTTGAACTACCTACATGACACACGATCTGAAAAAGGTGGCTGAGACAGACTGGATACGGAAGGCAGAGGATCGGAAAAAATTATACATATTGGGAGAGGCCTATGTCTAGCAGTGGACTGTGGTGAGCTTATTGATTGATTGATTGACATAAGCAGAAATTATCGAGGTCTTTTCTTTTACCGATTGTGTACCTATTGTGTCTATTACCTTTACCTATTGTGTTGTTTGACGGTTCCCAATGTTTCAATGCTTCTCTTATTTGAGCATTATACACGTTAAAAATGACACAATGAATTTTGATAGAATCCGTTATTTGCTTTGTAAATTTTTAACTGCGCACGTATAAATATATGTCTGAGCTCCACAGTTCAATAGACCTAATACGTCAAAAGACTTTTTCACCGTAGTCCCAGCAAAAAGGATTCAATTAACGAATACTTTGTAAGTCGTGAATTCACTTCTCGCCAGTTTTTAAGCCACTAGTGGACTTGAAACGTGAAGATAAATCACATATTCTAATAAGATACACTTAGTCTAATAATATGTATGCATGCATGCAGAGACAAACTAGTGTTTTGAGTACTTTGATCAGTTTTAATTCTTCCTGAGATTTATGATATGGATTTACTTTCTTGACAATCTTTACTGACATGGTTCAGTTGACACATGGTTCATCTTTTAAATTTAAATTAGAAGTGAAAAAACCTTTAATGAGCAAAGGTTACTATAAAGTGGATGAGTATCTTAATGATGTTAATGCGTGGTCAACATAAGTCTCTTGCTTGCTCGCACAAAAAATTTTTTCTAAATAATTTAATTGTAAACTAAAGCAAATTTAAAAAAAGAAATATAATCTAGTTCTAATATAGTTCGCTGAGTTTCTTGCTGGTATCTTCTCAGTAGAACTAACCTATCGAACCAGCGAAATAATCATTTTCCTATGGTTTATTTGTACATTATTTAATATTTTTATATTATTTCTTGACATACCCAATTGTAAAATTTTGACGTTCTTATGTGCTCTTTGTGTGCCTAAACTGAATAAATGAAATTGATTCTTTGAGTCTTTGATTCAGTAGTTAGGTAAGTCCGAAGGAAGTAATAAGAACATTAGATGTCCTAGAATCAGCATCCTTGAGTTAATGGATGGAAACTATAGCTTTAACTTCATTTCAGAGTTCAGGGTCCGCATTTTCCAGTCTAACTGTGTAGTGTACGACTGACATCTGACCTCAACAAGACATTATAGATGTCTAAGTATAGCAGTTAGATCAGTCATTGCATATTTTACGTCTCCAAGTACCCGTAAAATAACCAGAGATAAAAGTATAATTGCCAGAGATATTGTTATATCAACTGCCAGAGATAAAAAAGAAGTTGCCAGAGATATTCTAATATCAACCAGGATTTGAACCAGGAATGTAAAATTTGATTCAGAGAAAGCATGTTTACAATTTAATTTAGACATAATAACTACATACAAGAGGCAAGTAGATTAAGATCAACAAACAATATACTTTTTTTTTTTTCATACCACTTATGTGACCTATGGATGTGTGTAACACCAGAGATGCCACACTCGTGCTGCGGACCCTGTAAGCACAGAGTTTCTGTGCCCTCAGTGTAGAGGACAAGCCTTTAGTCATCCCACTGATAGCACAAATTCTCCAGTGAGCTTTGGCTACCCTGCTCACCGCTGGGAACACAACACGAAGTTATTATAACCGCGGTATTCTGTAGGGCGGAGGTACTTCCTCAGTAGGACTGCTCAATTGGGCGGAAATACCGCCGTGTCCTACCTTCTCCTACTACCTATAATTATGATTGGAAGTACTATTATAGTATTAACAATCATAATTATAGGTAGTATATATATATACAGATATTATAGGATAAATAGCCAATAATGGTAAGGTATCCTATAATATCTATTTCATTGCCTTTTTGTTCTCTCATTTTTTATGTGTTTACTGTCTAGAATGTCTTGAAGATAATCCATTAGACAAACTGATTCATCCTTAATGTTTCATCACAGTATAAGGAGTAATGTTACATGCAGTAGATGCTTGTGGAAACACCGGCTCCGTCTAGATAACATGCAATGTTGTCAGGGTTGTCACATAAGTTTATATTTTTAATTTAATTACTGAAACATTTATTTAACCTCTTTGTTCTCTCAAGGCATATTAACGTACGCTAATATAAATAACTAGGTGACGCCCGCAGCTCCGCTCGCGTGGACGTCGGCTATTGCTACTTTTAGTCATATTTCTTTCTGGTTCTACTTAACCAATTTTGATTAACCAAACGTAATATTTTAAGTCTGACCAAAATATTTCAAACTAATAAAACTGTTTCAATAGCCACTCAGTACCTATAAGTCCGAGGTGAATCAACAATTTTTTTTTCAAGAAACTAGAATTTAATATAATTTGCTAATTCATTTTTTAAGCATGTAAAATGTACAAATACAATTAAATTACAATATTATATTAATACTAGCTTATTCCCGTGGCGTCACCTGGATGTCGGTTATCGTTTTTGGTCATGTTTCCCGTTCCACAGAATCAATTGCAACAAATTCTAACCAAACTGTGTAAATTTATGGTTGTTTTATACCCCTTAGGTGGCAGACAAGCACACGGCTCACCTGATAAAAAGTGGTTACCGTGGCCCATGGACGTTTGTAACACCAGAGGAGTCACAGTCGCGCTGCCAACCCTGTAAGTACAGAGTTTCTGTGCCGTCAGTGTAGAAGACAAAGCAGGATAAGACTTCAGTCTTCCCACTAAAAGCACAAATTCTCCAGTGACTATTTTAAATAAGAAATAATGCAAACATTCATTTCGGTAAATTCATTTAGTTTTAATTAAATGATTAGTACTTTTAATTTTGACTTCACCATTTTTGATCGCTAAATTAATAGCATATTCGTATTGAATTTATTGCAAAATATAAGTACGCCATAACTCGGATATCTGTTTATAATATCTGACCCGGAAAACGTCTAAAACAATTTATAGTCATATCGATTTTATTTAAAAAAATCTTTGATCGCTTAAAGGATGAAATATTTGTAATCAGCAGCCTGAAACAACCCTGAAACGATACCCATATTGACGTAATTGAAAGTTTCAAGTCCGCCTTCTTTGATCGCTAAATGGATAATACCTACATTATCCATTTAGCGATCAAAGAAGGCGCACTCGTAATCGAAATCGAAAAAAGAAACAATTTTAACAAACAAAGCGAGATATTAAAAATATGATGTAATAAAAACATGATTACAAATGAGACAGCCCTGAATCCTTCACGTGTTATGCGGATTTCACGCTAGTGATGGCTTGCAGTGCTACACACTACGAAGCGTCCCTGATAGTCAAGACCGCGGTTGCCCAAGGCGTGGAACGGTTCCGGCGACTGGGCCTCGATGTGGCTCTGATTAAACCGAGGCCATGCTTAAATATTTGGGGCTCGTGCTCGAAAACCGATGCGACTTCAAACAGGACTTCCAAAGTCTGGCCCCCAAGCTAAAGTGCACAAATGGCGCTGTAGCGGGGCTGCTGCTCAACATGAAGGGCCCGGATGACTCCTGCAGGAGACTGTACGGGGGAATCGTGCGGTCCATGGCTCCATACGCGTGCCCGATTTGGGGGCAGACACTGAAAGCCGGCAACGGATGGCCGCTATGACAACCACCGATGATGGCCAACAGGGTCAGAGGGGGGAGAGGGGGTACCGTACGACCTCCTTCGAGGCAGCGAGTCTCTTTGCCGGACCCCAGCATGGGACTTAGAGGTGAGAGCCCTTTCGGCGCTATATAGGTACTGAAACTGAAACTGGAGCGGGGATGGCATGGAAAAATTCGAGTCATGAGGTCTTCATACCTCCACCAAGACATGGTGGAGGAATGGAAACTACTACTTAAGCAACCACGCGCAGGGTACGCCGTAAAAGCGGCGCGGCGGTAAGACCCATCATGGAGAGGAGCTAACACCCGAGTGTTGTCACTGTGAAGAAACGGAGTTGCACACACTGACCGAATGCCCGTTGACAGACTGTATTAAATATGAATTGTTAGACTGTGTTAATATTATAAAGCTGATGAGTTTGTTTGTTTGTTTGAACGCGTTAATCTCAGGCATTCGAATTGAAAAATTATTTTTGTTTTGAATATTCCGTTTAACGAAGGTATATTTCATCACGCTACTACTCAATGAAGCGGAGCAGTGATCATAAATGTAAACGAATCCGGGTGATTTCCCTACATTACTTGAAGAATAAAGAATTACGTGCTCAATGGTGATACGAGGTTTCATTATATACCTCGGGCGAAGTCAGGACAGGATAGTTAGTTGTAAACAAGATCAAAAGACGGGGAAAAACTTACTTTTGTCAAAGTGATAAAAATAATCTTGGATTGCGTAGGTACCTAGAAGCGTATTTTTCTGAATGTTTGCTTCTTACATTTAATGGTGATCTTAGTCAGCTGATTTTATCGTGTAGACAATTTTCTTTTTATTAGGGTTCCTTACCCAAAGGGTTAAAAAGAATGCCTATTACAAAGAATTCAGTGTCCGTCTGTCTGTCACTAGGTCTCATGAGCCATGATAGCTAGACAGTAGAAATTTTCACATCTGCTATAACAACAAATACTAAAAACAGAATATTTTTATGTATGTTAGTCCATACAAAAAAAACTGACGTTAAGGTCAGCTAGGTCATGCTACAGGGCCTTCGGCTGTCCGACTCGCACTTGGCTAGTTGTGACTAAGGCAGAATAGAATAAGATAAATATGATGTCAAGTTACTACCGTATGTATGAACGTTAGGGATGGTCTTAGTATCGAGTCCAAGTTGAGTCCGTGACCCATCATAACTACTAAGTCATTTGATTTGATTCCCGCTAAGTGTAAATATTTTATTTAGCATGGTGATTCTTAGTGCTCGATTATGTTGCTATAATAATATAGAAAGAAAGATACGAAGAAATAAAGATAAAGAAAAAGAAAGAAAGAAAAAAGAAGGGAAAAAGAAGGGAAAAAGAAAGAAAGAAGCCGTTTATTACACACACACACACACACTCTTACACTACATACTGAAACACCATTCATTACAAAAAAATAAAATAATAACAAACAAAAGTAAACAAATAAAGGCAAAAACTAACAATAAATAAACATAATAATAATCACGTACATAGGTATGCGGCGCCTGCACCAATCAGTGATTCTACCGGCCTACAAATATAAACACATATCCTACTACCATTATTCCAATTTATTTTTGGATTTTCAATTTCACTAAGCAGCCACAAGTTCAGAAATGTGAAGACAGCTATCCCCTGGGATGAGTCCCGAGTTCAACGTAACAGGATAACGCTCAAAACGTATCGTATATTTATTAAATCGGTTTATTACTGTGTCAACACTTTCAGTAATAATAATAATAATAATAATAAATTTATTTCAAAAAAGAGGTTTACAATATTGTTTGTTTGTGGGAGCTCCTTTTAAGCAAAAGATGCTTGTGTTAGGAAACTCCGCTCTTCCATGAATATTAACTAAATTAACATAATATACCTCTTCATGAACAATTTATACCTAATGGTTAGGGTGAGGTGTGTGTATGTGTGTGTGTGTGTGTGTGTGTGTGTTGTGTGGGTGTGTGTGTTGTGTGGGTGTGTGTATTGTGTGGGTGGGTGTGTGTGTATTGTGTGGCTGTGTGTGTTGTGTCGGTGTGTGTGTTGTGTGGGTGTGAGTTTGTACGAGGGTGTGTAGTAGTTGCTCAATTTAATGTTGATTATATTTTATGTTCACAGAGTGCTTCCGTGTCTTCATATGAGAGTGGTTTTAACCAATTTATTATACATTTTTTACATTCATAATATAACTTTGAGTATATGTCTATCTGTTTATTTATCTTATTATATAGGTAACTTGATCTTATTTTATATTGTATACTAGCAAACTTTGTGTTGGTTATGTGTGTCTGGGCAACATTGGGTGTTCTTCTTTTATGAGCCGTTATGCCTGGGTCAAAAGGTAACGTTTTATGCTTTTTTAGTATAACTTGAGTGATGTATAGCTTTCTCACCGACAGTACACCACTTACTTGGTAGAGAGCAGCAGTAGGAAATCTCATTTTTTGGAAATGCATAATTTTCAGCAAGGAACGTTGAGCTCGTTCTACCTGTATAAATTTTGATTTGGCTGCTCCACCCCAAACACTAATACAGTACATTAGGATTGACTGTGCTAGAGCGATGTATATCCGTGTTAAAAGGTTATTGTGAGGAGTTTTGTTGTCAGTTGTGTGTTTCGGTACAACGTGCCTAAGTGTTTTAAAAATCCAGCTCAATTTACGAACCCTGGTTGCAACTTGCTCCAAATGAGGGAACCATGAAAGTCTTTGATCGAGGATCACTCCTAAATATTTAACTTCAGTAACTTTATTTATTAAAACACAATTACATTTATCCGTATAGGCAGCACCACATGTGTGAATTCTAATACTGAATTCGTTTTTTGGATGAGTGATATTATATATTCCAAAGCATACGTAATTTGTTTTAGTAGCATTCAGGGTTAGCAGATTACCGCTCAGCCACTCAGCTATGCGAGCCATACCAGCCTCAGTATTCTGTTTAACTTCACCCCAACATTTACCATGAAAAACTATGGCTGTGTCATCGGCATAGCAAAATATCTTTGCGTTTTGTATAGTTAGGCTACACAGATCGTTTATATAAATTAAGAAGAGAGTAGGACCTAACACACTCCCCTGAGGCACGCCACATGTTACTTCTGCAACCTCACTAATAAGAGAATCTATTTTCACACTCTGTTTTCTGCTTGTGAGGTAGTTCTTGAAAAGTTCTAGTGCGATACCTCTGATCCCAGCTTTTTCTAATTTGTTTACAAGAATGGGAATAGAGACCGTATCAAACGCTTTCTTAAGATCCAAGAAAACGGTCAAGCATTTATACTTGCTATCCAGACGTTCTGTTATTAGGGAGGTCAAAGAAATAACCGCATCCTCAGTAGATTTACCTTGTCTAAACCCGAATTGTGAATCACTTAGAATTTTAAATGTGTTTAAATAATTTATTAACCTGGTATTTATTATTTTTTCTAGAATTTTAGATATAGTTGTTAAGACGGATATAGGGCGATAGTTATTGATGTCATCTCCACTGCCACTCTTATACACGGGTGTGATTATAGATTGCTTCAAAGAGGTAGGGAAAGTGCCTTTTCTAAAACATAAATTGACCAGATGGGTTATTATGGGAGTAACTTCTTTGTTTACAGCTTTTAGAAATTTAGTAGAGATGTTATCATATCCTGGTGCACTGTCCGATTTTAAACTTATAAGCGTTCTATACACCTCATCAGGGTCAGTTTCAAGTAACACCATAGAATTAGGTTGAGTGCCTACATCAGATATGTCCAAGCTTGCCTTTGTGTTAGGATGAATTTGTTGCGATAGTTTCGTCCCTATATTTACGAAATATTCATTAATGTAGTTTACTGATTCTAGGGGGGACGATTTTAAAGTCAATAATTCGGTATTATTGTTTTTAATTTTGTTTGTGTAAGTTATATTTTTTATGTTTTTCCAAAGTAATTTGTTATTGTTGATTGAATTTGTAAGCAGTTCTCTTTCATATTTCCTTTTTAGTTTTTTAATCAAATTGTTACAAAAATTTCTGTAGCGCATATATGTAATTTTTAAGATTGTATTGTGTGGTTCCTGACTTACTTTCCTTTGGAGATTATTGCGGTTTCGTATACATCGTAAAATACCACTAGTAATCCAAGGCTTAGTAATTTTCTTGCTGCTAGAAATATTTACCGTAGTGGAGCTATGTTTAATTGATTCTGACAGAATTTTTATAAGTAAGGTACATAGTAAGTTAGGGTCCTCACAAGAAAGAAGTTTTATTATATTATTTTCTTGCAAATACTTAGCAGCTTCATTATAGTCGGTAGTAGAGGCTGTTTTAGGGGTAGATACATATTTTAGTTTTGTTAATACTAACAAAGTGGTATAGTGATCAGTTATGGTAGAAGTCAAGACAAAAATGGAGGCAGACGTCTTACTTTTATTAATTTTGAGCATGATATGATCCAAGCAGCTTCCCTTCCTGGTGGGGATAGTGTGCCCCGTCAGAATGCCATGAATTGACAACATATTGACATAGTTCACTCTATTTGAATATTCATGGGCTCGTTCATCTACCTTAGGTAAGAGATTTATATTTATGTCACCCGAGATCACAACATTTTTTTGAGTACATAAGGTATCTAAGTGAGCGTTTAGGGAATTTGTGAAAGTTTCAGTATTTGTGTTCGAGGGTGATCGGTAAATACACAGGATAATATTGTTGAGTATATCTAGTTGAAGGCAGGACGCTTCAGACAGGCTTATTTCTTTGACTTTTGGTTTAAGCGTGTTTTTGACATAAACAACGACTCCGTCATTTTGATTCAACTGTCGTAAGGTGGCGTATTGATGATAGTTTTTAAGTTGTGGAATCGGTTTATTCTTTTGTAATCTACATTCAGTTAATATAATTATGTCAATCTGAAATGCAAAATCAGATAGCGATACAATAAAATCATCGAAATTAGAGTACACGCTTCTAATGTTTTGTGATACCACCGTAAGATCATTTTTAAATACATGAATGTATTGTGAGAGCTGTGAGGGATCACATTCAATAGTGCGTGCAATTTTCATATTGTCTATCTCATCAACAGTTTGTAGATTTTCACTCATTCACTATGATTGTAAAGAGACTAAACGTCATTACCAGACTAAATAAATACTTTTGATAGTTATTGCATATGCAACGTGCGTTACATAGATTGTACGTTCCTATTAGTATGTAGGTTTGTGGTTTGGATGTCATTTTTAAGTGTATTTTTATCTGTGTGTATTGTGCTTTAATGTTTGTTGTTGTGAAGTGTGTTGTTGGATGTATACATTTTATGTGTACGGTATTGTAATGATTTTGATTAATGTTATGTTGTAGATATGGTGTGGGATGTGCATGAGTAGTGTTTAGTGTTTGTATGAGTTTATTGTTTGTTATTGTGAAGCGTGTTGTAGAATGTATGAGTTTTATGTGTACGGTATTGTAATAATTTTGCATAATGTTATGTTGTAGATTAGATCTGGAAAGTGTATGAATAGTGATGTAAGTTACAGTTACAATACTATGTTGTGTAAACAATGATATGTTTTCAAGGTTTGTATTAAGATTTGAGACTATGGATTTTTGGTTGTATGTAGGTACTTTGTATGATGATATAATAAAAGATTTTATGTGTTCAATAGTGTGAATATTGTGTAGATTCTTGTAGTTAGATGCGTAATAGTGCAAGTGAGAAAATATTTGTAATAGTGTTAGGAAATTTGAGCCTATAGATTTTTGTGAAAGGTTATTAGTATGTATGGTAGTTTTAAAAGTAAAAGTGTTTACATTATAAAATGCTAGTAGGTAGTAATTATACAGAAAATTAGGAAAATATAAGTTACATTTTTGAGTAGGTAGTCATTGCTGGAGTAATAGTGAGTGTACCTGGGCTTCATTTTGGATACAAATTGTTTTAGAAAAGTCATCCTTCCGTACGAATACCTTCCCATACGCAGTCCAACAGTATTTGTACTGTTTTGATTTCACGAGGTCCCGAGATAGGAAGAACAGGCGTGCTCCCTTTGCGGTCAGCTGTTCTGATATATAGATGGGAGAATCTTCGTTAGTAGTGAATCCCAGGTGTTTTGCTTGTAGTTTATTTTTATTTTTAATGTTGTACTCCTTGGCCATTTTTAATAGATCTGTTTTTTGTATAGTAGATCCAAATTCTATGATTATTGGTGAGTTTTTTCCCGTTTCGCTTCTTCCTTTAAGTCTGAAGATATCTTTCTTCTTCTTCAGTGTGAGTTTGATTATTATTTGAGGTATTAGTCTTCTTGATGGTAATAGGGTCGGCCCCTATTACGTGATATACCACCCCTCGGTAATTTCAAGGCATAAATATATTATGTACGAATGGTCTGGTTTTCCACAATGGGTAATAACTGCATAATGAATCAATTCACACAAGAATTTGGAACTGACTAACATCTGACCTTCAAATGAAGTATTTGTGCATAGTTTTGCTGCTGATTATACAACCTGGAGGGTTAGGCAGAGGTGAATTAACACCCACATTTCACCAATAATTGTATATGGTACCACTTAACAAGGGGTGAGCCTATTGCATATTCCGGGCACTATTGTTGACTCGTGCCATCTTTGGCTGAATCTGGTCTGTCTGATGTTAAACACCTAACCTATCCCTTAGTCGCCTTGTACGACACTGCATGGGAAGAGATGGGGTGGCCCAAATTCTGCTTTGCTGGGAACCACGCGGCTGCTCATTATATGATATAATGATTACTATTCTACATAAATTATAGTCATACTTGTATATTAATAAAGGGGTGGTTTTGGAGGTCAGATAGCGGTCGCATCATGGCAAATGTCGAAGTTCAATCACATAACAGTTAGACTGAAAAACCGGCCTCAACTAAGTTGGGAAAAAAATTCAGATAATGCTCATCATTTCTACAACTGGCCAGTTGGAGTCAACCTCGCGATGCACTTAACATTTCCAAATTAGTTAATAAGTGCCGTGATTTTCAGTTAACAAACATAAACATACTACAACTGAATTGAAAACTTCCTTTTTGGAGTCAGTTAAATTAAAGAAGTACAGTTTGTGTCGGACAAAGGATAATTTGTTAATCCGAACTTGTCCATCAATAGCGATCTCTCCACCAAAACAGTTCGGTTTGTTCAGTAACCCAAAACCACGGCGAGCCCGCGTATCGGTCGAGACATGAAATTGATCTATATACCCAATAAATCTACCCTACGTCCTTCCAATCCTCTCCGCACAATAATTTATATCTGTTGAGGCGTACAATGGTTGCGTAACTGCGAAAACGCCTAGACAACAATATTTGGCTGGTGCGTTTTATATCAAACTAAATGAGTTCTATAGGTTCAAGTGATATACTATAATCACATTGCATCGACGATTTTTTTTTCGTATTTTTTTCTTAATGTTCGATTTCTAACGGTCTATATGGTATAGGATCCGAGCTAATATCAACCTCCACCCATCTGTTTGCCGAATGAAAAAAATTAAGATTTAAATAACCTCCGTCACAAAAAACATTCTTCAAAAAGTTAAAAATAAATTGAGTTGTGTGTTGGTTATCCCTATAACTTTGATATAGCTAGTAATATTTTTATTCAATCGTTATCATGTCGGAGGACCTTGAATCGTTACGTTGGGTGGTTTACCAGCTAACCCCCCCCCCCCCCCATCTAAGTATTAGGACTAACCAACCCAATTTTTTTTTTGGAGAATGTGTTTTTTGACGTGGTTTTTAAAATTGTTAATTTAATTTTTATTTTAGACTACTAAATTATTCTACTAATGAAGGCCTATCATTTGATAATCACATTGACGGAGTTGTGACAATAAATGTACTCTGTTATTGTGTGGTGGTGGCTATCTTAGATCTATATTTATAATTAAACATAACTAAAAACACTCCCAACTAATATATACCTTTCAATACAAAAACTAAAACCGGTTCATCCTTTTAGGAGCTACGATACCACACACACGTCAAATCTATAACGCCCCGTCGTTTTTGCGTCGGGGGCTAAAAATACATCTTAGCGAATGTAAACTGTGTAAAATTGACAAACATGACCGTGAAATTAGGAAAAATATCACGATACAAAATTTTGTAATAATAAATTTAATAACCATATTTTTTATTGGTATGTGTTTAGCAAATTATTTCATTCGTTCAAATGTATTTTTCATTCAGCAAACAGATGGGTGAATGTCGAAGTTAGGTCGCATCTTAGACTTAGCGTGATGTAATACAGCTAGAAACCTTTTAAAAACTTTATTGTGATAATTGTTACTCAGTCATACTCAAATGTCTAAACGGATCTTTCTAAATTGTAGTCGATAATGACACATAGGCTGGGTTTTATTCCTGGAATAGGATTCCATGGATTGCAGGAAGGTGAATGTGGGTGAAGCCATATCATTACATCATATCAATAAGTTAAAAAAGAAATTACACCAAATAAATCACAAAAGAAATCGTAAATTCAATTTTTGCCACAAACTTCCAACATTATTTTTCAATTCATTTTGTGTCAAGACAGTCACGTTTTTTAATTATTCTACTACACAATTTCCTGAGTCCAAAGACGATGAATACCTATTATTAATTTTGATGTTCCTGAATACACCCTGACGTAGCAAATTCGTATTCCGCAACACATCTTAATTATATTATGTCATGCCCTTGTCACCGCTGGCGTTTACTGTACGAGAACTTGTGGGTCCAAATTGATGATAGGTAAAATGTTAATATATAGTATTATGTTCTCGCTAACTGTGGAAAATGGATGACAGGGAAAAGCTAGTAGTCATTCAATTTTCGTTACATTATATTCATTATCACTTAATCAACTAAATGCAAATTTTATTTTTAAATTATAATTCAAATAAATATATTTTAATTTCTGATCAGTAAGATCAAGTAACATCAACGCCCCCTCGCCCAAACGGACCCATCAGGCTGGCAGCGTTTCACCTCTATAATACCAGGGAGATATTTTGCATTCAATATTGGCCCGAGCGCGGATCCCGCCCCTCTTTCCGCAGCCGGCACCCTAAATCGGTCACGAACCTCTTGGCTTTGACACCCCATAGACCCGATGTCTCCAACGCGAACGTGGCAAATTCGTACCCTGCGGCCTCTAGAGAGGCTTTCTTGGTATCTTGGTTTCTGCAAAGTCTCGGACTCGGCTCCCACCCCAGCCGACCTCTGAGTAGCGAGGTGGCACGAAATTTTTGAAATTATTTCGGCAGTTGGTTCCGAAATTACTTTGATGCTTTGATTCCTGAATCTAATGGATTTTTTGATATTTATGATCACTGCTCTGCATCCTTGAGCACTACTGCTAATAATATAGCCTAAAACCTTCATCGATTAACGGACTATTCAACACGAAAACAATTTTTCATTTCGTACCAGCAGTTTTTGAGATTATCTCGTGCAAACAAACAAACTCTTAAGCTTTATAATATGGTATAGATAAAAAACGCGCTTTATCAAATCAGTTGAAATTCATGAAATTCATTGTTTACGCATTCGCCAATGGGTTGCACATAATACGAATCGTTCTACTGGAATCTGTTTACCATAAAATGGGTCCGATATTTATTCTCTTTATTTTTTAACAGGGATTTTCATTCTGTCGCCTTTGAAATTTTATTAATTTCATTCCACCTGTGACAATAAACAGAAGAAGAAAAAATAACTATTTAATACTTATATGCAGAAAATATAATCTACAGGATTTACATATTTATTTAATTATAAACTGGATTTACAGACTAGTAGCGGATAAGACCTTGGGGAGCTGTCAACAAGGCCTAAAGTCTAAACGCTCATAGGGATGACTGGCTTACATCCAGATCGCTGCGAGTACAGATTTGCCTTCGTAATCCAACACGGAGACGTGGCGAGTCAGATAGGCACTTAGCGCCGGGTGAACTTTTTACCCGACTTAACGGTAGAAGAAGAAGGGTTATGTTTCTACTTAGCTTTATATTAGTTTCAAGAAATAAACTATGTCTAAACTTTGTTAGTATGTTCTTCAAGCGGGGCGTGAAAAAACATCTATCAAGGTTGACAAAAATAAGTTCAATAGTATCAAAATAAGTGGTTCGTATCTTTTGCACTTCACCTCTGTGTTTTACCATCTAGCGGATTGTAGTTAATTAGTGGACCAAAAATAAAAACTATTAAGAATTTGAATTTACTGTAGTTAAAAAAAGCTGTGGAATGCAAACGGGATTATCGCTTGGATGAACTAAATTTCAATTTCACGAACGAGTTTTCTCAACAATAACCGCCTAGGTGTTTGGTTGAACAAAATTTAAAAATTGTGGGCAAGAATTCTTAACAGTGTACCACTTAGGCCTATTGACGAATCCGGCACTGATTCCACCACCTCTACTAATGTTTGTTATATTGCACTTGGTACATTTAGAAGTTGTAACCCTGAAATGAAGTTTGTAAACTCGCAAGGTTTATGTTCCGCTCTTATCACGGTATTATTGTCGAAGTTGTGTTGTAACCGGCAATTGTTTGCGGAATTAATTCCTTTTAAACTTTTAATCCTCTCGGCTTAGTTTTTGTTATTATGGTGGCACTTCACATAGCTATTCGCATTTGCGTATTTTACATATTTGACGAAAAATTACCATGTATGGGCAGTGTTTTTGACAAAGCATTTGCCTTATTGCCTATTTGA
This sequence comes from Eilema griseolum, assembly GCA_963662185.1. Taxonomy (NCBI): domain Eukaryota; kingdom Metazoa; phylum Arthropoda; class Insecta; order Lepidoptera; family Erebidae; genus Eilema; species Eilema griseolum. The sequence goes on along the minus strand of OY759229.1, from coordinate 2,775,420 downwards.
CAAATAATATGACCAATTCCAAATACGTACAATTGAATTGAAATTGAATTGATTTTTTAAGCTTTACGGCCAGTAAAGTACCTTTAACAGTACACAAAATATGACAAATCACATGCGACACCTCGTTGAAGTGAATTAAATATTGTTGTGTATTATTTGCATGTTTATTTAATTAAAAATATTATGTCAAGTCAACAAGTGCCCAATAGCAAACACAAATAGCCAAGTGAAGTGCCAATAGCAAACACAAATAGCCAAGTGAAGTGCCACGATTACACTTTACTTTCGGTTTATGACTGACAAATAGGTACCACCAGCTTTCAAACTTGTTTCGACCTTTTAAACTGCAGTGTGGTTTTTTTAAATTTTAATAATTTATTTGAGAATTTATTTATATTTATTATTTTTCTTTCCGTAAGAGCTTGAAATATTATTTTTTTCTAGAATTATAAATAGTATTTCAGGTTCTGGGAAAGCATGACCGTGCTTTACATCAAAATAGATAGGTAGGTTAAAATCTGAGGCAGGCGTTATAGGTGAATGTACGCCATCTGTTATTGAGTAGCTGTCCCATTTGAAGTAAATTTTACATAAATAAAATTGAAGTTAAGATATAAAAATTCTAAAGTTTGCATATGAATAATATTAAACGCTCAACTGTATACAAATTTAAGTGGTTAGATTTGCACTGATCTATCTTGATTAAAAATCATGACTGTCTTCCTTGAAAACTGAGTGTCACCATTGTAACCACCATTGTAATGATGACCCTCTTTTCTGAAACTTTGCTTCCAGCTTACCATCAGGCGAGGTAAAGTCTAATTGAAGTGTCCTACGTAAAAAAGAAAGGTGAAATACTATCTCCGAACGAAGAAAAAAATTATTTGTAAAAAAAATTTGACTCTTAGACTACATAGTCTAAGAGTCTAATTTTCTTGGTTCGGTATATACAAATCCTATAGACGCAGTAAAAAACACTCAAATGCGACGTAAAAAGTTACTACTTTGGTTCAAATTTGACCTATTACTATACCTCTCATAATAGACATAAATATCAATTTAAAGACAATATTGAAATTAACGGATTCACACATCTCGTGCATTTTGAGCCGTCTTTTGCTATGCATTTTGTTAGAAATACTATTTCCATATACGAGTAGTATACAGTCAAAGTATTAAACTTTGCCTAACGAGTTTTGATGTCATGTGTATCTTTGCGACATTTTGCCAAAGTACTACTAACAGATACAAAACTCAATCTAGAATGTTGGTACAGTTGATTAGTCGGTAATTAGTTATGAAAGGTTGAGAAGCTTGCAGATATATTATATTATTAGACTTCCAATATTAATTTTATAGACATTGATTAATATTTGTGTATTCGACATAATTTTGTATTTAAATCAAATGTAATTTAAGTTTATGATATTTAATACTAGTCTCTTAGGCTCTTCGTACTTTTGATCTTATTTTCGATTCTGCTGAACTAATAAGATTAGGTAATGGTTATTTAATTGGTTCAGTAGTTTTTGCGTTAATTGGGAGCATACAGACAAGTTTATTTTTATAGACCATCTCATCTCCTTCCGTGGACGTGTGTCTCGTCTCACACATTGTATTTATCATGTAACATTTTATTATTAGAACCTGGTTTGAAGTAAAATCCTTTGTAGAAATAAAATATTTATATTCCGTTACGACAATACAAAAAGCGCACCATATTATCTCGTAGGTGTCTTACATGCTGATTGAGGCAGAAGGTAGTTATTCGTTTAAAGTTATAAATAAATGTGGGCGACAGTAGGTACGTATGTACATATCTGCCTACGCATTTGAGGTTATTAGACTTGTTTATATTTAAAATTCATTTTCCTAAGCAAAGAAAACCTGTCATCAGTAGGATCAGTGTAATTTTTTTAAATGAAAAATATCTTAACAATAAATCTCGACAAAATATTTGTACTAATTATGTCTATATACCTGCAAACAATCAACATGTACACAAATTTGTACACTTTTTGCGTACGCAGATGGCGCTACTGATTGTAGCTGGACTTTTTTACCTGACTGCTAAGGCGAGTTATGTTTTTATAAATACATTACAGGGAGAAACCGGGACGTAGGTTGTTAGTGCATCTTAATAATTTCTGTTTATAAAAACGTCAGCCTCTGTAGCAGAGGTAGAACGTTCGATTGCCAAGCATGGAACGGGGGTTCAATTCCCAATCAGTGCAAATATTTGTATGCATGTATACGTATATTTGCTTTGATCTGAGTATTTCTATGATAGACATAAAGGAATGTATTAACTACAAAAAATAATTATTACTTATTTTCATTTGCCGCGTGGTTTCCGGCAGAATAGAATTTGGACCACCCCATCTCTTCCCATGCGGTGTCGTACAAGGCGACTAAGGGATAGGGCTGTTTAACATCAGACAGATATATACAGCCCAGACTCAGCCTCAGATTCATGGCTTGAGGCAACAATAGTGCCCAGAAAGCCTTGGTCGTGGATACAGCGACCAATTTCCGCGATCTACCTCTTCGTCTCTGACCTCCAACTGCCCATAGTCTTCACCGCAATTGGCACCAAATATAAGGTCTTTACTTATGAAATTGTCGAAATTTTCTTGCAGATTCATGAGTTAACGAAACTCTTCCTGTAATTTAATAGCCATTATTTATATTTGTTTGAAAGTTATTTACCATGTTTCATTATTTTGAGTTTCCGATATTTCGGCGCTGTTGCAAGCACCATGATCACGGAGGAACTGGAGTAGTGGCGGTGAACAAAGAAAAAGTTTTTTCCTAGGAGTAATCATATCGATCTACCCTCTTTCGAGTTCTTTTACTACGCGTATCTGCACTACTATTGATTTCACTCTCACTACAAACTCGAACCCGATCTCGATCACGCTCACGACATACGATGCTCACTGTATCCACTCGATACAGTGAGCACCGAAATATCGGAAACTCAAAATAATGCAACATGGTAAATATCCCGTTTATTCTGATACTGATGTGAGTGACCATGATAGTTTAAATACATATATTGTTTGAAAGTTGATTTATAGATTTTACAACTCTGGTATTAAATATTGTTTTTATTGGTCGCTTGATAAATTAAATTCGATCTTCAAAAATGTTAGTACTGAAAATTGGGTTTCCTCAAATTTCTTAAAAAAAAGCGATAATTTCATATGTATCGACCTAATAATATTGTGACTCGTATTTCACCCTTATTATTTATTTACCTTATAATATACATAAATTATTATGCCTTCATTGAATATTCAAAGTTCAAGTTATAATATTATATATTGATGTAGTAAATAACTCTGAAACTAAAACTTGTATACCTGTAACTTCTCCAATGCTGTGCCCTCAGATTCAGTTGCCTATTTACATTAATTGTTGTGTGTTAGTTAAGTTAGCTCACTCGGCAATACAAGACTAATAAAACGTCGGCCCAAAACTATTGGTTTGTTTTATTGAATTTGAATTGCCAAGTAAGCAAGTTTAAATTGTATTGCGGAGTTGCTAGAGTACTTTATTATTTAAAACTCCTTTGTATAAAAGTGTCCGCTTGATGCCTCACGGGCTAGAGTGCTCTTAATGTACCAAAAAGGATATTAATTCCAGGCATTACTATTCTGGGGCATTACCAAAAAAAATAGTCATACTTTTTTATACATATATATAGAACACGTCAATAAGACTTCGACATACATATACCATCGTTGCTTTTACACGCCCCACTTAAAGAACCCGGGACTGTAGGAAGAAGAAAACACGTGAGCTAGTACTGAATTCCCGGCCTTATTGGTGCGACAAAGGAAAGAGTCACCGAACCGCTTGGTTCTTGATCGAATATACTGTACAGGATGCGGGTGACATATAAGCCCTGAACGTGTTGTCCTATGTAGGAAAGTGAAGGGTATGACTTATTGGAAGAGCTCTTCAGAATATTCACTGAATATTAGTACAGAGGGTAAAATACTGCCAAGGACGCAACTTCTCTACACATCTGCAAAGACTTTAGGATGTACGTTTTGGCTTAGCCTCATAGACGAATATCTGCTTGCCCCAAGGGCGTGAGAACTTCAGAAGTAAAAGCCGGAAATCGGATCCTTAACATTAAGGTAAAAGAATCGGTGGCGACCGGGACTAATGTAAAGATGATGATGACAAGCATACATGAAAAAGCACTGTTCTTTATTCAGCCGGATTAAGTCCAACATATAATAGTTGAGAGAGACTTGTGAGGGAGACCTTGAGATTTTTCTAGGGTATTAACCGTTGCCTACGTTCTATCTTCATCAACATAAGTAAGCAATCATGTTAGTTACATTTGAGACTTTCACACATACTCACTTTAGTGGCAAACAAGCACACGCCCCACCTAATGGAAAATGTTCCTTTAAACGCAGAGAGTTTTTTTTCCGTCAGTGTAGAAGACAAAGCAGGATAAGCATTTAGTCTTTTTTCTGACAGCACAAACTCTCCAGTGAGCTCTGGCTACCCTACTTACCGTTGGGAACACAACACAGAGTTACCATGGCCGGGGTATTCTGTAATCTAATTTCACCTATTTGAGCCTGTATATCTTTAGTTTTCAAATAATGTGTGGGAATTATTTCGAATTTGTTGACATTTACGATCACTGCTCCACTCCTTTAAGTAGTAGCGCGAAGATCTATAGCGTAAAACCTTCGTCGATAAACGAACCAGTAGTACCTGAGATTTGTGCGTTTAAACATACAAATAAACAAACAAACTCTTCAGCTTAATAATATTAGTGTAGATTTGCCATCAGCTACATTAATCCTCTTAGCAACAGCTGTAGAGTTTAGGGCCGTGTTACACCTATGAGCACTTACAGACGACGCGAGTTGCAAACTAGCGTTGCCGCGATATCACCAAAGTGTCTCACTTACATTTAAATGGTGACTCAGACAATGTGAAACCAGTCCGTTTAGTAGAATAGAATTACGAATAGGATTATATGGGGTTTGACGTAAGCGACGCTCAACGCATTTCATAAACGTCAAATCCACATTCCTCTTCTTATTTCACAATACACCTTCAAACAAACTGCCACTTGTGTAGAGCGGCAAAGCAGTAAGTTTCCGCGACCACTATAGCGAAACTTGTCAGTCGCGTGCGACATCCGACGCCACGCAACTCGCGTATCTACAAGTGTCGGTAAGGTGATGGAATATCAATCTAATATTCAATTTCTACAAGAAATTTAGAAAATTCCTAAGTTTTTAGTAGCATTAATGTATGAGGCTTGAGTTACGAACACATTTCCAGTCGCGTTTCTATAATACGCGACTAAAGTCTTATTACTTTCTAGTTACCTAATGTAACAAAGACCTTACACAAACTCGTCTAACTTACAAAATATTACCGTGATTAATGCCCTATTAAGAGCCAATAAATATTTCAGCGGCGTCTTTGCTAACTCAGTACATTTAGGTGAAATAATTAGAGGGGATATTATTTATTCAAGTTCTGCGTAAACTGACTTAATGCGGTTCTCATAATTGACTCCTTTGACGACGACAGCTGAAGCAAATTGTGTAGCTGTGTTGACTGGTTTAGTGTTCCTGTTGTTCTACAAAGTTTTGTAAGATATGGGGTCCTATTTTGGTGTTACAAAACTATCTAAAGTGTTATATTATTTAATTATTTATTAGATCAATTCGATTTAAGGTTTTAGTAGTGATAATTTATCAGTTTTCTGTAGTTGATAGGATCCGGTGGTATTTCCGCCCAATTGAGCAGTCTGACTGGGGAAGTACCTCCGCCCTACATAATACCTCGGCCATAATAACTTCGTGTTGTGTTCAAATAACCGCGGTAGCCTAGTGGTTATGGGCAATGGACTGCCGAGACGAGGTCTCGGGTTCGATCCCAGGTTTTACCATATCACACACCAATGACGTTTCGATGCTTTTCAAAGTTATGTGTGTATTTATCGCAGGTTTATAAGTGTCCGGTTTATGGCAATAGGCTCGCCACCTATTACATTGGGATCTAAACATAAACTGGCGATATGTGGGTGCTAGCACCTCTATCTACCCCTTCGGGGATATAGGCGCAAGTTTATGTTATGTTATGTGTTCAAAGCGGCGAGTAGGGTAGCTAGAGCTCAGTGTTAGTGGGAAGACTAAAGGCTTTTACTGATTTGTCTTCAACACTGACGGCTCAGATACTCTGAGCTTACAGGGTTGGCAGCGCGAATGTGGCTTCTCTGGTGTTACACACGTCCATAGGCCACGATAAACACTTTCCGTCAGGTGGGCGGTGTGCTTGTCACCTAAGTGGTATAAATAAATATTACAAGCTCCATCTATGTGGAATTATGACTAACTATGGGTATCCTATTCCAAGGATGAAATGTAGCCCTTAGTTTACTTCAGATTATTAACATTTTTTAAAGAATATTAGAATCGAAATTACTAATGTTTCTTTCTAACCCCTCCAGCTAAGCTTACAGTCCATCAAATCTAAGAGGTACCGTTTGACGTTTCATATTTTTCAAACCGAAACAACTTTGTTCATACGTACATTATTCAGTTTCGATAACCTTTTTCATAAAACCATGAATTTAGAAAGATTTCATTATTGTATCTAAAAATGTACAATTCTTAATATCTAAATGTAATTGAAAACTTTCAAACAAAGCAAAATAACACATATTTACACAGTAAATAATTTCTAATAGTTATATTCTTGACCGCATTACAAAGTTACGTAGTTAGGTCACTGCACGTAGTGTTGCGACTCTTCGGATACACTTGTATGCAAAAAAATCGTTTACATATACGAAAAATCGAATGTATTATTTACAAATTACACTTGACAACCAAACAAATATTTTTTCATGTGAATGGGATTTATCTCACATATTACGATTACATAACTAAATAGTTATGTAATCGTAAAATATGAGATAAAACCCATTCACCAAAAATACGTATTTATAAATCAAATATATTTGCTTCTTTAAAAAGTTGTCGAAAGCGATTTGTGGATTTTTGATTTTCGCGCCCAAATAAGTCGGGGTTTCTCGCGCTAACGCTGTCGAAATAGTAAATGGAGTCAGGGATAGTGTTTTTTACATTTATTTTTGTGTATGATAGTATGGGTTTGCATATTACAGAGAAATAAACAAATTTTTAACAAGCACATCCATTGATTTTACAATTACAATTTTTTCTTCTAAGTCTTATTTCTACGTCTAAAACTAATAAAAATAAGGTATGTAGAACCCATTCACAAAAATGTTGTTGCCTGATGTTATAAATTAACGACGTTACTGCGCGACCGCATAATGCACTGAATACACAGATACCCTAAAATAAATTAATTTAATTATTTTTAGGTCAATAGGCAAAATCGCAGGTGTCCAAGTCTCTACAATTTTTTTTTTCTGGCAACACTGCCAACTACAAGCGCACGCGGTCCGCTCGGTCGGTTCGGCGTCAGCAGTCTCTCGCCATCTTGGAAGCTGACTGTGCGCGTACTTGCTTTCTCGTTTGTGTTTTACAATTTGTGACTTGGCTATTACTTTTCTGGACTGATCATTCTTTATCCGTTTACCTTGGCAATATTTATACTGGACTCCGAACTAAGCAAGTGTTTATTAATAATGTCGAAAAGAGGACGTACTTTGAACAGCCAGGCTCGTGAATTGGTGGTGAAATTACACGAGTATTTTGAGCGTGAATCTCAAAATGGTGGACTTCTACTGCCAGTTACACAAGTTCGGGATCGCGTCGGTGAAGCTCTCGGTATTGGTAGCCGCACCGTTGGCAAAATATTAAGTGAAAAATATGGGCCTTCGGGGAGTGACAGTAACGTACTTCACACACCGAAAAAACGAAAAAGAAATAAACCTGTGACAGGCATCGATGAATTCGATAGTCATGCTATTAGAAACCATATATACGGGTATTTTACAAGAGGCGAATTTCCAACATTGGCAAAGTTATGTGCAACTTTAAAAGATGCCGGGCTGTATAAGGGAAGCATAGAGTCGTTGAGAACGGTAATAACAGGAATTGGCTTCAGATACAAAAAAGTTGACAAACGAAAAATTGTTATGGAGCGACATGACATAATTATGCAGCGACTAACATTCCTGCGCGAAGTTAAACAAATTATAAACTGGGATAATGTAATATTTTTGGACGAAACTTGGCTAAATTCCAACCATTCTGTGCCGAAAACATGGACTGATGATTCTGAAGCTTCGTGCTCGAAGGTGCCGATAGGAAAAGGTGGACGCCTCATAATATGCCATGCTGGGTCAGCGTCTACAGGCTTCGTGGAAAACTCTTTATTAGCTTTCCAATCCAAAAGCACTAAAGAGTATCATGAAGAAATGGACGCAGTAAGGTTCCGAGAGTGGTTCTTAAATTTATTACAGAATATCCCTCCTAACAGCACAATTATAATGGATAATGCCCCATACCACTCTGTGCAAATTGATAAAGCACCTACGTCAGCCAATAAGAAAGCAGATTTGGTGGCATGGCTGCAAAGAAAAGGAGTGGATGCCGACATGTCACTATTAAAAGCTGAATTATTACAGTTAGTGAAATTGCATAAACCACCAAAACCGACATATGTAATTGACCAATTGGCCGAAGAGCACGGGCACAAAGTCATACGACTTCCTCCGTACCATTGCCAATATAATGCCATTGAACTGATTTGGGCCCAAGTTAAAGGTAATATTTTATAATATTATAATAATAACACGAGTACTTCTAACATTTATAATTTAAACAATGGTTTTCGTCTGCTATCAAATAGTTACATTATTGTTTTACAGGTTATGCAGCAAGACACAACACAAAACCACCCTTCAGTGTCAAGAAAATGGAAGGTTTATTAAAGGAAGCATGTGCCCAAGTTACACAGGAAGATTGGAGTAAAGTAGTACAAAAAACAAAGAAAATAATAATGGACGACTTCGAAAGAGACGTACACTTTGATAATGTAATGGACAATCAACTGGTCATTAATTTAAATGACGATGATGACGAAGACGACGATACTAGTACTAGTAGTGAATAAAAAAATATCCTAAACATTTCTTTTATTTAATTATAACAATTGATTTCTTAAAATTCGGATATTATAGTAATCGATCTCTTAAAGTTCGGATATTATAGTAATCGATTTTTTCATCCCATCCCTATCATTCAATTGTCAGAACTGTCAAACGGTACTTCTTAGATTTGACGGACTGTAATTGCTTGTGTTAGGAGTGGGTTCACGTCGGTTGTATAATGGCTAGGATTCGAACTCAGGACCTCTTGATCTTAAGACCGACTCCGTAACCACTATACTGCCGACACTTCATTTCCGTTATCATTATTGTATTATTCATGGCAAATAGATTATTGTCTGGAAAAGTACATAAGTTACTTTTAATCCTGTTAATTACGTGCCTACGGGCCCCGGGTACGGCATCAGTATTTCACACATTGACCCATAAAATGTTTTCAACACTAAAATATTTAATTGTCGTTACCCTAGGAAACAACCGACGTTATTGGAATAAATAAATATTTATTGCGTAATAATTTTTGGATATGAATGTTTTTAATGGCTTTCAGAACAGTTTTCATAAAATAAATGGTAACAGTAAAAGTTTTATTTTAATCAATATTTCAGGTAGGCACAGTCGTGTGTTCCGTGGTCCGGAACATTCACGTGGTGAACCTACCCAACCTGGACAAGGGAGACGGCAGCGCCTCTCTTCCTATCCCAGAATGGGAGAAACTCGTAATAGGGACAGTGGAGAGCAGGCATCGGGCCAGCTGACTACCGAGCACAGGTGCGGTGTAACAAGATGGTCGCCTGTTACTCCTTCACCCCGTCGGCATGGTGGTATGACGCCCCCTCTCCTCTCATTTCCGAGGTTCAATGGGAACGCCGTACTTCACACATGCAGAGCAGGGTGTGAGCAAAATGCCTCATTGGGTAACCTTACATACCAGTAATTGAGATACCAGATAACGATAAGGTCATTACCACCACCGATGTCTGACGGGGGTGACATCTGTGAAGATTTCCGCACGAAAAAGAACTAATGAGGCACAGTCACTTAGAAAAGGTCTCACACTGACCATGTTACAATCTTTACGTGGAAATGGATGCTTAGATGAATGTTTGTAACTCAATCAGACCAGAACGGTTGGACAGACCTGAATGAAATTACAGCGGGTCTAACGATTTAAAGTGCCTCGGTTCGAATGCTGTCTCCTTCATCACCTACGTGAACAACTCCTAACACCAGTAATTTAGCTGAACTGCAGGGGTTAGAAGTATGATTCAAGTCGGTTAGGCAGCATTTGGTAAAATGCGTCGGGTTTTCTCTGTACCCTTGCTATAAAGAGAAAACCTGACGTAGTTGACCTTGAAATGAGAGACCAATTACAATGACTTACGGTGTCGAAACGTGGACAATGATGATGAGGCTAGTTCACGAATGTTATCGCACAGCAGGCTTCGAAGGTTACAATTCGCAGTGAGGTCATCCGACAAAGAACTAAAGTTACCCACATAGCTCGCAGGACAACCAAGCTGAAGTGACTATTGGCTGGCCACACCTGTCGTTGAAGCAAACGAGACCTATAGTGGAGACCGCGAGAAGGCAAAGCCCCCAGTGGACTGACGACCTGAAAAAGGTTATGTTAAATTATAGATTTTGAATACATAACATCTTATTCTTTTTTTGGATTTTTGTCTGTTTGTTCACTTTGGACGCAAAAACTACTGAACGGATTTTGATGTAGTATTTTAATGTCTTGGTCAGACTTCAAATTTACTGTTACTTTTTTTGTAGTATTTGGTTAAGTACAACCGAAAATATGTCAAAAGTCGCGATAATGACACCAATGCGAGCGGAGCCGCGGGCATCAGCAAGTGAATACCAATTTACAAATCTGTTAGATAAGTACCCAGTATTGGCGAGTATGTTGGAAAACAATTATGAAAGTAGAAGAAGCGAAAGTTGTTTGTCAGAAGGGAAAACATGCCTACCCTATTGTGAGAGAGGTGTGACCACGTAACCTAAATCAAGGTCATTTCAAAGAAAGACCATGTGAAGAGTACCCGTAAGCGGTGAAAAGTAAGTATGAAAACAATATTGAAAGTCAGTAGAAGAAGCGAGCTGTTTTCATTCCTCGTACCCCGGAGAGAAAGAGGGGTAACTATACACATATATATATATATACTTATAAGGTGTTGAAATATTTTCATACCCGAATTTGGGAACGACCCCTAAAACCAGAACATATTTTACAAAAAGAATATTAGTTACCGAAATTACAAAAATTTTCCCAATACCCCTTCCAGCTAAGCTGAATTGCTTGTGTCAGTTATGTGTTAACGTCGTTGTAATCTACATAAAAGCCACAGTAGTTCGATAGAGATAAAGAAATCTACAAAAAATATGGAGGCCTACCACGGAACATCCGCAGTTACGGATAGATATTTTTCGGCAATCAGTTGCGTGGAATACTTTTATTTCGAAATTGGATCTGAGGATGAACGATACTATTGGTATTTGAAAGTGTAGCCGTAAAAGGCACTTGAAACAATCGGACTTGCACGAACGATTTTAATGATAATAAACGGAGCTTTTGAAATATATCAGAATAGAAGAAGATGGATATCTCTGCCTACCCTGAAGGGAGAAAGACGTGAGTGTACATATTATATATTTACTTGTACATTTTCTGGAAAAGCTTTTTAAAATTTTGACAAATTCTTTATTAGTTCAAATTAGTATATATATTTGCTTTGAAGATTTTGCAAATGAGAAGATGTATGTATATTTTAAGATTACAATGTCTGAAGAAACAACATAAAATAGACACCATCAGTGACAAAGGTAGCTTAAATTGTATTTTATTGAAAATCTTTTAGATTTCATAGCTTTCAAAAAATATTGTGAACAAAACATAAAATGTTAACTTTTAACTTAACGGAGTATAAAATTTCTTATACAGCCATTTTTGCGCTATGTTTATTTTTGTATAGTCAATTAGTCTTCTCCTCGCCCTCAGCAACCTGAAGGCAAAGTCTGAGAACACAATGGTGATACTCAGCTTGACAACCTCATTATATTATGCATTTTCACGACCCGCTTCATTGACACGGGACTGTAGGAAGAAGGAAACATGTGAGCTGGTAATGAATTCCAGGTCTTAATGGTGCGGCAAAGCAAGGAGTCTCCGGACCGCTTGATTTTTGATCGGATTGTTATAAAAAGGTTTGTAATTATATATAATATATTTTATGTAATTATAATTATATTTTACTTATTTTTATAATAGGAATATTAAAACCGAATTTTCTAATATTCCCCGTTACCCCTCCTGCTAAGCTAAATTGCTTGTGTTAGGAGTGGGTTCACATCGGTAGTGATGGTCAGGATTCAAACCCTGGATTACTCGATCGTTAGACTGACACCTTAACCACTAAGCTACCGACGCTACCATTGACTAAATCGGTTTTAAATCCTAACACGGAATCTCCACTGAAACAATCTCCAATTAGAACTAAAGATATTATGACGTCATTATTTTGTTATTTATCCCACCCACATTCTACTTCTGAGACTCCTGTAGGCCTACTAAGATCAATAACAGTGACCCATGAAAGCACCGCGTACCTAACGACACTCGAAAAGTCCCAGAGAAAGTTAAAGTCTCTTGGAGCCCGCACCGTAATTAATCAGAAGTAAATTGGAGGAGACGAAAACATTATAGTGTTCATTTTTATTAGATTACACAGACCAACTATGCGGCTTTTATTACGTTTCCGTTGCTTAAAAAACGTATTATTCCGTTTATTACTTTAAAAAGACCATAGCGATATTATTTTTTTGGGCGAAAAATAAAAATAATAATTTTTAAAATTATTACATAAAGTAATAATTTTTACTCAAATTAATCATAATAATCAAATTATATACTCAAATATTTAATACTAAAATATATACTATAAACTCAAATAAATAATTAATTAAACCCCGTGAACATTAATCCCGTAGTCACGACCCACAGGACCTGTTCCCGAGATAAAAAGTAGCATAAGTCGTAAAATTAATTGGTTGCGTTATATCGCCAAGCGTCAGCTCTCATAAGGAACATTTTTCTATAAAGCCTAGTATATTGTGGTTCTAGTACGTCATGCATTAAGTACTGATAAAGATTGTTCGATAAAGCTCCTTGAAGTTTCTTTGATCCTGGTACTTCATGCGAAAGTTGCTGCCCGCGACTCTGCCTACTTAAAATACTGATACCGTGCCCGTTTCGACCCTCTGGACCTATTCCGGGAATAAAAAGTAGCCTATTTCCTAACCCAGATCTATCTCGGTGTCAATTTTTTTTATCCAGAACCTTTCCGTAGTTTTTGCGTGAAAGAGTAACAAACATCCATACATCAAATAAACTTTCACGTTTTATAATATTAGTATGATGTAGACTAAAGTAATAAATAATTTTAATGAAATATTATTTATTTAAGTAATATTTCTAGTATACATCAAACATACTATTTATGTTTTCTAAATTATTTTGAATAAATTTTATTCAAAATAATTTAGGAAATATAATTATTATAAATCATGTATCGCTCAGCAATTAGTAATTTGAAAATCATATAAATGAATACTATTATAAATAAGAGTTAATTCTCTTTGAGAAATATTTTTTTCTTTTAAAAAACGAGAACAAGAAAATAAAACGGAACGGAAATTACGCAACGAAGTCTGAGGACTCATAAAATAAAATAACATACGAAAAAATAATTACCCATCATAATTACTTACCGTAAATTCTGAAAAAGCACCCTGTTATTTACCCATTACTTCAAATATTCCGGTCCAATAAAACTATTATTCGTCAAATATTTTTTTAAACAAAGTATTTTTTTAAGTAGTTAAAGTATTATATATTCTGTAATTTTCTTCATTAATAAATATAAATAAACTGAATTATTTTGTATAATTACTCTTTCATTTATAAAAAAATATTGCTTAACTTTATATATTTAACAAGAAAATATAGTAAAAAAACTTACCTAAAAACATTTAACACATCACCAAGCACAGAAAATATATTCAAAATTTTCCGCCACCACACTTTTCAAAACAACACATTATATTTATTACTTTTTCTCAATGTTCACTTCACTGCATATTTAACACTGCGTATCGTGAGTACTCGGGAAGGGAACGTGTAGCCCCCGTCAGTCCGCGAAACACTCTACCCCCCGGTTAAGGCTTTCGCGGCGTTTGAAGCGCATGCGTGTATGGTACAGAACTAAGTTGCCTCGTCTGCCTATCACTATATTGTTGATAAATAAAATGACAAAATATATTTTTTTATTTTTTCATTTCATTTATTAATTCAGATTTTTTTTGTGTTTATTTTGTGGTTTGTAATTAAAATCTTGTATATGGAAAAAGATTATCATTATTTTTTAAGTGGATGTGAAGGATGGTTGATTGTCACAAGTGACAACCGTTGATTTGATTGATGTGCCTCTCGATCGTCAATTATGACTGTCGGAAGGAAAAAACAATGCGTGCGGTTGGTTTATCGCAAGTGAGGGTTGCGTGTAATGTGATATGTGTGGTCATTTTAGCGATTTTCTCGCCGGATACAAAGTTTGAAACTTGCACTTAAACACTAAACATGATAATGTTTTGTTTGCTATTTAATATGTTTTAAAGGCATCTATGACGTGGTGGTAGCGAACGTAGAAGGCGCGGGTTCGATCCCTGCTCAGTGCAAATTTCTGTATGCATGAATTTGGATATTTGCATTGGCCTGGTCGAGCGTCGGAGAGTACGATATGGTCGTTCACATTAGTTACGGAAGTCTTTAGGTATTTAGAGCCTTGAAAAGTTCAACAACTGGTTTAATTGCAATGCTTCGATCTGCCATATAATCTCCAGAACCGAAAAGCGGATTTCTGGAGGTCCGATAGCGGTCACTTCACGGAAAATATCGAAGATCAGCCAAATCTGCAATTAGACTGGTAAAGCGGACCCCAGACTCCGAGGTGAAAGAAGCTGTTTTACTGGTGTATGCTGACTAACTATAGGGTGGCGTAATGTAACATATATATGCGAATAACATATAACACATTTTTTAAGTCCATATGGGGAAAACAAGCCAAATGTATACCAGTGACCCCATGTTTAACAGAAGTAAATACAGCGCTTAAAAATAGTCACGAAAAATTGGCAAATTTCCTCAACGTAAGGACGAATGCAACAGCACGTACGTGCACTAAGCTGTATTTAGTTTGAGCTAAATCTTATATCAACTATAGTTTGTCCACTTAATATTGTATTTAAACAGATCACATACAGTGGTTATATAATTTTTGTCTAGCGTCAAGGTTTCAAAACTCCGAACGAAAATAAGGCGTCAATACGTCAAATTTCATTGACAAGGTCAAGTCAGTAAGATAACCATTTTAGGGATTTAGTTTATCCATCGACTGTGTTTTCATTTTAATAACTTGAAAATGTTACAATCGTAATTGACTAATAGAACAAACAATTAAAAAATATATTACATTACTGGTGGTTTTTTACTAACTAGGATAGAATTTATCGAAGGAGCGTTGTTGTCTTCTAAATCGGAATAAAAAAAACAAAGTTAAGTTTGTTTCACAATGTGAATATATGATTTGAAGATAACACAATCGTTCTTTTTTATTCCACTAAGGTGGCAGACAAACACATGGACCACCCGATGGAAAGTGGTTACCGTGGCCTATGGACGTGTGAAAAACCAAGGGTGTCACACTCGCGATGATAACCACCCCGTAAGCACAGAGAGTTTCTGTGCCGTCAGTTTAAAAGACAAAGCAGGATAAGCTTTTGGTCTTTCTACTGATAGCACAACGCACACGCTCTAGCGAGCTTTGGCTACTGGGAACATAACACAAGGCTATCATGGCTACAGACACGAAGTATCTACTGTTTTATTATTATTATTGTTTATTATTTATTATTATTGTATATATATATATATATACATATACATATTACTCCACATAAAATGTAATAGGTGGCGAGCCTATTGCCATTAACCGGGCACTTATAAACCTACGATAAATACACACATAATACACACTTCGAAAATCATCGAAAAGTCATTGTTGTGTGCCATGGTAAAACCTGGGATCGAACCCGAGACCTCGTCTCAGCAGTCCATTACCCATATCAGTAGGCACAAATCATGATTCATATATTTTCATATATCGATTATTTATGTTTTTAATCGAGAATTTTAACTGAATCGATATTTTGATATTTTATACAATCACTATTTCCAATAAAACCCTGTCTAAAATGATAAATAATGGACGGGGTACAAACATACTATTTGAATGAAGATATTAATTACCTAGCCCAATATCGAATTAAATTAACGCTTTAGGGCTACTCCAGTAGATCAAAAGATTGATGTAGCTATTATCCTGAAGCGTAATTTAACCCCACTGACCTCTGCAATTCCATTAGATTGCAAGTATCTATTTATTGTTGCAACAGAACGTAATTGTTACTGTGATCAAAATAACTATTAGTTAGCTTTGAATTCAAAAGGCTTAAATGCTCTGTCAATATCAGCTTTCCAATAAAACCTGCCAGTGAACGACATTAATTTTATAATATACTGCTTCAGTATCAAAATAAACGGGATATTTACCATGTTTCATTGTTTTGAGTTTCCGATATTTCGGCGCTGTTGCAAGCACCATGATCACAGAGGAACTGGAGTAGTGGCGGTGAATAGAGAAAAAGCTTTTTCCTAGGAGTAATTATATCGATCTACCCTCTTTCGAGTTCTTTTACTACGCGTATCTGCACTACTATTGGTTTCACTCTCACTACAACTCGAACCCGATCTCGATCACGTTCACGACATACCTACGATGCTGACTGTATCCACTCGCGATTTTGTTTTAGCTTGTGCTTTTTGCTTTTTTCTTGTTGTTTTTGCAAAGACGGACCACTGGATGCCAGACGTTCGGCAGTTGAAACCCATCATCACGATTGAAATTTTTATACTTTTTTATTTACATTTTTTGATACTGATGTGAGTGACCATGATAGTTTAAATACCTATTATATACTAGCTGTTACCTGCGGCTCTGCCTGCTTAGATGACGGTTATATCGTACGGACATAACATATGTCCGTTCCTGAGCTCTTGTCCATCTATGTGTAAAGTTTTCATCGAGATTGGTTCAAAAGTTTTATTTTTCTTTATTTGTCATAAGGTGTGGGCTTGATCACGCAGTGACCATGTTCAGTAGTTTAGGCGTAAAAGTGTAACACACAGACAGATGGAATTACTTTCACGTTTATAATGTTAGTAAGGATTTTTTTTATACAACTTAAGTGGCAGACAAACACACGGTCCACCTCTTTTTTTTTAATACATTTTAGGTGGCAGACAAGCACACGGCCCCCCTGATGGAAAGTGGTTACCATGACCTATGAACGTGTGTAACACCAGTGGAGTCACATCCGTGCTGCCGACCCTGTAAGAACAGAGATTTTGTGCCGTCAGTGTAGCGGACAAAGCAGGACAAGCCTTTGGTCATCCCACTGACAGCACAAAAACTCTCCAGTGAGCTCTGGCTACCCTACTCACCGCCGGGAACACAACACGAAGTTATTATAACCGCGGTATTTTGTAGGGCCATTTGATGGAAAGTGTGTAAGAATAGAGTTTTTTTGTGCTGTCAATGCAGAAATCAGAATTTACATATATTGTACATTGTATATGCTACCTTTAACCAAAGTAACCATAACTTAATTAGATTATTACTTATTAGATTTGATGCCCTCAGTGGCGTAACGGTAGAACGTCCGATTGCTACGCAGAGGGCGCGGGTTCGATTCCCGCTTAATGCAAATATTTGTATGCATGAATATGTATATTTACTTTGGCCTTGGTGTGTCTATGTATAATATGTATGCATGTACAAAAAAATAATAGTATCTAAGTATGTTTATCCGCTTTCTAGATTCCATAACACAAGCTAGTCAAGCTATGCTTACCATGGATGTGTAGAATGTTGGAAATGCGGATAAACATACATAAACTATACACAGTAGCAGTCAAACACTTTACCGCTGCAATGACGTCAAGAGTTTGTATAAAAACTAACTGTGACCCGCGTGGGTGACGGTTATCACGGCCTAACATAGCCTATATTCTTAACCAAGGTCTAATCTACCCCTGTATAACATTTCATCGTAATCAGTTTAGTGGCTTAGTCATAAAAGCGTAACATACATACAGACAGACAGAATTACTTTTGCATTTATAAATATTACATACATTCATATAGCAAAGCCCATATCTTCGGAGGGTTGTGCAGAGGTGAATAAACACCCACATTCCACCAACCATTGAATTCGGTTACACGTAACAGGAGGTGATCCTATTGACGTCTTTGACTCAAGCCATTCATCTAAGGCTGAGTCTGGGCTGTATATATCTGTCTGATGTTAAACAGTTCTATCCCTTAGTCGCCTTGTACAACACCGCATGGGAAGAGATACGGTGGCCCAAATTCTACTCTGCCGGGGACTGTAAAGAAATTGCATAAGTAATTCTAAATATATTTTTCATACATTCCGCGCCAGTAAAAATCTCGTGGCTTGTCTATATTAGGTACTATTAGTATATTAAATATTAGTTTGGATAAATAAGGTTTAAACTTGAATAGCAATATAAAAAGCACTTGTCTCTTTTTAAAAGGAACAAACTCTAACGCGGTCTAACTCAAGAGCACTTTTCTCTGCAGTTGGATAAGAAGTGATTCTTGAAATGATATATTGGAGTATTTTATCACTTGCCCCATGTTGCTTGGGTATAGTATGAGGATTTAAATCATGGTTATAGCCCGGGTCTGCATAGCTATTTTCCGGGACAAGATGGCCGCAATCTTTGAACTTTTTCACGAGTCATCTGCAGAGAATGAGTTTTTAACTAAATTGGTTGTGGACTTTATTCATATTTGTTTGTTCTCGAAATTTGTTTATGAGTTGAAGGATCCTTCCGTTCTTTTGTTCTTATAATGATGATTCAAGATTAACAACAATTATTGGAGAACAATATTGTAAGGTCTGTGTAGTTAGGTGTGGCGGTTGAACGTTCGACTGCTACACAGGGGGAGCGAGTTCGATTCCCGTTCAGTGCTAATATTTGTATATATGAAAATGTATATTTGGATTCGCCGGGGTATTTTTTTATGTATAATAATGTTTGTATTTACAAAAAAAAAGGAAGTATGTTTATCCGCATTCTAGATCACATAACACAAGCTAGTTAAGCTATGCTTACCATGGGTCTAGATAGCGTTGTGTAGAATGTTGTAGGATTATTTAGATTATTTGTAATTAAAAAAATTGTGAACGCGGCCGCTATGCTGGAGTTACGGGTTCGATCCCCGATCAGTGAAAATATTTTTATGTGTGAATAGGATGGCATTGGTCTGTTCGTGCCTCAGAGAGGACGTTAAGCCGTCGGTCCCTGTTGCCATACGAACATCTATGGCACTTGCTAGGGGTAGTTAGAATGCTCAAAAGTCCGTCTAGTCTAACTACAGAACTTGGATATCGTCAAAAGCTCACGTGTTTCCTTCTTCCTACATATTAGTCCCGGGTCCTTTAAGCGGGGCGTGGAGAAGCATATGATGTCGCCATCAAGATGAGTGTCACCGTTGTTACATGGTGTATGTAAGTAATGGTGACTCTCTTTTCTGTGACTTTGCCTTCTGCTTACATCAGGCAAGGTGAAATATAATTGACGTGTGCTATATAAAAAAATGATTATGAAAGTCAGATGACAGTCGCTTCACGGAAAATATTGAAGTTCAGCTGTATTTTAGTTAGACTAGAAAACCGACCGATTGAGGAGGTAGGACACGGCGGTATTTCCGCCCAATTGAGCAGTCCGACTGGGGAAGTACCTCCGCCCTACAGAATACCGCGGTTATAATAACTTTGTGTTGTGTTCCCGGCGGTGAGTAGGGTAGCCAGAGCTCAATGGAGAGTTTTTGTGCTGTCAGTGGGATGACCAAAGGCTTGTCCTGCTTTGTCCTCTACACTGACGGCACAAAATCTCTGTTCTTACAGGTTCGGCAGTACGGATGCGACTCCACTGGTGTTACACACATTCATAGGTCATGGTAACCACTTTCCATCAGGTGGGCCGTGTGCTTGCCTGCCACCTAAGTTGTATAAAAAAAAAACTGACTTCAACTAAGTCGAGAATAGGCTCAGTGAATGATTGTCAGAGTCCACGGAAATCACTTTCCATCAGGTGGTGCTTGTCTGCCATTTAAGTACCGTAAAAAATGTTTTAAGGTTATAAGCAAATACATTAATTATATTTATTTGTATGACTATTTTATAGTCTACTATAAATGATATATTATTGTAGTGGTTTGCAAAAATAGCAAAGTACTGTTACTAGGCAAAAGATTCATTTATTATAGGGACTAACATTTTATGGTTGCGTGAAACGCCTTGTCATTTTTACATCGGAGGACGAGAGCGTACAATCGACGACAGAAGCTTTAAACTTCTTTTACATTTTTACAGTTGTAATATCTTTCACTTTTATGGCCGTGACGCTATAAAAATAAGTACATAATGGTTTTGTTGTCTTTAAATAGATTATTTTATTAAGTTTTTATTGGCATGAAAAATATCGTTACTTGAATTTTATTATTGTTGTAACTTCAAACTTTTTTTAATACCAATTAAGTGGCAGATCAACATACCGCCCACCTGATGGAAAGTGGTCATCGTGGCCTATGGACGCGTTAAAAACCAAAAGAGTCACACTCGCGCCGCTAACCCTGTAAGCCCAAAGAGTTTTTGTGCCGTCAGTGTAAAAGACAAAGCAGGACAAGCTTTTGGTCTTCCCACTGATAGCACATAAACTCTCCAGTGAGTTTTATTATGGCCGCAGTATTCTGTACGGCAGAGGTACTTCCCCAGTCGGACTGCTCAATTGGGCGGAGATACCGTTGTGTCCTACCTTACTGTGGTAGCAAACGATAACATAAACTATCTTATACTCTACAAGTACAGGTCTAAGAGTATTTTCCATAGAAGTTACACTTGATCGCCTGCTGGAGCTAATAGTATGAGAAAATGAAAGAAAAACATGACTTCAGATATTTTGATGATCCGAATGCAAGCAGCCAATTAAAGTGAAGTAAATCTATTGTTTAACAAACAGGTCAGCCCGCTGATGCCGGCTAAAGATGACACCCCCACCATCAAATTCTCATCATTATTTGTGCTGTAATGTATTATAAAAATTGTTAAATATCCGATTCGGTAGGCAGAAGTGAATTAACACCCACATTTCACCATCATTGTATTCGGTCCCTCGTAATAGGGGGTGAACCTGTTGCCGTTTTCCGGGCACTATTGTTGACTCGAGCCATGCATCTGAGGTGGAGTCTGGGCTGTATATATCTGTCTGATGTTAAACAGTCCTATCCCTTAATCACCTTGTACGACACCGTATTGGAAGATGGAAAGTGGTTGGTATGACTTATGGATGTGCAATATCAATTAAATATTACTCGTGATGCCGACTGTAAAATAACAGAGAGTTTTGTGCTGTCTGTGCAGAACACAAAATCAGGACAAGCCTTTGGTCTTCCCACTAACAGCACAAAAGCTTTCTAGTTAGGTCTGACTACTCTATCACCGCCGGAAACACAACACGAGGATATTATGGTCGTGGTATTCTATAGGACCGAGGTACTACCCCAATCGGACTCCTCAATTGGTACGGGCAAGTCACAGCGGATTCGTAGGCATACGTTTGTATTTTATAGATATACTAGCTTTTGCCCGCAGCTCCGCCCGCGTGGATGTCGGTTGGACAACCCTTGGACAACCCAACCCAGGGTGGACAACCCTTATCGCTAAGGGGTATAAAAATAGATGTTGGCCGATTTTCAAACCTACTCAATATGCTCACAAAATTTCATGAGAATCGGTCAAGCCGTTTCGGAGGAGTACGGGAACGAACATTGTGACACGAAAATTTTATATATAAGAAATTGTTAGTACTTTTCTCGTCAATAGTACTATATGGATATGACGGATGTCTAACGAGATTCACTTTAAAAGGACATTAACTGAAGTGGGAAATCTTGGTATATTGTGAAGCTGGTAGATTATTATTATTATTAAGAAATAGCCCGACGTAATTAAACTCTGAAGAGCAGAGCTACAGGCAATAAATTTGAGACTAATAAGTTTTTCAGAACTGTTATTAAATCTTTGTGTCCCTCAAGGACACACATTCAAAAGCCTTGAGATCGTCAGTAACATTGCGATTGTCCACATCCTCTCGTTCTACAACATTTCATGACAAGTCTTACACGGTTTAAGCTGTACGGTTGTGGAATGCGCTACCTCTAAATGTTAGACGAGCACAATTCCTGGCCACATTAAAAAAATTGCTAAAAGAACACTTCTTGAGTTCTTTGTGACTTTGTTATGTGGTATTGTGTAGGAATATACTTGCCGTATATATATTAAATATGTATATATCTAATTTATGTGTGTTTATGTATATATTATAGTAACTAAATATACGTAAAATACTACTAAAGTACTACCCATAAGATATTATAGTCAAGACAATTAAAACATGTCCATCCAATGGTTGCTTGTAAGAGATTGCTTGTAGCGATAATGCCGCCATTTGTAATTTTTTTTATAGTGATATCAGTACTGTAATTTTATTGGTGTACCTTATCTTATTAAAATGAATTAGTTACTTATATCATTCAGAGCTTATGATGATCAAATATCTTTTTTTTTACGTGCGCAAAATCCCCACGGAGCCGGTGGAAGAGGTTATGTCGGACTCGAACCGACCAAAACGTACACCACCTGTGGATCGTTTTTGGTTACCGAAGGTGAGGTTGACAGGCATATCCCTCGCATCCGGGCCGACCCAACGCACACAGGCCGACCCAGATGAACAAATGTCTTAAGATTTGTAAGCATATTTTGTACTGCTATACAATTATAACGTGGTCTTGTTCTGACTTCTTTGGGCCTAACCCTTCTACCAATCAAGTCTATCACACTCCACCGCTGGACATAGGCGTCTCCTAATGTTGGGAGGCTTTGGCCTACTGTTTCCACACTGGCCAGACGGGTTGGCACAGGGCTTTATTTCGAGTTTTCCTTCTCTCGCAGTTATATCGTCTGCATATTTTTCCGTAGGTGGCCTCTTACGACACCCGTCGGAGAAAGGCTGCAAGAATACTTTAACGATAAACAAGCTTGGAAGTGAGCTGTTAGCTTAACTCAACTTTTTTTTTAACCACTTAGGTGGCAGACAAGCGCACAGCCCACCTGATGGAAAGTGGTTACCGTGGCCCATGGTCGTGTGTAACACCAGAGAAGCCACACTCGCGCTACTGACCCTGTTAGCACAGAGTATCTGTGCCGTCAGTGTAGAGGACAAAGCAGGACAAGCCTTTGGTCATCCCACTGACAGCACAAATTCTCCAGTGAGCTCTGGCTACCCTATTCACCGCTGGGAACACAACATGAAATTATTATAACTGCGGTATTCTGTAGGGAGGAGGTACTTCCCCAGTCGGACTGCTCAATTGGGCGGAAATACCGCCGTGTCCTACCTCCTATAGAACTATGCTACTTAAGTAAGTTTTTGTATTTAGACTAAATAGATTTAGTAAATGTTTGTAAATAGACCAAAAAAAAATGCCCGCTGAGTTTTTTGTCTGGGTCTTCTCAGGTCGGGGCCGTATTTCGAACCTGTGGTCCATTTGCCAAACTATATAGTTTTCATATTTCCTTTTGTATTGACGTTTTGTAAGTGCGGATTCAACGATCTATGCAGAATAAATGATTTTTGACTTTGCATTTGACCTTCGGATGAAATGGGGTTGTGATATTTGTATTCTTTTTCCGTCACTACATGGAAACACGTGTCTTATACCAATCCTGTGCCATTATTGGGCTTGATCAACTATAACTGAACCACACGCATTCACATTAGACGACATATTTAAGTTGGTTTAATTTCACGCTAGTTCTGTCTTCTGTAACAAAAAATGAAATCCTAAGTCGATACACAAACGCGTTTGAAACTCATTGTCAATTAGAATAATGCGCGTGGCTGGTCAGACATGCTTCTTTAGACGGTTACAGAATAGAACAAAACAGTTGAATGAAATTTTAAAGCATTTTTTTTATACCACTTAGGTGGGAGACAAGCTCACGGCCTACCTGATGGAAGGTGGCTACCGTGGTCCATAGACGTGTGCAGAACCAAGGGAGTCAACCGCGCTGCCAATCCTGTAAGCACAGAAACCGTCAGTGTAAAAGACAAATAAAGACAAGCTTTTAGTCTTCCCACAACACACATAACACAAGGTTGTTATGGATACGGTATTCTGTAGGTTGGTTAGCATTTAGTATGGTAACTATTCGAATTGATTAAGATCACGAACACCCTAGAACCTTTACAGCTGCGTAGAGATGTTGCGTCCATGGCTGTATTTTACCGTCTGTACCATGGGGAGTGTTCCGATGTGCTCTTCCAATTAGTCCCACCCTCCCCTTTCCTACACACGACAACACGTGCAGGTCTTAGATGTCATCCGCACACGGTGCAAAACATCCGATCAAGAACCAAGCGGTTCGGAGACACTTTCCTCTGTCGCACCATTAAGGCTTGGAATTCATTACCAGCTCACGTGTTTCCATCTTCCTACAGTCCCGGGTCCTTTAAGAGGTGGGTGAAAAAGCATATGATGAGGCCGTCAAGCTGAGTGTCACCATTGTCACACGGTATGTGTAAGTAATGGTGACCCTCTTTTCTGGGACTTTGCCTTCAGCTTACCATCAGGCAAGGCGAAGTCCAATTGACATGTCCTATATAAAAAAAAAAAAGATACAGAATAGAATGAATCAGTTCAAGCAGAATTTGAACCCAAGATTTTTCCCTTTCAGGGACCTATGGCAACTACAGTCCGTCAAATCTAAGAAGTACCGTTTGACAGTTCTGACAATTGAATGATAGGGATGGGATGAAAAAATCGATTACTATAATATCCGAACTTTAAGAGATCGATTACTATAATATCCGAATTTTAAGAAATCAATTGTTATAATTAAATAAAAGAAATGTTTAGGATATTTTTTTATTCACTACTAGTACTAGTATCGTCGTCTTCGTCATCATCGTCATTTAAATTAATGACCAGTTGATTGTCCATTACATTATCAAAGTGTACGTCTCTTTCGAAGTCGTCCATTATTATTTTCTTTGTTTTTTGTACTACTTTACTCCAATCTTCCTGTGTAACTTGGGCACATGCTTCCTTTAATAAACCTTCCATTTTCTTGACACTGAAGGGTGGTTTTGTGTTGTGTCTTGCTGCATAACCTGTAAAACAATAATGTAACTATTTGATAGCAGACGAAAACCATTGTTTAAATTATAAATGTTAGAAGTACTCGTGTTATTATTATAATATTATAAAATATTACCTTTAACTTGGGCCCAAATCAGTTCAATGGCATTATATTGGCAATGGTACGAAGGAAGTCGTATGACTTTGTGCCCGTGCTCTTCGGCCAATTGGTCAATTACATATGTCGGTTTTGGTGGTTTATGCAATTTCACTAACTGTAATAATTCAGCTTTTAATAGTGACATGTCGGCATCCACTCCTTTTCTTTGCAGCCATGCCACCAAATCTGCTTTCTTATTGGCTGACGTAGGTGCTTTATCAATTTGCACAGAGTGGTATGGGGCATTATCCATTATAATTGTGCTGTTAGGAGGGATATTCTGTAATAAATTTAAGAACCACTCTCGGAACCTTACTGCGTCCATTTCTTCATGATACTCTTTAGTGCTTTTGGATTGGAAAGCTAATAAAGAGTTTTCCACGAAGCCTGTAGACGCTGACCCAGCATGGCATATTATGAGGCGTCCACCTTTTCCTATCGGCACCTTCGAGCACGAAGCTTCAGAATCATCAGTCCATGTTTTCGGCACAGAATGGTTGGAATTTAGCCAAGTTTCGTCCAAAAATATTACATTATCCCAGTTTATAATTTGTTTAACTTCGCGCAGGAATGTTAGTCGCTGCATAATTATGTCATGTCGCTCCATAACAATTTTTCGTTTGTCAACTTTTTTGTATCTGAAGCCAATTCCTGTTATTACCGTTCTCAACGACTCTATGCTTCCCTTATACAGCCCGGCATCTTTTAAAGTTGCACATAACTTTGCCAATGTTGGAAATTCGCCTCTTGTAAAATACCCGTATATATGGTTTCTAATAGCATGACTATCGAATTCATCGATGCCTGTCACAGGTTTATTTCTTTTTCGTTTTTTCGGTGTGTGAAGTACGTTACTGTCACTCCCCGAAGGCCCATATTTTTCACTTAATATTTTGCCAACGGTGCGGCTACCAATACCGAGAGCTTCACCGACGCGATCCCGAACTTGTGTAACTGGCAGTAGAAGTCCACCATTTTGAGATTCACGCTCAAAATACTCGTGTAATTTCACCACCAATTCACGAGCCTGGCTGTTCAAAGTACGTCCTCTTTTCGACATTATTAATAAACACTTGCTTAGTTCGGAGTCCAGTATAAATATTGCCAAGGTAAACGGATAAAGAATGATCAGTCCAGAAAAGTAATAGCCAAGTCACAAATTGTAAAACACAAACGAGAAAGCAAGTACGCGCACAGTCAGCTTCCAAGATGGCGAGAGACTGCTGACGCCGAACCGACCGAGCGGACCGCGTGCGCTTGTAGTTGGCAGTGTTGCCAGAAAAAAAAATTGTAGAGACTTGGACACCTGCGATTTTGCCTATTGACCTAAAAATAATTAAATTAATTTATTTTAGGGTATCTGTGTATTCAGTGCATTATGCGGTCGCGCAGTAACGTCGTTAATTTATAACATCAGGCAACAACATTTTTGTGAATGGGTTCTACATACCTTATTTTTATTAGTTTTAGACGTAGAAATAAGACTTAGAAGAAAAAATTGTAATTGTAAAATCAATGGATGTGCTTGTTAAAAATTTGTTTATTTCTCTGTAATATGCAAACCCATACTATCATACACAAAAATAAATGTAAAAAACACTATCCCTGACTCCATTTACTATTTCGACAGCGTTAGCGCGAGAAACCCCGACTTATTTGGGCGCGAAAATCAAAAATCGACAAATCGCTTTCGACAACTTTTTAAAGAAGCAAATATATTTGATTTATAAATACGTATTTTTGGTGAATGGGTTTTATCTCATATTTTACGATTACATAACTATTTAGTTATGTAATCGTAATATGTGAGATAAATCCCATTCACATGAAAAAATATTTGTTTGGTTGTCAAGTGTAATTTGTAAATAATACATTCGATTTTTCGTATATGTAAACGATTTTTTTGCATACAAGTGTATCCGAAGAGTCGCAACACTACGTGCAGTGACCTAACTACGTAACTTTGTAATGCGGTCAAGAATATAACTATTAGAAATTATTTACTGTGTAAATATGTGTTATTTTGCTTTGTTTGAAAGTTTTCAATTACATTTAGATATTAAGAATTGTACATTTTTAGATACAATAATGAAATCTTTCTAAATTCATGGTTTTATGAAAAAGGTTATCGAAACTGAATAATGTACGTATGAACAAAGTTGTTTCGGTTTGAAAAATATGAAACGTCAAACGGTACCTCTTAGATTTGATGGACTGTAAGCAACAGAGCCTTCGCCTGTAACCATCCAAATTCTTCTAAACATATATCCGTCTTACGGCGACGATGGGAGCCATCTATCGATATTCGTACGAAATATCGAAACCATTAATTACAATGTAATGTCATGTAATCATTTCATTTTGTCAGTGCGTTCTTCCTGTAAGCTAGAGCGGGTTCCAATCGCACTTGAACTCATTATTTTTTTTCTATATCTCAATCAATTAGAACAGAATAGATTTATCAATGACTAGCTGTTGCCCGCGGCTCCTCCCGCGTGGATGTCGGTTATCGCTTAGTGTTGAGTCAACGCTATTGAGTATAAAACATTTCTAAAATAAAAGTAGTCTACGTTACTCCTTATTACATCAGCTACCTGCCAATAAAAGTCCCGTCAAAATCGGTCCAGTCATTTCAGAGATTAGCCGGAACAAACAGACAGACAGACAAAAATTAAAAACAATTATTTTGGTGTATGCACCGTATTATATTCAAATGCATATAGTAAAAAACAGTTATGATGGTTTTGAATTTCGCAACATGATAAGGGAAACCTGTAGATGGCGCTAGCATACAGAAATTAGCCTGCATCTCAAAATCCTTTCTGAGGGGATGGCCACGTCATAGTAGTTTTATGCATGCAAAGTCTCAGCCCGGTTCGTTTTAAAATTGACAAAGTTTCATACAAACTTTCATCCCCTATTTTAACCCCTTGGGGGTAGAATTAATTAAAATCCTTTCTTAGCGGATGTCTACGTCATAACATCTACCTGCATGCCAAATTTCAGCTCGATCTTTCCAGTGGTTTGGACTGTGCGCTGATAGATCACTATGTCAGTCAGTCAGTCAGTAACCTTTGAGTTTTATGTAAGTATATTTAAGATTAGGATTGACATACATTGTCGACTACCATATATGTCTGTGTGGTGACAGAGAAAGAATACAAGTATCACTATCCCATCTTATTCAACGGGTGACGTAAGAAGTGACTAACGGGAAAATAAGCACATGATATCACTACGAGAGAAGGAAAACTCGAAATAAAACCCTGTACCAACCCGTTTGGCCAGCGTGAAGACAGTAGACTAAAGTTTGCCAATATTAGGAGACATCCGGCAGAGTAGAATTAGGGCCACCCCATCTCTTCCCATGCGGTGTCGTACAAAGCGACTAAGGGATAGGGCTGTTTAACATCGGACAGATATTTACAGCCCAGACTGAGCCTCAGATGCTTGCCACGAGTCAACAATAGTGCCTGGAATACAGCAACAGGTTCACCGCCTATTACGTGCAACCGAATACAATTATTGGTGAAATGTGGGTGTTAATTCACCTCTGCCTAACCCTCCAGGGATAAGGGCGTGATTATATGCATGTATGTACCCACATCTTTGTCAAGTACTACATATACTAAAAAAGTATTTAAAAATAAAACAAATAAATTTTTATTGGGAAAAATTATAAGTAAAACGTAATACGCTGAGTGCGAGGGCTACTCGGAAGTATGTAATTAACTGAGAACAGTTACAATGATGGTGCTTGTTGTGCATCATTACAATCTGTTTGTTTTAGTTATATCAAAACTGTTGATGGAACTAGTGTTGCAATGTGTCCATGTAACTTTGTGCGAACGTGCATCAGAATAGGAATAAATAGTATGGTAACCCACCTACCTATTGACTTATAATGTATGTTTGGTGTGATTATTCATTCTGTATAGCAATGTATTGCAAGAAGTGTGTTTAGCCTAAAGTATTTAATAGCCACTGTGTCTTACAGATTTCATTTGTGGATGCTTATAGTAATACATACCTGCCTAAAGTATTGTATAAGTAAACATACAGTTTTGTTGTTCTGTCGTTTCGCGTGAATGCATTGTATCGGATATTTTAAATGTGACTATGATGAGTACTTTTGTTGTGGTAGGTACCTACTTTGTCAGCCGTAGCATTCGAATGCGTCTGACAAAGACAATAGATACCTACTTACAAATTAATACAGGATGAATTGTAAATATTGACAATAATGTAATGCGCTGTTTAATTCAGGCATATGAATGAGCATAACAATAATACAAATGATAATGTGTCTAATTTTTAAATCTAATTTATATAATGTATCTAATTTTGGTAAATAATTAATGAAAAACTTACTGAATAAGTCAGGGAGCTTCATCTGCCAACAAACTGTTATACAGTTTGGCAGAAGAAAAATTATTGTAACAGTGCTTGTTTTCCGTAAATAAATTTTATTTCATTATTATTTCATTTCATTTCATCTATTTCAGCAGTGGACTAACTGCTAATTGATATATGACGTCACCGTCAGAATATTTT
Source organism: Eilema griseolum (assembly GCA_963662185.1). Classification (NCBI taxonomy): domain Eukaryota; kingdom Metazoa; phylum Arthropoda; class Insecta; order Lepidoptera; family Erebidae; genus Eilema; species Eilema griseolum. The sequence continues at coordinate 2,745,197 of OY759229.1, read as the reverse complement.
ATTCATCATTTTATTGGCAAACATATCAAAACTTGTCTACAGGGGATGGTCAGATATTAGATATGGTCTTCTGAATGCCAAGAATATATTAAGACTTCATGCTCAATAGAGTCAGCAACATAAATGTTCCCGACCGATGACCTCTAGCCAAGTATTCCACAAATTCAGTTTAACCCCGTTGCTATGTTTTGTTAGTACTATAATCCTTCCAAATATTACATTACCCGAAATTCCCAAACATTTCAAAATGGCTCAGCGGCAAACGCCTCATAAAATGTAACAAGATTAAACATCCAAACTTGTGCCATTAAGTTGATAATTAATCTGAAATACGTTTCCAATTAGCTGGAACTTTTATAAATAAATCTAAATGCAAGAAGTTTACGTAGTGTTTGAGTTCCTTAATTATTTGCATGCTGTTTTGGTTGCGAACCTGTTTACGACCTCGATTTCAATCTTTTCATACCATTTGTAGTTAGCAGACAAGCAATATAGCCCACCGGAAAGTGATTACCGTTACCTATGTATGTCTGCAATGGGGGAGTCACACTTGTGCTACCAATCATGTAACAACAGTGAGTTTATGTGCCGTCAGTGCAGATGTCAAACCGGACAAAATATTTCCACTGACAACACAAAATCAAAACAATACAGCTCTGGCTACCCTACTCACCTGACGAAACAGATATATGAAGCGAAGGTTAATAGGTAACCCAGTAGGAGTTGACCTAGCTATGTCAGTCAGATTGAAGGCATTTTAAAAATGATCACTTGAAAGCAACGAGTATATAGGAAAACAATTATGATAGAAGAAGCGACAGTTATATGCTAAGTAAGTGAAAATATGTGGTCTTTGCCTGCCCCACTGCGCAAGAGTCGAGACTGTATGTATGTTTGTACGTTTAAATCTACTAGATCCCACCAACCTACTTTTACTCTTGACCCGGCTTATGTTTGAAAAACTACATTTTTAATGGAGGTATGACACGAACTTATTTTCATCCTGATTGAGCAGTCCGACTGGGGAAAGCCCTTCCACCCTGCAATATACCAAGGCCATAATATTTTACGGCCTCTGTGGCGGTAGAACGATCGAGCGCTACGCAGTACATGCGGGTTCGATTGCTGCTCAGTGCAAATATTTGTATGCAATAAATATGTTTATTTGTATTGATCTGGGTGTTTAGCATTTACAAAAAAAAAGTATTTAAGTAGATTTATCCGCATTCTAGATTCCCTAACACAAGCTAGTTAAGTTATGCTTACCATGGGTCTGGATAGCGCTGTGTAGAATGCTATAAATTATTTATTTATTTATTAGTTTTAGATAAAAAACGCAGTCAATCTCATACCGACAAACCAGTCAAAGATATTAAGCGAATCCGGGCTCCAAGGGGTAAACTTTAGACGCAACTATAAAATGAGTGTCAAACTTCAATTGTGTTCTAGATGACAGTTCTAATGTCATTGTGAGAGTCGATTCATAATTGAGTATTGATCTGGAATATGGGCTTAAGATTCAGTTACTGTTCTAATATTTTCAAGGTTGAGTACCCCTACTTTACTAGATGTTTATCTCGTACCGACGCAAGCCTGTTATGAACTAAAATTCTCCTCACTTTATTTTTATTTTTTTTTATTTTATTTTATTTATTAGAGACAAAAAACAGTTATGCGTTACAATAAAATCTTAAAAACCAGGCATACAAAATAAAAACGCACAACCCACACTATTGTCCACGAATTTATAATTGTATTTTAAAATACGAACGCGTAGTAAAAACTCAATCCCCGCAGAATGACATCCAATTAGGAGTCATTAGCGAGAGTTTCAGAAACCATTTTCTTGAATTGGTTCTCAGAAAGCGCAAAAATATCGAGATCAGCAAAATGTGAGTTGTAGGTTGCCAATAATCGCCGCAGAGGTGCCCGCTCCCCAGCGTTTGTTCTACACTTTTCTGTGTAAAACAATCTGGGCACGCACACCCCGCGCCGAACAGCAGTTCTAGGAACCACATAACACAACTTATTAGTAAGTTCAATACAATTGAATTTATTATTGCATATGCCATACAGCATCATAACCATCAGTAATTTACGTCTGTGCTCCAAGCTCAAAATTTTGTGATATTTTAACAGTTCCGTGTAAGGAATCCTAGTATGAAAACATTTATAATGGGTGGTACGAAGGAATCGTTTTTGAACCATTTCAATTCTATGCGTATATTTTTGGTAAAAAGGGGTCCAAATAGGCACCGCATATTCAATTTGGGAACGAATTAAAGTTTTATATAGGTAGAGGAAAGTAGAAGGTTTCTTGAAGTCAATACAAGACCGCATGACGAATCCGTACATCCTAAAGGCTTTGTTAATGATGTAATCAATGTGAGTGTCAAGATGTAATTTAGAGTCCAGTAGGACGCCGAGATCTCTTACGCTATCAGTCTTATCTAGCACTGTGCCGTTAAGAGTGTATTTAAAATTTGTAGTGTTTATGTTTTTCGTAAACGATATAACATGACATTTAGGCAGACTAAGATTAAGCTTATTAACCAAACAGTATTCTGAGAGCCTGTCTAGATCCTCTTGTAAAAGAATGCAGTCATAGTTGTTCGTACAGGTCTTATAGATTTTTAAGTCGTCTGCGTACATTAGTAGTTTAGAGTTTAGAAAGCAAGACTTTATATCGTTTATATAAATAATAAAGAGCAAAGGGCCCAATACCGATCCCTGGGGCACACCAGACTCAACGACCACATAATCGGACTCATGTCCATTGACAACAACCTTCTGTGACCTGCGAAATATATAAGATGCAAACCACCTGAGCAAATTCCCTCTTATACCGTTAAAAGCTATTTTATCGAGAAGTATTTTATGATCCACCCTGTCAAAAGCCTTCCGAAAGTCAGTATATACAGTATCAACTTGGGTGCCTCGATCCATGTTCTCAAATAAAAATTGAGTAAAAATTGTGAGATTACTGATAGTGGATCGGGATTTGACAAAACCGTGCTGTTCAGGTATAATGATATCATTTAGAAGTGGAAACAAATGACTGTGAACTAGACTCTCAAAAAGCTTAGACAAGGCGGACAATATGGATATTGGCCTATAATTTGCAATATTGCCCTTATCCCCACTTTTATAAATAGGTGTAATAAATGCCCGCTTCCATATTCTCGGAAATACTCCTTCGCTTAGACATTTGTTAAATAACAAATGTAATGGAATACAGATGCTTTGTGCTGTGTTCCTAAAAAATCTAGGAGGCAGACCATCCGGACCAGGCCCCTTTGTTATGTCTAGTGACGACAGTGCCCTACTTATGGTACTCTTTTCAAGATAAAGGCTAGAGATACAGACAGATTTCTCGGCTGTAGTGTGCGGAGGTGTCCAGTTTATAGGGTCAAATGTTGAGGGCTCATAGACGGAGTTAAAGAAAGTAGAAAACAGTACGCATATTTCACCGGGGCAGTCAGATGCTTTATTTTCATAATACATGTTTGCTGGAGGACCAGAATTTCTCTTTCGGTTTGAGATGTACGACCAGAAGTGCCTGACGTTAAGTGGTATGCTATCCTCGACCGTCTCCATATATTTATTGAAACACTGAACAGATAGGCTTTTGAATTGTTTACGATAATTTGAAAACTTTTCGTAGTCTGATATGTTTCGTAGCTTTTTCCAACGAATCCAAGCACGCTCCTTGTTTTTGAAAATTTTAATAAGGGGAGTATGAAACCAGACGGGATAGCCAGGTGCCTTACCTCGCGTAAGCGGCACATGTATTTTAATAATACCGTATAAATAATCATAGAATGAATCCACAGCCTGTTCACATGAAAGATTATGAAAAAAATTGTTCCAATCCAAACTATTTATTTTTGTATTAATTTCATTATAGTCGGCTTTGTAATAATTATGTTTCTTAATGTTTTGACGTTTCATTGGTGTGTATTGTGTTTCCAATGAAGTCAGCACAGAAAATGGGGGATGAAGGGGTACAGGTTTGAGTAATATAGTATCGGTATGTATTTGACAATCTGTGTTGCTAATAAATAGATCCAAGACACGGCCTATTTCATTTTTAAAGGTGTTGTACTGATAAGCGTTTGTCATAGATATCAAGTCACACAAACACTCGCTCACTTCATTATGCGACTGAGTAAAGATGTTACTAGATTTGTCAGGCCATTCGATCTCAGGTCGATTATAATCTCCCACTAAAAAAAATGATTTAGTGCACGGCTCAGTTATAATATTTTCTAATATAGACAGGTGAGATAGGTATACGTCGTCTTTTGTGCGAGGAGGTATATAGGCAGCGCTAATTATGTGGTGCCTATTCGGACGCGCCGCGAGGAGCTTGATCATAACGTGCTCGATGCCAGTGACGGGAGGACATGTGGACACTCTGACCGGCCGGAGCTCGCGTAACACAGCTATCAGAACACCCCCTCCGTCCAGCTTATTTGTAGTAATACGGTCCCTGTCGTCTCTAAAAACTAAATAGCGGTCGTCAATGAACTCATTGTCGCTCAAGTGAGGCGTAAGCCAGGTTTCAGTTATTATAATTATGTCAAAGGATGAAGAAAGAATGTTGTTATATAGTGTGTGTAATTTAGTGCGGATTCCTCCACAGTTCTGATAGTAGAAGGATAGACTGTTAGGCATTGTGTGTTATAGGGTTATAAAAGAATAGGTAAATAATAATATGAAAGTAGGTATTCGCTAGTACATTCTGTAACTTGGAGTCAGTTCGCAAACAGTGACGTTGTAAAATCGAGTTATGATAAGAGTTATCCACACACAGCTCAACAATTGTGTGAAGATGATGATGATGATGAACAAGAATGTGTATAAAACTTGTTGGATTGTATGAAATGACCCTGTTCGTCATAAGACTATTGGTAACATATTTTAAATATATAAGTTTACAGTAAGTAGCACTAAAAAAACAACAAGAGTTATGAGAGCAAACAACCACTAAAATACTCGTATACAGAATTATTGGAGTGATTATTATTACAAGCATGAAAGATAGTTGGTATAATATAAAATAGGTAGCATATTTAATTATAGACATGAGAGATAGCTGGCATAATACATAATAAGTAGCATATTTAATGTAAAAGTTTAAGGTAGCACTAATAAAACGAAAACAGTTATGAGAGGTAATCACTATTAGTATGTACGAATATAGAATCAGCAAAACTATTTGAACAGTAATCAGTATAATTGCATAATATAGGTGATATATATCATAAGTAGTATGGTATCTATTACGGTTAATTGAGTAACGGGTAGACATGTGTTTAGGGTTATAACTCAAGCTTAAGCACAAATAACATAAGTGACTATTATGCAGATTATTATTTATACTTTGCAATTTTGTCAACATCGCTAAGACATCGCACAGCGAATGTTTTTGAGTTATCAGTTGCTTTAATAAGAATAGTAGCATTTTTAACCCATACGTACTTAACGTTATATTTATTGGCCATCTCACGACATAAGCGAAATAATTTTTTGTTATATAACGTGAGGTGTTCGTTAATGTAAATTTTGTGGGCAGTACCTGATATACCAATTACGTCAGACGACACATTTTTAGATAAACGATAAGCACTTAATATATTATTACGAAGGGTCCTTGACCCCAATTTCACTATAATGTTCTTGGGTTGGTTGTTCTCCTGAGTACGGGCATGGGGGACGCGGTGAATGGCTAAGACATCCTGGCGAGGTATAGGGCATCTAATGGCAGCACCGATACGTTCCACCAACCCATGAAGGTCTTCGTCTCGTTTTTCCGGCAGATTACAGATTTCAATATTATTGAGACGGGCTTGCTGTTCTAGCGATTCGATTTTTTGTTCGAAACTTGAGAGTTGGTCGTTCACATTGGAAACCGATAAAGTACGTGTACCAATTTCTTCAACTTTACTCTTAAGGTCCAATACCTCACTGGCGTGAAATTGAAGCGAGTGTTCAAATTGGGCTATTTGCATTTTGAAAGAGGAGTGTTCTAAGCGAAGTGCATTAATATCTTGTTTGATCTCGAGTGACGTGTCTCTGAGGACATCAAGATCAGCCTTTATTGTTTTAATTATGCTGTCATTGATTTTCATTAGCTTAACATCTAGTTCACAACGCAAATCATTGAGCGCGTTCACAATTTCACGGCTCATAACAGATGGGCTCGGATCGACGGTAGGCACAAAACAATCCGGTTGCTTCCTTCTTCGAATCGCAGTACTAGGTTCCTTGGTTTCAGCAGCAGCTGACAAATCGGGAGTTAAGTTGGTTTTCTTCGGAGAACGTTTCACAGACATGATTTTGTAAGTTTTTTTTGTATCTTTTTTGTACGATATACACCGGCCAATCAACACTGTAAAAACGCAACAATAAACCCTCCACTCACTACTTTAAGGTATCTTTTGCACTGAATAGGATTTAATGACAGTTTGCGTAATATCGTTAGGTAGATTAACACGTCCGTCCTAAATCGCGCGCGCAGAATCTGATGACTTTATATACAGATTTACCACAGATATACATTAGGCTAGATCACGCATTTAGATTTTCTTTTAAACTCCCTTAGTCCTGCAATCTGCCCATGGTTTAGGTTTTAAGTTTTTAGCTGGAGGCTTAAAACTTCTTGTAAATTCTTGTAGAATAAATAACACGCAAAAAAAATCTGTTCTAATTAAAAAATGAAAATAAAAGACAGCATATATTTGTTTTTCACCACGGATGATAAACTTTCGTTAATTATGTTAGCAAGAAGTTTTAATAGAAAAGCGTTAGGGTCAATTTATATTAATCTGCAGCAGTTTAATGTGGTAACGATAAAACATAAACAATGTTGATAATAGTTCAGTCCTGCCCAGTCTATCATGCATAATATTTCTATACCATTTATTAGTGCAATGTGACTACCAAAACATTTAGTTAGAAATTGCTTCGAATCTAATCAAACGAGGGGCGTCGACAACAGTAAATTGCCTGGAATAAGTGTAAGGTGTAAACCACGGATCCGTTTGGGCTTGCTAATGAAGTTTGTTGGGCTTCTAATCTACGGCTTGCGATATCTAGCAAGCCCTAAATCTGTGGGTACTACATACACAGTGCAACCGCCTGACAGATTGCTGGCCAGCTGCCTACAATTTTACCAATTACATTCCGCTGAGTTGGTCTCAGCTCGCATCGTTGGCGGCACTTTGGAGTTCCGCTTTTTGTGTTTATTTCATAATATCGTTACATTCTGTGTTTGTTGACTTCGTTTTTCGTCTACATAAATTATATTATAAAGAGATAAAATTTGTATTCTACAATAGCTGTTGCCCAGTGCTCCAGCTACGTGATATTCTGATTCTAGGCACGAGGCCCGCAATGCACGGAAACCTATATCTGTTATATAAGTAGCTCATATGTTATTCTAGACAATAATTCACTTAGTTGCTTCGTAGTTCAATTGTAAATAGTTACCTTGAAGGATGATTGATCTTATTTCAAAATAAGAATAACATTGGATCAATTATAAGCTTAGCTATAGTTTAACAACGAAGCGATTAAGCCTATATTTGTTAAACTTCATGAAAGATATCAGGGTAATTGCCTTGAAACGACTGCAACATGACCTCTACAACCTTTTTGCACTATCGCAGTTCAATAGTCAGATCAGTTGCCAGGCGTATTAGGACTGTAACTATCTGTAACGACTGCCATAGTTATGCGAATGGCAACTGGGATCTATGGATTAATGTGTTCTCCGAGGCATGGTGGGGTCGCAATATGCTATGAATTCGTTGGTTGGGTTATCTAGGTATGGGTAGGTGCTATGCAGACGCATGGTACCTGCCTATACCTGTCGGACGCGCTCTGCCAGTGCCCGCGGTGTCTCAATTTATGATTTGTGGCGCGTGCGTCCCGTGGGTTGAATCGGACGCGTGCCGCTCGCTCGCGTTGCACAATTCCTACCTAAATTATGAGCCATAGCAGTGTGTAGCGAACTGTATGCGAGCGTTTGTTATTATTTTTTTGTTTGTTTTACTTACCTATCAATAATTAGGTATGTATGTTTTGTATTTATTTTTCTGGATTTTATTTCGTATTATGTATTTGTGTGTATTTAATAAACGTATTTTCTTTCTTTCTTCCTTTCTATGAGTCCTAGATGATGATAGAAATTGATAATCTAAAATAATGAGGACTAAATCAGATATATACATACTAAACTCAGACTCAGATGCATGGCTTGAGTCAACAACAGTGCCTGGAATACGATAATAGACTCAGCTACTATTACGTGGAATCGAATACAATGATGGTGAAATGTGGGTGTTAATTCACTTCTGTCTAACCCTCTGAGGATAAAAACGTTATTATATGTATGTGTGTATGTCTAGTTAATGAGATTCATTCAAAAATGCAGCGTCAACATGATGATGATGATGATGTGGAATTCGTTCAACTGTGTTATAAATATTTAATGTGCATTTTCTCAATAAAGACTGGTTCATTCAAAATTTTGTATTCCGGAAAATTATGTTTCCTTTAGACGATAAAAAATGTGACGTCATCGGCTACTTATTATGATGAAAAAGTTTTTATACAGCAAATATGAATGAGATGGCTCAAGTGAAGAATTAGTAATCTCACTAAATATCCAGGTTAAAGCCTCAACCACACAGGCGCGTTATTGCGATAATGCGTCTCTATTCCTTCTTACTACGTGCAACACAGCCGTGTTGTCAAAGCCGCGTCTTAATTCGTCCTATTTATTTGTTTGTTGAACGCGCTTACCTAAGGACCTTCTACTTCACATTGTGAAATTGTTTTTGTCTTAAATATATTTATGGTTATTTATTTATTTTACATTTTATTTCACACCAATTAAATACATTACAACATGATTAAAATACTAAAAAAATAAGGAAACAGTTCAATGGGCGGCGTTATCGCTTTAAGTTTTAAGTTTTCTTCCAGGCAACCGTTATATTATGTACTATTCAAAACAAAAACGATTTGTAAGAAAGCAAGGCAAGCTGCTGTCACAATCAAATCGATAAATATTTGTAATTTTTGATTCAGAAAGAAAAAATTTAATCGCTTCAGTAGGGATTCGTAACCGCGGTCTTTCCCTTTCATGGGAAACCCTCCGACAACTGAGTCACCGAACCTTCGCCTGGAACCATTCAAATTATTCCATTCATATATCCATCTTGCGGTGATGGTTTGCGGATTGAATCCCACCTGAACCGTAATTTTTTTCTATCCTAATCGATTTGAATAGTTATTATATCAAACGCTTTAAAATTTCACTTGATAACTTACAATTTTGTTTAAATTTCGAATGAATTGGTGACATTCATTTGACAGCTATGTCAAGCAATTCATTTGTAATTTTAATGTATTGATTTCAATTTGAATTATAACTAAATAAATTATGACAAACAGAAACTAAAAACAGTTCATAATTTAATTATATTAATATATGATGCAGCAATATTTAAATGAACGAACTACAATATTTTTCACGTAGCATGGGTACGGTGACGTTTGGGATTTGAAGTTACTAGAGATGTAGTCAAGATAAAATCGCATGAAATAAAATCGATTATATATCTTATCGAGATCATTTATTAATGAATAAGAAATCGATTCTATTAACTAATAATTTTGAAGAAAAAAAGTAAAACAAAATTGATAACCTGTTTAATTATTTATTAAAAATCAAACATGTTCATCATCTTCATCATCATCATCATCATCATCATCGTCATCTGACTCGTCGACGTGAATAATTATTTGGGAATCAATTATGCAGTCTATTCTAATGTCTCGCTCCCAGTCATGTAAGATTAGATTTTTGGTTTTCTCCACTACTTTCTTCCAGTCATCGCCAGTGACATTTTTGCATCCCTCTTTCAATAACCCCATCATTTTTGTGGCTGTAAAAGGCGGAGCTGTATTTTTTCGTGCAGCGTATCCTGAAACAAGATAAAAAACAAATTGAGTCATAGAATTCAAGTAATAAACATAATCATATTTTTGTCAGTATGTAAATAGACTATGGTTAAACAAGTTACCTTTGATTTGGGCCCAAATTAATTCAATGGCATTGTACTGACAGTGGTACGGTGGAAGCCTCAGGACTTCGTGACCATATTCGTTTGCCATCATATCTAATTTGTATGTCGTTTGGGGCTTGTGCATTTTTACGAGCTTCACTAGCTCCACCTTTAATTTCGTCTCATCGGCTTCCACATTATTGGCTTGGAGCCACTCGATCAACTCGCTCTTCTTATTGGAAGAAGTCGGCGGTTTGTTCAATTGCACGGAGTGATATGGGGCATTGTTCATAATAATTGTGCTGGGTTCTTCTAAATTGCTAAGCATATTTTGAAACCACTCCGTGAATACTTCCGCATTCATATCTTCGTGATATTCTCCCGTCTTTTTCGATTTAAAAGCAAGTAGCCCATTTTCTACAAATCCTTTCGATGTGCCTGCGTGACAAATAATCAATCTCTCCCCTTTTCCTTCTGGCACTTTGGTCGAGGCATGAGGTGTATCGTCAGTCTACATTTTACCGACCGTATGATTGGCATTCAGCCAAGTTTCATCCAGGAAGACGACATTGCTCCAATCGGTAATCGCTTTAGCCTTTTTCAAAAAGGTAACCCGCGCAAGTGCTATATCGCCCCTCTCCATGACAATTTTTCTTTTGTTTACTTTTTTGAATTGGAAACCAATGTCCTTCAATACGCGCCACAAGGATGTAGGACTTCCAGTAAACAAATCAGCATCTTTTAAAGACTTGACCAGCTTTAGAAGCGTCGGTAATTCTTTATTCTGGTAATAGTTATAAATGTGGCTCCGTATAGCATCGGCCGCAAAACTGTCTACATCTGTTACAGATGCCTTTTTGGTTCGCTTTTTATTAGGGGTGGACAACTTATTTTCTTCTGTATCGTGAGCACCATATTTTTCTCCAGTGATTCGAGAAACCGTGTTCCGCCCAATGTCTAACGCATCTGCCACTCGATCCAAAACGTTGGACACAGGCAATAGCGTTCCGCCATTCTCACGTTCCCGCTCAAAGTAATCCCGCAATCGAACTACAAATTCACGGGCTTGACTACCAAGCACAGTCTTTTTCGTTCTTTTTGGCATTTAGCCAAAAAAAACAACAAAACAAAAGTCAATAACAAAAAACGGTAACGAAAACAACAAAGCACAACGATAGTCAATAACAAAAACAAGTAACAAAAACACCACGCAAGCTCAAAACAAAGAAAACAGACCGCATACAAGGCAGACGCACTCGTACTGAGTTGATATAACAAGATGGCTGCCAGCTCATGCTTAAGCAGTGTTGCTATATTATAATAAAGCTCCACAAAGACAAAAATGCTTTGTTTAAAGTTTATTATTACATAATTATATTTTATAATCGTATTTTAGTTAAAAATACAACTAACGATTTATGATACTTTATTCGACAATTTATCGATTATAACGATTTTACTATGTCAATCTCTAACGCAACCTGTTCCGATTCACGCATCAAGAATTATGTATTTGGAATGTTTATATTTAAAGTTTAAATAATTACGGAGAAATAAAAATAGTTTTAAGTTAAAAATGCAAAATAAAACAGTTTTCTTTTTATCTTCGTATTAAGTGTTGTTTCCTGTATTCCGCGTTAGGTAAATTGTTTCGAAATGAATCATGCATGAAATGGAATTAGTCAAATGTCACCGTACCCATGCTACGTGAAAAATATTATAATCTAGATTTTCAATGTTTATTTAAATTTAGAATACCTCTGAATTGTTTGACGGTTATAAGAAGCAACACACCTTTGAGATATCACTGAATACCTTTGATTCGAATTTTGAATTTCAATTTCAAATAATTTAGTAAACCTTAAGAACCTCATTTGTGTGCTGCGGCTTTCAACCGAAGTGTTAACATTTACTCTCAATTTCATTACTTAACTAAAATCTAAGTGTCTGAATACTTATATTATAAGAGTTGCGAAAGTAACTCTTTCTGTCTGTTTGTTAAGCTTAACAGACAGTGTTAATTTTGTCTTTATAATATTAGTATTAATTTAGACGGTCAGATGTTTGTCTGTAAAACGTAATATCGAATTGGTTGTTCTCCGTTTTCTCTTCAAAGTCCAGGGTTTGTTAACGTTAACGTTTTCTCTTCATATAGACTTACATGGCAGATTGGTGGGACTCCCCAATACTGAAGCGCTGGGTACGTAAATAATTTGCATTCCCTTACTAGGGTGATCTACAGGTCTGTGGTTTCGTATTTGCGTACTTTGTAATTTAAGATCTTTGTGTTATTAATTTGAAATATTTATTTCCAATTTAAATTAATATTTAGATATCTACAAATTTTAATTTTAATTTTGATTTTATTGTTGTTTTAATTTTGATTTTAATTGTAATATGATTGTGACTTTGATAATTTTGATATTAATTTTTGATTCTGAATGTGATTGTAATTTAAATTATTTTATCATATTTTTATAGTTTGTGTATGGAATATGGAGAAATCTGAAATAAATAATAATAGTTATTATTATTTATGGGTGATACTATCATCTGACCTGTCCTACCAAATTACGTAGAAAAGTCTCTCAGAGCCTTATCCACCAATCAACAGATGCAGCAGCTTACAGAGGATGTTTACTTAGCCTTAATGAGACCCCATACCAACCAATATAATATAATCAAATTCGTTCTTCATATTTCATTCACCATAATCAAATAACAATCATTCAATTTTATCAAACCTTTATGGCCCTTATTTCCATTAGGCTAATGCCAATTCCTATATCAAGTTTCCTTGATAAGGAAAATCTGAAATACGAAGCAGAATGTGATAATGAAGGAAGCACAGAATAATTGATCGAACAGCGTTGTCCACACGTTGTTCATTAGCGAGGACATTTCCTCTGTTACAATGTTCGACGTGTTAAGTGTCCGTTAATAGAAGTAGATGTACCACAATGCTGGCGGATATTGGGACACCGTGCGAATTGTTATTGTCAAACACAGGAAACCGGAAATATCGGTGCTGTTATTTTGTCTTGAAAGTGAAATGAAAGACTGATATAATGATTGTTACTTTTCCTTCACCATATTCTTTTCTTTTCACGCGCGCAAAATCCGCACGGATACCTCCCCACCGGAGCCGTTGGAAGAGGTTATGTCAGACTCGAACCGAATAAAACGCACGCCGCTTGTGTGTCGTTTTGGTTGCCAAAGGTGACGTTGACAGGCATATCCCTCACACCCCGGCCGACCCAGGGCCATCTCTCACGATCTGGCCCTCTCCTCGGATGTGTGGGGACTACAGAGTCTCCAACTCGTCCCCGGAAAACGGGGAGGCGCGCCAGGCGCGCCACTGCCGCGGCCTGCTTCTGCTAAGGTGACAGGCAGCTCCACCAGTCACCCCCAGGCCAGCGTTCATGGGGATCGAAGGTCGTTCATCGACCTCCGATCCTTCACCATGTTTGCTTTGTCAACATTTTATTCACTTTTTCAAATATTTTCTAATAACATGGCGATAATACCTCAACGAGTGTTAGAAAAGTACTGAGAACATGAGGATTGTGATTGAAAATAATATAACCGCTCAAAGATTGTTTTTCGATTTTTACGATGTCTGTCCGATTGTCACGTCAGCTGCAGAGGGTTATTCAACTGAATTTTTACATATAAAATTGAGTACGGCCGCACGTAGAACATGGAACTTAAATCCTTTGAAAAAATGAAATATGGATGGAGTTAGTAACACCACTAGTTAAAACCAAATAAATACATTTTTACCCCAAATAATGCACGAAAATACGAGAATTAAAAACATAAAAAACAATCTTCATTTTACTAGTCACTTATCGTCACAGAATTAAATAGAAATAAGCTTCATAAATATTCAACAGCCATAGCGGATAGCGGATATCCAGGCCGCGGATATCCGGTACCGCGCACACGATATCCTGAATATTTGCAGTGTTGGAGATACAGTACTCCACTTCATTAGCCATTGGTCTATCTTATATAGCATTGTATTGCTAACACGTAGAATACATAACTTAATTGAGAGTGTACACTTATGTTTCGTTTTTAATTTCGTATCGAGAATTCGAATCCTGGCCATAGTGTAATGACTAACGTGAACTACCCCTAACCCGAACAATTTTGATTTCTGATATTCCTTCAAAAATTATTATGAGGTCACCCGGGGTTCGAGAAATTTGCCTTATATAATTTCACCCCCATTTACAAACGACAAGCTGGAGTGGTTAGAGGCAATAGTAGTAATATTGGTTTCAAAAAAAATATAAAGGAGTAAAAAAGTAAGGTAAATCAGCCCACCTTGTCAAAATGGAGACTCTCGCTAGCGTCGTTTTACTGATACTTTCTGAAGTTTTCGCGAAAAACACAGTTTTACGCGAAAAACTTGAAGACTACGCAAAAAACATTTTATTTTTCAATAAAATGTTTTGACGAATTTAATGGCAATTGTTTGGTAATACTTTATTATTTCATCTTTCATCCAACCTTCGGGTTATTTTTTCTACAACCACAGGGTCAAATAGTTTGACTTTGTTATCGGAATCAAGAGACTCTTAAGACTCATGAGACTTTTATCTTCACCATTACAGAGCATTACAGAACATCATGCTTAATTCAAAGACGGATACAAACAACTGACTGCAGGTAGTCAAAAATGGCTTTGTCGTTGGTAAACAAACGACTCACGAAACGTCTCCTAAAATTAGACAGAACAATTATGGGAACAATAACTGACCACTGTTCCCTCCACAAGTACCTACACACTGTAACTGTAACTGTAACGGTGATACTAACAGTCCACTTTATAGGGAGTGTTTCATTGCCGAGGAAACGGCCGCCCAGGTAATACTGGAATGCGAAGCAGTAGCCCATCAACGATCACAAACTCTCGATTAAGTGAGGTCGCTTCACGTAGTCTGTGAGGTCCTGTAAGTTTTTGCGTTTCTGGACGGAACTAGTCTGGCTGCTCTGCACGCACAATTGACCAAAAAAGGAGGTTAAATGCGGACAAAAGAGTCCCTTTCCATTCCATTCCATAATGCTTAATTTTCTTCCAAAATTTTCGGCCCTCAGTCATGCATATGTAGGTATCAATTGTTAAAGGATGGCAAGATGATTTGTTTCCAATGAACCATCTGTACTTACAGGGTTGGCAGCGCGACTGTGACTCCTCTGGTGTTACAGACGTCCATAGGCCACGGTAACTACTTTCCATCAGGTGGGCCGTGTGCTTGTCTGCCAACTAAGTGGTATAAAAAAAAATACATACAATAATGTTTACGGGTATTAACGCAATCATGGTATAGGTACATACATATCTTTGATTTGCCTGACGTTACGTCCAGGTTACACCGGCCGTGGTCACATGCTGACTGGCTCAGTGACTGATTTAGTTATAAGTTGAGATTCAATCCTGAGTATCGTTCTGAAATATGATGCTTAAACATCATCATTGAAGTTATTTATGAAACCATGAAAGAAAAGCAGCAAAGCATGAAACACTAATAGTTTGTTTTGATGTTGTCGTACATCCAAATATAGAAAATACGCAGTAAATATTTTTTTAAGCTATTGCATAGCTTTTATCGCGGGCCTTAAACGTGGGGACCGAATCCAGAAATTCCGTAACGAAAAAAACCTAACACCCCCAACTCCGAGCTCGCACGAATCGAGCCGAGCTGCTCCGAAGTAGCTCCGCTTAACGTAAGTAATTATAATTGCATAAGTTGTTAGTTTCAGTTGCAGACTCAGACTCAGACTCAGACTCAGACTCAGACTCAGACTCAGACTCAGACTCAGACTCAGCTTCAGACTCAGACTCAGACTCAGACTCAGACTCAGACTCAGACTCAGACTCAGACTCAGACTCAGACTCAGACTCAGACTCAGACTCAGACTCAGACTCAGACTCAGACTCAGACTCAGACTCAGACTCAGACTCAGACTCAGACTCAGACTCAGACCCAGACTCAGACTCAGACTCAGACTCAGACTCAGACTCAGACCCAGACCCAGACTCAGACTCAGACCCAGACCCAGACCCAGACCCAGACCCAGACCCAGACCCAGACCCAGACCCAGACCCAGACCCAGACCCAGACCCAGACCCAGACCCAGACCCAGACCCAGACCCAGACCCAGACTCAGACTCAGACTGAATATTCCCAGACCCAGACCCTTTCTTGTAATAGTGAGTGTTTTATATCAATAGAAGGGTATTTTTATACCGTTTTTAATTTTAATTTTAATAAAAACATTTTCATACCAAATTTTTTTTTTTTTTAAGTAAGAATTGAATAGTGCCAATATTGAGTATTACAACCTTCTATGATTAGGCACAAAAATAACGAGGTAGTAAGAAATACAGTAATTAACCGTACTTTAAACGTTTTTAATAATTTGTAGGACCTCCTAAAGCATTAGCAACAGCTCGACAACGGCGTGGCATACTTAGTATGAGATTGTCAAACATCGTCTGTGGAATATGGCTCCATACACTGCGAAGGTGTAAAAAAAGTTGTTCTTCAGTGTTCAGATTTTCCAAAGAATCACTGAAAGCTCTTCTCCCAAGCAAATCCCAGGCATGCTCTATGGGATTGAGGTCGGCAGACTGAGCAGGCCATTCCAACGTCGTCATATTGTGCTCGCTTAACGCATTGACCACTACCCTCGCGGTGTGTGACCGTGCATTATCTTGCATGAACATAAAATCTTGACCGAACTGCTGTCGATGAGGGATTACCATGGGGTGTATAACCTCCTGAATGTATTGGTTTGCATTCAAATTGCCCCGTATCCAAACGAGGTCGGTCCTTCCACCAAGGCGAATTCCAGCCCATACCATGATTGTTCCACCATGGTAAGGATGAACTTCTTGCGGATTCTGGAGACGACTCCGACGTCCAGGAACTCGCCATATACGCACTCTTCTCGAATCAGGATGAAAACCGAAGCAAGATTCGTCGGAAAACAGAACCCGTGCCCATTGATGGTCGGTCCACTGTAAATGTGCGTTAGCCCACAATAAGCGACGACCTCGATTTCCACGTCGAAGAGCTGGAACCCTAAGCGGTCTGCGAGCATAAAGATTGGCTTCGTGTAGTCTTGTTCTGACAGTTTGATCGCTAATAACCACTTGATGCTGAGACTGGAGGCCTGCGACCAACTGACGAGCAGTAATCGTGGGTTGCCGCCTTGCGGAATTTTGCAAGAAACGATCTTGTCGCGGGGTTTAACCCTATTTCGTCCCCTGTGACGTTCGGCAACATCCCCTGTAGACCTGTAGCGTGCCCATAATCTGCAAATTACGCTTGGTTGGGTGTTGACAGCATCCGCTACGTCGCGTTGAGTTCGTCCAGCTTGCAGCATACCAACAGCCCTTAACATCTCTTCGCGACTTAAATGACGACGTGACATGATGACTACAGTCACAAAAATGCACAAACCATACGTAAAAGACGTATTATTGATAATAAACGTTATTTACAATCAAAAAAAATAATTTTTATTTTGCCTCAGAGAAACTGCACAATCATCAAACACTTTTAAAAGTTTTCCCTCCATATTCGAAAATCATTACTTATTTAAATTTATTTTTAAATTTCGAACAACTCTGTAATCTACTTTATTCTATTTTTATTTATTTGCTGCCAGTTATTTGCAAAACAAGATTTACACGAAAAAAAATAATTGGGGTCATCTTGTTCCCTAGACTTTGTTGAGGTGTTTAGTAGCATACACGAGTAATCTATGAAGTATGAGTCCATAGACTGTGTGAGAAATTTGATGGGTGTTTCAAAAAAGGTCATCGGTGTGTACCTGAAAAACTAGACGTGATAGTGGACATATATAGTATGTCAACAGTGGACATCCACTGTTGACAAACTATAACTAATAGCCAACTATAATAGCAGTCCGTTTTTAAAATACGCCCTCGCGTAGCTTAGCCTTCTAACCTAACCTATCTAATCGGGGTGCGCAGAATTCAACTTGGAACCGATTCGGGATCCACCATCAAAATTGCTAAATAAAGTATTTAGTTAAATTGAACAAAAATTGCATTATTTAATAATATAATTCTCAAAAATTCATACTTTTTTGTCATAGCAAATCGTTTGACCAAACTTACATTGTCTTAAGATTATTTGCTGTAATAAATCAATAGATTAAAGATGAAAAGCCATACTGATCCTGATCATTGACAATAACTTGCCAAATAAAAACTTGACGAAATGAAAAAGTGCATACTAAAATTATTTCAAACATTGCATTGGTATAAAAAAAGGTTGCCAAAATTTGTTTGAGTTGTCAAATTTTGGCAAACGTAGAATGTTTGATAGATAGATAGATAGATAGATAATTCTTTATTGTACACCAATAGATTACAGTAAAATTTGTAGTGAGCATGCATACAGTTTAATGTACAATGGGCGGCCTTATCGCTGGAAGCGAAAAAGTGCATACTAAAATTATTTCAAACATTGCATTGGTATAAAAAAAGGTTGCCAAAATTTGTTTGAGTTGTCAAATTTTGGCAAACGTAGAATGTTTGATAGATAGATAGATAGATAGATAATTCTTTATTGTACACCAATAGATTACAGTAAAATTTGTAGTGAGCATGCATACAGTTTAATGTACAATGGGCGGCCTTATCGCTGGAAGCGATTTCTTCCAGGCAACCAGCGCCCACACTCAAACTCGCTCCACAATCAAACATACTCTTTAGTTTACATTTGTAAATAAACATTTATTGATGTGTCAACACTAGTCAGTACTGTGATAAATAGAAGGTTATCCTGTTATTATGTTGTTTGTTGTCATCGATTGTGGCACACTGACACAGTTGTGGAGCACTGCCTCCTGATTTTATATCCCTTGCTTAGCACACTAAACACTAGTTTTAGTGCTAATCGATATTTGTTAGTTTGTGAAACAGATAGTAAACTAATTTAATTCAGTTAGTAACGATTAACAGTAATTAGAGCCTTTATCCTGAATTTTAAATACTTTTAATCGACTTGAAAAGTCATTAACCTATTTAACACAGACTCAGAGTAGGTTAGATTTCGGATATGCATATCTACTACCACAGATAATATAATATAATTTTTATACTACTACTAATATTGTTAATTTTTTTATCACTTAGGTGGCAGACAAGCACACGGCCCACCTGATGGAAAGTGGTTACTGTGGCCTATGGACGTGTGTAACACCAGAGGAGCCACACTCGCTCTGCCGACTCTGTAAACACAGAGTTTCTGTGCTGTCAGTGCAGAAGACACAATTAATTAGCCTTTAGTCTTCCAACTGACAGCACAAATTCTCCTGTGAGCTCTGGCAACCCTGATTGCAGCTGGGAACACAACACGAAGTTATTATGGCCACGAGAGCATCATCAAAACAGCCTCGCGGAAACTCGGACTCTTGAACAAAGACGTTTTTTCACGCCGGAACAGCGGTGTCTTCTCTATAAGACACAAATTCACTGCTGTGTGGAATATTGCTCGCATCTCTGGAATGGCTCCGCAAAATACCTACTAGATGTTCTCGACAGATTGCAGCGACGCGCCGTCCGAATTATTGGGAATCCTCAGGTCACGAACACCCTCGAGCCTTTGCAGATGCGTAGAGATATTGCTTCCTTCGCTGTATTTTACCGTCTCTATCATGGTGAGTGTTCTGATGAGCTCTTCTAACTAATCCCACCCTCTCCTTTCCTACATAGGACAACACATTCAGGGCTTAGATGTCACCCTAACAATGTGTAGAATATGCGAGCAAGAACCAAGCGATTAGGAGACTCTTTTCTTTGCCGCACCACCTTCTTCCTACAGTCCCGGGTCCTTTAAGCGGGGCGTGAAAAAGCATCTGATGAGGCCGCCTAGTTAAGTGCCACCATTGACACATTGCTTAGTGTCTGTAAACTCTTTCCTGAGACTTTGCCTAACATCAGGTGAGGTGAAGTCATGTTGGCGTGTACTAGATAAAAAAACATGCGTCGATAACATTGCCCCTACACATATACCTGGCACGGCTGGCTGTGCCGGTGTTGCTGCAGCTTCTGCAGAGGCTCTTGAGCGGCGCAAATATTCCAATATCATTGGTGATTATGAATTTGTGCCATTTAGAGTCGAAAGGTTTGGGTCGTGGGGTCCGAGCGCCCGCAATCTGTTCAGGGATATTGCGAAGCATATGGTTGTCACTTCTCGTGACCTGAGAGCTGGCCTTTGTTAGGTCAGAGAATAAGCAATAAGCAGCCATACAACGTGGAAATGATGCTAGTCTTCTGGGAACGCTACCACAAGAAGCATGCGATACGGAGGAATTCCACGACGCATTTTAAATTTTGTTTAATTATTATTTTTTATTAATGTATAACAGATTTAATTAAACATCATATTTCTAAAGTAGTTAGTTACATAGTATAGATTAGATCTCCACACTAATTAAATAAACTAAACCTATTGTAGTGCCTAATAGTTAGGCTTAAAATGAAGCCTATTTTATTACGGTTTTTAGAAGGTTAAGGTTCTGTTTTTTCTTTTTGGAACGAGTTGGGAACTCTGTAGTCCCCACACCGGGTCCCCATAACCTCTTCCACCGGCTCCGGTGGGGGGTGTCCGTGGGGATTTTGCGCACGTAAAATAAAAGGTTCTTTTTATCTTTTTTTAATTTACTATCTATAGAAAATAAATCACATATTATATGCCTCATTTTAATATTTAAAAATTAATATCCATTTGAAACAAAACGAATTAGTCAACAAACTTTTATTAAAAAACAGCCAAGAGCATGTCACACCATGTTCAGTATCAGTTTAAAACTCGAGAACCAATAAAGTTTACTTAGGTACTGTACCCAGCTTTGGTCGACTAAATCAAATTAAAACTTTAGGTAATTAAATTTCCAATAACAGAACTATTGGGTGGAAAAAGTCTCACTAGGTCTGCCACGGAAGTATTGAGAAAAAAGGTCTCACCAGTTCCGCTACGGAACTTCTTCCACGGAACTACTGAGAATAATAATAAAACCCGACTACAGAAAAATCATGCTCTAAAAATTATCATGTTAAATACTTTTTAGAGCCTAATTTTTCAGGAGTCGGGTTTTAGTTTTAAACTGAATTTATTATTAAATATTATTTGGGACAAGCAATAGGTATAATTTATACATATTTGAAATGTGCTAATTAAGCCTTTTCAGATGATACTAAACAAAACTTATTTTTCTTAAATTTATTATTAGACTCAGTACTTTATGACCACCAGAGCGCGCCATATTACATTCACGTTATATATAAGCAAGCGGACGACTAAGATGCTTATAACTATACCTCATGTCTCCAGATCTAATAAATGGTTGAGGAGCTATGAAAAAACAGATGAACCTACATACATACATAGCCTGTCAAAATCATAACCCTCCTTTTGATCTGCCGGAGTCGGGTGATTAAAACAATATGTATGTCAATTGTTAGAATGTAGAATGGAAGATATGACCAAAAGTCGCGATATCCAACATCTACGTGGGCAAAGCTGCGGTTATCAGCTAATTTAAAATACGTTTGCAGGGAAATGTTTCTAATTTTGTCATTATCAAAAACATTGGCGTCATCTCTGAGCGCCGCCGACAAAAGTGAATTTAAATTACATCCAGTTTCACGAAAATAGACAAAATAAATTTTACAATTTCGTACTTTCAGAGTTGGACTGAAATTTATTAGAAAATGAGACATGAGGTATTTCGTTTGCAGAGTTTTGGTGTAATTTAAAATATTAATTGTAAATTATAAACCAGGATAGCGTTTCAAGGTCATTTATCGCAAGAACAAACAATGGATTAAGCGGTGGACATTACATAATGATGTCAGATTTCCACGAGGTCTCTCACCGCGCTAAAATAACCTACCATGTTTCAAACACCGGAACTCATCTAAATATCGCCCAAGCGTTGGTCCAAGGCCCCTTTTCTGAATGCACAGTACAATCGTGAGTTCAAATAGGGTATAAAATGTGTATGATAATAATATATAATTAATCATTTTCGAAAAAATACTTGATAAATCTTCGTACAAAGGTAGTTTTTTTTTTTTTTTTACGTGCGCAAAATCCCCACGGATACCTCCCCACCGGAGCCGGTGGAGGAGGTTATGTCGGACTCGAACCGACTAAAACGCACGCCGCCTGTGGGTCGTTTTGGTTGCCGAAGGTGAGGTTGACAGGCATATCCCTCACACCCCGGCCGACCCAGGGCCATCTCTCACGATATGGCCCTCTTCTCGGGTGTGGGGACTACAGAGTCCCCACTCGTCCCCGGAAACGGGGAGGCGCGCCACGCGCGCCACCGCCGCGGCCTGCTTCTGCCAGGGTGACAGGCGGCTTCACCTGTCACCCCCAGGCCGGCGCTCATGGGGGACGGAGGTCGTTCATCGCGTACAAAGGTAGTAGATAGTCTTTGATTGGCTTGGAACGCTTGGACGTGAGCGAAGTCTCGGGCATCAGATACAAAAAAACTAAAATACAAAATGAGTAAAATAAATACGTTCCACTTTGTTCAACCCAAGCGATCTGTAGTCATTGAACGTGGGGTCTTCCCCCGAGATGTGAGGTATCACTCACGTCGTACAAGCTGCATGGGAATAAAAGAGGTTGATTTTACTTGTCGGACTCATAACGTGTGTAGAACTCTATGGACTTTTATTTTTACAACTTGAATATGGAATAAAATTCTTGTCTATTGTTTGAATCGAATGCATTGTTCAGTGCCTGTTTTTTTGCTAATAAAGACAGAATTATTTACGAATAGTCATATTTCCCTGTTTCTACACTCCTTGGGTATATGAGTAGGTACTCAAAACGATTTGCAAGACCCAAATCAACGTCACTTGCTAGGTTGGTACCTACACCTGCTGGTCACTGGTCGAGACACTGGAGAGTTTTTGTGCTGTCAGTGGAAAGACCAAAAGCTTGTCCTCCCTTGTCTTCTACACTGACGGCCATAGAAACTCTCTGTGCTTACAGACTCGGCAGTGCTAATCCTCTAGTGGGCACTGGCGTGGGCTTTCCTTTCGAAGTTGAGTTTATACGCGAAAGATATATAGCCTTTACATAGAGAGTGGACCCTACGAAAGTGACAGCCATTGGATCTAATAGTAAAAGCCAGAGTCTCGATGGCTGTAAGCAGGTGTACCAATTACCAGTTAACAGATGAAGTTTATTTAATTCTGAGTGTAAGTCTCATAAAAATTACGAGTAAATTATAAGAAATCACAAAAATTGTATTACAAACGCTCACAGAAGAACTCCCAGACCGTATAGTAAAAATTACGCTGACAGTTGCATATTTTAGCCAGCTAAAAGCTTTTAACATATTTGCGGTAACTAAATTTAAAACTAAATAGAATTTCCTACTGTTTAAGAATATCATTGTTTTGTTTGTTAGTTTGGACTTTTGGTACTATTAGAATACATTTTCTGAGAAAATATATACTGTTTAGCTGTAAGAATACTGCTATCTATTTACTACTTTATGAGTTTGTTTTCTCAAATACAGAAACACAGAACTAGTCTACGGTACTAACGGCGTTTATGACTGTAGATTCAAAAGCATTTTCAATAAAATTTACTGTTAGGTGAAGACTGAATGTTCCTTTATTGGATTTCAGTAGCAAAGAGTCCATACAGCGTGATTTCTACCAGATTCTCTTCTCCCATATCAGGCTTTTATCATTAATTCTTAGATATCACTACTAATACTGGATACTCTCAAACTTCGTCGAATCTACACCACAATAGTTTAAAAATAACAATAGCTAATAAACCGAATGGTGGAGACTAGAGGACTTTTCTGATAGGAATTCCATGAAGTTGTACAAGTACAATGGTGGTCAAACATAATGAATGTGATGTGTTGCCAGCTTTACCATTCATTATAGCAGTAATGAAGGGTAGGAGCACGAAAATGTTCCCCGCATACCTCTAGACTCGACACTCGCACGCCAGTCAAGGGGTGACCACGGGTGCTGCAACAGAAACAATCCATGACTTAATCACGAAAAGTCTCGACATTGTACAATTACTCGCTGTTACCCGCGAGTCCGCCCGTGTATATTTCTGATCCCGTTCCAGCTTCTCATAGGAATATAGGTATTTAAAATGAAGCTTGCAACAATACCGTAGACTTAGAAGAATACAAAATGGAAAATATCCCGATAACTTTAATTTCCACAGGAAATTATTACAGGGATCCAAAGTAGCTATGTCGTATTCCAGACAAATGTCCAGATATTTGTGCAGTAGTTTCTGTGTGAAATTTGCATTGCATCTTGTTGGTGTGATGTAATGGGGCTCCACCGAGATATTCCCAACTTCTCTGCAAGCAGTCACACTTACTGAATGAGGTTATGACAAGTTTTTCTCTTGTGATAGGGGGGACAGGGATAAGACGGTAGTAAACGCCAAGCCAAGAGACGTTAGAGAATGTATCCTGGGCTACAAAATGAAAGGGTGCAATCTAGATTGGTGCTCAGACGGAAAAGTGTTTTTAAGGACTTAGCCATCACCTTAGAACCTATGTGCATATCTTCTCTCTTTTTCTCTCGTTCTCTCCCTCTCTCACTCTCTTTTAAGTACTTAGATTTCTGAACTAATCACGTTTCAAACTCAATTGATCTATCCATCAATTTAACATATCAAATATACATAGGCCTAATTTACGCCCGAAGAAATTCGGGCCGTGAGATCCCGGCTCCACAGGGAAATGGTGGCGGAATGGGAGCTACGACTTGGGCGACCAGGCGCAGGGCGCGCCGTAGTAGCGGCGGTAAGACCCATCATGGGGGAGTGGCTAGAGAGGCCACACGGCAGCCTCTCGTACCGTCTGACGCAGATGATCACCGAGCACGGATGCTTCGGCAAGTATCTGCGTCGGATGGAGAAAGAGCCAACGTCCGAGTGCCATCACTGCGACGCGAGCGAGGACTCAGGTCCGCACACGCTCACCGAGTGTCCGGCGTGGGAGACGCCGAGGCGGGAGCTTGTGGCGGCCCTGGGAGTGAGAGTTCTCACGCTCTCCACCTTGCTCGCGGCGATGGTCCGCTGCGCGGATGCGTGGGCGGCCGGCGCCTCCTTCTGCGAGCAAGTAATGCTCGTGAAGGAGGAGGCGGGGCGGGAGCGGCAGCGGGAGCGACGAAGGATCGCAAGCCAAGCTGCCCGCGTACGAAGGCAACTCGGGCGTCGGAGGTCGATGAACGACCTCCGCCCCCCATGAGCGCCGGCCTGGGGGTGACAGGTGGAGCCGCCTGTTACCCTGGCAGAAGCAGGCCGCGGCGGTGGCGCGCCTAGCGCGCCTCCCCGTTTCCGGGGTCGAGTTGGGGACTCTGTAGTCCCCACACCCGAGACGAGGGCCAGATCGTGAGAGATGGCCCTGGGTCGGCCGGGGTGCGAGGGATATGCCTGTCAACCTCACCTTCGGCAACCAAAACGACCCACAGGCGGCGTGCGTTTTAGTCGGTTCGAGTCCGACATAACCTCCTCCACCGGCTCCGGTGGGGAGGTATCCGTGAGGATTTTGCGCACGTAAAAAAAAAAAAAAAAAAGGCCTAATTTACGCCATAGCACCCGATACAATGCACTATATGTATATTATAATTGCAAAGTGATACTTAGTGTCCATTTATACAGTAATATAATTTATAGTTAGCCACCTAAATTATCTTATTAAAATAAAATATTCATCATAAAATATGCAGACTAATAATTTCGTTGTCCGACATTAATATCATTAAACCAATATAAATAGATTAGTATTATTTATACGGTTTTCTGGATACCATTTACGGATAACTGATAAATTTTGATTGCTAAAACTAGATAACTTAATGAGATTAAATAAAATAATAATGTCGCATTAAACGCACTGGAGTACATAACCACAATGATTTTAGTATTATAAATATAAAATAATTAGTATATATAAATAATTAGTATGTATAAATTACTAAATTATTTGTTATTAAACGCCAACAACTCCCAAATACTATAACCAACATACATTTCCATACAAAGGTTGCCTGGGAAAAATTGTGTAAAGCGATAAGGCCGCCCTTTGTACTGCTCTTGTCTTCTCAATTTCTGTAACATTAATATTTTAATTGGCGTACTATAAAGAATATAATAAATATACACAATAAATAAATAATATATATTCAAATACGGTGATAGTTAAAAATAATATCAACTTTAAAATTATTGTAATGTTATTTCCAAGGATGTGGCTGTAAACTCAGCGGCTGGCGGCGAGGCAGCGCAAGCAGCACAGCGAGCTAATGAGAGAGAAGGAGACCGCGCGCCATTGAACTCTCTTTCATTATCTTTAGCGTGCCATACCGCTTGCACTGCTCGTCGCTCACCGCTGAGTTTGCGGCCGTGGCCTGAAGGGAACAACAGTGATAGGACGGATGATCTAACCTTCCTGTGAAGGTTTTTTCTTAAGTTAATTCTTTTGGATGGAATATTTTTGGGAGGTATGGGAATAGCCGGAGTTTACGGCGTTTTTTTTTTATACCACTTAGTTGGCAGACAAGCACACGGCCCACCTGATGGAAAATGGTTACCGTGACCTATGGACGTCTGTAACACCAGAGGAGTCACAGTCGCGCTGCCAACCCTGTAAGTACAGAGTTTCTGTGCCGTCAGTAGAAGACAAAGCAGGACAAGCCTTTAGTCTTCCCACTGACAGCACAAATTCTCCAGTGAGCTCTTTGAGCGTTACGTCTAGCTAACCTGTATCCTTGCAAAATCTTATGGTAATCCTACTTTACTACCTCCAGATCTTGAATTTATATTCGACCCCTTTGTTTCCTATTTTTACCCGATTACGGCGAAGCAAAAGGAGGGTTATGATTTTGGCAGGCTATGTATGTATGTATGTAGGTTCATCTGTTCCCTAATAGCCCCTGAACCACTTATTAGAACTAGACAAATGAGATATCGTTAGAAGCATCTTAGTTGTCCGCTGGTTACAAGCTTCATGATGTGTCACTGAATCTAATGTGGCGCCCCTAGCGGTCATAAAGTTGTGCTAGGGATATGCCTGTGTGCGAGGGATATGCCTGTTGTGCGAGGGATATGCCTGTCAACCTCACCTTCGGCAACCAAAGCGACCAACAGGCGGCGTGCGTTTTAGTCGGTTCGAGTCCGACATAACCTCCTCCACCAGCTCCGGTGGGGAGGTATCCGAGGGGATATTGCGCACGTAAAAAAAAAAAGCGGTCATAAAGTACTGTGTTAAAAAATAAACTTGAAATAAATATGCCGTGTTTGGTATCAACTGAAAGGGCTTAATTAGCTCATTTCAAATACGTATAAGTTGTATCTACTGCTTGCCCCAAAATTATGTATATAAATAAAAAATAAGTTCAAAACTGAATCCCGAATACTGAAAAGATCACACTCTTAAAGTTAGTAAACAAGACTATATCAAGGATAGCCGTGGTCATATGGCACATAGTCCAACGATACTTTCCAGGGAAAAGTGGCATACGACCACGGCAATCCTTGATATATACTTTTTTTTTTTTTACGTGCGCATAATCCCCACGGATACCTCCCCACCGGAGCCGTTATGTTGTTTAATAATTTTTAGAGCGTGAATTTTTTAGTACTTCAGTTTTAGTTTTAAAAATATTTTTTTTATCACGGCATATAATATTTATTGTAGTTTACTCATAAGTGGAACTTGCACTATACTACTCATACAACCTTTTACCCTCTATTTGTACTACTTGATGCCTTTTTTCGCGATTTAATGAAGCCTATGTCCTTTATCTAGATCATT
Organism: Eilema griseolum; assembly: GCA_963662185.1. Lineage (NCBI taxonomy): Eukaryota > Metazoa > Arthropoda > Insecta > Lepidoptera > Erebidae > Eilema > Eilema griseolum. Next base: position 2,717,244 of record OY759229.1, on the reverse strand, counting down.
TTTTATTTTATACCACTTAGGTAGCAGACAAGCACACAGCGCACTTATTGGAAAGTGGTAACCGTGTCCTATGGACGTATGCAACACCATAGGAGTCACACTCGCGCTGCCGACCATGTAAGCACAGAGTTTCTGTGCCATCAGTGTAGAAGATAAAGCAGTACAAGCCTCCAGTCTTCCCAATGACAGTGAGTCCAGTGAGCTCTGGCTATCCTGCTCACCGCCGGGAACACAACACGAGTTTATATTCTGTAGGGCGTAGATACTTCCCCAGTCGGACTGCTCAATTGGGCGGAAATACCGCCGTGTCCTACGTTCTGCTATTTCATCTTTGTACCAAATCTCGTCAAGATCCATACCGTAGTTTAAGTGTGAATGCCTAACAGACAGAGTAACTTTCGCTTTTATTTTAATATCAGTATGGAAGTAAGGACACTGATGTGTTCGCACCCTTACGGGATATTTGGTAGTAGAATCACGTGTAATTATATCAATAGCGGTGCCAAATGCATTTTACCGGTGCCTCTGGCTATGGTAGACTATATGAAAATATATTTGATTAAATTTTAATGCTATTTTAATTCGTATATTATATTGATTAAAAATTATACTGCAGTTGGTATAACTGCCTCGATGATGCTGCAGTTGCAATTACAATTATTATGTAATAGGTTTCAGGTGTAATTCCTAGATAATATTCAATATTACTATAAAATTCTCTGTTTTTATGGTCTATCTTTCTCGTCATCGTTCCATCTTCCGTCCTCTTCGAAGTAAGTCAGTTGCAGTTGCCAGAATAACAACAACAAGGAGGTAGGACACGACGGTATTCCCGTCCAAATTAAACAGTCCGACTGGGGAAGTACTTCCACCCTGCAGAATACCACGGCTATTAATAACCTCGCGTTATGTTCCCAGTTTCAAAATTCCAGTGAGCTCTGGCTACCCTACGAGGAGTAGGGTAGCCAGAGCTAACTGGAGAATGTTTGTGCTGTCAGTGGGAAGACCAAAGGTTTGTCCTGATTTTGTGTTCTGCACTGAGAGCACATCTCTGTTCTTACAGGGTCGGTAGCACGGATGTGACTCCACTGGTGTTACACACGTTCACAGGTCACGGTAACTACTTTCCATCAGGTGGGCTGTGTGCTTGTCTGCCTCCTAAGTTGTATAAAAAAGATCCTAGTGTCATACGTTCAAATGTTCAGGTTCTATTTTGAGTTATTCTTTTTCAATGAAAAAGTTCTGAATTCAACCTATTTTTGAAGTCGACTACAAAAACGGTAAGAAACTTTAGTTCGAGATAAAAACAAACTTACAAGTAGGTGCTAACTTTTAATTAGGTTTTCTAAAGTTTCAGTACCTAGAACTAAAATGAATGAACACAGTGACCAAAATCTACATTACAAATGAATACAAGTTAGGTCGGTAGCCTGTACACAAGTACACATTTACAATTTCTGTAATTTCAATAAATAACAATTTCTGTAACAAAATGAATTTTTTTACGTGCGCAAAATCCCCACGGATACCTCCCCACCGGAACCGGTGGGAGAGGTTATATCGGACTCGAACCGACTAAAACGCACGCCGCCTGTGGGTCGTTTTAGTTGCCGAAGGTGAGGTTGACAGGCATATCCCTTGCACCCCGGCCGACCCAGGGCCATCTCTCACGATCTGGCCCTTTTCTCCGGTGTGGGGTCTACAGAGTCCCCAACTCGTCCCCTGAATCGGGGAGGTGCGCCAGGCGCGCCACCGCCGCGGCCTGCTTCTGCCAGGGTGACAGGCGGCTCCACCTGTCACCCCCAGGCAGGCGCTCATGGGGGGCGGAGGTCGTTCATCGACCTCCGACGCCCGAGTTATACTTGTATTACCTTCATTTGTTCACTGTGTCTTACTTATTGGCTGAATGTCTAACTAAATTCATCGCAAAAACGGCGTGAAATACTTATCAGGGGCTGCTCAGTTATCACAGAAAGGTCAACAGGGAGGTAGTCGGTTCGGAAATATCACGAAATATCACCAGGGGGAGATAAGGATATAGTAAGATAACACATGTATTTATTTTTTGTAAATTACGCGCAATAAAAGTGACTATCATGTTTTTTCTAAAATAACTTGTACCATAAATTACACGTTTGAAACCTAACCATAATTGTCAAGAATCATTTTCCAATGGTACATTATTTTTTGATTTTTAACATATGACATAATTGTAAAATAAAAAAAGCTGTGAGTAGGGTAGGCAGAGCTCTGTAGGGTTTTTGTGCTGTCAGGGGATAGAGCAAAAGCTTGTTTTGCTTTGTCTTTTACACTAACGGCACAGAAACTCTCAATGCTTGCATGATTGGCGGCGCAAGTAGGACTTTATTGGTTTTGCACGCGTCCATATACCACTGTGACCACCTTCCACCAAGCGGGCCGTGTGCTTGTCTGCCACCTGAGTGGTATAAAAAAAACCGCATATTTCGTTGTCTTTGTGCCACGTGGTCTCACCACTCGACAAACTCGCCCGCTCTTTAAAATCAGAAAATGACAATTTCTATAACGAGACTTGAACACTTGGCTAATCCCTTTCTAGTGGGCATAATCTGACTAATTACTACTTAGATTCGTTCTGGATAGCTGAAATTTAGTTCTATACACGCTTTTGTTTTTTAAATTGTTTGACTTTTCGTCCAGGTTTATTTTTACATTATTGTATTTAATGAAAGAATATCATTCGAAAATGTGTGATAGCACCTTATTGACTGCGGGCTAGCGATCTGCAGTACTCTATATATATCAGACACGAGCACACAAGTAGAATGCAAAACTATTGATTTCATTTAGTTTCATGTATTTAAATGCCTTTTACTTACAATACACATAGATATACCTAGTTACTTCAAGATACACATCGACAATATCTGTGGCTTTGTCTGGATATTTCGGAGAGCATGTTTATCTTTCGGTCTCGGTTGTTATAAGAACATCTTTAGCAGTCTTTTTTAATAGTTGGAACCCTAAAAAGACGAACTGGAAAAAGCTGACCCCGGTTTTTGAAGAGAAGGCCTCGGATGCACCCGGGAGTATGATGATAACTTTAAGAGAAACAGAAGTATCCATTAGTCATTGAAATAGATAATGACATAGAAAGTCTGGTGTTTATGGGGCCATACCTAGGGTTGTATGTATACCTGGATCTCTGGGTTCACTTCCTGATTGATGAATGAGGCTTTGGTGCAGTTAGGGGGGTCGAAAATCTCGTGCGAGAAGATAACTTTGCCCATTCTCAATTACTAAAAATATAAATGTTGCCAACCATATTTAAGACATTGATATCTTCCGATTTCTGTCGATATAAATGCAGCAATTGTGAATTCTCATACGTATATACATAAATATATAAATTAAATATACATACACATAATAATATCTAACCATATATTTATAAAAATAATTACATTGAAGTTTCTTCTAATTTATCCAGCATTAGCTTTCGAACTCTATATTTAAATGTGTAACGGCTTATGATCCTCCTGATCCCAATCTGTATATCTATACCTTACATTATTATCTGTACATCAAATATTTATTGATAGACTTCAACTTCTGATCGCGACTTTACCTAAAAAGATTGACAAATATATTCTCAAACTCTTGATTACCATATTTCAGATACGTTACCAGAACCCAGCACCCGGTATACTTATTCAAATTTATTAGCAATAGCAAAGATTTCATGTCAACATCAATTTGTGGGAATGAAATCCCCTAAAAATGTGCTTCACCGACACTCATTTTTCGCGAGCCAGCAGAAAAATTCTTCCTCCCGGAAAAAGGGTCCTGCACAATGCGAAATGAGTTCTTTCACCTCCCTCAAAAGCCATATGATAAAAATATAATATGTCACAGGAAAATATTAGGGAGCCATTTTTTTTATGAGACGAAGGGCCTCGCATTATGTAAAAGTCGTATAATTATGAGCGTCAAAGCGCACGCTATGTGTCGTATGGTACGTGAGGTCGATCGCCGGAATGTTAATCCTGTAAAAAAGGTGCGTAAAATATTAATGAGGTTCGCCCTTCGATTTCAAAATGGCGGATTATGAAATTTATAAACTCGCTACGCAATTTCCGTTACCATAATAAGAAATGAAACTTTTATAGGTATATTCTGAGTGTGTGTTATTTTGGAAGATAATAAGAGTTATAACATGGAGCAGTTTAATTTTTAAATGGAACTTAATTCAAATTCAAATAAATACATTTAAATTTCTGATCCCAAAGATCAAGTCACAGTAACATCCTCTCATTCAAACGTGCCCATTAAGCTGGCAGTGTTTCCCCTCTGAATGGCCAGGGAGACATTCTCCATTAAATATTGTCCCGAACGAGGATCTCACCAGTCCCTTCGCAGCCGGCACCCCAAATCAGTCATGAACCTCTTGACTTCGAGGCCTCATGGACCCGACCTCTCCATCGCGTACCTTGTTGCTTCTAAGGTGGCGTACTTGGAAAATAATACTAATATTTGTACTTCAAAATTCAATAAACTAATTTGCGTTAAAATTACTATCTTGGACATTATTTGAAGACAGATAAATTGGCATATGAGAAAAATGATAATTCAACATATTTTTTACATGGTTGTGGGCAGATTAGACTATGGGTGGCTCATGTCTTTTAGTGTGCAGTTATCTCGTTAAGTTACACCCCAAAGTATAAACTAATAGTAGATTGATAATATACTGAAATGACGTCATACTTTCATATTTTTGTACTGGATAAGTTCGAGTATTTTTCGTTTTCAATTCTTGGTTTCTTACCCACGAGTTAAAATAATAATAATAATTATTATATTTTCTATGCTTCGTGCACTTTCTGTTTTCTCAACAAAACTTATTTTGACTTGTCAACTATCATACTCTATTCGGTTTGGTAAGATCTTTGGTAATCTTGTACCGACTTTTATAAAAACAAATTAAACAAATAAACTAGGCAAACTAACTGATTAACTAGTGGTTCAATTTCAGTTGTTAGGCTTTAAAATGAGTTTCTAAACAGAATAATATTAATAAACTGAGTTCTGAAATAAAACTATTCAGATTATTTACGTTTAGTAAAGTATTTAACCGAATGGAGTACACGTATATTATTTTTCAAAAATGGAACAGGACATTCTCAATTCAAATGACTAACACAATTGATTATTTTTTTACTTAAAACTGCATTGTTTTTACAGTCATTCATTTAAAAAAAATTGAATCAGTAAATTCCAAATTCAAATAACTTACTCTTTATTCAAAACTTCATTGTTTTACTATCAAACATTTTTAACCAAAAATATAACTGTTTCGTACAAACAAAATCCAAAATGACATCCTCGCTTACACTATTATTAATCATTTAGCGAAAAACAACTCCGTCGAAAAAGAATACTTATCAAGGAGATAAGGTTGGCACGCTTATTTTTCACTTCGCCACGTCATAATGGTCGGTGAGACGGAAAATGATGTGCTATCGAAACATTGGGTCGAGACGAGCGCCGGTATCTAGACGAGAAAATGATTGGGAGATTTAGAGCGTCCTTTGTCGCTAATTCGTTTGGGTAAACAACGTTAATGTAGGGAAATGTATGTGGTTGCTCTTGGCTTGGCATTGGATCAAGACTTATTTGTGGGTGCTTTTGTAGAATAATCTTTGCCGACAAAAGTTACTGAATACTAATATCTATTTGAAATACTTAGATTTTCTTAGCTGTTGCCTTTGGCTCCGCTATTAGAAGTCCCTTATACTGTAAAATTTATATATTCGGAACTAATAAGTTATATGTCTGTTTTTTTTTCGCCTTTAGCGCAGAATAAATGATGGTGATTGCCTCTGTGAATACGGCAGTGTTCACCACAGGCCGGCCCAGGACCGTCGCTTATGAGACGCCTGCCGGTGTGCGAGGTGATGTGTCTCATTTAATCTCACCTCCGGCAATATGAGCCCCACACAGTCTGCGTGCGTTTTAGACGGTTCGAGTCCGACATAACCTCCCCCACCGGCGTCGTAGATGGGGGTATCCGTGGGGAATGTGCGCACATGACAGCTGTGTCTTATACCTACAGACGTCAGTACTGCATAATTTTTCATACTTGAAAGTCCAAACATCTCACAAAGCGGGTTTGAATGCTTTCAGTGCAAATATTTGTATGCATGAATATCCTTGGAGAGAATGCCTTGGAGAGAACGTTAAGCCGCCGGTCTCGGTTTTTTTTTTACGTGCGCAAAATCCCCACGGATCCGCCCACGCATCCGCGCAGCGGACCATCGCCGCGAGCAAGGTGCACTCCCAGAGTCGCCACAAGCTCCCGCCTCGGCGTCTCCCACGCCGGACACTCGGTGGGCGTGTGCGGGCTTGAGTCCTAGCTCGCGTCGCAGTGATGGCACTCGGACGTTGGCTCTTTCTCCATCCGACGCAGATACTTTCCGAAGCACCCGTGCTCGGTGATCATCTGCGTCAGACGGTACGAGAGGCTGCCGTGTGGCCTCTCTAGCCACTCCCCCATGATGGGTCTTACCGCCGCTACTACGGTGCGCCCTGCGCCTGGTCAAGGTGTCGGTTGTTGTATGACCATCGATGGCAGTCGTTGAAGCTTAAAAGTTCAACAACAAAGTCTACCTGTCATGCTTAAATATCGCCTTTTTGGCTATGGAAGTCATGTGGCAGTCGCTTGACTGAAAATATTGAAATTCAGCCAAATCTGTAGTTAGGCTGATAAACCGCACCATAGACTCCGAAGTTAAAGCTTTCGTTACGACTAAGATTAACGCTATGATAAGAAGATGAATGAGTAATAGTACTACACTCTACTCTGTGTGCAATATTAATTAAATTTGAGGAGGTAGGACACGGCGGTATTTCCGCCCAATTGAGCAGTCCGACTGGGGAAGTACCTCCGCCCTACAGAATACCGCGGTTATAATAACTTCGTGTTGTGTTCCCGGCGGTGAGTAGGGTAGCCAGAGCTCACTGGAGAGTTATTGTGCTGTCAGTGGGATGACCAAAGGCTTGTCCTGCTTTGTCCTCTACACTGACGGCACAAAATCTCTATTCTTACAGGGTCGGCAGCACGGATGTGACTCCACTGGTGTTACACACGTTCATAGGTCATGGTAACCACTTTCCATCTTGTCTTGTCTTGCTTGTCTGCCACCTAAGTGGTATAAAAAATAAAATTGGTTTGCTCATTCACTATTTATTATATTAGTACAGAAATAATGATGATCCCAACTCCTCAGCCACAAGTAAACATTGAAAGTTGCGTAAACAAATATAATAAATCGCAATATAATCAAGTTAATTACTTTTAATTCAATGCACATGAATTGTTAACATGTTTGATTAATATTTAGTGGGAGGAGCTGTTTAACCTTCGCACACAATAATGGTCTATCAGACCGACGACGTCGACCTTCTAGTAATTGAAAACTGACTAAACCTGCACGGTTAAGTCGGTTCGAGTCTGACATAACGACCGCCAGAGGCCGGCGTATGCCGGGGATTCCCGCATGATAAAAAGTATCAAGACACTACGACAGCCTAAGTGGTGTGGTGGTAGTGCATGCGGCCGCTATGCAGGAGGCACGTGTTTGATTCTCGCTCAGTGCAAATACTTGTATGCATGAATATGGGTATTTGCGTTGGTGTGGCCTAGGGGAGCACGTTCAGCCCAAGGTTCTGGTTACCATACAGACATCTGTGGCTGTCTTTATGTGTAGTTTTTTTTTATACAACTTAGGTGGCAGGCAAGCACACGGCCCACCTGATGGAAAGTGGTTACCATGACCTATGAACGTGTGTAACACCAGGGAGTAGAGGAGTAGAGGACAAAGCAGGACAAGCCTTTGGTTATCCCACTGACAGCACAAAAACTCTCCAGTGAGCTCTGGCTACGCTACTCACCGCCGGGAACACAACATGAAGTTATTATAACCGCGGTATTCTGTAGGGCGGAGGTACTTTCCCAGTCGGACTGCTCAATTGGGCGGAAATACCGCCGTGTCCTACCTGCTCAGTTGGAGCCCTAATAAATCCAACTGCTGGTCTAACTCCAATACTGCAATATGGCTATTGGGTTGTGGAGGTCAGATGACAATCGCTACACGGAAAATATCGAAGTTAAGCCAAATCTGCAGTTAAACTAAAACAGACCTCAGATTCCAAGGTTGAAAGATTCGGATGAGACTTTTTTTTTTTTACGTGCGCAAAATCCCCACGGATACCTCACCACCGGAGCCGGTGGGAGAGGTTATGTCGGACTCGAACCGACTAAAACGCACGCCGCCTGTGGGTCGTTTTGGTTGCCGAAGGTGAGGTAGACAGGCATATCCCTCGCACCCCGGCCGAGCCAGGGCCATCTCTAACGATCTGGCCCTCTCCTCGGGTAATTCGGATGAAACTGGGATTAACGATCAGACGAAGATAAAGAAATTGAAAAAATCATGCTTTAAAAAGCATTAAACGAGAAAGTATCAAGGATAACCGTGGTCATATGCCACTTTTCCCTAGAATGTATTGTTTTGTTAGTGTACCTAAATGGTATACGAACACGGTTATCCTTGTTATTTTAATGTTTAGTGCTTTTAAAGCGTGATTTTTCAGTCGTCGGATTTTAGATTTAAATTTATTTTCTTATTTATATTATTTTGAAGATAACGACGGCAATAATTTATACATATTTGTACTGTGCAAACTAGCTAGCTAAGTCCTTTCAGATGATACCAAACACAGTACATTTATCTCATTTTTTTTTTTTTAAATAGTACTTTATGACCGCTGGAGGGCCCTATGTTAGATTCAGTAATACGTCATATAGCCTTCCAAGACGCTTCTAATAATACCTCATTTGTCCAGTTCTGATAAATAGTTCAGGAACTATGAGGGAACAGATGAACGTACCCACATCATAGCCTGTCAAAATCGTAACCCTCTTTTGGCTTCGATGTAGTCGGGTAAAAAGTATCAACATTCGACGGCTTCTCGCATTTAGCAGTATATCGATCGCTTTTATAGGCTTAGAAACATTATTAATCACAGCGAGATACCCATCATGGGGGAGTGGCTAGAGAGGCCACACGGCAGCCTCTCGTACCGTCTGACGCAGATGATCACCGAGCACGGATGCTTCGGAAAGTATCTGCGTCGGATGCAGAAAGAGCCAACGTCCGAGTGCCATCACTGCGACGCGAGCGAGGACTCAGGTCCGCACACGCTCACCGAGTGTCCGGCGTGGGAGACGCCGAGGCGGGAGCTTGTGGCGGCCCTGGGAGTGAGGGTTCTCACGCTCTCCACCTTGCTCGCGGCGATGGTTCGCTGCGCGGATGCGTGGGCGGCCGGCGCCTCCTTCTGCGAGCAAGTAATGCTCGTGAAGGAGGAGGCGGGGCGGGAGCGGCAGCGGGAGCGACGAAGGATCGCTAGACAAGCTGCCCGCGCACGAAGGCAACTCGGGCGTCGGAGGTCGATGAACGACCTCCGCCCCCCATGAGCGCCGGCCTGGGGGTGACAGGTGAAGCCGCCTGTCACCCTTGCAGAAGCAGGCCGCGGCGGCGGCGCGCGTGGCGCGCCTCCCCGTTTCCGGGGACGAGTTGGGGACTCTGTGGTCCCCACACCCGAGAAGAGGGCCAGATCGTGAGAGATGGCCCTGGGTCGGCCGGGGTGCGAGGGATATGCCTGTCAACCTCACCTTCGGCAACCGAAACGACCCACAGGCGGCGTGCGTTTTGGTCGGTTCGAGTCCGACATAACCTCCTCCACCGGGTCCGGTGGGGAGGTATCCGTGGGGATTTTGCGCACGTAAAAAAAAAAAAAAAAAAAAAAACAGCGAGATGCGCTGCAGATAGCGTTCAATGCATTGACATAGAATGTATATACCATCTGCTGTATATAGAAAGAAAAAGAAAAAAAAACATTTATTTAAGAACACACAACGTACAGACAGTCGGACAAATATATAAACACAATAAGGTAACACAACAAGAATACACTCACTGCACATCGTGCGCACCCAAATGGGCCATCATCTCAGCATGAATGCCCCGCACAACAGGGTATGCGAAGCGCTGGTTTTCAGATCTCGTTCTGCTGTACAATTCTCTAAGAATACAGCGTCGACCACAGCACTGCGACGGCCTTGATAGAGAATGTCATTGGTCGATTTCCAGTGACGTCACCCGGTCCGCTACAAAACCGTCGGTAGTTTAGTGGTAAGGAGTCGGCCTAACGATCCAGGGTCCCGGGTTCGAATCCTGGCCATTACACTACCGTAACACACTTCTAGCACAAGCAATTTAGCTTAGTTGAAGGGGTTAGAGGGAATATTAGTAATTTCAGTTATATACAGGGTGTATTTTTGAAACGGGGCAGTAAGGGCAAGTACCTTAACCGTTGCAGTTACAGCAAAACGTTCTTTGAAGACCTTCCCTAACTTTTTGGGACATTTTGAACTGCATTCACAGATTTTGTAAAAAACTTACAGTTAGCAAAAAAAATGCAAAAAGTTCAAATTTTTTTTTTTATGCCAATCGATTCTATTTCATGTGGGGATCAAAAATCTCTACGGGACCATTTTAGCTTTCAGTACTAGAAAAGACAGAAATCGCCAAAAACGTTTCCCATACATTTCGTACGGAAATATGATAAATCAACTCGAAACTCATAGGTCAGGTAAAATTTTGAACTTTTTTAAATAAAAAAAATCATTTAAACATTTAAGAAATTGGTTTATGAAATAAATTGCTCAAAATGATTTCCATTTTCACGAATACATAAGTCTATCCTTTTTTGCACTGAACGAATGGCGGCTAATAATGTTCTGGGATGAATATTACGTAAAATGGTCATTAATGCATCCTTGAGCTCTTGAACACTGGCGTACGTCGTCTTATACACCTCGTTTTTCACGAAGCCCCATAAAAAAAAATCAAGTGGTGTTAGATCGGGGCTACGAGGTGGCCACTGTGTTGGACCATGTGTACCTATCCACTGTGTACCGAATAGGAAAATTGGAACGTGAAAGGTGACTGTTATGTGGCGGAGCACCATCTTGTTGAAAATGAACTTTTCGCAATTCCGACAGGGGCCATTCGTCCATCTCGTTTTCAAGATGGTGTAAAATGACTTCATTATACATGGCAGAATTCAGTTTCCCTTCATAAAATTCCACCATTATGACTCGATTGGACATTATACCACACCAACAGTTGAATGAGAAGCGAACCTGATTATGACTTGCCGTAGGTAACTCTTAGTGGATTTTCTTTGGACCAATAGTGGTGATTTTTTCTGTTGTACATATGTACCGTTATTGGAAAAATTCGTTTCGTCTGACCACAGTATGTAGTTTAAAAATTCATGATCTCTGCTTATTTTTCCTCTTAGCCATCTGCAAAAAGTAAGCCTTCGAACATCATCACCCGGATGTAACACTTGAACTATGCGCCCATATCGATAGCACTTGTAGCCGTATTTCTTCCATATCTTTATCACAAGGGAGTGGGATACACTTACTTCAAGGGCGACTTGCCTGGACGATACCTCTGGATATGCTTCGACATAAGTCAGAACCGCAATCTCCGTGTCCATGTCCACACGAGGCTGCCGCTTTCTTTTGAAAGAACCCTGCAATTCCAGGTTTTACAAAAGATTTGTAATAACCTTTCTTATTGGCACATGCCGCAACGGATACTTATTGCGGTACCACACTAATGCAGCTCCCGCATTTCGATTATTGACAAAATACGCTTCTAATAAGTCAATTTTTTCACGATTAGAAGACATTTTAGCGAAAATCCTTAATTAATAAGTCATACGAAGTTTCTCAGCTGAAACTAAGACACAGATTTTCGAATCAAATTCGAAATTTGAGGGTAAAATTTTTTTTTATTTACTTTACAGTCAATTCTACCCACTTCCTGGCCATAACAAAAAGTTAGACCATCGTAGAAATTTGTTTCTGTTGCCGAAATGTATGGGAAACGTTTTTGGCGATTTCTGTCTTTCCTAGTACTGAAAGCTAAAATGATCTCATAGAGTTTTTTGATCCCCACATGAAATAGAATCGATTGGCATAAAAAAAAATTTTTAGACTTTTTGCATTTTTTTTGCCAGCTGTAAGTTTTTTATAAAATCTGTGAATGCAGTTCAAAATATGTCAAAAAGTTAGGGAAGGTCTTCTAAGAACGTTTTGCTGTAACTGCAACGGTTAAGGTACTTGCCCTTACTGCCCCGTTTCAAAAATACACCCTGTATATTATAACACTTGGAAAATAATAAAAGCTACCTTTTTTACAAAACAAAAATGGTTTGAAGATTTTCATATAGGGGATGAAAATTTATTTACTATTGAAGATCGTGCCATGGATTCTGGTACACAGATGGACCAAAGTATTGCTTTTATATATAGGACACGACAATTAGACTTCGCCTTGCCTGATGCTAAGCATAAGGCAAAGTCTCAGAAAAGAGAGTCACCATTACTTACATAGACTATGTGACAATGGTGACAATCAGCTTGACGACCTCATCATATCGCTTAAAGGACCCGGGACTGTAGGAAGAAGGAAATACGTGAACTGGTAATGAGTTCCAGGCCTTAAAGGTGCGACAAATTAAAGAGTCACCGAACTACTTTGTTCTTGATCGGATACTCTGCATCGTGTGCGGGTGACATCTAAGCCCTGCGCGTGTTAAAAAAGAAAATAGGCCTATCATATTATATGAGGGCAAAGCCGCGAGTAATAGCTAGTGATCTTGATTGAAGTGGTATTTAATTTATTTTGTAAAGCAGAGGAAGTCGATATAAAATATTTCACTTTTAGATATCAGAGTTAATTGCTGTGGTGTCTTTGACATAAAGCCTTTGTCCTTTTAATGTATACGGTTTATTAAAAGCTTTTGGGGTTTTGGGTACAACAGTTTTGTTACTTTTAGCGTGTGTTGACTGTATCGGGTTTATTATATGAGTTAAAGCTGATTAAATTTTTTTCTTTTGATGATACAACATTTATGAAAACCCTAACAATAATAATGTATGAAGTTTATGCAAATATCACTCATTATAAACACATAGTCACACATTTCTGCCTACGGGGTTGGCAGACACTACAATTTTCCACCTCCTGGCATACATTTCTCGCTTCTTCTACTTTCATCATTATTTTCATAAATGCTCGCCAGTTTCGGGTAGAGCACCCGAAACTGGCGAGCATTGACACGTTATTTCTCTAAAATGTCTTCGATCTAATTGACATACGTATTTGTACATCGACCCCTTGGCTTCTCAATACATTTATGAAAATATCTTATATGTACGAAAAAACCTAAATATTTTCGAAAAACTATCTGATGTACACAATTTTAATACGAGATATAAAAATAAACTAGTTGTACCAAAACTTAGGCTTCACAAGGTTGGTGATTCATTTGTTGGCAGCTGCATAAAAATATTTAATAAAATTCCTCAGGACTTGATTAATATGCCAATAAATAAATTTCAAATAGAAGTGAAAAAAACTTTAATGAGTAAAGGTTACTATAAAGTGGATGAGTACCTTAATGATGTTAATGCGTGGTCAACAGAAGTCTCTTGCTAGCTCGCACAAAATAAATTGTAAACCAAAACAAATTTAAAAAAGAAAAATAATATAGTTCTAATGTAGTTCGCTGAGTTTCTTGCTGGTATCTTCTCAGTAGAACTAATCTACCGAACCAGCGAAAGAATCATTTTCCAATGGTTTATTTTTACATTATTTAATATTTCTATATTATTTCTTGTAATATTTTGACGTTCATATGTGCTCTTTATGTGCCTAAACTGAATAAATGAAATTGTAATGAATTTTATCGCGATTTAATTGATATTTTTATATTTAGCCTGACGATATTATAATTATAAAAGTTTGTAAAGATGTTTGTCAGCAACTGAATGAATTAGACTAAAACTTAATACAGGGATATGTTATTGTCGCGAATAACAATTAGATGGTAGGACATGGCGGTATTTCCGCCAAATTGAGCAGTCTGACTGGGGAGGTGCCTCCGCATTACAGAATACCGCGGTTATAATGACTTCGTGTTGTGTTCCCAGTGGTGAGGAGGGTAGCCAGAGCTCACTGGAGAATTTGTGCTGTCAGTGGTAAGACTAAAGGCTTGTCCTGCTTTGTCTTTTACACTGACGGCACAGAAACTCTGTACTTACAGGGTTGGCAACGTTGACTCCTCTGGTGTTACAAACGTCCATAGGCCACGGTAACCACTTTCATCGGGTGGGCCGTGTGCTTGTCTGCCACCTAATTGGTATAAAAAAAGTCATAATCGTAAAAAATACTAACACCAAACTGCTTATAAATAGTGCAACATATAGGAATATAGAATAAACTGCTTTATTATTATTATTCTATGGTCAAAGTCAAAGTCGAAAATAATTTATTCTGCAAAGGCTATTGAATCGACACTTACACAAGGTCAACATAAAAACAAATGTGAAAGACTAGTTTAGCAAATGGACTACAGGTTCGTAATGCGGCCCGACTTGTAGAGAACCAGGCACAAACCTCAGCGGGTATTTTTATTGGGTCTATTTACAAACATTTACTAAGTCTAATTAGTCTAAATACAATAATTTACTTGAGTGGCATATGTAGTTGAGCGAACAGCTCATTCACAAGTTTGTTTCTCATCTAAGTATTCATGGATTTTATCATAATCTTTCTATCACAATTTACTCCTTACTACATTTTTAAATCTATTCACAGGTAAATCCCTAATTACATCAGGCAGCTTATCCCTGGAGGCTTATGTTGAGGTGAATTAACACCCACATTTCACCAATCATTAATTAGGGGTGAGCCTATTGCCGTCTTCCGGGCACTATTGTTGACTCAAGTCATGTATGTGAAGCTGAGTGTGGTCTGTATATATCTGTATGATGTTAAACAGCCCTATCTCTTAGTTGCCTTGTACGATACTGCATGGAAAGAGATAGCACCAGCTAGCAGCAAACTGCGCATGGTTCCCGGCAGAGTAGAATTTGGACCAAAAAATTCTACTCTGCCGGGTACCATGCGCAGTTTAAACCTAATAAATCAACTCCAGAAAAACTTTAAATCCCACATCAGCTCCCAAATACCTGCCATTGCAAAAGTTATAAGCCGAAATCATGTGAACCATTCATCTAATCTAAAACTGCACGTTCATTAATTTAATGGCAGTTTGCTCTCACTGAACGATCCTAATTGCCATATTAACAGATTTTGCCCGCGACTTTGCTCGTTACCTGAAATCAAACGATGGATAGTTATTCATTAATTACACTCTGGTGTTACCAGCCTTTTTCGGGAATCAGTACAATTTATAGGGAGGTCAACTTACTAGCTGCAAGGTATACAGGTAAAAGGTTTATCCTATTCTTGTGACTCACAGGAACGTTATAAAATATCAAGGAGGTAGAATACGAAGGGATTTCCGTCCAACTGAGCAGTCCAACTGGGGAAGTATCTCCACCCTACAAAATACCACGGCCATAATAGTAGGGTAGCCAGAGCTCATTGGAGAGTTTTTATGTTGTCAGTGGGAAGACCAAAAACTTGTCCTGCTTTGTCTGTCACAATGGTGGCACAGAAACTCTCTGTACTTGATTTCGCAAATGTCCATAGGCCACGGTAACCGGTTTCCATCAGGTGGGCCGTGTGTTTGTCTGCCACCTAAGTGGTTTAAAAAGAAACCTAATCTGGAATTTTGAGATCATCAGGTAGAACTCGACGATGTTTCCGTACATCTGAACAGTCTGACTGGGGAAGTACCTCCACCCTACAGAATACCTCGGGAATAACTTCGTGTTATGTTCTCAGCGGCGAATAGAGTAGCCAGGGCTCACTGAAGAGTTTGTGCTGTCAATGGGACGACTGAAAGCTTGTCCTGTTTTGTCTTTTACACTGATCGTACAGAAACTCTCATATGGCCCTGAGTCGGACGGGGTGCGAGGGATATGCATGTTAACCTCATCGAGCAACTAATATCGACCCACAGGCGCCGTGTGTTTTAGTCGGTTCGAGTCCGACATGCTGTTTTTGTACCACCTTACATTGAAAAGGAAAATTAGCACACTGTGCGTACAAAGACCAATTCTCGCCCAAGCCTCGTATCACACTTACAGAGTCCGCAATATGGATGGAGCTGATTAAAAAGGTATCACCTCAGTGGGGAGATACACTGTACGGCGACACACTGAAAGTATCTCTGTGTAACTGTATATTACCACCATTTTTAAGAATATTTCAAAACGTGTGAGCATTATAATAAATCTCTTAAGTTGCACACACTACCACAGATAAAATCAGTTTACATAGACAGACAGAAAAAAAAAATGAAATAATTAGAATTTCCATCGATATTAAAATAGGCGCACATACCTGGACCAAATCGGGGAAGTTTTAGAAAAGGGGCAGGTCAGGAGTGCTCTAAACCGACGAGCATGCATGAAGAATGTAATGAGAGTGAATGAAGCGAGAGTAGTATATCAGGATCGTAGCAAGTAGAGATCCGTGATCTCTGCCTACCCCTATGGGGAAATAGGCGTGATTTTATGTATGTATGTATGTATGTATTAAAAAAATATTTGAATTAATATTTAACTAAGCAATAATTAAAGAACATTGCATGAATTTGCATCGTCAAAAGTAGAATCTTATTAAAGTATCTTATATGCTCTTTCAAAGTTTCATCCATCATTTTCCTTTGAGCCTTTGACTAGCATAGCTGACGTTGGTTTTTTAATCCAACTACGAACTACACTGGCGGTATTGAAGTTACTTGATTAGTTAGACTAGATAGTCGGGTTTTATAGAATTCTGACTATATAGAACGCTACGGTTGTTTGAGCCTTAACCATAGTCGACGATTTACCTTGCTCTCCGAAGTTCACAAGGGTCTAAATCTTTTAAAGATGGTTACTGGTCGATTATTTATTTATTTTAAACTTAACAGCTTTTTTACATCAATCATGGGTAAACTTGAGAATTACATACGATTCAAAGCCAATAATATAGTTTCCCGACAAGAATAGGAGGTAGGACACGGCGGTATTTCCGCCCAATTGTGCAGTCCGACTGGGGAAGTACCTCCGCCCTACAGAATACCGCGGTTATAATAACTTAATGTTGTATTCCCAGTGGTGAGTAGGGTAGCCGGAGCTCACTGGAGAATTTGTGCTGTCAGTGGGCTGACTAAAGGCTTGTCCTGCTTTGTCCTCTACACAGACGGCACAGATACTCTGTGCTTACAGAATCGGCAGCGTGAGTGTGGCTTCTCTGGTGTTACACACGTTCATAGGCCACGGTAACCACTTTTCATCAGGTGGGCCGTGCGCTTGTCTGCCACCTAATTGGTATAAAAAAGAAGTAAAATATTGCATGCTCAACTTAACAACTAGGTACCCAATATTTAATTTATGCAAACATTAGTGCCCCAGCAATGTTATGTTACTTAAATAATTATCTTATTCTATACACCTTCGTGTAGGCAGTATGACTTACATTGTTGGAAGTTTACGCGAATATAACATAACATAACATAAACTCAGGCCTCTATCCCCGAAGGGGTAGGCAGAGGTGCTAGCACCCACATTTCGCCAGTTTATGTTTAGGTCCCAATGTAATAAGGTAGCGAGCCTATTGCCATTAAACGGACCCTTATAAACCTGCGATAAATACATACATAACTTCGAAAAGCATCGAAAAGTCATTGGTGTGTGCCATGGTGAAACCTGGAATCGAACCCGAGACCTCGTCTCAGCAGTCCATTACCCATTCCAATAGGCTACGCGAATATCATCGAAATCTACCTCTGTACGAAATTGGTTCATTTGTTTAAACATGAAAGCGTTACAAACAGACAGAGTTTTTTTATACATTCCACACAATGCTATCTAGAACCATGGTAAGCATAGCTTAAGCTTGCTTAGCTTAGCTTGTGTTAAGGAATCTATAATGCGGATAAACATACTTAGATAAAAAATTTTTTGTACATACATACACATCCTATACCAATCTGCTCCGATTTTAGGTACCTCGGTTCACTACTGCAAAGCGATGGAGAATTAGATCGAGCCGTAAAGCACCGGATTAACGTTGGTTGGATGAAATGGCGGCAGGTTACAGCAACTACATGTGACTCTCGAATGCCCCTTCGATTGAAGGGCAAAATTTATAAGAGCATGATCCGGCCTGCCGTCCTATATGGATCGGAGAGTTGGCCAGTAAAGGTGACGGATGAAAGACGGTTGCATGTAGCCGAGATGCAAATGTTAAGATGGATGTGTGGTGTGACAAGAATGGATAAGATTAGGAATGAATATATTAGAGGAAGTTTGAGAGTAGCACCAATCATAGAAAAGCTACGAGGAAATCGTTTGTCCTGGTTCGGGCATGTAATGCGTAGGGATGAAAGTAATGTCGTAAGGAAGGTACTAACGATGGAAGTGGATGGCTACAAGGGGAGAGGGAGTCCCAAAATGCGGTGGATGGACTGTGTGAAAGATGACATGGTTAAGAAGGGAGTGAATGTTGAAATGACTGCAACTAGAGATGAATGGAAAAGGAACACATGTTGCGCCGACCCCAAATAATCTTGGGATAAGGGCAGGAGGATGATGATGATACACATCATACATAGAAACATACAGACCAATGCAAATATACATATTTATGCTTACAAATATTTGCATTGAGCGGAGATCGAAACCACGCCTCCAACGTAGAAATCGAACGTTCTACCGCTGCGCCGCAGAGGCCGTTGACTTTCAAATTTATAATATTATTATGGATACTCAAACCAATATTTTTAAGGAGCTAGGACACGGCGGTATTTCCGCCCAATTGAGCAGCCCGACTGGGGAAGTACCTCCGCCCTACAGAATACCGCGACCATAATAAATTCGTGTTGTGTTCCCAGCTCCGAGTTCCGAGCTCCGACTACCCTCCTCATCGGAGGGTAGTCAGAGCTCACTGAAGAATTTGTGCTGTCAGTGGGAAGACTAAAGTTTTTCTTTGTCTTCTACACTGACGGCACAGAAACTCTGCGCTTACAGAGGTCGCAGCGCAAGAGTGACTCCTCTGGTGTTACACACGTCCATAGGCCGCGGTAACCACTTTTCATCAGATGGGCGGTGTGCTTGTCTGCCACCTAAGTGGTATAAAAAAAAAACCATGGTCGCGGGGTCACTCACATAGTTGAAGTGCTAGTTATCCCAAAGTACCCGGAGTATGTTGACACCACATAATATTCAGCAGCATTATCTAACGAACTCAATACAGCAGACCCAGATAGGTAATAGGACACCTTGTTGTTGTACGGTAATTTGATTGTTTTTATTGTGCCATTCAAAATTTAGGCGTTCAGGTAAACATGTGGCTCACTGTTGATATTCAATTACTCAGCAGCAACAAAATTAAAAGTTCATTTACCGAAACAAATTTGGTAGATGGATGTTCATTATAAAAATTGATAGTATATAGATAGATAGATAGATAGATAATTCTTTATTGTACACCAACAGATTTACAGTAGAACAAGTAGGTAGCATCTGTACAGTTCAATGCACAATGGATATATAATCACATATAATCAAGTATAATCATATATAATCGTATATAATCATATACAATCATGTATAATCATATAAAATCATATATAATCATATATAATCATACACAATCATGTATAATCATATATAATCATATATAGGTAATCATATACAATCATGTGTACATCAGGTGTATGAGGCGAGTGTGGATGGTAACGTCGGAAGGGGAAGACCTAGGCGCACATACCTGGACCAAATCGGGGAAGTTTTAGAAAAGGGGCAGGTCAGGAGTACTCTAAACCGACGAGCATGCATGAAGAATGTAATGAGAGTGAATGAAGCGAGAGTAGTATGTCAGGATCGTAGCAAATGGAGATCCGTGATCTCTGCCTACCCCTATGGGAGACAGGCGTGATTTTATGTATGTATGTATGTATACATACATATAATCACGCCTTTATCCCTGGAGGGTTAGGCGGAGGTGAATTAACGCCCACATTTCACCAATAACTTTATTCGGTCCCACATAATAGGGGGTGCACCTAATGCCGTATTCCGGACACTATTGTTGACTCGAACCATGCCTGTGAGGCCGACTCTGGGCTGTATATATCTGTCTGATGTTAAACAGCCCTATCCCTTAGTCGCCTTGTACGACACCGCATGGGAAGAGATGGGGTGGCCCTAATTCTACTCTGCCGGAAACCGCGCGGCAAATGGCATTGATAATATTTCAATGATATTTTACTATTTGAGTTCATTGTATACTTTTGGTGAAAGGAAAGAAAAGAAAGAAAGAAAGAACCATTTATTATACACACATAATTACACTACACGTAAATACTTCATTATCGCAATAAAAAAAAAAAACATCAATTAACATGTAGGTATATAGGTAGGTAAGCTGTGCCTGCACCCCGCCACAGTGTTACACCATCACAGCGCACGAGGCGACAGTAATGTCAGACACGACTCACGGGGCATACGTGTTTTTTGCTAGTGAGCGTATTAAAATACCATTGCGGCTTAATGTAATAATGTATCAATACTGTAATTAAAGTTTAGCGTCAGCTTTTTGGTTCACTGTGTCATAGAAATAAAAATATTATACTAATTACGTTTATAGTCTCATGTCAAAAGTTTGTATAGGCGGACTAATAAATAATAACTTATAACCATTGAATCGATTTCCGAAACTCAAAAGTATAAAATAACTTAAAAAAGATAAGAGAAAAAATACTGAATTATAATTTGCCTAGTCTAAGAAGCCATTGCCTAGTCTAAGAGGCCATATTACTTCGAAATGATTGTATCATAAAAATTCAGGCACAACAGACAAAGTAAGTACAAACTTCTAAAAGATCAGCAAATCTGTAAATTTAAAAGAATATAAAGCCTAGTATCCAATACACAACAATGTGCACGCCATGTTGGGCATTACCTGCAACATCGAACGTGTTGTGGAACGTTGCCGAACTTGTCCAGCAATATGTATTGTGCCTCAAATATTGCCAGTGAATATAAATCTTTAAACTGATACAATTATAAAACAAAAGCAGGTCCGTACAATAGATTAATATTCAGAATCACCAGATGAACTCAAATATTGAGTTACATAATATAAAAGTTTTTGGGAACTTCCCCCAAGTGCTATTATGAAATTTCTTGTTTCATTTCCCGATCTCGTTCAATGAACTTTTAATACTTTTAAGGGCCATTCAACAGCGTCCAGGTAAAATCATTGTTTTGTGAGTATTTCGGTAGCGCACTATTGCTATTTATTATATCCTACTAAGGGACTACTCACACTTCTTCAGCTCCATTCAACCTTTGTCCATAGAAAACAACGATTTTGTATGGAGACGCGTACGGTACCATTCAGCTTTCCGCGTCTATTCTCCTTTCGCGGCAAACCAGTATAAAAAGCGGATAAATGTGTTTTTATCATACAGTTCAGCGCTGTTCCGTAACGTTCAGCGCTGTTCCGCCGCATTCAGCGATGTTCCGCCGCATTCAGCGCTATTCCGCCGCATTCACCGTCGAACGCGTCGGAACCGCTCAGGGATGATTCGCGACAAGTTGCGATCGGTACAGTGTACTGTTCCCACTGTCGTTTGCGTTTTATTTTTTTACGTTCATTATTTTCTATTTCTTCTGCAAGAAGCGAAACGATAAAAATATCGCACATAGAACTGTCCATATTGACGGCATAATACTAAATGAAATGAGTAGCTTACCGTCTTCGCAGCATATTCAGCACCGTACGCAGTAGATACGCGGCTGATAGATGCAGAGCTGTATAAGTGTGACCAAAATCGTTCAGCAAAACGCGAATGGAGCTGAATAAGTGTGAGTAGTCCCTAATCCGCTCAAACAGCTGAAAGTATGTGGCAGGCTACTTGGAGGGTTCCTTACCTAGAAAGAATAAAACAGAACTATTATTCGATAAATTTTATCCCTTTGTCGAAAGCGAGCTATACAGCAGTCGAATGCACCACCGCTACGCTACAGAGGCTGTCGAAACGTTCTACGATTTTATAATTATTTATAAATCTTACTTGAACAAGAGACACTTTTGAAGGACACGACGGTATTTCCGTCCATTAGACAGTCCAACTGGGGAAGTACCTCCACCCAACAGAATACTACGGTTATAATAACCTCGTGTTGTGTTTCCGGCGGTGAGTAGAGTAGCCAGAGCTCACTGGAGAGTTTTTGTACTTTTGTGTTCGGCACTGAAGGCACAGAGAATTACTGTTCTTACAGGGTCGGCAGCCCGGGTGTGAGTACACTGGTGTTGCATACGTTCATAGGTCACGGTAATCACTTTCCATCAGGTGGTCCGTGTGCTTGTCTGCCACCTAAGTTGTATAAAAAAAAACACTAACAAACGTTATTTGTATTTTATGGTACGCTTGACGTGGGTGTCGAATTTTCCTTGGTTGTTATGGCGTTTGAGCTTCTTAAGAAGATTAAGGATTTATCAGTTTATTTATCAACGTTTTATAATACTTTGAGCCCCTTTATATAGGTTATTGAACTTTCAGATAGAAATAGTAGCGTTTAATATATCCTTCTCCTCAATCAACACAAACGAGCGCCTTTGTTGCGAGCGTGAGTTGAGATAATTCGAATTTCAAATACCCTTTTTTTACGTGTGCAAAACCCCCACGGATACCCCCCACCGGAGTGGTGGAATAGGTTATGTCGGACTCGAACCGACCAAAACGCACGCCGTCTGTGGGTCGTGTTTGGTTGCCGAAGGTGAGGTTGACAGGCATATCCCTCGCACCTCGGCCGACTCAGGGCTATCTCTAACGATCTGGCCCTCTCCTCAATTTCAAACACCCTGTGAAATAACGGAGACCAAACTGGGCCCTTATTATGCTTGATCAACCGTATTGTAACTAGACGCTATATTAAAGTGGTTATATCTTCAATGTTAAGGTTTGATTCCGAACTCGGCAGCACGCACTAGTGCTGTCGCAGCACCACTGGTCTCCATATAACCATTATTACTTTATATGAGATTACATTCCGAGCTACGTAGCGATGTCGCGGCGGCAATGCAGCGATAACACAGCTTCACAGCAGTATCGTTCCAGTGTTGCGATAGGTTGTAACATGAAAGCTAGTGTTATTTGTAACTACCATAGCCAAATAAGAAATTGTTACTAACAAAATGAACTAATATTGCTTTAATAAAGAAGATTTGACTAACAATTTTTTACGATAACACTTACTGTTTACGAAATAAATGCGAGAATACAATAATTTAGACCTTTGACCTATAATAAAAATAAATGTACAAGTCTCATCGATGACAACTTCTGATATTTCTCGTATTATGGGGTATTTAAGACCCCTGCCAATTTTCAGTTCTATTTATACAAGCTTACTTTAATTCTTCTATTTTCACTGGACTATCAGCGCAACACTGCTGCCATACACTACCGACTTGAGCCCACCCCTAAAACATGCAATTTAGCTCAGCTGGAAGGGTTAGAGGGAATGTTTAGTAATTTCGGTTTTCATACTCGGAATTAGCGCCACAGTGGCAGCACTGTTACGTGTCAAAGTCAAAATCAAAAGTCGTTTATTCTGTATAGACCATTATATCGGCACTTACAAAACGTCAACAAGAAAGGAACATGATAATCAGTTTGGTAAATGGACCGCCGGTTCGAAACGCGGCCCCGACCGAAGACTCCGGCAAGAAACTCAGCGAGCATTTTTTTTTGGTCTATTCATAAACATACACTTACGTCTATTTAATCTACAAAAAAATACTTGAGTAGCATAGTTGAGCGAACAGCTCATATCCAAGCTTGTTTATCATCCAAGTATTCTTGGATTTTATAGTAGCTGCTGAGTTCCGAATCATACCTTTAACCAATTTAAATTAACCGTCCACTTATATTAGGATTGTGTTTTACTATACTACTATAATAATGTTACTATATATACTACTATATGACAGCCTCTGTGACGTGGCGGTAGCGAACGCGACTGCTACGCAGGAGGCGCGTGTTCGATCCCCGCTCAGTGCAAATATTTGTATGCATGAATATAGGTATTTGCATTCTTCTGTGTGTTTTTATGTATAATATGTATGTATTTACAAAAATAAAGTACTTAAGTATATTTATAGGTATTCTAGATTCCATAACACAAGTTTAACTAGCTTAAAATGGGTCTAGATAGCGTTGTGTAGAATGTTGCAGAATATTTATTTATTTATAACTATTATTATAAGTCAAGTACAACAATGCACATGTTTAGGAAATGCTTGCTATTTTACATTATCATCTGTGTGACAGCTAATATGCACGTGTTTGATTGTCGGATTGTGTCCTTTTGCGAGATTTTTTTTTAAATTAAATCAATCAGAAGGTTTCTTCATGGTCGGCAGCGCGAGTGTAACATCAAACTCAAACTCTAACTCATTTATTGCCAACATCCCTGGTGTTGCATACGTCCATAGGCCACGGTAACCGTTTTCCATCAGGTGGGCCGTGTGCTTGTCTGCCACCAAAGTGGTATAAAAAATATATTTTGAGATATTGAATATGCTAACTATTCAAATTGATTCAGATATAGAAAAAGGGTAAGATCGCGGGTTTGAACCCCGCCTGAACCGATAATTTTTTTTCTAAATTGTAAAATTTATATTTGTGACAGCATAATGCAGCATATTAACTGACAGCGTATATAATAATAATAATAATAATAATAATAATAATAATAATAATGTTAATAATAAATCAATTAATTAATTCTAAATAAGATACAGTAAAACTAAAATAACTATTATACAACTTATAGCTATATTTTTTTCATGTCTTAATCGATTTGAAAATTTTTGTTTTCTTTACTAGTCAGTTTAGGAAAGAATAAACATTAAAAGTCCTTGGGTAGCATTTTTTCCGTTAATTTGCAACCATGACTTGTAAGAAATTGACTAATAAATAATTGATTCTCGAGCTGTCACCACCATTATCATGGATCTTGAACTCGGAGCGCAGGGTCCGCTTGCCGGCTTTTCCTCCACTACTGCTCACGATCTTGGGCGTCCTTGGTGGTGGGATCATTGCTACGGCATTTCACCCTCCAAGATTTCAAGCCAGGTCTTCTTAGGCCTACTTCTGCTATCGCAATAATCTTGGGCGTCCAATGGTGGTAAGACCACCGGCACGCATATCAAGCCACGACTTCTTGGGCCGATCAAGTAAGTTGGTACCCCCGCCGGGACCCAGTAGGATGCTACGTGATCCGGCGGGCCGAAATTGCTGGGAGAATTTGTTATTCACGTAGCCAGGCGGTTTCCGCAAAACTTGAACACACCAGCTCATAAAACTCTCTTACAATAATTTTTCTTCTTTAAGAAATTCACAGGCTATGTCATTGTATATTACATTTGTTATTGTACACCCAAATGAAGAAACATAGTTGAACTAATTATTATGTGAACATCTTCTGTACCTTTGATTTATGGCAAAGAGTAGGGTAGCCAGAGCTCACTACACAGTTTTTGTGCTGTCAGTGGGAAGACCAAAAGCTTGTCCTGCTACATCTTTTACACTGACGGCACAGAAACTCTTTGTACTTACTGGGTTGGCAGCGCGAGTGTGACTCCCTTGGTTTTGCACACGTCCATAGACCATGGTAACCATTTTTCATCACATGGGCGGCCGTATGCTTCTCTGAAACCTAAGTGGAATTAAATAAACCCGCCGATCATTTAAAACTACAGGTACATGTAACGCCTTTTATTGACAGATCCTGACTATATTGCCACCATAAAAATCCGCAAAAATTGATCACTTAAAACCTCTTTTGTAAACAATAAGTACATGAAATTCATCGCAGAGACAAAAACAATAGTAGGTAATTATCATGATGACTTTCAGATACTCTGTGGTGTACAATGTAGGGCAAACAAAGGTTTACTGAACAAAACTGCCGTGAAGCAGATCATTTTGTTGGCAGTGTAATTTTTTTTCGCTTTCAATTAATTAATAGAAATTTATGTACGCTTATACATTAGTTTATTAATACGTTTATTTATTATCGGTGTGGTGACGGAGAAAGATGACAATTATCATCAGATTTGAAGGGTGTAAGAAGTGACTATCAGAGAAAATGCGGAGACGATATCACTGCAAGAGAAGGAAAACATGAAATAAAACCCTGTACCAACGTGGAAACAGTAGGTCGAAGGCTCTTAAGATTGCGAGAGGCCTATGTCCAGCAGTGGACCGCGAAGGGCTAAGATAGTAACCGAGTGAGTTTTTTTGAACGCGCTGTGTACTTTTTTTGGAATGGGTAAAAATTTCTAAACTCGCGTCAGGACACGTGACCTGATCGAAAATTCGTAAGACGGATGGAGAGAGGACAGGCGGCGCAAGGCACTTGCGCGAATGTCACACGACTGTCACGTGTGTGATGGCGGTGATAAACTTTTTAATGTAAAATAATTGTAATAGTTCTGAAGTGTTAAATTTTTAATGTAAATTGTAGAATAAATGAATATTGTATTCCACCACATAAATAATAGTACTTTTATACTGATAATGAAAGCAATTCGTACAAAATTATTCTCTAACCATTCAAAATATCAAAAATGCACAACGTTAATATTCAAGTTTTCACTTCTGCCGGCACTCCCGGACTGCAACCCGTCGTTTTTTTTTATGCCGCTTTGGTGGCAGATAAGAACATGGCCCACCTAATGGAAAGTGGTTACCGTGGCCTATGGACGTATGCAACACCAGGAAGTTACACTCGCGCTGCCGAACATGAAGAAACCTTCTGAAGCCCCTCTTGAAGAACCCCATATTGTAGGTGCTTGGGAAAACCGCAGCAGGGAGGTCATTCCACATCTTAAGTGTGCGTGAAATGAAGTTTCTTTCATACCGCACAGTGCGCACCTTCTCAGTTTGCAATGTGTGAGGATGAATTCCCTGTATATGGCGAGAGGTGCGATGATAGAATGTAGCTGTGGGCATCATGCCAAACAATTCATCTGAACACAAACCATTGTATAGGCGGTAGAACACACATAGCGAAGCAAAGTCCCTCCTAAGGCTGAGAGGTTCCACACTACCTGTGAGTATAGGATTGTCAACCAGCCTCAACGCCCGTCCCTACACCGAGTCGAAGGGGTCAAGCTGGTATGCAGGCACTCCAGCAAAAAGTTGACAGCAGTACTCCATGTGGGGCCGGACCTGTGCCTTATAAAGAAGGAGTTACTGCCCCGCAGTGAAGTACTGCTTCGCCCTGTTAAGTACTCCAAGTTTTTTTGATGCCAACTTAACCTTGTCCTCCAAATGACTACGGTACTGGACGTCGCTGGAGATATCGACACCAAGGATCCCGATACTCGAGGAGATGGTAAGCGGTGTGCCCAGGAATTGTGGCGCTACAATGAATGGGGTTTTCTTAGCGGTGAATACACATACTTGTGTCTTAGTGGGGTTGAATTGGACTAGGTTTAGTCGTCCCCAATCGGGTATTCCAGAGAGAGTAGTCTCGATTTCAGACACAAGTTGTTCGCGACTCTTCTCCACCTCTGACTGAGGGATATTTACACGGCCCGTGTAACACGTGTCCCCAGTGCTATCGTCCGCATAGCAATGAATGGAGCCACCAGACAGCAGAAACAGGGTCGGAGACAACACGGAGCCTTGAGGGACACCAGCGTTTATGTTCATGCGGTCCGAGCAGTTGCCGTCGACGACAGCTTGGATGCTTCTGTTGGACAAAAAACTGGCGATCCATTCGCAAAGTCCCTCAGGGAGTCCATAGTACGGCAACTTCGCAAGAAGACCTTTGTGCCAGACCCGATCGAAGGCCTTTGCTATATCGAGGCTGACCGCTAGTGCCTCACCCCGATTCTCGATGGCTTGCGCCCACCGGTTTGTGAGATACACAAGGAGAGCTGGTAGAGCGACGGTGGCGAAAGCCGTACTGTCGGTCGCTCAGTAGATCGTTTCCTTCAAGGTATCTCAGGAGCTATGTATTAATAACACGCTCCATAACCTTCGAGAGAAGGGAGGTTATAGCGATAGGCCTGTAATTGGTCGGATCTGTCCTGTCACCTTTCTTAGGTACAGGGTGCACGTATGCAGTCTTCCACGAGGCCGGGACCTGCTTCGCGGAGTATGAGAGTGCGAAAAGGCGTGTAAGTACAGGGCAAAGCTCGGGGGCACAGTGCTTAAGCACCATCGCCGGTATACCGTCCGGCCCACTCGACTTCCGAACATCTAGGGACTTAAGCTCGCGCCGGACCACCCGTTGCGTGATTTAACACATTTGCCAGCTAGGAAGATCAGTTTTAGCATAGGCACAGTATTACTATAAATATGCCTACCAGTAATTCGACTCCATTACTTATAGAAATTGAATCAAGGTTCAGGGTTGTCAGAACCAATGATACTCAAACATTTAAAAAAAAAATGAAATGAGGAAACATACTAGTGAGATAAAAAAATAACATAAATGCGTAACCAATACTGCTTAGTTTATTTTTTGTTATTTTTGGACATCTGTTATTCACAAACGCGTAAGTCTTTATTCTGGAATCAAATTATAATTTTTGAAATAAATAAACAAAAATATTTCAAGTAATAATTAATGCAACTGGTGTTTGAATAATGAAGTGACTTAAAAGGGACCAAGTACTGTTTACAAATTAATTAATTGCAATTTATCATTGGCTATTAGCGGTCAAGGAAAATAAAATGAGAAAATTCTTTTTTGCGTTCAAAATATTATGAGACTCAAAGTAATTAATAATTATATTCTGTAGATTGATAAAATGTGTCTCGTTCTTCAATGTAATTATGGTTGTGGGAGGATCCATATTTATATTTTATTTAGTGTGGTAGTTATTACTCTAAGTGGTTGTCTTGGCTTATGAACATCGGGTGTCATACCCGTACTGCTAACCTTCTGAAACCATTTTTGAAGAACCCCACAGAGAACCACAGAAGAGCGCATTCCGCAGATCGAGCGTGCGTGATATGGACGATAGATTTATAATAACTCTTCTAACTTTTATACAATGTTCTTACAAATAAATGAATGTTATCTTATCTTATCTTATCTAAAAACGTCCATGGGCCACGGTAACCACTTTCCATCAGGTGGGCCGTGTGCTTGTATATATGAAAAAAATTAATTAATGTGAATAAAAACCTTGTATGGTTAAAAAAAATCGGTTAAAACATTTGAATTTGGAAACAAGTATTACAAAATCTGCGAAACTACCGACATTTCACAAAATATTTGCGGACGGACATCCATATTTTTCACTCAACGAAACCAAGCTTCCAGGAAGGATTTCCTAAACATCATATTTGCAGGGTACCGCCGACAGCAAATTTTTCATTTGTGCACGTCAATCCGGATATAGACAGACGGACAGATAGTTGATTAATCCTATCAAACCTTTTTTTTCGCAACTGTTTTCATTGGTATTGAGACTTCGTCGGTAATGTCTTATTTAATTGTGACAGCTTCAATAGAAAACAAATCAATTTGACACTTGAAGTAGTAAGTAATGGAGAGCGGGAGCTTGTGGCGGCCCTGGGAGTGAGGGTTCTCACGCTCTCCACCTTGCTCGCGGCGATGGTTCGCTGCGCGGATGCGTGGGCGGCCGGCGCCTCCTTTTGCGAGCAAGTAATGCCCGTGAAGGAGGAGGCGGGGCGGGAGCAGCAGCGGGAGCGACGAAGGATCGCAAGACAAGCTGCCCGCGTACGAAGGCAACTCGGGCGTCGGAGGTCGCTGAACGACCTCCGCCCGCCATGAGCGCCGGCCTGGGGGTGACAGGTGAAGCCGCCTGTCACCCTGGCAGAAGCAGGCCGCGGCGGTGGCGCGCCTGGCGCGCCTCCCCGTTTCCGGGGACGAGTTGGGGACTCTGTAGTCCCCACACCCGAGAAGAGGGCCAGATCGTGAGAGATGGCCCTGGGTCGGCCGGGGTGCGAGGGATATGCCTGTCAACCTCACCTTCGGCAACCAAAACGACCCACAGGCGGCGTGCGTTTTAGTCGGTTCGAGTCCGACATAACCTCCTCCACCGGCTCCGGTGGGGAGGTATCCGTGGGGATTTTGCGCACGTAAAAAAAAAAAAAAAAAAGTAAGTAATCACGTATGCTCCGCTCCCTTACGTAGTGGCCGTGTGCTTGTCTGCCAACTTAGTGGTATAAAAAAAGAAATAGCGCTATTCTCCATTCGACAGCAAACATACAATCCATGATAAAGACGGCAATAAGTTCGCTCCCTTTAACGTAGGGCTAAAATTATAGTTGACACCGTTATTTAGTAGTCTGTTGTTTGTTGTCTTTCATTCGCGTAAATATGCGTGCCCTTGTCATAATTATTTGTTATTACGACATATTTTGCTTAAAGTTCACGGTAGCAACCACAAAGTATTGCAATTAATATGACAAAAAGGAAGTGAGCTCACTACAAAATTTCTTTGCTGTCAGTGAGACGACCAAAGGCTTTTCCAGCTTTTTCTTCTTCTTACCGGGTCGGTAGCATGAGTGCGACTCCCCTGGTGTTTCACATGTTCATAGGCTACTGTAACCACATTCCATCAGGAAAAATGGTGCTTGTATAACAAAGATCCAATTACTTTGAATTGAAAATCATAGGTTGGAGAAATGTGGGTGATGGTGTTGACACACCTCTGTCTAACTCTTCTGGAATTTACAAATTAAATGAATGAATGTAAACGATGGCCTCTTTGGCCACACCTCCCATCATGTTGTCGCGGATGTCATCGTACAGGGGGCAGACCCACAGCACATGGTGTTAGCGGAGCGTACTCAACACCAAAACAGCTTGGGTTCTTGAAAGCGGATAAACACACTTAAATACTTTTTATGGAAATACATATAAGTTATGTATAAAAACACCCAGACCGATGTAAATACATACAAACTATGCAAATAAATTAATGAGAAGGAATCGAAGCAGCTACTCTCAGTGTAGCAGTCGAACACTCCACTGTACCATAACGTTCGTCAGTGTGATGTGATCGCTTTTTAATAATTTATTTACAATATATTGTGTTAACCAATTCCCAAGACACCTTTCATAGCAAATAATAAAATTGGGGAACCAAGAGGAGTGACTACATAACTGGCCCTTCGAAATATAAATTGTATTAAAACATTAAGTCTTTCGTTAAATTTATTCTAATATTATAAAGTTAAAGAGTTTGTTTGTTTGAACGTGCTAATCTTAGAAACTACTGGTTTGAATTGAAAAAATGAATAGTCCGTTTATTTTATTTTTATGCCACTTGATTGGCAGACAAGCACACGGCCCATCTGATGGAAAAGGAATCCCGTGGCCTATAGACATGTGCAACAGCAAGGGAGTCATAATCGCGCTGCCAACCCTGTAAGCACAAGAGTTTCTGTGCCGTCAGTGTAAAAGACAAAGCAGGACAAGCTTTTGGTCTTCCCACTGGCAGCACAAAAACTCTCCAGTGAGCTCTGGCTGCCCTACTCATCACACCGGGAACACAACACATGGTTATTATGGCTGCGGTATTCTGTAGGGTGGAGGTACTTCCCCAGTCGGACTGCTCGCTGTCGTGTCCTACAATCTGTACTTGTTTTATTACTAATTATTGATAATATTGCTATTGACGAATCTTATAGACTGTATAACAACACAACTACAAAAGGGAGTTTAGTAGTGATCAAAAATAAAAACATATTCGGCAGATTTCCATTTTATCTATTTAAGAATAAACATTTGTATTTTTATATTCTAATAAACTCAAAAACTACAACACCGATTCCAAAAGTCTTTTTTTTTATCGTTGGAATAATGTATTGCATAATTAAAACTGTTTAAATACTTTGTTAATTACTTTTGAATTATTGAAATCGAATGTTCTGTTCAAAAGATATTACCAAATTATAAATGTCAATAAATCCAGTAGATTCCAAAAATAAACTATTAAATTATACTCTGAGGAAATACCGGTCCCAACGGGAGCAACCCTGTAGAAAGCTGCTCAAAGGCTTTCTACATGTCTCTCTGTGCAGAGGACATAGTTTAAAGCAGACAAGAGGCGGGCTGGTCACTTCTGGCTGGTCTCTACTGGAAGTCCGACTATAGAAGTACCTCCGCCCTACAGAATACCGTGGCTATAACAACTTCGTGTTGTGTTCCCAGCGGTGAATAAGGTAGCCAGAGCTCACTGGAGAATTTGTGCTGTCAGTGGGAAGACTAAAGCCTTGTCCTGCTTTTTCTTCTACACTGACGGTACAGAAACTCTGTGTTTACAGGGTCGGCAGCGCGAGTGTGGCACATCTGGTGTTGAAAACGTCCATGGGCCACGATGACCGCTTTCCATCAGGTGGGCCGTGTGCTTGTCTGCCACCTAAGTAGTATTAACAATAAGCAGTAAGGGGTGGTATTCGAAGGTACTTCCGCACGAAAAGAAAGTTGGAATGGAATCCGAATTTCACGCGTGTGGAGTCGCGCGCAACAGCTGGTATTACATAAATCGTAACTAAAATAATTTTCAACCAGAACATTATTGTGATCGCTCAATGTGAACGTCAACTAGTCTTTGTATTGCCTGATGGTAAGCTGAAGACAAAGTCTCGGAAAAGAGGGTCATCATTACTTACACATACCATGTGACAATGGTGACACTTAGCTTGACGGCCTCATTAAATACTTTTTCACTCTCCGCTTAAAGAACCAGGGATTGTCAGAGGTCGCTGAACGACCTCCGACCCCCATGAGCGCAGGCCTGTGGGTGACTGGTGGAGCCGCCTGTCACCCTGGCAGAAGCAGGCCGCGGCGGTGGCGCGTCTGGCGCGCCTCCCCGTTTTCTGGGGACGAGTTGGGGACTCTGTAGTTCCCACACACCTGAGGAGCAGGCCAGAATGTGAGAGATGGCCCCGGGTTGGCCGGGGTGCGAGTGATATGCCTGTCAACCTCACCTTCGGCAACCAAAACGACCCACAGGCGGCGTGCGTTTTAGTCGGTTCGAGTCCGACATAACCTCTTCCACTGGCTCCGGTGGCGAGGTATCCGTGGGAATTTTGCGCACGTAAAGAAAGGACCCGCGACTGTAGGAAGAAGGAAACGCATGAGCTGGTAATGAATTCCATCCCTTAATGGTGCGACATTGGTGAATTGTATCTAGTTCCTATTTACTATTGTTAACAATGAATAAATCTGTATACGGGTCAACTTGACCTTGAATTGACCTTTGAATGCCTTTCGTTTACAACAAGGTTACAGTGGTTTCTAAAATATAGGTTAAATAGTTGTTGTTGAAGCGATATTTGTATTACTCGGGATGACGATCTCAGTACTACAAATATAGTAACGAACGTTACCTATACCAAATAGAAAATGCACGGTCGCCATCAGAATTGTATTTTGAAGGCGGGCCAGCAACCTGGCCTGAAGCATAGCGTCGATGTCACCGACAATGGTTCAATCTGAGCTTATAGCAAACATCGTTAAATATTAAGATGAAAAAAATTGAATCGGCTCAAGTGGGATTCGTACCGAATCTTTCCCTTCGAATCTTTACAGGGAGACGAGAAGAGAAGACACTGACCAGTAATCTAGTGAATCCGCCATGACCCAGTCATATTTTTCTATCCATTTCAATAGTTAGCATAATAAATGTTCACTATTCAAATCGAATAAGATTAAGTAGGACGGATATATGATAGAAGAATTTGTATGATTTCGGGTGAAGGTTCAGTGGCTTGGTGGTCAAAGCGTACCTCTATAAGAGAAAGGTCGCGGTTTCGATACCCGCCTGGATCGATTCAACTTTTTCTATCATAATCCATTTAACATACTTAGTGCTTTAAAATTTCATTCAATATTGATAATAATAAGCACCAAATGTATTTCTTGTTCTTAGTTAATAAATTTATTGTATTATGTATTTTACCGTCTGTACCATGGTGAGTGTTCTCATGAGCTCTTCCAATTAGTCCCACCCTCCCCTTTCCTACACAGGACAATACATGCAGGTCTTAGATGTCACCCGCACACGGTGCAGAACATCCGATCAAGAACCAAGCGGTTCGGTGACTCTTTCCTCTTTCGCACCATTAAGGCCTGAAATTCATTACCAGCTCACGTGTTTCCCTCTTCCTACAGTCCTGGGTCCTTTAAGCGGGGCGTGAAAAAGCATATGATGAGACCGTCAAGCTGAGTGTCGCCATTGTCACACAATTGACGTGTTCTATAAATAAAATAAAATAAACTCATGTTTAATTTTTATTAAGTGACGGTTTCTTTAAATTGAATAAATCAACATTGAAAGCTATAAAAATATTAAAAGGTCAATGTGATAAATTGTATCTTTATACTTCCTATTTACTATTGTTAACTTCCTACTGATTAATTATGTGACAACACTGAATAAATCTATGTATTATCCAACTGGCATTTTATTTACACCAGTGGCGTGGTTAGAGATGCTATTAAGAAAGATTATTAGCTGAAGGCTACTTACAAACAATCTTTATGTCCCAGTACTGTAGTATCATGGCTGTTGTGTATGAGATACCTCGTGCCACCGATAAGGTAGGTGTGTTGGATATAAACCTATTATAACCGCATGGTATTTCGTAATATTAGCCTGTGTGGGTATGTGGTACGCCGTAGAAAGTATGCAAGAGGCCCTTAATGAGGAATAATTATCCTGCTTATTTTATAAAATTGAAACAATCCAAAAACTGAAATTAATAAACACTACAATGATGCAGATAACGATATTAAGTATTATCACCCTTCAAAAATTAATTAAACTCCAAATAAAGGACTCTCAAGGAAGCTATATTGAACTCATTTGTCATTAGTTTTTACAAATTTGCAGCGATTTAAGACTTCTC
Source organism: Eilema griseolum (assembly GCA_963662185.1). Lineage (NCBI taxonomy): Eukaryota > Metazoa > Arthropoda > Insecta > Lepidoptera > Erebidae > Eilema > Eilema griseolum. The sequence continues at coordinate 2,682,237 of OY759229.1, read as the reverse complement.
GTCTCACGACGGAATGAATTTGACGAAAGAAATATTTTTCCTCTGTGATTTATTATGACTTGAGATAGGGACTTAATCAATAACAAACTTATAAAGGACTTTCGATTGGCACATCGTGACGAGGCTTTATGCAGTTTCGTCACAGTCATTAACTGGTCCAAGGAGTTTAAATAATTACGTTCGAATTTCAGTGAATTTATATAAAGCCTAGTGGTATGGGTAATGAACTGCTGAGACGAGGTCTAGGATTCGATCCCAGGTTCTACCATGGCACACACCAATAACTTTTCGATGCTTTTCGAAGTTATGTGTGTATTTATCGCCGGTTCATAAGTGCCCAGTTAATGGCAATAGGCTCGTCACCTATTACATTGGGACCTAAACGTATACTGACGAAATGTGGGTGCTAGCACCTCTACTTATCCCTTCGGGGATATATGCGTGAGTTTATGTTATGTTATGTTTTAAATAAGATATGATAAGACTTATATACAATTTATTAATTTAAGAAATGTTGCATTAATTGTTTTTCCTTTCCACAACATTCAATCGCCACTTCTGCGTTCACTCTCTTATCGTACCTACTAGTTCGTAGCCGACTCGAATTCGCCTGAGTTGTGTGGAGCCCGTTCTATGTTATTCACTCAATACGCATAGAGAGGATGCAAAAGGCTTTTACTAGATATGTATCTAGTAAAAGCCTTTTGCATGCAACATTAAACCTCACAGTTTGGTTTCATTTAGCTCACCACCGGAAGATTTAAAGTTTCCAATAGCCGCTGATTATCCTAGGCATGTGTATCTCCAAGGCGCCCGAACTTTTATGATAATGTATTTACAAACCAATTTTGTTTTTATTTCTTTTAAATAGAAGATTACACACTTACTTTGTCACATTTAACTTGCTCCATTCAAGAGTCAACAAATAATAAAAATACAACACACATACACAATATGTAATACATATATATTTTTATTATTACAATTGGCCTGTGACAATGAGCCTGTGGCTCGAAAAGCAATGTTGCTTTTCGAGCCACAGGCTTCTCACACAGGAGCTTCTATGTCCGTCATCTCACTCAGTTTCAATATGAATGGTTTACAGAAACAGTTACTGGATGTTTGCCACGTAGGGTAGTAAACGGTAAGTTTAAATATAACGATTTCATTCTCTGTTCCTCATAGTTCCACATTTTATGCAGAACGAACCTTGAATGAGATCGCCTAGAATTTGCTGTAACTGCACTGATAAGGTCAGCAAAAGCTATGATATCAATATTTGTCACATCTGCTTACATACACATAACATAAACGGTAGCACCCACATTTCGCCAGTTTGTGTTTAGTTCTCAATGTAATAGGTGGCGAGCCTATTGCCATTAACCGGGCCCTAAAAAACCTGCGATAAATACACACATAACTTCGAAAAGCATCGAAAAGTCATTGGTGTGTGCCATGATAAAACCTGGGATCGAACCCGAGACCTCGTCTCAGCAGTCCATTACCCATACCACTAGGCATCCGCTTAGCCAACTTAAAATCAAAGTTACTACCTAGTTCAGTACCTACTATTTTTATACCACTTAGGTGGCAGACAAGCACACAACCCACCTGATAGAAAGTGGTTACCGTGGCCTATGGACGTTTGTAACACCAGAGGATTCACAGTCGCACTGCCAACCCTGTAAGTACAGAGTTTCTGTGCCGTCAGTGTAGAAGACAAAGCAGGACAAGCCTTTAGTCTTCCCACTGACAGCACAAATTCTCCAGTGAGCTCTGGCTACTCACCGCTGGGAACGATACGAGGTGGGATATTTGATTTTACATTACATGACAAAAAACCAAAAAAAATTAAAAAAAAAAACAATTAACTATAAGTACGATTTTGATTTTTATCCAGATCAACTGTACTACTTTTGATTATCTTTCAATATAAAATTTTTAGGTATATATACATTATCCAAAGGTTACCTGGAAGAAATTGCATAAAGCGATGAGGCTGCCCTTTGTACTCGTGCTCACTTTCTTAATATCTCAATTTAATTCAATTCAAATTATTTACTTGTGGATCATAGGTTTGTGTACAGTTCTTATTCTAGGTTACATTAAAGTGAGCTATGTCCTACCATGGAATATGGTGTACAAATATGTACACCATATTCCAATGATTACTATACAATATCATGCGAGAGAATTATCATTGAGAAATTCGTCAATGGTATAGCAAGCCTTATCTGCTAAAGTTTTTATTAGTTTACACCTAAATACGGTAACATTTTCTAATCGGATCTTCGCAGATATCTTGTTGTAAATAGAGGTTGCCATACAAAACACACTACGACATAACAACTGGGTTTTAATTGGCACGACTTTTAAGTTACCCTTCTTCTGAAGCATGAATTTTGTAAATTAAAAATATAATATTGTATTAAATAAACATTCATTCTCCTTAATCTTAAGCTAATATAACAAGATTATCAACAAAATTTTCATCAATATACTTTCCAAAAGGGACATGAATACCAATGAGATTGTATACCTAAGTGCATATGAATCCACTTTGAGATTGAATTCAGATAAATGGCACCTTCAAAAATACTAGCGTGAAGTGCTAGCTTTTATATCTCCTGTATCTCTTCAGTACCTACTTCATTATGAAACGAGATTTGAAGAAAGGAAATGAAAAGTATATACGACTTCAATCTTGTGTTTGATGTGGTTTTTCTTTGTTTACTGTGCTTTGAGTGTTGTTGATGATAATTGAACTCCAAATAAAGGACTCTCAAGAAAGCTATACCGAACTCATTTGTCATTAGTTTTTTTACAAATTTGCAACAATTTAGGACTTCTCGTCATACGACGTAATGAATTTGACGAAAGATTTTTTTCCCCTCTGTGATTTATTATGACTTGAGATAGGGACTTTATCTATAACAAATTTATAACAGACTTTCGATTGGCGGTGACGAGGCTTTATGCCGTTTCGTCACTGTTATTAACTGATCTAACAAGTTTAAAGGTTTTGTTTATTGTGCTTTGACTGTGCTATTGGAAGGAATCCGTAGACTATTAAATTCTCCTGATCCATTACGTCAACAATTTCCTTAGTGAAATCGGAATTCAATATAAACAGAATAATGTTTATTTCGAAATAAATACAATCGACATATTTTGTGTAATGTTATAAGAAAGAAAGAAAATGCGTTAATTAAACACACACACACAAATACAAAATACGAAATAAAACCCATAAAAATAAATAGGTACTAAACATTATAATATGTCGTAGTCTCAATTTAATGCTCAGTTGGGGTCTTGAAGTCACTGTGTAATTATGCCTACATTACGCAGCGCAGTGACATCTAGACATCTAAATCTAAATGTCACTGTGTAATATATAGTGTAATATATAGATATTAAAAATGCGTACATACTTAGTTACAGTGTTTTCACGTAAGTATATAAACACACACGTATTATATATGATAATATATGTGTGAGCACTACTCCAAATAACACGTAACACTGGAGCTTAAAGTAAACTGTTTATTTCTTCGTCTCGAATATATCGAAATATATTCAATAATATACGTCTACTAAAATCTCATATTTATTAAAGAATGTTGCTGTAAAACCCTCTTTGGCCTTATTTCGCCAATAAAAGGGGAGCGCATAGAAATAAAATTTTATGAGTTTTCGAATATAGGAAATGTATAAGTATCTATTAAATTATATATGGCTATTCAAGCTATCTTCAGTTACGGATATATGAATTTATAGACACATAATTTGGCCTCCTCGAGAAATATATTTGACTAAAAATGTTTAGAACTTGTAGCGCTGTTGCATAGCAAGATTCGCCTCTAGCTAAATTGTTTTAAAATGATAGCAGATGGAAATAACCATTTAGTTATTTATTTACATTTTGCAATAATTGAAAAAGTAAACCTGTTTTAATACGGAACATATAGCGCTAAAGAAATCAGGCCAAATAATTACAAAAGTTGGTACAGTTATTCTTTAAAGTATCCAGATGAATATACTAAAAGTCCCCAAGGATGGGACACGAGGTCCCTTTATTCAATCTTTTGCTTGTATATTCAAAACTATTATTATTCTCTTTACTTACTTCTACATTAATTTTCACTGTAGGAGTAATTCTTTAATACATGCGGAAGGTAAAATGTAAAAATGCAAATTTTGTCGGGAATTATATTCTCGACAAAATTTACTCAGCTAGGCCGCAGAGAAACCGGCGCTTATTCCAGTATTTTTTGTGATAAGATGTCTACCTTGATCCAAGAAGTCTTGGCTTGACGTCGTTGAGGGTAAAATGCGTGCGAATGGTCTCACTGCCATAAACGTCCTAGATCGTAAGAGCTGGAAGGCGGACCCTGAGTTTCAGATGAACCTTGGCCTCGGATGCAATTAGGAAAACACGTCTCTTGGGAGTTGCTAATTGTGGCGAATTGCAAAATTGTCGCCGTTAGACGAATACATGTATAGGGAAATTTGGATGGTTTCATGTGAAGGTTCAGTGGCTCAGTGGTCAGAGCGTACACCCTGTAAGGGTAAGACCGCGGGTTCGAATCCCGCCTGGACTGATTATTTTTTCTATTTTTATCGATTTGGATTACAATTCTGCCTCGTTTGTTAACAAATTGCAAGTTATTTTCTTATCAGATGGATTTACCTGTGATTAATATTAAAAAATAGGTAAAAGTAAATTGTCATAGAAACGCTATTATAAAATTTAAGAATACTTGGATGATAAACAAGCTTGGAAATAAGCTGTTCGCTCAGCTATGCTACTCAAGTACATTTTTCGTAGATTGAGTAGACTGAGTGTATGTATGTACATAAATCAAAAATAAATGCCCGTTGAGTTTCTTCCAGGGGTCTTCTCAGGTCGGGGCCGCGTTTCGAACCGGCGGCGACGGCAGTGGTCAATTTGCTAAACTAATTTTCATATTTCCTTTTTTATTGACGTTAGTAAGTGTCGATTTAATGGTATATGCAGAATAAAAGAATTTTGACTAACTTTAGAAGGAATGGTCTTCAAAGTGCCAAATTTTATTAGTAAGTATACCATATTTTCATTATATTAAATGAACATGTCTTAACTAATGTTCAATTATTTACACACAATCAAACGTAGCTCATCATGAAATCAATGAAATTCGCAAGAACATATTTCGATAGTCACAAAAACAAAATCGTCATATATAAATCACGGACGACAAATATCGTACGTGATACAAGCACTTTATACTACACGACTATGACACGGGATCTGTTCAGATTACGTGCGATTTGGCTCAATGTGCTCGAGAATAATTAGTGTTTGTAGTTGGTTAATGAGAGCAATGCGGTTTGGCAACGCACTGTTTGTCTTTAAATCATTCTACCGGTAATTCGCAGCGGGTCATGTTGGTTAATCGTGACGATTACGAATTCAAATGTGAATACACTTTTGATGCTTTTGGTTTAATTGGATTACTTATGAACTAAAAGAATTATGTTATGCTTTAGCAATAAGGGACTTTTGGTTTTGATAAATTTTCGGCCTTAAATGAGTTTACAACATTAAGACGCAACGTCACGTCACTCGAGCAACTTCTTCGTTTTTCAAATTCATTTTTCTAACGGAAATGATTCTAATGTTGCAATGGGCTAGTCAGATCTATACTCAGGAGACTACAGGAGACTTAGTGGCAAATATAAAGTAGAACGACCTCCAGTAAAATGACCAGAAAATGGTAGCTGGAGTAGTCAGAATTCAGGATGCACAAGGGTAAAACAATGCCCAGAAAGACAGAGACACATAACTCACGGTGGACTTCTATCAAATTCAATTGACTAGCCTACATAAATCTTATAACTGGTGGGTATAGTTTCGTTGATAGGGAACGGAATACTATTATTTTTAAATGTTGCTAAAAATTGAAAAGTCAAACATCTTCAAAAATGCGACATTCTTCTAAATCACAGTTGCAAGTTGACAAGACTTGTTCATGAATAGTTCATTTTTAATACGCTTTCATAATACCGAGAGAACGTAATGGGTGCCAGATATATTACATAATTTTAGAACCTCTTACCTAGTAAAAAGGTTCAATTTTGAATACTATCAAAAGATAAACTAGTCCTGCCAGAGACTTGATATTAAATTTTTTCGTATGCAAGGAAAAATTTCCAACAATCTTGCAACATTTATGCAGCATTGTCCAAAATTGTATTTGGCAGTAGTGTTGCAACCTCGTCGAGGAATAGTAATGCGATGCAGTCCGGGATTTGCTGACGATATAAATCCCGGGATATGTTCCGTTACCGACGACGACGGAGTGGACGTGACCGGAATGATTGAAGTAATGTCATGTGATTAACTTAACATGGTACTCATAGAGTAGTAACAGTTGTTGCTTTTTATATGTGAAAACACTGTTAGTTTGAAGAAATTTGGAGTATATTGTTATGGTAGATTGTATGTGAATCTATATACATAACGAGCTGACCCACCCCGTTTGACCCCGCAATTTGATAATCTTCAAATAATATATGGATATCTGCCGGATTTGTTGACATATACAACTTTTTTTTTATCAAGGACACGCCAACTTGACTTCATCTCGCCTGATGGTAAGCTAAAGGCAAAGTCTCAGGAAAGAGGGTCACCATTAACATAACATAACATAACATAACATAGACTCACGCCTATATTCCCCGGAGGGGTGGGCAGAGGTGCTAGCACCCACATTCCGCCAGTTTATGTTTTAGGTCCCAATGTAATATAGGTGGCGAGCCTATTGCCATTGACCGGGTACTTATAAACCTGCGATAAATACATACATAACTTCGAAAAACATCGAAAAGTCATTGATGTGTGGCTTGGTAAATCCTGGGATCGAACCCGAGACCTCGTCTCAGCAGTCCATTACCCATACCACTAGGCTTCCGTCCGTTACAGACACTAAATAATGTTACAATGGTGGCACTCAGCTTGGCGGCCTCATCAGATGCTTTTTAACGCCCCGCTTAAAGGACCCGGCACTGTAGGAAGAAGGAAACACGTGTGCTGGTAATGAATCACAGGTCTTGGTGGTGTGACAAAGTAATTAAACAAACAAAGTAAGTAAACACACGTATTTTAACACATTCTGATCTAGAAATTATATTAGATACTGACCAGGGGTGGATGGTTGGTAACTAGAGACACAGGATTCTCCTAGTTCAGGTACCAACCTGCCATAATTAATTCTGATTGATTCTAATACTAATTTTAAAATTACATTCTATTGTATTTTATTTGATATTTGTTATGTAACATGTGTGGGGAGAAATAAACATTATTATTGTTATAGCCAGATGAACGGACGACCTGAAAAAGGTTGCTGGAACAGACTAGATGTGGAAGGCGGAGGATCGGAGAAAATGGCGCACATTGGGAGAGGCAGAAAATGGCGCACATTGGGAGAGGCAGAAAATGGCGCACATTGGGAGAGGCCCATGTCCAGCAATGGACTGCAGTGGGCTAATTGATTATTATATTATTATGAACTTAATATTATGAATTATATAATATGAACACTGCTCCGCTCCCTTAAATAGTAGCGTTAAATAAAACCTACGTCGATAAATGGATAATTGAACACGTAAATAAAGTTAGAACCATTAGTTTCAGAAATTAGCGCGTTCAAACAAACAAACTTTTCAGCTTTATATTAAAGCAAAGATAATGTTGTTTTGTGTATGTTTCAGAAGCTCAAAAAGTTTTGCATGGATTTAAGTCAAATTTTGATATGATATTATTATATTATGTTGATAGATGTTTATTTTTCTTGTTGATAAATAACACTGTTATCGGGTTATATGATTGTTTTAAGAATTTATTTCCGAAGGAAGCCGTTTAAGAGATGCTAGTTATTTTGACCCGACTACGGCAAAACAAAAGAAGGGTTATGATTTTGACAGACTATGTATGTAGGTATGTAAGAATGTATGAATGTATGTAAGTTCATCTGTTGCCTCATAGCTCCTCAACCACTTATTAAAACTAGACAAATGAGATATCGTTAGAAGCATCTTAGTCGTTCGCTGGTATAAAGGATATATAACGTGCCACTAAATCTAATGTGGCGCTCTCTAGCGGTCATAAAATACTGTGGTGAAAAAGTTATTTGAGATAAATATGTCGTGTTTAGTATCAACAGATGGCTTGCTTGCCCCAAAATAATGTAAATAAAAAATTAGTTTTTAAATTAAGTCCCAGCTACTGAAAAATCATGTTCATAAAATTACTATCGAGAAAAATCTAGGATAGCCGTGGTCGTATGCCACTTTGTCTGACAAGACAATACATTCTAGTGTAAAGTTGCATACGTATTCTATCCTGGATATTTTCTTGTTTAATACTTTTAAGAGCGTGATTTTTCAGTAATCGGGTTTTAATTTAAAAATTTAACTACAAATATCATAGTTTAACTGTGATCGTAGGCCTGACTGATTTAGGTACAGGGACATATAATTTATACAGGTACAGGGATAGCAAGAACCAAGCGGTTCGGAGACTCTTTCCTTGGCCGCACCACTAAGACCTGGAATTCATTACCAGCTCACGTGTTTCCTTCTTCCTACGGTCCCGGGTCCTTTAAGCGGGGCGTGACAAGCTATTTGATGAGGCCCCCAAACTGAGTGCTACAGTTGTAACATTACTTAGAGTCTGTAACGGTGACCCTCTTTTCTGGGACTTTTGCTTTAGCTTACCATCAGGCGAGGTGAAGTCAAATTGGCGTGTCCTAGACAAAAAAAATAGTCTGGCATAACTAGTACACTATTTTTATGCCTATAATAAGCCGTGCGGTTCCCGGCCGAGTGGAATTGGGACCACCCCATCTCTTCCTATGCGATGTTGTACAAGGCGATTAAGGGATAGGGCTTTTTAACATCAGACAGATATATTCAGCCCAGACTCAGCCTCAGATGCATGGCTCGTGTCAAAAGTAGTGCCCGGAATACAACAAGGTTCACCCCTTATCACGTGGGACCGAATACAATGATTGGTGAAATGTGGGTGTTAATTCACTTCTGCTTAAACCTACGGGAATAAAGGCGCGATTATATGTATGTATGTATGTTTGTATTAAATAATTTCTACATCTTTTAAGATAGGTTTCTGAAATTTGTCAAATACCAAAGTTTTATAAAAACAACAATTACAACTAGTACTAGACTTAGTATTACATTTTTTTTTTTTTTTTTTTTTTATATAGGACACGCCAACTTGACCTCACCTCGCCTGATGGTAAGCTAAAGGCAAAGTCTCAGGAAAGAGCGTCACCATTACAGACACTAAGTGCTACAATGGTGGCACTCAGCTTGGCGGCCTCATCAGATGCTTTTTCACGCCCCGCTTAAAGGCCCCGGGACTGTAGGAAGAAGGAAACACGTGTGCTGGTAATGAATTCCAGGTCTTGGTGGTGCGGCAAAGAAAAGAGTCTCCGAACCGCTTGGTTCTTGCTCGTATATTCTGCACAGTGTGAGGGTGACATCTAAGGCCTGCACGTGTTGTCCTATGTAGGAAAGGAGATGGTGGGATTAGTTGGAAGAGCTCGTCAGAACACTCACCGTGGTAGAGACGGTAAAATACAGCCAAGGAAGCAATATCTCTACGCATCTGCAAAGGCTCGAGGGTGTTCGTGACCTCAGGGTTCCCAATAATTCGGACCGCGCGTCGCTGCAACCTGTCGAGAGCATCTAGTAGGTATTTCGCGGAGCCATCCCAGAGATGCGAGCAGTATTCCACACAGGAGCGAATTTGTGTCTTATAGAGAAGACACCGCTGCTCCGGCGTGAAAAAACGTCTCACTTTGTTTAGGAGTCCGAGTTTCCGCGAGGCTGTTTTGATGATGCTCTCGATGTAATTTCTGTTATTCAGTTTGCAGCGAATATCCATGCCTAGGATATAGAGATTGTCCTGCAGAGGAAGTGACGTGCTCTGAAGAGTGGGAAGGGGAAGGAAAGAAGATACCTTTGCTGTGAACGCACAAGCCTGCGTCTTCTTGGCATTGAACTCGACCATGTTCTCGGAGCCCCATTGAGAAATGTGATTCAAGATCTGGTCCAGTTCAGTGACAAGAAGCTGTCTTTTTTCTACGATATCAGACTGTTTGGCCGCAGGTTGTCCGTGATAACTCCCGTGTACGGTGCTATCGTCTGCATAGCAATGTATGCTGCCGGTGGACAGCATGTCGTTGATATGCAGAAGAAAGAGAGTGGGAGATAATACAGACCCCTGCGGTACGCCAGCATTTATTTGCAAGAACTCCGAAGCCCGTCCATCACAGAGGACGCGGATACGGCGCTCCTGCAGGAAACTAGCAATCCAGTTGCACAGTCTAGGAGGCAGACCAAAGGCTGGTAGCTTGGAGAGAAGCGATTTGTGCCAGACTCTATCGAAAGCTTTGGCGATATCAAGACTAATTGCCAGTGACTCGCCGTGCTTGTCCATAGCCTCCCCCCAAAGATGGGTAACGTATGCTAGAAGATCACCCGTTGACCGTTTCGGCCTGAAGCCATATTGCCGGTCATTAATTAAGGAGTGATCCTCTAGGTGACGCATGAGCTGTTTGTTAATGATGTGCTCGAAGACCTTGCACAGCACTGAGGTGACGGCTATGGGTCGATAGTTGGCTGGCTCTGAGCGATCCCCCTTCTTGGGGATCGGCTGTACATTCGCCTCTTTCCAAGCCGAAGGCACTGTACCCGAGCTGTAGGACAGTCGGTACAGCCGCGTAAGCATCGGAGACATCTCCGCTGCACATTTTTGTAAGACCACCGCTGGAATACCATCCGGGCCACTGGCTTTCCGGACATCGAGTGATTGTAGCACCGCACGAACATCGCATTGCCTGATACGTATTTCAGGCATTACGTGGTCACCATTGGGTAGTGTCGGCGGCTGTATAAAGCAATCATCGACTCGGGAATTGGCCGCAAAGAGATTTACTAGCATATTGGCTTTCTCTTGCGGTCCATGGGCCAGGGATCCATCAGGGTAGCGCAGCGGTGGCAGCGAAGGCTGACAGAAGTTGGCCTGCACGGCTTTGGCCAGTCGCCAGTATCCACGGCTGCCCGTGGGATGTGCCACTAGCTCTTGACCAAGCCGCGCAATGCGCAGGGCATCCGCTTTGACGTAAGCCCTCTTGCAGACCTTTGTGGCTCTGTTGTACGCCGCCTTGAAGTGGTTCACATTGGGATCGTGCGTGGCACGCGCCCTTACCCAAGCGCGATACGCGGACTGCTTTTGATCAACAGCCCCCGCACACTCGCGCCCGAACCAAGGGCGCACTCCTCGGGCACCGGTGACATCAGTGTACGGAATATAGTATTCCATACCCAGACCGATCTCACCGGCAACAGCAGTAGCACAATCCGAGGGTTTCTTACCTTCAAAGCAGCGTTCAACCCACGGGATGGACGCAAAATAGTTGCGCAGCCCATCCCAATCTGCTGACGAGTAGTGCCAGAGACGCCGCTTCCCCTGCACGGGTCGTGAAGGCGCTATAATTGGCACCTTAGAGCATACCAGACAGTGGTCGGAATTGCCTAAAGCGGCTTGTACCGAAACACTGTACAGGTCTGGGTGACTCGTCAGCAGAAGGTCTAGCAGAGAGGGTGCTAGGCCCGACCTTCTTGGTATTCTAGTGACCTCGTGTACCAATTGGGTCAGGCCATGCGCCAGAGCAAATGCATGGGCGGCTCTTCCCGCATGGTCTGTTTTGGAGGAGCCCAACCAGGTTTCGTGGTGGGCGTTAAAGTCCCCCAAAAATACCACTTCGGCGTTCGGAAACCGTTCCTGCGCATCATCTGCCGCCTGACTCAGATATTCAAAGAGTCGAGTTGTCTCAGCATCTCCTGTATGGGAACGGTAGAGGCACACATAGATCTGACTCGTAGAGCCATGGTCTACGTGTACCCATAGGGTTGAAAAGGATGGGTCCTCAAGGCAGCGAAAACGGCGACAACAAACATCCGCCCTAACAAACACGCACACCCCGGCTTTTGCACGGAAATTTTCCTCGATAACATAGCCGGGGTAAAGCAAGTAGGTCGTGTCATCAGGGCGGCCTATTTGTGTCTCCGTGAGAAAGAGCATATCTGGTTTCGCCGTCTCAAGGTGTTGGTGGACGGCGTTGAGGTTCGCATGGAGTCCACAGATGTTAGTGGACTCCACCTCAAATAGCGAGCTTGTGGGAGTCTGTAGAGCCGCTGTGTTGCCCAATACTCTTAAATGCGCTGCCATGATGAAAAGGAGAAAAGGGCGTGAAAAAAAGAGGTGATTGTCGTCGCAGCACCGCGTGACAAAGTGCGGGATATTGGTTTTGTCTATGATTATGAGGCATGGCGTGAGCCGACACGCCGTACGGAAGGGCCCCCGTACCCCCCCGAATATGGTCGCCTGGCCCCCACTTCCGGTCACCAACCGGCACGACGAGCCATACCGGGATTATGCGCGGTCTGGTGAGGCAGCCTTCCAGGGTGGTTAGTCCCAGTTGGGCCTCTGTACTATACCGCGGGCGGCCAGCGGCACCACCGTTTCTACGGGTCTCCCTGACCGGCGCGTCGCCCCGCACCATCCTCACTAGACTACGCCAAGACCCACTGGTCCCACTAGTGCTGCGACCACCATCACCCCTACCCGGCTATGCATTTGCTGATCCCTGAACGCAATCCAACCGAAATTGAATTACTATGAAGGGTTTTTCGTAATATTGCACGGTGGTACCAACCCGGTCGAAATTTGTGACAAATTTGTGCCGTCAAATCTCTATCCTATAATTTCTATCCTCTGCCCAACCCTCCGGGAATAAAGGCGTGATTATATGTATGTATGTAATAGGTACCTATGAATTCAATATGGATGGGGTCACGAACAACAGCAACAACAGAAGAAAGAAACATATATTATTTAAGATTTACTACACGCATACATTATTACAAACATATATTTACTTTGGCAGCTTCTACGGCGTAGCGGTTGAACGTTTCACTGCTACGCAGGGGGTGCGGGTTCGATTCCCGCTCAGTAAAAATAATTGTACGCACGAATATATACATTTGCATTGGTCTGGGTGATTCTATGTTTGGTATGTATGTACGTCAGTAGCTTAGTGGTTAAAGAGTCAGCCTTACGATCAAGAGGTCGCATTTTCAAATCCTGGCCATAACACTAACGACGTGACCTAGGTCGATGAACGACCTCCGCCCCCATGAGCGCCGGCCTGGGGGTGACAGGTGGAGCTGCCTGTCGCCCTGGCAGAAGCAGGCCGCGGCGGTGGCGTGCCTCCCCGTTTCCGGGGACGAGTTGGGGACTCTGTAGTCTCCACACCCGAGAAGAGGGCCAGATCCTGAGAGATGGCCCTGGGTCGGCCGGGGTGCGAGGGATATGCCTGTCAACCTCACCTTCGGCAGCCAAAGCGACCCACAGGCGGCGTGCGTTTTAGTCGGTTCGAGTCCGACATAACCTCCTCCACCGGCTCCGGTGGGGAGGTATCCGTGGGGATTTTGCGCACGTAAAAAAAAAAAAACGACGTGACCTACTCCACTCAACATATTTGTAGGGGTTAGAGGGAATATTAGTAATTATGGTTACTAATTTTATATTTTTAAATTTAACAAAAGGATCCAAGTACGTTTATCCGCATTCTAGATTCCATAACACAAGCTAGTTAAGCCAAGCTTACCATGAGTCTAAAAAGCGTAGTGTAGAATGTCGTGGATTATTTATTTATATATAAGTACAGTCAGCAATAGATCGATCTTGGCATATAAATTACTTGATCCAAAAATAATACAATTTAAACCAATAAATAGTTTGATTTTCTCCTAATATCTTGGTATTAATTAATATCATTTTGAGACTTTTCGGTTAAGATTGTTCTGCCGGTGACTGTACAGATGACGTAACGACTGTGGTCTTCGTAAGGGACCTGAGACGGTGCGCACTGTGCGGTATAAGTGAAACTTCATCCCCCGCATACTCAAGCTGTGGAATGAACTCCCCGCTGCGGTTTTCCCAAGCGCTTACAATATGGTGTTCTTCTAGAGGGACATCAGAAGGTTTTTCATGGTCGGCAGCGCGAGTGTAACGCCCCTGGTGTTGAATACGTCCATAGGCCACGGTTCCCATCAGGTAGGCCGTGTGCTTGTCTGCCACATAAGTGGTAAAAAAAGTATCCTCTCTTTGTATCTGAGTGCCACCATTGTAACATTATTTAGTGTCTGGAATGGTGACCCTCTTTCCTGAGACTTTGCCTTTAGCTTACCATCAGGCGAGTTAAAGTCAAGTTGGCGTGTCCTAGATAAAAAAAGGAAGTACCTAGACCGCACCCAGTATCACCCCCACATTCACCACACATTGTTCAAAACCCAGTGGCAGGTTGTTGACCTTCCGTAAATAGAACTTTGTCAAAGTATATGTGTGCGAAATTTCACTCCACTTGTCTAAATGAGGGACAAAGACCGACTTCGTAGGTAACTTGATTAAAAAACTTAAGTATGAGATGAACTTACGACATACTGTTCATTAGTTAAATACCTGTATATTCAAAGGAAGCCATTTTTCATTTTGCGATTGTTAAATGTAGACATGTAGACCCTGTGGCGTAGCGGTAGAACACTTGACTGCTACGCCGTAGCTCTCTTCAAAGTCTACGCGGTAAAGTAAGAAAATAATAATTAATTCATAAATCACAATTGTAGCTTCACAGATGTTGCACATTTGTAAACATAGGGTTGTTCTTCTACAATAGGTTTGTTGAGTTACTGCTCTCCTAAATAGACTATAAGTAGCCTGTGTTAAGGAGATACAGGGTTCCCCCTTTTTTTTTTTTTTTCTTTTTTTTACGTGCGCAAAATCCCCACGGATACCTCCCCACCGGAGCCGGTGGAGGAGGTTATGTCGGGCTCGAACCGACTAAAACGCACGCCGCCTGTGGGTCGTTTCGGTTGCCGAAGGTGAGGTTGACAGGCATATCCCTCGCACCCCGGCCGACCCAGGGCCATCTCTCACGATCTGGCCCTCTTCTCGGGTGTGGGGACCACAGAGTCCCCAACTCGTCCCCGGAAACGGGAAGGCGCGCCGCGCGCGCCGCCGCCGCGGCCTGCTTCTGCCAGGGTGACAGGCGGCTTCACCTGTCACCCCCAGGCCGGCGCTCATGGGGGGCGGAGGTCGTTCATCGACCTCCGACGCCCGAGTTGCCTTAATATTGTAACCATTTATTGTTCTTTACTTTGGAATTTAAAATCCGTTCACCCCTGTTTGTCATTTTTTTTTTATTTCTTTTATTTAGGACATACAAATATAATACGTTTACATACATACACTCAGATACTTTTAGTTTATTTAGTTTAAATATAATAATAATGATTAAATCATTTATTTCTCAGATTGAATTCTTGATCCATTTTGTTAGTATTGTAGTAGTAGACATTATTATAATTTATTTTTTAATTTAGCAAATATTTCAAAAACATTTAGTAAGGGGGCCATCTTTTTAAACTCTAATTTAAACATTATTATACAAAAAACATCAATAAGATAAAAAGATAAGCATTAATTAACTTGTCCCAGTGTCAAAATCGTAATGTAAATTTTTACACTATAGTTTTTTTTTATACAACTTAGGTGGCAGACAAGCAAACCGCCCACCTGATGGAAAGTGATTACCGTGACCTATGAACGTGTGCAACACCAGAGGAGTCACACCCGTGCTGCCGACCATGTAAGAACAGAGAGTATCTTTGCCGTCAGTGCAGAAGACTCAATCAGGATAAGCTTTTGGTCTTCCCACCGACAACACAAAATCTTTTCAGTGAGCTCTGGCTACTCTACTCACCGCCGGGAACACTACACGAGTTCATTATAGCCGTGGTATTCTGTAGGGTGGAGGTACTTCCCCAGTCGGACTGCTCAATTGGGACGGGAATACCGTCGTGACCTACCTCCTGGTAAGTTTTATAATATACCATGTCAATTAATCAGTACTTGAAGTATTATATCGATTGGTTTATACGGCTATTATGAGAACGACTGCCGTCTGACCTTTCAACCGTGAGGTTAAAGCCTGCGTTAGAGTATTATTCGTCAATAAGAAGGTGTAGGTATAGAATGGTAGATGAGGTTGTTTTAACACCAAAGGTTGCAGTCCTCCTGTTGGACCTGTCAAACAAAAGTATATGTACATACATATCGACGGGTAAAAGGAAATAGGGCATAAGCGACATTTTGGTCAAAAATGAGTTATTATGCCATTGGACTTAAAATTTTCTGCTCTTTCGAATGCGCTTACTCCCATGGCTCTACGATGACTTTTTTGGCGTTTATGCCCAAGCAAAACAAATACAATTTATAGTGTTATTTTTGCTAACCGACGAAAATTCTGATCATTTTTGCTATAAAGGTGATTGTACCCCTACAAAAATGATTTATTTTGGGTTTGTTGTCGGTAATACTTTTTTACTTCACAAGGGTGCCAAGCTTTTGGTTGTTTATGCCTTTTAAGCATTTCAATTGAAAAGTACAAATGTTGCTTAAAGCTTACTTCCATTTCGTAATTTAACAGAGCTATGGCGCTTGTGCCCTATATACAAAATGCATACTTATATTACTCTGGCGGTTATCCCCTATTTCCATTCAGTTCTTAATGACAGTCAAGTCGGTTGTGCTCTATTACCTAAATTGATTTTAATATGACACTGGTGGTTATACCTTACTTCCGTTTACTAATATAAATACGATTCGTGTTTTTATTAGTAAGGGGGTTAATTTTGATTTTTCTTGATTAAAAAGTATTAAAAAAACTCCTTTTTTATTTCAAGAAACATCACACTATCTGCTCGTTAGCAAATATGAAATGACGAGCTATATCTTTTAAATCTACCATTTAGTGTAAAATTATAGCAGGGTATAGGTACTGTAATAGGCTTCTTAGTAAAATAGATCCTTAATATGTTTCTGTGAAAATTTACTCCCAAGCAATTTCACCCTACTTGAGAAGTTAAAGACCCAATTACGGTGTCGTGTAATATCTGTTTTAGATATTTTCCTGATGAAGGATTGTGTTGGTTGCGCTACTTCATTACTTTTGGGGTGGCTTTTCATCCATATTTCTTTGCTTCGTAGCGACATTGTGTGTTACTAATGTCGTATATCCTGGTATTGTTTTGAATGCCGAGTGTTTCTTGTGCCCTATTACCTTTTATACAACCACTATGAAAAGTACCTTATCCTTCTTTTCCTATAATATTGATTGAACGGTCTAGTCGCTTATACCCTTTTACCTTGCGAAATGATAAATTGGAATGTCGCATATGCTTCTTATCCTTTAATATTTGATTTTGTCATTTGTATCTTATGCCATATTTCCTCATTCAAAAATTATAAGCTGTGGTTATAAGCGACAAAAACTACTTTAAATAACGTCAAATCACTAAAACTAAGAATACCAGTAACTGTTCCATTTCTATTTGATTTTATAACTGTTTCGCTTTTCACAATATCTTAATAAATGACAAAAATACGTCAGTTTTTCTAAAATTTAAAACTTTGAACGGCTCTCCTGAACATTTCATCTTTTGTCGCTTATCCCCTATTTCCTTTTAACCGTCAATATATTCACGCCTATATCCCTGGAGGGTTAGGCAGAAGTGAATTAACACCCACATTTCACCAATACGGTCCCACGTAATAGACCGTGAGCCTATTGCCGTATTCTAGGTACTATTGTTGACTCGAGCCATGCATTTGGAGCTGAGTCTGGGATGTATATATCTGTCTGATGTTAAACAGCTGTATCCCTTAGTCGCCTTGTACGACACCGCATGGGAAGAGATGGGGTGGCTCTAATTCTACTCTGCCGGAAATTTTAATTTAATTCTTTATTGCACAAAATCAGTACAGAGGTCGTACACAAAAAATATATATCAGAAATATGTACAAAGGCAAGCTTAACTCCATATGAGTTCTTTCTCAGCAAACCTTTGAGTAGCAGAGAAGCAGTTAAAGTAGGAAACCACGCGACATCTGCGATAGTATCTGTATGTATGTTTATAACAACACATCATACTTACTCCCGCTCGTACCTGGGGCAACGATTGGCCATAGCTATTCAACGGGACAATGCCGCCAGCGTCATGGGCACCTTTGCACCAGGTACGATCAGGGTCGGGTTAATAGATTAGACTTTATTGGACTGTCATTTTGACTTTATAAAAATGTAGACATAATGTTATAATTGTGTCATGTTGATTTATTTATAATAATAAATAATAAAAATAAAACTTTAAATAACAATAATCTAAGAAACATTACATTCAATCAAAAGGAAAGAAAAAAGTAACATAAATATGAAACTAACAGATGTTTGTTATACTTTTAATAAGTTGTGATATTTAACAAAGGCGCGGAACAAAGTTGGCGAGTAAATCTCCAGTGGAACTGGAAGATAACACCAAGTTTCCAACTATGGGCATTTGCATTGTAGGAGTGGAGTCTCAGTTAACGCGAGTTAAGACAAAAATAAGGCTGAAAAATATCCTGTTATCTCCACCTCCACCAGGTGCCAGTGGCAGGGTTAATGCAATGTGCACATGCAATGTCGCATCACCCACAGCGACATTATAATAATATAATAATAATTATTATTATTATAATGTCGCATCACCCAAAGTAGAGAGGGAGTGCTACTAAGTAGCTTCTTTCGTATTGAAAGCACGCGTAATGCATTGTAGTTTTTTTTATACCACTTACGTGGCAGACAAGTACACGGCCGTGGACTATGGACGCGTACAAAACAAGAAGAGACACATTCGCATTGCCAACCCTGCAAGCGTTGAGAGTTTCTGTGCCGTAAGTGTAAAAGACAAACCAGGACAAGCTTTTGGTCTTTTTACTGACAGTACAAAAACCCTCCAGTGAGCTCTGGCTATCCTACGCACCGCCGGGAACAGAACACGACGTTATTATGGCCGCGGTATTCTGTAGGGTGGAAGTAATTCCCAGTTGGACTGCTCATTTGAACGGAAATAACATCTTGTGCTACCTTTCTCGATAGTAAAATCACGCGCCCTGTGTGTGTTGCGAGGCAGTGTGGCATCCGCCTAGATCCAAGAAGTACTGGCTTTCTTTCGTAGAAGTTAACCTGCACACCAATGGTCTCACTGCCATGAATGAATGAGGAAAACCTAGAACGCAACCCTGGATTTCCAAGGTGAAGGACTCAACTAGAGATGATATGGCCCCTATCCTCCGTAGTCAAAATTTATGATCACTACATTATTTTTTAGGATTTCAACCCCAATACGTCGTTTTTCTTCATCCAAACCGGTAATCCTGGTTGCATCTTTGGATAAATTCTTGATCAAAATTATGCTTGCAATTTAAAGCTCAAGATCCTCCTTCCTTTTTGGCTATCCTATACATACATACAAATAATCACGCTTTTGTCCCCGAAGGGTTAGGCAGACGTGAATTAACACCCACATTTTACCAATCATTGAATTCGATCTCACGTAATAGGGGGTCAGCCTATTGCCGTCTTCGGGGCTATCCTATAATCCACTATAATGGTAGCAACACGACAGCCATCAGACTCTCCAACCTTGATATGAAAGGCAGTTCCTTAATATGAAAGCTTCAAGAATGATGAGAGAAAAGAGTGGAATGGGAAAAAAGGACCTAAAGCGTAGATCTTTTACATACCGTTTCAATTTATTATATCTACTTCAATATGCTTGAAAAGGGTGGATTTTTATTGATCAACTCAGTCATCTAAAAACACATATGCGGTCTTACAAATGCAGAGTTTTTTGTCTCAATAATAGCACCACACAAAACTCATATCTTAAAAGATTGAGCTCCAAAAAGCTTCAAGAAATGAAGCCTGCCAATGTGTTCAGATGACCCAAAAATCTTGTACAAACAATTTTTTTTATATTAGAAAAATATTATCAAATATCTGTATCATATAGATGACATCGTCCAGAGGCAGCCTTCGGAAGCTATCTTAAACGGTCATAAACTGTCTCAAAAAATCCTTTACGATAGGAAAAACTCTGTTACCAACATCGCAGATCAATTAAAGTCAAAAAGTTACGCAAAAATGATTCGAAAGTCAATAAGAATAAGAGATAAACGATTTTTGATGAGACGAAAAATAAATTTGGTAAACTTGTAGATATAATCTTGAATTGATAGGCGGGTAGTTCGTTTTGTATCTTAATATAAGGGATATTTTTGTTAAGCATCGTCAAAGATATTCTTATTTAGTTATGTCGTGGTTCGTAAGCAGTAGTACATGCAATTTTGAACGCTATGCGAGTTTCCGAGAAGAGAAATAGTTCTGAACATTGAGGATACTTTTATTTTGTCTGTTTTCTTTGCGACAGTGTGGTAGAAAGGCTTATTGGTTCAGAGAAAACTTTACCTATACTTCAGCCACTTCACAGTAATACTTTTATCATGCTATTATATGCATTAATTCTTTGTATTCCATAAACGTATTAGAATTGCGGCTTATTCCAGGAAACTGAATATTATTTTATTGAATTGAAATCTTCTCGTTTGATATTTTTCTCAGAGGAGGATTATTTTTGAAATGGGAAAGACCATTGAACTCGTGACATCGTTACCGACAAGTCTTGTGACAGGTTATGTGACAACACGGTATATATTTTACTACCTCTGTGGTGTAGTGGTAGAGCATTCGACTGCTATGCAGGGGGCGCGGGTTCGATTCCCGCTCAGTGCAAATATTTCTATGCATGTATATGTATATTTGCATTGGTCTGGGTGTTTCTATATATAATATGTATGTATTTACAAAAAGTATTTTAAGGAAGTTTATACGCACTCTAGATTCCATAACACAAGCTAGTTAAGCTATGCTTACCATGGGTCTAGATAGCGTTGTGTAGAATGTCGTGGAATATTTATTTATTTTATATTTATTTACTGCACAAGTTATCACTTCTGTCGACACTTCTGGAGTGTGAATGGTTTTTATACAATATACTTACATAACTTAACATAACATAAACTCACGCCTATATCCCTGAAGGGGTAGACAGAGATGCCAGCACCCACATTTCGTCAGTTTATGTTTAGGTCCCAATGTAATAGGTAACAAGCATATTGCCATTAATCGGGCACTTATAAACCTGTGATAAATACACACATAACTTCGAAAAGCATCGAAAAGTCATTGGTGCGTGCCATGGTAAAACCTGGGGTCGAACTCGAGACCTCGTCTAAGCAGTCCATTACCCATACCATTAGGCTACTACCATAAAGAGCTTTAATAAAAAATATAAAGAACACAACTTACTATAATAACACAATGCTGAAGCGTCGGTAGCTTAGTGGCAAAGGAGTCGGCTTTACGATTGAGAGGTCCAGGATTCGAATCCTGGGCATTAAACTACCGATGTGAACCCACTCCTAACACAAGCAGTTTAGCTTAGCTGGAGGGGTTAGAGGGGAATATTAGTAATTTCGATTCTAATATTCTTTTCTGAAAGAAAAAAAGAATGCAGACTAAACTGAGATTATTAGTTTGTTAGAAATCGCAACTACAGACTATAAAATAACTTCTAGAAATCAAAGTAACTTATCAGAAGTTATTCAAATTGTCAACGTAGAAATAATGTGTTTACAAGAATCAAATAATTTCATGTTACGATAATTTTCCATAATTTTCTGTTGGAAAATTGACGATTTTCAAGAATAGAAATGTCAGGTTTTCCACGTATCGATTCCATGTATCAATGGAAAATTCTCAAAATAACACAATTTGATTAAACCTGAACATACCTATAACATAACAGGGTATTGCCTGTCTCCTGTGTCAGCCGGGGTGCGAGGGATATGCCTGCCAACCTCACCTTTGGCAACCAAAACGACGCACAAGCGGCGTGCGTTTTAGTCGGTTCGAGTCCGACATAACCTCTTCCACCGGCTCCGGTGGGGAGGTATCCGTGGGGATTTTGCGCACGTAAAAAAAAAGGGAATTTGCCTGAAGTTAAAATAAAGTATTTGAAGAAAGGTAATAGAGTGGTACGAGTTAAAGGACATGCTATATGATAAATGTTATTATAATATTGTAATTTTTTTAAATTTATTGTTTTATTATAATTAATATATTTCATCAATTTATTTAGTAATTAAATCTACAATAATAAATACATTAATAAAAAAATAATTAAATCAATTTATACAATATACATAAATTGTTATGTCAAATCAAATAACCCGCCCCGTATCGTTCCCGGTGCAAAGGTGCCCATGACGCTGGCAGCGTTGCCTCGCTGAATCGCGATGGCCATCCTCTGCCCCAGAAACGAGCCGGAGCGGGAGTCACCGCCTTGTTCGTGGATACGGCGGCCAATCTCAGCGATTAAGCCCTTCGCCTCCGACCCCCAACTGCCCATAGTCTCCACCGCAATGGGCACAAAATAATATTGTGGCTCCATTGCGGTGTATTTCATTTTTTTTCTGCTCGCCGCGTCCTTAGCCGCCGACGCAGGAGCATTGACAGAGCGACTCAGGTGCGTAGCCTCGACAGTGCTGACGCAAGTGGCATCCCACAACAGGCACCTGCCGTTTTTCCACGGCACCAAAGTTAGCCCATCTGGTCGCTTCCCGTCCTATCTGCTGAGACCCGAGGGCTCCAGCGTACACGGTAAGTTTTCCGATATAAGAGCCCTACGAACTAAATCGTTGAGGGCATGGTGCCGCGGAAACCTGCCCGTGCAGCGACGACAACTCAGTGCATGATGACCGTCCTCCTCCACCATGGAACCGCAGATGCATCTATGTGATTCACACATCTTGCAGCCCAGGCGAAGCGCCACTGCCACCCGCATAGAGTCATCGTCTAGCAAGGTGCCCATGTGCGGTGACGGAAGTGCGTGTAACCACGCCCCCGATTCAGGTTGCGATACAGCTTTGAGCCTGGCTAAATCGACGCCCGTCGCTCCGCCAAGCATCTCCCTCAGCAACCCCCCAGCACCGACACTATCCCACGCTCGTTGCACTTGTGGGGCAGCCGGATGTGGTTCATTCGGTTTAAGGACCGACCATGCCGACAGCGCTTCGCACACATAGGGTATATTTACCCGATCGCCATTTGAGGAGAGTGTATTAGCGACCAGGGTTGTCACCCCATGAGCCGATGCTAGGTAAGCCGGCAAGCCAACGTCCGTCACACGCCGTAATCCGAGGCCCCTGCATCTTATCGGCAGAGAGGCTTGTCGCCAATGCCTTTCGCTAAGTGAGACGTTGAATATAGATATTTTTAAATGATACAATCTAATTAAACATTGACATCTTGATTTTAAAATTGTACCTATTGCAATAAATCAATTAATGATAAATAATGAAATTAATCAATGTAAAATTAGTACGCCAGAACCGACATACTAACTAACGTTATGTACCTAAACACCAGTTTGTACCATATTCAACGAATAAAGACTTTGACTTTGCGTCAGTTCTTGTTTTAATTCATCAACTGAAGCTATAATGTAAAACTATTTGACCATTGAATATAATGACGCCACCAATGTGGTTATTTAAAAAAATAGACCATAAATTATTTCATAGTGGTTACATTGTAACTTAACTTTTAGTTAAAAGTAACTAATTTGACTAATCAGTCAAATACCTAATTATGTAAATTGAGGTCAGTCAAGTAATATTTATGTATATACAATAAATATTATGTAAGTTTAAGAAGCAAAAAGTAAAAAAAAATAGCAATTGGAAAGGCTGTCTCTGCCTACCCCAATGGATAGACTTTTCGTTTTCATCTCATATTATAAAGCCTACTCCTTGATAGTTCTGACATCTTAATATATTTTTATTTATTTAGATACACAACAAATTACAATCAATCATAAAAACATAACATAAACTCACGCCTATATCCCCGAAGGGGTAAACAGAGGTGCTAGCATCCACATTTCGCCAGTTTATGTTTAGATCCCAATGTAACGGGTGGCGACTGGCGAGTCTATTGCCATTAACCGGGCACTTATAAACCTGCGATAAATACCCACATAACTTCGAAAAGCATCGAAAAGTCATTGGTGTGTGCCATGGAAAGACCTGGGATCGAACCAGAGACCTCGTCTCAGCAGTCCATTACCCATACCACTAGGCTACCGCGGTAATTCAATCATAATATTAACTATAAATTAGCAACCAGCAAATTTTTTGAACTGGATTGTAACTCAGAACAGTGTACGCTGAGTTTCTTGCCGGAGTCTTCTCAGGTGGGGGCCGCGTTTCAAACCGGTGGTCCATTTACTAAACTGATATTCATGTTCCTTTTTTGTTGACATTTTGTAATTGCCGAAATAATGGTATATACAGAATAAATTATTTTTGACTTTGACTTTGTATACAAATGAAAAACAGAAAGGTAACCCTTTCTGTTTTTCATTTGTATACAAAGTCAAAGAAACAAGTTAAAAGTTACGACATACAAACATTTAATGGTACTAAATTGATACTGGTACAAGAAGCAGTGGGATTGTTCACCATGACACAGCGTGTCTTCTATGTCCTAATTAACCTGTTCAGGTTGGAGGTTAACATACGACAACATCATCATCTCAGCGTTGTTCACAGTTCCATCCAAGAGTTACATTTCGAAGTCTGCGATCTGCTTACTCCTTCTCCACATTTTGGCTTGGCTTATACATATAACTTTTATGAACAGGACTGCCATCTGGCCTTACATACGCAAGAGGTAAACCTGTGCCATAGCCTCATCCACCTATCATCAATTGGTCCATTTCAAAGATAAGATCTTCTATCTTATCTTTGAAACCCTAAAGATCGATATAATATCAAAACAATACTCAACTGAAATGTAATTTCAACATCAAAATATTTATACGTGTAGAAATGTTTACAAAAGTATTAAGTACCTGGTCATTAGTAATGTTAAGAAAATAAAATATCCCGGCATTAAGTTTCCTTGTCCAAGTCGCCGTAATGAGAACTACAACATAAATGGTGTTTCTTAGAAACTATTGCCGACTAGTTAGGCTTTGTGGGCCACGAAGTCAGCGTTAAGCAGTAGCGGAAAGCGGCAGACTTCTGATCAGACTCCACGTTTATGACGTACCTTGACGTCTACCATAAACATCAAAATATTCATCATTCTATTCTACAATACTACAATTCCAATGAATTCCCACTTGTTTAGGGGGCTAGATGAAGCTAGAAAACTGCGGCGCGGGGAGCGGGCGTCAAACATCATATGAGAGGTGTATGCCAATGCAATGTAGCGATGATTGACACCCCACAATAATTTATCAATATTAGAAAGGAATTAGTACTAAAAAAGGTCCTATAGTACCTCACACACTCTCGTGATCGTGTTGTTCTACGTCACAGTATTTGCCTTGTGATGGGCTACAACCAATCAGTGTATCAGTGTACGTATTATGATTTTACAGCATAACGAAACATTTATTTAAAAAGTATAATAAATTCATAATTATAAAATACATAATGTTTTATATATGTACTTTACGTATTTTTATAACAATTTTTAAAAATGTAATACAATATAAATATAATTACACGGAAGTTATCTAAATTAAAGTATTTAAAAAAAGAAAAAACAGAATATACCTAAACAATCCTGCAGGTTCAGGCATCTAAGAATCCATCGACGTCATCCGGGAGGGTGGCCAGAAGGCTGGTGGCATTGCCACGTTGAATGGCAATACCAATCCTTTGCGCAAGGAATAAACCAGCCTGTAGTAATTAGATGTTTTCTTACCATGTAGCAGAGCGGCACGTCCCATTGTCTTTGGGAAGATGGGTTGGCTGGCAAATCTGGGCAAAACATTTTCCAAGTGCTCGCGCCACGCAGCTGACATTCGCGGCAACATTCGCGGCATTACGAATATACCATCCACGCCACGTATCTGCCACCTCCCTAGCTTATTGACGAATGTGTATACTCACCATTAGGTAATAGGGCTTATAATCCCGTGTACCTACTATAGCCTCAAATCATCAACAACTTCAATTGTGTTCAATTTGTAAATCTTTTGCTTTTTTCATTCAAACTTGAAAGCCAATTTTTGTAAACAAGTGAATAAATTTGATTATTATTACTAACGATTACGTGAAATGGCAAAAATTGGTACTACAGTTGAGTATTAAACACATACAATTTTTTTTTTGATTTGATATTGAATGATATTGGAGGGAAAGTGGCGGTCACTTTCAGTTCACGGGAATGTTGGTTTTACTATACCGACGTCTCTTTTCAAATGGCACCACGCAGTTTTTTTTATGCTACTTAGTTGCCAGACAAGCGCACGGCCCATCTGATAGAAAGTGGTTACCGTGGCCTATGGACGTGTGTAACACCAGAGAAGCCACACTCGCGCTGCCACTCGTGTAAGCACAGAGTTTCTGTGCCGTCAGTGTAGAGGACTAAGCAGGCCAAGCCTTTAGTCATCCCACTGACAGCACAGATTCTGCATTAAGCTCTAGCTACCATACTCACCGCTGGGAACACAACACGAAGTTATTATAACCACGGTATTCTGTAGGGCGGAGGTACTTCCCCAGTCGGACTGCTCAATTGGGCGGGAATACCGCCGAGTACTACCTCCTACAATATTTAATACCGCCATACTGTCTGCCCGCTGACCTAGTGCCCTACGCCTTGCCTTCCCTGTTGTCAGTTCATTCTAATTAGAACTAATTACAGTGGTAATAGGCATAATGTGGTGTCTTGATTAAATTTAATCTTTTGAGAAAGAAGTCTAGATTTTTTAATATTTTTTTTATATAGGACACGTCAATTGGACTTCGCCTTGCCTGATGGTAAGCTGAAGGTAAAGTCCCAGAAAAGAGGGTCACCATTACATACACATACCGTGTGACAATGGTGACACTCAGCTTGGCGGCCTCATCATATCATGCTTTTTCACGCCCCGCTTAAAGGACCCGGGACTGTAGGAAGAAGGAAGAAGGATATAGGAGATAACTTAGAAAAACGATATCGTTAATAAATAATTTGCAAAAATAAATTACGTTGCTTCACCTTTCTTGTCGTGCTGAAAAATCGTCGGATACAAACGTGGTAAAAGTTATGTCGGACCCTGATCAAAATTAACCGCTTGCTATCGTGTTGGGTCTTCCAATGACGGGATATAACTCGCACCTCTGCTAACCCAGGGTCATGTCCAATTTGGAGACGGTCATCTCAGGTGTGAGAGTTATATTGTCCCATCTTGCCCACGGCAAAGAAGACCGAATCCGATCTGCATCTGCTATGGTGTCAGGTGGCTGAGAAAGAGACTCCCAAACCGCGAGGCGAGGTAGCAAAAAAACGGCCTAGGTACGACTGGTGGGGAGGTCGCGGAGGCCCCGGAGATGACATGGGGACCTCGTGGTCCCTACACTCAAAGAGGGCCGTCTAATAAGAGACGGTATTTGACCTGCCAGGGCGCTAGGAATAATTCCCAGATAATTTCACCTCCGGCAAAATGCGGCCCAGTTGGTTCAAGTCTGATATAACCTCGTGGGGATTTTGAGCACAATAAAAGGGTATCAGGCGGCTCCACTTGTCACCTTCAGGACTGCGCTCAATAGAATACTAATAGTCTATTGGTATCAATTTGTATGTCACGACCATTTTCTAGGTATCAAATATGAAAACAAAATGAAAATGTAAAAATCAATTTTCCAGAGCCAATCTAGAAACTTCTGGGGGTCATTTCAACATTTGAAGATTGATGCTAGTCATGTATCAACATGTAGACAGCTTTTTACAGATTTTAAATTTAGATTAAAATGAGTTTTTTTTTTTTTTACGTGCGCAAATCCAAATCCCCACGGATACCTCCCCACCGGAGCCGGTGGATGAGGTTATGTCGGACTCGAACCGACTAAAACGCACGCCGTCTGTGGGTCGTTTTGGTTGCCGAAGGTGAGGTTGACAGCCATATCCCTCGCACCCCGGCCGACCCGGGCCATCTCTAACGATCTGGCCCTCGGGTGTGGGGACTACAGAGTCCCCAACTCGTCCCCGGAAATGGGGAGGCGCGCCAGGCGCGCCACTGCCGCGGCCTGCTTCTGCCAGGGTGACAGCCGGCTCCACCTGTCACCCCCAAGCCGGGATTAAAATGAGATTCAAAATTTGATTAAAGTAAAAAAATTACTGATAAATCAATCAATATATATAATGATAAAAGTCAAATGTTTGGTTTTGAAACAAATAACAATGTGTATAGTATTCAAGGTTTAATAATGTGTATATTATTCCACAACTGCATTAGCTTAGTGGTATGGGTAATGGACTGCTGAGACGAGGTCCCAGAGGAGATCCCAGACTTTTCGATGCTTTTCGAATTTATGTGTGTATTTATCGCAGGTTTATAAGTGCCCGGCTAATGGCAATAGGCTCGCCACCTATTACATTGGAACCTAAACATAAACTGGCGAAATGTGAGTGCTAGCACCTCTGCCTACCCCTTCGCGAATAGAGACGTGAGTTTATCTTAATGTTATGTTTGTGTTTTATTATTCAAGGATTACGTCCATGCAATCACCAAGCTTGCAAAAATTGCATTATTTATTATTATCTAGGGTATGTACTCATAGATTTTACACTAATCATAGCGCTGAATAGTCTGTTTGTATACTTTTTTTTTTTTTACGTGCGCAAAATCCCCACTTCTTATGTCGGACTCGAACCGACTAAAACGCACGCCGCCTGTGGGTCGCTTTGGTTGCCGAAGGTGAGGTTGACAGGCATATCCCTCGCACCCCGGCCGACCCAGGGCCATCTCTCACGATCTAGCCCTCTTCTGTATACTGTACATTGATGGCACTTGGTGGAACCTGCTACACATATTGAATAAGGCACTTGTACTTTTCCACAGTAATCCCCATTCATACACTGGAAACCTTTAAAATTTGGTTAAAAAATAATAAAGAGTGCCATATTTAATTTGTATTCGTTTGTTTGTTAGAACACCCCAGCATAGGTACTGTATCAGTGCGATTCGAGGAACTCCTAATGATGGCCCTGCTTTAAAGGTTATTTAAATCACGACCTGCAGGAGGCGAGCAATGAACGAATAAAGCCGCAGGGCACAGGCTGTCCTCACATTTTTTATTTTCTTTTTAATTAGTATCGCGTTTACATCATGTTTAATTATCCAATACTTGCCTTCTATTTCCAACAAAATGTTAAATCGAACCTTGAATGAACAATACATTTCATAATACGCTGGTTTATTTCTTGCGTAAAGGATTGGTATTGCCTTTCAACGTGACAATGCCGCCAGTCTTCTGGCCACCCTCCCGTTTGACGTTGATAGGGAGGAATTCTTTGACGCCTGAACATGTAGGATTGTTTAGGTATATTCTGTATTGTTTTTATATTTTAGCTCATTTCATAATTGTTCATCATTTTAAAAGAAATTACGAGCTTATTTTCCGTTAATTTGCTATTTGCTATCATACCTGGCGCATTCTTCTACTTGACTTTGACATTCGTAAGTAGACGATGAATTTCAATTGGTTAACATAAATATCGGAACTGGCGTAAAACTGAACCAATTTTATTGTGTCGACTAATACGAACGTACGTAGTTATGTTAAGGTTGATTAAGCGCAATGAGGCCTTGTATAGAGTTATGAAAGCCTTCAACGAAGGACATACTAAATATAAATAACCGCTCAGAACAAACATTCAGCAGGTCTACTGTGAAATATATATACGAAGTTGCGGACTGAAGTTTCGGGCAATTTTCGGTCTTTTTAATCTATATATGAAATTAACCGCGTTTCGATATTTTGACCACCGCGTGGATCCTGGCAGAATAGAATTTGGACCACCCCATCTCTTCCCATACGGTGTCGTACAAGGCGACTAAGGGCTAGGGCTGTTTAACATCAGACATATATGTACAACCCAACTCAGCCACAGATGACTGGCTTGAGTTAACAATAGTGCCTGGAAGATGGCAATAATCTCGACCGTCTTAACGTGGGCTCGAATTTAATTATTGCTGAAATGTGGGTATTAATTCACCTGTGCCTAACCCTCTAGGGGTAAAGGCGTGATTATATGTATGTATGTATGCATATTTTGAAGTGACTGCCATCTAACTTCCATAACCAATTGTAGATAGACCATTATCAGATTTATTTGGCATTCAACTACCCGTAACGAGTTCCATAGCATTATGGTTTGGCAACCGAAACTGACGACTTACAGTCCATCAAATCTAAGAGGTACCGTTTGACGTTTCATATTTTTCAAACCGAAACAACTTTGTTCATACGTACATTATTCAGTTTCGATAACCTTTTTCATAAAACCATGAATTTAGAAAGATTTCATTATTGTATCTAAAAATGTACAATTCTTAATATCTAAATGTAATTGAAAACTTTCAAACAAAGCAAAATAACACATATTTACACAGTAAATAATTTCTAATAGTTATATTCTTGACCGCATTACAAAGTTACGTAGTTAGGTCACTGCACGTAGTGTTGCGACTCTTCGGATACACTTGTATGCAAAAAAATCGTTTACATATACGAAAAATCGAATGTATTATTTACAAATTACACTTGACAACCAAACAAATATTTTTTCATGTGAATGGGATTTATCTCACATATTACGATTACATAACTAAATAGTTATGTAATCGTAAAATATGAGATAAAACCCATTCACCAAAAATACGTATTTATAAATCAAATATATTTGCTTCTTTAAAAAGTTGTCGAAAGCGATTTGTCGATTTTTGATTTTCGCGCCCAAATAAGTCGGGGTTTCTCGCGCTAACGCTGTCGAAATAGTAAATGGAGTCAGGGATAGTGTTTTTTACATTTATTTTTGTGTATGATAGTATGGGTTTGCATATTACAGAGAAATAAACAAATTTTTAACAAGCACATCCATTGATTTTACAATTACAATTTTTTCTTCTAAGTCTTATTTCTACGTCTAAAACTAATAAAAATAAGGTATGTAGAACCCATTCACAAAAATGTTGTTGCCTGTTGTTATAAATTAACGACATTACTGCGCGACCGCATAATGCACTGAATACACAGATACCCTAAAATAAATTAATTTAATTATTTTTAGGTCAATAGGCAAAATCGCAGGTGTCCAAGTCTCTACAATTTTTTTTTTCTGGCAACACTGCCAACTACAAGCGCACGCGGTCCGCTCGGTCGGTTCGGCGTCAGCAGTCTCTCGCCATCTTGGAAGCTGACTGTGCGCGTACTTGCTTTCTCGTTTGTGTTTTACAATTTGTGACTTGGCTATTACTTTTCTGGACTGATCATTCTTTATCCGTTTACCTTGGCAATATTTATACTGGACTCCGAACTAAGCAAGTGTTTATTAATAATGTCGAAAAGAGGACGTACTTTGAACAGCCAGGCTCGTGAATTGGTGGTGAAATTACACGAGTATTTTGAGCGTGAATCTCAAAATGGTGGACTTCTACTGCCAGTTACACAAGTTCGGGATCGCGTCGGTGAAGCTCTCGGTATTGGTAGCCGCACCGTTGGCAAAATATTAAGTGAAAAATATGGGCCTTCGGGGAGTGACAGTAACGTACTTCACACACCGAAAAAACGAAAAAGAAATAAACCTGTGACAGGCATCGATGAATTCGATAGTCATGCTATTAGAAACCATATATACGGGTATTTTACAAGAGGCGAATTTCCAACATTGGCAAAGTTATGTGCAACTTTAAAAGATGCCGGGCTGTATAAGGGAAGCATAGAGTCGTTGAGAACGGTAATAACAGGAATTGGCTTCAGATACAAAAAAGTTGACAAACGAAAAATTGTTATGGAGCGACATGACATAATTATGCAGCGACTAACATTCCTGCGCGAAGTTAAACAAATTATAAACTGGGATAATGTAATATTTTTGGACGAAACTTGGCTAAATTCCAACCATTCTGTGCCGAAAACATGGACTGATGATTCTGAAGCTTCGTGCTCGAAGGTGCCGATAGGAAAAGGTGGACGCCTCATAATATGCCATGCTGGGTCAGCGTCTACAGGCTTCGTGGAAAACTCTTTATTAGCTTTCCAATCCAAAAGCACTAAAGAGTATCATGAAGAAATGGACGCAGTAAGGTTCCGAGAGTGGTTCTTAAATTTATTACAGAATATCCCTCCTAACAGCACAATTATAATGGATAATGCCCCATACCACTCTGTGCAAATTGATAAAGCACCTACGTCAGCCAATAAGAAAGCAGATTTGGTGGCATGGCTGCAAAGAAAAGGAGTGGATGCCGACATGTCACTATTAAAAGCTGAATTATTACAGTTAGTGAAATTGCATAAACCACCAAAACCGACATATGTAATTGACCAATTGGCCGAAGAGCACGGGCACAAAGTCATACGACTTCCTCCGTACCATTGCCAATATAATGCCATTGAACTGATTTGGGCCCAAGTTAAAGGTAATATTTTATAATATTATAATAATAACACGAGTACTTCTAACATTTATAATTTAAACAATGGTTTTCGTCTGCTATCAAATAGTTACATTATTGTTTTACAGGTTATGCAGCAAGACACAACACAAAACCACCCTTCAGTGTCAAGAAAATGGAAGGTTTATTAAAGGAAGCATGTGCCCAAGTTACACAGGAAGATTGGAGTAAAGTAGTACAAAAAACAAAGAAAATAATAATGGACGACTTCGAAAGAGACGTACACTTTGATAATGTAATGGACAATCAACTGGTCATTAATTTAAATGACGATGATGACGAAGACGACGATACTAGTACTAGTAGTGAATAAAAAAATATCCTAAACATTTCTTTTATTTAATTATAACAATTGATTTCTTAAAATTCGGATATTATAGTAATCGATCTCTTAAAGTTCGGATATTATAGTAATCGATTTTTTCATCCCATCCCTATCATTCAATTGTCAGAACTGTCAAACGGTACTTCTTAGATTTGACGGACTGTAAAGTGCTCTGTAAGGCACGCAGGCGTCTGTTAAGAATGGTTACACATTCCAAACTAGTGCTATTAGTTAACTTTTTTATATATATATATATATATAGAACACGTCAATTAGACTTCACCTTGCCTCACTTCACTTACACATCCCGTGTGACAATGGTGACACTCAGCTTGACGGCCTCATCATATGCTTTTTCACGCCCCGCTTAAAGGACCCGGGACTGTAGGAAGAAGGAAACACGTGAGCTGGTAATTAATTCCAGGCCTTAATGGTGCGACAGAGGAATACAATACAATAACCAGCTCGGTTACGTTCGGGAAATTTATCATGCATGTAAAAATTTATTTGCAGGTAATAGAACAAACGCGCCCCCTGTGTTGCAGAGCAGTTTTTTCTACCTCTACGCAACAGAAGCCTGTACTATGAAATGCGGATGGCACGCGATTCATCATTCAACCGAAAGTAACTCTGGAAATCCGTAATAACTTTATGGTAAGTATCTGATATTTTTCGGTTGTGTTTTGTATAGGCTCAAAGTTTCGTTCGTATGTTTCGTAGTAGCCATTCAGGTCCTAAATCAAAATCCAGGTCGGACGAAGTTTAATTGGTTGCTGTGTTTTCATTGTAACCATCAACCCTTATCAAGGGTTAGTCGCCGTGATGTAATAATATAATAATGCTTTATCTCTACTCTTGATACCTATTTCATTACTCGCTGGCTCGAAGTTTCGTATATATATCAGACTAAATATATTTGAATAAAATTTTAAAGCATTTAGTATGCTAACTATTCAAATCGTTTAAGATAGTATTTTTTTATGGGTTCTTTTTTTATGCCATTTAGTTCGAGTTCGGGCCGGATTCGAATATTTCTAATCTTAACGAAGTGGTTTCCTAAAATTAAGCCTTTTTGAAGTGAACACTTCTTTAAACGCATTAGAATTTTTTTGTAGAACAGTTTTTTGAGATTGGAATATACCATTGATTTTGCGACACCATTGCCGACACTTCTTGTGACAGATTGTCACAAACTGTCAGGATTGTCACATTTGACGCCTCTGTTTATAATTATCTACATTATATTGGTTAAGTTTCGCTTCTGTTGGAATTCAGTCCGCCAATTGACTACCACACAGCTGAATGCAAACAAACTAAGGCGAAGTCTACATGATAGAGTTTATTAGGGTTAGACATAGTTCTTTTTTTCTCTTCATCCGAGTGCCAACTCAGGTTATATTACAAAGGTACTAGCTGACCCGCCAAACGTTGTTTTGCCATATAAGTGACAACGGTAGACGCCTAAGGGGGATAACTCACCAAGTGATAATTAATCAGTTATCGAGCGGGGTTGAAAACTATAAAATGCTATCAAAACATCGGGGTCGGTGGTACGAAGGTAAAATTTTAGGACTAAATGTATTTTTCGATTCCACACCATAAAAAAAAAACAAGAAATAAATTTGTGCAAAAAGCCAAAAATAGTTTTTGGGGTGAATCACCCTTAATACTTAGGGGTGTATAAATTAGTTATAAACCTATTCTCATACCTACTGAATATATATAAAATTTCATCAAAATCGGTCAAGGTGTTTCGGAGGAGTATAACCACAAAAAATATGACACAAAAATTTAATATATCAGATAATGCCGAAGCCGACCGCATACGACAACTGCTGACGCATGCTTTACATACATTACTTGTAAGACTTCGATACGAATGAAGAGGACTATTGAGAAGCCGCAATGAATTACGCGTATTAAATTTGTTGCATGCGTTGACCGTCATGGTATGCGGTCGCCTTCATACCTTTAGTAATTTGAATAATTTATCCAATAGACAATTAAAACGACACTTTAAAATGTAAAAAGAAAAAAAAAATTAGATAGTTTCGCAAATGGACCACCGTATTGGATGAAAACGCGAAACCAAAAGACTCCGGAAATAAACTCAGCAAGCTTTTCTGTTCTATTTACAAATATGTTTTCTTAGTTTTATAACATAATATTTTTGAGCAGAATGAGCAAACAGAGTTGAAGCTGTGAAGTTCTTGGCTTGGCCCCATATATCTTATATCACTAAGTAAGGTATGTGAGACACAACAAGTGAGACAAACAAAAGTGTATTTAAAAGAAAAAGAAATATTCGGGGAACAAAACTCTGTTATTAACGTCGCTGTTGGGTTTAATATTTATCACGTTGTCCAATAATACATCTCTTCAGTAACTCAAATTAAGAGAGGTATATAAGGTCTATTATTGCGTAGATCAGGTGTATAAGTTGGGAAGGACCCTTAGAGCTCATTAACTGTAGCAAAGTTATATCTGGGGCAGGAGTAACACGTAAAGGAGGCATGAAGTAAATGGTATGTGCGAATATTTATATTTTGGTATAGTAAAGATTTATTTTTAAGTTTTTGAGGATTTCTTAACACCTTGATCGACAAGTAGAAAGAAAGAAAGAAAGAAAGAAAGATCCGTTTATTATACACACACATACACACTTACACAACACATAAAAAGAAAACATGAAATAAAAAAAAAAATCACAATCGGCACATAAAAAAAAAACAAGTAAAAACATAAACAGTACGATACAAATAATTAGGTATATGAGGTAGGAATGCCGTGCCCGCACCAACCCGACCGCACCCCGCCACAGCGAAACACCATCACACAGCGCACGCTTGCGACAGTATTGTCTGTTCCGACCCGCGGGGCATACGTGTTTTATTTTTTAATTATTTCTTCCTATTGAGAGTGTTATAATACTACTGCGGCGCAATGTAACAAAGCATTACTGCGGCGGAGCCGGGCCGCGCTGAGAAGCCCCTGCACCGCACACCCACCACATCACACAATAAAATATAGATACCCCCGCACACCAACGGGTTGCTGCACTAGTATAAAAGTACCTTTGTAATATGACCTTCACAATGAAACTTCATTTCCCTTCATATGTCAGTGTGGAGTGTGTGTACAAAAGGCCACAGTTCAGCTACTGCTACAGATTGGGTAGGTACAATCTGCAGCGCTGGTTTTCAACTGAAGCCCAATCCAAACTAGGTAGCATGCTGTATTACCATTAAATAAATAAATAAAAAGATCATTACACACCTACTCACGTACATTCACACACGAGAATACAGGATACACGAGTGCACAATACTGAACAGTAAAAATTTATATATGACACGAATCCAATTACAATATATATCAAAAAGACAAATACAACACAAAAATAAACTTAACTAACAACAAATTCAAGATAAACATTACTTGCACATCCAGTTAACAACGCAACTGCCGTATTCGCTTTCTTAAGCAATATATATATATATATATATATATACATACACACACACATACATACAAACATACATACATACATTCACACATACATACACACAAACATACATACATAGTCAGGTTGATTTTTGGTAGGTAGGTAGGTAGTAGGTACTTAGTACCTATGTAACTCTTACATAGGTACTGATTAACAGAGCAAATTAAATACAAATTTGCAATCTACAAATTGAGTTCATAATTATACAAAGGGTTTTCGCCATTACATCATAGAACTTATTACTTACACTTACACTTACATGGAACAAATTGAGCACTGGAAAAAGCTCACACAACGAACAAAATACTGAAAATAACCTTAATGCCTTGATTTTTCCCTGTTACTGTTGACTGATTGTTCTGTTAATTGATACACATCTCTAGTTCAGACGATAATTTAATTTAAATCAATAAAGCAGTTTGATTTGTGCTACACATTCAGAAACTTTGGAGACAATATTATTCTGATATGTGCACCAAATATTTAGTAATAATGCTGTTACTGTAGAATAATATATAAAATTAGTCCTGCCAAGATCTTTGGGGTACACCTTACCTACTAATAGGTGAGCCTACCAACCTTACCTATTAGTCTAATATGATTATCGAACGAGACTCGGGCGCAGATGCTCCTCATGAGGTTGCGTATTCAGATGGCGGTCACTAAGGTTAAAAATGTCAAATCAAGATAAAGAGTAGGTGATCGAATCACTCCAATATAAGGACAGTGTCGTGTGTTGATAATGATACATACAGACATATAATCACGACTTTATCGTCAGAGGGTTAGGCAGAGGTGAAATAACACCCACATTTCACCAATCATTGAATTCCGTCCCACGTAATAGGGGTGAGCTTATCGCCGTCTGCTGGGCTCTATATATCTGTCTGATGTTAAACAGTCCTATCCCTTAGTCACCTTGTACGACACCGCATGTGAAGAGATGGGGTGGTTCAAATTCTACTCTGCCGGGAACCACGCGGCTAATGATGACTATTAAATAATAAAATATCATCATATAAATGCTTCACTGTTACATAACACCGTCCAACTGCGTAGAATTAACTCAAGTCAGTATTAAGAGATACAGTTTAGTGAGAGAAAATTAGTTTCTACGTCTTGTTATAGCATTGGTACTTATGTTATTACTTATTGAGGTACTTATAAGTAATAAAGAGGATCAATATAGTGATGACGTCATGTACTGCTGCAGTCAAAAGTCAAATAGCATGACTCGAATCTCATCATCAATCGTATCAAACATACAAGGGTCTTTGTATTAGTAGGGCCTTATCAACAAAAAATGGAGTCAAATGAACCTTACCTGCTAATCGGTGCACCGGCTAAATAAATCAAATCAAGTCAAATAATTTATTTGCACAACACAGGTTACAGAAAGATTGTAAAAGATACATTTTCATTAAATGTATAGGTACGCTGTATTAAAATACTACCTCTTGAAGGTGTGCAAATATTTAGGTATTGCCTAAACATGCAACATTTCAATTAGAGAGCATTCAGAATATTTTATTAATATAAATTATTGAGTTAATGTCAGAAATTGAATAATGTTAAAAGGTAATAAGGATTTTTTTTAATAATAGAAAATGCCGACTAGATCTATTAAAATAATAATCACAATTAGTAATATTGTGTCACATGCCCATGTCAAAGAATTAAATTAATGTATTGAATTTGAATTAATAAATTACAATTTACCTTACAGAAAATACTTCACATGGTAATAAAATTCCATGTTCAGTATCTTTCTTAGTGCCTGTTTAAAAGTAGTTAATTTTGCCTCTTTTATATTTTTGGGTAGTTCGTTATATATCTTTAAGGCCATGGCAAAAACACTATTAAGTAAGGTAAGTTTCCTGTTGGAATGAGATCTACTCCATTTTGTGACCTGAGTCTTTCGGGGTGCGCGAGTAATATGCCAGAGGCTACCTCAAACCCGGCAACTAATGGCCCGAGATGGCCTAGCGATGTTAGTCATGCCGGGTTCGACTTAACCACCGGGGTTAACCCCGGGGGGGGGGGGGGAGAAACGTTAAAAAAAGGATTAGATCAATTATTAGATCTATTTTACTACACGGTATTCATCCAGGCTTTATATTCGTTTTGGATAGAAAGATTTTCGACACATTAATAGTGTACAACTCGCCGGGACATTTCCCATGTTTACTACTTATTATCAGCGAAAATAATCAAGAAAACAATCAATCCCTTATCCCAAGTTAATTTGAGGTCGGTGAAACATGTGTTATTTTTCCATTCATCTCTAGTTGCAGCCATCTAAACGTTCACTCCCTTGTTAACCATAATATCTATAATATTATGCGTCTCTCTTTTCTTGGCTAAAACCAACCTGTATAGTTATACAGGTTGGTTTTAGCCAAGAAAAGAGAGACGCATTCAAACAAACAAAAAAAATAAAGGATTTTTTTTTGTTTGTTTGAATGCGCTAATCTCAGGAACTACTACTTCGAATTGAAAGATTATTTTAATATTGTATAGTCCGTTTATCGACTAAGGTTTTAAGCTATATTATCATTACATTTCTATTTAACGTGCAGTGCATATATTTTAACTGATTTTACAAGGTCGGTAGCACAGGTGTGACTCCCCTGGTGTTGCTCACGTTCATAGGTCACGTTAACCACTTTACATCAGATGGGCCGTTTGCTTGTCTGTCATCTTAGTTGTTCAAAAAAATCCGGCAGATTGCCATACATTATTTGAAGACTAAAACAATCACGGACTTAAAACGGTAATATGAGTTTTCTAAATATGTTACACGTGAAGCTGGTGAAGGAATATGGTGAAACTATCTACCTACTGGATATAACACTTTATGTAACTCATAAAACTACTAACTATATCACTAAAGGAGGCGGGACACGACGGTATTTCCGTCCAATTGAGCAGTCCAACTGGGGAAGTACCAGCGCGCTAATACCGCGGCCATTATAAACTTGTGTTGTGTTCCCGGTGGTGAGCAGGGTAGCCAAAGCTCGCTAGAGAGGTTTGTGCTGTCAGTGGGAAGACCAAAAGCTTGTCCTGCTTCGTCTTTTACACTGACGACACAAAAACTCTCTATGCATACATGGTTGACAGCGCGAGTGTGACTTCCTTGGTTTTGCACATGTCCATAGGCCACGGTAACCACTATCCATTAGGTGGACCGTGTGCTTGTCTGCCACCTAAGTGGTATAAAAAAAATATGCTTAGGATGAATGAATTTGAATTTTAAATACGAATTCAGAACTCAAAACTTTAATCCCTATTCAGATTAAATATTTCTATGCATTTGAGTAATTTTCCTTTTTTATACAGAATGGTTTTAGTTTTTTATGTCATTTGTACAGAACTTTGTTTAGAGGATATTCAAAACTACCTCT
This sequence comes from Eilema griseolum, assembly GCA_963662185.1. NCBI lineage: Eukaryota > Metazoa > Arthropoda > Insecta > Lepidoptera > Erebidae > Eilema > Eilema griseolum. The sequence continues at coordinate 2,642,408 of OY759229.1, read as the reverse complement.
GACTCACTCGTTGTAACATTTCATACTGAATAAAACTGTTACGTGAATAAGTATATTTAAAACTCAAACAGATACATGTAAATAAGGGTGCATCCATACCGGTGAATGGGTTGCAAATGCACTGCTACAACTCCTACTGGTTTCTTTTTGTTCTTAATACCTTTTTAGTGCGCCTCTCTCTTAACTGTTCTATGTTGCACGCGAGCTCCCTGTGTACAACGCATGCGGTATGCGAGTATGCAGATCTATTCCATGCTATTTTAACCCTCAATAAATAACAATGCGTCGGTAGCTTTGCGATTAAGGAGTCATCTTACGATCGAGAGGTCCTGGATTCGAATACTAGCCATTACACTACAGACGTGAACCCACTAATAAGACAAGCAATTTTGCTTAGCTGGAGGGGTTAGAAGGAATATTAGTAATTTCGGTTAATAAGTACAAATTTACCCGCAGTATCAGCCCATTTAATAGTAGTAGATATGATAGAGGTAGCTTACTAGCTTACTTCAAGAGTTGCCTGTTGAAGACTCGTGGGCGACCCTTGGTGTATTGTAAACCAATGTTATACGAATGACTTTGAAAAAAATTAATTAAAATTTAATCTTTACTGTTCTACTGTTAAAGTTTAAAATTAAATTGTATTTTGTGGAATCAATGAAAACATGTAATGAACTATTTGTGATTTAACTACCCGACTGCCAAGAAGGGTTACGTTTTTCGGGCTAATCTTTTATGTATGTTTGTAATATTCTTTATTACCTCATAACTTTTGAACCACATTGCGGATTTCAATGATTGATATCTCAAATTAAAGGTATTTATCACCCAAGTGTTCTCAGGTACATACAATTTGAAGAAAAACCTATGTTGAGCTTTTGATCCCAAAATGTTTTGTGTCAAAAATATTTTGACAAAAATTTCGAGTAGGGTATAAAAATAAAGGAAATTAAAAGGCGATTGCAAAATATACATAATTATGAAATAACTAAAAAGTATAAAATAAAATAAATTATTTAAAAAAACCGACTGATTCAGCAGCAGTCAGGTTTTTTTATTTTTCATAGTTTATTTTATTAAACTAAGTTTGATTGTACCACCTGCTGTACCTATTTAACCCATTTGCAAATCATAAACCAGATGAAAATCAAATCAGTGTTATCAGCGTCAGTCAGGTTTTTTATTTGTATTTTATTTTTACCTTTTTTGGACCTTTTTTATACCACTTGTTTGACAGACAAGCACACGACCCTTCTGGAGGAAAGTGGTAAGCGTGGCCTGTGTACGTGTGCAACACCAAGAGAGTCACACTCGCGCTGCCAACCCTGTAAGCACAAGAGATTCTGTGCCAAAGACGAAGCAGGACAAGCCTTTGGTCTTTCTACTGATAGTACAAAAACTCTCCAGTGAGCTCTCTCCAGGGAACACCAATATTTATGGTCGCGGTATTCTGTATTGCTGAGGTACTTCCCCAGTCGGACTGCTCAATTGAACAGAAATACCGTCGTGTCCTGTAGGAAAATATGCAATTCAATGTTAGTAAAGGATGTATCCTTTACTAACATTGAATTGCATATTTTCTATGTCTGTATTATGACTGTGATTAACAATCAGTAATAGCGGTATCCTAATTGCAATATAATACACGTAGCCAACGGGCCCTTCGCCAAAAGGTATATTCGCTGCACAGAGATGTAACTTACAAAAAATAGCCATTAAAATATTTCTATCAAAAGTACTGTCAGAAATTTTATCCAATATAGCTTTTAGAAGTGACAAAAGATGTCCTCGAAAGATTTTACGCACAATTTGCGTTACTATATAAAAAAAAAAACAGTTCAATTAACAATTGCAAATAAATCAAAGTTCTCAACGTCACGATGGCTGTGCTATGAATGCACTGCGTGGGAAACCAGAGATAAGCTTCGGACGGTAATATTGGAAAGAAATAAAATAAAATGTTATACTGTGTGCAAACTGATTACCATACACAGGTCCATACAAACAATATACTCATAAAATTTTCGCTATGATCTAGACAGAGACAAATTACTGTCTTCTGTTTCTGTATTAATATTTGCTTGTCCTAGACAGGGCACAACAGGGCTTAGATGTCACCCGTACACGGTGCAGAACCCGTACGCGGTCGTTGTTGCTTGCCGGAGGTAAGGTTGGCATGCACATCCCTCGCACCCACGGCCATATTCTTTGATCTGACCCTCCTCGGGTGTGGGGACCTCGGAGTCCCCAACTGGTCCGCCGCGGCCTGCAAATGCAGATGCCAGTATGACCGTCAACCCCAAGCCTTAGCTCACGGGGTACGGAGGACTCCTCCTTCCCGAGCATTAACCTCAAGTCTAATGATTTACCAATGGTAGATTGAAAGTAAGATATATTTGCGGGTAACATGGTTTGCCAATGGTAATAGGTTGTCATTATCTTGATTAGTACAGCTTGTTTCACCGTATCCAGTGTACAAATGTTATATCAAACTTATTTTATGGTACGTTTACATGCGGCAATATTTTTTCTCCTTATAACACACATCTAGTCAGTTTCAATAAATTTTCCATTACTATAAAAATAATATACTTCTTATTACTTATTTAAGTTCAGTTATTAAATTACATATTATTTACATAATGTACATGGGAGTTATCTAAATTAAAATACAAAAACAATACAGAATATACCTAAACAATCCTGCAGGTTCAGGCATCAAAGGATTCCTCCCCATTGATGTTAACCGGGAGGGTGGCCTAAAGGCTGACGGCATTTTACAGTCCCTGGAAGATGTGAAGGCGCAAGGGTGTCAGCACATGTTGCATCCCACACCAAATGTCATTAATGTATAGATTTACAAAATGGTTTATACCTCTGTGAAGTATTTAAATTACATTATTTATTTGTTAATCATAAAAATACAGTACTACCAACTCCATAAAAATTTAATAAACGTTTTACAGATAACACATTGCTTAAGTTTAGAGCTCCATCGATGCTCGCGTTATCGTTACACAAAAACATTTGAACCAATTATATTTTATGTAATAACTGAAAACGATAACTATATTGGAAACTGTAGTTATCCGTTGACAAAAACGTCGTTGACGAGTCAACGAGCTATATGAATGGTCTCTGTTAGCGCGAGATAAAACCATCGGTGTGGAAACTACACCATGTCTATGTATGGCTATTTGTCTGGATAGGGTTTGGTAGAATCGTTACATTTTTTTTCTTTTTTTTTGCACAACTTAGGTGGCAGACAAGCACACGTCCCACCTGATGGAAAGTGGTTAACGTGACCTATGAACGTGTATAACACCAGTGGAGTCACATCTGTGCTGCCGACCCTGTAAAATAAGAGATATTCTGTGACCTCAGTGCAGAAAACAAAATCAGGACAAGCCTTTGGTCTTCCCACTGACAGCACAAAAACTCTCCAGTGAGCTCTGGCTACCCTACTCACTGCCATTTTGTTTTAAAGAATACTAGTAGGTGACCGAAATTACTAATACTCGGCCCCATATGCTGGTGAGGTAGTAGTATTATTTTTTATTCTGTGTCGTAAGGCCGACATCTGAACCACTAAGCTGTCGCTAGCTTAGGTTCTGAAGGTCATTTCCTATAGGAAAAAAATGGTCAATTCAGTTCCAATCTAATAATATACATACATAATATATAATCACGCCTTTATCCCCAGAGGTTTAGGCAGAGATGAATTAACACTCACATTTCACCAATCATTGAATGCGATCCAACGTAATAGGGGGTGAGCCTATTGCCGTCTTCTGGGTACTATTGTTGACTCAGCCAATAATGAACTTACAAATTCGAAGATCACAATAATAAAAATCAACAATATTGTAATGAGACATTACTCATAGAACTCTAAAGTCACATTTTGTGTAATGGGTAATGATACAGCAATTTTATGCTTCATTATTGTAATCATCACAGCATTGGTCCTGGGTACGTCTGTACCTATTTTGTTCTATGCAGTTTTAACGCGAGCGATACCACCCATACTACCATTACTACACTACCAACAAACTCTAGACGTCAGTTCGTTGGCCAGCGAATTGTAGTAGACAAATGCATGGAATTTGACGTGTTTGACAGTTGTTAACGTATGTCACGAACGTCAAATCGCCACTGGACTGAGAGTAAAACCTAGATCAGAGCCACGTCTCTTAATCAGCAGGTGTGCTACTTGCAAATGAGATACAACTTATTTGTATTCAGAGTTCTTGTTTGTCCCATATACTCGTTCAATTATGCTGCATATTGCAAGAAAACTTTGCATGTTTGCTTAAAGCAATAGCACGTAATTATACGTGTACAGGATGTTGTTTATTCCAATTAAAGCCTTGCTATTGTAAGTCGTAGCTGTAGGCGAGGGAACAATAGACAAAGCTACGATTGGAGTAATTGGTTATGCAAACGCATCATAACAATAAATATATCTATAGTATTATATAATTGTAAAGATGTCGTGTCTGTCTATATGTTTTTCGCAAATTTTGATGGAATTTTTACTACTATGAGGAATCGCTTTGTCTAATTAAATTTATAAAAATAATTGGTGCTAAGCTTTACACAAACTAAAGCCAGGAGAAGTCGCATGCAGCCAGTAATAACCTCGTATTGTGTTCCCGGCGGTGAGTAGGGTAGCCAGAGCTCACCAGAGAGTTTTTGCGCTGTCAGTGGGAAGACCAAAAGCTTTGTCTTTTACACTGACATCATAGCAACTCTGTGTTTACAGAGTTGCCAACGCGAGTGTGACTCTCTTGGTGTTGCACATGTCCATAGGTCACGGTAACCACCTTCCATCAAGTGGGCCGTGTGCTTGTCTGTCAACCAAATGGTATAAAAGAAAAGTTTTGAAGCCTGTACTAGAGGTGCTGATAAACTTGAGCAGAACATTCACATGTAATGTAACATTCAGAAAAATTAACGTGAGCGTTCTAGCGAGCATTCTCACAAGGTCAGCATTGGCTAGAGCGTTCGGTAGAAAGATTATGAAAATATTCATAGTAATATGAAGATGTTATAGATGCTGCAATGTTATAAAGTTCAAGTCTATCAGCACCTTAATTAATAAAATTGTTCATCAGTAACCGGAGGTAACTGAAAATTGTTGAAGTGGACAGTAAGTAAAGAAGATTAAATTTCGATTAACGAACTCTTTGGGATACTGTCAAAGGTAAATTAAAGTTTGATTGGCGTTTCCTGATTGGTTTATCCCACCACTGTTGATATTTGCTCCAATGAATTTTAAGTGGATGTAGTTACAGTATATATATATATATATATATATATAAGGTGCCAATTTTATTCAGTATGGTAACTATTGTTACTGACAAAAATAATAATACTGATATCAATGTTTTAGCCCATCGCAGTCCACTGCTGGACTAGACCTCTCCCAATATTGGGAGATACTGATATATTTGCCCCTCGTTTACACCTAAGTATAAAACATGTATTTGACAAGTTGCAATATGTCACAGGCTACAGTGTGGACGCAATTGTGTTTTATACTTGTTTACAACTTGTTGGCTATAAATAATAAGTGAACGAAAAAGTATCTGAGATACATGTATGAAACAAGTATTGTATTTTGATTAGTCTTCTACAAGTTTTCAACAAGTTTTTTTTTTTATGTGCGCAAAATCCCCACGGACACCTCCCCACCGGAGCCGGTGGAGGAGGTTATGTCGGACACGAACCGACTAAAACGCACGCCGCCTGTGGGTCGTTTTGGTTGCCGAAGGTGAGGTTGACAGGCATATCCCTCGCACCCCGCCCGACCCAGAGCCATCTCTAACGATCTGACCCTCTTCTCGGGTGTGTTGACTACAGAGACTCCAACTCGTCCCCGGCAACGGGGAGGCGCGCCAGGTGCGCCACCGCCGCGGCCTGCTTCTGCCAGGGTGACAGGCGGCTCCACCTGTCACCCCCAGGCCGGCGCTCATGGGGGGCGGAGGTCGTTCATCGACCTCCGACGTCCGAGTTGCCTTCATACGCGGGCAGCTTGTCTTGCGATCCTTCGTCGCTCCCGCTACCGCAGTCTTCAACAAGTTTACAACTTGTTTCGGGGCGTAAACAAGAGTTTACAGTCGTCATCGCTTATCATACTATTCTACAACACTACGTCGAATTTTCACTTGTCTCTTTCGGTCAGATTCTATAAAGCGTCGGTAGCTTAGTGGTTAAGAAGACGGCCTTACGGTCGAGAGATTCCGAGTTCGAATCCTGACCTTTACATTACTGACGTAAACCCATTCCTAGCACAAGCAATTTAGCTTAGTTGGAGAGGTTAGAAGTATTAGTAACAGTAGTTTTTTACCACTTGATGGGAAGTGGTTACCGTGGCCTATAGACATGTGTAACACCAGAGGTCAGACTCGCGCTGTCGACCCTGAAGGAACCCTCTAATGCCCCTTTTGAAGAACCCCATATTGTAGGCGCATGAGAAAACCGCAGCAGGGAGTTAATTCCACAGCTTGAGTGTGCGTGGGATGAAGTTTCTTTCACACCGCACAGTGCGCGCCGTCTCAGGTCGCAATGTGTGGGGATAAATTCTCTGCCTGCGGTGCGTTGATAGGAAGTTGCTGTGGGCATCATGTCAAACAATTCATCTGAGCACAAACCGTTGTATACACAGCGAAGCAAAGTCCCTCCTAAGGCGGAGAGGTTCCACACTATCTGCGAGTGTGGGCTTGTCGACCAGCCTCAATAACCGTCTTTGCACCGAGTCAAAGAAATCAAGCTGGTATGCAGGCGCTCCAGCAAAAATTGCTTCAATAAAAACATGCAGTTTAAAACCGACAATTCTACAAATAAAAAAAATAACTGCAACTATAAAGTCAGTACCACAACAGTGACCATAAAGTTTATGTAACAATTTATTGCGACTACCAATTATAAGTTTCAATCCGATTCCCAACTCGTTGGCGATAAAACTGATTTGTAGGCCTAACTAGTTTGCGTACTTATTTACTTTACAGTAATGGCGGATGCATGGCGATGTTCGTACCTGTTTAACTTTAAATTAATATTAAATATTTTTGGAGTACCGTGCTTAGTTAGACTCTGTGGGGAAAGGTGAGACTGCCGTAGTCCCATACCTGAGGGGGCCTTCTATGGCCCCATGTCAGTCGAGGTGCGCGGAGGGATATGCCAGAGGCTTCCTCACTCCCGGTAACTGATGGCCCGAGGTGGCTTTAGTCGGTCCGAGTCCGACATAACCAACCCGTCGGCTCCGGCAGGGTTCTATCTAAGGAGATTTCCGCACGTTATAAAATAAAAAAAGGTACCGTGCCTCAAAAAACAGAAACGGAACCGGAACGAATTTATGCTGTATTTTATTGTAATATTTTAAAGAATTAGTAGGTAACCGAATATACTAACATTCGTCCTAACCAGATCAGTTTAACTAAATTAGTGGGTTCACATCTTTAGTGTGATTGCACGGATTTGAACGATGTACCTCTGGAGCGTAAGGTCGACCTCTTCAATATTTTTTTTTAAATGTAATATTCAAATATATTAGTGAGAAATGACTATTTCAATTAGTTATTAAGTACATTCCAAAAAAGTAATGTTATTTTTTATGTGAATAACAACACATTTTCAATTTTTTTATGTAATTAAGTTAATAAAACATTAAAAACTTTATGATCCTAAATAACATGAAGAACATGATGATGTACCTAAATAACAATTACAAAAATCAAGATATCGAATGCCCAGAATTATAATATAAGTGTTTGAGAAAAATAATAGTAGGCATATTTTTTAATTATTTATATTAAATAATAATAATAATTTAGATTTTCAAGAATTATTTACGGATGTTTGTTACATAATATCTTTATCTCAGGAATAATTTTAAGAAAGTAAGCGGCAGCGTGCGTTGTTTACCTACATAGAGGAACCATCAGCCACTAGTGGACTCACAATGAGATAACTGTCCCGCTACTTTGTACTTTAATGGTACCGGGCAAACTCTGACTTTGTTATGGTCTATGAAAGGCTTTGAATTAAGCCTTTAATTGACCACGACAAAGTCACCGCCTATCTGATCTAATATTCTTTCAGACAATTTTTAGTTGTATAAAAATTATAATAGCAGGCTTATTTTAACAAGCTGCCGAATGAAAATAGAGATTTACCTGTGAATAAATTTAAAAACGTAGTAAAGAGTAAATTGTGCCAGAAAGGCTTTTATAAAATCCAAGAACGCTTAGATGAAAATGAGAACAAGCTTAGAAATAACGTGTGATGTCTCTTTTTGCGGGAATAAAGATGATGTTTATTACTATACAAACAGTCCCGGGTCCTTTAAGCGTGAAAAAGCATCTGATGTGGCCACTAAGAAGAGTGTCACCATGGTAACATGCTACATGTATATAATGGTGACCCTCTTTATTTCTAAAGGTCCTTCAAGACTTTGCCTTTAGCTATACGCGCTGACGAAGAGAGCAGTCATCTGCCCGAGTGCGACCGGTGTCGGTCGGCGTGAGATGTCGAGCGGTGTTCCACAGGGATCGGTTCTAGAGCCGTTTCAGTGGAACATCGGATACGACTAGGTGCTTCGCAGTGAGCTCGCGGGCGGCGCCGCCGTCACGTGCTACGCGGACGACACGCTAGTGACGGCGAGCGGGGCTACATACCGCGAAGCGACCCCAAAGGCCACGACCGCGGTTGCTCAATTCGTGGAACGGATCCGGCGGCTGGGCCTTGAGTTGGCTTTGCATAAATCTGAGGCTATATTCTTTCATGGACCTTGGCGCACGCCACCACCTGGTTCCAATCACTCAGTGGGAGGCACTCTCATCGGCATCAAGCCTCAGATGAAATATCTGGGGCTCTTGCTCGATGGCCGGTGGGACTTCGGGAAGCACTTCCAAAGTCTGGGCCCCAAATTGGTGGGCACAGCCAACGCTCTGGCGCGGCTACTGCCCAACCTGAGGGGCCCGGAGGACTCCTGCAAGAGACTCTACGCGGGTGTCGTGCGGTCCATGGCCCTGTACGGGTGTCCCGTGTGGGCGGACACGCTGAGTGATCGGCATATGCCCCTGCTACAGCGACCGCAGCAGAAGTTGGCGTGCCGCATCATAAGGGGGTATCGCACGATATCGTTCAACGCTAGCCGGATCGCCACCGTGGATCCTGGAAGCCTGCTACGACTTGGGCGACCAGGCGCAGGGCGCGCCGTAGTAGCGGCGGTAAGACCAATCATAAAGGAGTGGCTAGAGAGGCCACACGGCAGCCTCTTGTGCTGTCTGATGCAGATGATCACCGAGCACGGGTGTTTCGGAAAGTATCTGCGTCGGATGGAGAAAGAGCCAACGTCCGAGTGCCATCATTGCGACTCGAGCGAGGACTCGGGGCCGCACACGCTCACCGAGTGTCCGGCGTGGGAGACGCCGAGGCGGGAGCTTGTGGCGGCCCTGGGAGTGAGGGTACTCACGCTGTCCACCTTGCACGCGGCGATGGTCCGCTGCGCGGATGCGTGGGTGGCCGGCGCCTCCTTCTGCGAGCAAGTGATGCTTGTGAAGGAGGAGGCGGGGCGGGAGTGGCAGCGGGAGCGACGAAGGATTGCAAGCCAAGCTGCCCGCGTACGAAGGCAACTCGGGCGTCAGAGGTCGATGAACGACCTTCGCCCCCCATAAGCGCCGGCCTGGGAGTGACAGGTGGAGCCGCCTGTCACCCTGGCAGAAATAGGCCGCGGCAATGGCGCACCGGGCGCGCCTCTCCGTTTCCGGGGACGAGTTGGGGACTCTGTAGTCCCCACACCCGAGAAAAGGGCCAGATCGTGAGAGATGGCCCTGGGTCGGCCGGGGTGCGATGGATATGCCTGTCAACCTCACCTTCGGCAACCAAAACGACCCACAGGCGGCGTGCGTTTTAGTCGGTTCGAGTCTGACATAACCTCCTCCACCGGCTCCGGTGGGGAGGTATCCGTGGGGATTTTGCACAAGTAAAAAAAAAAGCTATACGCGCTAATACGTGCCAATTTGACTTCACCTCGCCTGATGGTCAGACGAGCTGAAGTCAAATTGGCACGTATTATATAAAAAACACTAGCGGTCTTCCGCGATTTCATACTCGTGAACCCGTTTTACTCCCTTTGGAGTGGAGCTTTGTAAAACCGTTATTGGCGGATGTTTGTACCCTGTACCTGAGGAATCAACTATTTTTTATACCACTTAAGCAGCAGACAAGCACACAGCCCACCTGATGGAAAGTGATTACCGTGGCCTCTGGACGTGTGTAACACCAGAGTAGTCACACTCGCGCTGCCGACCCTGTAGGCACAGAGTTTCTGTTCCGTCAGTGTAGAAGACAAAGCAGGACAAGCCTTTAGTCTCCCCACTGACAGCACAAACTCTCCAGTGAGCTCTGGCTACCCTACTCACCGCTGGGAACACAACATGAAGTTATTATGGCTGCGTTATTCTGTAGGGCGGAGGTATTTGACCAGTCGGACTGCTTAATTAGACGGAAATATCGCTGTGTTCTACCTCCAATGTGCTTGCCTGCCACCAAAATTGTATTGAAAAAACAATTTATTTATTTTTATACGCTCATTATGCTACAACTAAGCAACGATAGGTGTAACGAATGCGATTGCAACTTTGCTCATGGACACAATCTGGAATTGGAAACGTTCCAGATTTAATTAATTTCCACACGATGTTACAGCTAAAACTTTAATTGGAGAGTCGCTTATCTGTGGTAAAAACATGATGTCATGTGCGACAGAATTTGAATTCGTGTTATTATTTAACATAAAAGATATTAAAAAATACAAGCTGCTACTCGTGGCTTTTACCGGTTTTTATACCGGTATTAAATAACAACAATATCTGTTCTGATGTTAGAGTATTCAGTAACAAATATCCAAACATCCTCACAAACTTTTATATTTATAATATTAGTAAGAAATCTATGCAGGCAATTGAGTAGTCCGACTGGGGAAGTACCTCCACCCTATAGAATACCGCGGCCATAATAACCTTGTGTTGTGTTCCCGGCGCGGTGAGTAAGGTAGCCAGAGCTCACTAGAGAGTTTTTGTGCTGTCAGTGGGAAGACCAAAAGCTTGTCCTTCTACGTCTTTTACACTGACGGCACAGAAACTCTCAGTGCTTACAGGGATGGCAGCGCGAGTGTGATTACCATGGTTTTGCACACGTTCATAGGCCACGGTAACCACTTTCCATCAGGTGGGCCGTGAGCTTGTCTGCCAACTAAGTGGTATAAAAATAACACTGAGGGAAAGTGGTTATCGTGATCTATGAACGTGTGCAACACCAAGGGAGTCACACCCGTGCTACCGACCCTGTAAGAACGGAGAGTTTCTATGCCGTCAGTGCAGAAGACACAATCAGGACAAGCCTTTAATCTTCATACTGACAGCGTAAGAACTCTCCAGTGAACTCTGGCTTCCCTACTCACCGCCGGGAACACAACACGAGGTTATTATAGCCGTGGTATTCTGCAGGGTGGAGGTACTTCCCCAGTCGGACCGCTCAATAGGGACGGGAATACCGTCGTGTCCTACCTCCTTACAAAAATGTACAGTACTCTACCAGGTTAATAGTTTAGGTACTCTTTTTTGCCTTCGATTCGTCAAGTAGCCACCGGTACCCTTTCCTTTTTGTTCGATCTCATATGCTATGTTAGGATTACACAATGAGGCATTTTCCACGCACCCCAGCTGTGGTAGCCTCTGTGGCGTAGCGGCAGAACGTTCAACTGCTACGCAAAGGGCACGGGTTCGATTTCCGCTCAATACCAATTTGTATACAATTTGTTTTCATGAATATGTATATATTTGCATTGGTTTGGGTATTTCTATGAATAATATGTTTATATTTACAATAAAAAAAAAGTATCTAATTATGTTTATCCACATTCTAGATTCGATAACACAAGCTAGTAAAGCTATGCTTACCATGGCTCATTGTGTGGTATGGTGAAGAATATTAATTTATTTATTTATTCGTCTCCGGTCTAGAGTAGTAACCACAGCATTCCCACCTTTTTTTTTTCTTTTTTTTACCTGCGCAAAATCCCCACGGATACCTCCCCACCGGAGCCGGTGGAGGAGGTTATGTCGGACTCGAACCGACTAAAACGCACGCCGCCTGTGGGTCGTTTTGGTTGCCGAAGGTGAGGTTGACAGGCATATCCCTCGCACCCCGGCCGACTCAGGGCCATCTCTCGCGATCTGGCCCTCGTCTCGGGTGTGGGGACTACAGAGTCCCTAACTCGACCCCGGAAACGGGGAGGCGCGCCAGGCGCGCCACCGCCGCGGCCTGCTTCTGCCAGGGTGACAGGTGGCTCCACCTGTCACCCCCAGGCCGGCGCTCATGGGGGGCGGAGGTCGTTCATCGACCTCCGACGCCCGAGTTGCCTTCGTACGCGGGCAGCTTGGCTTGCGATCCGTCGTCGCTCCCGCTGCCGCTCCCGCCCCGCCTCCTCCTTCACGAGCATTACTTGCTCGCAGAAGGAGGCGCCGGCCGCCCACGCATCCGCGCAGCGAACCATCGCCGCGAGCAAGGTAGAGAGCGTGAGAACTCTCACTCCCAGGGCCGTCACAAGCTCCCGCCTCGGCGTCTCCCACGCCGGACACTCGGTGAGCGTGTGCGGACCTGAGTCCTCGCTCGCGTCGCAGTGATAGCATTCCCATCTTATAGTTAACTGTCAATATAACTCTGCCAACTCCTTCAGGAAATTACAGTCGTGAATATTACATTGCAATGTTGTTCTATGTTACTAAGGCATTGTGTATGGTGGCTAGTGCCGTAATATGTAGTTTCAATACTAGAGCCGGGAACTAGTTTGTTTGTTTGTTGTTTGGAACTCGTTAGCGGCTATCGGCGTATATAAGAGTACACACGGGAGAGCAGGACTGCGAACATAATTGGATTAAACTATATTAATGTTATGTATCTTTACATACAAGTATGAGACGACCACCTTCCTCCATGAGCGCAAGCCTGTGATGGTGGAGCCGCCTGTCACCCTAGCAGAAGCAAGCCGAGGCAATGCAACTCCAAGGACAAGGGTCCAAGAGTAAAAACAAAGGGACCATCGCAAAACCGAAGATAGTCCTAGGTTAGTTGGAGTGCGAGAGATATGCCAGTCTCCGGCAACTGACTAACAAAAGTAGGACACGACGGTAATTCCGTCCAATTGAGCAGTCCGACTGGGGAAGTACATCTGCCCTACAGAATACCGCGGCCATAATAACCTTGTATTTCCTACGGTGAGTAGGGTAGCTAGAGCTCACTGGAGAGTTTTTATGTTGTCAGTGAGAAGACCAAAGACTTGTGCTGCTTTGTCTTCTACATTGACGGAAGTAACGTCATACAAACGGATTGTGCTCACAGGGTTAGCAGCGCGAATGTGACTTGTTTGGTATCGCTCACGTCCATAGGCCACGGTAAACACTTTCCATTAGGTGGGTGGGTAGTTTGGTAAGTTCTTTCTACAGTCCCAGGTCACTTAAGTATCAAGTTGCAAGACTCTGCAACATTGAAAGGTGCTCGGTGAGACAAGCAAAAAAAGAGGTAACAAAATAGCTTACCTACCACAATATCATATGAAGCCACTGAAATACTTTTGCAAAATTAACTTGTTATGACTTTCATTAAAATGTATTCTTTAATATTATATATACGTATATATTTATATATATATATATATATTTACACGAACACAAACACGCGCACGCATATACACAGGCACGCACACACACAGCACACTCACAACACACGCTCACAAACGTGTGTGTTTGTGTATGTATGCAAAATGTTCCAGATAATTTTATAAGAGTAATAATGTCGGCCAAGCAAATGTAACTTGTGTAATCGTTAGAGGTACCCACAGGACAGGCTTGCCTAGTGTGGGGCCAACGGACACTTTGCTAAAAACTGTACTCTTATTGATAATAAAATATTTTTCATTTTCATTTTTCATTTAAGCAAGGCTTGAAAAAGCATATAATGAGGCCGTCAAGCTGAGTGTCACCATTATAACATAGTATATGTAATTGTAACGGTGACCATCTTTCCCGAGACTACGCCTTCAGGTTCAGTATTCATAATTATACAAAAGTAAACGGTAGTTTAGTAACACCACAAAATATTGGTTAACCAAAACTCAAAATGATCTTCATCCCGTATATTATTTAACAATTAAAATACATTCGTATAGTCATGCCTTTATCCCCAGAACGTTAGGCAAAGGTGAATTAAAACCCATATTTTACCAATCATTAAATTAGTTCCCACGTAATAGGGAGCCGTCTTCCGGGCCCTATTGTTGACTTAAACCATTGATCCGAGGCTGAGTCTGGACTGTATATATCTGTCTGATGTTGCACTATCCTATCCTTTAGTCGCCTTATACGACATCGCATGGGATGAGATGGGGTGGTTCAAATTCTACTATGCCGAGAACCTCGAGATAAAATAGTGTAGATATATACGAATCGGTGTTTTATGCCAAATGTTTACAGCCTTTTGTAACCGTGTGTATCAACAAATACCGAAAACCAATATATCTACAATAAGCATAGAAATAAGCAAGGAGGTAACTCTTTTGGTTATGTGACGTTAATGTTTATTTGTTTGGTAATGTACTGTACTTGTTATGTAATGTGGGCAAACTAGATAATGAAATAGATGTTACACATTGATTTGATTTGAATACACTTGTACTTTTTCCACAATATTATTTATCATTTCACCTGACCGGTTGTAAACTTGTGAGGATGCCGTGAAGCGAAACCGGTAAGGTGTAAAAATAAATAATACTGTGGAAAAAGTATAATTCCCCCTCACCTTGTGAGCTTGCCTTCATTGGCCGGCCTTGAGTGGAGTTGCAAGAGCAGAACCTGTCTACGACACATTCACTCATCGTCATTAATAGTTACTTACGTTCATTTTTAACGCATTCATTCATTCCATTCAAGATGCATGGCGATCACTTGTAGATTGTTTAAGTTGAAATATTATTCATTACAAATTAATAAGTTACACTATTTGTTTCTTTCGTATATAAAACTACATTGTTTTTAACCCTATTTGCATCGTTATAAACAGAACCTATGCTCCAGGTTGGAAGTGTAAAATGTCATAACGCCGGGGGCACTCTGACTGGTATACCGGGAACTTGCGCCCCGCAGACTCACCTCTCGACAACCTTAGCCGCTCAACGGATGTTGCTCCATGGTCTCACTATATGTGGCTATTTTAATGGGGCCCATGCAATGAGTTGGCAAGTTACCACCTGCCTTTTCACAATTTTCAGACTTATTATCACGGCAGGCGTCCGTTAGTCTCCCCCCATAGCCCATTCACCAGTCAAAGCCCATAATTTAGTTTCCATCGCGGCCACAGCACCGCACAGCAATAGTCTCTGCACCTGGCGGTGACCATCTCCCGGTGTATCATATTGTGCGCTCGGGGATGATATCCGCCAAGTGTGTGCATTCCTAGCATATTAAATTTTCATAAAAGGGCCTCTACGTCTTGGCTTCGGCCCGACGCACGCCTTTCAAAGGCCTGGGCCTCCATAGTCCCGAGAGTCAAGGTACTGAGAAACAATAATAATAATAATAATATATCTCTTTATTGCATGTGCACAAAGAAGGGATACAGAAAAAATACAATAGGTACATCTTGGAGTGGCGGCCTTATTGCACAAGGCAATCTCTATCAGGCAACCATGGGATGGAGTGAGATAGGTAAATAGATAGACATAGTGGGCAGTTTCCGGTGTACATAATATATATGATTTACTTTATTCCATTTTTTACATTCAGATATATTATACATTTAATGCATACTAATATATATATACATATACACGTACATATATAGATTGTAGCTGAAATAATTGAAAGCCTAAAGTTAGTCATTCTAATTGGATTTTAGTGATTTTCCGTCACGCTCGAACATATTGCGAAATTGAAAAAAATAACCGCAGTGGTTCGTTATGCCCCTTTCTTTACTTAATTGAATATTCTCAAGCCATGTTTGCCTTTTTTTCCCTTCTAATTAGTATTTTACCCGTTGTTCACAATTAATTTCAGTTATCAGATTGCAAAGAAAAGAGTGAATAATGAAATAATATAATTATTACTCGATTACTGGTTTTTTTATAATCGTTTTTGCTGTTTTTCTTTTTAGTTTAATAAATCGCATAAATGAGGTTTTATGTTTATTTCACACGTGGTGTCGTTTTATTTGGTTGTGTTCACATTTCTCTGGTGTAGTGTGTTGTGAAGACTTGTGTTGTATTGCGTCAGAAGCGATTGAAGCAGATTGAAAGAGACAGAGTGATCAGAACACAACACGTCATGACGGCACTTCACTAGGCTATTTGTGTTTGCTGATTTGGGAAAATATTTGAAGCAAATGAAAACTGAATTCTGAAGATGATGAAATTGCATGACATCACGTCACTGACCCAATCCTCAGGTAACCCTTCGCTAGAGTCTCGTCAGTCAACAGTAGATGTACCGGGTAGTTGACTGGGACCCCGAAGCTATTATGATGCCAATACACGCTTGATAAAACACATTAAATTTTTAATTTCTTTCACAAAAAGTATTCACTTCAAAGAGGTGTCATATCTGAATTGTTAAATTTTGTCTACTGGCCGTAAAGAATAAAAAAAAACTAAATTATTTGTCAGTTGTTCATACTTGGTATAGGTCATATTTGTCATACAGGCAATAAGGCAAATGCTTTGTCAAAAACGCAAATACGAATAGCCATGTGAAGTGCCACCATGGGACAAATGTATTGGCTGCTTAAGATAAGATAAAATACTCTTTATTGCACACCAAACATAGGATACATACGATGGACATATACATGTTAGATAATTGTATAATTGGCGGTGTCATCGCGGTCTGCGATCTCTTCCAGACAACCAGTGTATGGACACTTCGTTATAATTATTTAATATTTGTATCTAGTATCCCATTTAGAGAACAATATTTTATTTCAACGTATATCATTCCTGTAAACTTTTAACAAACATAATATTATATTTACAAATAAGAGGACCCTACAGAATACCACGGCCATAATAACCTCGTGTTGTGTTTCCGGCGGTGAGTAGGGTAACCAGAGCTCACTGGAGAGATTTTGTTCTGTCAGTGGGAAGACCAAAAGCTTGTCCTGCTTTGTTTTTCACAATGACGGCACTGAAACTCTTGTATTTACAGGGTTGGGAGCGCGAGTGTGACTCCCTTGGCGTTGCACACGTTCATAGGCCACTTTAACCGCTTTCCATCAGGTGGGCCGAGTGCTTGTCTGCCAACCAAGTGGTATAAGAAAAAAATATATATTATGCTATTTCAGTTATTTCTTTCAATTATAAAGTCATGATTACAGCGGAAGTCATTTCATCACAGATGCTTCCTCCAGCTAAGCGCGATCAAACACGGTGAAATTGAAAATTCTTGTTTTTTCACTGAACGAAATATCTTCACACATATATAATGTTATGTTGTGAGGGGCTCCGTTTGTCTTCAATTTTCCTTGTTTGTTGAGACACGCTCCGTGTAATTGTTTTCTTTGATAGTAATTGCTTTTGAATGACAACAGTTTGGTTGGAATTTATGAAAATATTGTTTGTTATTGTATTTTTTCTACTATTGTAACATAAACATAACATAACGTAAACTCACGCTTATATCCCCGAAGCGGTAGGCAGAGGTGCTAGCACCCATATTTCGCTAGTTTAGTTTAGGTTCCAATGTAGCCCATTGCCATTAACCGGGCACTTATAAACCTGCGATAAATACACATATAACTTCGAAAAGCATCGAAAAGTCATTGGTGTGTGCCATGGTTACACCTGGGATCGAACCCGAAACCTCGTCTCAGCAGTCCCCTTCTGCTATTGTTTGTTTGTTTTAATATTCTTGTATGAATATCCTTCTTTCATCTGGAGTGCTGGGGTGTACTTTGGAGCACGAGGTCTGCTCTCAGAATTATTTTTTATATTTTTTTTCTTTGAAAGGATGCCATCTGGCCAATGGCCCATTCAAGGTTTTGTGGGGCTGCATATACCTGGTAAACTAAATACCTAGTGAGATGTGACTGTGACTCAAGATTTCTACATTACATATATTAATGTATACATATAATCACGACTTCATCCCTGGAGAGTTAGGCAGAGGTGAATTAACAACCATATTTCACCAATAATTGTATTCGGTCTCACTTAATAGGAGGTGAGCTTATATCCGTATTTCGGACACTATTGTTGACTCGAGCCATGCATCTGAGGCTGAGTCTGGGCTATATATATCTATCTGATGTTTACCAGCCCTACCCCTTAGTCGCCTTGTACGACACCGCATGGGAAGAGATGGAGTGGCCCTAATTTTAATCAGCCGGAAACCACGCGGCATTATTGGAGTTCATAATCACAAAAGAAAAGAGAAAATATTTAAACAAAAATATAAATTTAAGATATAA
This sequence comes from Eilema griseolum, assembly GCA_963662185.1. NCBI lineage: Eukaryota > Metazoa > Arthropoda > Insecta > Lepidoptera > Erebidae > Eilema > Eilema griseolum. The sequence goes on along the minus strand of OY759229.1, from coordinate 2,623,886 downwards.
TGATAGTATCCATGCCCATAATGCGAAAGTAGTTCAGTCTACTGGTTTGTCTGTACGTTTTTTCGCCTAACCACTAAACAGGTTGTGATGAAATTTAATATAAAGGGGGAGAACTTAGAAAAGGACATAGCCTATTTATGTTTGATTGCGATATTCGATATCCACGCGGACGATTCCGCGCGTAATAATTGCAAGCGAAACGTGATTGGGTATTTGACAACTATTACAAAAATGTATTGGATAATGATAGCTTATACGTAAATTATAACAATAAAATTTATTTCACAAAAAGATAAATTTTAATTGTTTTATTTTTACAAAATAAAATTGAGATTTTTTATCTGTATTTCACATGAGGTAAAAAGTGACAGTCGTGTGACGTAACTATAAAAAAATTACTTAGCGTAACGGAAACTTCGCTGGTTGGTCTCTTCGTAGATATTATTGAATGTCACGTGATCGACCGTTTTTCGCGCACATTTTAAGCTGACATGATGAAAATGTGTTTTTCTTTTCTAATCAATAAGTTTTCATAGGGAAATTAATGATTTCCACATCATTTAAATAGGTTTACAAAATTTTTCAAATAGCTCATTCTTAAGATTTTAATTTATGCAAACAAATTGATGTAAATACTTACAACTAGTCTTAGTATTACATTAATTTTGAAATAAATTTCTATTACCTGCCAGTGTAATTTTATTATTAATCACGACAGCGGGTAGATTGCTACAGTTAATTTATTAGTCTAGCTTTTAGCCCTGATTTATGTGCCCAGTTTGGTTGAATACTAATTTAGTTATGATAAAATGCTAAATGGCCTGCTATACAGCTGTATGACTGAATAATCGCAGCATCTGTTTTACATGTATTACTAAGACCTCGTAAATATTTTCTAAGACTAGAAAAGATTTTCGAATCAGCCTCATCGTCACTTTATTTTTGTCGTGGACTGTATGAACTTTTATCTGTGATCAGGTGAATTAAACAGCAATTTCTTCCAGTTCTGTTAATTATTCCAGTTCTTATTTCTATCAGAACCTTTAACCTTTAACCATATGACTATATTGCACCGCTGAAATGTGTGATGTTATATAAAATTTTGCGTCCACAGACCGCAATGCGGCATAAGGAGCAAACAACTTTTTTCAGTGTCTTAACCTAAGGTCCTTATTCTAAACTTATACTAGTACACTAGTTACATATCGTAGACCATCTTTTTCAAGCGGCATGGATCGGCGCACTAGACATTATTATTATATTATAAAAATTATTAGTTTCTAATGAATTAGACTAAACTTAGGGCACTAACCTGCTCGTTTGTAGTAAATGAACCATTTATTTTAATTGAAATTGTGTTTATTTAATTTGGGTTTTCAATTGACTGCATTACGATGGCAGACTAGGTTGCAGTCCAAAGAATAGAGGCCGCCATTACAGCAGTCACTAGAAAGGTGGTCCCTAGCTTGACGGCTTCACCAAAATGTTTTGGATGTGATATTTTGTAACTAAAGTTATATCACACGCCAACACCGAAACATTGTAAATATTTTAATTTTGCAGAAAGCCATGCATTTTGACTATAGAGTTAAAAGTTGTTCAATCTTATATTACCATTTAACCTTTTTTTTTATATAGGACACGCCAACTTGACCTCACCTCGCCTGATGGTAAGCTAAAGACAAAGTCTCAGGAAAGAGGGTCACCATTACAGACACTAAGTGTTACAACGGTGGCAATCAGCTTGGCAGCCTCATCAGATGCTTTTTCACGACCCGCTTAAAGGCCCCGGGACTGTAGGAAGAAGGAAACACGTGTGCTGGTAATGAATTCCAGGTCTTGGTGGTGCGGCAAAGTATCCCAAGCATGAAAGACTATTCCGTATGTCTACTGTAAACCTTTTTGTGTGTGAAGCCAATCACAATGGTTCATTCTCTCGATACGTTTACGATACGATAATGATAGTTTACGTCAAGTCTAGACTGAATAATATATATTCATATAATATCGCCGTTGTCCCCGGAGGGTTAGGTAGAGGTGAATTAATACCCACATTTCACCAATCATTGATTTTGGTCCCACGTATTAGGAAGTGAGTCTATCGCCGTTTTCCGTGCACTTATTGTTGGCTCAAGCCATGCATCTGACGCTGAATCTGGGCTGTATGTGTCTGATTGTAAACAGCCCTATCCCTTAGTCGTCTTGTACGACACCGCATGAGAAGAGATAGGATGGTACAAATTCTACTCTGCCGTGAACCATGCGGCTTAGATAAATAAACAAAAATTGCGTCAAAGGAATTCTTTTGGAAAATGCCAAAAAGCTAAAAAGCTATCAATGCATAAGACATCTATTGTAATATTATTGAAATAAACAACGAGCACGTTGCAACCGATGTATAGGCTGCCATTGAATATGCACAAGGATTTCCACCTGTTGCTCCAAGATCAGCCAAGATCAGCTAATGGAGACAACTTCAGCTGTGAGTTTATCTCCACACACAATCTGAGAACTTAAGCCTTAGAGAGGAACTTTCAGCTTCGCTTTAGTGTCTATTCTGTGTCGCGTTCACACTAGTATAGCCTTCTAAAAGGCAAGCAGATAATGTTAAATTTAAGGGTGGTTGCACACTTCTGTTACGACCAATCCAGCAAAATGTTAACCTTTTTCTTTCTCGGTCTTCTGCTGTGTGAGAATTCCGATTACATGGTTGCCACTTCACATTAGTGTTTGCTATTGGGCGTTTGTTGTATTTGTGCAAATTCTACGACGTACACGCAAAACATTGTACAGACAAATATTACCATCCACACATGACGCTATGTGCGTACAGTAAGCGCACATTAGGTATAATTTTACAGTAATTCGTCACCTTTGATGTTTGTGGAAAGGCCGCTTCCCTGACATTTACAATTTTGTCAGGGTTGTCACATTAATTTTTATTTTAAATTTAATTTCTGCTATATTTATTTAACCCCTATCTAGTATCTTTGTTCTCTCGAGGCACATCAACTCACGCTAATTTAAATAGCTAACCGATGCCAGCGGCGTGATGTCGGCTATTGCGACTTTGGTCATATTACTGGTTCCACTCAACCATTAATCTTCAAACAAACGTAATATTTTAAGTCTGACTAAAAGCTTTTGAATTAATAAAACACATCAATATACGTTCAGTGGTTTCAAGTTCATGGTGAAAAAAGGTATGTTTTTAAAGAAATAGATTTTTTAAACATAAACACAAGTCTATAACAATACAAGCTAATGCTCGCGGTTCCACCTGGGTGCCAGTTATTGTTTTTGGCTATATATAATGATTTCGTTTGGTACTAGTGTTGTTCCAGCGAATTAAAGCGGTAAGTCGCACAAATTTATAAAAAATTAGGACCTCGTGTTTATATTGGAGTTTGTTCTAATGATATGCAATTTTGTTACAGGTTTTCAATTGGAACCGCCTTTTCTTTTTGCCTTTTCTTTGTCTTCGGTTTTTCTTTTGCATTTTCCTTATGGAAAATTTGGGCTTTTCACCTCAAGCATTGATGTACCGCATGGGCTTGAATTGAGAACTTCGTCTGCTACGAGCTTTCTCGCTGCTGGGTTTATCTTCAAATACTCGCCGAGGGATGCCGTGAGCTTGCTTTAATTTTACTTTAAAACTTAACTTTAATATAACCTTAAAATGCATTGGTGATGTAGGATCATATAGACATAGTTTCTAAAACTTTATTTTAATTTAAGGCTAATTACAATTGGAAGAAGCCGTCTAGACGGGACGTAGTGCGGGGTGAGTGGAATGGCGGGCGGAGGGGGAGGGCGCACCGGCTACTCGGTACATACATTTTATTCGGAGGACCTACAATCGGAGTGAGACCGACATGAATTTTAAAGTACATGCTGTTAAAAATGTACTTAGAATTCAGGGCTGTCTCATTTGTAATTACGTTTTTTATTTTATTATCTTTTATTGACTCGTTTGTTTGTTAAAATTGCTTTTTTTTTATATTTGTCTAAAAAATGGTGGACTCGAATTTTTCAATGAAGTCGTTAGACTGTGGCAAGCGTATTTGGTGTTCACCAAATGTGTTGACAAAGCATTTGTATTAATTGCCTATTTGACAAATATTGTCAAATGCCAACACTTTGTCAAATAAAAATAGCCATGTGATGTGAAATGTCACCGTAAAACTTGCATTTTTGGTCGCGAGGTCCACTTTTGTCGTCCGTCCGTTTGCCTTATTTTGTGTTTTACGGGAGTGAATAGTTTCTACGATAGCCTCACCTTCCCATTTTGTATAGAAAGTAATAAATATATAAAAAAGTTAATGTATGTACACAATATTACACAATTAAATTCTGTATACAATTTCAATGTATCGAGATTCCGTAAAATTGCCGTTAAATTACACTTCATATCATCTTTGGATGTTAAGGAATTGAGTCAACGGCGTCTTTCCGTCATAATATTTGGGGATTTTAATTTTCATTTTGTGAACGTTCAAAAGATACAATAAACGTTTCATTTAAACAGCTTTACATACAATTATTTGGATATTAATTTTCGGTACCATGAATACTATGAAGTTCCTTACTGATGTGAAAGTATCTGTAATATAATTTTATTTATCACAGTTATGAATTCCTATTTATTAGGCTTCATGAAGATTTTCGGGGTTCAGATTAACCTCACCTGCTAGCCGGTTAGCCTGTTCATTGACGTAAACTCGAAGTTCTGATCAGAGTCAGACGTTATTTCACGCTAGAGCAGAGCGGTGTCTTCTGATGCTGGTTGCAGCGATATGCGATCTACATTATTGGGAATCCCGAGGTCACGAACACTCTAGAGCCTTTGCAGATGCGTAGAGATGTTGCGTTCTTGGCAGTATTTTGAATGTTCTGATGAGCTCTTCCAATTAGTCCCACTCTCCTCTTTCCTACACAGGACAACAACACGGTGCAGAATATTCGGATATTATATATCATATAATCTAAAACATATTAACCGCTTGGTTCTTGATCGGTCAAGAACCAAGCGGTTCGGTGTCTCTTTACTTTGTCGCAACATTAAGGCCTGAAATTCCTTACCAGCTCAAGTGTTCCCTTCTTTCTACAGTCCCGGTTTAAACAGGACGTGAAAAAGCATATGATGAGACCTTCTAGTTGAGTGTCACCAAAAAAAACTTATCTATTGACGAATTTTCTTTTGACGATTACAAAAGAAACAATTGATGTATTTCAATGTCAAGATCTTTTGTAAGTGTTCATGAACTCCATGGATCCTGGAAGCGAGATCCCTTTCAGCGCTATACCGGTTCCGAAAGGCGGCGCGGGAGCGGGGTCACGATCCCGAGCCTGAAGAAATTCGGGCCGTGAGATCCCGGCTCCACAGGGAAATGGTGGTGGAATGGGAGCTACGACTTGGGCGACCAGGCGCAGGGCGCGCCGTAGTAGCGGCGGTAAGACCCATCATGGGGGAGTGGCTAGAGAGGCCACACGGCAGCCTCTCGTACCGTCTGACGCAGATAATCACCGAGCACGGGTGCTTCGGAAAGTATCTGCGTCGGATGGAGAAAGAGCCAACGTGCGAGTGCCATCACTGCGACGCGAGCTAGGACTCGGGACCGCACACGCTCACCGAGTGTCCGGCGTGGGAGACGCCGAAGCGGGAGCTTGTGGCGGCCCTGGGAGTGAGGGTTCTCACGCTCTCCACCTTGCTCGGGGCGATGGTCCGCTGCGCGGATGCGTGGGCGGCCGGCGCCTCCTTCTGCGAGCAAGTAATGCTCGTGAAGGAGGAGGCGGGGCGGGAGCGGCAGCGGGAGCGACGACGGATCGCAAGCCAAGCTGCCCGCGTACGAAGGCAACTCGGGCGTCGGAGGTCGATGAACGACCTCCGCCCCCCATGAGCGCCGGCCTGGGGGCGACAGGTGGAGCCGCCTGTCACCCTAGCAGAAGCAGGCCGCGGCGGCGGCGCGCCTGGCACGCCTCCCCTTTACCGGGAACGAGTTGGGGACTCTGTAGTCCCCATACACCCGAGAAGAGGGCCAGATCGTGAGAGATGGCCCTGGGTCGGCCGGGGTGCGAGGGATATGCCTGTCAACCTCACCTTCGGCAACCAAAGCGACCCACAGGCGGCATGCGGTTTAGTCGGTTCGAGTTCGACATAACCTCTCCCACCGGCTCCGGTGGGGAAATTGCGCACGTAAAAAAAAAAGTGTTCATGAACTAGCCGCGTTAACCTAGTGGTATGGGTAATGGACTGCTTAGACGTGGTCTCAGGTTCGATCCCAGGTTTCACCATGACACACACCAATGACTTTTCAATGCTTTTTCGAAGTTATGTGTGTATTTATCGCTGGTTTATAAGTGCCCGGTTAATGGCAATAGGCTCGCCACCTATTACATTGGGACCAAAACATAAACTGGCGAAACGTGGGTAGCACCTCTGCCTACCCCTTCGGGGATATAGGCGTGCGGCTATTTTATGTCATGTACATGAACTTCAAATGGTGACAGCACCTTTGACTTTGCCTTTTACGGAAAACATAAATTTTCCCCACAGTAATGATTATAATTGTTGCAAAATATCTCAACTAAAGTCAAAATTTTACCTAAAAGACGACTGATATCTGATCGAGCAACTGAACAACCAATGTTATTTCCGTAATCAATTTTGAAGAAGCGATAAAGCAAATGTTTATTCATAATCAAATTCCCAAGGAAAGCCTCTTATAAAACTCAAAACAAAAGCTGATTACAATCAGCAAACTCTTTGACTTAACCTTCAAATATCAGTGGCTGATTAAATAACACATAATTTTGAAAACGGTATTTAAGACCGAAAATACTAATCATAGAGATAGCTACCTATTCGAATCTTATTAGGTGTTCTGCCGACGTGTACCTGAACCTAACATAGGTAATTTGACTTAGCTAGAAAATATATATAAAATAAATAATAAATACAGTACTATTGTTTCATGGTTGTAATACAATGATGAATATAACTTAATTATATTTTGAAATACATTAGCACTATAATTTTATTAAGTAAATCAAAAACTCAAAAGCTTTAGATATACCATGTTTAATTATATCTAGTATAATATATACATTAATAAAAATAATAATTAAAAAATGCATAAGTTGAAATGCGTCGTGGAATTCCTCCGCATCGCATGCCTCTTGTGGTAGCGTTCCCAGAAGACTAGAAGCATTGCAACTTTGTATGGCAATGCTTATTCTCTGACATAAGAAAAAAGCCAGTCAATGTCGACGTTTCGACTCCAAACGGCACAAATTTAAATTACAAACTTTTAAAGGTGCAATTCAGCCTGAGATCTATAAATACTACAGTGCATGATATATTGTCAACATGCTTAATTCTTTACCACTACGTCACTCAGGGGTCAGAACATCTACCTGACTTTATTTACTTCATCTTAACGTTATTCACATCTACATCCGAAGTTTTTACCTCGGAGTCTGGCGTTCACTTGTTCTCTCATTGAATTTGATTCCTGTTCTATTATCATACTTTTATATAAAAACTAGCTGACCCAGCAAACATTGTTTTGCCATGTATAATCGAAAGCGTTGTCTTCAAACTTCAAACTTCAAACTTCAAACTTCAAACTTCAAACTTCAAACTTCAAACTTCAAACTTCAAACTTCAAACTTCAAACTTCAAACTTCAAACTTCAAACTTCAAACTTCAAACTTCAAACTTCAAACTTCAAACTTCAAACTTCAAACTTCAAACTTCAAACTTCAAACTTCAAACTTCAAACTTCAAACTTCAAACTTCAAACTTCAAACTTCAAACTTCAAACTTCAAACTTCAAACTTCAAACTTCAAACTTCAAACTTCAAACTTCAAACTTCAAACTTCAAACTTCAAACTTCAAACTTCAAACTTCAAACTTCAAACTTCAAACTTCAAACTTCAAACTTCAAACTTCAAACTTCAAACTTCAAACTTCAAACTTCAAATGTATTTATTTGCGAAAATGGATATTACAATAGGTGTTCACAAAATTTGATCAACCATATTCCGCCCCAAGGCATGCAAATATTGGAATGATCAATTTTATCGTCTATTTTTTTCAAAAATTTACTTTAAATTTCATATTAATACAATGTCAAAAGATAAAATCCCAAGTGATGGGATGTCATAATAATTAACTTACAATTTACATAAAGGCAATGTCAGTTTGTGAATTAAGTTTTTTTTTTTTTTTTTTTTTTTTATATAGGACACGTCAATTGGACTTCGCCTTGCCTGATGGTAAGCTGAAGGCAAAGTCCCAGAAAAGAGGGTCACCATTACTTACACATACCGTGTGACAATGGTGACACTCAGCTTGACGGCCTCATCATATGCTTTTTCACGCCCCGCTTAAAGGACCCGGGACTGTAGGAAGAAGGAAACACGTGAGCTGGTAATGAATTCCAGGCCTTAATGGTGCGACAGAGGAAAGAGTCTCCGAACCGCTTGGTTCTTGATCGGATGTTTTGCACCGTGTGCGGATGACATCTAAGACCTGCACGCGTTGTCCTGTGTAGGAAAGGGGAGGGTGGGACTAATTGGAAGAGCTCATCAGAACACTCCCCATGGTACAAACGGTAAAATACAGCCATGGACGCAACATCTCTACGCAGCTGTAAAGGTTCTAGGGTGTTCGTGATCTCGGGATTCCCAATGATGCGGACCGCACGTCGCTGCAACCTGTCGAGAGCATCTAGTAAGTACTTTGCTGAACCATCCCAGAGATGCGAGCAGTACTCCACACAGGAGCGAATTTGTGTCTTGTATAGAAGACACCGCTGCTCCGGCGTGAAAAATCGTCTCACTCTGTTCAGGACTCCGAGTTTTCGTGAGGCTGTTTTGATGATACTTTCGATGTAGTTCGATGTAGTAATAGTTAATACAATGTCACAGTAGGTGCGATTGAAATTTAGGTAGGAATCTCACACATTTGTCATCTAGATATTCTTGTACATTATAATATGCCTTTTGTATCAAAATATTTTTCAACTTGTATTTAAATTCGTGCAAATCAGTTGTGGTGCATAAATCAGTCGGCAGTTTGTTGAAAACCCTTGATGTCATACATAATATACTTTTGTTTATTAAAGCATTCATAATTCAGAGTTGTACGTATATTTCTAATGCTGTATCATAAACAAAAAAATCAAAATATTAAATAAAAATTAAGGTTGGACTACCCTTAACATGTAGGGGGATTGTTTGATTTTCAGACCTACCCAAAACACACTAAATTTCATGAGAATCGGTCAAGCCGTTTCGGAGGAGTTTAACTATAAATACCGCGACACGAGAATTTTATATATTAGAAGATGCTCGCTCATAATTGACTGGTTTGAAATTACTTATGAATTTTGCAGATACAAAAGAACCCAAAATATTACGTTTTTATCATAATAATTTGTATCGTCGGTCTGACAAACCAATGCGCGAGTAAACGAAGGTTGAAAAAGCACACTGAATACAATGTCGCGCCTTTAGTACTTAACACATAATGATTATTCATCAAATTTCAAATCCTAAACAAAACACACTTCTAAAGCGCTCGTTACAATATAATTGTACGTAATTTATGCTAGAAACCGTGATATAAACTCAATGCAAGCCTTTTGATAATGAAACTTGAGGAGTAAACTAAACCGTGAAGCATCTAAGTTCTATCTTAGTTTGAGACTAGTTTGTGAGCTGACTAGTTAACGTGTGATATCTCGGAATTATTCCAAGGCTTCACACTTGGTACTGGTTGCAATATGTGTTACTCGTGATGGACTTTGTGAAAAATGATATTTATTTATTTACAACTATGTATGTAGGTTCATCTATTCCCTCATAGCTCCTCAACTACTTATTACAATTGAACAAATAAGGTATCGTTAGAAGTGTATGGATTGTCCGCTGGTTATAGTCTACATGACTTATCCCTGAATCTATTGTGGCGCCCTCTAGCGGTCACAAAGTACTGAGTTAAAAAATTAATATGAGATAAATATGCCGTGTTTGGTATCAAATGAAAGGGCTTAATTAGTAAATTTCAAATATACCAGAACCTTAAATGTCAGCTCCCTGATGTTAGGAACAAGCAGTGTCAACGCTTCCAATACCTGCAGGTATGGCTAGGAAGAAATCTTGAGATGACTGTAACCAGAGATAAATGGAAAGAGCACAAACGTTTTGCCGACCCCAAATAATATAGGCTGAAGTTTGATGATCGTGACCTGCCGGTCTAAAAAGGCTGCTTTCATGGAATCGTATTAGTATAATAATATGAGTCATATTGAAAATCGTAATAAGGCCACACATGGATATGAACTGCGCTCCATTCTAATTCTGCAATTCAAATGCGTGACAGTTTTGTATGGAAATTCGTAAAAGAGTTCACAAATAATGTTTTTTTTTAATGTCAGTTAGCAGAATCGAAAGCAGCATTATCTTCGATTTATTTTGCTTATTTCTTAACAAATACGCTATAATTTATAGAAAAAAAGAACAAAAAAACGTTTTGTATTATGTTTCGTCCACAAATTAATCATTATTAGTTAACTGAATCCATTATTTATTTGAGCCGGGCTACAGTACCATCTAATGAAAAGAGAGTCTGTGATGTACTCTCTGATCTGCGATATACTCTCGTGTTTAGCATTGAATTCAATACTGAGCACGAGAGTATTTCACAGACAACATAATACCACAGATAACATAATACTAAAGTATTAAAGTCAACCTGCTGATGCTAAGAGATAGTGGCAACACTTATACTTTTTTTCGTTCTTATTTCTTTATTTCCTATAATTCCATAGTAGATAATTTCATCATAAAGTTCACTTAAAATTAGATTTACAATAATTTAGAAATTAGAGTACGCCAATATATCATCATTTTATTGTTTTATTAACACATATTCTACAAATTAAACCACTTAGTTTGCAAAAACAGTACAGAAAAAAAACTCGTAACAACGCGACTGTAAAATTTGTAAAGAATTCTGCTCAATATAAGTGACTTTTTTACGAATTTTTAAGAAATCGATCGAGATCTACTGGGAATACCTAAAGTTACTCGTTTTTGGCGGAATCGCTCGATGTGGCCGTTTTAGACCCGCTGTACATTTCCAGAAAATAAGACTGAACAAAAGAAAATATTGCTCAGCAGGTTTTATAATATTGTAACTGTTATACAAAACTTAATTATAAAAGTATAATTGTTGCAAAGACATTGGAATACTTACTGCAAAGGAATTGAATATCTATACAAACTTTCCAAATGTTCTCGATCCCCTTAAATACTTTTAAATTTATTCTTATAAATTTGAATTAAATTCACCCAAGGGCCGTTGCGTCTTGGACTCACATGTCGTCATGTAAACCGCTTAAAGGACTGAGTATCTTCGTAACAAAAGGAGGTAATAATAATAATAAATAAATAAAAATAAAAATTGTTTATTGTTAAGCTACAGAGGCTCATAGTGTTGTAGTACAATTGCTTAAAAACTATGTTAGTAACAACAGGACTAAATTAAATACTTTAAAGAAGGTACCTACCACAGGCAGATTCATCAAGATGCCGATAAAACATGCAGCTTGATGAACCTACCAATGATTTGACCATCCAACCTCTCAGCATACTGTTCCTTCAGGATGCTGTTAGTGCTTTCCCTCACTCTGTGTAATATTGATGCCACCTTCTTACGCATAATTGAGCAATCAGCCGTATGCGCGTCAGCAAACATACCTGATGCGCTATCAATAACGTGGAAGCCTTAACAGCGCCGTGAAAGCATTATTAACTGGATTCGTAGGGTGTTGTCTGAGTTTCGGGTATGATTAGCCCAGAGTCCGCTGGTGTAAAATGTTTGGTAGTACGCCTTGTATAATGTAATTTTAACAGGAACTGAACAACCAGCATACCTACGAGCCACCATATTACCCCTCACAGCCAAAGCCCTACTCTCCCTATCCATGTCCATATCCTCTCGTAAATCTTCTGTAATCAAAAACAATGAGTCATAAACGGTACTACGTTTTATTAATAATTTTATGCTAATAAATAAATTATATGAAGTTTTTGAATTTCTGGGTGCTATGGGAGATCTCTCAGACCCAAACTAACTTCACCTACAGGCCGGTAGGACCTGCTTCTTGATGAACAAGATTTTTTCGCTATTCCTATCGAGATCGGAAAACTGATTCCGAGGGGAGAGTTTCTAATGAAACCGGGAACAACATAAAAATGTGTAGTTTCGAGGTGCTGGTGCAATATTTACTCTTTTCATGAATAATATTCTCTGAATAAAGACATGATTAGATGGTATGGGCATAGGGCATGCAGAGAGAAAAAATAAAAGATTGAATTAGGTGAAAGCAAAATAAGTAACCCGGTGAAGTCTGACCATCACAAAATAAATGTCCCGTTTTGACAGTTCACGCTCAAGAAGTACTCTATTTTTTACCGATTGATATGTTCTAAAGTTAATTAAATTTATCAATGATGGGCACCGCGGCCCACTCGGCCAAGTGCTTTGCGATAATTTCAGATTGTTCACAGACTATTAATAATAATCAGTTACAGAAAAAAATAATCGACTTGACTGGTTTAATTTATTTAAATGTTATGGTTCAGATCAATTAATTACTGAACTTCACCAGATACTTTACTGAAAATTATGAGCTTAGAGCTTGGAAATTTTAGCTTAATTAGAAGGGTTTATAGGTTCTAATATTCTTTAAAAAAAACGATCAAATACTCATGCAAATTTGAATTGCTTCATCGTGAGTATCGACTACCAAGTTGTCCGGTACGACACAAAGGCAAGTGTGATACCAGGCCTTTTATTTTGTGATGATTACAAGCATACGTACATTTAAAGAAAGGTTAGGGTCATAGACATCCGTACTCTACCCTAAAGGCATAATTAAACAATGGATGTATATCCAATATTATTGGGGGTAAGTAATTTATTTGCCATTGATAGTGCCTATTGTTCCCGCGTCAGCAGGAAGCGTTTTAATTTGCATAATAGCGACTTGGTTAGATGTTAATTGCGAGGCGAAGATGAGACGGAAGTCCTCATTTTCCGGATAGTTTCGAGACATTAGGCATTAGTTGAGTTTACTATCTTTACAAACTTTATTTAACTAGTTTACACGAATTAGTCGAAACTGCGTAAGATTCAAATTTTAGATCCGATTCAAATTCGGATTCAGTTTCAGATTCAGATTCGGATTCAGGTTCGGATTCAGATTCAGATTCAGATTCGGATTCAGATTCGGATTCAGATTCGGATTCAGATTCGGATACAGATTCGGATTCAGATTCGGATTCAGATTCGGATTTAGATTCGGATTCTGATTCGGATTCAGATTCGGATTCAGATTCGGATTCAGATTCGGATTCAGATTCGGATTCAGATTCGGATTCAGATTCGGATTCAGATTCAGATTCAGATTCAGATTCAGATTCAGATTCAGATTCGGATTCAGATTTGGAATCCAATTTCGCATTCAGATTCGGATTTAGATTCGAATTCAGGTTCGGATTCACATTTAGGTAAAACTCAAAGTCAAAAATCGTTTATTATGTATAAATTTCATTGAAAAGGCACTTAAATGCTATTCAAAAATTAAAAAAAAATCTAGTATAACAAAGAACTACCGGTTGAAAACTCGGCTTCAGCCTGACAAGACACCGGAAAGAAGTTCAACAGGCTAGGCCCTAAAGAATTCTCCAGGGGCTAGTTGTTAGCATTAGTAGACTGTTATAGGACAGAGCGCTGTCCTTTAGTCAAACTAACTTTTAAACTTTCGCGTTCCATGTTATGCAATAATGTTTACGGGAATTGCTAGTCACAACTGGTGCTACCTGGTCGAAACGTTGAAAGGTATAAATGTACCTATACCAAGGTCCCGTTAATTCCCTTAAACACTATTGTAACTCCTTTAGGTGACTGGGACAACCTATTATCCTCTATTAATAAATAAAGTTATTGATACTAACTTTTTTATAAATACTACATACATACATACACATAACGCCTTTTCCCCGGAGCGTTAGCCAGAGGTGAATTAACACCCACATTTCACTAATTACTGAATTCGGTCCCACGTAATAGGGGGTAAGCCAATCCATTGTCATAATGATGTCTGGATCACTACTAAGGATGGTTTTCAGATTAAAATTCTAGCGATTGCCTGGTTGCGTTCAATTTTTATGTTTAAAATCCTGGACTTTGTTTACTTTTATTTGGTTAATTGACTTTTACGAGAGTGACTACCGTTTGATCTCCCAAGATGAAAACTTGCACTGTCATCATTGTTGCTTTGTACGTAATTCAGCAAGTTCACTAAAATTCGTTTCCATAAGAGGCCATGCCATAAACATATGGGGCATGTTAGTAGGTCTACAGAGCTCCTCCTATAAAATCTATGTGTATTTTTTGTTTTGTTAATTGACTACTAATTGACGCCTGATGGTTAGCTTGGATGCCAGTCATTGTCATTATCATACGGCTCAGCTGGCCTCATTTGAACATTATGTCGGCCATATTGCGGCATACGGTATGAATGCCAAAAATATATTAATTTCAGCCCAACACTCCCTGATCTGAATTTTTATGACCAACATACAGTAATTACAATAAAAATGAATGATTGACGAGTCATTAATTTGGATTTAAGGTAATTACGGATGTAGGATGGATTTAAATATTTCCGATAAATTGTTTTGACAAACATTGTGTTGTATCCGAGAGTGTACACAATAGAAGCTTTATTTTCATACTCAGTCTGACGAACTTCTTAGTTTGACGTCATCCTGCCTTTTTATACAATTTAGGTGATAGAGTTTAGGATACGGCGCACCTAATGGCTTACAAATATCTGCACTGAGAGGGGAATGATCCCATGCCTCCTGCGTAGCGGCCGCATTCACTAAACAGCCACACGACATAGTCTGTCTAGATGCTGCCTCCTCAGAGCTGTGCCTTGAAACCAAATATTAACGATCATAAACGTCTGTATCGTCTTGGATAAATTTAAGACGAAAGAATCATGTGTTTGGGTATAATATACCAGCTCTTACCGCTGCATCGCTTGGTTTGAGTCGGTATTCCTATTATAGTATCATCATCATTCTTGTGTTAGGATTAGGGTATTGGCAGTGACTGCCGACTTATATGAGTTGTGTATTATTCTAACGGCTATTGAGAGCCAAGATCAAATTATAATGTGTTTTCTGAAGTACGGAAACCCTCATTTGAAAGAGCACTAAACAGTCACTCACCTATACCAGTAGTTTGTATTAGTATGTTCTATTTAATTTGTACATCTATTTATACTCTTTGTCCCAAGTATGCCTGGAAGAAATAGCTGCCAGCGATAAGGCTCCCCATTGTACATTAAACTGTATACAACCTACCTACTAGTTCTACTTACTGTAAATCTGAAGTGTACAATAAATAATTATTTATCTATTAATCATACCTTTATCGCTGGAGGGTTAAGTAAAGATAAATTAACACCCACATTTCCCCAATCATATAACTTGATCCCACTTAATAGGGGGTGAGCCGATTGCTGATTGATCTTCCGGGCACCATTGTTGACTCAAGCCATGCATCTGAGGCTGAATCTGGACTGTATATATCTATCTGATTTTAAACAGCCGTATCTCTCAGTCACCTTGTACGACACCGCATGGGAGGAAATGGGGTGTTCCAAATTCTAATCTGTCGTGAACCTGCACTGAGGGTACATAAAATCTCTGTTCTTACAGGGTTGGCAGCACCGATGTGATTCCACTCGTGTTACACATGTTCATAGGTCACTGTAACCACTTTCCATCAGGTGGACCGTGTGTTTGTCTGCCACCTAAGTCGTATAAACCACGCGGCGTATATATCTATATCGCTATATATCTAGTTCATAGTAAAAAATATTTCAGAAGTCTAACAAATGGCTGGAACTCTAATATCCTAATTTCACTCCAAAATCGACATTCAAATTATAACTGAATTAGTAAAATGTTTTGCACCACAAAGAAACATAATATCTTAGGATCATTCACTAATACAGGCTTGAGAACTCGGCCAGACAAACTATAAGCTTGATCTAAGAGCTTTGTTCTAGCCTTGAATCGTCTCTGTGTGGATAGATTTGGGTTCCGAGAAAACAGTCTAGACATCTTTGACATTCTCTTAGCAACAGTTATTCCCTTTGTCGTAAATAACGATATCAAGAGATAAAATTATAGTTGTTGAAAAAAATTTCCAAAACTAGATATTGACATAAATAAATAAATAATAATAATAATAATAAAAAACTTTATTGACAGTAAGAATATACATTGTTAACTAATCTAGGTTCAACATACTTTAATACAGTGTATAATGAGCGTCCACAGTATAGTTGGCGCTGTTACAGGTGGTATATCATATCAAATTAGGTGGTAACATAATCCCTAACGAAACAGTGTACGTCACAAGATCCGGACGAACTGTGCGCCCCAACGTACGCTTCGCTTAGGGGGGAGTGATTTGGGACTAGTGTACCTCATTAAAAAGTTGGTATAGTAATATACCAACTTTTTATAAGCAATAAAAAAATATTTTATATTTTTACGTATATGAAAATTATATATTGACAGCTAAGAGAAGAAAAATGTAATGACAGTAAAAGTTTTCTTCACGAGATCATAGTA
Source organism: Eilema griseolum (assembly GCA_963662185.1). Lineage (NCBI taxonomy): Eukaryota > Metazoa > Arthropoda > Insecta > Lepidoptera > Erebidae > Eilema > Eilema griseolum. The sequence goes on along the minus strand of OY759229.1, from coordinate 2,607,154 downwards.
ACTATGTACAAAGGTTTTATTGCTTATAAAAAGTTGGTATAGTAAAATGAGGTACGCTAGTCCCACATCAGCGAATTAATAAAAATTAATGAACCCTGTCTCCTAAACTACGATATCCTGTGTCTTAAGAGACAGTTTTCTGCTAAATTATTTTTACAATATTCGTTTACCAGTGAACAGTAAGTCCGCCAATGTACATCGTGCATAAAGTATAAATAAATAAATAAATAAATAAACAGTCAACAGTCGCCCGACCCTAATATACAGAGTTATGTATTTAATTATGGACGATGTATATTAGGTATCCATCTAGTGTTAAATGCTTGTGTGTGTGTGAGTGTGTGTGTGTGTGTGTGTATGTGTGAGTGTGTGTATGTGATGGGAATAATAAACTTTATTTCACAGAAAAAGTTACACGATTAAGCACATAATGGTTTGCCGCAATTTTAGAATTTACATAAAATTAGGGTTCTCTGAATTCCAAACTAGGTATTGACCTGTATTCTGGAATTCAGTGAGTTGTAACTTTGTGTAAAATCTTATAATGATACTTAAGATTATTTTAGTGACACATGAGATAGGCAAATAACATTACCTTATTTAATTATGTACTATTATATCGTACAACCCTTACAAGCTTAATTTATTGTGCTTAAAGTGGTTTCACATCAATAGTGTAAATGGCAGTATTCGAACCTCGGATCTCAGCCGTAATCACTTCCTTAACCATTAAGTTACCGACATAGAATTAATAGGTGGCAGACAAGCGCACGGCTCACCTGAAAGAAAGTGGTCACCGTGGCCTATGGACGTGTGTAACACCATGTGATGGTATACTAGTTACTCAACGATAAGAAATTAATAAACCCCACTAGGTGCATCCGTAATATATTTGTAATTTGATATTTATTAGGAGTCGTTCACTTATAGTCATCTGGCTTGCATCGTTGTTATTTCCCTCCATAAATCAGATAAAGCAGACCTTTTGTTTGGAACCCTAAAGTGAGGGTCATTGTTTTTGCAACTCTTAAAGAAACTATTAAGACGCTAGATTTATTACGAGTGTTCCATAGAAATTGGTAAAACACGTGCAGGCTTATAAAAACAAGGGATGAGGACATCTCGGGAAGGGTTTTACGAGACGGGACTGACCGTAGGATCGGGGCATTCGGCTTGGGTCTGGAGAGGAGGTCGGTCGTTGGGAGCGAGCTCGTCAACTGGTGAAGGATCGGGGGTCATAGGCGTTACTCGAGTAAGTTAAGGTGTAACACTATCAAGTGAAACACTATCAAGTCTCTACACACGTGGTGAGTTGCTTTCATATTACTCTTATAATTATAGTGATTGTTTCATAGTGATTGTCTTATAGTGATTGTTTTATATCAATGTTTAAGTACTTTTATAATGCTATCTAAGGTTGAGTAATACAACGTTTTAGGTATAAAAGTGTACAGTATAATTAATCAACCTATTTGTTGAAGTTGAGAAATGCGTTGATGGTTGTTACATGGCCTTTAGACTTGATGAATGCAAAAGCACCACATGTAAAGAGTCAGGCGGTAGACCAGGGACCTGTTGTTGCGAGACCTGGGGATATCCTCAAAGGAATAGTCTTGGGTCGTCGTCCACGTACCCTGCAATCTACAATCGATGGCGGCTTTGCTTGATGGTGAGCATGTGGTGAGCATCGGGCGTATTGGTGAGGAGCAAGTTATCGTACCGAGATCGTACCCTGCTATCGTATAATGCAATTACAGCCGTCTGTGATAACTAGGACCGGGTGTGGTTCGATTCCCACGGGAGACCTAGCGTCGAAGTGCAGCTCTCTTAAGCACAGAGGCCGGTGCGACCAGATATGACAGACGGAAGATTAGGATTTAGAAATCCTATGGTACGGAGACCGAATCAATGAAGTACGGTAGTTTGTAAACCGAATTTATACGTGCGATTGAATATATGCGAGATAAGTAACAGACATCAGCGTATTAAATTGTTTATTGTATATGTCTTGAGTATTCTCTATTCGCGATTGCATACTTTGTCCATTGAGACGGCCAATGCCAGTGGGGAAATTACTGTCTCTGGATAAATTTCACAATATCTGTGCGGCTGGCGGAGCACTCATATCTCCCCTCAGAAGAGGGGAGCTGGCACTTCCGACATAGCTTTATGTCGAACGTGTAAAATCGAAATTTACTCAGCTTTGGTTAGGTGCCGTACCATCACAACCAGAGAAGTCACACTCGCGCTGTAGACCCTGTAAGCATAGAGTCTCTGTGCCGTCAGTGTAGAGGACAAAACAGGACAAGCCTTTAGTCATCCCACTGACAGCACGAATTCTCCAGTGAGCTCTGGTTACCCTATTCACCGCTGGGAACATAACACGAAGTTATTATAACCGTGGTATTTTGTAGGGCGGAGGTACTTCCTCAGTCGGACTGCTCAATTGGGCGTAAATACCGCCGTGTCCTACCTCCTTTAACTTTAAAAACTTTAATGAGTAAAGGTTACTATAAAGTAGATGAGTATCTTAATGATCTTAATCCGTGGTCAACATAAGTCTCTTGCTTGCTCGCACAAAATAAATTGTAGACTAAAGCAAATTTAATAAAGAAAAATAATCTAGTTCTAATATAGTTCGCTGAGTTTCTTGCTGGTATCTTCTCAGTAGAACTAACCTACCGAACCAGCGAAAGAATCATTTTCCAGTGGTTTATTTTTACATTATTTAATATTTTTATATTATTTCTTGACATACCTAATTGTAAAATTTTGACGTTCATATGTGCTCTTCGTGTGCCTAAACTAAATTGATTCTTTGATTCTTTGATTCCTATAAAAAAGGTGAAAAATAAAATACAGTGAAAATGTACCAAGTATCTTATTCAATACGTGTAGCAGGTTCTACCAAGTGCCATCAATCAACAATATTAACAGTCTAAGTTTATGAGATAAGTAGAAACTGGGTTAGATTCGGGAAGTTTTGGTGCCGGTACGAAGCCTGGATAAAGTACCCGATATACAACAATTAGTATGCTCCCTTTTTTATTATGCCCATAATTGAAATCAATCAATCAATCAATTAGCCCACCGCAGTACACTGCTGGACATAGGCCTCTCCCAATGTGCGCCATTTTCTCCGATCCTCCGCCTTCCGCATCCAGTCTGTCCCAGCCACCTTTTTCAGGTCGTCCGTCCATCTGGCTAGGGGGCGTCCTACCTTTCGTTTACCTTCTCGTAGTCTCCACTCTAGGACTCGTTTGCTCCAACGGCCATCAGTCCTTCGACAAGCGTGGCCAGCTCACTGCCACTTCAACTTGTTTATTCTGTGACCTATGTCGGTGACTTTAGTTCTTTGTCGGATAACCTCGTTCCGAATTCTATCCTTCAAATCCATCAACTAGCCCATCGCAGTCCACTGCTGGACTAGACCTCTCCTAATGTTGGGAGGTTTTGGCCTACTGTTTCGACTCTGGCCAGATAGGTTGGTACAGGGATTTTCTTTTCGAGTTTTCCTTCTCTTGCAGTGATATTGGATGCGTATGTTTTCGTTAGTCGCCTCTAACGACACCCTTCGAAGGAGATGAGGTTGTGATACATGTATTCTTTCTCCTTCACTATACTGATAAATATTGATGTAAAAGAGGTACAAAACAGAAATCAATATAAGCACGTGAAGGAGGAGGCGGGGCGGGAGCGGCAGCGGGAGTGACGAAGGATCGCAAGCCAAGCTGCCCGCGTACGTATGCAACTCGGGTGTCGGTGGATGAACGACCTCTGCCCCCCATGAGCGCCGGCCTGAGGGTGACAGGTGGAGCTGCCTGTTACCCTGGCGCGCCTCCCCGTTTTTCGGGAACGAGTTGGGGACTCTGTAGTCCCCACACACCCGAGGAGAGGGTCAGATCATGAGAGATGGCCCTGGGTCGGCCGAGGTGCGAGGGATATGCCTGTCAACCTCACCTTCGGCAACCAAAACGATCCACAGGCGGCGTGCGTTTTAGTCGGTTCGAGTCCGACATAACCTCTCCCACCGGCTCCGGTGGGGAGATATCCGTGGGGATTTTGTTCACGTAAAAAAAAAAGAAGAAAAAAGTCAATATAGGCATCCGATAGATACTTCACATTTTCTACAGTTAAATAAAGATTCACAGGTCTACCATAAAATTTCCGACAATAAAGCAACGCCGAAAATATACCTCAGTCCTTATTTTTCTCTGAAAATATGTTCACACCTGTGAAATGACAATACAAAAAACAATATCCAACAATTTTACGACCTGAACCCTGTATTTACATAATGTGGTGCGATATTGAACCTTGAGCACTTTGTAAGGTCAAATATATTCGCATTGAGATATATTTCAGATTGGTGAAGGATATAAGTTTGGTTTCGGTGGCCATTTGATATAATATGCTGATTCGTTTAGGGCGTGTCTCGAGTAACAGTGCAAAGAATATTTAGTGATAATTTAATACTCCTTATCTTTTACCTGTATGAAATAAAATACATTTCTGATCATCCATTTACATGTATATAATCACGCCATTATCCCCGGAGGGCACACATTTCACCAATAGTTGTATTCGGTCCCATGTAATAGGGGATGAGCCTATTGCCGTATTCTGGACACCTGAGCCTTGTATCTGAGGCTGAGCCTGGGCTATATATATCTGTCTGATGTTAAACAGCCCTATCCCTTGGTCGCCTTGTACGACACCGCATGGGAAGAGGTGGGGTGACCCAAATTCTGGCTATTATTTTTGAACAATCAAGGCTATTATGCATTTATAAACTTCTCCTAATTTATGCAATAGTACTTCTCTACCTTCTGCATCAAGTCTATATCAGCAAATTTTTTCGGGAAATACGAGCAGCTTCCTGGGGGCGTCTTAACTTCTGTTCGCCAATTCGCAGTACCCATTCTAAAACTAGCTTGTTCTAATGATCGTCGCTCCTAAGCACGTTATTTTTTTTTATTTGAAAATTAAAAATATACTTGCAAATGAAATTAGTAACTATATTCTCTAACCTCTTCAGCTAAACTGTATGGCTTGTGTTAGGAGTGGGTTCACGTCAGTAATGAATAACTACTGAGACGTCCCAGTTTCGAAAGCTGTAATGCAGTAAGTAGGTCCTAACCACTAAGCAACCGACGCTTCAAATTAGATTCGATCTTGACAAAACTACTTCACCAAAAATGGGTACACAAGGATACAAACCATATCGCTGGAAATAAATATAGGAAAACAACAGTCTGTTAAATTTCAAGACACAGGAAACCCAAACTCGTAGTAGATAAAATCGTCGCAGTTAAATGTGTGTTCAAATTACAAATGAACCCTTCTAAAGTCAATCTAAGTTCAACACTTAAATGGGAACGATAAATTCTTGTAAGTTTGTTTACGTACACACATTAACACATGGAGTGAAATGTTACGGAAAACTTGAGGTCGAATACGGAAGACGCTGATATACGCTACGATATACACATACATAAACTAACCCCTTTCTCCTCACCATCTGCTTCTGTTTCTTACACGGTCTTTTTTCTTCTGTATCCTAGCGTTTATCCCAGTCACATCCAAAGCCTTCATCTCGGAGACTGGGGTCCGTTTTACCAATCCAATTACGGATTTGGATGAACTTCAATATTGCAATTTAAACTATCGTAGTCACTCATATTAGTATTAAAGTTATCGGGATAATTTACCATGTTGTATTGTTTTGAGTTTTCGATATTTTGGTGCTGTTGCAAGCATCATGATCATGGAGGAAATGAAGTATTGGCGGTGAATAGTTTTTAAGAGTAAATATATCGATCTACCCTCTTTCGAGTTCTTTTACTATGTGTTTCTGCACTACTACTGGTTTCACTCTCACTACAAACTCGAACCCGATCTCGATCACGTTCACGACACACGAGGCGTACTGTATCCACAGACGATTTTGTTTTGACTTGTTCAAGGTTGTTTTTGCAAAGACGGACTACTGGATGCTAGATGTACGGCAGTTGAAACCCAACCTCACCAATTAATTTTTTATACTTTTGATTTTAATCTCTTCCCTAGCCAATCTTAGTATATAGTGGCGTTCTGTCGATAGCATCTGAGGGTTATGTAACTAGATCCAGTGGTCAGTACCGGACTCCAATAAATGTTAAGCGATAACAAATTTATGCGGTTTGTTATTTTTGACTGCCCCGATGTGTTCCTGATCTTTTGGTTTGTGTTAATTGTTGAATATTTTTTTGTGAAACGACTGCCCTCTGATCACAACCAAAGACGATATCTAGGCTTTGCAGTTAGACCAGCTATTGAATTATTTAGGGCTTGAACTACCTATAACGACTGCCATAGATGTTCGTATGACAACCGGGATCCACAACCTAATGTGCTCTCCGAGGCACATCCAGACCAATGCAAATACCCAATACCAATATTTATGCATACATGAAAGTCATGGAAATTTACGTATAACGTTAAAATATTTTTAGAAATAAAAATGTTTTCATTTTTTTTTTATATAGGACACGTCAATTGGACTTCACCTTGCCTGATGGTAAGCTGAAGGCAAAGTCCCAGAAAAGAGGGTCACATACCGTGTGACAATGGTGACACTCAGCTTGACGGCCTCATCATATGCTTTTTCACGCCCCGCTTAAAGGACCCGGGACTGTAGGAAGAAGGAAACACGTGAGCTGGTAATGAATTCCAGGCCTTAATGGTGCGACAGTGGAACTCGTATTCAAACCGTACATTTAAAAAAATATATATATTAGATTAAAATTTACTAATATTCCCTCCAGCTAAGCTAAATTGCTTGTTTTAATTATTTACATTGATTAATCTGCCCTGGTTCATGGTAATAGCTCATTAATGAATTTTCTAGATAAGAGCGTTTTCCCATAATCCAATCCGATATCGATATTGGCTCCGATATCCGACATCCGATAGTCGACGTAAACCGACGGAAGTAAAATGTATGAAATATGTATCTTTCTTTCACTTTGTCTGGCCCGATATCGGAGTTGACACCGCTGTCGTATCGTCCGATATCGTATATCAATGCCAATCAGTCACCACAACCGCAAATCAACAAAAAATAAAAATAAAAACAAATTTCATGTCATATCCATTGGTAGAGATTGCTAAGGAGTCTGTGGTTGAGCTTATAGTTTTTATTTTTATTTTTGAGTCGTACTATCGAGTGACGTGTGGTTCCCGGCAGCGCCCCGTAGTTATCGGCAGAGCGCCGCGTGATTCCCAGGAGAGTAGAATTAGGGCCACCCCATCTCTTCCCATGCTGTGTCGTACAAAGCGACTAAGGGATAGGGCTGTTTAACATCAGACAGATATATATAGCCCAGGCTCAGCCTCAGATGCATGGTTTGAGTCAGCAATAGTGTCCGGAAGACGGCAAAATGTGGGAGTTAATTCACCTCTGCCTAACCTTCTGGGAATAAAGGGGTGATTATATGTATGTACGCAAACGTATAAACGCGTACCGGCAAATATAGCGTAGGACGTCCAACGGCCAGGTGGAAGGACGACCTCATCAAGGTCGCCGGGAAGCGCTGGATGCGGGCTGCTTTAGATCGGTCATTCTGGAAGTCTGTGGGAGAGGCCTATGTTCAACAGTGGACTGTGTGTGGCTGACATAATGATGATGATGATATGTATGATTCGAGACGTATTTTAGACGTATCGATTCGATGTTATCGGATATATGTGAAAACAGCAAACGGAGTCGGCTCGGATATCGGCTATCCTTGTCCGACATCGTTATCGGACCGGATAGTGTGAAAACAGCCTTTTACTATCAGATAGTTTATTAGCTACTAGGAACCTTGGAACAAAGGCATTGGTATAAAAAATATTCTTTAAGGTTCCGTACCTCAAAAGGAAATATAGGGGAACCGTTATAGGATCACTTCGTTGTACGTCTGTCCGTCAAGATCTTCTTCTCAGGAATGCGTGAAGGGATCAAGTCTAAATGCATACCCAATACTCAGGTCTCTTATAATACTCTTCATTACCTCGTGTCTTCTGAACGATTGCACAGATTTCAGTAAATGATAGGTATTATTCTCCCAAGTGTTCTATGGTACACAAAATGTGAACCAATTTTATGACATCACATTTTGATGTATGTTGTATAAAATATTCTCACTCAAAATTATCGAGCAGGATATCAAACTGAAGGCAATTTCAGATTAGTCTTCATTACTTATGTCATAACTAAAAACAATAAAATAAAATAATACTCGTATTAAATTGTTAAAAATAAAAAAGTCACCCTTACTTTTCCCAGGGCAGTTTAATCAGACAGATATATACAGCCCTGACTCAGCTTCAGATGCATGGCTCTTTTCAACAAATAGTGCCTGGAAGACGGCAATAGGCTCATCCCCTATTACGTGTGACAGAAATTAATTATTAGTAAAATGTGTTTGTTAATTCACCTCCGTCTATCCCTCCGAGGATAAAGGCGTGATTATGTATGTAATAATAAATAACCCGACTGATGCTGGAAAGATCGGTCTGGTTTCTATTTTAATAGGTTCTATGAAATTGCAGAAATTTTCTTCCAAATTCATGAGTTCGTTATTCCTGTAATTTAATAGCTATTTCCATTATTTATATTTTGTTTGAAAGTTGATTTCAAGGTTTTACAACCCTGTATTAAATTTTAGTTTTATTGGCCGCTTGATAAATTAAAACCTAAACGCAATCCCTTTTGATAAAAAAAATCGTATTTGTTAAATTTGTCACTTTTCGAAAATGTAATGAAAGTTGCCGTTTGTTAGCATAATGCAGTCTCGTTAATACGCAAAAAAAACAAATATTTGGATTTTTCATTCCTACAAAAAATGCTTAAATGTTAGTACTGAAAATCTGGTTTCCACCAATTTCTTAAAAAAAAACGACAATTTCAAAAGTAACGACCTACTATTAAATATTGGAATTGTGAAAAATGCAGTAGAAAGTTTAAATATTCTAGAATTTTCAAAACAGCACGATCGAATATGAGTACATGAATGCAAATATGTAATACATTTACATGCTTACTAATATTTGCACTAAGTGGGAAGTAAACCCGCCACCTCAAAAGTAAAAATCGAACGCTCTACCGATGTGCCACATAGGTCGTTATACTGAAGACGTAGAAGATATTAATTTCATAGTACTTTTTTCAATGTACTTATAATAACATTATAATATAAACTCACGCCTATATCGCCGAAGGGGTAGGCAGAGGTGCTAGCACCCACATTTCGCCAGTTTATGTATAGGTCCCAATGTGATAGGTGGCGAGCCTATTGCCATTAACCGGGGACTTATAAACTTGCGATAAATACACACAAATATACATGTAATTATCGACAACAATAAATAAAAAAAATACAATATTAGGTACATTCTACATAATATCTCATAACATACATTTTTCATACAACTCAGGTGGCAGGCAAACACACGGCCCACCTGATGGGAAGTGGTTACCGTGGTCTATGGACGTGTGCAACACCAGGGGCATTACACTCGCGCTGCCGACTATGAAGAAACCTTCTAATGCCCCTTTTGAAGGGGAGGTCATTCCACAGCTTGAGTTCCTTTCATACCGCACAGTGCGCACCATCTCAGGTCGCAATGTGTGAGTATGAATTCCCTGCCTATGGCGAGCGGTGCGATGATAGAATGTAGCTGTGGGCATCATGTCAAACAATTCATACATAATATTCTACAACATTCCACACATAGCTTTAGGTTACTGCAACAAGACTATGCTCAGACAGAGTCCCTTCTAAACTAAGCACGTCGCTCAAGTTTCACACATACATCCGTATGTGTGAAACTTGAGCGACGTGCTTAGTTAGTTAGACAGATAAACACACACACATACCACACATAGGCACCACACACACATACACATCACACACACACACACCATATTTTTTGTTTGTTGAGATTATTTTCTTCATGTTTTTTTTTCCTTTTTTTTCATCATAGTTAAAATTATAAAAAAATCGATTTTCGAATTATAAACCGATGCAGTCTACTAAATTTGTATAATATTATGTTACATATTTACCTTCACGGCCGAACACTGTCTCTCAAGATACAGGATATCCTAGTTTGAGAGGTAGGGTTAATATTATTGTACACTTTAAACCACAAACAACGTTTGGTGGCGCAATTCTCATGCCACCTGAGCTAGTGGACTGTATTTTGCGGGGGGTGAAGCTAAATGTTTCATATGACACTTTACACAACAAACAAGATAGGTGATCGGGTTGCCGCGGAGGTGGTTTAGGCATTGAATGCAACCCAAGAAATTAGGAGAGGATGCACTAACCTTTATGACGCCACGTGCTGTCGGAGCCGGTGCACCGGTCTTCTCTTCCTGGCTCAGGAGCTGCTGCCCACATCACTAAATCACTTGAGGGACACACGAGAGGCACAATCCGATCAGTAAAGGTCTATGAAAGCGGTTAAAATCCAACAAATATTATTCATTTCTGAGAGTCGCGCGCGCCGCCGCCATTGATGCTACTAGTTCAAACGGAAGTCAAGATGCTGCCATTTCAACAATTGGTCGGGGCGAAAACTATTGCTATCTCACTTTAAAGGTAGTGCGGGAGGGAGATGGGTATAGGAAGCGTGTGTTCAGTGTCAATCAATTGAGAGACGATTTGAATTTACTACTATTGAGCGGGAAAATACAAATTTTACTATCGGCGCAACCAAAGTTACAAGTAGGTATCAAATCAATGTTCTTATATATACTATACTTCTTTTTGGTTAGTAAATTATTATTATTATTATTATAGCTATCTAGACTCATGGTAAGTATAGCTTAACTAGCTTGTGTTATGGAATCTAGAATGCGGATAAACACTTTGAATTACTTTTTTTTTGTAAATACATACATATCATACATAGATACACCTAGACCTATGCAAATATACATATTCATGCATACTAATATTTGCATTGAGCGGAAATCGAACCCGCGCCTCCAACGTAGCAGTCGAACGTTCTACCGCTAGGCCACAGACTTTCCGGTTCCGAAAGGCGGCGCGGGAGCGGGGTCACGACCCTGAGCCCGAAGAAATTCGGGCCGTGAGATCCCGGCTCCACATGGAAATGGTGGCGGAATGGGAGATACGACTTGGGCGACCAGGCGCAGGGCACGCCGTAGTAGCGGCGATAAGACCCATCATGGGGGAGTGGCTAGAGAGGTCACACGGCAGCCTCTCGTACCGTCTGACGCAGATGATCACCGAGCACGGATGCTTCGGAAAGTATCTGCGTCGGATGCAGAAAGAGCCAACGTCCGAGTGCCATCACTGCGACGCGAGCGAGGACTCAGGTCCGCACACGCTCACCGAGTGTCCGGCGTGGGAGACGCCGAGGCGGGAGCTTGTGGCGGCCCTGGGAGTGAGGGTTCTCACGCTCTCCACCTTGCTCGCGGCGATGGTTCGCTGCGCGGATGCTCGTGAAGGAGGAAGCGGGGCGGGAGGAGGAGGAGCGACGAAGGATCGCAAGACAAGCTGCCCGCGTACGAAGGCAACTCGGACGTCGGAGGTCGATGAACGACCTCCGCCCCCCATGAGCGCCGGCCTGGGGGTGACAGGTGGAGCCGCCTGTCACCCTGGCAGAAGCAGGCCGCGGCGGTGGCGCGCGTGGCGCGCCTCTTGGTTTCCGGGGACGAGTTGGGAACTCTGTAGTCCCCACACCCGAGAAGAGGGCCAGATCGTGAGAGATGGCCCTGGGTCGGCCGGGGTGCGAGGGATATGCCTGTCAACCTCACCTTCGGCAACCAAAGCGACCCACAGGCGGCGTGCGTTTTAGTCGGTTCGAGTCCGACATAACCTCCTCCACCGGCTCCGGTGGGGAGGTATCCGTGGGGATTTTGCGCACGTAAAAAAAAAAAAAAAAAGGCCACAGACTTTTGAATACTTTAGTACTTCCCTACTTCTTATATCTTATGTAGGTTCAATAGATAAATATTATTATGTTTCTCACGGGAAATATTGGTTTCGACAAAACTAAAGTGTTACTACTAACAAAGAACAAATAAATTACGATATATACTCCATTTTGAATTCCATCGAGATATCGCCGCCATCTTGTCTTAATAAAATTTGGGCCTAACAAAAAAGATGTGAACTCCCTTTAGTTTAGACGACACTGATCGTACTAGTTTTTGACCGACATCAAAATAGAGGAGGTTCTATTCTAAATATTTTTATTGCAATTAAAAAATCAGATATTCGACTAGTGGTATGCGGTCACTGGTAACCGCTTACCATAAGCCGTAAATTTTAGTAAGTACAGTATCTAATTCTAACATGATACCTTTGTAATGTTAACATAACAGGTAAATTACGTAAGTATTTTTTATCAAGTTCCGCCAATTTAACTTCACTTCGCCTTATGGTGAGCTAAAGGCAAAGTCTCAGGAAAGAGGGTCACCATTACAGACACTAAATAATGTTGCAATGGTGGCACTCAGCTTGGCGACCTCATCAGATGCTTTTTCACGTCCCGCTTAATGGACCCGGGACTGTAGGTAGAAGGAAACACCTGAGAACAACGTAGAACCGGAAAGTAGCTAACCATTTTTTTTTATACCACTTATGTGGCAGACAAGTGCACGGCCTACCTGATAGAAAGTGGTTACCGTGGCCAATGGACGTGTGTAACACCAGAAAAGTCACACTCGCGCTGCCGACCCTGTAAGCACAGAGTTTCTGTGCCGTCAGTGTAGACGAAAAATCAGGACAAGCCTTTAGTCATCCCACTGACAGCACAAATTCTCCAGTGAGCTTTGGCTACCCTACTCACCGCTGGGAACACAACACGAAGTTATTATAACCGCGGTATTCTGAAGGGCGGAGGTACTTTCCCAGTCGGACTGCTCAATTAGGCGGAAATACCACCGTGTCCTACCTCCTATAGCGCCGTGCCCTCCTCCTATAATCCATTATTCTTTATATCAGTTAAAATATTTAAACTAATTGAGCAATATTTCTTTATTTTCTGCTTCATTACACCTAAACACAAATCATGGCAATAAGGTCCGTATGTTAAATATATAAAGGTATATTTTCGTTCGACACTTCATGAGATAGGCCAGAGATGGATACATCACGTCTGAATTCGGTTGTACATGGCAATTACATCTTGTTTCTAAGGTGAGCGTTTATACCGCGGGTCAAAGAGCGTATATTGATGATTATACGCTTGGTATTAGTCAAATGTTTGTATACCGGGCTATTAATAGGTACAATGAGACCTCCTCTGTTTGTGACAGAAAAAGATCTGGCCGTCCACGTAGTGTTCGTACGAAAAAGGTGGTCAAAGCAGTAAGGGAAAGAATTCGAAGAAATCCTGTCCGAAAGCAAAAGATTTTATCTCGGGAGATGAAGATAGCACCCAGAACCATGTCGCGCATTTTAAAAGATGACTTAGGACTTGCAGCCTATAAGAGACGCACTGGTCATTTTTTAACTGATAATTTAATAAAGAATAGGGTGGTAAAATCGAAGCAACTACTGAAGCGGTACGCAAAGGGAGGTCACAGAAAAATTTTGTTTACGGATGAGAAAATCTTCACAATTGAGCAACATTTTAACAAACAAAATGACCGTATTTATGCTCAAAGCTCTAAGGAAGCTTCTCAATTAGTCGACAGAGTGCAACGTGGGCATTATCCGACTTCAGTGATGGTTTGGTGGGGTGTTAGCTATGAAGGAGTGACTGAGCCATATTTTTGTGAAAAAGGTATCAAAACATCGGCACAAGTGTATCAAGATACCATTCTTGAGAAGGTAGTTAAACCCCTTAACAACACCATGTTCAATAACCAAGTATGGTCCTTCCAAAAAGACTCAGCGCCGGGTCATAAAGCTCGGTCCACGCAGTCTTGGTTGGAAGTGAACGTTTCGGACTTCATCGACTTCGTCTAGTCCCGATCTTAATCCGCTGGAATATGATTTATGGTCAATTTTAGAGAGTATGGCTTGCTCTAAACGCCATGATAATTTGGAGTCCCTAAAACAATCCATACGATTGGCAGTGAAGAATTTTCAAAAGGAAAGAGTGCGTGCTTCTATTGATAACTGGCCTCAACGGTTAAAGGACTGTGTTGCAGCCAATGGAGACCACTTCGAATAAGCTTTTTATATTTTAAATTGTTAAATATTTATGTATTAAACTAACACACTGTAAAAGTAATAAATATTATTTGCAATAAAAAAAAAAGATTTTTCTTCGTAACAATATTTATGGCTAGACTAGGTATATCTGTTTAATGTTAAACAGCCCTATCCCTTAGTCGCCTTGTACGACACCGCATGGGAAGAGATGGGGTAGTCCAAATTTTACTCAGCTTTGAACCACACGGCATTCAAAATGAGAAAAATATTGTTTGACATTTCTTTTTTTAAATTCTTAACTTAGTTATTAGCAAAAAAATAAATATTTAAAAAATATGTAAAAAATGTAGCTCAAGCACTTGTATAACAAAGATGGTTCAATAAAATTAACACAAAATGTCGAAATTGTACAATTAGGAATGCTCAGTTCAATAGTTTTAATGACCAGGGGCAGGTTATATTTCGTAGAAATATTGTTAAAAAATGTTTTATTTTTTCATCTATCTATTAATAACCAGGGGCAGGTTATTTGTAAAAAGAAATATTGTTAAAAAATGTTTTATTTTTTCATCCAATAATAACCAGGGGCAGGTTATTTGTAAAAAGAAATATTGTTAAAAATGTTTTATTTTTTCATCTAATTTTGTGAGAATTTAGAATACATTTTTAAACGTTCATATCGAAACCAATTTGTTTTTTAAAACGTAAGACACATCAATTTGATTTGTGTCTATTTTTATGCTTTTCAACTTTTTGACCGGACTAAAAAAATCTACTTAATTGCAAGTCTAAATCTGCCCTAATGATCTTACATTTCTGTCAGTCGTTAATTACGTCGTGATAAAATCCACTAAAATGTTCAATCAAACGAGAATGTCATCGCAAAAAGGAGCTTCTCGACCAACAATTAGTGTAGATTAGAGTCAGGTAGAAATGATTGCGCCCTTAAGAACATTTAATGAGAAAGTCGTTAGGCGAGCGCGTGACCCGCTTCCTATAGTCTATGTTTTGGTACAGTACAAAAAAAATACAGTAGTACAAGTGCACTAAGACTAAATTTTACGAAAAAAAAAACTATAAAGAAATATAATATAAAAAGAAGCTTGGAAATTAACTACGTTACTACGCTACTCAAAAAAAAAAAAAAAAAAAATTTTTTTTGAGCCGAAATTACTAATATTCAATCTAACCTCTCCAACCAAGCCAATTTGCTTGTGTTAGGAGTGGGTTCACGTCGGTATTGTGTTCCCAGCGGTGAGTGGGCTGGCCAGAACTCACTGGAGAGTTTGTGCTGTCAGTGGGATGACTAAAGACTTGTCCTGCTTTGTCCTCTACACTGACGGCACAGAAACTTTATGCGTAGAGGGTTGGCAGCGCGGGTGCGACTCCCTTGGTGTAGCACACGTCCATAGGCCACGGTAACCACTTTCCATCAGGCGGGCCGTGGTGCTTGTCTGTCAACCAATTGGTAAAAAAAGAACCTAAAAAAACTATAACCTTTTATACACTTTTCTCTCCGTCTTAACATATTACCAATGGATCATCACACAATTTTGACAGCCATAAATCTCAAGTGAATTAATGACGTACTTTTTGAAAGAATGCTAGGGTACTCTCTGAGTATGTCCAACATAAATAATGTATTTTTTTTATTATTTATATATCATGAGCACTCTAAATTACGCAACAGTGATGTACGTAGCTGTATAATTTACGCTCACAGTTTTCATTCTAACGACGTGTTACAAAGAGAACGATTAGCTTTCCAAGTAGTTGCAAGTTAAATACGAGTTTCGAACTCAACGAGAAAACAAGCAATGTAGCTTTCCTCTTGAGAATTAATTTCGTTCACTATGCGCTGGCTTTTAGACGGCATGGTAAAATAATATTGTTTTATTCTACTTTCTACTTATTTCTGATGAATAAAGAGGAAGTATAAAGTCGTTTTCACACTATCCGATCCGATATCAGAATCGGACGACGATAGCCGACACTATGTACTGTTTTTACACATATACGATAAAATCCATCCGATACGTCAAGGATACTTCCATTTGCTCAACAGCACAGACTTAAAAAAAGTAACCATAAAAGCTCAACCACAGAATATGACGTGATATTTGTATATTTTGAATATTGTGCTGTTATTTTGACTTTGAAATCCGATATTGGGCCAGACAATCTGAAAGACAGCAATATTATTATATTGCATACGTTTTACTTTCTGTCGGATATCGGAGCCAACACCGATATCGGATCGGATAATGGGAAAACGCTCATTGTATAAAGTATAAAAAAACATTGTGAAGATGTTTGAATGTTCTTATTTAATCATGCTCAAACGGTTGAGTGGTTCTGACTTTCATTTTGACTGTATATGGATAGATTAAATTTTATAGTTGGAAATATCTATTACTACTTTTTGGATTACCTAAGTGTTCATGGATTATGGAATAGGGTCAGAAATCAGAAAAGTTATATATATATAAAATATATTGTTAAAAAAGAAATAAATATATTTCTATAAGATATCTGTATTTCTTGCACTAAGATAAATTAGAAAAAAAATATTGCAGGGTCAATTGCACAGACGCTTTAAGACCCAAACTAAGTATACCTATTGTTTTTATATAGAGCACGTCAATTTCTTCGCCTCGCCTGATGGTAGACCCAGAGAAGAGGGTCATCATTATTTACATATGCCATGATACAATAGTGACACTCAGCTTGACAGCCTCATCTTATGAACAATTTTTTTGTTAAGATTTTTGTAAACGAGATTTGTCTCACGTTTGATTCTGACGAAGAGAAGGATTGATTTCGGTAGTCCTGGAGTAATCACAGTCAATGGCAGCCATTTTTCTTCTATCGTGTCAATGTCATCTGTCAAATTTTTTTGAACCGTTAGATAGATAGATAATTCTTTATTGTACACCAACAGATTTACAATAGGACAAGTAGGTAGCATGTATACAGTTCAATGTACAATGGGCGGCCTTATCGCTGAAGCGATTCCAGGCTTCCAGGCAACCTTGGGATGGACAGTAATGTTATAAAAACAAAAGATATGGTATAGTTACCGACTAAACTTAAATAGATACCTAGTGTATTAAAACAAAAGAAAGAGAGAAAAGTAAGTAAAATAAAATTAATATACGGCTTTACACAAAGTATTATTAACATAAATACTGACGTACAAATATATATATAAAGTAGATAGTTCATGCTAATACGAAGGGATAATAGTGAGTGAGCACAAAATTGTGAGCTATTACCTGCTGTGCACAACATGATAGGATTTTGCCCGTCTGATGTTCAGTGGCAACGCGTTCCATAAGCCTTTTTTATATAGCAATATCCTTTTTTTATACAGGACGCGCCAATTTGACGGTAAGGTAAGGTAAGTCTCAGTAAAGAGGTTCACCATTAAAGACACGTAGCATGTTACAAAGGTAGCGGTTTGATGGCCTCATCAGATGCTTTTTGATGACGTGGGACTGTAGGATGAAGTAAACACGTAAAACAAAAATACATCCTATGTCTCTCATGAGTTATTTCAGGGTGCATTTAGCACACGTTGATCTGTGGGCCTTGGTCTTAATATCTGTAGATTGAAGATTCGTTTTAAGTTTCGTGAGGTCTCTAACGGTGACGAAGCCCGTTAGTGTGGCGTGTTGCCCCAGAAAGAGAAGTGACCGAAAATGGTAGGGCATCTAAAATAATTTGTAGGGAGTCAAGAAATGCTCGCCCGAAAGAGAGCAGACGCCAGTAGCGAGCGCACCTCCTAAGATTCAACCCGCTATAACCAAGATTGTTGGAAGGGCCATGGTATGGAAGTGGGCATAAGTGTTAGATTTTATACTTGTCTAACAAGATGCAGTACACAAATATTGATGGACGACTACAGTGCCATTACGTCTTATTTTTTAATTTATTAATCATCTTAAAAAACTATGTAAGTACATAATTATTTAGAGTGCATTTAGAAACCACTGAGGTTTATAGCAAATGAAACACTTTCTTTTGCAACAGCAAACAAAGTACACTATACAATATATACATAAGCGAATATTGAGTTGAGTTGATAAGAGAACGTTGTGGTGTATTTGAAGATGTAGTGACTAAGACAGAGAAAGGGATGCTTACATCGTCCGGACATGTGGAGAGGGTGGACGAAAGAAGAATGACGATACAAATTTATGAAACGAGGGTTGAATGGACAACCCGGTAGGGATCGAAGTAGACATACGTATCTCAATCAGATCGATGACATTTTAAAGAAAGGACATGACAATGGTAACCGAAACCGGGGAGCATGTATGATAACAATTTTATTTTTAAAGTGAAATAAGCGAAAGAGGTATGCCTGGATCGGTGCAAGTGGAATAGTCTTTGCCTACCCTACTGGGGAAAAGACTTAGAAATATGTAAGTAGTTAAATACAATAATGTACATGTGCTGTACATAAAAGTAAAGTAAGACTGAAATAATATTATTTTTCAAATATGGCGGTAAGGCTCATGGTTCCTCCTTAGACATGATAAGAAACTTGGTTTTCTGCCTTTCTCTGTGCATTGTAATTAGACTTGGAAATACAAGAAACGACATTTATAGCTCTTTCAAAGCTTTTTATTTATGTTATTAGGTTTTCCTGACTTTTTCATTTATGTTGGTACCACGTTTTTTTTTTTCAGAATATATTTTTCTAATATTTTTTAAATTTTAAAACTGAGTGTCATGCCATCTTTTCTGAGACTTTGCTTACAGCTTCCCATCAGGCGTGCCGAAGTCTAATTGACATCCTATAAGAAAATTACCCTTTGTGATATACCCACATTCTTTTGTAACGTACGTCCAAGTAACACCTTTAGTGGCAGTGAGCCTTCAATGAAACCAAGTTCGTCATTTCTTACAATAAAAGTACTGACCGCAAGAAGTCATGCGTGAATCAGAGAGGATTTGCCAAAGACTTTCAAATAAGTACCGCTAAATTTAAACTGTCACTTTGGTTCATGCTTCGTAAAATCCCAAGTTTTCCAGGAATTAACTTAATTAACTCAACTGTTTCATCTTTTTGTATTAGCTTTTGCGTATATATCAAGTTATAGGAACTATAATTCACTTTAGTATCTGAAATTAAGTTATGCTCTTTGAAAAACTGAAACTTTCCTGTAGTAATTTTATTTATTCATATTCTTGAAGTATTGCGTAAATTCTTTGAGACATTGAGTAATTTAAGTAGGACACGGCGGTATTTCTGCCCAATTGATAATAATTCCTACTCATGAACATTTTTACTAAAAAAATTAAAAAGCATTTTTTCTTAGGTGGCAGACAAGCGCACGGCCTACCTGATGGAAAGTGGTTACAGTGGCTTATGGACGTGTGTAATACCAGAGAAGCCACACTACACACACACACTACAAGTTTATTATGGCCGCGGTATTCTATAGGGCGGAGGTACTTTCCCAGTCGAACTGCTCAATTGTTGGAATAACGGGGTACGGTAGCAAAATAGCGGGAATATCTATCAATGAAACAATGTATCATTACTTCTATTTTAATTTTCTATGTCCAGTTATACTGAACTACGATAGGCGATTTGATTGATTTACTATTTTTGATTATAATAGTGTGTGTGTTATGTAGATTATTAAAAATTGTGTTCTTCTCTTCTTAGCCGTACATTCCTGGTGGAGTGGTCATTAATCGTCCGGTAGGTTGACTGCAACTATTGCAAGATTTCTCCATTTCTTTCTATTGGTGGCCCTGTGCGCAAAAAATGTGTAGGTGCACTTATTTGTGATGAAATATACTGAAAGGCTTGAATTTCGGCGATATTTAGTTTGACTGCGATGCAAGCAAAGTATAATAACTGTAGGCTCCTTTTAGGATCTGAAACAAAAACCAATGTTAGTCTACCCTATATGGTAACGCTTGAATAAAATATTAGGTTGAAGTTGAAAATAAGTTGTGCACTTTAAGTATCGAAGTTCAAGGGCACAATTTATTTTCAACTTTTTGGAAGTTGTATTTTGTGACAGGGGTTTTTTTAAATTTTAAATTTAATTCTTTAGAGCAGTTGAAACCTTATAGAAGTATAATATATATGCAATTTTTGGTGACGTCTCTGTGAGAATCTGCTAATGTCCTATCTTAAAGAAACCGTAGATTTAAAATCAAACTTGTGTTGCGAGGAATAAAGTTCTTTTCATACAAAACTGCACCGTTTCCGTGACTTTTAAAAATTCCAGTATTAGGCAGGGTCCACCACAACTCATTTTTTTTTATACCCCTTAGTTGGCAGACAAGCACACGGCCCACTTGATGGGAAGCGGTTACCGTGGCCTATGGACGTATGCAACACCAGGGGTGTCACACTCGCGCTGCCGACCATGAAGAAACCTTCTGATGCCCCTCTTGAAGAACCCCATATTGTAGGCGTTTGGGAAAACCGCAGCAGGGAGGTCATTTCACAGCTTAAGTGTGCGTGGGATGAAGTTTCTTTCATACCGCACAGTGCGCACCGTCTCAGGTCGCAATGTGTGAGGATGAATTCCCTGCCAATGGCGAGAGGTGCGTTGATAGAATCTACTAGTAAAGTATTGCGCCTAGAAACGGGACAGTTTCCAATTATCTGTCTAGAAAACTGATTTTTAAATTTATTATTTACAGAAATTTTGATTTTGAAATTTTGACCCTTCCCGATAGTGTGATGATATATAGCCTTAGTCACTCACAAATTCAGATTCAGTAGGTCCAGAGATTACCCCCTGCAGAATCATTAACTCAAAACTATACATTTTTATAATAATAGTATTGATTATAATATTATTAACTTTTGAACAGTCTTTTGTGCTTTGTTACACAAAGCTTCCTACCAGGCAATGTTCCAACGTTATTGTTCTGTTTAAAATGTGACCGGTAATAATTCATTCGGCGAGAGGGAAAACCAGTTAATTCGATTGTCAATCAAAGGCCTCGCGCGACAACAGAATGTATGTCACCGGCACGTATTGGACAAATAACAGGCGATAACTATTGTTCATACTAAAGGCCAGTTCTTTTAAAAGATGTCCCATTATCAGTTCAGTTTCATTTAGTTTCAATCTGCCAAAAGAAAAAAATGGTCACTATTGCAATGAAAAAAGTGTTATAAATGTTATAAAAAATTGTTCAATAATTGAGTCTTGACTTAAGAGCGTTTTCTCAATATCCGATCCGATATCGGTGTTGGCCCCGATATCCGAAATCCGATAGTGGACAGGAAGTAAAATGTATGAAATATGTATCTTTTTTTCACATTGTCCGATCCCATATCAAAAATCGGAGCTGACACCGCTGTGTTCACTCAATATCGGATATCAATATCATTCAGATACCACAACTGCAAAATAATAAAAAAAAACAAATGTCATGTCATATTCAATGGTAGAGATTTCTAAGGATACCGTGGTTGAGCTTATGGTTAAAAAAATTGAGTCTATGCTATCCAGCAAATGGACGTATCGGACCGATTTTATCGGATATATGTGAAAACAGCACATGGTGTTGCCTATAGGATATCGGCTATCGGCTATCGTCGTCCGACACCGATATCGGACCGGATAATGTGAAAGCGAATTAGGTCGCTTTCCCATTATCACAACATATATATGAAATATATATAACAACAATCGTAGTGTCAATGTTCTTTCTTGAAAATAGTGCCATGAGAATACCGTTTTTGACATTTCAGTATTTCAGTATTTTTTTTAGATTTTGACAGATTGAGACTTAATTTTAAATACATTCGATAATTTGACCTTCTGAACAATAACTTCTGGACTGGACTTCTGAAGCATGTGCATAACACGGTTTTTGAACTGATGTGACGGGAAGTAGAGTGATGAAACTAACCACACCTACTAGTCACTACACCTACCGGTTGACTAACGAGACTCTGGTGCAAGCTCACCTATCAAGGTAAGAGGGTCAGTCGGCAGTCGTTCCCTTAAAAGCCTTATAAGTCAAAGCTATAGAAGTAATTGGAATCTGCTAGCTAGAAGTGAGTGAAATTTGCTAGCTAGAAGTAAGGGAAACCTGGCAGCTAAGTGGAAATTGAATCTGCTATGAGTAAGTGAAGAAAAAGATACTAGCTAGTGAGTTTTGGTTGAACCCCCATCCTCTGAAGATCTACTTACATTAATAAAAGTAGCCACCGTCATATGTGTGAAGGGCCCAACTGAGAATACGATGTCTCGGTTCAACTGCCCCGTCAATAAGTACAAGTCTTTGCGGAATTTCAATTTGCTTGCCCACCATGTGCTTTCGTATGGACCACGCATTACGTCTTGGCTCTGAAATTAAATACAATTGGTTAATTATCTACAATTAATATGAAAAAAAGAATCAGATTTTGAATTAATAGTGAAAAGTAAAAGTGCACTAAAAATTACGTTAGTTCTTAATTTATCGTTACTACCTAAACTCTAAAAATACATTATTTGACAATTGCCACCAGTTAGTGGTGTCAATTTAAGCCTTCAGTCTTCCCACTGACAGTACAAAACCTCTCCACTGAGCTCTGGTGAGCCAACTCACCCCCGAGAACACAACACAAGGTTATTATAACCGCGGTTTACTGTAGGGAGGAGATACTTCCTCAGACGAACTGCTCAATTTTGGACGGGAGACACAGACATGTACATCCTTGTAAAATATAATATACTCGTATAAGTTTACTAATATACTCTTTAGTAGGTACACTAAAATACTATGCATGACGCTCACAGTACTGTGAGCAACGATCATCCACAAAGCGGGCTTTATAACAGAGTCCAAAAAAAATACCCGCTGAGTTTCTTGCCAGAGTTTTTTGTTTTTATGACCTATACAGGATAAATGATTTTGACTTTGACTTTGAGTAACGAAGTATGATGACTTGTTTTACAAGTTAAATAGAACTTGCTGTTTAGATATTCACTAAAATGGAATAGGGCTCTTACCATGAACGCTTAAAGTAGGTCAATAATTGAACTGTTGTTATACTATCAACTACAAATGTAATTTTGTAATATATTTGTATGTATATGTATGAATATATTATTGATAATTGACTTGACAGAAACACATACGCCTTAATAGTGGTTCCCGGCAGAGTAGAATTTGGACCACCCCATTTCTTCCCATGCAGTGTCGTGCAAGGCGACTAAGGGATAGCGCTGTTTAACATCAGACAGATATAAACAACACAGATTATGCCTCAAATGCATGGCAATAGGCTTACCCCCTATTACGTGAGACCGAATACAATGAGGTGAAATGTGGGTGTTAATTCACCTCTGCCTAACCCTTTGAGGATAAAGGCATGATTATATGTATGTATGTATGTTAGTAAATAAGTTTATTAAATATATAATTATTCACCATTCTATATTTTTGAGGAAATAGTATTTTGAACAACTAAATATGTTGGTGATAGGACCCTTTTTTATGTGCGAAAAATCCCCATGAATACCTCTCTCCTACCGGAGCTGGTGAGAGAGCTTATGTCGGACTCGAACCGACCAAAACGCACGCCTCCTGAGGGTCGTTTTTGGTTGCCGATGGTGTGGTTAACAGTCATATCCCTCGCATCCCGGCTGACTTGGGCCATCTCTCTTGATCTGGCCCTCACCTTGGGTGTGGGGACCACAGAGCCCCCAAGGTGATAGGGTCCTTGTCTCTTTGTAAATTGAGAGTATTGGCAGTCTGGTAAAAATAACGTTATAACGGGGACGTTTTACTCTCCATAGTGAACATGAACACAGATGATAATTTTGTACTTACAGCAAACCATACGTCATTACTGTGCCAGCAGTATATAAACAGCTGGGCCACACCAAACACCAAATATTCTGCGTTTAGGAACCTCTCTGTCGCACTCGTTTCAATCTGCAATGGTAGCAATATGATAACAGCCTAAATGGAAAAAGATAATTTTGATTGTTTTCACAAGATTGAGCAAAGAAACGAAATAAAGATTCTTCTTGCCATTAGACGAGTGTTAACTTTAAATAACACCCAGAACAATGAAAATATTCATTTTCATACACACAAATATCTGGATTAAGAAGGAAGTAGAGGAACACTCAAAGAAAGAAAGAAAGAAAAAAATGTATTTAGTTTAACTTACAGCAGCACATAACTTTTTTGTATATATAGAACACGTCAATTAGACTTCGCCTTGCCTGATGGTAAGCTGAAGTCTCAGAAAAGAGGGTCAGCATTACTTAAACATACCGTGTACATTACACATTTGACTAATTCCAGTATTAATCTTATATATAAAATTCTCGTGTCACGGTGTTCGAACTTGAACTCCTCCGAAACGGCTTGACCGATTCTCATGAAATTTTGTGAGCATATTGAGTAGGTCTGAGAATCGGCCAACATCTATTTTTCATCCCCCTAAATGTTAAAGGTTGTCCACCCTTAACATTATATGGCAAAACGACGTTTGCCGGGACAGCTAGTTATATATAAAATATACAAACAAAACCTAAGACGAAATGCAATTTTTATTTTTTGTAATGGCGACGCGGACTACCTTTTCCTCTCCTATCTCCAGCCATTGCATCAATCAATCGATTAGGCCTATCGCAGTCCCTGGTCATAGGCTCTCCTAATGTAGGGAGTCTTTAACCTACCGTTCAAGATCAGACGGGTTGGTACAGGGTTTTATTTCAAGTTTTCTTTCTCCCGCAGTGATATCGTCAGCGTATTTTTCATTGCATAATAATTCAGAGCTATTCCAGTCTATGACATCACACATTACATTGTGATATAATATTAATTATGTTAAACTACAGAGGTCGTCTTTATACTTACGGTTATTTGGTAAGCTGTCACACAAAGCATGATTGAACACACCAATGTGTACAACAATATTATAGGTGACAAGCAGGAGTCGAAGAGATGGGCATACCTGGAATAAAGAACAAAATAATATTTAAAAAAGCCCAACTGCTGTCTAATAGACCGCTTGCTATCAAACTTGTTTTGATCTTTAAGACAGCAGTCGGAATTTTTTAGTGTTTCCTCTAACCACTCCAGCTTTTTTTATCATGCGTAAATTCCCCATGAATACCCGTGTCGTTTGTTGATGGGGGTAAGATTGTCTTAGGTATATCCTTTGCACCTCCGTTGTATTCGTTCCCACGTAATAGAGGGTGAGCCTATAGTCGTATTCCGGGCACTATTATTGACTCGAGCCTTGCATCTGAGGCTGAGTCTGGGCTGTATATATCTGTCTGATGTTAAACAGCCCTATGCCTTAGTCGCCTTGTACGACACCGCATGGGAAGAGATGGAGTGGCCCTAATTCTACTCTGCCGGAAACCACGGGGCAAATAGGGCATTTTTCTGTAGTTAAAATAAATTATTTAAGGAGCGGTAAAAATTGCGTCGGTACTTAATTTATCGTTTTCATTTATTTTTCATCATCCGCCCAACCTATAATAGTAAATGATTTGACTATTGAATATTATGACGTCACAATAATTTATTTCATAGAAGTTCTCTTATAACTCACCGTTTTGACGTTAAGTAAAAAATAACTAGAGTAGTCAGTCAAATACCCAATTATTCAAAAATATAGTAGGTATTATGTCTGTCTAAAATCATTCTCATAAAAAATACCGCATTAGTATCCATGCAGATTTTTTCGCGTAGATCACATACAAATATTTTGAAACTTTTTGAGTTCAGAATTTAAATTCATATCAAAAAATTATTTGACTCAAAGTCTCTGTCATAGAGATAAAATTTAATATATGTATCCAAAGTTATTGTATTTGGCTCTATAACAAACTGATTCTGAATTGAAAATGTTGTTTATGACACCCGAAGCAAAGTAAGGCCACAGATAATACGTAAACCGTACAGGCAACGACAGAAGTTTTCTGCCAAAATATTTTCTAATTTTATTTTACATCGAGGCACATGTTTGAATAATTGATGTGTAAGTAATTTTATAATCTTTACAGCCCAAATTTTACTTAACCTTTCTAAATTAAGGTAGGAATAAGATTTTTGGAGACCTACCAATTCGATCCCTAACAAAAAAGGCAGACGCTTTCATAAACACCACATAAGTCAAACCAAAGGAAAATAATGACGGGCAAAAAAAGGACAGCTTCGTATGCAATCGAGAACAATGTTAATAAGAAAGTTATGACTAAAATTATCTAGTTTAGCGGTTGAAGTTCGAATGTTAGGCTGACGGCTTCATAATTGAGAGGTTTCAGGTTTCAATTCTGATCATTACATTCTCAAATATCTTTACTTATAACACAAGCAATTTATAGGGGGTGAGCCTATTGCCGTATTTCGGACACTATTGTTGACTCGAGCCATGCATCTGAGGCTGAGTCTGGGCTGCATATATCTGTCCGATGTTAAACAGCCCTATCCCTTAGTCGCCTTGAACGACACCACATGGGAAGAGATGGGGTGGTCCAAATTCTACTCTGCCGGGAACCACGCGGCTGACATTGTTTAAAAACTATACAAAATAAGTTTCAATAAATTAGAATTTTGTGGTGCTACTTCTGTCGTAGACTGTACAGTGTACACCTCGCGAAAGTTTGGAAACAATAGTTTTCATAGTTTTACGAACTCTCTTACCCACAACGACGACAGTTCGAGTTGATAATATAGTTGAAAAATATTTTGTATATTTTGTATGTTTATATTCAGAACTACGCAACCTATTTTGAATATTTCTCTAACTATTTGAAAAGTATATGGTTCTGGTTGGATATTAGTTGCATATTTATATGTATTATAGTAGATTTAGACTGCTGACGCTATTCGTCTACTAGCTGTCGAAAGTTATCCACCATACCAAATCACAAGCTTGTGATTATTAATAACACCATAGTGAGGAACTAAAACGTAAGCGAAGAATGATAGCCGAATATTAAAAAGGGACTGCTTTAACATCAAACATGCTTGAGAATAAGTACTGTTATCATTAAAAGTTTGTTTGTCAAAATAAAAACTGAAGTAAAAAAGATAAGCCATACTATCATCGAGATAAACGATATACTTTGTAAAATAACATTTTGAAACATAAATAAGGATGATTTGCAATAACTTTTACATAAGCATGTTATTTTTTACTTTTTCATATTCAATTTGTCAAATTACTGCTCTCTCCTGGATGGTAAGAAGGGTGTAAGTCTAGCCTACTAGATACTCTTCTCCATTCCTGATACTTAAATCGTAATTGTGGGGATCACCACGATTTTATGGACAAGGTCATGTCTCTCCAGACCACTTTTTTTCGTGCTGTAGGTAGGTGCATATTAATCCTGAGGGATAATATGCACCTAATCCCTCGGGATTAAAATGCACCTACGCTTATTACGGGATATGCCTGTTAAATTAGGCAACCAAAAATGACTCACAAGCGCCGAGCGTTTTAGTCGGTTCGAGTCCGACATAACCTCTATCACCGGCTCCGGTGATCCGTGGGGATTACGCTCGTAAAAAAGGTACATACTATTATATATACTGTTTTCGGACTTTTTCCTTTATTTGTGCTATAAAACTTTGCTTCATACCAAATTTTGCAATTCTGGCTAAAATATAAGTACCACATAAGGTCGAGATTCCCTTGCATTTGATTAAATTTGCTATATAAATGGAAAATATGTTGGTGGCATTCCCTTAAGAGTCTAATGTTATCACAACTTCAAGCATTGTCTGAGTATTTGGTATTAATATCAATGTGACATCTTCTACAATGACGATACAGAACCTCTCTGTGCTTACAGGGTCGGCAGCACGAATGTGACTCCTCAGGTGTCACACCCGTCCATAGGCCACGGTAACCACTTTCTATCAGCTTGCCCGTGTGCTTGTCTGCAACCTAAGTCGTATTAAAAAAACATGATGCCTCTACACATTCTTGAGAAAAAAATACAAACACACAGATGGTGAATGGAGTAATCCTTTAAGGGTTCAGTTTTTTTTTTCATTTGAGGTACGGAATTCTAAAAATGATAAAATGGTAGTTAGAATAGCATTCAGGATTCGTAACTTAACTAAATAAAATCAACTTACTTCACCAGCTCCACATGTCGTCTGTGACAAGCTCTCAAATTGTTGACTACTATCTCATCATCAATATACTCTAATTCATTTCCGAATAGATCTTTGCATTCTTCCCTTAACAGCTCCAATTCGGCTCTAAAGAAAACCATAATAACCATGGCATTTGTATCAAAAGATGTAATCCACCCCCCTCCATATATCGCCGCATAACTCTGATAAAATGATGCAGCTAAGTATCCAACCACAGTATTCTTATCAAATGGTACCCAAGAGCCTATAACTGGCTCGTAAGACTCCGCACCAGTTTTTATATTCTTTCTATAAGTTTCCGAAAAAATATACTTCATGAGCGGTTGAGTTATCACAATAATAACCGTTGTGTACATTAATAACCAGTAGAAATACGTTATCTTTCTACTGTATTTCGTAAAACCATTTATGATCCGGATTTTCTTTTCATTGGTTGTCGTGCGTTGATCGAGGTCGGCTTTTGTCACATATTCGATAATGCTCTTCCAATGTTTTTGCCAAAATAAAAACGTTGCTACTTTACAGACACTTATAGTGGCCAGCATTGTAATTTTTAGATTGTTTAAAAGCAAATTCAGATCTGATTTAACAAACCACACATCGACATATTCTGTAGCTGTAAAAACAGTTACCAATATATGCATTGATATATAAAAAAATCTTTTCCAGAAACTCTCTGGGAGTAAGAGACCCCAAAATTCTAAGGCATTTATATTAGGCCCTAATAGTGGTCTCATTGGGTTTTCTAATTTCAACAAAATATTTTTTAACATCTTATCGGATCTGCGGGACCGATCAGATTGGAGCATATTACACCAACGAAGATAATTACGTAATTTGTATGAATAGAGAAGGGAATAGTGCTGTTACGAAATGAATATCGATGTTTAAAAAAAGTATTGTAGAATTGCAGATGAATTTAACAATATTTAGTCTTTGTTAGAAATACCAAATATATTATTATTTAGGATAAAATTATTTCTTTCAAGATTTTACTTGCAGATTTCCTTCTTGTCTCAGAATTATTAATCGTAAACAAATTACATTGTCAAAACTTGAGTTAGACATCTGCCTACAGCAAATACGGTTTTTTTTATTCCTTAGTTTTCTCACCTGAATCTAAATTTACGTCAAAACTTTGAAATTTTATAAGCCATTCAGTCACTGTTATATGATTGAAGACATTTTTTTTTTACCTTGTTATTTCTATAAAATTAATACAGTACGAAATTTTACGCGGGAACTTTCTTGCTTGGCAACTTTTACATTGGTTATCATGGACTGTTTGTGTTGCCAACTTTCTATGTTTCTTGCAGGTTTACCTTACGAAGCAACAACTTGTGAGGTAAATAATTGTTTCCGTTTTATCTGTTTTTTTTCTTCTTTACGAGGTATATCAGCCGTGATTGAATCAATTATGGAAGTTACAGTTACAAGAACTCTTGTAAAGAGTGACAAGCTTGTATTAGTTCATATAGTTTTTGGTGTTACAAGACTGAAAATCTGTAAACTAGGCATATTTAGGAAACTATATTTTGAAGAAATATTAGTTCCTGTAATTTAATAAATATAATATAATATACGGCTGATTTTGGAGCAAATGAATATGAAAAAATAAATATCACAGAAATTTTGCTAATTTAAATAAAAGAGAGATGTATAGATCTAAGTTTAGCCACCAAAAACCAGCTACCGTTTCAGCCGACAGCTTGTTGCCGTTTCAGCCTTTTGATAACACGTGTACAGGCGATTAGAACTTAACACCCCTTGAAACTTTTTTTAGCAGAATGGCAGGACTTCAACTCAATTAACAGAAACTCTTAATTTATACCTTGAAACAGAAAAATGAATTATTTTAATCTGTAAATCATCTGTATCGCTGTTACTGTAGTACTTGGCTGAAATTTACGACTGCTGTAATAAATCTTTACTTTCAGGCCCTTAATTAAAATATTTCGAGAACTTGTACAAAAATTCGGAAACTTCTAAAGTAAAAACGTTACGTCTGTCCGTTTTATAATAAATCTAAGTTGTTAAAGTTTATTTTACAATATTTTGAACTTGTTCTATCATTATCAGAATCTGATCTAATCTATTTTAGTCTTAGATTTGTTTATTACGGTCTAATAGATGTTGATATTTTATGAATCTCGAAAGGCAAAAATAATGTAGGTATCATATTAAGTATATAAAATATACTATTATAATATACTGAAAAAAAAAAATATTTACAAAACTAAGCTAACTATACAGTATACACAAAAGTGAAATAAAGAAGACGGAGACTGCAACTTAGACATCAAAAAATTCCTTCCTATCGATCTCTATTTTTTTTTATACCACTTAAGTGGCAGACAAGCACACGACCCACCTGATGGAAAGTGGTTACCGTGGCCTATGGGCGTGTGTAACACCAGAGAAGCCACACTTGTGCTGCCGACCCTGTAAGCACAGAGTTTCTGTGCGACAGCACACTGACGAGTGTAGAGGACAAAGCAGGACAAGCCTTTAGTCATCCCACTGACAGCACAAATTCTCCCGTGAACTCTGGCTACCCTATTCACCGCTGGGAACACAAAACGAAGTTATAATAACTGCGGTATTCTGTAGGACGGAGGTACTTCCCCAGTCGGACTGCTCAATTGGGCGGAAATACCGCCGTGTCCTACGTCCTTATTATATCTACTGGTACCGTGCCCAAAAGGCTGAATGGCGATGCCATTTCTTTGAGCAAGGTTAAGGCTAGCCCTATGGTGAAGGGAAGCGTCGAATAGTCGCTTTCGCTACCCCCACGGATTCAACGTTTTGACTCCAAACGGCTCAAAAATATAACATACACACATACATATAATCATGCCTTTATCTCTGAAGCGTTAGGCAGAGGTGAATTAACACCCACGTTTCACCTCCGTATCTGATGTATACAATTTTAATACGAGAAATAAAAATAAACTAGTTGTACCAAAACTTAGGCTTCACAAGGTTGGTGATTCATTTGTAGGCAGCTGCATAAAAATATTTAATAAAATTCCTCAGGACTTGATTAATATGCCAATAAATAAATTTAAAATTGAAGTGAAAAAAACTTTAATGAGTAAAGGTTACTATAAAGTGGATGAGTACCTTAATGATGTTAATGCGTGGTCAACATAAGTCTCTTGCTTGCTCGCACAAAATAAATTGTAAACCAAAACAAATTTAAAAAAGAAAAATAATGTAGTTCTAATGTAGTTAGCTGAGTTTCTTGCTGGTATCTTCTCAGTAGAACTAATCTACCGAACCAGCGAAAGAATCATTTTCCAATGGTTTATTTTTACATTATTTAATATTTTTATATTATTTCTTGACATTCATAATTGTAAAATTTTGACGTTCATATGTGCTCTTTATGTGCCTAAACTGAATAAATGAAATTGATTCTTTGATTCTTTGATTCACCAATAATTGTATTCGGTTCCACGTAATAGGGGGTGAGCCTATTGCCCTATTCCGGGCACTATTGTTCACTTGAGCCTTGCATCTGAGGCTGATTCTGGGCTGTATATATGTGTCCGATGTTAAACAGCCCTATCACTTAGTCGCCTTGTACGACATCGCATGGGAAGAGATGGGGGCTATACATAAGTCATTACAGGCAAACCCAATGCGATAAAGTAGCAACACAACCATAACCATTCAAAAACATGTCAACATTGATAAATTAATAATTTCCAATTTAAAACAATATGTAATTCCTAATTTAAAACAATCATTGATAAATAATTCAATTAATAATTCCGATATAAAGCAATATAATAATTGGAACAAATAATAATGTAATTGGCATAACATATGAAATGCAGGGTAACCCTTACGAACTCACCCAGTGAACATCCTATCTTAATAGATTTACATAACATAACATAAACTCACGCTTAAATCCCCGAAGGGGTAGGCAGAGGTGCTAGCACCCACATTTCGCCAGTTTATGTTTAGGTCCCAATGTAATAGGTGGCGAGCCCATTGCCATTAACCGGGCACTTATAAACCTGCGATAAAAACACACATAACTTCGAAACGTCATTGGTGTGTGCCATAGTAGAACCTGGGATCGAACCCGAAACCTCGTCTCAGCAGTCCATTACCTATACCACTAGGCTACCGCGGTAATTAATCGATTTGAATGTCAATATTGTTCTTTAAAATGTCATTGTGTGCATGACATGAACATGGCATTGTGACATGAACATACATCCCAATGTATGTATATGTCAACTTAAATCAAATTCGTAGACATTTTTTACGCCGCGTAGAATTGCCATTTGCGTCGGCTATAAAAATTGTACAAGTCTAAGCATATAAAAAAGAGAGAGTTTCTATCGATAAGCCTGTCTCACCTCTAGTTACTCTAATAACTTTAATTGCAAAGCGTCACGTGTGTTATTTTGTTGTCTAAGGTGCCAATTTGAACGTATGTTTTAATGTCTTTGTTATTTTTTTAATAACATAATTATTATACAACTCGATTTAATTATATTGAACATTATTTTTATATCATGACGTGCGACTATTATATTAATATAAAATAATTGTTTAGGCATGGCATTATTTCCCATTATTATGTTTTATTATGCACCAAAGTAATTTATATAAACAAATAATAGTTTTAGCTACTTTAATTTTAATGAACACTGACTAAATTATACTAGACAAGAATTTGTTAGGAGTGATTTGTACTTTTTTTTTTTTTTTTACGTGCGCAAAATCCCTACGGATACCTCCCCCCCGGAGCCGGTGGAGGAGGTTATGTCGGACACGAACCGACTAAAACGCACGCCGCCTGTGGGTCGTTTTGGTTGCCGAAGGTGAGGTTGACAGGCATATCCCTCGCACCCCGGCCGACCCAGGGCCATCTCTCACGATCTGGCCCTCTTCTCGGGTGTGGGGACTACAGAGTCCCCAAGTCGTCCCCGGAAACGGGGAGGCGCGCCACGCGCGCCACCGCCGCGGCCTGCTTCTGCCAGGGTGACAGGCGGCTTCACCTGTCACCCCCAGGCCGGCGCTCATGGGGGGCGGAGGTCGTTCATCGACCTCCGATGCCCTAGTTGCCTTCGTACGCGGGCAGCTTGTCTTGCGATCCTTCGTCGCTCCCGCTGCCGCTCCCGCCCCGCCTCCTCCTTCACGAGCATTACTTGCTCGCAGAAGGAGGCGCCGGCCGCCCACGCATCCGTGCAGCGAACCATCGCCACGAGCAAGGTGGAGAGCGTGAGAACCCTCACTCCCAGGGCCGCCACAAGCTCCCGCCTCGGCGTCTCCCACGCTGGACACTCGGTGAGCGTGTGCGGACCTGAGTCCTCGCTCGCGTCGCAGTGATGGCACTCGGACGTTGGCTCTTTCTGCATCCGACGCAGATACTTTCCGAAGCATCCGTGCTCGGTGATCATCTGCGTCAGACGGTACGAGAGGCTGCCGTGTGGCCTCTCTAGCCACTCCCCCATGATGGAGTGATTTGTACTATTATGTACTGTTGGTTGACGTCACTTGGTCGAACTTGCTATACATAGAATAAGATATAGAAAAAATTGATTCAGGCTTACAGGGGTACGCTCTGACCACAAAGCCACAGAACCTTCGCCCGAAATCATTCAAATTCTGCTATACATATATCCATATTACGGCGACTCCCGCCTAAACTGATAAAAAATTTCCTATACCTATCTTAATTGATTTGGTTACATCACTATGAATAAACCAATCTTGTACTTTTTCCAAATTACTTTATTTACTAAATATTTACTGTACAGTGCTAATCTCTGCACCTTGCGTAAAAAAGATGGTGGCATTCGTCCCTTTGCCGTAGGCTGTACATACAGGCGAATAGCAGCCAAGTTGTGTTGTAAAGCATATAGAGACTCTCTCACTGATAAATTCCAGCCCCTCCAACTCGGCTTCGGCTCCAAAGGGGGCTGTGAGGCTGCTGTACATGCCTTATCTACGTTCCTTGGCTGCAATGGAGGAGGAAAAAAAAAAGGAATGCCTTTAACTCAGTTAATAGGGACACTCTGTTGACACAGGCCAAATTGGAAACCCACAAAATTTTTAAATTTCTTTGGCAGTGCTATAGGCATCCTTCTTATTTACTTTATAAAGAAAATATTTTAAATTCAGCAGTAGAGTGTCAACAAGGTGATCCTCTTGGGCCAGTCATTTTCAGTTTGGCTATTCACCCTATAATTCAGCGACTAAATTCCAAATTTAACATTTGGTATCTAGATGATGGTACTCTCGGAGGCGACGTAGAGACAGTATTAAAAGATTTGGCGTTACTAAAAAAAGAAGTTAGTTCAATCGGCCTACAACTAAATCCCACCAAATGTGAAAATTTTCACAGTGATCAAATTGACAATCTTTCGGTACTCTCAAAATTCAATGCTTTGGCTCCAAAAGTTTTACGAAGAAGTTCTCTCCGCTTCCTTGGGTCGCCAATTCTTGAAGATGCTTACGAGTTTTTTGTGGAAGAGAAAATATTTCTTTTTGTTATGTTTCGGAGCGATGTACCAAATTAATATACATTCAGTTTTCACCATTATTCGGCATTGTCTTTTCGTACCAAAATTTACACATGCCCTGCGTTCAACTCAACTTTTTAAATTTACGCAAGATACTCTATGCAAAATTTTAATAACAAATTTGAACGATCGAGTGTGGCTGCAAGCGTCTCTTCCAGTTCGTCTCGGGGGCCTCGGCGTTCGCAAAATTGCAGATGTAAGTATGCTAGCGTTTTTGTTGTCGGTCTATGGCACTGAAGAATTAGTCAGGAAAATTCTATCTCCTTCACTGATTAATTCGGATGTGCCAGGTAAGGCCGAAGCTGTAAATGCTTGGAAAATGACTTGTCCAACTGCCGCCACGCCCGCCAACCCATCTTCCCAAAGACAATGGGATGAGCCGCATAGTATTGGTGTTAAAAAACATTTAATCAGTACAGCTAGCAGCGCTGCAGAGCGCGCACGCCTATTTGCTGTGGGTGAATGGAAATCTGGTGTATGGCTTCAGGCACTTCCTTCGCCCAACATTGGAACAATGTTGGACGACACGACCTTCCACTTTGCGACTAGCCTACGTTTGGGTGCACCGTGTACTTCTTCGCATCGGTGTCTCTGTGGAGAAGCTGTCCATAGCCTTGGACATCACGGATTGTCTAGCAGCAGGAGCGCAAGGCGCATGTCCCGACATGCAAATATTAACGACATTATCCGTCGAGCTCTTGTCACGGCCGGCATTCCAGCTATACTTGTACTTGTTGGCTTGACTCGCGATGATGGTAAGAGACCGGATGGTATGTCGTTGATGCCTTGGAAGATGGGTAGGCCTTTGGTGTGGGATGCGACTTGCGTCGATACCCTGGCGCCTTCCCATCTTCCAAGTACGATGGACTGCGCATGCGCTGCTGCTGCATCAGCGGAGACTCTCAAACGGCGCAAATATACCAATTTAACTGGTAATTATATTTTTGAGCCGTTTGGAGTCGAAACGTTGGGTCTGTGGGGTCCAGGCGCGAGCGCGCTAAAGAAATAGCGAAGCGACTAATCGACGCTTCCCACCGACCATAAGGCTGGCCTTTACCTCGCTCAAAGAATTGGCATCGCCATTCAGCGTGGTAATGCCGCCAGCCTTTTGGGCACGGTACCCGTAGAGATCGATGGGGAGAAATTTTTTGATGCCTAAAGTTGCAGTCTCCCTCTTTTTCTCCATTTCATTTTTGTATATTATATTGTATAGTTAGCATAGTTTTGTATAAATTTTTAATGTATTTTGCTAGGTATTTAAATTAAGTTACTTATTAATTCAATTGTTTATAACCTGACCAGTTTCAGCACACAATGCCATATTTTCATTTTCTTGATCATTCCAGCGCTAATTCATGTCGCATCCGAAGCTTTCACCTCGGATTTTGGGGTTCACTTTTCTAGTATAATTCTAGTCTGGAAACAGTCTGGAAAGGGATTGTGGAGAGCAGATGACAGTCACTTCACGAAAAAAAACGAAATTCAGTTGAACCCGTAGTTGACCTTTCTAGTATAATTGCGGGTTCACCCGTATTTGGGTTTTTTTCTAACCTTCATAACCTTTTGGCAATATCGTAGAAATGAACTTAGACCAGTTGTTTGACATTTTTCTCCAACTGCCTGTAGCGATTACTATGGATGTTCGTATGGCAACCAGGACCGTCAGCTTAACGTCCTTTCCAAGGCAATACCAAACCCACACCCGAGAAGAGGGCCAGATCGTCAAAGATGGCCCTGGGTCGGCCGGAGTGCGAGGGATATGCCTGTCAACCTCACCTTCGGCAACCAAAGCGCCCCCGGAGGCGGCGTGCGTTTTAGTCGGTTCGAGTCCGACATAACCTCTCCCTCCGGCTCCGGTGGGGAGGTATACGGGGGGATTTTGCGCACGTAAAAAAAAAAAAAAAAGGCAATACCAATCCAATGCAAAATGTTTGCTCTCAGCGGAGATCAATCCCGCGCAGCCTACGTAGCGGTTGCGTTCACTACCACCACAGCACAGAGGATGAAACAATATTCATCATGAAAATTGTTTAATCCTCTCAAAATATAAAGACAGGCCAACGTCGTCTTGTAATATATTCAATTTTGATATATCTCGTCCCAGTTGATTACGTGAGTCGTTCACCATAATAGATAGCAATCTTTGGGAATTGCACGCCGTTAAACGTGTGGAGATGTAATTCCACCAATAGTTATATGATTTCGAGAGTATTGTGTTTTGCCAATACTAGGACTAAATTTTAACGTGCAATATACTGATGACGTCGTTTGTACGTTTTTTTAAATTATATTTTAGTCACTCACCATAACAGATAACAATCTTTGGGAATTGCACGACCTTAAACGTGTGGAGATGAAATTCCACCAATAGTTATATAATTTCGAGAGTATTGTTGTATTATGTCAATACTAGGACTAAATTTTATCGTGCAATATACGTTTGCACGTTGATTTACTTGTATTTACTTGTTACTTGCAAACTCGTGATATTATGTATTTTAGATATAGCAGGTATTTATAACAGTAAATTGGACTTTTCTTTTGTATTTCATATAATCATATATACCATAATCACGCCTTTATTCTTGGAGGCTTAGGCAGAGGTGAATTAACACCCACACTTCACCAATAATTTTATTCGGTTACACGTAATAAGTCAACAAAAGTGCGCGAAATACGGCAATAGGCTCACTATTGCCGTATTTCGCGCACTATTATTGACTCGAGCCATGCATCTGAACTGACTCTGAACTGTATTTTTTTCTTCTTCTTCTGAACTGTTTTTTTTTCAAGTGACACCACGCAGTTTTTTTTTACACCACTTAGGTGGCAGACAAGCACACGGCCCACTTGACGGAAAGTGGTTACCGTGGCCTATGGACGTTTGTAACACCAGAGGAGTCGCAGTTGCGCTGCCAAACCTGTAAGTACAGAGTTTCTTTGCCGTCAGTGTAGAAGACAAAGCAGGACAAGCCTTTAGTCCTCCCACTGACAGCACAAATTCTCCAGTGAGCTCTGGCTACCCTACTCACCATAGGTAACACAACACGAAGTTATTATAGCTGTATAAATCTTTTTGATGTTAAACAGCCCTTCCCCTAAGTCCCCTTGTACGAAACCGCATGGGAAGAGATGGGGTGGTCCAAATTCTACTCTGTTGACTACCACGCGGTGTTTTCATTATGAGGGTTTATATATTTACCAAATATTGTTGCATTAACCTTCTTATTGTATGATACATGTATAACTGTTTAATATTTCAATAAAAGAAAATAAAATAAATTATTGTCTATACATATATCCTATACACGAGAATATACAGATTATATTTCAAATATTTATTTTTAAGATATGTATGATTTGCGTAATGTCTACTTAAATTTTTTCAGACACGTTCATTTTCACTAGCTTTTGATATATATACAGCCATCAGATATTCATACAAATGATAACTATTCTACCGTATCTTCAAAAATATGTTTCTCATAAAACCGAATGCAACTTCTTCCCCTTGAAATATTCGTGTGTAAAATTATAATGGATCTGCTCTGCAGAATTGTATAAGTTTCTGAAAAGATTTCGTTCAGAAACATATTTATATCGCTGAATTTTCAGTATAAATGTATTGTGTATCCAATAAGAGATATGTTTTTGAGCCAAAAATAGTGATGATAGATTTTTAATTTTTCCTGTTATATAGATGTTTACTAATAATGTATATTGCAGAAAGATCACACAGGTATGCAATAAAAACGAACAAACAGACTGTCGCATATTTTCATAATAAAATGCGACGACCTGGCTGTCGTGCAAAGAACTCAAAACTTCAGTTTGAGATAAACCGGATTTATAGTTTCCATCTTAAGCTTGTTGTCTATTTCTAGCTGGCATAAACGTTTTATGTTTTATTAAAGTACTAGGTGACGCCTGCGGTTCCATGTGGTGATCAGTTGTTACGACTTTTGGTCATATCTTCGGTTCCATTAAACCATCTGTGCTCAAACATACTCGTACGTAAAATTTTAATTATGACCACAAAACTTTCAAAAAAATAAGAACCGCACTCAAATTCGTTTTGTAGTTTTTGCGGTGAGACGAAACAGACAATGATTAAAAAAGGTTTATTTTATTTATTTAATATTATACATAATATAATATTCGGCGTGGTTCCCGGCAGAGTATAATTTGGACCACCCCATCTCTTCCCATGCTATGCCGTACAAAGTGACTAAGGGATAGGGCTGTTTAATATCAGACAGATATTATATATACAGCCCAGACACAGCCTCAGATGCATGGCTCGAGTCATCAATCCCGAAAGACGGCAATAGCCCCTTTTACGTGGGGCCGAATTCAATGATTGGTGAAATAAACATACCATAACATAAACTCACGCCTATATCCCCGAAGGTGTAGGCAGAGGTGCCAGCACCACCATTTCGCCAGTTTATGTTTAGGTCCCAATGTGAATAGGTGGCGTGCCTATTGCCATTAACCGGGCACTTATAAATCTGCGATAAATACACACATAACTTCGAAAAGCATCGGAAAGTCATTGATGTGTGCCATGGTAAAACCTGGGATCGAACCCGAGACCTCGTCTCAGCAGTCCATTACCCATACCACTAGGCTACCGCGGTTTCTTGGTGAAATGTAGGTGTTAATTCACCTCTGCCTAACCCTCCGGGGATAAAGGCGTGATTACATTTATATAAATACATAATATTATATTCAAGACAACAATGTACCTAGTACATAATAATTCCTTACAATAATATATATTCAGCGACGTTAACATACCATGATCCTTTTTTTTAAGTGCAGAAAATCCCCACAGATACATTCACCACCGGAGCTGGTGGGAGAGGTTGCGTGTCGGACTCGAACCGACTAAAATGCGCGACGCCTGTGGGTCGTTTATAGTTAGAACAAGCCGCTAAGAGGCTATTATTGAACAATTTCAGAAATTCTTGTCACTAAATCAATCACATTCATTATCTCAAGTATCATAAATGATAAATGTATTTGCTGAAATCAGATACAATTTATATTAATCGCTTTCAACTGAAGTGGATACCGAATAATAATTTTACACAGATTTATTGACACTAGATGTGACAATATATCACAATAAATATTAATATAATGTAAACAAGTGATGAGATACATACATAAAATCACGCCTGTTTCCCATCGGGGTAGGCAGAGATCACGAATCTCCACTTACTACGATCCTGACATTCTACTCTCGCTTCATTCACTCTCATTACATTCTTCATGCATGCTCGTCGGTTTAGAGTACTCCTGACCTACCCCTTTTCTAAAACTTCCCCGATTTGGTCCAGGTATGTGCATATTGCGGAGGTGAGTAAAAGATGGTTTACCAGTTGGAACAAGATTAATTTATTTACTATTTACACACTCTTATATACTAATTATTCTACATGATTTTACTGAGATTAAGAGTGGGGTTTTACTCATATGAGTTTAGTGCTGACATTATTGTTTATTGATACGTGCGGTTTATATAATATTATTTCCTAGTTATAGTGTACTTTGCCTATGACGCATAGCACGTCATAGTACTCCCCCCTTTATAAAAATTCTAGTTATTATTTGCTGTGGTGCGTCGACCTTGTCCGTGCACGCTGTTTGCTGAGTTGTCTTTTTCTGCAGTTGTTTACACTTGTTGCATTTCCTTGATTATTTTGTTTATCTTTTTGTCCATGACTTTGTTAGTTTTCCGTACGAGTCTGGTGATTGTTATTATTATTGCTGCTAGTATAATTATAGCGATGAGTACTCCGATCCAGATTTTTATTTTTTCAATTTCTGCTGCCATGTGTGTGTTCTTTTCTGCCTTTTCTGCCAGGTTGTTGTTCTGCACCATGTTTATTTGCTCCTTTTCGTGGGTTTGACTGCTTCCCATCTTGTGTGTTGTTTCTTGTGGCTTGCTGTGGAGTGACTTTTATTTTCATTTTGCCCTTTTTATATCATTGTTTGAAACGGACCGTGGGTCGTGATATTCTTCCCGAACGTGTTCTTTTTATGTTTTGAATTGGCTCTGCCTTATCTTGCTCTTGATTTTGAGCTTCTATCTTGTCGTCGCTCGTCGTGAATGCTGGCTTTAGCCTGTCAATCGACACGTTCACTTCCCTGCCGTTTCGCTTGATCGTGACTATTTTGTTGTCACGTTTGACTACGAGAAACGGTCCGTCGTAAGGTGTTGTGAGCGTAGGACGTAGCTTATCGCATCGTAGAAACACGTGTGTACAGTCGGCTAAGCGTGGGTGTACGAATATGTTTTTGTTTGAGCTTTGTCGTTGTGGAATTGACGTCATGTGCGTTATGTTATCTTTAATTTTCTCCACAAACTCTGCATACGTTGTGTTTTTAGAACAGTCGCCAAAATATGCTGCTGGTAATTTTATTGTTGTTCCGTAGACCAATTCGGCTGCTGAGTATCCAGTGTCTTGTCGAATGCTGGTACGTATCCCGAATAATACCGATGGTAATTCTTTCGTCCAATTTTCGGTATTTCCTCTTGCCATCAAAGCTGCTTTCATGGTTCTGTGCAGTCTTTCTACTTTGGAGTTTGATTGAGGGTGATATGGTGTAGTACGGATTTTTTGTATACCCAGGAATTTGGTTAGGCTTCTGAATAGCTCAGACTCGAATTGTCGTCCTTGATCCGTTGTTATATAATTGGGGCATCCAAAACGTGTGATCCAGCCATCGTATAGGGTTTTGGCTACAGTTTCTGCTGTGATGTCCGAAATAGGATATGCTTCTGGCCATGACGTACAACGATCGATCATAGTGACGATGTATCTTTTGTTTTGTGATGTCGGTAGGGGGCCCACAATGTCTATGTGTATGTGGCTAAATCGTTCTGCTGGCATAAATTTGCCCAGGGGTGATACTGTGTGCCGCTGAACTTTTGATTGCTGGCATTGTAAACATGTTTTGCACATTTCGTAAATGTCTTTGTGCATGCTAGTCCAGATGTATTTTGCGGTTATCAACTTTTTTGTTGTGTTTTTCCCTGGGTGGCTCATGTTGTGAAAACTATCAAAAATTGTTTTTCTGAACTTTTGTGGTAGGTATGGCCTTGTTGTACCGGTGGATATATCACAATAAATTTTGGTATTATTGTTTTGTACTGGTACCTGTGTTATTTTTAGTGACCTATTTTGTTTTAGTTTTATTAACTCCGGGTCACAGTCTTGGTATTTTTTTACCTCTTGCCAGTTGAGAATTTGGGGTAGTTCTATTGTTTCTATTACCCGTGATAGTGCGTCGGCTACCACGTTTTCGCTGCCCGTGACGTGCCTTATGTCTGTGCTGAATTGTGCAATATATTCTAGGTACCTTATTCTTCTAGGGGATTCATCCACTGATTGCTTCTTGTCGAATGCATGAATCAGTGGCTTATGATCAGTGTATATTGTAAATGTGCGACCTTCTATTAGTCGTCTAAAGTTTTTTATTGCCATGTAAATACCGAGTAGTTCTCGATCGTATGTGGAATATTTTGTTTGTGTCTCGCTTAACCCTTTTGAAAAAAATGATATGGGTTTCCATTTTCCTTGAACTTTTTGTTGAAGTACGGCGCCTACACATTTTAAACTAGCATCTGTCATAATGGCTAGTGGTGTGTCTGTTTCCGGAAATGCGAGTGTTGTGACATCTCTTATGTCCTGTTTGCAGTGTTCGAATGCTTGGTTAGCTTCCGTATTCCACTCGATTGGCGTATTGTCATTCTTTTTGCAGTTTATTAAGTATTTGTTGAGCGGAGCTTGGTGTCCGGCGGCGTGTGGGATGCTACTTCTGTAGAAATTTATCATTCCCAAAAATCGACGTAGCTCCTTTACCACCTTTGGCTTTGGGTATTCGTTTATTACTCGTACTTTCTCAGACGTGGGGGTGATTCCTTGGCTCGTTATATGATAACCTAAGAAATCTATCTCTGTCTTTTCGAATTCGCATTTGCTCGTATTGATTGAGATGCCGTTTTTACTTAGGCGAGTGAATACTTCCTCTAGTTGAACGTAATGTTGTTCGGTATTTTGACTTGCTATGAGTATGTCGTCCA
The DNA here is from genome assembly GCA_963662185.1 of Eilema griseolum. Classification (NCBI taxonomy): domain Eukaryota; kingdom Metazoa; phylum Arthropoda; class Insecta; order Lepidoptera; family Erebidae; genus Eilema; species Eilema griseolum. The sequence goes on along the minus strand of OY759229.1, from coordinate 2,564,234 downwards.
CGAAAACATATATATAGTCCAGGTCTCTAAACAGGGAGTCCATAAACCTCTGGAACGTTTGGGCTGAATTTCTGAGGCCAAATGGCATGTAATTCCAGTGAAATAAACCCATTTGCGTGATTATTGCGGTCTTTTCTGGTTCCGCAACAGGGATTTGGTGGAACGCCTTCTTTATATCAATTTTGCTGAATATTGTTTTTCCACTTGCGATGTATGTAAAGTCTAACAGTCTTGGCAAGGGATATCTGTCGGGAACTGTTATTTTATTTAACGCGCGGTAGTCTCCGCATGGCCTCCATTCCCCATTCTTTTTCTTTACCATGTGGAGAGGCGATGCCCAAGGACTACTGGAAGGTTCTAATATTCCTAAGTTTATTAGCTCTTGGAATTCCTTTTTTGCTGCCTTATATTTGTCGGGTGGTAGTGGGCGCGCGCGGGCATAAACTGGAGGACCTTTTGTTATGATGTGATGCTGTATTCCATGTTCTGTGGGTTTTTTAAGTGGTGTTGGTCTAGTGACGTTTACGTATTTCTCTAGCAGGTGCTTTATATGTTCGGGTAATTTCGCGTCGATGGATCTAATTGAAGGCATGTGTGTTGCTCTTGCAATTTTCGCATGCGTCGTTAATTTTGTTTCTTGGTCGATCAGCCTTTTGCCGTATAGATCCACTAATAATCTGTGGTGCTCTAGGAAATCAGCTCCTAAGATAGGCATTTTTACATCGGCGATTACAAACGTCCAAGTAAAAGGTCTGCGTAACCCCAGATTTAGCGTTAATGTGCTTTCGCCATAAGTTTCAATAGTTGACCCGTTTGCGGCATACAGTTTGTAGTTGCTTGGGTTTTTCTTACCCTGTGCGTTTTGTAATACAGAAATATTTGCTCCCGTGTCTACTAAAAACCTATAACCACTGTTTGAGTCGGTTATAGTTAGACGGTTGGCGGGGTGTATGGCACAGAGTCCCGTCTTATTCTGCGCTAGTTCTCGTTTCCCGAATTTTTATCGGTTTTATTTATCCACTAGCACGGCTGATCGCATTTATATGCTTTTGTTTTGAATCGTCTGTGATAATAACATAGCCGTGTACGTGACCGTGAGCGTGATTGCGACCTTGCTCGGAATTTGCTGCGTTGCATCGGTCGGCGATTACTCATACCGCGGAGCTCGTTTATTTCAAATCGCATAGCTGCAATTTGTGACGTCAGCATTGTTATTAAGTTAACGTCGGCGGATTCCTGTGACGAGTTGTTTGTTTTGGTTTTATAGCGCATATTTTCATAAATTCGGTCCGCCATTTCGCATAATTTTGTGAGGTCGAGGTCTTCGGAGACTGCCAATATGGAGGTAATTGATACCGGAAGCTGTCTGAACCATAATAATCTGATGGTATCTTCGGTCATTTTGTCGCAGCTGGCTTCTTTCATTTTTCTCAACAGCTGTGATGGTGTTGAGTCACCTAGGTCCATCTCCGAAAGCAATTTGTGGAAGCGTCGTTGCTCGCTTTCCTCATAGCACGCAATTAATCTTTCCTTGATTTTAAGGTACTTGTCTGCGTTTGGCGGTGACGTCAGGATGTCGCTGACTTGATGTATGACCTCTTTTGGTAATTTTGCGATGACGCTGTTATATTTATATTCGTCACCTTGTTTTTGGGAGGCTACGATGGCCTCGAATTGCGCGAACCATAAGCGCGGTGAATCTGTCCAAAACGCTGGTATTTTCTCCGTAATGCTAATTGCAGCCACCACCTGGCTGTCGCTGATTGATTCAGCCGATGTACCGGGGTTTTTTTGAGGTGTCCCTGGAATTATCGGTGCCATTTTTCTAGCCTCTTGATATTTCAGCTGGTTTGGACCCGCTTGTGGGAAGTCAACTGAAATGTGCTATTTCGCTATTTCGCTGATGGTGGTGGTCAGTAAGCTGGTGGGCTGTTGGGTAAATTTTTCCTTATATGGCTCCACCGTTTCTGTGATAGTTCCTAGGTTTGCTGCTGAAAACCTTTTCAGGGCTGCAGTTGGCCTGCAATTATATCAGCACTAGGAAATCACGTCGGGGTCACCAATATTGCGGAGGTGAGTAAAAGATGGTTTACCAGTTGGAACAAGATTAATTTATTTACTATTTACACACTCTTATATACTAATTATTCTACATGATTTTACTGAGATTAAGAGTGGGGTTTTACTCATATGAGTTTAGTGCTGACATTATTGTTTATTGATACGTGCTGTTTATATAATATTATTTCCTAGTTATAGTGTACTTTGCCTATGACGCATAGCACGTCATATGCACCTAGGTCTTCCCCTTCCGACGGTACCATCCACACTCGCCTCATACACCTGTTTCGTTAGTCTTCTTTCATTAATTCTCTCAACATGACCAAACCATCGCAACATTCCTCTCTCGATACGCTAGTTATTTAGGAGTCTTTCAATTATTGCTGAGGAGTATTTTGGGGTCAAAATAGCTAGTATTTATTGATTTATACCTACAACCATTGTTACAATATTTAGAACCTGTCCATGAATCAGAGTGCATGTAACACTGTTGGTCCCGGTGGCCTACGTGCTGTGCACAAGACTTTACCTCTCATTGGATTGCAATTCTTCTGTGCATTCCCGGGTTTGCTTGAAGAGAACTCAACATTGAGTTAAGCTCGCCTTTAGATAGATAGATAATTCTTTATTGTACACCAACAGATTTACAGTAGGACAAGTAGGTAGCGTGTATACAGTTCAATGTACAATGGGCGGCCTCGCTGAAGCGATTTCTTCCAGGCAACCTTGGGATGGACCGTAATGTTATAAAAACAAAAGATATGGTGTAGGTACCGACTAAAGTTAAATAGATAGTGTATTAAAACAAAAGAAATTCTTTGTATATATTATTTCAGTTACTTTTATAATATGCCTTGTAAGTGTACCATAAGGAATAAAGAAATAAATAAATCTATGGTAGTCATAACGGGTAATTGTTGTCCTATAATCTGACATCTGGTCTAACTACTGAACTTAAATATGTGGTAAGTTATGTATGTGTAAAATTTAAAGAGTTTGTGAACGAATCGTAATCCGACAAAATATGTAGACAGCTGTCAAAGTGACATTGACAGATAAAATTCCTCTCGCTCACACACCGGTTGCCTCGTCCCCTCTTGTCCCGAAGCCATGAATTAATATATAATTAAATAAACAAAAAAATAATATAAATAATGCGCCGCGTGGTTCCCAGCAGAGATTTAGAATTTGATCCACCCCATCTCTTCCCAAGGTCGTACAAGGTGACTAAGGGATAGGGCTGTTTAACTTCAGATAGATATATTGTGTACACATATATACCTACAGCCCAGACTCAGCCTCAGATGCAAGGCTTGAGTTATCAATAGTGCCCGGAAGACGGCAATAGGCTTACCCTCTATTACATGGGACCGAATTCAATGATTGGTTAAATATGGGTGTTAATTCACTTTTGCCCAAACCTCCGGGGATAAAGGCGTGATTATATGTATGTATGTATGTATGTATAAATAAATAAGTGTGCCATCACAAAATCTTTAATTCTATTATAACTAATACAGTATGATTGTGTGTTTATCAGTTAATTTGCACTCATATAGCCATCTATGTTTTTGTTTATTTTGGATCTAGATTGTACCTAAACTATTCATCTTCTTTCTAAAGTGTACAAACTTTAATAAATTACGAGATGTAATCGTAATCTGTGTCGCTCTGCCTCCTCAAAGTGCGTCGAAGTTCTAAAACTTAAACAATATATTACTGTCTTGCATAAATAGAAAATAACTTGCAATTACATAAATTGGTAATGACATAAAGACACGAAAGGGACTTACTTGATATGAACTATTTTATATATCCTTTTTTAGGGTGCCGTACTCCAAAAGGAAAAATATCGGAGCCTCTATAGGATCACTTCGTTGTCCATATGTCTGTTCGTCTGTCTGCCTGTCTGTCTGTCTGTCAAGACATTTTTCTCGGGAATGTGTGAGCTGATCAAGTTGAAATTCATACCAACTTTTAAGTGAACGCAAAAAAAAGATATTGATGTTTATATAATATAAGTTCGTCCATCAATTCAGTTTTATACGGAACCCTCAGTCCGACTCGTATTTAACTGATTTTTTTAACAATAACTTATTTAATTCTATTATTATATATACAACAACAACAGTAAAAAAATAATTAAGAGAGATTTATGTAACGTCAATTCGGCTACCACATTGTTAAAGAAATCGTGGTCTAGGGTCTAACACCTGGTCATTATACTACTGATACAAGCAATTTAGTTAAACTGGAAGAGTTAACGGGAAATACTAGTAACTCTATCTAACTAATGATATTTTGAAAAGCCTTTCTTAGCCTTCCGTTCAGGCTCAGTTGTCGGGTCTATGACAGCTAACATCGGTCTGAAATAAACTTCTGCTTATTCCACTGCTATCTGAATCCTAACTCAAAGAAGTAAACCTACACCAGGCTCTCGTCCATTAATCAGCAGGTTTACTGGCTTATAGACGAGATTGATTTGAACCCAAAGATCTTGGTAGAATCCATATAATTCAATGTCACTTCTAGTAGATTATTAAATGTGCTCCTTTTCGTTATCTCGATGAAAGACGATTAATTTAATTCAAGTAGATGTTTATCAATATTATTGAATAGAATAAATATACTTGTAAATTTTATTACATACTTTCAAGAATCATCATAAACTAATTCAGTGAAAGAGTACAAGCATATTATTATAAGCTTAGTATAATGTTACTTCTCTTCTTTAAGCACAGAAACTCACACAAGGGTCATGGTTGTCACAACATAGGGTAGGTACCTACTTTAATTTTGGAGTGCCTAAGGTCCCCTTCCTAATCCATCATAGAACAGCTTCATGGTTCCATTTTTATGGCATTGCCATCTAAAAATAATTACAAAATTTCATCAAAATCGGTTAACAATATCTGCTTCTAAATCGAATTACAAAATTTTACCCAAACATACCTACATACATACATACATACATACATACATACATACATACATACATACATACATACATACATACATGAAACCACTAACCGTGCAACGTTCAAGTACAAAGTACGTCAGCTCTACAGTAGCCCCCAGTCACAGTAATGTGTAAAACCTCAATGTTAGATATATTTTACCATTATGTATAATTATATAAGTATGGGTTAGTTTATAATGAATAAGTATATATTATACGAATACATTTAAGTACCTAATATATTTAAAAGTATGTGTATGAATTTCTTATGTATTATAGTGTGTATGTATAATATATGTATTATTATTGTGAACGTAGATAATATGATAATAAATGGATTATTATTTTGCCTGCACCTACCTCAATGTATCTCTGCTTCACCCTAAGGTTGACTGTTAGATATTGCCTTTGGCATTAAGGCCGCCTTTGTACAAAATTACTGTGCATAAAGTTGAATAAAATATAAAATAAGTTTGTAATTTAATCAGGAATCTAAATTTTGTGTAAATACCACCTATATTATTTTAATACTTATTTAATTTAGCTTATTAAATTAAGAATGGTAAAAGAACGGTAAAAGTTGCGTTTGTTATTTTTTTTATACCACTTGGTCGGCAGACAAGCACACGGCCCACATGGTGGATAGTGGTTACAGTGGTCTATGGACGCGTGCAACGCAAAGGGAGTCACACTCGTGCTGCCAACCCTGTAAACACAAGAGTTTCTATGCCTGCACCTAACTCAATGTATCTCTGCATCACCCTAAGGTTGACTGTGATAATGCCTCTGGCATTAAGTTCGCCTTTGTACAAAATTACTTTGCATAAAGTTGAATAAATAAATTAAATACATTGCATGTTGATAAAAAGCTTATAAAAAAAGATTCTGACGAATTAAGAACATACTTCCTTTTTGAAGACGGTTATAAAGGTTTTTGTCGGCAACACACCCCTTAAGATAAGAGAGCGCAAATTATATGAGTTTGCGCCTACCGCTCCAGGGATGGCAAAGGTGCTAGCATCCACATTTCGCCAGTTTATGTTTAGGTCCCAATGTAATAGGCGAGCCTATTGCCATTAACCGGGCACAACATGATATGCCATTTTTATGTTATGCTATGTTTTTTTTTTATAATCATATCGGATCTTTATTTGAATGTTTGTTGACATGTAAACTAATGTAAGAAGATATAAACTAATATTTACAAGAATATAAAATAGGATACAAAAGGATCAAATTAAGCATCGAAGAATTTCTCCCCATCGATGTCGACTGGTAATGTGCCCAAAAGGCTGGCGGCATTGCCCCGTTGGATGGCAATGCCAATCCGTTGAGCGAAAAAGAGGCTATGTTATAATTTTAAATTTTCAATCGGATCGAATAATGAGAAAATGTTTTTACTCGTCTTATGAAGTAAATTTTACATACATACATATTTTTACTTCTAATGCTTTATAAATGATTTCACATGTCGTGCCTGCTGATTGCAGGGTACAAATGAATTTTATTTAAATTACCCTTGATTTGACCTTGAATTTGCACGCCCTAGACCATAACCTGTCCATTGACACTTAGCTGATAGATCTATTCCGTTTATCTTCTGTTATAATCTATCCTAGGTGTCCGAACCATCTAATCATCTATTTCTTTATCTTGAGTACTAAATCTTCTTTCATACCAGCGTTTCAGTACGTAATTCAAATTTACAATTAATTGAGCCTCACTTGTACAACTAACGGTCGTAAATACGGAACTAACTTACAGATTTATAGGACTTAGTGTGGATTAGTTTGAGCCCGCGGCGTTGCCGGCAATATAATTGAAATTCCACTCCGTGCATATGTTTGTTAGTTTTGGAGCAATTGCTGTAACTTTATGGTGGCACTAATTAAATCAATGGCAGTTATGATCCGACAGATTTTAGAAGTACATTACCTAAATTCGGAATTATATGTTGTATCTAAATAGACAGAATTCAAAAGTTAATATTAATGGCACTGACTCTTCTGGTGCCCCATTAGTTATGGGAGTACCCCAGGGCTCGATATTAGGACCCCTTCTATTCTTGATATATGTTAATGATCTTCCTTACTTCGCGACAAATCTTTGTGAAATTGTATTATTTGCTGATGATACATCATTAATTTTTAAGACTGATAGACATAAAGTAGTACTTGACGAAGTGAATAATACCCTTTCTGATATATTACATTGGTTCACAAGTAACAACTTGCTGCTCAATGCGAAGAAAACTAAATGTGTAAAGTTTGCTATGCCAAATGTAAGACAGGCAGATATTAATATTAAAATGAATAACGAATCTGTCCAAATAGTCAATACCACAGTTTTTCTTGGAATAACTCTAGATAGCAAACTGCAATGGGGTTCTCATATCACAGCCTTGGCAGGAAGACTTAGCTCAGCTGCCTATGCGGTTAGAAAAATAAGGTCACTGACTGATGAGGAAACTGCACGACTAGTTTATTTTAGCTACTTTCATAGCGTTATGTCATACGGTCTGCTACTGTGGGGCTCAGCTGCCGATATTGAAACTATATTTATACTACAGAAACGAGCGATACGAGCGATCTATAGCCTCAGACCCCGTGACTCGCTGAAAGAACTTTTCAAGGAAATTAATATTTTAACAGTTGCTTCTCAATACATCTATGAAAATATCTTATATGTACGAAAAAACCTTAATATTTTCAAAAAACTATCTGATGTACACAACTTTAATACGAGAAATAAAGATAAACTAGTTGTACCAAAACTTAGGCTTCACAAGGTTGGTGATTCATTTGTAGGCAGCTGCATAAAAATATTTAATAAAATTCCTCATGACTTGATTAATATGCCAATAAATAAATTTAAAATAGAAGTGAAAAAAACTTTAATGAGTAAAGGTTACTATAAAGTGGATGAGTACCTTAATGATGTTAATGCGTGGTCAACATAAGTCTCTTGCTTGCTCGCACAAAATAAATTGTAAACAAAACAAATTTATAAAAGAAAAATAAACTAGTTCTAATGTAGTTCGCTGAGTTTCTTGCTGGTATCTTCTCAGTAGAACTAATCTACCGAACCAGCGAAAGAATAATTTTCCAATGGTTTATTTTTAATTATTTAATATTTTTATATTATTTCTTGACATACATATTTGTAAAATTTTGACGTTCATATGTGCTCTTTATGTGCCTAAACTGAATAAATGAAATTGATTCTTTGATTCTTTGATTCTTTGTATCAATGTGGCTCTCTTTCGTACTAACGTGAGTCGAGTTTTTATTTTTAATTAATTTAGGGCTACACAACAATTAAACGAGGCTTTTGAAACTAGAAATTCAGTATGATAGCTGTGGAATGGTACTAAGTAATTCAACAAGAATACTTAAATAGTTGGATCCTATTGTGCAAATAATCAACTTCTCCTATTTGCTAAAAGAGGCAGTGAATTTATTACATTGTTAAAAATCACGCCGTTTGGTTCCCGGCTGAGTAGAATTTGGGCCACCCCTTCTCTTCCAATGCGGTCTCGTACAAGGCGACTAAGGGATAGGGCTGTTTATCACCAGACAGATATATACTGCCCAGACTCAGCTTTAGATACGTTGCTCGAGTCAACAATAGTGCCCGGAAGACGGCAATAGGCTCATCCCCTATTACATGGGACTGAATTCAATGATTGGTGAAATGTGGGTGTTAATTCACCTCTGCCTAATCCTCCGAGGATAAAGGCGTGATTATATGTATGATAAAAATCAATCGATCAAGCCCATCGCAGTCCATTGCTGCATATAGGCCTCTCCCAATGTTGGGAGGCTTTGGCCTACTGTTTCCACGCTGGCCAGACGGGTTGGTACAGGGTTTTATTTCAAGTTTTCCTTCTCTCGTAATGATATCGCCTGCGTATTTTTCCGTTAGTTACCTCTTTTTTTTTTTTTTTATATAGGACACGCCAACTTCACCTCACCTCGCCTGATGGTAAGCTAAAGGCAAAGTCTCAGGAAAGAGGGTCACCATTACAGACACTAAGTGCTACAATGATGGCACTCAGCTTGGCGGCCTCATCAGATGCTTTTTCACGCCCCGCTTAAAGGCCCCGGGACTGTAGGAAGAAGGAAACACGTGAGCTGGTAATGAAAAATCTTACGACAGCCTTTGGATAATTTTCTTCTAAAAACCTACAATTTGTTTTTGAGTAATTTTTATGCGGGTTCTGAATTTGAGACATTATTCCTGCCTTGTTTTTCCCTAGTACCTCGTTCTATTGGAGGGTCACTAAACTATTGATCTTGGTTTATAAAACTTAGTAAGAATGTAGGGGATAAGAAGGCTCACGCTTGACCACTATCTTACCTGCTATAAATAAATAAATAAACAAAAATGCCTTTTATTTCTTTCAGAAATGATAGTTTACAAATTTATTTAGCTTTGTAAGTAACATATAATTTTGCAGACTAATAAATAATACGTATATTTTATAGTACTTAGTGTATTAGTATATTTTTATAAAGGCGTTTTAAAATAAGTTATTGATTACTAAGATTATTCTGAAAGAACCCCTCTGCGGGTGAAGGCCTCCTCCAAATTGGGCCAGTTCTCCCTGGATTGCGCTGTTTGTAACCAGTTTGGACCCGCTGTGCGTCTAATTTCATCCGTCCATCAGGTGCAAGGTTTTCCTTTCTTTCTTTTGCCCTCTCACCTGCTATATTTAATTTAAATATCATGTCAATATCGAATCTTTTTGTTTTAATATAGCCTTAGACCGTTAGCAAAAAGTCATCCGAATACGCAGTCACCGTCTTCTTGACTTCAGTAAAACCAACTCCAAACTTTTTTATGAATAAGAAATCTTCGTAGAAAACATATTAAAACACAAAACTCTTATTCGAAGTGCCTCATTACTGCTCGAAAGCACTTGCAGTGCCCTAAACAAATATCCTGACTTTAGAACTCTTTATCGTTAAGGCGGTGTCAGACGTGCTCAATTTTCGAAATAATGGTTTGTTTGAAATCTATATTTCAAAATTAAATCGGGAGAAATGAAATAAGAAAATGTAGGCGGGGTGTGCGTATAACAAACGAATTAATCATTTTATACAACTTAGGTGGTAGACAAGCACACGGCCCACCTGATGGAATGTGGTTACCGTGACCTATGAACGTGTGTAACACCAGAGGAGTCACATCCGTACTGCCAACCCTGTAAGAACACAGATTGTATGTGCCTTCAGTGCTGAACACAAAATCAGGACAAGCCTTTGGTCTTTCCACTGACAGGACGAAAACTCTCCAGTGAGCTCTGCCTACCCTACTCACCGCCAGGAACACAATAGCCGTGGTATTCTGGTGGAGGTACTTCCCCAGTCAGACTGCTAATTAAGAAATTTCGAAATTTTAACCGTTAAACTACCTGAAATACATTCAAAACTACATTATTGAGTAAAAAAACTCGCCTTCAATTACTTACGACTTTGAATTAAGCTTTTTATAGAAGGTTTATTAATTACACTGCACTCTCTAATAGCTAAGTTTGGAAGAACTCCAAAAAATACGGTCCGCCCCGCAGTTCCAGATGGTTCTCAATTCTAAATGGGTGGTCCTGATGAAATGTGGTGTTATTATCTACACTTTTTCCAACTCTTTTGGCAACATACTGGTGTAAATGAATACGAGCATATTTGAAATAATCAATATTACACATTACTTTTTATATAACACTAACTATTCGTGAATGAATGAATGAATGAATATCACTTTATTGTTCTCCGAAAATCAACGCAAATAAAATGTCCATAAAGTTTACAATAGTACTTACAATGGGAGTCTTGTCGCGGACTGCGTTCTCTACCAGATAACCCTTTGATGGACTGGTATCTTTGAAGTATATGAAGTATAATACCTACATCCAATATTACATGTTATATACATTACAATACATTATATGTTTATACCTACACATACTACAATATTACTTATCGAAATAAGTCTTCCACCCGAGAATGATATAGATACTCTAGTAAATACATAAAAATACACATACATATACGTATCGATATACATGAATACATACATACTTACATATCAATCTCAAATAAAATATATTTTGATATCATGATGATGATAAGAAGTGTTCCTGTACCTACAAGTTTTTTAAACGTTAGGGAAGTTTGTGCATATCTTATTGTTTCAGACAGCTCAATCCATTTTTTATACCACTTAGGTGGCAGATAAACACACTGCCTGCCTGATGGAAAGTGGTTACCGTGATCTATGGACGTGTGCAATACCAGGGGAGTCACACTCGCGCTGCAATCCCTGTACGCACAGAGAGTTTCTGTGCCGTCAGTACAGAAGACAAAGCAGGACAAGCCTTTGGTCTTCTCACTGACAGCACAAAATCTCTCCAGTGAGCTCTGGCTACCCTATTCACCGCTGGGAACACAACACAAGGTTATTATGGCCGCGATATTCTGTAGACACACTGCTTCATCGGTGAAAGATTTACTAGGAAGTTTGTGAAATGTCAAGGTATAGTCAATTTCAGATTTTCCGATGATCTCAATTACTTCGTTTGCGTGTCATGCAAATATGAAAAGCGTTTTTTGAGATAGTTAGGAGTAGAGCGATTGAAAGGAATGCACAGTGAGATAGAATGTGAGTATTTGTGCTTCCCTTCTCTCAAACATTTTTTAATTTGTTTTTAATATAAACTTGTTCCAAATCCAAGAACAGAAAAACTCTGTTCCGTGGTCCTTATAATTGTAAACACAATGAAAAAAGACAAAGATTTATGGCAATTATACTGCCGTGTGGTTCCTGACAGAGTAGAATGAGGGCCACGCCATCTCTTCCCATGCGGAGCCGTATAAGGTGACTAAGGGATAGGGCTGTTTAACATCAGAGAGATATGTAAAGCCCAGACTCAACCTCAGATGCATTGCTCGAGTCAATAATAGTGCCTGTAATACGGCAATACACTCTCCCCTATTACGTGAGACCGAATACAATTATTGATGAAATGTGGGTGTTAATTCAACTCTGCCTAACCCTCCAGGGATAAAGGCGTGATTGTATGTATGTATGTTTTATATAAAGTTTAATCCTTTATTGTTTGTCGCAAAATTTTACTTAACCCAAATAAAACAAGTGTGTAAACACCTTAAGGTTCTTCATCGCTGGGTTATTCGCATAATAAAATAAGTTTTTAAGAAATAATCCTTGCCTGTTTAAAATCTCAATGCTGCATGAAATTTATTGAATACATTGAACTGCTTTTCAAAAATAATATTTAATTTATCATGAAAGGTTTATTCAGATAAATATATTGATATTAACGACTCTGTTATTGTAAGAAATAGTAAGTATTATTTTTGTAAATATAGGAGTAAGAAGGGACACGTGTATATGAGGTATCTCGTTCATAGGTCATGGTAACCACTTTCCATCAGGTGGGCCGTGTGCTTGTCTGCCAACTAAGTTGTTTAAAAAGAAAAAGTAGCGGGGCGTGAAAATCTTTATGATTATCAAGCTGCTTGTCACCATTGTAAAATGGTATATGTATGCAATAGTGACCTTCTTTTCTGAGACTTTACCTTCAGCTTACTATCAGGCGATGCGAAGTCTAATTGACGTGTGCAATTAAGAAAATTAAGTTAACAGCTTCTTAGCGGATTATAAGGTTAGACAAAACTGTCAAAATCATTACTAATACTGTCAAAAAATTGCCTTCAGAATGGTTAATGTAACCTAATCTATTTTTTAATAATCTCTCTATTTAATACTCAGTTGGGGTTGAATTGCTAGTTGAGTCTAACTACGAAGCGGACGTATTCGATATTTTATGTAGCCTGACTGCCATCGCCTCCACAGTCGCTAGGTTATATCAAAGTTCCGTAGTTAGACTAGCTGTCAAACTTTTAAGGACTCCAACTTTCCCTAACGACTGGTATTTGCATCTGCTTCACACAATTTAATTTAGATACAGATTTATACACGAGATGTTATCAATATTCGTACTTCAGCAAAGTTAGAAGGACACAGATAAGAGTTCTACAACTAACTTCAACAATTTTAATGTCAATATCTCGGTTTCAAAGTGCTGTGGAGAATTTTACTACTTTTTTTATTCACGCTTAGTTTAAACATTTGTATGTATTCTTTTCATACAACTTAGATGACATAAGGTCTTAGATGTCATCCGCACACGGTGCAAAACATCCGATCAAGAACCAAGCGGTTCGGAGACTCTTTCCTCTGTCGTATCATTAAGGCCCGGAATTCATTACCAGCTCACGTGTTTCCTTCTTCCTACAGTCCCGGGTCCTTTAAGCGGGGCGTGAAAAAGATATGCTTTTTGAGGCCGTCAAGCTGAGTGTCACCATTGTCACACGGTATGTGTAAGTAATGGTGACCCTCTTTTCTGGGACTTTGCCTTCAGCTTACCATCAGGCAAGGCGAAGTCCAATTGACGTGTCCTATATAAAAAAAAAAAACATAAAAGCACACGAGCTGTTTTGGAAAGTGGTTATCGCGGCCTTTATTATATCCACTCGGCCAGCGGGCTCGAACCGACTAAAACCACACGGCTGCCTTGGGCCATCTGTTGCTGAGGGTGAGGTGAGGTAGCCTCTGGCATATCCCTGGATCATGGCTATACAAGGCACCATCGGGAGTGAGACTCCTCATCTTTCCCCAGAGAAAAGTGGAGGGGCACTAATCGTGTCGTCGTCTTGACCTGCTTCTGCTAGAGTGATACCATGGTTTATGACTCCCTTGATGTTGCACACAACACATTAGGGGAGACAAACTCATGCTGCCGACCCTGTAAGAGAATAGGGTTTCTGTGCTGTCAGTCCAGAATACAAAGCAGCACAAGTCTTGTATGAAACTATAACAATTTCTTCTTCAATTGTTATGTTATCAAATGATTCACAGAACTGTTTTTAACAGTTTGTCTATGGGTTTGTTTTTCCTTCTCTGCTTTTTATTTTGGTATTTATCATTTTCATATACTGTAATGTAAATGTAATTAAATACCCTTTATTATTGTATAATAAATTTAATATATTTTGTATGAAACCGTTTAATTGAAAATGGGATTAAATATTTCAATAATAGTATATAGTTATTTAAAGGATTTTCAAGTAGTAATTTAACAGTCTGTTAAACTTTGTAAACCATTTAGAGTTTAATAATTAATATTTTGAAACTTTGTGCTTTATTATTATGCAAAAAAACTTTAATGAGTAAAGGTTACTATAAAGTGGATGAGTACCTTAATGATGTTAATGCGTGGTCAACATAAGTCTCTTGCTTGCTCGCACAAAATAAATTGTAAACCAAAACAAATTTATAAAAGAAAAATAATCTAGTTCTAATGTAGTTCGCTGAGTTTCTTGTTGGTATCTTCTCAGTAGAACTAATCTACCGAACAAGCGAAAGAATCATTTTCTAATGGTTTATTGCATTATTTGGTGTTTTTATATTATTTCTTGACATACATAATTGTAAAATTTTGACGTTCATATGTGCTCTTTATGTGCCTAAACTGAATAAATGAAATTGATTCTTTGAAATTGATTCTTTGATTCATTGATTGATTAATGGTATCTCGCCTTCTCATATAGATACGTAACTCTATGGATAGAAATGTGTTACAAATATTGTTCGAAAAACTGTCTAAACTTGGCAGAGAGTATCAGGCTACGTGAAATGTCTAACTTGTCGAATGAATGCAGGTCTTACGGACAGGAATACCCAAGACTTTGTGAAACTAAGAAAATAAACTCGAAATCGGACACCTTTTGCCGTCTCCCGGGCACTAATTGTTCCCTCGAGGCTTGTATCTGTGCCTGAGTCTGAGCTGTATATATCTGCCTGATGTTAAATAGCCCTATCCATTAGTAGCCTTGTACGTCACCACATGGGAAGCGATAGAGTGGCCCAAATTCTACTCTGCCGGGAACTAGTATATCTTACGAAAATATATTAACGTTACATTCTTCTTTCTAAAAAAGTTACATTTTCATCGCTAAAATCCACACTAAATTCACCCAAGTGATACAAAGCACTCATCACAGATTCAACCAGAATAATTCACAGCTCATATAATTATGAGCCGTGAATTATTCTGGTTGAATCTCTAATGAGAGGGGTGGACAGTCACTGTTATAATCCCTATTGTCAACACTGATTCCCTAAACGCAATTAAAAGTTTAGTGGCTCAGCAAGAGGGAGAGGGTTAGGCGCGTTTGAACTTATTAAAAAGTTGAGAGTTTCTTGGGCAGGTATCAGTGAACTTAGATCAGTTGTTATAGATTCTGTGACTAAATTATTCACATACCTCACGAACAAACTCTAACTGGTGACTGTTCTGCTTCTAGAATAATCAATAAAGTTTACAGCTGTTAGTGCGGTTATGGTATGTTAAGTTTCTCTGTTGGAATAGGAAGGATATTCTTGTTTAGTTACTGGCATAATTTTTTAACCCAACTTACCGGTCGAATAATAACGATACGATTAAGATGGCTTATCAATTAGCATAATATCAAGTACACTACTGGACATAAGCATCTCCGCGCCAATATTGCACCTTTTTTTCATGTCCAAAAAATCTCCACAGATATCCCCACCACCGGAGCTGGTGGGAAAGGTTATGTCAGACTCGAATCGATTAAAACGCACGACGCGTGTGGATCGTTTTTGGTTGCTGAAAGTGCGGTTGACAGGCACATCCCACGCACCCCGGCCGACCCGGGGCCATTTCTCTCGATCTGGCCCTCTCCTCTGATGTAGGGACTCCTCTCCCCAACACGTCCCCGGAAACGGGGAGGCGTGCAAGGCGCACTTTCGCCGCAACCATATTCATGCTTCGCCTTAATATTGCTCAGAGTTTCTAAAAATACTGTTAAGTATTTCGTAAAAGGTCTCGAGCTGACTGGTAGCAACGCCATTCTACATATGTATTAGTGAAACAGATAATTTATCCAGGCTCTTTTTCCGCTCCCGTACCCAAAGGGTTCAATTGCGACTTAATAGATGTTCATTACACCTACGCCCTGTCTGTCTGATGTCCTTCGTCTCTCTATATGGTTTAAGTGTCCAGAAATGCTTGATTAATTCTGTATTTTTACTCGTGAAAATTAGTAATACTTCCCACAGGCATAGTAGAAAAAATAGAGGATTTCGGTAGTTCCCACAGAAGTAAAACCAGTCCGTCTAAAAAGTATAAAGCATTTAGATATTTCGAAATCAAGTTCTCAACGTGCTAAAGTTTTCACTTTTTTTATATACAACTTAGGTGGCAGAAGTGCATACGACACACCTGATGGAAAGTGGTTACTGTGACCTATGAACATATGTAACACCAGGGTAGTCACAACAGAGATTTTCTGTGCCGTCAGTCCAGAACACAAAATCTGGACAAGCCTTTGGTCTTCCCACTGACTTCACTACGAAGAAGCGTCACATATAAAGTATCACAATTTGTCAAGTAGGTATTTTTTTTTTAAATATATATAGGACACGCCAAGTTGACCTCATCTCGCCTGATGGTAAGCTAAAGGCAAAGTCTCAGGAAAGAGGGTCACCATTACAGACGCTAAGTGTTACAATGGTGGCACTCAGCTTGGCGGCCGCATCAGGTATTTTTACGTGCGCAATTTTTTTTTTTTCTTTTATACCACGAAGTTGGCAGACAAGCACACGGCCCACCTGATGGGAAGCGGTTACCGTGGCCTATGGACGTATGCAACACCAGGGGTGTCACACTCGTGCTACCGACCATGAAGAAACCTTCTGATGCCCCTCTTGAAGAACCCCATATTGTAGGCGCTTGGGATAACCGCAGCAGGGAGGTCATTCCACAGCTTGAGTGTGCGTGGGATGAAGAATTTGACTTCAGCTCGCCTGATGGTAAGCTGAATGTCAAGGTCTCAGGTAAGAGGTTCATTAATACTTGACGGCGTCATCAGATGCTTATTTACGCCTCCCTTAAAGGACCTAGGTAGGTATAGGTACTACTGACTTTAACAGAATTAAAAAAAAATACAATCGATTATTTTTTTCCTATTTAAATCGCTTTGAACAGTTAGCATACTAAATGCTATAAAAAAAAACTTAGTAAGTAGGATCAGAAGTCACCAAGGGACTCCCACCGGAGGAGCAGATTGATTAAGATCTATAAATACTTAGTAAGTAGGTACACCAGAAGTGAAAAAGAGACTACCATCGGAGTAGCTGGAAATAAAAGAAAGATTCTCCATTCAATTACCTTTTCTTTTATACCACTTAGTTGGCAGACAAGCACACGGCCCACCTGATGGTAAGCGATTACCGTGGCCTATGGACGTATGCAACACCAGGGGTGTCACACTCGCGCTGCCGACCATGAAGAAACCTTCTAATGCCCCACTTGAAGGACCCCATATCGCTCTTTTTTCATTTCTGCAAAACAATTTACGCAGTTACCTAAAGAATTGTTCAATAATATATTCATTTACAAACATCAAAACAAAACAATACAAACAACATTCAACATAATTCAAAACAAATAAATGCGTACTTTAGTATTCCCGATATAACCGCATTTATCTGACTGAAACTAGTTTAAAGCGGTCCCAATTTCTGAACGTAACAGGGTTACTCTAAAAGTTTCCCGGTTACACGGTTATGCGTTTTGCATAAAGGTCAGCATATCCGGGTCGGGTCACATAACGCAATTCAGAAGTAGTTTTTTTTTTTAGAATAATAATTCTGACACGTCGCGGCAAGATGAAGGTTAAGACAGTCAAAGTAAGAATTTATATGATTTATATATAAGCTTAGAATAATACTAATGTGTAAAAAGCAAGAACCAAGCGGTTCGGAGACTCTTTTCTTTGCCGCACTACCAAGACCTGGAATTCATTATCAGCAGACGTGTAGCCGATGGTAGTCTCTTTTTCACTTCTGGTGTACCTACTTACTAAGTATTTATAGATCTTATTCAATCTGCTCCTCCGGTGGGAGTCCCTTGGTGACTTCTGATCCTACTTACTAAGTTTTTTTTTATACCACTTAGGTGGCAGACACGCACACGGCCCACCTGATGGAAAGTTGTTACCGTGGCCTATGGACGTGTGTAACATCGCACACACATCAGTGAGGAGCCACACTCGCGCTGCCGACTCTGTAAGCACAGAGTTTAGTTTTTTTTTTTACGTGCGCAAAATCCCCACGGATACCTGCCCACCGGAGCCGGTGGGAGAGGTTATGTCGGACTCGAACCGACTAAAACGCATGCCGCCTGCGGGTCGCTTTGGTTGCCGAAGGTGAGGTTGACAGGCATATCCCTCGCACCCCGGCCGACCCAGGGTCTAAAGACTACAGAGTCCCCAACTCGTTCCCGGTAAACGGGGAGGCGCGCCAGGCGCGCCGCCGCCGCGGCCTGCTTCTGCTAGGGTGACAGGCGGCTCCACCTGTCACCCCCAGGCCGGCGCTCATGGGGGACAGAGTTTATAGTTATATTTATAGATCTTAGTAACCACTGCGTTTGGAATCTGTTTGATACTTCAGTTGTATACCTACTAAATATGATATGGCCAAGTTTTCCTATCTATTAGAAACGTAACAAAGTTCGGACGTAAAGCAGTAAAATATTCGAACGGCGGTCGCGTTCCGCGTTAACCACGAAAAAGATTTAAATATCCAGTTCTACGTTGCTAAAGTATATTGTCTAGAAGTTTGCCGGTCATTGAGTTCATTCTAGGAGCGCAAAAGTACCCTGATTAAATGTTTTTTTAGTGTTCCATACCTCAAAAGGAAAAAACTGACCCCTTATATGATCACTTCGTTGTCCGTCTACCTATCTGTCTGTCTGTCTGTCAAGACCAAGGTGGTCTCAGTTTCAACTCCGGGCTATTACAAAATTGACGTGAACCCACTCCTTTTATATACAACTTAGGTGGCTAGGTAGTTAGGAGTCACACTCATGCTGCCGACCCTGTAAGAACAGGAAGTTCCTGTGCAGTCAGTGCAGAGGACAAAGCAGGACAAGCTTTGGTCTTCTCACTGACAGCATAAATTCACTCCAAGTGAGCCCTGGCTACCCTAATCACCACAGGTAACAGAAAACGAAGTTACTATGGCCGCGGTATTCTGTAGAGTGGAGGTACTTCTCCAGTCGGACTACTCAATTGGGACGGGAATACCGTCGTGTCCTACCTCCTCATAAAATTCCTAACACAAGTTATGCAATTTAGCTAAGCTGGAGAGGTTAACGGGGATACAATTAACTAGTTTGCCTTATCTAAGCCACGTGGTTTCCGGCAGATAGCCACGTGATTCCTGGCAGTGTAGAATTAGGACCACCCCATCTCTTCCCATGCGGTGTCGTATGAGGCGAGTAAGGGATAGGGCTATTTAACATCAGACAGATATATACCGCCCAGACAACAATCGTACTCGGAAGACGACAATAGAATTCAATGATTAGTGAAATGTGGGTATTAATTCACCTTTGCTTAACCCTCCGGATAAAGGCCTGATTCTATGTATGTATATATCTAAGTGCAGATTTTCTCTTCAGCTACTTTATCCGTCTGTACAGGCAATTTTCACACCAAAACTATTTGTTACCGTCAAAGTTATCAACGTACAATGATATTTCAATTAAATGTAACCGCAATCAAAGTATTTACTGAATAATAATACTAATATTTAATATAGATTTAGTGGTCTGATTCCCCGTCAACAATTGGTTCAATTTGTCCGTTACAAAGTGATGACCGCATTTGTAAATTTGATTGCTATAATTATTATTTCCGCGTCAAAACTATGAATTTATGGATAGGGCCTTCATTAGGCTTGACCAGCCGTAACGTAATGAGCTGACACATTTAAGTTGATTTAGTTTTACGCTAGTTTTATCTTTTACAATAACCAATTGAAATCGACTGCTTTCTCATGTTACAACTGTGATTGAAACTCATTGCCAAGTAGAATAATGCACCGAGTAGGGGCGATAAGACCCATCATGGGGGAGTGGCTAGAGAGGCCACACGGCAGCCTCTCGTACCGTCTGACGCAGATGATCACCGAGCACGGGTGCTTCGGGAAGTATCTGCGTCGGATGGAGAAAGAGCTGACGTCCGAGTGCCATCACTGCAACGCGAGCGAGGACTCAGGGCCGCACACGCTCACCGAGTATCCGGCGTGGGAGACGCCGAGACGGGAGCTTGTGGCGGCCCTGGGAGTGAGAGTTGTCACGCTCTCCACCTTGCTCGCGGCGATGGTCCGCTGCGTGGATGCGGAAGAAACCCATATTGTAAGTGTTTGGGAAAATCGCAGACATTAGTTCATTCCACAGCTTGAGTGTGCGTGGGATAAAGTTTCTTTTATACCGCACAGTGCGCACCGTCTCAGGTCGCAATGTGTGAGGATGAATACCCTGCCTATGGCGAGCGGTTCGATGATAGAATATGAATCAAACCATTAATATATTACCTACTACGTCACACATCTTACCAGGTTAGTGATGATGTGGTCGACCGATAAAATCTGGCTAAGTTGAAGCAACCTACTCATTCGTGGATCACTGTGATCCATTGAGTTTAGTTATTTTTTTTAGTTGTTTGGTCTGCTTGTTGGATCAAGTAATTAAAATTGTGCCCCTTCCTCTTGTCTGATTGATGTGACATTTGGTACATATGTAAGATGTCGTATTGTAATCCGAACTAAAGTTGGGATATATTACAATTTCAATCAATAAAACCGATTAACTTAAAAAAATAAAATAAAAATATTGCTGGCTTATAAGCTAAGAAAACTCAACCCAAAGAGGTAAAACGAAATTATTTAAGTATAATGTCTGCTATAGGAAGTCATTTTATCAATTTCCTCTTTTTACCTCCACGGACCCTAGATACCCAATCACCCAATTCCCAAACATCCGGATATACCCGGTTATCGAAACCAGAAACGCCGTTACCCACCACACCACTAGAATATTGAGTGAATGTGTCCAATTAACCCCCGACTACCCTCGTGTAGAAAATCTAACCCTTGTTAGTGTCAGCCCTTAAATTCGGATAATCCGGATATCGACAAGCGTTGAACCGGTTAAGATACCTTTTGCCTGGGTGTGTATTAGAACGTTGAGTTTTTATTTAGGTCTGTAATTTTCCCTTCTTTTTTTGGTGACACTAGGGTGTCTTTTTATTTGTGCTGTTTTATGAGTAGTAAAGTTTTGTAGGTTTTATATTTTTATGATGAATTTATGATTTTTAACCGACTACTGCGAAGGAAAAGGAAGAATATGATTCTGACAGGTTGTGTATGTATGTATGTGAGTTCATCTGTTCCCTCATATCGATTAAGTTAGAACAACTACTCATTAGAACTGGACAATTGAGGTACCTATTTTTAGGAGCATTCTAGGGAAAAATCACATGCGACCACGGCTGTTTTTTAGAGCGTGATTTTCAGTAGTCGGGTTTTAAGAATAAAATAATTTTAATAATAATTAAGTATAGAAATACTAGATGACCCGTACCAGCTTCGCTCGTTGTATATTTTGAAACCTCATATTACCTATTCTGGGTATGGGATTCTACCAGTTTTTTTTTTTTGATATTTAAGATCACTGCTCAACTCCCTTAAGATGACTCTGTAGTCCCCACACCCGAGAAGAGGGCCAGATCGTGAGAGATAGCCCTGTGTCGGCCGGGGTGCGAGGGATATGCCTGTCAACCTCACCTTCGGCAACCAAAGCGACCCACAGGCGGCGTGCGTTTTAGTCGGTTCAAGTCCGACATAACCTCCTCCACCGGCTCCGGTGGGGAGGTATCAGTGGGGATTTTGCGCACGTAAAAAAAAAAAAAAACTCCCTTAAGATGTTATATAGCCTAAAACCTTCATCGATAAACGAACTATTAAACACAATGTAATTTTTCAATTCGAACTCATAGATTCTGATATTAGCGCGTTGAAATAAACAAACTAACTCTTCAGCTTTATAATATTAGAATAGATATTGTACTGGTTCCCGACCTAGGCATAGCGCCGGACTATTATATACATCAGAAAATATAATGCGCTGGGTAAGGCCGGAAACAGCTGGATATGGGGAGGCAGACACTACAATCTGGCGGAGACACCTTCGACGAAAAATTCCGAGGAAGGCTCGAACAGCGTTAAGAGAGCGGTTAGGCAATGAAGAAACCAGGAAGATCCTTGACTTGCAGATTTATTCTGGAGAGAGATGTGTACTCTACTAATACTGTTCGCTGACTGAGGTAATAAGGTAAAATGATGCGTGCTTATATACTATATCCGTGACCTTGAGTCGGCGGCTACGGGTCTGTTTTTATAATATTTATTCCTATTCGCTCGGAGTGTTTGACGGGCTCGAGAGGCCACCATGCGGCCTAACAACTTTATTTGTATACTCTCTAATTTTTATATTTTCTAATTTCACTATTGTTTATATGCTTTATACGATCAAATAATGTACTGAGATTGATATTTTAATAGGAAAATAAATCAACTATGAAAATTATTACAAATTCTTACGTTCTGTCATAACGATGCCCTACCGGGTGTTAGAACTGGTTTATTTATTACAACTTAATACTAATACTTATATCTATGCCTATTTACTACTTACACACGTCGCTAAAGTAATAATCGTCTGTTTTTACACTGTTCTACACAGATATATTTAGGTAGTCAAATTGACAGCGGTCTTGCCATCTGGCAAATAGAGTAACATCTTCTTTCAAAAAGAGGCCAGCTCTGTGGTCACGCTTACAGATTTTTTATTTTTCTAGGGAATAGGCTCCTGTAGGTCGTGGGAACGGGATCAGTATTACAAAAGGGCGGACATCACATAATTTGTTCAATTCGTGGAGAATGGTGAGTCATGGATCGGTGAATTTGTTATTGATTTTGGTCAATTCTCAGTACAAGCACGTAGTCTAGGAACGTGTCTAATAGAAGACAATCTAGGCTTATCCCTTATTACGTGGAGCTAAGTAATTTCAGTTGTCGAATTACTGTCGTTTCAACTTAAAACTTAGTTAGAATTCTGGTCAAGGGCTGGGTTCTAGAGTAATGGCCCTTATCATAGATATCAACGTAGTCCACGTTCAAGCTTCCATCATCCAGCAGGGTGTAGTTAATTGACAGGTTTTAGATGGATAACTAATATCTGTACCGGCGTAGCTGTGGGCATCAGCACTCAATATTTCAAGACAAGTATTAAAGATATAAATTAATACAACTGTCTTAATGTCTCAGAAAAGCTTCATAGAATAACTCGTGATGGATGCTATTTATCATAAAAGAGCTTTGAAATCAATTAACAATAGGAGTGACGTTTAAACGTCTAGACAATTAATGTCTCGGACTTGAAAATTTGATGAGTCTCGGTTCTTCATTATTCAGAATGTTGTAAATTGTAAGAGATGGGTGATTCCACAACGAACAATAAAATTAAACATTTATATTCTACGATTTGGTGGCGGAATTTGCGTTTATAAATTGTAAGCCTGCGAACTCATTATCATATCTGCGTTGAGGACCGGCTGCATAAGATGCCTTTGACCAGGCTACTGATCTTGAAACTTGAAATCGAACAGTGTGAAAAGTCTCGTCCTTTGCCTTCATCGTATGAGTGCCGAATCTATCGGTGGTTACGACAGCGACAGAGACATAGATGGAATACATTAGACAGTGGAGATATATCACCACCTTCCTCCACTGTCTACTGTGTTCCCCCTGCCTAACCAGATTTAGTATAGAATCAAACCGTTTTAAATATAAAATGGTTAATATGATCCGTGACATGATCCGTTGAGATTACTTTGATTTCAATGCGCAAATTTTCTCGCGAACTTTCAATTATAGCCTTATAAATGTATGTACACAAAACAGGAATCATTGGGAGGCAGATGAAAGTAACATTTAATCTTTAGATCCGGAAGAATCTCGAGTAAAGCGCAGGATTTGTCACAACGAGGATGAAGGTGGTAGAGTAGAGATTTATTTCGTAAATCTTAAGAAGAAAAAATCTGTTTGTGTCGAAATTTTCAAGTGTCTCCATTTGTAAAGTTCGGTGAAAACAATTTTTTTTTTGGAAGATTTATGGAAATAATCTTTTTGCGATTTATCAGCTTAGTGAAAGATAAAATTTATAATTGGGGAACCTTTTAATGTGAACAGCGTCTTTCTTTCGTGTTGTTAGCTCAAGATGTATTTCTTTTTGATGAATGAAAACTTCTGGAAACAAATGACATAATAATATTCTATTTTAGTCTGATTTGATAATAAAGTAGATAAAGTTGTTAGGACAAGGTGTTGCGTATGGACTTGACTATTTGAACGGCTTTTGAAAACCGCGGTAGCCTAATGGTATGGGTAATGGACTGCTGAGACGAGGTCTCGGATTCGATCCCAGGTTTTACCATGGCACACACCTATGACTTTTAGATGCTTTTCGAAGTTATGTGTGTATTTATCGCAGGTTTATAAGTGCCCGGTTAATGGCAATAGGCTCGCCACCTATTACATTGGGACCTAAACTTAAACTGGCGAAATGTGGGTGCTAGTACCTCTGCCTACCACTTCGGGGATATGGGCGTAAGTTTATGTTATGTTTGAAATAACCGGAATCTATGGCTTTCTTTTTACTTTCAAAATCATTATTATCATCGCAGCTTTATCTTGTGTTTTGTTGGAATAGCTACCGACTGACCCCACAACACCAAAGGGAAATCAGTTTACAAAAGTAATTACTAATACATCAAATTATTTATTTGTTTATGTTCAGCCACTTCTGTGAGTGGCTGTACGAAATATTTGGATGAGTTGGAATCATATGTGTCAAGATTGACGTGATTCATGAACCCAAAAGGAGGAACATGGTAAAATAAGGTCTACATCGATTTTCCCAGGAACCATTCAATACCCCTCGTAAATATAAAAAGATATTTTTCCTCAACAACAATTCCTTCTAAGCGTCCTATTCAAATTTCCGATACATAAATTTAAAAAATAAACACAACATCTGCTTGTCACGGCATCTGTATCGTGTCGATGTACAAGCTTGTCGTATTTTACGGAGCCCTGTCAGATACCGTAAAAATTCATGTCCCGTTCTAGGCAATAAAAACGAGAAAACATTGGTAAGAGTAATTTAGAACGATAATGAATCGATATAGAAACGAAATAATAAGTTGTCATGATTAGGTGAATCTATAACTGTTGTTATTATATTAAAGACCAAATTCTCAGTTTTTTTTATACCACTTAGGTGGCAGACAAGCACACGGTCCACCTGATGTGACGTGTGCGAAACCAAGGGAGTCACACTCGCGCTGCCAACCCTGTAAGCACAGAGAGTTTCTGTGCCGTCAGTGTAAAACACGAAGCAGGACAAGCTTTTGGTCTTCCCACTGATAGCACAAAAACTCTCTAGTGAGCTCTGGCTACCCCACTCACCGCCGGGAACACAACACAAGGTTATTATGGCCGCGGTATTCTATAGGGCGGAGGTACTTCCCCAGTCGGACTGCTCGATTGGACTGAAATACCGTCGTGTCCTACCTCATAAGTTCTAAGTTTATGTCGTAGTTGTAAGTATTAGTTATATTCATGGACAAAAATACGAACTACATACATACATACATATAATCGTGCCTTTATCCCAGGAGGGTTAGGCAGAGGTGAAATAACACCCACATTTCACCAATAATTGTATTCGGTCCCACGTAATGTGGTAGTGAGCCTATGCCGTATTCCGGACACTATTGTTGACTCGAGGCATGCATATGAGGCTGAGTCTGGGCTGTATATATTTGTCTGATGTTAAACAGCCCAGACTCAAATTGTAATTATAAGTTAGTACATGATGGTGAACATTTTTAAATAAAGAAATCTTATGGTATGTATTTATTAAGAAGCTTAAATGAAGAAGAGTAGATTCCAATAAAATTCGATATGTTGTGGCTTTTAGTGCACATTTTGAAACTGATGATTTGCACTATATACGGGCGATGCCCATACGAGGTTTGAAAATTAATAAACAAACGAAAGTTTACCTCAGACAAAGCCGGGTCGGACTGGCTAGTAATAATATTAATTATGTAAATTAAATTAAACTATGGATCTCAATATTACATATATTAATTTTTATTACAATACAGTTTAAGAAAGACTTTAGATGGGGTAAATATATTCCACACATATCTATATAAAGAATATTTTTGAATATATTATGTCAACTGAAATTAATAGCAGTAAGGTGGTATGTAGCAGTATATGAGCTTACTAAGTATGTCAGTGGTGATTTCACGGCTTCTTATGCATGAAGAGACCGGTTTCAACTTTGAAAATAAAATGTGTAATTTGTAAGAGATTTCCATAGTGCCAAATGACCGTTAAAAACTACGTTAAAATAACAAATATACTCACATCTAGCAACCAATGTACTATACTAATACTCTAAACTAAAGATTTTATTCCGTAAAGAAGGGACACCTACGTACAACCTTTTTTTTTAAATAATTTTGTCGCAATAAATTTCGTCCCTTACAACTAAAATTTACTGAAAAGGGGCCTTTACAGTAAAAATTTTTCTGACAAACACAAACAGCTAAAGACGCAATAACGTAATAAAAACTCAGCTTGAAAACAAATAAACAGTCGATTACATAACTTAATAAATAAAAAAGCAACGCGGCAGCTACTAACAGCCACATAATTCGCTTTTTCCATCGTAATACACCCCACGTCAGTTTCAGAATTAAGACAAATGCAGGGACTTTATAAACATTAAGATCCATTAAGCTGTTCAAGCCTGACAAGCCACCAAAAAATAAAAGCGTAAAAGGATTTTCATAAGTTTATGTTTGAATGCATTACTCTCGTGTCGTAAGAGTTAAATGTGCGAAACATAAACTTGATTCGTGATTTCATTTGTGTAAAAGTCTGCGCGACGCGCTCAGTGAGTTTGCAGTTTAAGTATCAAAATACTAAAGAAAATGGAGTACAGATCTAATTTCCAGTGAAGTTTCTTATTTCTTTTTGATTTAGTCCTTTCTTATACCAGTTCATTTAATTAATTTCGTCATGGCGTGTTTAAAATGCACCATTACTATCATCATATACACATAAATCATGCTTTCATCCAAAACTTGCAATTCACGAACACCCTTAAACCTTTACAGATGCGTAGAGATGTTGCGTCCATGGCTGTATTTTACCGTCTGTACCATGGTTAGTGTGCTGATGAGCTCTTCCAATTAGTCTCACCCTCCCCTTTCCCATACAAAGAAGAAAGAGTCACCGAACGGTGACTCTTTCCTCTGTCGCACCATTAAAGCCTGAAATTCATTACCAGCTCACGTGTTTCCTTCTTCCTACAGTCCCGGGTCCTTTAAGCGGGGCGTGAAAAAGCATATGATGATAACGTCAAGCTGAGTGTCACCATTGTCACATGGTATGTGTAAGTAATGGTGACCATCTTTTCTGAGACTTTGCCTTCAGCTTACCATCAGGCAAGGCGAAGTCTAATTGACGTGTTCTATATATATATATAAAAAAATTAGCTTTAGCTTATATTGACTTTAATAAAAATGATTGCAACGTGACATCCAAAATCAAAGAGAAAGCTTACTAACTAAATTATGGGAAGGACTTGGAAGCCAGGTGGCTCCAAAGTTCAAGATTGAAATTACGCGATGAACGCTAGGATAAAGAAAAAAATGTGTGAAAGAAAAGACAACAAGAATTTACAATGTTGTAGCAACATCGTTCCTCATAATAACCACAGCACTTCCATTTACAGCCATTTAACGGACTTAGGTACAACACAAGCAGGTGCGAGATGACGTCATACGACGCCACTCCGTCTTGTTAGTGCTGATTTTTAAATGCGTCACGTGGCTCGTTAGAAGTGTGTTCCTTTTGTCGCAACGAGTGTGGGATGATAAAAGTATGTTGTTTACTAAAAGAGTATATTAATTTTTATTTAGAATAACACGGTAGAAATATATTGAAAAATATTTCTGGTTGTGTGATGTTTTAACTGAGAATTTCTTTTTATAACAAACCAAGTGGGCGAGTGATGCTCTCTTTTGAAATATAGCAATATTAAAATGTTCGCGTATAATTTTAGTTCGCGTGACGCGCGAGCGGTGGGTGTTTGCATTGTCTGTCTTCTTAGATCTTTTAACGATCTAAAACATCATGTTTACTATAAATAGATGGGTAAAAATAAAAATGCTAGCGTGATCATAATGAAGTGTTAAATAATCTGCTATAGGGTGTTCTTTACTGTAATTCGTAGTTTTTAAAACTTGAACCATTTAAAAATCATTTTAAACTGCGCTTCACCATTAGTTTGTAGGAGGTAGGACACGGCGGTATATCCGCCCGATTGAGCAGTCCGACTGGGGAAGTACCTCCGCCCTACAGAATACCGCGGTTATAATAACTTCGTGTTGTGTTCCCAGCGGTGAGTAGGGTAGCCAGAGCTCACTGGAGAATTTGTGCCGTCAGTGGGAAGACTAAAGGCTTGTCCTGATTTGTCTTCTACTGACGGCACAGAAACTCTACTTAAAGGGTTGGCAGCGCGACTGTGACTCCTCTGGTGTTACAGACGTCCATAGGCCACGGTAACTACTTTCCATCAGGTGGGCCGTGTGCTTGTCTGCCAACTAAGTGGTATAAAAAAAAAAAAAAGGCTTTTTTTTAAATCGCCTTTATCCTACACTTGAGACTTGAGCTATACTTTTTTTTTTTCTTTATTAATGGAGCTTAGTCACAATGCTGACTACGTCGCTCCGTCGTAGCCACTTACATATCAAACTAAAATGAGGTACCTATTTCAAATCATGTTTAAGTACATTGCATTCAGTGTTTTTTGCAGCATTTTTTTTTTTTTTTATACCACTTTACCTATACCTATACCACACACCAGCATCTGACATTGGATTCGCTATCCCCTTCCCCCTACACTGTTTGGAACATTTTATGAATAGGAGTGTTGGGATAGTGGGATTTTTGGTAATTAATATAAAGCGTGTTTAATATGAACTCCAGTCATCGGCAACTTCTACGAGACTCTATCCAATCGCGCTTTTGGCCTCTTTACTCCAGCTGCCCAGGGTCTCCACCGCTACTGGCACGAAATGTTACAGCGGCTCCAACTTTTGCTTTACATTTTTTTTTATTTATAAAAAGAAATATCTATCTATCATCTACTTAATTGTATACAGTGTTTTTTGCAGCATCTGACATTGGTTTCGCTACCCCCCTTCCCTCTGCACTGTTTGGAACATTTTATGAATTTGGAGGGATTTTTGGCAATTAACATAACGTGTGTTTAATATGAACTCAAGTCATCGGTAACTTCTACGAGACTATCCAATCCCCTTGCATAGCTTTTGGCCTCTTTGCTCCAGCTTCCCACGGTCTCCACCAGTACTGGCACAAAATGTTACAGCGGCACCAACTTTTGCTTTCCTTGCAGAGTGTCTCTATTCTTACAGGGCCAGCAGCACGATTGCGACTCCTCAGGTGTTGCACACGTTCACAGGCCACGGTAACCTAACTTTCCATCAGGTGGGCCGTGTGCTCGTCTGCTACTTAAGTGGTATAAAAAATAGTATTTATACGTTTTATAGGATAACCTACCAAAATCTGTACTAATATCGTGTCGATGCAGTCACGTACATGAGCGGTACATTGTCGGCAGCGCGAGTGTAACACCCCTGGTGTTGCATACGTCCATAGGCCACAGTAACTGTATGCGGGATTCCCGTCGGACTCGGACCGACTAAAGCCGCACGGCCACCTTAGGCCATCAGTTGCCGGGGGTAAGGTAGCCTTGGTTGCGACCTACAAAAAAAGATAGAAATAAATAATAACCTCGTGTTGTGTTCCAGGTGATGAGTAGGGTAGCCAGAGCTCACTGTAGAGGTTTTATGCTGTCAGTGGGAAGATCAAAGGCTGCCCGCTGAGATTCTTGCCGGAGTCTTCTCAGGTCTAAACTGATATTCATGTTCCTTTTTTGTTGACGTTTTGTAAGTGCCGATATAATGGTATATACAGAATAAATGATTTTTGACTTTGACTTTGACTTTGCTTGTCCTGATTTTGTGTTCTGCTCTGAGGGCACATAAAATCTCTGTTCTTACAGGGTCGGCAGCACGGATGTGACTCCACTGGTGTTACACATGTTCACAGGTCACGGTAACCACTTTCCATTAGGTGGGCCGTGTGCTTGTCTGCCACCTAAGTTGTATAAAAAAGAAGGAAAAAATTAACTGTTGACATGTTTAAAATAAATTTATGAGAAATGTTATTATGAGATTCACGAATTTTTTAATGATACATTACAATATTAATATGAATTGTTTTGAATTGTCTTGCATATATTGAAAGTTTAATTAGTAATTAAATCTGCATGTAAAATTTATACGCCATAACTGGTGGAATATGAGATCCGACATTATAATGTAAACATACATTATTAACCATATTCAACAAATAAAGAACTTTGACTTTAAAAAAGTCGATAAATACAGAAGAGAAAGATACTAAACTGTTTTGTCTTTGTCTATTTTTTTTATTACACTGTAACGCTTAGCGAAATAAGTTGTTACGTAAACGTTTAGTGTTTAGTTCGCTACCTAATTAGGAAGGATCAAGAAATAACAATACAACCGTAAAATTTTATTCGTATGTCTATCCATTATTACTTTTGGGGTAAAAAGGAGCCCATTTCTTTCACATCACTTTTGTATACCACTGAAGTTTCAAACAGACGGCTCAGCTCACCTGATAGAAAGCTGATGGTGCAACACCAGGCGCGTGAGGCTTGTGCTACCCACCCTGTAAGAAAATTCTAATGCTCTTCTGTAAGAATCCCCTATTTTAGTCGCAAGAGAAAACCACACCAGGGAGGTCATTGTTCAGTAGGATGGTTGTACTGAGAAGATACCAACAAGAAACTTGGAGAACTACTTATTTTATAAATAGCTATATTTTTATAAACGGTTATGGTTACAATTTATATTGTGCAAGCAAGCAAGAGAGTAATGATGACCATGTA
This sequence comes from Eilema griseolum, assembly GCA_963662185.1. Lineage (NCBI taxonomy): Eukaryota > Metazoa > Arthropoda > Insecta > Lepidoptera > Erebidae > Eilema > Eilema griseolum. Next base: position 2,533,113 of record OY759229.1, on the reverse strand, counting down.
TTTTTATTATTAAGATATTCTATCACTGGCCACAACATCTTAAAAGACGATTCTTGTTGCAACACCGGCACAATCACGGTCGCCCGCATCGTCGCAGATGACTGTAGAGTCCTATTACAGCGCGTTATTTCTTGCCGCATCTATGACAGATGTGATTCGAGTCTGTAGGAGGCAAAGATGGCGGCGGAGTCTCGTCTGTGTCAACGACTTGCACAAATCTTCATCATGTCGAGTCATACCAGCCTTTATGTTTTGGCGCCACTTCTGTCTCACCTCGCGCTCCTCTCAACCCTCTATCTCCATATCAAAACTGTGCATATCACGTTTGCAGATATCCTTAAATGTTAGCATCTGACGCCCTACAGGTCTCTTGGCGTCCGCAATCTGGCTCAGCATCACTTGGCGTGGTAACCTCTCGGGACCAAGCCAACGAAGTCGCCGCTGCTTCAGCAAGACAGTTATACTGAAGTAGTGTGGTTTTCTAAGGAATTCCTCGTTCAGTACTCTGTCCTTCCAGGTGAGACCAAGTATAGTCCTCAAGCAGCGCATGTGGAATGTTTATAGTTTGCGTTCTTGTTGCATGTCAACTATATTCTAAGGTATTTCATTATTCATTTTTATACAATTGCCTACAATCGATTTAACAAAAAAAGTTTATTTTTACTATGTTTTTGAATTATGTTCGTCAGTTTTTTTTTTTAAGAGACTAAGTTCTTAAATAAATATTTATTTTCGTAAATAAATTGCAATTGCATAAGCAACTGCTACAATATTTTTATTCAGTTTAGGTACATAAAATATTCTATTATAATATACAATTACTTACAAATTAATATAAAACTATGCTAACTATACAATATATACAAAAATGGAATAGAGAAAAAGAGGGAGACTGTAATTTTAGGCATCGAAAAATTCCTTCCCATCGATCTCTACTGGTACCGTACCCAAGAGACTGGCGGCATTACCACGCTGAATGGCGATGCCAATTCTTTGAGCGAGGTAAAGGCCAGCCTTATGGTCACGGGAAGCGTCGATTAGTCGCTTCGCTATTTCTTTGAATAGCGCGCGCGCGCTTGGACCCCACGGACCCAACGTTTCCACTCCAAACGGCTCAAAAATATAATTAATATTAATTTCTTTAAACAGTCCCTTCAGCGAGTTACAGGATCTGAGGCTATAAATTGCTCGTATTGTACAGAGACGATTCTGTAGTACAAATTTAGTGACAATATTGGCAGTTGATCCCCACAGCAGCAGATCATATATGACATAACGCTATGACAGTAGTTAAAATTGCTTAACATGAGCCTCTCCCAATATACGTTTTGTCTTGGCCTATTTTTATTTTACCATGCTATGTAGGTACCTTTGTGAAATATTTTATTCACCATTCCGTATATAAAAATACATTCACAAATAATACTGAAATTCTCCTTTTTCAAAGTAGCTTACACCAACGCAAAACTAGTTTACCCCAAGCCTCTCAAATGCTTTTAAAATTTCAAAGCCACAAAGCGCATAAAACATCAACACGTGAAAATCATTCTGAAAACATGGTAAGCAGTCATTTTGAGAACTACACTTTAAAATTCCGACATTTATAATAGACGCACCTCGAAATATGAATGGTTCGGGGGTGACTACAATTATTCAAAACCAGCTCTAGCTCGTTACGATAAAGCTGAAAGCTGTTTGTCAGTTTCCAATGTAGGATGTTTTGTTATTTATCTAACGTTGGAGCTCTGCCAGAGACTAAAATCTGTGACCGAGCTACATTTAAATCTAAATTATTCTAACCCAAAATAATTTTGGATATTTTATGACGTGGAAACTGTTGCAAATGTTAAGTGTGTCAGTTAGTTTTGTTGGTTATGCTATTCTTATCAATGATTTATAATAGTACACATGAAGACATCCGAATTAACTTAGTGGTATGCGAATGGTACGTTTATCGTTCGTGGATAGTGTGGACCCAAAGTTTCTGATGTAAATTATATATTTGTAGCCACTCACAACAATTAGAACTGTTTGTGGATTGTGGAGGTCTCAATACAGTTGCTTCACAGAAAATATCGAAGTTCAGAAATAAAATGTAATTTATCATTTTGTGGTGGCGGCCATCTTGGATTTGAAATTTGTCATATATTTGATGGTATTTTACTAGTCAAGCTCTTTCATTTGATACCCATATTGAGGGAGTTGAGAAAAAATATGTACTCCGTCATTTTGTAGCGACGGCCATCTTGGGCCGATGTTTTTCAAACATGGCTAAGAACACTCCCGACTAATATACCTTTCAAACAAAAAACTAAATCCAAATCAGTTCATCCGTTCAGGAGCTACGATGCCACAGACAGACACACACACAGACACGTCAAACTTATAACACCCCGTCGTTTTTGGGTCGGGGGTTAAAAAGAACCCTGACTTCAAGGTAAAAGCTAACGACTGGAGTTAACGCTAGGATATAGCAGAAGACTCCTATAAAGTTAGGCAGTGAAGTCTTCTTTGAACAAACTTTTAATATTCAATGCTTAGGGCAGGTTGAAATGGTTTGCTTTTTAAACTATCAATAAAAGATGTATTGTGAGCAAGGTTTTATGCAAAGTATGAGACGACGGGTAGCGTCAGTTCTTAAGGCGAGACTTCAAACTTTTGAGAACTTTAAACAAGGAATGCCAGTTGTAAAGCTAACTTTAACTACGGATTTGAAGACGTTTCCTATTATCTGCTTACTTAACGAGCATTCGAGAACACTACGGTTTAAGATTTGACTTTATTTCCGAGAAAACAATAATAATTCTATTTTTGAAATTTGAAAATCACGAGGTTATTATGGCCGCGGTATTCTGTAGGGCAGAGGTACTTCCCCAGTAGGACTGTTCAATTAGACGGATATACCGTCGTGTCCTACCTCCTTATTAATATGACTCGATCACGATTATACTGTCGATATTTTACGCGAATATCACACGAATAGATTTAACTAATGGTACATACCAATACTGTGATGACACTGTCAGGTCATTCTGAAAAAGTATTAACACCAATAATACAACATAGTTCAAATACATACATACATAAAATCACGCCTTTATCCCCGGAGGGTTAGGCAGAGGTGACTTAACACCCACATTTCACCAATAACTGTATTCGGTCCCACGTAATAGGTGGTGAGCCTATTGCCGTATATCGGACATTATAGTTGACTCGAGCCCCGCATCTGAGGCTGAGTCTGGGGTGTAATTATTTATCTGATGCTAAACAGCCTTATATCTTAGTCACCTTGTACGACGCCGCATGGGAAGAGATGGGGTGGCCCAAATTCTACTCTGATGGGAACCACGCGGCACAGTTCAAAAACTTCGAGATAACTTAGATTTAGTCATCCCACGACTATAAATAAATAAATATTCTACAACATTCCACACAACGCTGTTTATACCATGGTAAGCATAACTAATCTTGCCTGTCACCCTGGCAGAAGCAGGCCGCGGCGGTGGCGCGCCTGGCGCGCCTCCCCGTTTCCAGGATCGAGTTGGAGACTCTGTAGTCCCCACACCCGTGAAGAGGGCCAGATCGTGAGACATGGCTCTAGGTCGGCCGGGGTGCGAGGGATATGCCTGTCAACCTCACCTTCGGCAACCAAAACGACCCACAGGCGGCGTGCGTTTTAGTCGGTTCGAGTCCGACATAACCTCCGCCACCGGCTCCGGTGGAGAGGTATCCGAGGGGATTTTGCGCACGTAAAAAAAAAAAAAGCATAACTAATCTAGCTTGTGTTGTGGGTTCTACAATGCGGATAAACACACTTAGATACTTATTTTTGGGAATACATACATATTATACGTATTCGTGCATACAAGGGGCGGAGGTCATTCGTCGACGAAGTTGCCTCAGTATATAGGCAGCTTGGGTTGCGATCTTTCGTCGCTCCCGCCGTCGCTCCCGTACTCGTTAAATTACTGAATAACATGTTGAACACTGATAATTAGATTAAGCGGTAGTAACAAAATTGTTTCACATAGTTTGACCCACCGATTCACATCTTATGAAATTCCAAACTGTGATAACATTATTTGTTGTTAGTTTTACAATAGCTCGAACACACTTGAAGGGGATTTCGACCGAGATATTGTGCTTGATGAATTTATGAACGGTCAGCAATGTTAATTAAATGATATTTATAACTGGTAATCAATTTTCTTTGATATTTATATATTAGTCGGTAGCCAAGTAATGGACTGCTGAGGCGAGGTCTCGGGTTCGATTCCAGGTTTTACCATGGCACGCACCAATGACTTTTCGAAGTTATGTGTGTATTTATCGCAGGTTTATAAGTGTTTGGTTAATGGCAATAGGCTCGCCACCTATTACATTGGGAACTAAACATAAACTGACGAAATGTGGGTGCTAGCACCTCTGCCTACCCCTTCGGGGATACAGGCGTGACTTTATGTTATGTATGTGCTTAGTGGTTAAGAAGTCTCGGGTTCGAATCCGATGTGAACCCACTACTAACACAAGCAAATTAGCTTAATTAAAATGGTTAGAGGGAATATTAATAATTTCGGTTTTAATATTAAAAAAAAATATTACTCATAAGTACTCTAATCTTTGGGAACCAAGCTAACTTAACCTGCAAGATGATATGCCTGCTGATTAACACGTGAGGCTCCAGTACAGACTTACCTCTCGGAGTAGGGAGTCATAACTCATAACTCATTTATTGGTAAAAAATATTACACGTCACATAATAAATATCATCTCATACTTTTAGTTGATTATACAGGATCGATCATAATTTACTTTAAGTACAACAAAATAATAATACTATACATCAATCTACAGAAAGCTGCCATATTAAACACATGTAGAATAGTCAGAAAGTTCATGCAGTTAGACGAAAACACATCCACATAAAACACACCAAAATCTGCATTTACTTGGTTTAAGCCCGTAAATGCAGTTAAAACCAGCCAGAAAGCTGAGAAAAAATAAAAACAAAAAATAATAATAATAATAAAAATCAAAATGTCAGGTAAACTACAGTAGTGTCTACAATTAAAAATGTCAGGTTCCGAGTTACAGAAATTAAAATACAAAACATAAATAAAATAATAACATTACAATGTCAACAGATTATAAATGCTATTTATTGCATTGCCATTGCCATGCCATTGGGGTCAGGCAGCGGTTTCTGTTATGATTATTAAATTCTAGATGTTATCCGTGACTCATAATCCAGTTCCTGCACTCCATGGGAACCTATTACACAAATAAGAAAGTCGGCTAAGTGCGAGTCGGACTCGCTCACCGAGGGTTCGGTTACTTAAGCTTCATAAACTGTAATTTAGGTATTTTCAATGCATTGACTTAGAAGTTTGATATTTGCACAGTTTCAAGACGTTTCAAGTTTCAAGACTTCACGCATTCCTGAGAAAATGATCTTGACAGAGAGACATAATAGAAGATAAGAATAGAGATTCTATAAGAGTACAGTTCTTTTTTCCTTTCGAGATACGGAACCTTCAAATTATGTTTTGTTTTTCCAGACTTCAGTCTACGCCTGTACCAAATTTCAGTGAGTTTCGTGTAGACACGTGAGCGTGATTGAGTAATGGCGGCACACCCTACTTGGCTATTTGTGTTTGTTATTTAACGTTTCTTGATTTGGCAAAATATTTGACTTTTATGCAAACATGCAAATATAGACAAACACAATTTACTTCACAAAAAAGAATTCACTTAAAAGAGGTATCACATATGGATTGTCACCTTATGTCTACTGTTAAAAGGTACTGCGAGGGATATGCCTATCAACCATAACCCACAGATGCCTTTGGGCGTCACAGGTTGATGAACGACCTCCGCCCCCATGAGCGCAGGCCTGGGGGTGACAGGTGGAGCCGCCTGTCACCCTGGCAAAAGCAGGCCGCGGCGGTGGCGCACCTGGCGCGCCTCCCCGTTTCCGGGAACGAGTTGGGGACTCTATAGTCCCCACACCCGAGAAGAGGTCCAGATCGTGAGAGATGGCCCTGGGTCGGCCGGGGTGCGAGGGATACGCCTGTCAACCTCACCTTCGGCAGCCAAAACGACCCACAGGCGGCGTGCGTTTTAGTCGGTTCGAGTCCGACATAACCTCTCCCACCGGCTCATACCGGCCGTAAAGAATTTAAAAAAACTACATAACTTGTCAATTGTATGTATTTGGTGTTATTTGGTATTGACCGCGATAGCCTAGTGGTATGTGTAATGGACTGCTGAGACGAGGTCTTGGGTTCTATCCCAGGTTTTACCATGACACACACCAATGACTTTTCGAAGGTATGTGTGTATTTATCGCAGGTTTACAAGTGCCCGGTTAATGGCAATAGGCTCGCCACCTATTACATTGGGACCTAAACATAAACTGGTGAAATGTGGGTGCTAGCACCTCTGCCTACCCCTTCGGGGATATAGGCGTGAGTTTATGTTGTGGTATGTTATGGTATTGACTATATTTGTCAAATGGACAATTGCTTTGTCTAATGGACTGTCCACACGTGGTAATTATTAGTAAAGTATGTCACATACGCAAGTACAAATAGTCATGTGAATTGCCAACATAACAAAATAATATCTAAGCACATTCACAATCTTTCACATTAATATGATTAATAGTATAGAAAGTAGAATATTTTCCTTCCACTATCTCGAAATATGTCAGAATATTATCAATACTGATATGATGCCACAGACATCCAATACAGTATTCTATCATAATATAAATTTTCCAAGCGCTGTGTACATATAATTTGATTTCCTCTGAAAAGGGGTCGTTTTCGGCAGAAACCACCTCCATTTACGTCGTTAATACATCTTAATCCATCATAAAGAGGACAAATGGCCTGAGTGTTGGATTCCTGAGCTTTCCAGGTTTATTTTTCTCAAATTACTTTTGCGTCTAAGAGGTAGCTAGTGTTCAAATGTTATTACATGTATAGATAAGTACGATACAATATCGTATTAGATATATTTTGTAGTTTTGGTGATGTAATTTGGTATTATAAGAAACGATGTTTGATCATTTTTTTTATAAGACTTAGATGGCGGCACACGACCCATCTGATGGAAAGTAGATACCGTGGTCTATGGGCGTGTGTAACATCAGGAGAGTCACACTTGTGCTGCCGACCCTGTAAGAACAGAGAGTTCCTCTTACTATTATAGACATATCAGGTCTTGAAGTCATCAAGGCAACCTGCTGGTGGTTTCTATGCTGAAGTCAGAGGACGTGGTTCTGTGTTCTCACCGTGGCGAAGAATGAAAATGTCCATTAAAGAATTCGGTAGAAACAATAGGTTACCTCGATTTAGTTTGTCGTGCAACATGTGACCCATTAGGAAGCCGGTAGGAATCGAGTTACAGACACCCGTCGTCAGTGGTATAAGATGATAATTCTTAATGCAATCCAGACTAACGCTGGAGATATCTTATTAAGATTGTAATAATTGTGGAATCAAGATGAGAAATAAATTAAGGCCTGTATTAGAGCATTTTCTCAATATCCGATCCGATATCGGTTTTGGCTACGATATCCGACATCCGATAGCCGACAGTAAGTAAAATGTATGAAATATGTATTGTTTTTCACATTGTCCGGCCCGATATCGGAGCTGACACAGCTTTGTTCACCCGTATATCGGCTATCAATGTCAAACAGTTACTACAACAGCAAAATTATACAAAAAAAACATTGTCATGTCATATTCAATGGTAGAGATTTATAAGGAGTTGATTTAAGATTTTCTAAGGTTGAGTTTATAAATATTTTTTTTTTCAAGTCAGTGCTCTCGAGCAAGTATAATATGTATACTTGACGTATCGTACCGATTTTAACGGATATATGAGTTAACAGCACATGGTTTCGGCTATCCGATATCGGCTATCGTCGTATACCGATATCGGACCAGATAGTGTGTAAACAGCCTTATAAAACCTCTTGAAAATAAAACCTTTTTGCAAATAGACTGCATAATTTCTAACTTCTTTTCAAAATGTACACCGTCTATTGTCTTTTTTCACGTCTGCTCTGTATTATACCTATAAATGTTTTTTTCTGTTAATACGAATATTGTGATTTTATTTGCTTTACTCGGCTACATAAGTAACAGCCTGAATTTTAGAATGGTGCTCTCTGAGTACAGATTATTTCCACTATCTGTTAATTCGGTCAACCGCAGTAGCCTAGTGGTATGGGTAATGGACTCCTGAGACGAGGTCTCGGGTTCGATCCCAGGTTTTACCATGGCGCACACCAATAACTTTTCGATGCTTTTCGAAGTTATGTGTGTATTTAATGTAGGTTTAAGTGCCCGGTTAATGGCAATAGGCTCGCCACCTATTACATTGGGACCTAAACATAAACTGGCGAAACGTGGGTGCTAGCACCTCTGCCTAACCCTTCGGGGATATAGGCGTGAGTTTATGCTATGTTATGTTACTTCGGTCAATCTGTGTATAAAATCTGTCCTCAGACTAATCGAGATTTGGGGCTGAGTGTCTTCCTAGAATGCCGGCCTTAAATCTTTATTATGAAAACAGTATTGAATGTCTGCACCACTTAAGCTGTATGAAGATTCCATTACTGTTGCTATCAACATTAATGGTAAAAATCACTTCATTGGAAGAATTTATTCCAAAGAAATGCGGCCTTTGTAAATGGAAGGAGACGCCTGAATCCACTCCCTTGTAATAATAAAAGTAATTTTCGTGAATTGTGTAAACCATTCCTATCCTATCACAAAAGCATTAATATCTACTATCTAAATATACTTAAGTAATTATCTAAGGTTGCATCTGTATTTACAAGAGTCGCAAGAATAGATTTATACTTCGCTTGCAAGGAACTATTTTTAACGGACTACTTATAAAAGACTAGCTGACCCACCCCAGCTTCTCTCGGGGTATATTTTGAAGCTTCATATCCCTTTGAGCCCGTATGTTTTAGTCTTCAAAATATGTAGGAAAAATTGCCGGATTTGTTAACATTTATTATCAACGCTTCGCTCCCTTAAGTAGTAGCGTGATGATATATAGCCTAAAACCTTCCTCGATAAATGGACTACCTAACACTGAAATAATCATTCAAATCGGACTAGTAGTTCCAGAGATTAGCGCGTTCAAACAAACAAACAAACTCTGCAGCTTTATAATATTATTATAGATTGCGATTTATTATCCGATTTATATGATTCTTTTTTAGTGCCATGTAGAATAGTTGGCATTTGGTTCCATAAAAATTTGACATAGTTTAGATAAGTAGTTCTCTTCTCATTCATTCCAGTAGTTAGTTTTATATATAGCTATGTTATAGCTATGTTATTTTATAGCTTTTAGTTTTTGAAGTCGGTTTAACAAAATCTACCAACTCAGTTTTTTTGTTGAAAATTACTCATTTCTTTTTTTTTAAATACCGAAGAGTAGTTTAAGTTAGTTACGTAATAGAATGTTAAGTATGTCAGAAAAAATCTTGTCAAAATGGGTCTGTTTGTTCCTTTTAATTCAACCGAGTTGTGAATTAACAGGAACAAACAGACAGACTGACAAGCAAAAGTTAAAAATAATATTGTTTGATGTATTTTTCTTTACATGCATATTTGAAGGCGTTTTTAACTGTATTAGATATAGCTACGTAATAGGAAAATGAATATTAAATAAGTGAGGAAAATAAAATAATTAAACAAGCAAAGTTGCAGGTAACAAGTAGTGGACTAAAGAAAAATACCATATTCAAATATAGTCGCTTAACACATTCAATTTCACAGCTCAGACGTGCTCATTTTTCATGTGATTCTAGGCTTCACAAATAATAAATTAGTCCCGTTTGCAATGTGTAAGAAAAATAGTTTTAATTTTATTTAATACCTATATTTGAGTGTAATGTTTTTTTTTCTATTGTACTAACAGCACTTTAATCACCATTTTTAACCAACTGCAAACAAGGGGGTACATACATACATTAATCACGCCTTTATTCTGGAGGGTTAGGCAGAATTAACACCCACATTTCACCAATAATTGTATTCGGCCCCCACGTAACAGGGGAGCCTATTGCCGTATTCCAGGCACTATTGTTGACCTGAGTCATGCATCTTTGGCTGAGTCTGGGCTGTTGTATATATCTGTTCGATGTTAAACAGCCCTATCCCTTAGTCACCTTGTACGATACCACATGGCAAGAGATGGGGTGGCCCTAATTCTACTCTGCCGAAAACCACGCAGCAACAAGAGGGTATATTATGTTTATTTTTTACCTCGAAGAACGTTTTTGTTGCTGTACTAGCCTTCCGATCGCTACTCCGCTCGCGTGGTTCTCTTATCTTCGATTCTGCTCAACCGATTACAATTAAACAAACATGAGATTTTAAGTCTGCCCATGATCTTTTTAACAAAAAAACCACATCAAAATCCGTTTATTTATTTATGGGTCTTGTTAATGTACAATTATTTAATAGTATAGGTAGACTTATTTATGTAAGTGGATGGACAGCTTAAAGGTTAGCTTAGTAAATAAAATACTTAAAAAGTTTTTTGAGACCCACATCACAATAAGTATATAACCTTTAACATTGATAAACCTAGTATTATTTGTATTCAAGCGTTGCCATGTCGGAGAACCTGGTAAATCATGGATTTGAAATTTAACATTGTGGATGCTATTTTACCAGTCAAGCCCTTTCATTTGATACCCTTATTGAAGAAATTGTGAAAAAATATACACTCATAGCAAACATAGTTTTCCTATGATACACCTTATAAACAAAAAAAACTAAATCCAAACCGGTCCATCCATTCAGGAGCTGTGATGCCACAGACACACACACACACACACACACACACACACACACACACACACACAGAGAGACCCGTCAAACTTATAACACCCTGTCATTTTTGGGTCAGGAGTTAAAAACCAGCGTGCGTTAAACGCATTTCGATAAAATCTAACAAAGAGTTAGATTTTAGACTTTTTATCGCGGGTGTAGATTCCCGTGGGTTCAATACCGGAATCAATGTTGCACGCGAAGGGACTCCTGGCTACCTGAACAATATGGAGGTTAAAACATTGTCAGTAGTTGTACCGTTCACGTGTAATGTACAATAACTACGTTCACCACCGTCGCTCTACCGGTGGCTTTCTTGTGTATCTCACAAACCTGTGGGCGCGTGCCATCGAGAGTCGGGGTGAGTCACTAGCGATCAGCCTCCATATAGCGAAGGCCTTCGATCGGGTCTGGCACAAAGGTCTTCTTACGAATTCGCCGTATTATGGACTCCCAAAGGACTGTGCGAATGGGTCTCCAGCTTTTTGTCCAACAGAAGCATCCAAGCCGTCGTCGACGACAGCTGCTCGGACCGCATGAACATAAACGCTGGTGTCCCACAAGGCTCCGTATAGTCTCCGACGCTGTTTCTGCTACATATCAATGACATGCTGTCTGATGGCTCCATTCATTGCTATGTGGATGACAGTACCGGGGACACGTGTTACACGGGCTGTGCAAATCTCCCTCAGTCCGAAACCTAGTCCAATTCAACCCCACTAAGACAGGTATGAATGATGAATGATGTATTCACAGGTAAGAAAACCTCATTCATTGTAACGCCACAATTAATGTTCACACCGCTTACCATCTCCTCGTGTTTCGGGATACTCGGTGTCAATATCACCAGGGACGTCCAGTACCGAAGTCATTTTGGAGGATAAGGTTAAGTTGGCATCAAGAAAGCTTCACTGCGGAGCAGCAACTTCTTCTTTATAAACCACAGGTCCGGCCCCACATGGAGTACTGCTGTAACCTTTTTGCTGGAGCGCCTTGACCCCTTCGACTCAGTGCAAAGACTGGCATTGAGGCTGGTTAACAATCCCATACTCACAGGTAGTGTAGAACCTCTTAGCCTTCGGAGAGATTTTGCCTCACTGTGTGTGTTCTACCGCCTATAAAAAGGTAAGTGTTCAGATGAATTATTTGACATGCTGCCCGCAGCCACATTCTATCATCGCACCTCTCGCCATAGGCAGGGAATTCATCATCACACATTGCGACCTGAGACGGTGCGCAATGTGTGGTATGAAAGAAACTTCATCCCACGCACACTCAAGCTGTGGAATGACCTCTCTGCTGCGGTTATCCCAAACGCCTATAATATGGGGATCTTCAAGAGGGGCATCAGCAGGTTTCTTCATGGTCGGCAGCGCGAGTGTAACACCACTGCTGTTGCATACGTCCATAGGCCACGATTACCGCTTCCCATCAGGTGGGCCGTGTGCTTGTCTGCCAACTAAGTGGTAAAAGAAATATATTAAAAATAATTACTACTCATTTGTTATTGTTCTTCTTCTGTTCAAGAGCCTATCAAAATGGCTGGCAATGTTTTAAAAGTAATTATTTAAGTTTTCTTGTCTGTCATCTAAAGTATAAAGAAAGGTAATGGTATGTAATTTTATATTGACAGAAATAGATGATAGTGTATCGATTTGGATATAATTTGACACAGTGACAGATTATCCTAGGAATATTATAGGCTTTTAGGCTGTGGGTCGATCAGTTTTTCGCGCGTTAAGCTATTGTAAAGTAAGTAAAAGTCGCACATATGTATCAGACCTTATCCTGAATCTAACAAGGAAGGTTCATAGCTAAAATAATTAATTAATATCGGTCCTAAAAGTATACAAAGTGAGATAGACCGTAACGTTTTAATATAATCATAATTTTATATTACTGAGCTAACGGTAAGTGGTCCGTACCCTCTAATGCGAGATATGCGTGTACGTTTTAAATATATTTAATGAAAAGATAAATACCATAACTTAACATAAACTCACGCCTATATCCCCGAAGGGGTAGGCAGAGGTGCTAGCACCCACATTTCGCCAGTTTATGTTTAGGTCCCAATGTAATTGCCATTAACCGGGCACATTTATAAGCCTGCGATAAATACACACATATCTTCGAAAAGCATCTAAAAGTCATTGGTAAACCTGGAATCGAACCCGAGACCTCGTCTCAGCAGTCCATTACCCATACCACTAGGCTACCGCGGCTAGAAAATGTATCATATTATATCATGTCATCATAATACATACATACATACATATAATCACGCCTTTATCCGTGAAGGGTTAGGCAGAGGTGAATTAACACCCACATTTCACTTTTTTTTAAACCTTTTTTTTAGACAAGCACGCGGACCACCTGATGAAAAGTAATCACCGTGGCCTATGGACGTGTGCAGCACCAAGGGAGTCACTTTCGCGCTGCCAACCCTGTAAGCACAAGAGTTTCTATGCTGTCAGTGTAAAAAACAAAGCACAAGCTTTTGGTCTTCACACTGACAGTACAATCTCTCCAGTGAGCTCTGGCTACCCTACTCACCACCAGTAACACAACACGAGGTTATTATGACCGCGGTATTCTGTAGGGCGGAGATACTTCCCCAGTCGGACTGCTCAATTGGACGAAAATATCGTATTGACACGACTGGTATTGCTCGTTTTTTTCTATTTTGGGTCTTTTATTATTGGTCAACGAACTGTCAGACGAATAACTAAAGAAAAATATGGCGAGACTAACACAGAAGAAAATAAACTTCACACACCAAAAAAGAGAAAACGAGGAAAACCAGTCGTGTCAAAAGGCCATCATAGTGTGCCGTAAGTATAAGTATAGATTATTATAGTGACGTCACAAAAGCATGTTATAGGTGGCAGATAAGCAAACGGCCTACCATATGGAAAGTGGTTACTGCAACCTATGAACGTGTGCAAAACACCAGGGGAGACACACCCGTGCTGCCGACCTTGTACAGAGTTTCTGTGCCTTCAGTACAGAACACACAATCAGAACAAGCCAATAACAACTAGCTCGGCAGTCGTCAATACACCGTGATCATGGCACTTGTAACAGCGCCGAAATATCGGTTGCTCAACAAAAATAATAAACATGGTAAATATCCTGGTGAGTTATACACTGTTAATGTTAATGACCATGTCTATCTCCAATCATACATAATACATCTGTTATTCCTTATCCAATTAAATACGTTAAATACGTTGTACATTTAATGCAGATTATAATATATGATTAAATAAATATATTAGATCGTAGCAGATCTACACATGGCCCCCACGTCTGAGGAGGCCATCTTAAAACCATAGATGGCCCAGGGCCATCTGGGAGCGCGGGATAACCTTTAGGCAATATTATACCTCGGCATCAGAAGACCTGATATGACGTGTGATTTTAGTGGGTCCGTATGTGACACAACCCGATCCTCGTAGGCTCTCGGGGTTGGAAGCGGAGGGGATTTTCGTGCGAAAAAAAAATTACAGGTTCAAAATTCCACGCGGGCAGAGCCGTGGGGAACAGCTACTCAACTAAAAAATCACCTATGGGTAGCGTGCGTAGCTTAATGGTTAAGGAGACGGTCTTACGGTCGAGATGTACCGTGTTCGAATGGCTGGCTATTACACTACCTACGTGAATTCGCTCCTAACGCAAGCCATTTAACTTAGGTGGAGGGGGAATAAAAGTAATTTCGTCTATAATATTCTTTTATAAAAAATGTTTAAACGAATGTATTATGTGTATTGTATTGAAATCACATTTCAATTGACCGTTTAAAGCTTTGCCTTCTGTTGCCCATCAGGCCAGGCGAAGTCTAATTGACGCGTTCTATTTAAAAAACAAGTTTACTTTTTTTTATACCACTTAGTTGGCAGACAAGCACATGGCCCACTTAATGGAAAGTGGTTACCGTGGCCTGTGGACGTTTGTAACACCAGAGGAGTCACAGTCGCGCTGCCAACCCTGTAAGTACAGAGTTTCTGTGCCGTCAGTAGAAGACAAAGCAGAACAAGCGATAGTCTTCCCACTGACAGCATAAATTCTCCAGTGAGCTCTGGATACCCTACTCACCGCTGGGAACACAACACGAAATTATTATAGCCGCGGTATTCTGTAGGGCGGAGGTACTTCCCCAGTCGGACTGCTCAGTTGGGCGGAAATACTGCCGTGTCCTACCTCCTATATACTTATTTTGAAATTTGAACACCATTCTAGGACTCTGTATTAAAAGTAAAACATTTAGGTAATATAACTTGTCCTAGATTACTAAAATACTTTTACACATATTTCAAATTAATTAGATAGATATTTATTTGAAAGTTTGTGAAGATGCTGGGGTTTACCCAAGCGCCTACAGTATGGGGTTCTTCAAGAGGGGCATCAGAAGGTTTCTTCATGGTCGGCAGCGCGAGTGTAACGCCCCTGATGTTGCATACATCCATAGCATAACCACTTCCCATCAGGTGGGCTGTCTGCCACCTAAGTGGTATAAAAAACAAATGTTAAGATATGGTGTTTGTTATTGAGGAGGTAGGACACGGCGGTATTTCCGCCCAATTTAGCAGTCCGACTGGGGAAGTACCTCCGCCCTACAGAATACCGCGGTTATAATAACTTCGTGTTGTGTTCCCGGCGGTGAGTAGGGTAGCCAGAGCTCACTGGAGAGTATTTGTGCTGTCAGTGGGATGACCAAAGGCTTGTCCTGCTTTGTCCTCTACACTGACGGCACAAAATCTCTGTTCTTACAGGGTCGGCAGCACGGATGTGACTCCACTGGTGTTACACACGTTCATAGGTCATGGTAGCCACTTTCCATCAGGTGGGCCGTGTGCTTGTCCGCCACCTAAGTTGTATAAAAAAAAAATCTGTTACGGCTTTATTTAGTTAAACTTCAATACATTCATTACATTCTGGAATAACAATAGACTTCTAATTATCCCAGGAATAGGCTCCAGCGTGAACGGGATGAAATTCTACGCAGACTAAGCCGCGGGCTGATTCGTTATGTTAATAAATCTCGTAAATGTTATTTATTTAAAGCAAATATGTATAATTCAAATTTATGATATACGTACACATAACGAAATAGCCGATGGAACACAAGTTGGTAAGGCGAGGCGTGCAGGAAACTTGTGAAATTTGATGAGCGCGCCGACTGAATATTAAGTTATGGGCAATGTTGCTCGCTTTTTGCCCGTCTGCCGCTAGAAGATACGACTTTGCCAGTTCTACTGACTATTATACGATAAATAATTGTATGTAGACCATAAGTTGAATACTTATTATACAGACTATTTATACTGTTGAAGGCGCTTGATGGAACTTGTTGTTACACACATTAAGAACTCATTGACACTTTGCCACATTATTTTTAATTGTTATTAGACGTGTAATAATGTGGAAAAGTACAAATAAGTTCTCAATATGCGTAACTTATTATAAAGTATCAAAACTATATAAGACGAAACAAGAACATTTTTGAATTTGAAACTCGAGAACAAACAGGAATAAATTATCAGAAAATCTATGTAAAATAGTATTTCTTATCTCTCTAATCTACATTATTATTATTATTACGAAAGCAAAAGTAGCTCTGTCTGTCTGTTACGCTTTCATGGCTAAGCCGCTAAACCGATTTCAATTAAATTTGGAGCCGATATAGATTAGGGCTTGGGAAAGGACATGAGGCTTTGTTTGGTCGCGACAAATCATGTCAGTTGTCTCATACGTGGATGGAGCTAGTATGAAAGAATTTTAATAAATGGGTAGATTTTTGTTAGATACTCCTTCAGATTAGAATGGATCTGGATCAAATTTGACACACAGCCAGTATAATATTATATGATGAAGATTTCTTACCAATTTTGGTTTTATTACTAAAAATAATAACAAAAGTCACAGAAATTGTTATTGGCAACCAAAAATATTTTGACAAATTTTCTCTGCGACGAATAGTTCGCTTGATATAGCATAAAACCATCTCTTTTAACAAGATGGCGGCCACGGGACAAGGTTTATAACCGCACTAACATGGATTTAACTGTAAACTAAAGTAAACTTTCAAATTCTTTACTCTTTAAACTCAACGTTTTGACATCTTATTCTTCAGACGTCAAAGAACATATTGGCACAATAATGCACAAAAAAGTTTTAAATATTAAGTTTAAACTCAAGCTCCACTTTCTACAGAATCTGTGAAGTTATTGTTATAAACACAGAAAGAACATAAAACATCACAAAAAAAACATGAAACACAACACAAAAAAAAACAAAACATCAGATTTACGTAGTATTAGAACAAACTTTAGTGGCTTATTAATACTACTAAACTCTTATTAAAAAATATAAAAGTTTAACCTCTGCTTCAAAAACGTGACATATCCGAAAAATAGTCAATTTTGTTATTTGAAAATAAACCGCGGTGTCCGATTTTATTTCCTTAAACATCGTGATGTGTTTTCGGCGTGAAATAGCTAATTTATGAGGGAAAGAGATAGCGCCACTGTGTCAGATCGCATATCACGTTGTCTCTTACTACGGAGAAGTTTGTTGCAACAGCGATGCCTTTCAGTAGCCATTACGCACTTGCAGGGGAAGGTAGTCTCGAATTTCTGCGAAAACGGGACATCGTTATGTCCCGTTTTTATTGTCCCAATATCACGTTTATTTTAATTGTAATTTTATTTTTATTAATATAATGTAAAAAAGTAATTAAAACAACTCTTACTTGAACTCACTCTCAAGAAATCACCTCTAACCAAAATCATTTCATACATATTATATCATTTTACAATGGTGACACTCAGCTTGACGGCCTCATCCTAATGCTTTTTTACGCCCCGTTTAAAGAACCCGGGACTGTAGGAAAAAAAAGCTAGTAATGAATTCCAGGCCTTATTAGTGCGACAGAGGAAAGACGCTCCGAACCGATCTTGATCGGATATTCTGCACTGTATGCGGGTGACATCTAAGCCCTGCACGTGTTGTTCTGTGTAGAAAAGGTGAGGGTAGGGGCAGGTCTAATTGGATGAGTTCTTCATCCGTCCATTCGTCGTAAGTCAAAGAAGGATGGAAAGAAGTCCTTGGATGATGCTGGTCGCGGGTTTAAGTCCCGTATCTAAATCTATAAGAAGCGACTAAAATATGAGGTTCTTCAAGACGGGCATTAGAATGTTTCTATGGGGTCGGCGAGTGTGATGTGATGCCTCTGTTGCACACATCCCTTGGCCACGGTTTCCACTTTCTATCTGGTGGGCCGTAGTGCTTGTCTACCACCTAAGTGGCATAAAGAATAGTTAATCAATCTCGTACTCTGTGGTAGTCGACTTGAAAAAATTAGTCATTCATTCCAGGGCAAATGTATACGCTTTTTTAACAAGCTGCCTAATGAAATTATGGATTTACCTGTGTATAAATTTAAAAATAATGTTAAAAGTAATTTGTGCCAGAAAGGCTATTATAAAATCCAAGAATACTTGGATGTTAAACAAGCTTGGAAATGAGCTGTTCGCTCAACTATGCTACTCAAGTAAATTTTTGTATTTAGACTAAGACTACTTTGTAGTAGACTAAGTAAGTAAGTAGTTTAAGTATGTCTGTAAATAGACCAAAAAAAAAGAAATGCCCGCTGAGTTTCTTGCCGGAGTCTTCTCAGGTCGGGGCCGCGTTTCGAAACGATGGTCCATTTACTAAACTGATATTCATGTTCCTATGTTGTTGACGTTTTGTAAGTTCCGATATACAGAATAAATGATTTTTGGCTTTTTTTACTAATTGCCTAATCTAATTCATACGACCATTACTATTCTCAAGTAAGTAAAGAACATTTAATAAATTCCCAATGACAGTTACCTACTACAAATGTAAAAGATATTAAAAAATGTTAGAAAGAGGACTAACGACCTATTAAGCAGAAGGTCAGCAGGGACATAAATATTAAAATATTTATGACCGGAGTATTTCCAGATATAGTCGCTTTACGAATATCTTTTACCCTAATCTAGAGTGAAAGCGAGTCGATAATTTGCTGGGAATTTCAATTTGTGTTAAGGACCGGCAGACTAGTGACTAAGGTTGCCTGGGAGAAATCGCTTCCAGCGATAAGACCGCCCATTGTACATTAAACTGTATGCATGCTAAATACGAGCTCTACTGTAATTTATTAGTGTACAATCAAGGTTTGTCATGCTTTGTCCTCTGCACTGACGGCACGGAGTCTCTGTACTTACAGGGTCGGCAGCGCGAGTGTGGGTTCTCTGGTGTTACACACGTCCATAGGCCACGGTAACCACTTTTCATCAGGTGGGCTGTGCGCTTGTCTGCCACCTAAGTGGTATAAAAAAAATCAATCTATCTATGTATCTCTCTATTTATCTAATTTGTCTGATGTGCGATCGTGATGTTGTACGTTCCAATCCCTATCTTTTTAATACAGATTTATATTAACCTGATATTTTTGATTCATTGAGACGTTAACATAACTTCTTTTGAAAATGATTCTGAACTTTAACTTTGTGAATGTTCACATATTAAATTCTAATGAAAAATATTTTAATAATTATCATGTATTCATGTAATAAAAGCCTCAGGCTGTGTATATTAAACAGTCAGATCTTATAAAACGCGATGAGAATACTTCGTTAAATGAATAAAGAAATTTATATTCTTACTTATTGCTCAATTTTATTTTCTTACGAGCAACACAGCGCAGGACGCATTGTCTATTGGTGGGGATAATGGAGTAGTGCAGTTACTTCTCATTCAGCTGGCAGTGCTATGATGGATCTCTCCTGGCGTTTTTCGCCTCAAAACTTGATTGATGAAATTAGAAATTCATTTTCACTAGGCGAAATGTAATTTTCGCCATGATGTACCGTAGCATAAAAGTTATAATTGGCTTTATTTTGAACAGAATGATGCTGACATTATCCTAAATAGAGGGTAGATAATTTATCTGGCCATCACACAATAGCTTGCGAAGTGAAGGGAAAAGGAGCCTCTTTTCTTCGTGGGGAAGAATGAAAGTCCCGTGATCATAGTTGTAGGAACTCTTGGTTGAAATTAAAATTTTATGTTTGTTTGATTGTAATTGATTGCGTGGAAACGGAGATTATAAGCAATAATTCAAGTTAATTATATATATAGGATACGTCAATTAGACTTTGCCTCGTCTGATGGTTAGGTGAAGGCAAATTCTCAGAAAAGAGGGTCACCATTACATACATATCGCCGTCCCCGGGGAATAAAATGATATCTGTCATTATCTTGATTTTAATGTTATGTCATTTTTGAGATCTTTATGTATTAATACATCAACCCAATTTTTTTTATAATTTTTTTACAGGTATTTAAAGAGTTATAAAAAATTACAATAGTATTCGATGATTTAAGACAGGTCTAAAAGAACGGGAATAAAAGGATAATATAATATTATCAAAACGTATCCTCACTTGTTACTATGACAAATAGTAATAGAATTATATTCTCGTAAAAAAATATTCGACTTAATATGATAAATGTATTTTATCATTTTATTCTCGTTCAAAACCGTCCACTCGTTTCGTATAAAGACGTTAAATCAAACGACTTAAGAAGTTCGGATCGACAGGACATATTGTCATCCTCTTCCCGCACTTGAATTGTGCGCAAGCGAATTGCAATTGCAAATAAAAGTCGCCGGAGTGTCCTGCGCAGGACAATGTTTATTTTCATAGTGTCAAATAAATCAGTGTGTGTTTATACGCCTTAGAATGAATATAGTAGTGCGGTTTTTCAGAGTGCGAGTATGATAACATGTTATTATTATAATTTAAAACAGTAATATAGTGTAACGGGAACTACCGGGGTAATCCCACGATACTTATAGCTGTGATCGTCTATTTACGATAGATGAAGATAATAAACAGCCGTCAACCTCATACCGTCAACCTTTTTATCACAGTAGTATTGATAATCATGAAAATGAAAAACATGAAGAAACTACTCCGTTTCTTTTTGATTTTGACGAAACTTTACAACCTGAAAACATTTCCGATTCTATATTGTTAAACGAAACGACTATTATCAACGAAAGCATAACAGCTAATCATCAGAACCTAATACAAACAAGACGAAACAGTAACATTTCCAACGGTCAGAATTTTTATCATAATGAGGATCTTAATCGAGAAAATCAAGCCGAAATACATTCATTTAGTCCAGTTCAGGAAACAACACAGAAAAAGAATACACGAAAACGTAAACAAAACGAAAAACAGGATATTATCAGTAAAAAATTAAAAAATTCAGGAGAAGCATACAAAGGGTGCAGGTCGAAGAAAATGTATGATAAAAAAGTTTTGAAAGCTGTTTGTAAGTGTGCGAAGAAATGTGGTGAAAAGATAACTCAAGAGCAATGAGAGGACATAATGCAGCAATATTATAAAATAGGAGATCATGAAAAACAGTGGCAATATATCGTAAACCATACATTAGTTGAAGATGTTAAGCGGATCACTGTAAAGCGCAAACGCACCCGAACTCAGTCCGTGAAATAGTTCTTTATAATAGATTCAAATAAAATACAAGTGTGCAAAATCTTTTTCATTAATACTTTAAGCATTTCTCAAATCAAATCAAATCAAATCAAATCAAATTCATTTATTTGCTAGAACATGGTGTATAGAGGTGGTATAATAACAGTGTAGTTCGCTCATATTCTGCCATGTGATGGCGTGCAAATTTAGTACATTTGTCAATTTCTTAAATCTACATTAAATCTATTACCATTATGTATTTATTATTATTATTAATTAACATCATTGGTTGCGCCGAGGTAGAAGCTGTATTTCTTGACGTGGAAACACACTCTTTCTATACCCGTCTCCTCTCCCGCACTAAAAACCATAGAATAGGACTAGATAGCTTCCGTCCGCCATTTGTGATATAGACACTCAGTCTCGCTTTGAACTAGCCAGCGTAAGGACGGCCGCGCTCGCGTCTCTCAGAAATGAATAATATTTGTTGTATTTTAACCGCCTAATAGACCTTTACCGATCGGATGGTGCCTCTCGTGTGTTCCTCAAGGGATCTAGTGACGCTGACGGCAGCTCCTGAGCAAGGAAGAGAAGATCCGTGTACCGGCTGCGATGAAAAACACGTGGGTCGTGAAGGTTAGTGCATCCTCTCCTAATTTCTCGGGCTGCATTCACTGCCTGAATCGAATCCGCGGCAGCCCGGCCACCTGTCTTGTTTTGTGTGTAAAGTGTCAATAGAACAGTTATCTGCTTCTCCGCAATACAGTCCACTCGCGCACGCTGGCCCATGCGCCACCATTTTTGGTCCGGATCGAGCCGGATTCTTAGCCGTAGTTCGTATTTTGTTATTATTCTAATGGGAATGAGCGCACCGCACCTAAGTGCCTGGTTATTTTAGTAGAAAACCCCGCATCCAGACACTTAGGCTTAGAATTTGTTGTCCGTTCGCCGCTGGCTCGCATTGTACCTACCTAATACATAAATAGGTTAGGTATCATATCAACACTTAATCGTAGTTCACAATTTTCGCATCGCACCTAAGTGCCTGGTTATTTTAGTAGAAAACCCCGCATCCAGACATTTAGGCTTAGATCTTAGGTATACTCAGACACCCTAGTGCATAGGCACAGTGTAATACCTAACGCATTTGGCTTTGTTTGTTTTTTTCAATTACGTTGTTCTCGGCTCACGTCGTATTTGCCTAGTACCTGCGTGGGTAGACACGTGGCTGTGCCTACCTCGCTCGCATCTCATCCCAATTCATACGAAAGTATTTTAATTTGAATAGATATTACGCAATACTTAATCTCGGAAATAATAGTTGAATCTAGACAGCGACCATCGCGCAGGTGCGACCTTGTTGCTATGCGCGTTTGTTCAAGCGTGCATTCACAGTTGTAAGCACCTACCTACCTACATAGTTAACGCTCGCGCCGCCTCGCTGCTCTGTACCGCTAGGATTAAGTCATTTCATATTTAATTGTAAACATGTCCCCAAAGGTTGATAAGACCGGTAAGGTTCAATTGAAACTTTTATACGCTAAAAAAGAAATGATTTACTCTCGCGTACAATCGATTTATGATAGTGCACTTAAAACCTCTGATTTGGTCATCAGAGATTCGTTCTTGTGTTCTATAGAAAACTTAGATAGTCTACGCGCGGATTTCGAAACCTTAGTACATGACATCAACGTTTTAGAGTTGAATTTGAATCCCGATTACTCAGTGAGTTATCAGGCCTTGTCGTCGTTTGACGATTTGTATTGTCGTATCAAACGCGTCGCTAGGAGTTTGGAGAAACCGGCTGACCTACCCAACCCCACTCGCGACCGACCTAAGTTGCCACCAATTCAAATACCCGAATTTGATGGTAACATTCGCAATTGGTGTCTATTTATAGATAGTTTTGAGAATACAATAGATAAGAACGATTCGTTGACAGATCACGAAAAATTGCATTATCTCGTTGAAAAATTGACTGGTAAAGCTATAACCGCTTGCGCTGGAATTACGTTTAGTGCCGGGAATTATAATTTAATTTTAAATACTTTGAAAGCTAGGTATGAGGATAAAAGATCGGTAGCTAACGCCTATTTAGATCAGATGTTTGATTTGAAATCTATTGCGGCATGTAACGATCAAAACTTAGAGAAATTTCTAGATACTTTCGCGTCAGCTGTTCGCGCCGTAAAGAACCTAAAGATTGATGACCTCTGCGACTTCGTATTTTTGTATATGGGTTTAAGGAAATTAGATTCCGAAACCATTCGTTTGTTTGAGTCGGATCATCGCGGCAATAAAATTCCTAAGTTCGAAGACTTAGAAAGTTTTGTTCGCGAGCATATAAAAGTATTGCAGCGCTCTTCATCGAAACATGAAGGCGCGAAGATAGTTGTTGATTCTGCACGCAAAGTAGATGCGTCATCGAAGTCACTGAGGTCAACTCATACTTATGTTAGTACCGCACCAGCACGTGTACAGTCACCTGTTTGCTCTTTGTGTAGCACTCATCATTCGCAGCTGTACAGGTGTCCTGGTTTTCTAAAATTGTCGCCTAGTGATCGTTATAAATTTGTTCGCGCTAATAATTTTTGTTTTAATTGTCTCGGTACTAAACACCGCGTTGTTTTATGTAATAGTAGAAATAGTTGTCGCAAATGTCAAGCGAGACACCACACTTTGCTTCATTTTGAGAATAGTAATGCCGCATCCAATGTGAGCACGGTTGGCTCGTCGAGCGGTGACACACGGCAGCCTGCGCCGCAGCCGCAGCCCGCGCTCGCGCGCGCTCCAGCCCGCCCGGTGACCGCCGCGGATGACGTCACCTTGTGTTCGTTCTCCGCTAGTGCTGCACTCACTACTGTGTGTCTTGCGACCGCTCGCGTTGTTATTGTTGATGCATTAGGTAAGCCGCGCATTGTTCGAGCGCTGTTAGATGGCGCTTCGCAAAGTAATTTTATTACTCAAGATTGTTGTCGGCGTCTTGGTTTCAATGTTGATAAGCGTTCAACCCGCTCAGTGGTGAAGGGTTTTGGAAGCTTACAGTCAGCTGTTCGTGGCACCGTTAAAACAAGGTTTAGATCTCGTTTTAATAATAATATTTGGTTTGACATGGATTCGCTCGTTATAGATAGAATAGCTGAACAGTTGCCTACCGTCCCGGTTGACACGTCTTTATTAACGAAATTTAAAGATTTGCCTTTAGCAGATGAGACTTACGCTGTTCCTGGAGTCGTCGATATATTGATCGGCGCTTCGATTCTCCCGCACCTCCAGCTATCACGTAAGGTTCAAGGGGGACCGACGTACCCCGCTCCGCACGCCCTGGAAACAGTTCTGGGTTTTGTTATAATTGGTTCCGCACCCGCTTCTATAGATAGTTTTAGTCACTCGACTGCTTCGTTCTGTTGCACCGTCGAGCCGCCACTGGAGTCTACCATCCGCAAGTTTTCGCTCGGTGGCTCCCGTGTATCCGCTGAAAAACGTCTTTGTTTGGAACGAAAGATGCAGGCGTCCCCAAAGTCGAAGCGGGCCTATGATGAGGTTGTTAATGAATATTTAGATAAAGGTTACATCTCACCTGCGCCTACGGACACTGGCGGGACCCAGCCTTCGTACATTATCCCGCACCGCGGAGTTATTAGAGAAGATAAGCTTACTACTAAAACTCCGCGTAGTTTTGGATGGCAGTGCTAAGACTAGCACTTCCGTGTCGCTTAATGACATTTTGTATTGTGGTCGGAATCTTTAAGGTAATTTATTTGACATAATTGTAAATTTTCGCATTAATATTAGTAGAATTTTAGCTTTTAGGACTCAACAGTCGCTTTGTGTTGGGCCCACTCTTCGCCCCATCGTTGGGACACATTCGTCGCTAATAGAGTGGCAAAATTCAATCTGAATTGGCGCCACATAATCTCTTTCACGTTGCTGGCACCGACAACCCAGCCGATTGTCTCTCTCGTGGATTGCTTCCTTCGCAAATTTTGGATCACCCGTTGTGGTTTGGTGGACCGTCCTGGATTCATGCCGCGTTAGATGGGTGGCCAGTTAGTCAATTCAATCCCACTACGGTTTCCGAACCACCCGAGGAGAAGAAGCACTCGCTTGTTGTATCGGTCCCACGTGAAGAGACCCTTATTTTGTTGTTGGCTAATCGCGTCTCGTCTTGGTCGAGACTGTTGCGTTGTGTTGTTTGTTCGCCTCTGCCCGCTGCCTAGCCAGCAGTAGGCACGAGCTCCAATCTAGGTTTATATTTTAGTTGTTATTTCCCAAACCTAGATTTAGATTAGACTTTAGATTTGTTTCGCATTTGTCGTTTCGAAGGTAACCCTTCAAGCCGGGGGGAATGGTTGCGCCGAGGTAGAAGCTGTATTTCTTGACGTGGAAACACACTCTTTCTATACCCGTCTCCTCTCCCGCACTAAAAACCATAGAATAGGACTAGATAGCTTCCGTCCGCCATTTGTGATATAGACACTCAGTCTCGCTTTGAACTAGCCAGCGTAAGGACGGCCGCGCTCGCGTCTCTCAGAAATGAATAATATTTGTTGTATTTTAACCGCCTAATAGACCTTTACCGATCGGATGGTGCCTCTCGTGTGTTCCTCAAGGGATCTAGTGACGCTGACGGCAGCTCCTGAGCAAGGAAGAGAAGATCCGTGTACCGGCTGCGATGAAAAACACGTGGGTCGTGAAGGTTAGTGCATCCTCTCCTAATTTCTCGGGCTGCATTCACTGCCTGAATCGAATCCGCGGCAGCCCGGCCACCTGTCTTGTTTTGTGTGTAAAGTGTCAATAGAACAGTTATCTGCTTCTCCGCAATACAGTCCACTCGCGCACGCTGGCCCATGCGCCACCAATCATTATTTATGTTCAAGTGTCATTCTATAAATTTTTCATTTAAATATTCATGTACGTCATAATAATTTTTATTTAATAACATTTCAAACAGTTTCCTTTTAAATAATCTTACAGGTAGTTCAGCAACATTGTTCGGCAAATGATTATATATTTTTACACACATACAATACACATTTTTCTTAAATAACTCTAGTCTTATCAAAGGTAAACATAATTTATTCTTATGCCGAGTTCGACTGTTTTCTCTATCGCTGAACTTCTCAAACAATTCTATATGTTTTTTCACAAAAACACATATGTCTAAGATATAGAGACATGGTAGAGGCAGTATTTTGAGTCTTTTAAACAATGGCCTACAACTATCGAGAAAGTCTGCTCCACACATTGCACGAATACATTTTTTTTGTGCTTTGAAGACTCGATCGACGTCTACGGAATTACCCCAGATTATGAGACCATATCTTATTATTGAAGATACGTACGCGTGATAGGCTGTAATAGCTGCCTCAATATTAACAGTTTGTCTAATTTTTTTCAATACGAAGACGAAGCGGTCTATTTTATGTAGTACTTTCTCTATGTGTGGTTTCCAGCTACAAAACTGATCCAACGTTATGCCTAAAAATACACACTCATTTGTATTGGAGAGCTTACAGTTTTCAAAACATATTTGAAGTTTGGGAGGGTTAGAGTTTACTGTTTGGAATTGAACTATATTTGTCTTGGCCATATTTATTTTTAAATTATTTTGCTTCAACCAATTTGTAATATCATTAAGTGCATTGTATATTTGATTTTCTAAATTTGTTTTATTGTCACCCTTAATTATTAGTGTCGTATCGTCTGCAAATAATATACAATTTTTGTTAGTCGCGTCAGGGAGATCATTGATGTACGTCAAGAACAGTAACGGTGCTAGTATACTCCCTTGGGGGGTGCCATAATTATTTTGTTTATATTCAGATCTAAACACTTTCTGATCAAATTTACAAATTCTTGATATTTCAACACTTTGTACTCTCTCCGTAAGGTAACTCCTGATCCATTCATTCGCATTTCCACGGATACCGTAGCAAGAAAGCTTATTTAATAGGGTCTCATGACAGACAAAATCAAAAGCCCTGGACATGTCTAGGAAAAGACCTACTATTTTAGATTTGTCATTAAGACTTTCCATTACCTGTTTAGTTAGTGAGAAGCATGCTAGTGTCGTAGAGTTAGCTTTTCTGAACCCAAATTGTTCATTCTTTAGGATGTCACATGATGTCAGAAAATTTTCTAATTTATTGTACATAACCCTTTCAAAAACTTTTGACAATATTGGAATCAGCGTTATTGGTCGATAATTACCCATGTCGGTTTTTGGTCCCCGTTTATAAAGAGGCTTAACGATAGATTTTTTGAGGCGTTCTGGGAACACTCCTTCTGTCAATGATAAATTTATAATGTATGTCAAGGGTTCTGTTAAGCTATTTGCGCATTGTTTTAATACCTTTGTACTGATTCCGTCATAGCCGGTTGAGTTAGAATTTTTTAAAGATTTAATTATTTTGTAAATGTCAATTTCATTTATGGGTGTAAGGAAAATACTTTTAGGGTTTTGAGGTATTGTAGTCATAGAGGTTAGTGTATGTGTCACAGTGTCTTTAGTCGTGTTAGTCAAGGATATGTAGTAGTCATTAAATAGGTCAGATATTTGTTTTCCGTCATCGTAAAGCTTATTTTGAAATGTTATAGAGTCAATTTCAGAGTGTAATGTCCCGATATTAACTTTCTCCTTAATGAGTTCCCATGCGGCTCGGCTCTTATTTTTTGTGTTATTTATATATTTCAGACTACTTATTTGTTGAGCTTTGTGAATACATTTTTTTAATAGTCGGGTGTAATTTTCATAGACTCTTTTATTTCGCACCTTGTTATGATTACATAGTTGATATTTTAGGTATAGAGCTCTCTTTTTAATGCAGCATTTTTTTATACCCTTTGTTAGATACCTATTTTTAATAGTCTTTAATGTAGTCTTTACCTTGATCTCGGGAAAGCACAAATCATAGAATAGTATAATTGTGTCGTGGAAGGTACAAAATGCTTCATTTGTTGTTTTAGCAGTGTAAACGTCAGAAAAAGTCAAGTTTGATATACAGTCCTCGAATCTTTTTATATTTTCAGCACTAAGATCCCTCAAGCTTCTGAACCAGAAACTTGGAGTATCCTTAACCAGTTGGTTTGTTGGTAAATTGAATTGTATGGACTGTGCTAATGCGTGGTCTGAGAGTTTAAGGTAGTGCTGATTTGCATTAACCTCTTGTATATTGCTAACTATCAGATCCAAGCATGATTCCTGCCGTGTAGGAAGTAGGATATGACTTTTTAGATTGTTATTATTTAATATAGATTTTAATTCTTTAGATTTTATGTTAGTTTCAAGGGTATTTATATTCCAGTCACCACACATAATTACTTTTTTGTTATTTTTCTTACTTAATTTATTGGCTAACAGTTTTAGGTTATCTAGAAAAATATCAGTACTCGATGAGGGTGTTCTATAGATACACACTATAATGAGGTTGTATTTAATGATTTCCACACCACAGCACTCAAAATGAAAAGGGATCGACGAATTTAAATAAGTGAGTTCTTTAAACTGTAAGTTGTTTTTTATTAAGATACATGAGCCTCCTCGACGTTTATCAGTTCGAGAGAAGAATGAGACAAGTCTATGGTTTTTTAGTCGCAAGTTTGATTCAGTGCCGCGTTTTAGAAATGTTTCAGTTAGACATATTATATCCACTATACCCAATGTTTTCTCAAGCTCAAGCAAGGCCAATTCAAATAGTTCTTGCTTATTTAATATGCCGGCAATGTTTTGATGTAATAGTGTAATAGTATCACTCGTTGTGGGTTTCATTTCATTCACGAAAAAACGTACCTTCGTTAGGGTTTGTGGGTTTGTTTGTTTTTCCGAAGTACCTCGGAATTGTATTCTTCATCATTTTTGTCCACATTTCATTCAGTTGCTATTTGATCGATAAGATAACATTTGCACTGGGTTATCACTTAGTTGCTATCACAATGGTACTTTGTTTAACACGTTTTTCGCACTTTTTATATTTTATTTCACAAAATTATACGGAGCCTATGTTTATAAGATGGAACAGCGCCATCTACCTCTCTCTCTCATCTACTCTCTCATCAAACAATTTACACAGCATTGGAAAAATCTAAGCCTGGTGAAAATTTTATGGACAAACGAGGGCAACATGATAATAGACCAAGGAAAATGCCCATTGAGACAGAACAAAGCATCATGAAGCACATCGAATTATTCCCGACTGTTGAGTCTCATTACATACGAAAAGAATCTACTTTCAGAATAACTTAATATATCCAAAATGTATTGCCTCTATATAGCTTGGTTTCAACAGCAAAGATTTGACTGCACCATGGCCACTAAACGTCAATACGAGACAATATTCAACACCAGGTTTAACTATTCCTTTTTTAAACCGAAAAAAGATCAGTGCTCTCAATGTACTCGTTACCGACAGGCTGATCCCAAAACACAAGAAACGTTACAAGATAAATATAATAAACATAAAACTAACAAAGAAACAGTACGACAAATAAAAAGTACAGAAAAAGAAACAGCTAATTCTTCAGAAACAACTATTGCAATCTTCGATTTGGAAAAGGTTTTGAGCATCCCACAGTCAGAGGTTGAATCGTTTCACTATAAAAGGAAGTATCCCGTTTATAATTTCACGGTGTACGATGCTACTCAAAGTAAAGGTTATTGTTACGTTTGGCATGCTCAAATTGCTAAAAGGGGGGCGAACGAAATTGGTAGTTGCTTATGGCAATTTCTACTTAATGCAAAACACCTCTTATCCACAACATATCGTTATACTCTGACGGGTGTTGCGGACTAAATAAAAACAGATTTATATTCGCATTATATATTTATGCTGCACAGAAGCTTCAACTGAATATCACGCACAGATTCTTTGAAACTGGCCATGGCCAAAGTGAGGGGGACTCGATGCATTCTAATATTGAACGCGAGTTAAAACATAGAGTGGAGTATACTCCTGATCAGATGTACACAATCATTATGAACGCGAAGGTGCATGGAAATAAATATGACGTTAAACAGATGATGCAAACGGAGTTTTATAATATGAAAGCGTTAATAGACAATAAGAACTGGATGAAAGATGATGAGGGGCAAAAGATATTATGGACTCAAATCATAGAAGTGAATGTCTCACATTCAAATCCATCAATTTTGAGATACAAGTATAACTTTGATTCGGCATATTCGCAATTGAATACGGACAGTGTCAGAAAAATAAGAAGTAAGCGGGGACAAAGACTGATAGCAAGCCCAAATCCAGTTCTTTCAATCTCAAATATGCCCGAATTCCAAGTACTATATCACGACCCTATTCCAATCAACAAGGCTCTTTATGATGACCTCATGAGCCTCTGTAAGACAGGAGATATTCCAAGTTACTATCATGGTTTTTACGAGTCCTTGCTTCATGACACTAACAGTTCTGCAAACAATAACGACGATGACGAAGAGCACAACAATTTGTGATTATTAGTTTATTATATTTATATTTAATTTTAAGAAACTGATTAATGTGATTATTGTAATCATGAGGCTGTACCCGTTATGTGATATTAGTATTTTAACTACTCACCTAGAATTATAGAAATTCACATCCTATTGATCATAAAGCTAACTTACATTAATACCAAATCGATACGAAGGCTAATAGATACGTACGTAAATTATTAAAATATCGTTGCTTCCCTTTGTTATTTTGATTGATATTGATAAGGATAAGAGTTTTATTATTTTATATATCGATATTGAGGACCTAGTCTGTTAATTTTAGAATTATTCCTAGACTGTTGTGTTTTGAAACTTTAATTTGACACTTTTGAATAAAGCGAATATTGATGATTACCATAATGAGTTTTATTGAAAAACTAAATTTAAATCCTTTACAGAAAAAAAGTTAGGCAGCATTTATGAGAATAAAATGATATTAAAGTATTATCATTAGCACTCCTATCCCAAAAACTCGTGGAAGAAAATGATAAGTAACGAGTATCATATTCCTTTCTGATCACGCTGAACGGAGAACAAAATGATAATTAACATTATACAACTTTGATGATGATTAATTTACACTAACTTTTTATTCTTTAAATATCATAATTTTGACAGGTGTTAGCCAAATTTGATTTAAACGATTCAAATGAAGAAAAAATTACATTTTTAAAAACCTAACAATCACACATCTACGTCCAGTATTTTCGGAGTAATCGTTGAAAACATGTTTTTTATTTTTCCTGAAAAGTTGTGTTTTTGCAGTTATCATTTTATTCTCCGGGGACGGCGATATACCATGTTACAATGGTGTCACTTAGCTTGACAGACTCATCATATGCTTTATCATAACATAACATAAACTCACGCCTATAACCCCGAAGGGGTAGACAGAGGTGCCAGCACCCACATTTCGCCAGTTTATGATTAGGTCCCAATATAATAGGTGGCAAGCTTATTGCCATTAACCGGGCACTTATAAACCTGCGATATGCTTTTTCACGCCCGCTTTAAAGACTTGGGACTGTAGGAAGAAGGAAACACGTGAGCTGGTTATTAATTCCGGACCTTAATGGTGCGACAAAGGAAATAGTCTCCGATCCACTTTGTTCGTTATCGGATATTTTATATATTGCGAATTACCCGGTGGGTGCAACATATATGTTATGAGGTTGGTTTATACTGCGATCTGCCAATCTATCTTATGTTACTGCATTACGACGTGGGGTAGCACCAATAAAACTCATTTTCTTGTATTGGAACGTGCTCAGAGGGCTGTTTTAAAGGTTTGCTGTTTTAAGCCTCGCCTGTGTCCTACAGCTGAGCTTTATGAATTCTGCCAGGTGCTGACTGTCAGACAGCTCTTTGTACTGGCTACTGTTGTGAAGCAGCACTCATTGACAGAGTTTAGGGTAGACTATTCCCGTCGTAGTCATCTCGTGTCGGTATCCGCTAGGGTCAGGACATGTTTCAGCCAAAGATTTTTCCATTTCCTGGGACCATACCTTTATAACAAACTTCATAAGCTATTATGTCTTTATCCTCTAAATATTTATAGGTGTAAAGCTGCTCTTCATGAATGGCTTCTCTATCAAACATACCATGACACAGAAGAATTGCTAAAAGTCTTGAGATGAATGTCCACTCCTGTTTCCATGCGACCATCCTCACCCACACAACACGCACACACACACACACACACTCACCCACTCACACACACACACACACACACACACACACTCACACACACACACAACACAACACACTCAACTCACTCACTTTTTATATTGTTATTTCTTAGATTTTAGTCTTGTGTAAGAACGTAAACCGATTACCTGTACTTTTGCGTTTTGAGCACTGTTATGTACAGTCATTTGTGTTATTCGTGGAATCCTGGTGTCCAGTAATACAGGTAATTTATTTACCTACCACAGGCACCAGCAATCCACAGCCATATTTTGCCTATCACCTGTACTGTGATTTCTCTAAATTTGTCAATATTGGTTGTTGGTTGAAAATAAATCATTTATTATTATTTATTATTATTATATCAGCTAGTTACTAATAAAATAACATTAATTAGATAGTGATAGAATCGGTTATAAATAGAAGAACATTATTCTGAAACAATCTCACGCGTGAATCTGTAGAGAGAAAAAAAAGATCTATCATTGTTTCTCTTAGAGAATATTTTCCCTTACAATCAATCGTTGGCGTTTTCTTTCCTAATATTCATTGAATATACGATTGTGGCCATCTTGGAAATTCGGTTTGATTAATACGCCGGGATTATTTGTATGCAGGAGTTGGCCTTAGAATATTGATGATACCAGCATCCGACGTAGCTGGCAAGGAAATATACTTCAAGGAATGGGCGCCAAAACACACTTCAAGTAGGTACTTTGTTCCTATCTCTGCGGAGATAATTATAATCACTTGTGTGGAAATGAATTTTCTGAAATCAAAAGTGGTATATGGATGAAGCCATTTTACTTTCTTCTTCTCGTGTCCATGATTCACTGTTGGCACTAAATGGTTCGTACTTTTTTATACTACTTAGGTGGCAGACAAGCACACGGCCTACTGGATGGAAAGTGATTACCATAGCCTATGGACGTGTGTAACACCAGAGGAGTCACACTCGCGCTGGCGACCCTGTAAGCACAGAGTTTCTGTGCCGTCAGTGTAGAAGACAACGCAGAACAAGCCTTTAGACTTGCCACTGTCAGCACAAACTCTCCAGTGAGCTCTGGCTACCCTACTCACTGCTGGGAACACAATACGAAGTTATGATGGCCGCGGTATTGTGTAGGGCGAAGGTACTTCCCTAGTTGGACTGCTCCATTGGACGGAAATACCGACGTGTCCTACCTCTAAAGTTTATGAAGATGTTTGGATGTTTGTCATTCAATGACGTTAAAACAAAATAGTTTGGCTTTCAGATTCACTTTAATACATAATTGAATACCACCATAACAGAAACAGTAATTTCAAACGTGCCATACCCCAACACACAGTAGGTAGGTAAGTAGGTGTTTATAATTCGTTACCAACCAAAATCCAAATAAAGAGGGCTATAAGGGACTGCGCTCTTTGACGAACTATTACACTCACAAAACAGTACGAATAATCTCCACAAATGTTTTTCATCATATTTTTATTTATGAACCAATGGCAGGCACTACTTCAAAGGTGTTAGCAGCCCTCTAAAGCTCGTCACGGCTAAGCTAAAAGCACATTAACTGTACATATATAGATATATATATCATCGACACCCCTTCGAGATTACTTTATGCTACATTACGTCTGCAATCGATAGGATCGTATACTTGAATGTTTACCTGTGTGCGTAGTATATACCTACAAAATATTTTCAAATAAAATCTTTTTCTACCTAGCTTCCCTACCTTTTTAACTACCTAGACTTACTAATTTTTTCAATTAAAAGCTTTTTTTTCGTGAAAAGCTCAAAGCTCAAAGCTCAAAGCTCGAAGCTCGAAGCTCGAAGCTCGAAGCTCGAAGCTCGAAGCTCGAAGCTCGAAGCTCGAAGCTCGAAGCTCGAAGCTCGAAGCTCGAAGCTCGAAGCTCGAAGCTCAAAGCTCAAAGCTCAAAGCTCAAAGCTCAAAGCTCAAAGCTCAAAGCTCAAAGCTCAAAGCTCAAAGCTCAAAGCTCAAAACCTCAGAAGCTATTCTAATCTTTGGAATGCACCTCAGTTTACCATCAGGCGAGGTGTGGTTAATTTCTTAGTCGACGAAACCCGTTTTTCCTAGAAAAGACGCGTTTATCTAGGCCCTGAATCTGAACCTGAACGATCATTGGGAAAAGTAACCAAATAAATTAATTACAATCAATTTTAAGTGATCCAATAAGGAACCATTTCGTAATACAGTTTTCTCAGAATAATTTGATTTAAATATCGATGCACTACGATTTTCGCGGGAATTAATAGTACTTGGCTTGCATACAAATCGAATGAATTGGATTAGCACCTATTAATTAGATACATAACATAACATAAACTCACGTCTATATCCCCGTAGGGGTAGGTAGAGGTGCTAGCACCCACATTTCGCCAGTTTATATTTAGGTCCCAATGTAATAGCTGGCGAGCCTATTCCCATTAACCGGGCAATTATAAACCTGCGATAAATACACACATAACTTCGAATAGCATCGAAAAGTCATAGGTGTGTGCTATGGTAAAACCTGGAATTGAACCCGATACCTCGTCTCAGCAGTCCAGTACCCATACCACTAGGCTACCGCGGCTTTAATACTTAATTCTATATTCGCTTGAAAGTAACTGAATTTACAATGAAACTGCAAAGTGGTACACTTCTTCATCAGTTTTGAACCCCGTGTTTAGTGAATTGTTTTACTTCAAAAGATATGTGAAATATTAGGGCCATCCCATCTCTTCCCATGCGGTGTCGTACAGGGCGACTAAGGGATAGGGCTGTTTAGCATCAGACATATATATAGCCCAGACTCAGCCTCAGATGCATGGCTTGAGTCAACAATAGTGTCCGGAAAACGATAATAGGCTCACCCTTTATAACGTAGGACC
This sequence comes from Eilema griseolum, assembly GCA_963662185.1. Classification (NCBI taxonomy): domain Eukaryota; kingdom Metazoa; phylum Arthropoda; class Insecta; order Lepidoptera; family Erebidae; genus Eilema; species Eilema griseolum. The sequence continues at coordinate 2,497,653 of OY759229.1, read as the reverse complement.
GAATTCAATTTTTTTTCCTCCACATTTGAACACTACCTTGCTCGTTGGTAAGAAATGACGTGGTTGATAATGAACGCAATTTTCTAGAAGCAAGCTATTCATTTCAGTCTCGGTGAAATATATGAGCAAAAATACATTTGTCTAGTCAATAAATTAGCTTAATGCAGTCCACTGCAGAACAAGAACAGAAATGAATTCCGCTTTTTTATACCACTTGGTTGACAGACAAGCACACGGCCCAAATGATGGAAAGTGTTCACTGTGGCTTATGGACGTGTGCAACACCAAGGGAGTCACAATCGCGCTGCCAACCCTGTAAGCACAAGAGTTTCTGTGCCGTCAGTGTAAAAGACAAAGCAGGATAAGCTTTTGGTCTTTCCAGTGACAGCACAAAAATACTCCAGTGAGCTCTGGCTACGTGGGTCCAAGGACAAAGACATGTCTATTGTAAAATTTCAAATATTCAGGACGTTTCCTGATATTTTAACTGATCACTTCATGATTTTTGAAAGGTGGTCCTACCTTACTAGTGTAATATTCGCCGGGATATTTACCATGTTTATTACTTTGGTTCAGCCACCGATATTTCGTTAGTACACCGTGATCATGGCGCTTGTAACAGCGCCGAAATATCGGTTGCTCAACAAAAATAATAAACATGGTAAATATTCCGGCGAGTTTTACACTATTAATGTGAATGACCATGTCAATCTCAAATCATACTTGGTCCAACCTTGTTCATTTTTAATATTTGGGGTCAAAAAGAAACATAACTTTAAAAAAAGGTCAAACGGAAGCATTGATTATTTGCGAGGGATTTGCCTGTCAACCTCACCTTCGGTAACCAAAGCGACCCACATGCGGAGTGCGTTTTAGTCGGTTCGAGTCCAACATAACCTCCTCCACCGGCGCCGGTGGGGAGGTATATGTGGGGACATAGCGCAATAAAAAAAAAAAATATAAGGTCGTACAGGTGGTTTTTTTGATGGGTTGAAACTAGAAGGCCAAAAATTTTTCCGATTGAATGTTACAAAGTATTTTAGTCTTCATATTTATTAATTAATTTCATTACATATTTTTATTCAGATCAGTGATACACTCCCCTTGCCAGATGGATGCACGACCTGAAAAAGGTGGCTGGGACAGACTGGATGCGGAAGGCAGAGGATGGCAACGGAAAATGGAATGGGAATGGAAAATGGCGTACATTGGGAGAGGCCTATGTCCAGCAGTGGACTGCGGTGGGCTAATTGATTGATTGATATATATATATATATATAACTTACTGTGTTGAGATTATTCGTAATGCTTTCCTAAATAGGCTACAGGTAGGCTTTATTAAGGATAAAATATCATTGTAGGTATTTAAACTATCATGGTCACTCACATCAGTATCAAAATAAACTCAAAACAATGAAACATGGTAAATATCCCGTTTATTTTGATACTGATCATAAAATATCATTAAATACATATCTGTCTACCCCTTAAAGGCGTCAGTATATACATATATCTTTTATATAAATGTAACAGATATAAAGATATACAAATAACCTCAATCCTAAATACCCGCTGCTCAAGTCAATATTATCTTAATACGAGTTCACCAACTCCACATAAGGACCGTGTTTATCTTCAGATCGGAGATACAAAGTTGGCTAAGTAATGCGAGATTGCATTTGTTGAATGTTGTTAGCTGATTTAGATAAATTTGATCTTCACTTCTGATCTATTGTCTCGTTTGGTAGTGTAGCACCTTTATTAGGGTAAATATGACTTTTATTAAATACTTTATAAAAATACCTGTAGCCTAGTGGTATGGGTAATAGACTGCTGAGACGAGGACTCAGGTTCGATCCCAGGTTTTACCATGGCACACACCAATGACTTTTCGATGTTTTTCGAAGTTATGTGTGTATTTATCGCAGGTTTATAGCTGCCCGGTTAATGGCAATATGCTCGCCACCTATTACATTGGGACCTGAACATAAACTGGCGAAATGTGGGTGCTAACACCTCTGCTTACGCCATCGGGGATAAGGCGTGAATTTATGTTATTAAATACTAATTTAGTCTTACCATGTTGGTTCACAGTAGAGAGTAGACCAGGGTTACTCTATCTCTTCATGTGGGTATCGTATAGGGCAACTAAAGTATAGGGCTATTCTTCTTCAAACAGTAAAATTACAGGCCTTTACAACGTGCCCGCTTTATGGTGCCAGGCTAAGTGAAGAACATCTCTGCGTACCAATTCGAGGTCCTCATATCATCGTATACTACATCCACGGGAACACTTGAAGTGACATTACATCGAAATCTAGACTCAAAGCAGGCAAAGCATAAGTAGCTTTTGTTATGGTATCCAGAATACGAATAGGCAAACTTATAAACATTTAATTTTGTAAATATATACTACATAATATATAATAAAACATTTTACTCAAACACCAACCAATGCAAATATACATATACATACAAATACTTATCAATCGAATCGAACCTACACTCTTTTTTTTACGTGCGAAAAATGTCCACGGATACCTCTCGGAGCTGGTGGGAGAGATTACATCGGACTGGAACCGACTAAAACGCACGGCACCTGTGGGTCATTGTTGGTTGCTGAAGGTGAAGTTGACAGGCATATCCTTCGCACCCGGGCTGACTCAGGCCCATATCTCTCGACCTGACCCTCCTCGTCCCCGGAAATGGGGAGACGTGCAACGCGCGCCGCCATCACGGCCTGCTTCTGCTAGGGTGACAGGTGGCTGCACGCGTCACCCCCAGGCCTGCGTTCATGGGAGGCTGAGTTCATTTATCTATTTTTATTTATTTTATACTTTATTGTACACACGTATATTACATTTATATAAAAAGATGAGATGTACCTAATGTAAAAAGGCGAGCTTAACTCAAAGTTGAGTTCTCTTTCAACAAACCCGGGAGTGCACAGAGGAATTGCAATACGAGAGGCTAAGTCTAGTGCACAAGTGTACGTATGAATATAATAAATGATAAGAATAAATACGTAAGAAGGTATACAATGTGTATACCCCCGACAATAGGCACAAATATACACAAACACATATACACACATACACATATACTTACTCACGTACATACATATGTACATACATACATACATACCTACATACATACACACATAAATACATGCATACAGAAATAAACACATACATACATACAAATACATATTATGTATGTCTGCTATTGTTGAGAGAGAAAGTAATCTCTTTTACGTCTTTTAGAAATATATAGAGAAGGACTATCGCGTATGGAGTGAGGAAGAGAATTCCACAGTCGTACTGCAGAAACTCTATCTCCGAACCCGCGAATTGCTTTCTTATGCGAGCAGCTTGGCTTGCGATCCTTCGTCGCTCCCTCTGCCGCTACCGCTGTGGCTCCCGCTGCGGCTCCCGCTGCCGCTAACGCTGCTGCTCCCGCTGCCGCTACTGCTCCCGCTCCCGCCCTGTGTAGCACTCGAACAACCTAGTACTACGCTCCATAGGCTGTCTACTAATTCATATCATGATAATCATTCATATCATATCATGAATTAGAATAAACAGCGAGGCATGAGTCGATAAACGTAAACGAGGATTACTTCTCTCGGTTAACTTTTCAATTAACCTTATCTCAAAAATGGAACGTGGGTCAAATAAATTTTATAGATGCGTGAACTCTGTGCGCTTGTAACCCGTTTAAATTTTTTTTCACGAAGATTTATTGGATTGTACTACAAATAAATGCCCTACGCCCATATTCGTAACTAAAATCTCGCGGTTTGGTAACTAGTTGTAAGAGAAGAATTATTATTCTACTAACTAAACTCACCTAAGTAATTACAAGAGAGGATGTTTCTATCACTGTTAAATAACAAGTTGCAAGAAACTAACTATTATACCTCTTTTGTAGATCAAATAATTTCCATGCTTGGAACCCGAGACAATACTTTTATAAGCATAAATAAGAAAGGTAATTTAACTACCTCTTGTACACGAGGCCGAACGCAATAATGTACGAAATTCTAAAAAGAAATACTTGGTACTTACTTGTTCATGCGCACATGCTAGGAGGTATGACACGAAGGTATTTCTGTCCCATTGAGCAGTCCAACTGGGGAAGTACAGAATACCGCGGTCATAATAACCTCGTGTTGTGTTCCCGGCGGTGAATAGGAAGAATTTTTGTACTGTCAGTGGTAAGATCAAAAGCTTGTCCTGCTTTGTGTTTTACACTGACGGCACAGAAGCTCTTTGCTTACAGGGTTGGCAGCGCGAGTGTGACTCCCTTAGTGTTGCACACGTCCATAGGCTACGGTAACCACTTTCTGCCAACCAAGAGAAATAAAAAACAAATAAAAAAAAATTTGGTCTTCGAGGAAAAGGTCTCGGACGCTAGGCACTCCTACTGATTAATGGACGACTTTCAGGCGCCGGATTAAGCTCTCGGGGTTGAGTACGGCAGTCACCTCCATGACAATTAATAAAATGAAGAAAGAAAGTGGAGATGAATACTTTTTCACGTCAGCAGCAAAAAAATTCAGAGAGAATCGTGTTTAAATTAATTTTATTTCAATGAGTTATTCAGCGTTCAGACAGTATTATACTACGTTTTTTTTGCAGTTACATAATATCCGTCCGGTTGCAAATTATTATGCAAAGGGGTAGTTCCTACCCCCAACTAATAATTAAAAGGCATCACGTACATCGCGCCTGTTTATGCATAAGCAATTTGAGCGTACTGTAGTTTTCCAGCCAAGTTTGGGAATAAAAACTATACTACTAAACTAACGCTTTTGAACTAATAGAGCTTCATTTTGACGAATTTTTACATGATGTTTTGAATTTTAGCGTGTTCGTAGTTTTCAATTTGTGTAGCTAAATTTATGCAGCATATAATATGTATCGGAAAGTTTATAATTTGTTTTTAGTTTTTTTATACCACTTAAGTTAGGAACCGCGGTAGCATATGGTATGGGTAATGGACTGCTGAGACGAGGTCTCGGGTTCGAACCCAGGTTTTACCAGCACATACCAATAACTTTTCGATGCTTTTCGAAGTTATATGTGTATTTATCGCAGGTTTATAAGTGTCCGATTAATGGCAATAGGCTCGCCACCTATAACATTGGGACTTAAACATAAACTGGCGAAATGTGGGTGCGAGCATCTCTGCCTACCCCTTCGGGGATATAGACGAGAGTTTATGAGTTTATGTTATGTTACTTAAATCGCAGACTAGCACATGGTCCACCTGAAGGAAAGTGGTTATCATGCCTTACAAACATGTGCTACACTAGTGGTGTTACACTCACCCCAAAATAGTTCATATTTTTATGGTTTTCCGACGAAATATAATACTAAAGCCACTCCTGAGCGTGTTGGTGTTTAACACTGTTTCACACTATGCAAACTCGGTAAAGATGTTGCACTCTATACAAACTTGGTAAAGGTGTTGCACACTATGCAAACTTGGTAAAGGCCTTAGCACGTTGCACAAACACAATAACGGGACCACTCCTACTAGCAATAATTAGACACTTGAATGAATCAGTATCACAATAAACGGGATATTTACCATTTTTTGATTGTTTTGAGTTACCGATATTTTTTTTCTTTTACTTGAATAAATTCACAGAACTTTAAGATCAGTGGATTGCAGAGGGAGGTCAGATGCTAACTACTTCACGGAAAATATAGAAATTCAGCAATTTCGTAGTTAGACTGGAAGACAACCACACCCGAATTTCTAAAAAGTCTATAAGGTAGGCAGTGGTATATTAACACCTACATTTCGTCAACTATGATGTTCGGGACCTCGTGCCTATTCTCAAATAGCGTTCATTTAGTAATGGGATGTATGTTTACTGATGTATAAAGAGAAGTCCTATTCCATAATCGCCTTCTCGACATCCACAGGAAGAAATAGGTTGATCCTATGCTACTGTTCACTATTAGTACACAGGGTAGAGGATAGTATTTAAAAAAGTAACAACACTGGTATTTCTACAATACACAATATAACATAAACTCACGCCTATATTCTCGAAAGGGTAGGAAGAGGTGCTAGCACCCACATTTTGCCAGTTTATGTTTAGGTCCCTATGTAATAGGTGGCGAGGCTATTGCCATCAGCCTAGCACTTATAAACCTGCGATAAATACACATATAAATTCGAAAAGTATCGAAAAATCATTGGTGTGTGCCATGGTAAAACCTGGGATGGAACCCGAGACCTCGTCTCAGCAGTCCATTACCCATACCACTAGGCTACCGCGGTTGATATTTTGAATTTGAATTTGATGATTTGATGATGTTTTGAATTTTAGCGTGTTCGTAGTTTTCAATTTGTGCAGCTAAATTTATGCAGCATATATGTATCGGAAAGTTTAAAAATTTGTTTTTAGTTTTTTTATACCACTTAAGTTAGGAACCGCGGTAGCATATGGTATGGGTAATGGACTGCTGAGACGAGGTCTCGGGTTCGAACCCAGGTTTTACCAGCACATACCAATTAGGCAGAGGTGCTAGCACTCACATTTCGCCAGTTTATGTTTAGGTCCCTATGTAATCGGTGGCGAGGCTATTGCCATCAGCCTAGCACTTATAAACCTGCGATAAATACACACATAAATTCGAAAAGTATCGAAAAATCATTGGTGTGTGCCATGGTAAAACCTGGGATGGAACCCGAGACCTCGTCTCAGCAGTCCATTACCCATACCACTAGGCTACCGCGGTTGGTTTACCCCCTATTCGATCAGGCGCTAGGGCTATACTTATTAAACTGTCTTTTTTTAATTTTAACTGCTTCGCTTGGGCGCAATTCTACTTAGGACTCAGTCTATTTCGTCCATGTGTGACTAGAAATTATAGTTGGCGAAATATAATAATAATAATGAAATATTTATTTGACTCCAATGGTTATTTACAATGTGTTTACAAACAATGCTGTGCTAATATATTTTTACAATTTATGTCGATACTGATTCTCAAACTAGGCAAAAACCTGTATCTTGAGAAACAGTGCTCTTTTAACTATTTGTGACATTTTAGGACACAGTGATTCTAATTACAGGAGTTCTTCTATAAGATAAGTTTTCAATCACACAATATACTATAAGTCATTACATTTCCTCCTAAGTAACTTCGTGTTGTGTATGTGGGAGTGTTATGTACGTGTGTAGTGTATATATACGTTATGTGAGTGTTGTGTGATGTATATCTTTATGTAAGTATGTGTTCTCATGTGCGTACGGCTATGTAAGTTAGTACTTTTATATATATATATATATATATATACCTATATATATTGGTTGTTAATACTTTCAATTCACCTCTGCCTACCCCGTCAGGGATGTACAGGTATGAATGTATATATGTACGTAAGAGTTACATTTTATATCCGTCTACGGTGAAGCCAAAGGAGGGTTACGATTTTGACAGGCTAGGTATGTAGGTTCATTTGTTCTGTCATAGCGCCTGAATTACTTATTAGAACTGGACAAATGAGGTATCATTAGAAACTTCTTGGTCATCCGCTGGTTATAAGCTACATGACGTATCACTGAATTTAATGTAGCGCCCTCTAGCGGTCTTTAAGTACTGTGTTAAAAAACAACTTAAGATAAATATACCGTGTCGGCTTACTTAGCTAGTTACTTAAACGGCTTAATTAGCAAATTACAAATATGTATAAATTTTAGCCGTTGCTTATCCCAAAATAATATAAATAAAAGATAAGTTTAAAACTAAAACCCGACTACTGGAAAAATCACGCTTTAAAAAGTATTAAAAAAGAAAATATCAAGGATAGCCGTGGGCATATGCCACCTAGTCTAACAAAACAAAACATTCCAGACCACGGCTATTCTTGAGATTTTCTTGTTAAATACTTTTTAAAGCATGATGTTTCAGAAGTCGGATTTTAGTTCTAATCTTATAAAATTTCTAGTTCCAACTTTCGATTTTCTCGCATCAGTTAACATGTCCACCCATTCGTGAAAATATAATAATATTTATTTCTATAACTTGGAAACTAAGATTAGTTTGCTGTTTGAAACAAACAGCTTCAAGTATATACTGACTTGCAAACCGTTTAGTAGCGCCCAAGTTTACTCCTCTAACTTTGAATTTATAACTTCTTATACTCCTAAACATACAAACATATATATAATCACGCCTTTATACCTGGAGGGTTAGTCAGAGGTGAATTAACACATTGCCTAACGAGCGGAGTTGCATACGGTACTAAATCTTCCTCATTCAGTTTTTGACCTGAATTATACAGAAGAGGCATATAGCTTGCTTAAGGCATGCCACGGTTACCGTTGAGAAAGCAAGAAACAAGTAGATAGATTAATGTTTGTAAATAGACCAAAAAAGTCCACAGTGTTTCTTGCCGAAGTCTTCTCAGGTTGGGGCCGCGTTGTGACATTTTGTAAGTCCGGTTTTAACGGTCTATACCGAATAGAAAAATGATTTTTATTTTGTTGTAAGGTGTAAAGCGAACAGTACAATGTGCCATACTGCTGACGCGTCGCTTGCACGTCGCTCTGGCCTCGCCTGCCATAGAGGCGTATCAGACGACCAAAGCCGCCACATCTTTTTGTGTTACAAAGCGTCACTTTCATACACTTTGTATCAAAACGCTTTGAAGTTCAGGCGTCTGTGCCAGACTTTATTTTTATACCACTTAGGTGGCAGACAAGTTCACGGCCCACCTGATGAAAAGTGGTTACCGTGGCGTGAGCGAAACCAAGAGAGTCACACTACCGCTGCCAACATTGTAAGCACATATAGTTTCTCGCAAAAAACAAAGTAAGACAAGCTTTTAGTCTTGATAGTGATATCTTAAAAAGTCTCCAGTGAGCTCTGGCTACCCTACTCACCGCACAAAATGAGGTTTATTATGGCCGCGATATTCTGTAGGGCGAAGGTACTTCCTCAGTCGGACTGCTCAATTGGACAGAAATACCGTCATGTCCTACCTCCTATAATACTATATATATAACTCAGGTCTAACCTAGTTAATTTTTTCAGGTCATCAGTTGTTCAGCTGACTGCTCTGACCCACCCAACGTAGCGCTGCTCTATGAATTTGCATAGAATAGAATTCCGCGCGGGCACCCGCAATATACTCGCGTTTATTGCAAACACTGTGGGCACAAAAATGTAAGAAGATAGAAATGGTAAACAAAAGAGTTGCCAAAACGTTCGGCCCTAAATGGAATTGTTCGCATCATATGAGATTGATGCCTCAGCTATGTTATAAACATTCCTAAAACTAGTATGTTCAGATAAATGGTGAGTCCCAGAACACCATATATATTGTTTTAAAGTGTTTCACTTACAACCGTACTATTGCATATTGCAGTCAAAAGTATAATTTGAAAGGAAATGTCGACTCACAACGCAATATGTTCGAACATGTCTACTTGTCCAATATTGCTGAAATGAAAATACTTTCAGTTTAAACGGTTGGTGTATTTCTCACTGTCTCAGATCTGTTACATCACACGGAAAACTTAGCTTTATTTGCAGAGTTTAGGCGAGACACTTTTTGGATAGACATTAAATTTAACTTCCTACTAATATTTTCTTTTTTATATATGACACGCCAACTTGACTTCACCTCGCCTGTTGGTAAGCTAAAGGCAAAGTCTCAGGAAAGAGGGTCACCATTACATACACTAAGTAATGTTACAATAGTGGCACTCAGCTTGGCGGCCTCATCAGATGCTTTTCACGCCCCGCTTAAAGGCCCTGGGACTGTAGGAAGAAGGAAACACATGTGCTGTAATGAATTCCAGGTCTTGGTGGTGCAGTAAAAAAAGGAGTCGCCGAACCGCTTGGTTCTTTCTCGTATATTCTGCACAGTATGAGGGTGACATCTAAACCCTGCACGTGTTGTCCTATGTATAAAAGGAGAGGGTGGGTTAGTTGGAAGAGCTCTTTAGAACACTCACCATGGTAGAGACGGTAAAATACAGCTAAGGAAGCATCTGCAAAGGCTCGACGTTGTTCGTGACCTCAGGGTTCCCAATAATTCATACCGCGCGTCGCTTTAGCCTGTCGAGAGCAAGTAGTAGGTATTTCGCGGAACCATCCCAGAGATGCCAGGAGTATTCCACGCAGGAGCGAATTTGTGTCTTATAGAGAAGACACCGCTGCTCTGACGTGAAACATAATATTGGATATTGACATTATAGTAATTAATTGACATGTTTTATTATAAAACTACGAGTATAGTACTGTATAAATATGGACATTACGACTTTTTAATTATTTTGTAATTTTTGTATTTTTCGTTTATAATAATGGATAAATTGGTTTTTTTTTTCTAAATGTCGATTTTAAATTGTACTGGAACAACAAATCTTGCTCGATTTGTGGTTCCAGTACAATTTTAAAATCGAGCATGCAGTGGCTGCCTTGAAAGGTTAAGCGATCAAAAAGTATCCCAAGTGTATTTGTATTGTTGTATTTAACCAATGACTGTCCTAAATAAATATATAAATTAAGTGGACGTTTGCTACTCAATAATGACAATAAAAGATAAATTGAGTATGATGTGACCATGACTTACAAGCAAGTTAAACGTCGGGATTATAGTACTTACTGAAATAACGCTTAATAAATCGTGATAGAATAACATTCGCGTAAATTTTCGACAACATCAAAAAGCTCCACTGCTAAAATAACAAAATGGAGACACAAAATAAGTTAAAATAATCCATTTTCACGATTGAGTCGGCCCAATTTTCACAGAAACCTTATCCATATCCAGTTTTCCACATGAAAACACATTTGGGCAATCTCATTGCATCACAAAAGATGTATAACGAAAAACCTGAATGTGCAAAGGTTGAAAAAAATACTTTTGCGGGCCCAAATGTGGAAAGTCCCGGGCAATGTACGGTTGACCTTCTGAAGGTCAAGGGTCGAATGGTTACCTATTTGCCGGTTGAGGGTATTTAAGCATTATTAAACGCATTATTAGCACAGGACCACACTAAGTGGCATGAGTGAACGAGCTTCATTCGATATGGGATTTTGTGAATACATTTTGTATACAAATTTATTTGTTGATATAATTTTTTAAATCTCTTCTAAAAAATAATGAAGACTGACCGATGCTTTATTGGTTTATTTTGACTTATCAAGAATTGTATTTTGGTATAAAAGGCTTGTAATAAGAACTCAAAATTAACTTATAGCATTCATTCTATGGGTAATGGGTATGAGTTTTTATACCATTCAGGTATCAGACAAGCACACGGACCACCTAATGGAAAGTGGTTATTGTGGCCTATGGACGTGTACAAAACCACTGGGAGACACTCGTGCTGCCGACCCTGTAAGAATAGAGAGGACTAGTGATTGGTACGAAAACTCTCCAGTGAGCTCTGGTTACCCTACTCACTCTGGGAACACAACACGAGGTTATTATGGCCTCGATATTCTGTAGGGCGGAGATTCGTTTTCAGTCCGACTGCTCAATTTAGACGGAAATACAGTCGCGTGCTACCTCCGTTGAATCCTGAATCAGTTATAAATTATGACCTAGTTCAAAAGGAGGCAGTTCTATGTTTGTCAGTATTTATGTTTTTAGTTTGTCGATATGTTGCTATTACTATAGTTCGTAAAATATAGCTTGATACCTGTGACTTTAGAGACTTCGTTTATAAAGACTGCAACAATAAATTTGTTGTTGGAAAAGTTTTAATTTTTTAAATATTAATAAGACATTTGTATAGAAATCTAGAACACTTTTTTCAAATAGAACTTGTTATCAAGGAGATACTAGTAAAAACAAAGGTAATTTAAAATATTTATTATATTTTATTATTTATATTTTTTTTGTTAGCTTACTTCGTAAACTCTTTTCGCAGCCTTGTAGGGATGTGTAATCGACTGGCCAGCGAATATCGATAAAATAAATGTATGACAATTTCATTAGTATAAATTGTATAAATGATTATTTCTAATATTTTTTTCACAACAAATTCGTATTTTTTTAGTCTTGCAATACCTACTGCTTTCGCATGCAGCGAACAAGCGGGCGCCATCTTTTTTGAGTGCCCACGCCTTGTATACGCTATCGCTACGTGATTAATATTGTTTTGTCGTTATTACTGTTGCTTTGTTAAGTTTTGTTGTTATTTCTAGTTATTTGTTTTTTTGCACCACAATGCCGAAAAGAACAAAAAAAACTGTTTTGAATAGCGAAAGTCGCGAGTTTGTGATTCGTTTGCGCGAGTATTTTGACCGCGAGAATCAAAATGGCGGACCGCTACTACCATTGGAGCAAGTGTGCAATAGAGTTGCTGACGCTCTTGGTATCGGACGAGCTACAGTGTCTCGAATTAGCAAAGAAAAGTATGGAGAATCGTCAAAGGAGATGGTGGCCGAAGATGAGGGATTTAAAATATTATCGACTCCTAATAAAAAAAGGAAGAGAGTTTCGCCAGTCACCGAAATTGACGACTTTGATGCTGCCGCAATTCGAAATCATATATATGCGTATTACGCACGTGGTGAATTTCCCACGTTAAAAAAAATATCCGTTTCGCTTAAAGACGCGGATTTATTTAAAGGAAGTCCACCATCGTTGTCCAAAATATTGAAAAAAATCGGCTTTGCTTATAAAAAAAGCGATAAAAGAAAAAATTTAATGGAGCGAACAGACATTGCTTTGACCCGAATTGACTTTTTGCGCAAAGTCAAAAATATAACAGATTGGCATAAAGTGGTTTTTCTTGATGAAACATGGCTCAACGCAAACCACACTGTTTCAAGATCGTGGACAGACGATAAAGCGGAGTCTACCACCAAGGTGCCCGAAGGCAAAGGACAAAGATTAATAATTACTCATGCGGGGACATCGTCTGGTTTTGTGCCCAATTGTTTACTGGCGTTTAAATCAGTAAAAACAACAGAGTACCATGAAGAAATGGATTTTACAAAATTTAAGGAGTGGTTTCTAACTCTTCTAAATAATTTGAGTGAACCACATTTTATTCTGATGGACAACGCTCCGTATCATTCAGTACAAAAAGATAAGGTGCCTACGACAAGCAATCGTAAAATTGAAATTATTACTTGGCTGCAAAACAAAGGAGTAAAAGCCGACAACAGCATGCTCAAGAAAGAATTGCTAAGATTAGTAAGCATTCATAAGCCCCCCACTCCAAGATATATTATAGACGAAATTGCAAAGGAAATGGGCCACACCGTCATCCGTTTACCACCATATCATTGCCATTACAATGCAATAGAACTAATCTGGGCTCAAGTCAAAGGTTCGTATAATCTAAAAAAAACATACATAAAAAGCTTACAAAGAATTTAGTAGGTTTTTTATTTGATCGGATACCTTTTTTTTCTAGGTTACGCTGCCAGACATAATGTAGCACCGCCTTTCACAGCAAACAAAATGTTGACATTACTACATGAAGCTTGTGTACATGTAAATGCTGATGATTGGAAAAAGGTAGTTGAGAAGACAAAAAATGTGATTCAAAAAGATTGGGAGCGCGATATTCAATTTGACAACATATGCGATCAAGAATTAATTATTAATCTACAGGACTGCTCCAGTGATGAATCAGAATTTGACTTTGAAGTTGATCTCGGCTGTACACCATTTGACAATTAAACTTTTAAATACCTTCAAATTCATCTTTCATTTCCTTTTTTCTTTCTGTCAATATCGTTAAAATGTATTTTTTTAATAAACTCATTCTATATAAATATCGATAAAATACTAAAGACGTCCCATACCTATTACATGTCATTCTGACAAACGTCACAGGTATCAAGCTATATTTTACGAACTATAAAATGATTTGGTGCTAGTTATTATGAAACTAGAAACTTAAAATTTTAAAATTAACTATCATCATCATCATCATGTCAGCCACACATAGTCCACTGCTGAACATAGGCCTCTTCCACAGACTTCCAGAATGACCGCTATAAAGCAGCCCGCATCCAGCGCTTCCCGGCGACCTTGGTGAGGTCGTCATTCTACCTGGCCGTTGGGCGTCCTACGCTAAGTTTGCCCGTACGCGGAAAATTAACTATATTAAATCATTAATAAACATGAAACGTAATTTAGGCTATTAAAAAGCTGCTAAAGTACGAGACGGACTCGCTCACCGAGGTTTCCGTATCTTAAACTTCATATACTATAATATAGATATTTTGAATGCATTGACTCAGAAATTTGATTAATGCACAGTTTCAAGAAATTATAGACTTGAGTATGCGGTATGAATTTCAATTTGATAGGTATCAAGTTGAAATTCGTGGAGGTCCACGGATTCTTAAAAAAAAGGTATTGATAGAAAGACAGATAGACAGATGGACAACGAAGGTCCTTTTGAGGTACGGAACCCTAAACAGAATGAATCTTGAGCTCAAAAAACATAGAACTTTGTAACGTAACCAAGTTTTCAAATTTTACAAACCTAAATCCTGTCCCGAGGAGAGGGCCAGATCAGAATCATGGCCCTGGATCGAGTGGTTGCGAGGGATATGCCTGTCAACCTCACCTTCAGCAACCAAAACGATCCACAGGCGGCGTGCATTTTAGTCGGTTCGAGTCCGACATAAACTCTTCCACCGGCTCCGGTGGGGAGGTATCCGTGGGGATTTTGTGCAAGAAAAAAAAAGGTCTATATCCTGTACCCTTATTAAGCTTGACTAATCGGAACATAACTATGCGTGTTCGTTATTAACCGATACATTTAAGTAGTTTTTATTACACGTGAGTTCTATCTTCTATGTTAAACAAATGAAATCAACCTTCTACTGACGATAAGACTGCATTTGCAAATCATTGTCGAGTAGAATAAGGCTCCTGTACTAAGTAAGGTTGTCATGTTAAACAGGCAGTGATAAATATTCTAAATAGTTTATGATTTCGCCAAGGGACACGATTCAGAGTAAGCCCAAGCTTAAGTAGGACATACTCTTGTTTTAGTGTATGGTCTAAAGTTTATAATCGAGTAGCTGATTTCTTCGGCTCTGTACGAGTATATTTCGGAATTTTTTAAACCTTATCAAGAACTTCTTTATAGAAACACATCATCATAATACATTCTGTAGTTTTTGCGTCCTTCACAATCATACAGAAAAACATCATAGTAGAATTAAAAATAAATTGAATTTCGACAATCGTTTATTTAACATAACCTAAGTACATATAATCTCAAAGTACAATAAAGCCGCGTGGAATCTGGCAGAGTAGAATTAGGGCCACTCCATCTCTTACCATGCGGTATACACGACCAAGGGATAGGGCTGTTTACTATCAGACAAATATATACAGCCCAGACTCAGCCTCAAATGCATGGCTCGAGTCAACAATAGTGCCCGGAATACGGCTATAGGCTCACCCCTTATTACGTGGGACCGAATGCAATCATTGGTGAAATGTGGGTGTCCACTGCCTTCCGCGTTTAGTTCATCTTATCCACCTTTTTCAGATCAGCCACCTATTCCAAATACAAACACACAATTATTTTTTTCATATTTTTAATAAGGCTTTATCTTAGACTATATGCATACTTTATAAACACAGTAATCGAACAATAAAAATTGCTATCATTTTGGTACATATTTACACAATTTTTCTCACATAGCACGCAGAACTACTCAACCACATGGCTTACGCTAACGACGCAAATTGAGACGTCAGCGGGTAGAGAGAAGTTGTTAAAATACAACACTTTTTTTTTTCTTAATATTAGAATAGAAAATACTAACGCCTCCAGCTAAGCTGAATTGCTTGTATTAGGAGTAGGTTCACGTAGGTAGTGTAATAGATAGGATTCGAACCCGACACCTCTCCATCGTAAGACCGACTCTTTAACCACTAAGCTACTGACGCTTACATTTCCAGCTCTCTAACGGTTTTATATTTCAAGAAATCAGCATTGTTTTAAATCACCTTTGTTTCTTGTTGTGTTCCCAGCGGTGAGTAGGGTAGCCAGAGCTCACTGGAGAATTTGTGCTGTCAGTGGGAAGACTATAGGCTTGTCCTGCTTTGTCTTCTACTGACGGCACAGAAACTCTGTACTTACAGGGTTGGCAGCGCGACTGTGACTCCTCTGGTGTTACAGACGTCCTTAGGCCACGGTAACTACTTTCCATCAGGTGGGCCGTGTGCTTGTCTGCCAACTAAGTGGTATAAAAAAAAAATACCCTCGGTCTCCTCTACTATAAATCCCATTATATGCACACATTGACATATAATATTAGCATCAACTTACTCACACATAAAGCATATTACAAAACGTCTTTTGCTATGCCTTTTATCTATAGAGTATTATAGTCAAAGAGTTTCGCACAGATTTAATTAGATTTTACGTCCTACAATTTTTTTAAGGATTCTGAAAAGTAACTCATCATCACTATCTTAGAGGAGCGACAGCCTCTGTGGCGTAGCGGTAATGAAGGCGACTACTACGCAGGAGGCGCGGGTTTGATCCCCGCTCAGTGCAAATATTTGTATGCATGAATATGGGTATTTGCATTAGTCTGGGTGTTTCTATGTATAATATGTATGTATTTACAAAAAAAAAAAGTATTTAATTATGTTTATCCGTATTCTAGATTCCATAACACAAGCTAGTTAAACTATGCTTACCATGGGTCTAGATAGCGTTGTGTAGAATGTTGTAGAATATTTATTTATTTTCTTATAAAAATATAATAACAAATAAAAAATAATTTTCACAGGCGTATAGAATTCATTCGCTTGTAACTTGTACCATATATTTAAATTACTTCGTATATACGACTAAAAATTGAAAACTTGATCGTTGAAACTCAAATCTTGACGCACAAAGGCACACCGATCTCTTTAACTTCGAAATTTGATGCAAAAAGTCTCCAACAACTCACAATAACACGGTTCTAATTAATTTTGTTCAGAAGATTAAGAACAAGTTTTAAGTAATGCGAACATGCGGAGGTTTTTAAAATCGTGGCGGTGGTATAGACTACTGACTCTATATAATAAATAGAATAGGAGCAGTCCGACTGGGGAAGAACCTCGGCCCTACAGAATACCGCGGTTATAATAACTTCGTGTTGTGTTCCCGGCGGTGAGTAGGGTAGCCAGAGCTCACTGGAGAGTTTTTGTGCTGTCAGTGGGATGACTAAAGGCTTGTCCTGCTTTGTCCTCTACACTGACGGCACAAAATCTCTGTTCTTACAGGGTCGGCAGCACGGATGTGACTCCACTGGTGTTACACACGTTCATAGGTCATGGTAACCACTTTCCATCAGGTGGGCCGTGTGCTTGTCTGCCACCTAAGTTGTATATAAAAAAAAATAGGAGTGTCTGATTGTAACGTTTGAATAAATTAACAGCATTTTATTGAATGCATTTGAACACACAATGCTATAGCAAATGGTCCGTCTGTCCAATTTTAAGAAATTTTTCACTCTAAATAGCTAATTTAATAAAGGGTAACTTAAGCTACTTTTATTTTAGAAAAAAAATCCCAAAAGCATTAAAACCAATCGATGTCTCCGCGTTAGAAATCTCTGGCAGGCACGTAAGTAGAGATTTGGTGTACCTTGTTTGTTAGCGACTGTATTGTATTAGCACTAGTACAAAACTTCTTCTTGGGTTCCCGTTTGCATAACCAGGTCCTGTAAGTCGATACATCTGCTTATTAGCGGCCTCTGTAGCGTATCGGTAAATCATTCGACTGATACGCAGAGGGCGCGGGTTCGGGAATATTACAGTCTATACATTATTAAGTAAACCAAAGGTTAGCCAGTAATTTTTTTAAATTGTTTTTAGTGTTGAGTTTAAATTTTTAGTTATTGTATTTATGATTATAATACGCACTGCGTAGTTAGAGTAATTACGCGCGTGTTGATATTACTATCACAACGAAGATTACATTTACTTAATATTAAATTTAACAATAAGCCACAATAATGTTTTGATTGCTAGTTATGAATTCAAATTAGAAATTAAGACAGACTCATTTGTTTGTTTACTCATATTTTATACAATTTTTGGTGATAATAATTAAAACAGTTTTCATACTTAAGTATAGCTTAAGAATATAATTTCATTGTCGCTTACAATAGCCAATATAAATTTAAATAAAGTTTACGTAATTTAAGCTGATCTATTAACAATTAAGAATATTTAATTAGTATTGAAGTTATTGTCATAAAGAAGAAGATTTCAGTTCTGCAAAGTGACAGGGCAAACTTGTGATTGATACTTGAAAATGAAAATTTCCTAGGAGGTAGGACACGGCGGTATTTCCGCCCAATTGAGCAGTCCGACTGGTGAAGTACCTCCGCCCTACAGAATATCGCGGTTATAATAACTTCGTGTTGTGTTCCCAGCGGTGAATAGGGTAGCCAGAGCTCACTGGAGAATTTGTGCTGTCAGTGGGATGACTAATGGCTTGTCCTGCTATGTCCTCTACACTGACGGCACAGAAACCCTGTGCTTACAGCGAGTGTGGCTCCTCTGGTGTTACACACGTCCATAGGCCACGGTAACCACTTTCCATCAGGTGGTCCGTGCGCTTGTCTGCCACCTAAGTGGTATAAAAAAAATGCTAATTCAATTTTACAACAACTTTTCTAATTTAAAGGCCATTCTTTAAACAATGTTAAGAAATAGAGTAATAAAAGCTTTATTAACAATCGCTTTCACTTCCTGTTAAACGGTAAATTTGCGCTGATAACAATTGCAAACAACCAATAATCATAAAATTATGAATTATGTTACAAATAAAATTAACATTTAGTTTTATGTAGTTTTAAGTTGGAATTATTCAGTCTAGTAAATTATCGTTTCCGTGGAGCGGCTAACCGGCTAACCGGCTTCTAACGAATCAGTAAATCTGTAAATTCAGTATATTATTTTTCTCTTATCTTTATTAAGTTATTTTATTGTTTTTAGTTTTTGAACTCGGTTTTTTTTAAAACGTATTTTTTTATATTATTTATATTAATGAGCGAAACTCGATCGTTTCACTTCGCAGTCCAGGGTACACTACCTATTTTATGTTTGTACACTGAACAGTGGAAAAGTTTCAAAATAAAAAGTATTTGTTCCAATTCAGCCTCAATCGTCCAATTATCAAAATTTGCAATTCAGGTGGTAGACAAAGCACATGGGCCTACCTAATGGAAAGTGGTTCATTGAATCAGTTAGTTCTTCGCTGTCAACTGTTGGACATAGGCCTCTAACAACCTTAGGAAGCTTTGCCTACCCCTTTCGGGATATAGGCGTGAATTTATGTTATGTTATATAACGAGAATTGGTCTTCTGATTAGAGTACTGATGTACGTTTGGCTTATTTTAGCTGTGAACGACTACCGTCTCTCGTAAACCTTGAAAGGAAATTCTACGTCTGAACCCCGGCTCGCAGTCTCCTTTGAGAAATACTTAATTAAATATGTGCGAATACAGACGTAAACAACTTGAGTTTATGAAGAAAAATAAAATGCGAATAGCTAATATTGTACCATAAATACTTTTTAATGAAATTTTGAAGCATTTAGTAAGCTAACTATTCAAATTGATTAAGACATAGAAAAAATTCAAAAAAATTCGGTTCAGCACGCAAATTTCCTCTTACAGGGGGAACGCTCTGAGCAATGAAGAATACCGCGGCCATAATAACTTCGTGTTGTGTTCCCAGCGGTGAGTAGGGTAGCCAGGGTAGCTGACGGCACAGAAACTCTGTACTTACAGGGTTGGCAGCGCGACTGTGACTTCTCTGGTGTTACAAACGTCCATTGGCCACGGTAACCACTTTCCATCAGGTGGGCCGTGTGCTTATCTGCCACCTAAGTGGTATAAAAAAAAAATAAGCCACAGAACCTTCGACCGAATTAATTCAAATACTTCTTTACATATTTCCTTCTTTCGGTGACGGTTAAGAGCCATCTACCGGGATTCGTATGAATTATTGGAACCAGAAGGAAGAATTTGAATGGATTCGGGCGAAGGTTCTGTGGCTTAGTGGTCAGCGCGTTCCCCTTGTAAGGGAAAGATCACGGGTACGAATCCCGCCTGATAGAGTCATTTTTTTATATATAGGACACGCCAACTTGACTTCACCTCTCCTGATGGTAAGCTAAAGGCAAAATCTCAGGAAAGAGGGTCACCAATACAGACACTAAGTGTTACAATGGTGGCACTAAGCTTGGCGGCCTCATCAGATGCTTTTTCACGCCCCGCTTAAAGACCCTTAAAATCTTAATAAATACTTTTGCTAATATATTTGTAGTACCTACCTACTTGGAATAAAGTAAGTACAATTTATTTGGCATTTAAGATATATAATAAGATATATAAGATATATAAAGTCAATGTTAATACCTAGGGACATACACTATTGCATAAACTGGTAGGCATTAGTTTGAAACAAATATTCTAAGACACTACCTACAGCGCTACCGATCCTAAAGTAAAAAAACCCATATTTAAAAAGTATATAGATACATTTTTTTATATGAAAATTCATTATACTAAGGATAACTATTTAGGACTAATTAGCTGCGTGGTTTCAGGCAGAGTAGAATTTGGACCACCCCATCTCTTCCCATGCGGTGTCGTACAAAGCAACTAAGGGATAGGGCTGTTTAACATCAGACAGATATATATAGCCCAGACTCAGCATGAGATGCATGGCTTGAGTCAACAATAGTGCCCGTAAGACGGCAATAGGCTCAACCCCTATTACGTAGGGCTGAAAATAATGATGGGTGAAATGTGGGTGTTCATTCACCTCTGCGTGATCCTTTGGGAATAAAGGCATGATTATATATATATTCATTCTTATATCATTATTTTATTTTAATTTATATATTAATCACTATGTATGTATACTAATTATTCTAAACTATTGCCGCGTGGTTTCCGGCAGAGTAGAATTAGGGCCATCCCATTTCTTCTCATGCGGTGTCGTACAAGGCGACTAAGGGATAGGGCTGTTTAACATCAGACAGATATATACAGAACAGACGCAGTCTCAGATGCATGGCTTGAGTCAACAATAGTACCCGGAAGACGGTAATAGGCTCACCCCCTATTACGTGGGACCGAATACAATTATTGGTGAAATGTAGGTGTTCATTAATATCTGCTGGACCCTTCGGGAATAAAGGCATGATTTTATGTGTGTATGTATGTATTATATACTAAGGCACATCCACATCAATACCAATACGTAGACATATGCATACATAATGTTTGTACTGAATGGAAATGAAACCCATAGCCTATAACTCAGAAGTCAAACGCTCTAACACTAAGCCACACAAGTCATCAAGTATAATAAAACGCACGCCGCCTGTCGGACTCGAACCGACTAAGACCCACAGGCGGCGTGCGTTTTAGTCGGTTCGAGTCCGACATAACCTCCTCCACCGGAAGGTATCCGTGGGGATTTTGCGCACGTAAAAAAAAAAGTATAATAAAAAAAAATATTCACCGTCCAAATCATGCATACATACATAATTCATGAGTTTTAGCCGCAGATAAATTGTTGAAAGCTGCATAGGAAATGCACCAGTTGGTGCTTCTATTTAAATGCTTGACCACGAATAATGCCCCACACTGGGGCATTATTCGTGGTTTTGACCAACCGTTAACGCAACTACGCGCATCCATATTAACTGACATATTGAAGTTGGTTTTGTTCTATCTTCTTTGTCAATCGGTCGAAATCTAGCATCGTACGTTACGACTGCGATAAAAACCCATTGTCAAATAGAATTAGGGTTTTTTTTTTTACGTGCGCAAAATCCCCACGGATACCTCCCCACCGGAGCCGGTGGAGGAGGTTATGTCGGACTCGAACCGACTAAAACGCACGCCGCCTGTGGGTCGTTTTGGTTGCCTAAGGTGAGGTTGACAGGCATATCCCTCGCACCCCGGCCGACCCAGGGCCATCTCTCACGATCTGGCCCTCTTCTCGGGTGTGGGGACTACAGAGTCCCCAACTCGACCCCGGGAACGGGGAGGCGCGCCAGGCGCGCCACCGCCGTGGCCTGCTTTTGAATAGAATTAGGGTTCAAATTTGGTTACAGGGTAGTAAACTTCATGCTTCAGCTAACTTTTTTTTTATATAAAGGACACGCCTACTTAATTTCACCTCGCCTGATGGTAAAGATGGTCAACATTACAGACACTAAGTGTTACAATGGTGGCACTCAGCTTGGCGGCCTCATCAGATGCTTTTTCACGCTCCGCTTAAAGGCCCCGGGACTTTAGCCGTGAATATATAGATAAATAGATAGATAAATAGATAGATAATTCTTTATTGTACACCATTAGATTACAGTAGAACTTGTACGTAGCACCCAAACAGCTTTATGTACAATAGGCGGCTTTATCGCTGGAAGCGATTTCTTCCAGACAACCTAGTGATCCGTCAAGTTAAAGAATCTACCCTATCCACGAAGATGATTTCTTTATACAACTTATGTGGCAGACAAGCATAGGGCTCAACTGGTGGAAAGTGGTTACCGTGACCTATGAACGTGTGCAATACCAGGGGAGTCACTCCCGTGCTACTGACCTTGTAATAACAAAGAGTATCTGTGCCGTCAGTGCATAAGACACAATCAGGACAAGCGACTGGGGAAGTACCTCCGCCCTACAGAATACCGCGGCCATAATAACTTCGTGTTGTAATCGCAGCGGTGAGTAGGGTAGCCAGTGCTCACTGGAGAATTTGTGCTGTCAGTGGGAAGACTAAAGGCTGGTTCTGCTTTGTATTCTACACTGACGGTACAGAAATTGTACGTACAGGGTGGGCAGCGCGAGTGTGACTTTTCTGGTTTTACAAACGTCCATTGGCCATGGTAACCACTTTCCATCAGGTGGGCCGTATGCTTATCTGCCACCTAAGTGGTATTAAAAAAAAGCCCTTAGTCTTCTCACTGACAGCACAACAACTTTCCGGTGAGCTCTGGCTACCCTACTCACCGCTGGGCAACACGAGGTTATTATAGCCGTGGTATTCTGTAGGGTGGAGGTGATTCTCCAGTTCGACTACTCAATTGAGACGAGAATACCGTCGTGTTCTACTTCCTGCATTGTGAATTGGGTTGATTCTTGACTAGACCGACGACTTCCAGTCCACAAATCTGCCATACGCCGTACAATAACCTTCCTATACCTCCCTATACCCAAGTATGGTGTGAGAGAATGTTGATTAAAGAGATGACCATTGACTTCACAATGTACTACCGATACGAAATCGAAGGAAATCCTCAAATTGCCTGTGTTTCGTATAATTTCTTATCCACAAAACTTTTTTTACAGGAATATAAAAATACGACAGGATAAACTAAATAATAATAATAATAAATATTCTACAACATTCTACACAACGCTATCAAGGTAAGCATAGCTTAACTAGCTTGTGTTATGGAATCTAAAATGCGGATAAACATATTTAAATACTTTTTTTTGTAAACACATACATAGAAACACCAAGACCAATGCAAATATACATCGGGCATACTTTCTTTTTAAGTGAAGAGGTTATGTCGTCCTCAAACCGACCCAAACGCACGACGCGTGTGTGTCGTTTTTTGGTTGCCGAAGGTGATGTTAACAGGCATATCCCTCGCACCCCGGCCGACCTAAGGCCATCTCTCACGATCTGGCCGTCTCCTGGGGTGTGGGGACCACAAAGTCCCCAACTCGTCCCCGGAAATGGAGAGATGCGCGAGACGCGCCGCCGCCGCGGATATTCGAGCATACTAATATTTGCACTGAGCGGGAATCGAACCCGCGCCTTCTGCGTAGCAGTCGCATTCACTACCGCTACGCCACAGAGGCTGTCAATGTTCAACTAGCCAGAACATAAAGTAAAAACTTTTCTACCTTAAGTAAATATTGGATAGTCAAACGAATATTTTTTTTATTTTTCCTCAACCTATCTCCTGTCCCTCCTTACAACATAATGGTGAATATACTACCTATTCCAAATAACATCTGGAGCCCTCTAAAACGGACCATTCAAGAGAGTATAAAAAAAAATAATGACGCAGAGGAGGTCGCAGTTCTGAATTAACGGAATACGGATGAAAACGTTCCCTTTTTGTTAAAGAGAAGTTATAGAAGCCCGAACTTGGTGCTTGTGTGAATTCGCAAGTGGAAACGACGCTGTCCGAGATAGGGTGGCCATAAGATTGGAGAATTCTTTATTGTACACAAGAAAATAATACATCAACAGGCAATCACAAATACATCTTGGTGTACAAAGGCGAGTTTAACTCAATATTGAGTTTTTTCCCAGCAAACCTTTGGGGGATTAAAAGTGCAAAAAAATTATAAAAAAAACAAGTGTGCAACAGCAGAGAAAATACATATAATACAGAAATACTAAGAATAAAAAAATCATACATATACAAAACATACAGCAGACATATTACATATATACTGATTTGTGTATAATTAAATAAATATACAATAAATAATACAAAATTAAGTAACACACATTTATCTAGTTTGAGAGAGAAACAGTTCTTTTACTTTGATCTTGAATACGTTCAAAGAAATGCTATCGTGTACCGAGTGAGGCAACGAATTCCATAACCTTACTGCGCGAACAGTAAACGAGCCATCGTAACAGCTGGAACAGTGAAGAGGGGTTCGAAGAAGAAGTGCTGAGGAAGTGCGACAGGGTTTACCCCTTGGGGACAAGAAACTCAAGGCGTTCTCGTAATTAAGCAGGCAGGTTGTCAATTAAAACACAACAATACGTCTTTAATTTTTGTTATAAAATCTTTTATATTGATGAAGTAAAAGTATTATTTGATGTCAGTGAAAAGACCAAAAGCTTGTCACGCATTTACACTGACGGCACAGAAACTCTCTGTGCCTACAGGGTCGGCGAGTGTGACTCCCTTGGTTTTGCACACGTCCATAGGCCACGTTAACCACTTTTCTTCAGGTGGGCCGTTTGCTTGTCTGCCACCTAAGTGGTATAAAAAAAAAGTTTACAGTAAGGATAACACGACGAGGTAAATTTATACTTATGTATTAACTACCATTACGGTAATAACTTACTTTTGTCATGTCTTTTCTGTTTTGAATGTACTACTTACTTAAATTTTTACTTATCGAGGCGATGTTATGATGTCTGGCGATTTGAAACTACCATTTTTGTTAGTTTATTAAGAAATATTAAGAAACTATCATGGCACAAGAAAATATCAGAAGGTTTCTTCATGGTCGGCAGCGCGAGTGTGACACCCCTGGTGTTGCATACGTCCAAAGGCCACGGTAACCGCTTCCCATCAGGTGGGCCGTGTGATTGTCTGCCAACTAAGTGGTATAAAAAAAAATTCAAACCATTTTAACATTGCTTTATAGGTATGAGTCAGTATCTAATTATCATTTTTACTGCATACGTAGTAAGACAAAAATTAAGCCGTATGTCTCGATAAGGTCTATACATCAGGTAGGTCGTGTGCTTGTCTGCCACTTAAGTGGTATGAAAAAATAAAGATAATTACTTTATTACGGTAGGTAAATATCAATTGTCCTCCCTTTTGTGAAAATATTTGGCGATTGTACTCACCACTAAAAATACAACTGGTGGCGCTTGGCAGCGTGCGGTAATGGACTGTATTGCGGGAAGTAGCTAACTGTTCTATTGACGCTTTACACACAAAACAAGACAGGTGGCCGGGCTGCCGCGGATTCGATCCAGGCAGTGAATGCAGCCCGAGAAATTAGGAGAGGATGCACTAACCTTCACGACACACGTGTTTTCATCGCAGCCGGTACACGGATCTTCTCTTCCTTGCTCAGGAGCTGCCGTCAGCATCACTAGATCGCTTGAGGAACACACGAGAGGCACAATCCGATCGGTAAAGGTCTATGAAGCGGTAAAAATGTAACAAATATTATACATTTCTGAGAGACGCGAGCGCGGTCCGTCCGTCTTTACGCTGGCTAGTTCAAAGCGAGACTGAGTGTCTATATTTCACAAATGGCGGACGGAAGCTACATCTATGGTTAGTGCGGAAGAGGAGACGGGTATAAAAGGAGTGTGTTTCCGTGTCAAAAATACAGTTTCTACTTCGGCGCAACCATTCCCCCCGGCTTGAAGGGTTACCTTCGAAACGAAAATGTGGAACAAATCTAATGTCTAATCTAAATCTAGGTTTGTGAAATAACAACTAAAATATAAACATAGATTGGAACTCGTGCCTACTGCTGGCTAGGCAGAGGGCAGAGGCGAACAACCGGGCGCAGATACGATCCGGTTGCAGTTTTAACCCGTACAACACGAGTTATCCCGCGGGCATCGGGAAAAATTTCCTCTACTACTCCCAGAGGCCAATGTAAAGGAGGAGCATTCTCAGTCATAAGGACTACCACCGTACCTACAGTAATTGGGTTGGATGGAGTATTCCATTTTTGACGTGACTGCAGCGTGTGCAAATAATCGGTTCTCCAACGATTCCAAAACGATTGGACCAACTTATCTAAAAGAGCGTGACGAGTTAGAAGGTGCATTCTATCGTCATCAACATCTATTGCGGGCAAATATTTTAGAGGAGTCGTATTCAAGAAGTGAGCTGGCGTCAGAGCTAATGGCTCTGACGGATCGCTAGATAGAGTCCGACACAGCGGACGCGTGTTCATCACTGCCTCTACTTGAGCGAGTACGGTACTCAACTCCTCGAACGAGAGAATCTGCTCGCCTATGACGCGAAACAGATGCGACTTAAGGCTTTTAATATTCGCTTCCCAATTACCACCAAAATGACTAGCGGCAGGCGTGTTAAAGTACCATTCAATGCGATTTTCGGCTAAGATGTGAGCGAATTCACTTTGGTAGTACTTAGACCGTAAGAATGTGTGCAATTCCGAGATACTACGTCGGGCCCCTACATAGTTTGTACCGTTGTCCGAATACATGCGCTTAACCGGACCCCGACGCGACAAAAAACGTTTAAAAGCGGACATAAAATTTTGCGTACTTAAATCACCGGTCAACTCTATATGAACCGCGCGAGTTGTCATACAAATGAACAAACAAACGTAAGCTTTCGTGGAGCGAATGCCACGACCACGAGCAATGGTGACTTTGAAAGGCCCAGCAAAGTCTGTGCCGGTGTGTACGAAAGGTTTTGCGGATTGAACAACACGACAAGAGCGATGATCGGCCATTTCAGGCGCGATAAAACGCGGGCGGAGCTTAAAACAAGGTACACATCTGTGTACTCTAGCGCGAACCAAATTACGAGCGGAAATTATCCAGTATTTCTGTCTCAAAATAGACATCAACAAATCGGGACCAGCGTGACAATTCACCTTATGATGATAATCTACTAACAAATCTAATACGTGGTCCTTACGCGGGAGAACTACTGGATGCCTTTGTTCAAATCCTAAACTTGAATTTCTCAAACGACCACCTACTCGAATGAGTCCATCCTCCAAAAATGGTTTCAAGTGTCGGAAAGAACGACTACAAGGTTTGTTAAATTCTAAATTTTTAAATTCAGAAGCAAAATAACCTTTCTGCAACTCGCGAAGTATGACCAATTCAGCCTTATCTAAATCAGCGGCGGTTATATGACCGCGTGTAGATAGAATTCTCAAAAATCGGCCCACATAAACAACACAACGCAACAGTCTCGACCAAGACGAGACGCGACTAGCCAACAACAAAATAAGGGACTCTTCACGCGGGACCGATACAACAAGCGAGTGCTTCTTTTCCTCGGGTGGTTCGGAAACCGTAGTGGGATTGAATTGAATAACTGGCCACCCATCCAACGCGGCATGAATCCAGGACGGTCCACCAAACCACAACGGGTGATCCAAAATTTGCGAAGGAAGCAATCCACGAGAGAGACAATCGGCTGGGTTGTCGGTGCCAGCAACGTGAAAGAGATTATGTGGCGCCAATTCAGATTGAATTTTTGCCACTCTATTAGCGACGAATGTGTCCCAACGATGGGGCGAAGAGTGGGCCCAACACAAAGCGACTGTTGAGTCCGAAAAAGCTAAAATTCTACTAATATTAATGCGACTACTACAAGCATTGGCGATAGAGGTGATCAATCTAACTAACAATAGTAAAGCGCATAGCTCGAGGCGTGCCAGAGAGACGACCTTACGGGGAGAGACCTTTGATTTCGCGCTTATAAGGCTAATTGAAACCTTACCTACATTCGAGACATGAAAGTAGACTACTCCTCCATACGCCCTCTCACTAGCGTCCGCGAAGCCTACTACCGTAACAACACTATGTTGCGATATACCTACATGACGCGGAATTTGTATTTGGTCAAGCACAGAAAGTTCTTTTCTAAAGCGAGCCCACAACTTAGCAATGTTGTCGGGCGCGGTGTCGTCCCAATCACAATTGGAAAGCCAAAGCTCCTTTATAAGTAGTTTGGCGTACAAAACGACAGGAGCTACGAATCCCATTACGTCCCATATCCGTGCCACACACGACAGGATAATGCGTTTAGTACAAGTTTGCGGGGTCGAACTAATTTTCAAACTAAACGTATCAGATGCGGGCGACCAGCTTAAACCAAGCACCTTGTGCGTATCACTTTCATCGAATTCCTTAACCGAAGACAATCGGTGCGACGGTGGAATCGACTCTAACGCAGTTTGCGAGTTGCTCGTCCATTTCACGAGATCAAATTGACCAGCCTTCATGAGACTTATAACTTGAGCGGCCGTCTCGACAGCCTCTGCCTCGCCATCTACACTATACACGAAGTCATCCATGTATAAGCCAGTCTCAATGGTGGCTCTCGCTTTCGGAAATGCATCGCCCTCGTCAGCGGCCAGCTGCTTGACGGTGCGAAGTGCGTGAAAAGGGCTAGATTTAAGCCCGAAGCAAACACGATTAAACTCGTAAACCATTAAAGGTTCTTGCGGTGAAAATCTATACAAAAATCGTTGAAACCTACGATCGGGTTTGCGCACTTCAAGGCACAAAAACATTTGTCGAATATCTGCAGAGAGTGCAACAGCGAATAAGCGAAAATTTACAATTATGTCAAATAAATTACCTTGAAGATTTTGACCACAATACAAAATGTCATTAAGCGACACGGAAGTGCTAGTCTTAGCACTGCCATCTAAAACTACGCGGAGTTTAGTAGCAAGCTTATCTTCTCTAATAACTCCGTGGTGCGGGATAACGTACGAAGGCTGGGTCTCGTCAGTGTCCGCAGGCGCAGGTGAGATGTAACCTTTATCTAAATATTCGTTAACAACCTCATCATAGGCTTGCTTTAACTTTGGAGACGCCTGCATCTTTCGTTCTAAACAAAGAAAGCGTCTTTCAGCGGATGCACGGGAGTCCCCGAGCGAAAAAATATCTCCCTTGAAAGGGAGCGCGACCACATAACGACCCTGCTCATCACGAGTAGTCGTGCGACAATAAATCTCCTCAGCCATCTTGTCATCGGGGCTTAGGATTGGTGGGACATTGACCTCTTCAATCTCCCAAAACTTGCGGATGGTAGACTCCAGTGGCGGCTCGACGGTGCAACAGAACGAGGCAGTCGAGTGACTAAAACTATCTATAGAAGCGGGTGCGGAACCAATTATAACAAAACCCAGAACTGTTTCCAGGGCGTGCGGAGCGGGGTACGTCGGTCCCCCTTTGACCTTACGTGATAACTGGAGGTGCGGGAGAATCGAAGCGCCGATCAATATATCGACGACTCCAGGAACAGCGTAAGTCTCATCAGCTAAAGGCAAGTCTTTAAATTTCGTTAATAAAGACGTGTCAACTGGGACGGTAGGCAACTGTTCAGTTATTTTATCTGTAACGAGCGAATCCATGTCAAACCAAATATTATTATTAAAACGAGATCCAAACCTTGTTTTAATGGTGCCATGAACAGCTGACTGCAAACCCCCAAACCCTTTCACCACTGAATGGGTTGAACGCTTATCAACATTGAAACCAAGACGTTGACAACAATCTTGAGTAATAAAATTACTTTGCGAAGCGCCATCTAATAGCGCTCGAACAAGGTGCGGTTTACCTAATGTATCAACAATAACAACGCGAGCGGTCGCGAGACACACAGTGGTGAGTGCAGCACTAGCGGAGAACGAACACAAGGTGACGTCATCCGCAGCGGTCACCGGGCGGGCCGGAGCGCGCGCGGGCGCGGGGTGCGGCTGCGGCGCAGGCTGCCGTGTGTCACCGCTCGACGGGCCAACTGTACTCACATTGGATGCGGCATTACTATTCTCAAAATGAAGCAAAGTGTGGTGTCTCGCTTGACATTTGCGACAACCATTTCCACTATTACATAAAACAACGCGGTGTTTAGTACCGAGACAATTAAAACAAAAATTATTAGCGCGAACAAATTTATAACGATCACTAGGCGACAATTTTAGGAAACCAGGACACTTGTACAGTTGCGAATGATGAGTACTACACAAAGAGCAAACAGATGATTGTACACGTGCTGGTGCGGTATAAACATAAGTATGGGTTGACCTCGGTGACCTCGATGAGGCATCTATTTTGCGTTCAGAAGTAACAACCTTCTTCGCGCCTTCATGTTTCGATGAAGAGCGTTGCAATACCTTTATATGCTCGCGAACAAAACTTTCTAAGTCTTCGAACTTAGGAATTTTACTGCCGCGATGATCCGACTCAAACAAACGAATGGTTTCGGAATCTAATTTCTTTAAACCCATATACAAAAATACGAAGTCGCAGAGGTCATCGATCTTCAAGTTCTTTACGGCGCGAACAGCTGACGCGAAAGTATCTAGAAATTTCTCTAAGTTTTGATCGTTACATGCCGTAATAGATTTCAAATCAGACATCTGATCTAAATAGGCGTTAGCTACCGATCTTTTATCCTCATACTTAGCTTTCAAAGTATTTAAAATTAAATTATAATTCCCGGCACTAAACGTAATTCCAGCGCAAGCGGTTATAGCTTTATCAGTCAATTTTTCAACGAGATAATGCAATTTTTCGTGATCTGTCAACGAATCGTTCTTATCTATCGTATTCTCAAAACTATCTATAAATAGACACCAATTGCGAATGTTACCATCAAATTCGGGTATTTGAATTGGTGGCAACTTAGGTCGGTCGCGAGTGGGGTTGGGTAGGTCAGCCGGTTTCTCCAAACTCCTAGCGACGCGTTTGATACGACAATACAAATCGTCAAACGACGACAAGGCTTGATAACTCACTGAGTAATCGGGATCCAAATTCAACTCTAAAACATTGATGTCATGTACTAAGGTTTCGAAATCCGCGCGTAGACTATCTAAGTTTTCTATAGAACACAAGAACGAATCTCTGATGACCAAATCAGAGGTTTTAAGTGCATTATCATAGATCGATTGTACGCGAGAGTAAATCATTTCTTTTTTAGCGTATAAAAGTTTCAATTGAACCTTACCGGTCTTATCAACCTTTGGGGACATGTTTACAATTAAATCTCAAACTAAAGTGCGGTAAATAACAAATATGAAATGACTTAATCTTAGCGGTACAGAGCAGCGAGGCGGCGCGAGCGATAACCGTAGGTAGGTAGGTACTTATGACTGCCAGTGCAAGCTTGAACTAACGCGCATAGCAACAAGGTCGTACCTACGCGATGGTCGCTGTCTAGGTTCAACTATTATTTCAGAGATTAAGTATTGCGTAATATCTATTCAAATTAAAATACTTTCGTATGAATTGGGATGAGATGCGAGCGAGGTAGGTACAGCCACGTGTCCACCCACGCAGGTACTAGGCAAATACGACGCGAGCCGAGAACAACGTAATTGAAAAAAACAAAACAAAGCCAAATGCGTTAGGTATTACACTGTGCCTATGCACTAGGGTGTCTAGTATACCTAAGATCTAAGCCTAAATGTCTGGATGCGGGGTTTTCTACTAAAATAACCAGGCACTTAGGTGCGGTGCGAACATTGCGAACTACGATTAAGTGTTGATATGATACCTAACCTATTTATGTATTAGGTAGGTACAATGCGAGCCAGCGGCGAACGGACAACAAATCTAATCCTAAGTGTCTGGATGCGGGGTTTTCTACTAAAATAACCAGGCACTTAGGTGCGGTGCGCTCATTCCCATTAGAATAATAACAAAATACGAACTACGGCTAAGAATCCGGCTCGATCCGGACCAAAAATGGTGGCGCTTGGCAGCGTGCGGTAATGGACTGTATTGCGGGAAGTAGCTAACTGTTCTATTGACGCTTTACACACAAAACAAGACAGGTGGCCGGGCTGCCGCGGATTCGATCCAGGCAGTGAATGCAGCCCGAGAAATTAGGAGAGGATGCACTAACCTTCACGACACACGTGTTTTCATCGCAGCCGGTACACGGATCTTCTCTTCCTTGCTCAGGAGCTGCCGTCAGCATCACTAGATCGCTTGAGGAACACACGAGAGGCACAATCCGATCGGTAAAGGTCTATGAAGCGGTAAAAATGTAACAAATATTATACATTTCTGAGAGACGCGAGCGCGGTCCGTCCGTCTTTACGCTGGCTAGTTCAAAGCGAGACTGAGTGTCTATATTTCACAAATGGCGGACGGAAGCTACATCTATGGTTAGTGCGGAAGAGGAGACGGGTATAAAAGGAGTGTGTTTCCGTGTCAAAAATACAGTTTCTACTTCGGCGCAACCAACAACATTAAGCAAGAAGTTTAGTTTACAACGGCTTTCTGCAGGGTGATGTAGTTCCTGAAATACCAAAATTACGGTCACCCTAACCATTCACAGCATGTTCACTGCAAAGTTTTCAGTGAGGGCGATCTTTTTAAAATTTAGCTGACAGGAAGCATTTCGCAATGTAATTAGGAGGAGTCCTATATACCGAAGCGATTGAATGGTGCCAGGGTGGCGGCAGAACATTCCACTGCTACGTCACAGGTCGCTAGATCGATTCTTAGTACGCCCAGACTATATACGAACTGTATACCTAGACACGGCAAGTGTCATTTTACAGCGGCGTAAAATAGTTACTACTTCGTTTTAAGTTGACATGTACAGTGAACGACAAAAGTAGTTTAAGAAATTCTAATTTATTGATTGCTGTGGGTCCTCAATCTCTCATTAAATAATAAACAACATAACATAACATAAACTCACGCCTATATCCCCGAAAAGGTAGGCAGAGGTGCTGCCACATTTCGCCTGTTTATGTTTAGATCCCAATGTAATAGGTTATTGCCATTAACCGGGCAGGTAAAACCTGGCATCGAGCTCAAGACCTCGTCTCAGCAGTCTATTATTCATACGACTAGACTACCACGGCATAGTGAACAAATCATTAAATATATTAACTTAGCCCTTGGAGCATCATAAAACTTAAAGGTTACTATAAAGTGGATGAGTACTTTAATGATGTTAATGCGTGGTCAACATAAGTCTCTTGCTTGCTCGCACAAAATAAATTGTAAACCAAAATAAATTTAAAAAAGAAAAATAATCTAATTCTAATGTAGTTCGCTGAGTTTCTTGCTGGTATCTTCTCAGTAGAACTAATCTACCGAACCAGCGAAAGAATCATTTTCCAATGGTTTATTTTTACATTAGGTATTTAATATTTTTATATTATGTCTTGACATACATAATTGTAAAATTTTGACGTTCATATGTGCTCTTTATGTGCCTAAACTGAATAAATGAAATTGATTCTTTGATTGTTTGATTCTTGACTTACTTAAACCTGACTTATTTTACATTTATTTCGATATAAAATATTTAGTAATTATTTTAGTGTTAATCAACTATACTTTGTAAAATGTAGCTTGGGTCCTATGACATTTGAACATTTTCAGGACGACTTTACATTGTAACGGCGTCTCTCTTTGATCATTCATTTCTAGATTTTTATTTTTCGTAGTTACCACCATAGCTCACAAATAAAATTTATCATACAATAATATAACACAATAACAACATAATAATTTGGAAAAACAAGCATCAATAAATAAAATAAATGCGCTACAAAAAATATCTCGCCGTTCTATCAAGGTTCCGTCTGTCGGCAGAAATTACTAGAGATGGGACACAATCGATCGACTGGGTCGACTCAGTCGACTGTATGAGGCATAATCGATACACATTATATAACTGTTGTGAATTTATAAAATTATGTAAAGTTAATAGATTTACGTTAGGTATCCTTAATGAATGTAAATATTATGTAGTTCGTTATTGTTTATTGGCTTTTAAGTCAGTTAAAACGGTTGAATACCACGAAGAAATGAATTATGAAAAATTCAAAGAGTAGATCATGACGTTATTAGCCAATTTAAATAAGCCCCATGTTATTGTTATGGACAACGCCTCATACCATTCCGTGCAAATGGATAAACGGCCAACCAAAGTTAACCGAAAGAGCGAAATTTTGGAATGGCTCCAAAATCAAGGTGTTGAGGCTGATGTCTCAATGTTGAAGGTGGAGCTACTAAGGCTAGTTAACTTAAATAAGCCACCCGGCGGTCCAAAATATATATTCGACGAGCTGGCAAAATCCTTTGGCCACACTGTTCTCCGTCTCCCTCCATATCATTGCCAATACAACAGTATAGAAATGATATGGGCTCAAATTAAAGGTTCGTATTTTTTAATTATTTTTAGTTTTTTTAATAAAATCCTGTCATATGATACATTTTATAAATTTGAAAAGTGTTTGTTTGTAATTTTTTTTTCGTTGCAATGTAGCAACAAAGGCTGGAAGGACCATAGCCTACTTTTCATCTAAAAAAAATAATGCAGACTGAGTGCCAGGGTAAAGCTAATTACAAAAAATATGTTACCTATTTAAAGTTCAGTAACAAAGACCCATGTAATACATATTTTACTATTAATATAATAATGAATATTTAATTGTTTTTAGGCTACGTGGCACGCAACAATACCACTCCGCCGTTTACTGCAAATAAAATGATGGGGTTATTAAAAGAAGCTTGCACCAAAGTAACACGGGAGAACTGGAAAAGTGTTGTGGAAAGGACCAAACATCTCATTATTGAAGACTGGGAACGTGACGTTCGTTTTGACAACCTTAGAGAAAATGAAATTATTATAAATCTCCAAGACTGTTCCAGCGAGTCGGATATAGAAGACGACGACGATGATGATGATGATTTAGGATGTACTCCATTGTCTGATTCAGATTAAATAAATAGCTTTTGATAATATACATACATGCATTGTCATTGTACCTATACTTATTCTCGACTTAGACTATTACACTTTCACATCACTAGTGATGTCTTGTCAACATCTGTCATAGGACCCAAGCTACATTTTACAAAGTATAATGTCGTTGATTCTACATACATCACATGACACGCACATTTATTGACAATTTAAGAAACAATATTGACATTGACATGCTAATTTGTCACTTTACTCAATGTAGTAGCCATGGAACTAATGAGTACTACGTACAACCATCACTGCGACGCGAGCGAGGACTCAGGTCCGCACACGCTCACCGAGTGTCCGGCGTGGGAGACGCCGAGGCGGGAGCTTGTGGCGGCCCTGGGAGTGAGGGTTCTCACGCTCTCCACCTTGCTCGCGGCGATGGTTCGCTGCGCGGATGCGTGGGCGGCCGGCGCCTCCTTCTGCGAGCAAGTAATGCTCGTGAAGGAGGAGGCGGGGCGGGAGCGGCAGCGGGAGCGACGAAGGATCGCAAGACAAGCTGCCCGCGTACGAAGGCAACTCGGGCGTCGGAGGTCGGTGAACGACCTCCGCCCCCCATGAGCGCCGGCCTGGGGGTGACAGGTGAAGCCGCCTGTCACCCTAGCAGAAGCAGGCCGCGGCGGTGGCGCGCGTGGCGCGCCTCCCTGTTTCCGGGGACGAGTTGGGGACTCTGTAGTCCCCACACCCGAGAAGAGGGCCATATCGTGAGAGATGGCCCTGGGTCAGCCGGGGTGCGAGGGATATGCCTGTCAACCTCACCTTCGGCAACCAAAACGACCCACAGGCGGCGTGCGTTTTAGTCGGTTCGAGTCCGACATAACCTCCTCCACCGGCTCCGGTGGGGAGGTATCCGTGGAGATTTTGCGCACGTAAAAAAAAAAAAAAAGTACTACGTACAACCGGAATGTGCACTGATCTAGGAAAACGGTCCGAAAGAGATAGCAACTAGGAGGTGCTTGTATCTCACTCTGCTAGGGTGACCAAATATTTTGCAAGAAATAGGAGTTGATATCTCTCTTAATTTGCGTTTTTATTTCTTGAAGATTCGATCACTAGTTTTCGAGATATCGACGTCAGTCGTAACATTACCCCCCTTTTAGTCATGCTCGTCCCGTGCATCATTTGTTCCATGATGACGCGTCAACCTATCCACATGGACTACCTTTGGTTTTCCCCTAATCCCCTTCCTAATGCGGTAAGTAATGTCATTAATAAATAAATAAATATTCCACAACATTCTACACAACGCTATCTAGACCCATGGTAAGCATAGCTTAACTAGCTTGTGTTATGGGATCTAGAATGCGAATAAACATACTTAGATACTTTTTTTATGTAAATACATACATATTATACATAGAAACACCCAGACCAATGCAAATATACATATTCATGCATACAAATATTTGCACTGAGCGGGAATCGAACCCGCGCCCCCTGCATAGCAGTCGAATGCTCTACCGCTACGCCACGGAGGTCATCGTCATTGATTCTCGTAATAACCGTATAGGGCCCTTCCCAGCGAGCTTGGAGTTTTGGAGATTTCCCCTTCTTGCGTAGTGGATTATGAAACCATACCAGTGTTCCTTCTTAAAAACCGTTGGTGTTTGCATTTCTATCGTACCGGGTTTTCATCCTTTCACCTGTCTTCAGATTGATTTCCCGGACCATTCTGTGCACCTCATCTAGTCGGTTTCGAAGTTCACTCACGTAATCCGTCACGGGCTTAGGACTATCAGGTGGCGTATCGGTTATTGCATCCACTGCTAGCCTAATCTCGCGACCAAAATTCACTTTCGCTGGGGTGTGTCCCATACTGTCATGTACCGCAGATCGATAGGACATCAGGAACAGTGGGATTTTACTGGTCCCAATCTCTTTGGTGTTCATCGACAACTTTAGCCAAGTGATTTTCCAACGTCTGGTTAAACCTCTCGACCATTCCGTCTGACTGCGGATGCGCTGGAGTCGTACGGGTCTTGTTCATTCCAAGGAGTTGGCACATTTCTTGAAATAGAGCAGACTCGAAGTTCTGTCCTTGGTCATAGTGGATCTCCATAGGTGCGCCGTACCGGCAGACCACTTCCTGAACCAGTTTCCTCGCCACAGTGACTTCTTCCTGGTTGGGTGTCGCAAATACTTCAGGCCACTTAGTGAAGTAATCTTGCATTACTATGATGTATTTGTTACCTTCTTTAGTCATTGGAAAAGGTCCAGCAACATCAATGGCGATACGTCCATCGTAACAATATGTTACATCCTGCCAATGTTTCACTGCTGCAACCTTTAATACACCTTTTCACCATGATAGTAATACAAATTGGGAATAAAATTACTTTGAGACTACGAACAAGTCAGCGCATACACCCTATGCCATTAAAGATAGCTGATTGCGACGTTAATGTTCAAAATCCTACGATTGTACTACCAAAAGAATTATATGTTTACAGTTTAGATCCTTGCGATGTTTTAATGATCATAAAATGTTACGTTTTTTTTTTCTACTTCATGACTGAAACGAGTCAAGAGCACACATTTTTTTACTATAATATTTAATAATAGTTTCACAAATACAATAAACTACTAAAAAGTATTGTCATGTGTACTGGCAATATTAGAAAGGACCTCGTACTTGCTGTCTCTATCGGCTCGTTTCCCCGTTCGTTTTAAATACAGTTTTCACCTATTTCATTAAAGTCTTATATTGTGTACACGCTTATAGTGAGTGCACATTCCAGTTGTACGTAGTACTTATTAGTTCCATGGTAGTAGCAGACGGCACAGATCTTTTTACATGTTACCTGAGTGAGTTCTCAAAAATTGTACTATATGTATATATAATATATAATATTATTATTAGGTACCTGCTAAAATGTACTAAAATAAAATAAAAATGAAAATTACATACATAATGCGTCATGAAATTCCTCCGCATCATCACCGACCGGTAACGTACCCAGAAGGCTGGCAGTATTGCCACGTTGAATGGCAATGCTTATCCACTGTGCAAGATAATATCCTTCTGGTCACGCGTGGCGTCGATCAGCTGCTTTACCAAGTCTTTGTATATAGAACGGGCACTTGGACCCCACGTCCCTAACGTTTCAACCCCAAACGGCTCAAAAATATAATCACCTGTCAGGTTACAGTATTTGCACCGTTTCAGTTACCAGTTTTCCGCAGATGCAGCAGCAGCACCGGCACACCCTGCTGTGCTTGAAAGATGTGAAGGCGCAAGACTGTCGACGCACGTAGCGTCCCAAATCAAAGGCCTACCCATCTTCCAAGATAGCAACGAATACAAACTAGGTTAGTCTGTAAAGATAGTGGTGTAAAGAAAATAAATAAATAAATTTGACTTCACCTCGCATGATGGTAAGCTAACGGCAAAGTCTCAGGAAAGAGGGTCATCATTACAGACACGTAGGATGTTACAATGGCACTCAGCTTGGTGACCTCATCAGATGCTTTTTCACGACCCGCTTATTTACACATAAGACTTTTTACACGTCTTTTTAGCGATACATAGATATAGATAAGATAGACATAAGCGAAAGAGGTATGCCAGAACCGTGGCCAGTGGAAAACTGTAGTCTCTGCCTACCCCTCTGGAAAAAAGGCGTTACTGTATGTAAGTATTTTTATGAATACCTAATGTATGATTTTAGATCGTCATAAATTACTTTTAATTTTGTAGCTACGCAGTGTATAGGCACAGTCAGAGACGGTGTGAGTGGTTACGTTGGACTTGCACCGACCAAAAACGCACGGCCGTTTTGGGCTATCAGTTTCCGGGGGCGAGGTAGCCTCTGGCATATCCATCGCGAGTATAATGTCACCTCGATGTGTGTTTGCACTTTGTAGTTGAGTTCGACTGGAGTCTTAAAACATACTCAGTAAATCTACAGAGTTACTGTGTGTAGTTCTACTGAGACATGGGATTTGAAATATAGCTGGTAAAATATTAGTGTGTTTACAGAAAGAAAAAAAGAAGAAAAATTTATTTGGGACACGCACAAAGATAACAATAGGACTGAATATACAATAGTACTGACGTCACAATACGTATAAGTACAAAACATAGATCTAACTTAAAAGAAAAAAAATATGTAGGTTACTACCGATTAGCTCCAGTGACCAAAGAAGCCTAGACTAGTATCTTATTATCTTCGGTCACAAACAAAGTAAGGACATAAGAACTAAAGGAATCGACTTACCAGTGTTTTCTACGGCTGGACTCGACAATAATAAAACCCCCACTTTTAATTAGTTAGCAAAAAGAATAAAATTCTTTTCTAGCTTTTTCAGGGTACCGTACAGCAAAAGGAACTTATTTAATATCCTTGATAATTGACCACGACGGTATTCCCGGTCTGAATTGAACAGTCCGACTGGGGAAGTACCTCCACCCTACAGAATACCACGGATATAATAACCTCGTGTTGTGTTCCCGGCGGTGAGTACGGTAACCAGAGTTCACTGGAGAGTTTTGTGCTATCAATGGGAAGACTACGGCTTGTCCTGATTTTGTGTTCTGCACTGATGGCACTTAAAATATCTGTTCTTACAGGGTCGGCAGCACGGATGTGACTCCACTGGTGTTACACACGTTCGTAGGCCGCGGTAACCACTTTCCATCAAATGGTCCGTGTTCTTATCTGCCACGTAAGTTGTATAAAAAGAAAAATATATGTCTGTTCGTCAATCGCATTATTCAGTTGAAATTATTTTTATCGTGCGAAAAATCCCCCCGAATACTCGAACCGACTAAAACGCACAACGAACACACAAGAGGATCGTAAGTTGCCGGAGGTGATATTGCCGGAGTCATATCCGTCGCACCTCGATCGAGTTGAAATTATTACTAAGTATTCACACTCCAACCTTTTCTAGCTCTGAATAAAATAAACTTCTTACTCAATGTAATCAAAACTTACAATGCAACAAGACTATTATAAGCAAATCAAAACCAATTGAGTTCTGACATTGAGCTATTGCTATGTTATGGTTAAGTCTGATAAATGGTATGTGCAGTCTACAGACGACTACGAATTCGTACCTTTATTAGTCCCAGATGTGTACGGAGCTAGTTATTGTATAATAGTTACGGAACCCTCATTGGGTGAGTATGATTCGCACTTGATCTCTTTTTAATGTTTCGTAACTCAAGCAGAAAAAAACAAGTCTGCAACACCTTGAAGCTGTGTAAAAATCAAACTTCTACTTGAAAAATACAATACGGAAGTTTATTTAGCAAAATGCAACACGATAACAACCGTGACTCCATTTTAATTCTTCGACCATTCCAGATTTGAAAAGTAATGAGTAGTAAATTTCTGTCATCTTCCGCAAGCGCACTGTAACTACCTCCAAGTTTCCGGAGACTAGTTAGGAACTCCGTGGTCCCCACACTTGTTCTTGTTCCTCTACATGAGGGTTGGATAGAGATAGATGGCCATGAGTCGGCCAGTGTGTGAGGGATATGCATGTCAACCTCACCTCCGGCAACCAACAACGACCCACAGGCGCTGTGCATCTTCATCGGTCTGAGTCCGACATAACCTTTCCCACCCGGCTCCGGCAGGGTTGTATCTGTGTATCCGTATTAAATTAGTCGAAGCATAAGTATCTGTCCAATATTTGTTTGTAAATTATAAGGTTTTGATAGAACTTATGACCTGAACATATAAAAGCGTTGTTCTAATCGTATGAGCGTCCGGATTCTGTTCGCACGTGTACCGAAATACATAAAATACATCAATGACTTCAAGTTTCTCCGGAACTCTCGGTGCGCGAATCCAACTCGCGCTTGACCGGATTTTTTAAGATAATGAACTGTTTATCTAGGAGATTGTGCTTGCTTTTCTTCCGATGCTACGCTGGCTATAAAGTTTAGTAGTCAACATTCTGTTTTTTCATAAAGTTGGAATTCTGATAAACTTAAAAACACTTATCATGCTAACTTCCTTGGTGTAATTAGTTTCTTCTTTACAGCTAGGGTAGAGGCAGGGTCTTCAACTGCTATTTTAGTAGTTATGGTTTCAATTCCCGCATACAGCATACATTTTTTGGGTGTATTTAGTACAATGTATGTAATTGGTATGTTATTATAGTTTCATGGATTGTCATCCAGTGATTAGTATGTCGATATGAAGCGACTTCTATCTGACCTCCTATTACTGAGAAGAAAACCTGAACCAGAACTTCGTTCACCATGCCGCAGGCGCACCGAGTAGCATATAATAACGACTGTACACCGTCCGAAAGGGTAAGCAGAAGTGCATTATCATCCACTTTTCTCGTAAAAAATTTTTTTTGTCCCACGTAACAGTGCACCTATATGTATAGTTTCGAATGGAGACCAACCCTATTCCTTTAGTAGCCATCTACGATATTCATATAAAGACACAGGGTGATCCTATTTTATTTCATCGAGAAGCAACACTACTCTTAAGGTATGATATTGGCTAAATCCAGTTGGGTTTATGTTTGCTTGTTAGTAAAAGTTTAATGGATAAAACTGGTATCTTTAATACCAGGCTGCTATATATCCTAGCTAAGTTACCAGTTGTGAACATTTTATGTATAAAAAAATTCTGTTGAACATGTCCAAGCTACTTACTTTATTAATGTAATAAAATAATTTATTTTAATAATGTAATAAACTTCACTGTAACTTTGCTAAAATGCAGATAGTATCTCTGCCTGGTTTAGGAAAAAGAGTCATATGACCAGAACATTACTATACTGATTCTTGTTTAATTTTATAGTCAGGT
The DNA here is from genome assembly GCA_963662185.1 of Eilema griseolum. Lineage (NCBI taxonomy): Eukaryota > Metazoa > Arthropoda > Insecta > Lepidoptera > Erebidae > Eilema > Eilema griseolum. Next base: position 2,455,637 of record OY759229.1, on the reverse strand, counting down.
TCAGGTAACATAAGACAATTTGCTATACCATGTAAACAAAACTATTTTGTGTCAATTCTGTGTCAATTCTGTGTCAATTCTGTGTCAATTCTGTGTCAATTCTGTGTCAATTCTGTGTCAATTCTGTGTCAATTCTGTGTCAATTCTGTGTCAATTCTGTGTCAATTCTGTGTCAATTCTGTGTCAATTCTGTGTCAATTCTGTGTCAATTCTGTGTCAATTCTGTGTCAATTCTGTGTCAATTTTGTGTCAATATAGGTTATTATTATTATAAAAAAATTAAAAAGAAATGTGTTAGTTATGACTGCATACAACTGCAGAGGCATACAGCGTACCGTGAAATAAACTCAAATGAAGCCGTATAACCGAATTTTAACCTGTATGTGAACAAATGTAGATGTATAGTTATAGATATACATACTTCAACTTCAAGAGGGGCATCAGAAGGTTTCTTCATGGTCGGCAGCACGAGTGTGACACCCCTGGTGTTGCATACGTCCATAGGCCACGGTAACCACTTCCCATCGGGTGGGCCGTGTGCTTGTCTGCCAACTTGAACATGACCGAAGGAGGAGGTAGGACACGGCGGTATTTCCGCCCGATTGAGCAGTCCGACTGGGGTAGTACCTCCGCCCTACAGAATACCATGGCTATAATAACTTCGTGTTGTGTTCCCAGCGGTGAGTAGGGTAGCCAGAGCTCACTGGAGAATTTGTGCTGCCAGTGGGAAGACTAAAAGCGTGTTTGTCTTCTACTGACGGCACAGAAACTCTGTACTTACAGGGTTGGCAGCGCGACTGTGACTCCTCTGGTGTTACAGACGTCCATAGGTCACGGTAACCACTTTCCATCAGGTGGGCCGTGTGCTTGTCTGCCAACTAAGTGGTATAAAAAAAAAAAAAAAAAACTTAGTGGTATAAAAAAAAAAAAAAACATACATACATTAATCACCCAATTATCCCTGTAGGGTTAGGCAGAGGTGAATTAACACCCACATTTCACCAATAATTGTATTATTATTTTTTTTATATAGGACACGTCAATTGGACTTCGCCTTGCCTGATGGTAAGCTGAAGGCAAAGTCCCAGAAAAGAGGGTCACCATTACTTACACATGGTCCACGTAAAAGGGGGTGAGCCTATTCCGGGCATTATTGTTGACTCGAGCCATGCATCTGAGGCTGGGCTGTATATATCTGTCTGATGTTAAAAAGCCCTATCCCCTAGTCGCCTTGTGCGACACCGCATGGGAAGAGATGGGGTGGCCCTAATTCTACTCTACCGGAAACCACGCGGCAAGTTATAGTTATAGACAAATGAGTTAATTGCGGGACTGATATTCTTTTGAATGAAATTCGAAAGCATTTAGTAAGCTAACTATTCAAATCAATTAAGAAAAAAAAAAATCAGTCCAGGCGCGATTCCAAGCCGCGATCTTTCGGAAATACTCTGACCTTCTTTCATTTCAATGGACCATATGTGCAGTCGGATGACTAGTCGTCTCTTCACATACATTACTTGTTAAACTTCGGTACGGATAAACGGCACCATTGAAAAACCGCAATAGATTAAAACAATAAACAATATTATCACATATACGTATGCTGTACCTACTGTTGCGGGCAGCGGGCTGCGGTCGGCTACAAAATTACTTTTATATTGTATCTGCATAGTCACAGAACAGAAAAGAGTATAGTTTTAATTATACATGCATACAAGAAAAGTATATGATGAGGCCGTCAAGCTGAGTGTCACCATTGTCACGTGGTATGAGTAAGTAATAGTGACCCTCTTTTCTGAGACTTTGCCTTCAGCTTACCATCAGGCAAGGCGAAGTCCACCAAGCTGAGTGCCACCATTGTAAGTTTACTTAGTGTCTGTAATAGTGACCCTCTTTTCTGAGACTTTGCATTTAGCTTACCATCAGGCGAGGTGAAGTCAAGCTGGCGTGTCCTAGATACAATAATTTATTTGAGTAGCATAGTTGAACGAACAGCTCATTTCTAAGCTTGTTTATCATCTAAGTATTCTTAAATTTTATAATAGCTTTTCTGGCACAATTTACTCTTTACTATCTTTTTACATTTATTCACATGTAAATCCCTAATTTCATAAGGCAGCTTGTTAAAAAAGTGTTCTGAAGAGCTCTTCCAACTAATCCTATCCTCTCCTTTCCTATATACGACAACACATACAGGGCTTAGATGTCACCTTTACACTGTGCAAAATATACGAGCAAGAACCAAGTGGTTCGGAGACTCTTTTCTTTGCCGCACCACCAAGAACTGGAATTCATTACCAGCTCACGTGTTTCCTTCTTCGTACAATCCTTTAAGCGGGACGTGAAAAAGCATATAATGAGGCCGCCAAGCTGAGTGCCACCATTTAAATTAGTGTCTGTAATGGTGACCCTCTTTCCTGAGACTTTGCCTTTAGCTTACCATCAGGTGAGGTGAAGTCTAGTTGGCCTGACCTAGATAAAAAAACGCATACAGTAGCCCTGGAAAGTGTCATTTTTTTTTTAATCTACTATCACAGACTACAATATTGTTTTAGTGTCTGGTGTTTATATTATGCCTTTCACAAACTTCTGAACAACAACTAACTACGGGCCATATCACTCTATGAGTTTGTACCCTTATTTGCTGATAAAATCGCCTACATATACATTCTTACCTAAAACCACAAGGTCCCAAGAACAATTCACCTTCCTCAAATCTAATGACTTCTTTACCCCTGGTATGCGTAACTGTGGCTGTCTGATGTTAATCGTTATGTCTCAGGGATGGTAAGAGCCCCTCGCTTATGAAATGGGGTATATTATTATGTGTGTCTTTACCATTCACTTTTATGGGAGGCGTTTGGAGTACTTGAGAATGTGTGTGTAAGAATACACCAATACTCAAGACGAGTACCGTAATTTGTGTTGCCATTATAATATTTGTTATTTTGGTAATTATATTAATGTTGTTATGGTATATGAGGCCCGAGTCATCAGTACCTGCAAGTCTATCTATAACCAACACTGCATCATGATTATCTCAAGATTGAGTACTAGACGCATCCGTATACTTCCAAATCAAAGAGACGTTAGTATAGTAATGTATCTATACGAATATGTGTGCTAATATTATTGAGCTTTAGAGTTTATCTTTGTTTGAGAAATTATGAAAACTACTGGTTTTTGTTTCAGCTACTACTGGTTCGATTTGAAAAGATATTTTTTGTGTAGTTAGTTCGTTTATTGAGGAAGGGTTTATAGGCAATTTATCATCATGCTACGACTCAGAGGATCAGTGAGCAAAGCAGTGATCAAATATGTCAGGAAAACCAGCAGATTCACTTAAATTTTTTTACATCACGCCTGTTTCCCATAGGGTTAGGCAGAGATCTCGGATCTCCATTCGCTACGATCCTGACATACTACTCTTGCTTCATTCACTCTCATTACATTCTTTATGCAAGCTCGTCGGTTTAGGGTACTCTTGACCTGCCCATTTTTTTAAATTTCCCCATTAGTCTTCAAAAATTGGGATTGACTTTACTAACTTCACCCGTAGCTCACCACTGGTGAAGCCAAGGTAAAGCGGCTAGTACACTTGAAATGAATTTTTGTCATCAACATACACTCATTGAATGTCAATAGTAGGAAATACAAGTTTGATTTTTCCATTTTGTATTTACGCCGTTGTATAGATAATTGTTAAATTATTGGATAGACTCCGTGGCGTGGCGGTAGTAATCGCGATCGGTACGCAGGAGGTGCGGGTTAGATCCCCGGTCAGTGCAATTATTTATATGCAAATTCGCTTCTGCGAGGAACAATGCTTGCATCTCTAGGGTGGCATAGCAAAAAACTTACTAGATCCTTTCGACAGGTTGCAGCGACATGTGGTCCACATTATTGGAAATCCAGAGTTCACAAATACCCTCGAGCTTTTGCGGATGCGGAGAGATGTTGTGTCCTTGGCAGTATTTTACCGTCTGTACCATGGTGAATGTACTGATGAGCTCTTCCAATTAGTCCCACCCTCTCCTTTTCTACACAGGACAATACGTGCAGGGCATAGATGTCAACCGCACACGGTGCGGCATATCCTATCAAGAACCAAGCGGTTCAGAGACACTATCCTTTGTCGCACCATTAATGCCTGGAATTCATTACCAGCTCACGTGATTCCTTCTTCTTACAGTCCCGGGTCCTTTAAGCGGGGCGTGAAAAAGCATGAAGAGGCCTACAAGCTGAATGTCACCATTATAACATGGACGGACACTCTTTCCTGAGACTACACTTTTAGCTTTCCATCAGGTGAGGTAAAATCTAATCAAGCATTAATTGAAATATTTGCATTAGTCTGGTTGTACCCCGGAGAACACTTTAAGCCGTCGGTCCTGGTGCCCATATGAACATCTATGGTAATATTTACGAGTAACTAGCTGCAAAGCTGAGATATCGCCTTTGGGTTGTGGAGGTCTGATGGCAGTCGCTTCACGGGAAATATCGAATATCGCTGTCTCTATCGAACCCCAAAAAGGGAACGGCGGACCGTCTGAAGAGGACTGCCTGACCCTTGCCTACTCTCCACTGTACCCACTGGTCAGAGAGACTTGTGGGAAGCCTTCGAGCAGTCTTCTACAGGGTTGCTCCCGTTGGGACCGGTATTTGCCGTAGGCGGTACTACCTCCCCTGGGTGAGACACGCTGCCGCCTTCGTTACTCAGGGTGCATCGTATGGAGGTTCCTGACCACGTATTTGGATCACGTTCCCGTTGCATCTTCTGTTCAGCCGGCCCTCCTACTTCAGCGGACATACTTCGAATTCCCGTTGCTCCCCTTTAACCCATGCCCTTAATGTAATAGTAGATATTCAAACAATGTATGGGAATCTACCGAATTCATTGACATTTATAATATGGTAATATCTTTTGAATAGAACGTTCGATTTCAACAATTCAAAAGTAATTAACAGGTATTTAAATAGTGTTAAATATGATTTTTTTTTTTATTTGACATTTTTTTTTATTTTATTTATTATTTATTTATATAGCCCATAACCTTCGTCGATAAATGGACTATACAATAAAAAAAGTTTTTTTATAATTCGAACTAGTAATTCCTGAGATCTATAGCTTAATATTATTAGTGGAGATAGGTACACCACGAGTACTATTTTATACAAGGTGATAAATAGTTATAAAACAAATATAAAATTAATCCATATTGCGGGACTAACATTGTTTTTCTATTGAGAAACGAAAACATAACTCGTATGTTTTACTTTTATTATCGTTATACATACAGGCTGCTCGGAAATCCAGCCCTAAATTAAACGTTCCACCCAAAACAAACAAGCCCTTATATTATATAAGGGCAGGTCGCAAAAACAAAAGGGGTAACATTGTAAAGAATGTTGGAGCATGTGTCATAGGGCTAAAATAACTTTGTATCGGCGATACGTTAAAATAAACAGATGAGCCTTACGGGTTGGTTAGTTTGCAACTTTAGATTTGGGCCTCAAGGAATATATACCCAGTGTGTAACTAAACCCTTGTTCGATCAATAAGAGGTTAAACCAAAATACATAACCAGATATGAAATACAAAAAAAAAGTGAAAATATCAATATTATTGAAATTGATAATGCCATGTTTGTGTACAATATAGGCATTTTTCGTGCATCACTCAAACGCCAGTGGTCGTTGAGACAATATTTTGAAAATTGTTTCAACCGCCCCGTGGGAGTGGTCGTTATGAACAGAATATATAATTAATAAATTTATCACTATTCCATCAATTTTTTCTTTACTCTAGTTATGGTAAAATAAAGGTTTTCAGAGATATAAATGTCAAAAGATCCGGTAGATTCCCGTACATTATGGAATTTTTCAATGATGAGCATATATGGGTCAAAGAGGTGCAACGGGGCCTTGAAGTATGTCTCAAATGAAGTCAGCAGTGGAAACGGGATCAGAAGTCGGGCAACAGGCGCCGTAGGAGTGGTCGTTTTGGTGCTCGTTGGGAATAAGTGCATATTTTGTTAAAAACGCCCCCGCGGGGCCGTTGATACAATTTTCAAAATGTTGTCTTAATGACCACTGGCGGTGTCGTTTGGATTGTGGCCTTTGAGGATAAACCAAATTTGTTAATATAGGTAACTTGCCATTTTTATTATTATAACGTTAATTACTATTAGAGATATTAGAATATTTTCTATGTATTGATTTTTTGTTCACAGAGAAATAGTGCCGAAAATTAAGGAAACACAAAACAAGTACGATAAATATCTCGATATTTCCAATAGTAATACGAGTGACCATGATAAATTAAATATCAATATAAAATATTGATATTCCAAGAGGCTATCATTTCCACGAATACTACAATACAGCTTATTCATGCGATGAAAACATTGTTCTATAATATAAATAAAAAATAATAACTTTAAATTAGCAAACAGAATTGTTTACTAATTTTTGACTGCTGCTGGCATAATGAAGATTACAGACATAATATTGATGGCCAAACTCCCTAAAATACACAAACTTCCTTCTTATTACGTCTATAATGCCCCAAAGCTATCTCAGGAACCTTTCATAATAATATACCCATAAACTGCGTACCTATTAGCAAATGTACACAAGGGTAAAAGCCAATCACCATTCATCTTGCACAGTTTCACATCAGGAACAATTACTGTATTGACTTGTGAATCAAATATGGATCATCTTGGGGTTTAAACAAACACCCTGTAACTGAGGTCGGTTGAAGTTAGATGCGTCAATGTCCTATTTGTTTTAACCCTAGGTCATTCTACTATTTGAAAATTATAACTAATAAAATTAATTATAGTTTCAGATAATGAATATCACTATGCTGTAATCAACCCTAAAATAGGCACATCGTAACTACGACTAACTCGAGAACTATTGCGACAAAGACGCCAGAATGAAAGAGAGAATAAACAGATAATAGTTTCATTTAGTTAAGTAAAAATGAACCCTGCGAGGGTTAAAATTGTTTATGCAGACTAGAGTAGGAAACAAAAATGATTGCGTTCAAATAAGCTTCAACTTTGTGTCAGAGGCGTTAGAATTTAAAAAAATACCCTAAGACGCCCTAAAGAATGTTTCTTATCTTCTATAAATTATGACTGATTCTATAACCAAAAGTCACATCAATATCTTATAAAGCGAATACATTAAAAAAAATAAACGCCATCTTTTATCGGTATTTGCGTGAACTCTCCCACCTTACCGGGAGCATCGGACGCAGCTGTCATAACTTTGTACCCTCGTATTTTAAGTTCTTTGGCAGCGATAACTTTTTTAGTTGTTTTGTCGGCTAGAATAAAAAAAATCTCGAGGAAGCGTTAAATAAAAAATATGATATTCTTTTGTAATTGTCGAACATTATCATCACCTGCTGCATTCGAAAAATTGTGTTATTCCGTGAAAAGATTTCTGTTACATTCGTCAGTCTCAATTTTATCAAACGCTATTTGGTTTGTTACGTGTTTTATTATTGACAGGGAAATTTGTATCCGTAAATAGCACCTGTCAGGAATATTGATAGGTGCCCTTCGTGGAATAGGCGGTGTGCTCTAAGAGAACTACGCCTTTGATTGATTGAATAATGCAAATGTCTATAACCTTGACCCAATACAATGACTGAACACTAAAACCTTCCCACATGTTGTGTTCCCAGCGGTGAGTAGGGTAGCCAGAGCTCACTGGAAAATTTGTGCTGTCAGTGGGAAGACTAAAGGCTTGCCCTGCTTTGTCTTTTATACTGACGGCACATAAACTCTGTACTTACAGGGCTGGCAGCGCAACTGTGACTCATCTGGTGTTACAAACCTCTATAGGCCACAGTAACCACCTTTTTTTTCTTTTTTTTTTTACTTGCGCAAAATCTCCACCGATACCTCTCCACCGGAGCCGGTGAGAGAGGTTATGTCGGACTCGAACTGACTAAAATGCACGCCGCCTGTGGGTCGTTTTGGTTGCCGAAGGTGAGGTTGAGAGGCATATCCCTCGCACCCCGGCTGACCCAGGGCCATCTCTCACGATCTGGCCCTCTTCTCGACACAGTAACCACCTGATGGAAAGTGGTTACCGTAATCTATGTGTGCAACACCAAGGCAGTCACACTCACGCTGTCAACCATGTAAGCATGGGAGTGTCTGTGCCGTCAACGTATAAGACAAAACAGGGTAAGCAACTTCCCAGTGAGATCTGGCTACCCTACTCACCGCCGGGAACACAACATGTGGTCACTTCCCCAGTCGTACCTACTGCTCAATTGGACGGAAATACCGTCGTTTCCTACCTCCTACAAACATATTTAAATATTAGAACATCAGCCTCCGTCATCATTTCATTAAAACCTCCAATCAAATGGATTCCAATTAAGGATCATGACATGAAAACTACTGCATGGCAATTAAACAAACGTAATCAACATCTTGTTACAGTTCCCAACTTCGTACAGATGACACACGCTCCAACTTTCTAGATTCTCTAACAGTTTAAAAGCAATTGAAACTTAAATTACAGCATCTCTCACAAACTTTACCTGCACGCATTGGACGGCGACAAGCACATCTATCACGCCAGATAGCACTAAGTTTCATACGAAAGTGGCTCTTCTAGGTTGATGATATGATACGTTTTTGTTAGTCAATAGAAGCATAATTTTATGTTCATTAACAATCATGACTAAATATATGTAAGACAATTGATTAAAAATACTTTAATTAAAAAAACACACTAACCTAAAAAAAATTCAAATTCCTTCACATCTCACACGTTTCATAACATGAAAACTCATACCATTTCATAAATTTATGAATACATACTGATTTTTATTGATTTTTATTCGTAATTAATTAATATTACTGCATTTTTCTTCATTTTTTTATTACCTCATGCCATTTTTAATATTTGACTATTTTAAATTCATACCAAATCCTATTTTTTCTATTAAAACATGCGTACTTTTTTGTATTTTATATTTAAAAATGTATGTTCGTATGAATTAAGAATGTAAGGAATATGCATTTGGTATGATTTAAAAATGTTATGAGTTTTCGTGGTATGAAGGTATCTTGTCATAATATTCCTGAACAACTGAAGGTATTGCTATTTGGTTACATTAATTAATATCTAATTAATGTTTAATTTGAAATATATCTGTAATTAATACAGAAGAGAACATTAAAGATCGATAAATATTAAAGATGTTAGAAAAACTTATCGTAAATAAAAAGCGTTCTATTTTAAAACGAGTGGGTAGAAAAAACGTGGACAGAAAACGAAAATCGGCTGATGGATTATAACCGGAATAAAATTGAGCGCGAAAATGCCCTTGATGTGGGTCTAATACAAAGTATCATGATTTATTCAAGTTCTGTAGCGGCCTAAAAATTATATCACCTGAATACAATAGTTCAGCAACGATCCTTTTTATAAATGTACCTAGACTGTAGCAATTATTGTAAGACTTTGTCCACTATGAATTAAGGTTACTATGGGGTGAACTCATCCTATAATCCACATAACCCCGAAATAATAGATTAAAAAAAAACGAATATCGCCAATATTTTTTCATATCAATTATAGAATTAACCTTACGAAGTGAAATTTTATGAAGCTACTTTTTATACAACTTAGGTGGCAGACAAGCACACCTGATGGAAAGTGGTTACCGCGACCTATGAATGCGTGCACACATCAGAGTGACACCAGACAGTCACACCCGTGCTACCAACCCTGTAAGAAGGGAGAGTTTCTGTGCCGTCAGTGCAGAAGACACAATCAGGACAAGCCTTTGGTTTCCCCACTGACAGCACAAAAACTCTCCAGTGAGCTTTTTTTTTATACCACTCAGTTGGCAGACAAGCACACGGCCCACCTGATGGAAAGTGGTTACCATGGCCTATGGACGTTTGTAACACCAGGAAGTCACAGTCGCGCTGCCAACCCTGTAAGTACAGAGTTTCTGTGCCGTCAGAAGAGGACAAGCCTTTTGTCTTCCCACTGACAGCACAAATTCTCCAGTGAGCTCTGGCTACCTTACTCACCGCTGGGAACACAACATTTATAATAGTTATGAATTGCATACAATATACCTAACTACTTATAAGTGTATACTTATATACTTGCGATATCATATACATAAAATGCATGCAATAAACCTGTATAGGTTTATTGCATACATTTTATGTACATGACATCGCCCCAAGACGTGTTGATTGTAAAAACTAATTTGTTATTGTTCTGTTATCGCAATATAATTTGACAAATAGTTATTTTAAATAAATAAAATACACGTACATACATACATACAGTCAAGCCTTTTTCCCAGTGGGGTAAGCAGAGACTACAGTTTTCCACTTGCCGCGGTCTCATAATTGTTTTAATACAAGCTCACCGGTTTCGGGTACTCTTGACGTGTCCTTTCACCTCCTCGATCTGATTGATATACGTATGTCTACGTCAACCCTTACTGGGTTTGCCCATTCACCCTCGCTTCATAAATTTGTTTCAGTCTTCTTATAATCATCCTCTCCACGCATCCAAACTATCTAAGCATTCATTTCTCTATCTTCGTCACTGCATCTTCATGCATACAACAATGTTCTCTTATCTCGTTGTTCCTCACTCGATCCGTTAACTTCACCCCGTTTTATTAATCTACTATCATAACATAACATAAACTCACGCCTATATCCCCGAAGAGGTAGGCAGACCCACATTTCGCCAGTTTATGTTTAGGTCCCATTGTAATAGGTGGTGAAACCGCGGCAGCCTAGTGGTGTGGGTAATGGACTACTGAGACGAGATCTCGGGTTCGATCCCAGGTTTTAACATGGCACACACCAATGACTTTTCGATGCTTTTCGAAGTTATGTGTGTATTTATCGCAGGTTTATAAGTGCCCGGTTAATGGCAATAGGCTCTCCACCTATTACATTGAAACTATCCTAACATCCTGGGTCTATTATAACATCCTTTACTTATTAATCTAGAAGCTTTGACATTAATAGAATATGCATCTTACAAATGCATTATTCATTACCAACTATTGTACGTTAGTGGTCTCCTCTCAATGTCGTATCCAGTTAACTATTTGCGTATTCTCGGTCGTAAAGCACATAATTGTCTCATTAAAGTTTTCAAGCTTAATTAAGCTGTGTGGTAATTAAGTGGCACGTTGTTATCCTGGAGATGATTTTCAACATTAACTAAATATTATGTTAATAAATAACTCTAATAATAATACACCTAATTTCAATAGTAAATAAAAATTTGAAAATAAATGCCGTGAATATACAGTTTGCAGAAATAAAAAAATATTGTAACAATGCTTGTTTTCCGTAAAAAAATGTATTTCATTTTATTTTATTTATTTTCATTTCATTTTATTTCATTTCATTTTATTTCTTTCATTTCAAAAGGGACGAAAAAATTACCATCAATTTCCTTCTGGAATCCTCCAATAGGAGCTAGCGAACTGGTGGGAATGTCGGAATTCGAGTACCAATTAGTCCTAAATAGGATATTAATTAGACTCAAATCGGGCCGTCAATCAATTAGCGTAATTAATATACAGTTCAATTAACAGAAATAGGTCTCTACCAAAGTTGACTTTGGCCTACTGTTTCCACGCTGGCCAGACGGATTGGTTAGGTTTATATTTCGAGCTTTCCTTCTCTCGCAGTGATATCGTCTGCTTATTTTACCGTTAGTCGCCTCTCGGATGAGATGGGGTGGATACTTGTATTCTTTCTCCGTCATACGGACTCGAACCGAGCTATTTATTTTATTTATTTTATTTATTTTATTTATTTTATTTATTTTATTTATTTTATTTATTTTATTTATTTTATTTATTTCATTTATTTCATTTATTTCATTTATTTCATTTATTTCGTTTATTTCGTTTATTTCGTTTATTTCGTTTATTTCGTTTATTTCCTTTATTTCCTTTATTTCGTTTATTTCGTTTATTTCGTTTATTTCGTTTATTTCGTTTATTTCGTTTATTTCGTTTATTTCGTTTATTTCGTTTATTTCGTTTGTTTCGTTTGTTTCGTTTGTTTCGTTTGTTTCGTTTGTTTCGTTTGTTTCGTTTGTTTCGTTTGTTTCGTTTGTTTCGTTTATTTCGTTTATTTCGTTTATTTCGTTTATTTCGTTTATTTCGTTTATTTCGTTTATTTCGTTTATTTCGTTTATTTCGTTTATTTCGTTTATTTCGTTTATTTCGTTTATTTCGTTTATTTCGTTTATTTCGTTTATTTCGTTTATTTCGTTTATTTCGTTTATTTCGTTTATTTCGTTTATTTCGTTTATTTCGTTTATTTCGTTTATTTCGTTTATTTCGTTTATTTCGTTTATTTCGTTTATTTCGTTTATTTCGTTTATTTCGTTTATTTCGTTTATTTCGTTTATTTCGTTTATTTCGTTTATTTCGTTTATTTCGTTTATTTCGTTTATTTCGTTTATTTCGTTTATTTCGTTTATTTCGTTTATTTCGTTTATTTCGTTTATTTCGTTTATTTCGTTTATTTCAATTATTTCATGTATTTCATGTATTTCATGTATTTCATGTATTTCATGTATTTCATGTATTTCATGTATTTCATGTATTTCATTTATTTCATTTATTTCATTTATTTCATTTATTTCATTTATTTCATTTATTTCATTTATTTCATTTATTTCATTTATTTCATTTATTTCATTTATTTCATTTATTTTATTTATTTTATTTATTATATTCTTTACTGTACTCTGTTACAATATTCATGTTACAGAAATTGAGAAGACAAGAGCAATACAAAGGGCTGCCTTATCGCTTTACACAATTTCTTCCAGGCAACCTTTGGATGGAAATGTATGTTGGTTGGAGTATTTGGGAGTTGTTGGTGTTTAATTAAATAGTTATATTCTATAAATACTTACTTATAAAGTACATAATTGTATAAATATATACATACTTAAAATACTTATATTTACTTAATGATCATATAAATACAATATACTACCATATACAATTATACACATACAAACACATACCTAAACAGATATGATGATATACTATGTTACACGAGACACACTCGACAAATAGTGCTCCTTGACCATTCTTTTAAATGTCATTGACGTCTGACCTCGTCTTATTTCCACCGGTACTTCATTCCACAGGCGTACTGCTGTAACTGTAAAAGAATTATTGAAGAACCTCTATGCTCTCTATTTTGCTAAAGCAAAGCTACTGTCATACCAAGGATACTGCTAAAATCCATTTAATTTTCGGCTTTAAAACAATGCGCTTAAAGTTAAAAGTAAAAGAATTTTTGTAGAGTGAATGAAAAAGTATAATGAAATACGTTTCTTAATTCAGGAATTTAACAGTATATGTGAAGGAGGTAGGACACGACGGTATTTCCGTCCAATTGAGCAGTCCGACTGGGGAAGTACTTCCGCCTTATAGAATACCACGGCTATAATAACCTTGTGTTGTGTTCCCGGCGGTGAGTAAGGTGGCCAAAGCTCACTGGAGAGTTTTTGTACTGTCTATGGGAAGACCAAAATTCGAGAACTCATATTAACAGGTACGAATCAGTTTGAGTAACAGATAAGAAATTTGATAATAAGTGTTAAGGAACACGACTACTCGTGATAGCTTAAGTAATGTTAAATTGTATATAGATTCGTACACGTGGTAGTTTTAAGATAATTGTTTGTGTTATGGTTAGTTTAACTTAAGTTAATAGGTAAGAATATTGTTTATTACCGAGAGACGGGTCTCCATTGTATTAACAGATGTGGCCAACGTTTGCGCACCGTAATTAAAACGGGGGTGCGCGCGCGGTGCGAGGCGGTTGTTCTGGTAGTGATCTGAGATCCGCTCCTCGGCAGTCTTTTACGTTGTCTTGACCCAGCAGGTTACGCAATTGCCAAGCATAGTCAGTTTATACGGAACGCAAGTGGCAATTGTGTAACCGTTGCACAGTATTGTACGGATCTAGCTTAGTTGTACTCAAATATACTTTCAAAAGTGTTAGTCTGTTGTTTCGCTGCTTACTACATAGGAACCCCACACCTCTCGTTTACAATAAGGAAGGCCTATTAAGTCTCCGTCTTGATCTTGGTTACATCTATGGTAGACGTTACGGGTAGTTAGAGCCCTAGAAACTCCAATAACTATTTTAATTGCAATGCTTTCATATCACCAATCGGTTGTGGAGGTTAGATGGCTGTCACTTCACGGAAAATATGGAAGGTCAGCCAAACCCGCAGTTAGACAGGCAAAAGCGAACCTTAGACTCCGAGGTGAAAACTTCGGATACGACTAGGATTAACACTACGATGAAGGGGATGAAGAGAAGAGAAGAAATTGAATTATTCAGAATACTTGCTCGAAGTTGTAAATATTAGACCCTGTTCCTCCTCAAAACTTCCTTTCATTTTGCTGAAATGCAATCCTTCATAAGTAATACCTATGAAAATCAACATCAATTTTCAGCTAATACAGAAAGTGGAAATCTAGTAATTGACTTAAGCTCACCAAACCAAGAATCCAATTTTGTGAGTGCCTTCGACAATGTACGTACCCTGTTACCGGATGAAATTTTGATTGAGAAAAACATCAAAATTCTATACTAGTAACTGACTGCGGTTTCTCTTAACCTGTACTGCAAGGTTGCCTACAAGCAAAATATACATCCAACCAAAGTCCAATTCCGATCAAAAAAATTTTAATCGTTTCCTTTATCAAGAGTCTTTTACCCGATTACGGCGAAGCAACAGGAGGGTCATGATTTTGATAGGTTATGTATGTATGTATGTAGGTTCATCTATTCCCTCATAGCTCCTCAACTACTTATTAAAACTGGGCGAATGAAATATCGTTAGAAGCGTCTTGGTCGTCCGCTAGTTATCGGCTGCATAACGTGTCACTGAATCTAATGAGGCGCGCACTAGCGGTCATAAAGTAATGTGTTAAAAAAATAAATTTGGGATAAATATATAGTGTTTGGTATCAACTGAAAGGCCTTAATTAGAATATTTCAAATATGTATAAATTATACCTAGTAGTCTGGTTTTAGTACAGCTAAAACCCGACTACTGAAAAAATATGCTCTAAATGTATTAAACAAGAAAATATCAAGGATAGCCGTGGTCATATGTCACTTAGTCTAACAAAACAATACATTCTTGGGAAAAGTTTTTATTTCGGTTAGATAGGATGAGTAACACTCAGTACTAGAATTTAGTCTAAAATGCGAGAACAACTGATCTATTAATACTTATCTAGTGTGTGAGAAGCTTGCATTTATAGTAATGATAGTATTACCATACAGTGTATAGTATTTCCATGCAGTGGGCATCCCACTAAGTACAATTAGGTAGTCAAATGAAGCATACTATGAGAAAAGTTAAGAGGGACAGAGAAGTAGGGTACAAATGCCTCCTCATGTCGAATCAAATGGTCGAGTAGACCCATTCATGCTGGAAATATTAGTCTTGTTTTTAATAATAAATAAATTTTCTTAATCCTAAAAATATAGATACAAGGTACAATTACTTATTTTTAGCTACAAGAAGTAGCCTTACAATCAAGAGATCTTGGGTTCGAATCCTGGTCATTGCGCTACCGACGGGAACCCAATTCTAGCACAAGCAATTGAGATTAATTGGAGGAGTTAGTAATTGGATGCTAATATTCATAAACCGATCTGATGCTGACTTTATTTATTTTTTACGTGCGGAAAATCCGTACAGATAACCCCTCCCCCCGTCGGAGTTGATGAGAGAGGTTATGTCAATCTGGAACCTACTAAAAACGCACGGCGCCTGTGAGTTGTTATTGGTTGCCGAAGGTACGGTTGACAGGCATATCCATCGCACCCAGGCCGATCCAGGGCCATCTCTCAATCAGGCTCTCCCCGGGTGTAGAAATTAATGCTTACGTGTTCGTAACGTATAAGTTACTTTGTGTTTCAATTATGCGATTATTATGCTATCGTAAATATTATGATTTTCTTCTTCCTCTCAATCGGTAATTAAACCGCCATTTTTTTTGTGACCAAGAAATTAATGTATACTTCAGATCCCCTCATTACTATAACTGCTTCTCTGCTGCGGCTACTCAAAGGTTTTCTAGACGAGAACTCATATTGAGTTAAACTCGCCTTTGAACATATTTTTTGTAATTTTTATGTGTATGATCTCTGTACCGTTTGCGTGCAATAAAGAATTAATAATTAATTATGCCAGAGATGTTTCATAAACTTACACCTATTCCCCGAAGGGGTAGGCAAAGGTGCTACCACCCACATTTCGGCATTATGTTTACATCACAATGTAATACCACCAAATAGGTGGCGAGCCTATTGCCATTAACCGGGCACTTATAAACCTGTGATAAATACACACATATCTTCGAAAAGCATCGAAAAATCATTGGTGTGTGGCATGGTAAAACCTGGGATCGAACCCGAGACTTCGTCTCAGCAGTCCATTACCCCTACCACTAGGCTACCGCGGTACTTAATTAGCGTGTAGTGTTGTTCGTAAATATACAGCAACGAGCTGAAACTGAATTGGTTATGAGCCAAACATACTATCATATATGTAATATAGTTTTATCCTGAATTTTGATGCGTGTAACTTTTTGTATGAAACAAAGTCAGCAGTTATCCTGCATTCCATGTTTGTAAATTATGTTTTTAATATTTAAACAATATTGCTTACTAGCATTGTGATGTAAAATAAAAATAACTTTATATTTTAAGTTATCCAGGGCAAATTAATAGTTACCACCTTGTCATAATTATAAATACTGAGTACAAAGTCACTCTCCTAATCCTCCATATCTTGATTTATTTAGGTTTTTCTATATACGACTTTGGAGGCTGACAAGCACGCGACCCACCTGATGGGCAGTGGTTATCGTGGCATATGGGTGTGTGCGACACCAGTGGCGTTATATAGGCGCTGCCGACCGTATAGAAACCTTCTAATACCCCTCTTGAAGAACCCCACATTGTAGGCTCTTGGGAAAAGCCACTTGGCACTTGAGAGTGCGTGGCAGGAAGTTTCTTTCGTACCGCACAGTGCGCACCGTCTCAGGTGGGAATGGCTGAAGATGAATTCCCTGCCTATGGCGAGCAGTGCGATGATAGAATGTAGCTGTGGGCATCTTGTCAAACAATTCATCTGAGCACATACTATTGTATAGGCGGTAAAACATACACAGCGAGGTGAAATCCTTCCTGAGGCTAAGAAGTTCCACATCACCTGCGGGAGTGGGACGTACGTATTGTGAGGGATATTATACTTACTATATACTCATATTTGGCATCCAGTGAACTGTCACTGAATGCCAAAAAAAAGCATGTTGTTTGTTAGAGTTTCGAATAGAATAGAAAAGAATAGATCTTTATTTGCTAGAACATTGTGATAAGGATGTTACAAATTATGTCTTATGACTAGGTACATCCTGTTTTGCCTAAATTGGGCATGCAAATTTTCCTTATTATCTAAACACTTTGGCGTACAAAATGATACGAAGTCAAAAGGAAGCTTATACATTTTATACCACCTAATCACATTTTTATCTATGTTAATATTATATTCATTTATTTCAAGTGACCAAGACTCACCACCACCCGCCCACCGCCTAGGTGGAAAGCTTGCAGCAGCGACCCACATACAAACAGTCAAGTCTGCTCGCTATACAGCTCAGAATACTGTTGGAGCTGACCCGCACCCGACGCACCAGGGAAGCACATCGCTTTCTCATAGTAGCGTAAAAGCAATCTATACGAGCCTCGGCAAACATCCCTGACGCGCTACAGTAACGGGACAGCCCCATCAGCACTCTGAACGCGTTATTATATTGAATACGAAGGACACTGTACGATTTCTGCGAATAATCTGCCCACAGACTGCACGTGTAAAAAGAAGTGCAATATGCACGTAATAAGGTTTTTTGGACTATACTCTTTACATGTTATGGATAAGAACTGTGTAACAGAATAAAAACATTTGTTTAGCAACCAGTCTTTTAACGATTTTATAAATTTCTTGTATGGTAACGCTTTAATTTCACCAATTCGTATGTGTACCAGCCAATGAGAGACGTATGTCCAAGAAAGGTATTATCAACACAAGATAATTATCGTGACCAACACATAGACATACATTCAAGTAAACCTTATCTTAGAATACGTTGAATATTTCTTTCTTGGCTGATTGATTCATAGAAATTGCGAAATCGAATTTGACCTACATCTTATTAGGGTCTGCTAAGCATTTTCACGGATACTTCATTTCGATTTGCTACAAAAATATTGGATGATGTTTTTATACCACTTAGGTGGCAGACAAGCACACGGCCCACCTGATGAAAAGTGGTTACCGTGGCCTATGGACGTTTGTAACACCAGAGGAGTCACAGTCGCGCTGCCAACCCTATAAATACAGAGTTTCTATGCCGTCAGTGTAGAAGACAAAGCAGGAGGCCTTTTAGTCTTCCCACTGACAGCACAAATTCTCCAGTAAGCTCTACCCTACTCACCGCTGGGAACACAACACGAAGTTATTATAGCTGCAGAATTCTTTTTACATGACTGCGCCAACGAGGGTGTAGTTTAAAAAACCCTCAGCACTAAACTGGCAACACAGACCAAATACAATGATTGGTGAAGTGTGGGTGTTAATTCACCTCTGCGCAACATCCGGGGATAAAGGCGTGATTATATGTATGTGTGTTTATTGAAGTGTCCCCTAGTGATTTATCACCGTAACACCTATCTAAGAATATGCACCAATCTAAACCTATAACTGAAAACTGTATTATTATACATAATCGGACTAGTAGTTTTGTAGAAAAATGACAACATCGATTTAACATCGATTCACACAACATCCTTTCACCCCAAACGCATCTCCGTTTCTTTGTGGGTAATAATAGACAATACTCATAAAAAATTAATATCACCTGAACTTTAATGTGTATATATAATTGGAATATGGAGATCCGTGATCTCTGCCTACCCCTATGGGAGACAGGCGTGATTTTATGTATGTATGTATGTATATAATTTAATTATTTTTATATAATAATTACTTTCAATGATATTTCTAAAGTATATCAATTTCGTCACTTTATTAAGTGTATATAATGAACTGAACACTGTGTCCCAAAATACAGACGCAAGCCTAGTTTGCGAACCAGTATCAGGCTATATGTATCAGTATCAGGGTAGCCAGAGCTCACTGGAGAATTTGTGCTGTCAGTGGGAAGACTAAAGGCTTGTCCTGCTTTGTCTTCTACTGACGGCACAGAAACTCTGTACTTACAGGGTTGGCAGCGCGAGTGTGACTCCTCTGGTGTTGCAGACGTCCATAGGTCACGGTAACCACTTTCCATCAGGTGGGCCGTGTGCTTGTCTGCCAACTAAGTGGTATAAAAAAATATATATATGTGACTCCCACTACAGCATAGATTAAGACATGTTTGTAAGTATACCAATATCAATAAAAAAATATCTATTCTATGCTCTTGTCTTCTGTGCGCGCAACCTCACTTTCAAATGTGTTTATTTTCTGATTCACGGATGAGGAACTGACCCAGGCTATCTTTTCGGTGTTGAAAGGTTATGCGACAGTCTCTCCCATAATAGCCGTATCAGTCAAGAAAACAAAGATTACGAGTAAGCGGACCCCGAGTTCCGAGATGAAAGCCTCGGACACAATCAGGATGAACGCAGATTTTGTGGCAATAGACTGAGTTCAATCGCGAAGTCCCAGGTATGAGGTAGCTAGTATAATAATTATTTTATTATCAGACAAATTAAGCTCTATGGGAATCACTTATCATCATCGAATTAAACTTAATCGTCCAGCGCGTAGCAGATATGATAATGACTTAGTAGGTATTACCATAATTATAAGCTTAGAATGCAGATCACGCTTGCAATATCTCGTAAATAAAATTAGATGAGTATTATACTCATGGAAATATCCTGCAAATGATGTAAGCAGAGATATTTGAACAGCGTCATAAGTTCTGTGCCATACGTTTAGATAGGACTTGTTTTGTTTTGGCAAATGAAATAACACCCACATTTTACCAATCATTGAATTCGGTCCCACGTAATAAGCAAGCCTATTGCCGTCTTTCGGGCACTATTGTTGAGCCATGCATCTGAAGCTGAGTCTGGACTGTATATATTTGGATGATGTTAAGCACTACGAATTAAAGTAATTCTCCTAAATAAACATATATACATATAATTCTACTTTTATCCGCGGAGGGTTAGGCAGGGGTAAATTTACTCCCACGTTTCACCAATAGCATTTCTCTAAAACGACTACTTTTATTTCACATCTGGGGTAACATAGGTACAAAATCTTGTATGTACATCATAAATATCATACAGAAAGGCTCTAGAGAAGCGTATTACATACCGTTATCTAATCTCTGCAACAGTTTTACAAACAAACACATTAGTTTTACAAACTCCTAGCAGTTCTCAACACACGGGCGTTTATCACTGGTTGGAAACTCCATTAGTTTTTCCGCACGACTGAATTATATAAATATGGCTGACATAGTTACGATAATGTATCGCGGCTGCAAGCTGAAGTGCAAACCACCGTTCTGTAGTTGCAAATTTACGAACTTCTTGGCTTTTGTTCTAGATATACAGTTTTGATGGAAGTGATAGTTAAGATGTGATTTTTTAGATATTTTTTTTATTCGAAGTCATCATTTCTATGATGGAATATATAGGTGATCTACGGGTCCAAGATATTTTCTGTGAAAAACCCATAAGAACTATACTGGTCCATGAAAATACTGTGCAACATATTGATGTGGTTTTGCGCACGTAAAAAAAAAGGATCACGATATTCATTACCAGACACAAGACAGGAGAAATCAATCTATTGTCACATTTTCTTGTCAGAAATTACACCTTACGCATCAAATGTAAAACAAAGATCGACCAAAATTGAGGTCAACCAAATTTAGGTCATCAAATACTGGTATGCCACAATTAACGGGTCTTATTTCGGATTTCACCACAACTCTAGCTTGGCAGTTTGATTAATGATCTTATTATTTACAGCCTAGCTTATTCTCTAGACCGTGTCTGCACAGAAATGTCCGCATTGTTCATAAATAAGTTTGCATAATTCTACTTCCTAGTAATAGATGTAGAAGTTTTTAAATATGTTTGGATGTTTGTTACTTCTGAAAATTGATACAGAGATGAATTAAAGTCGGGCAAAATACCATTTTAAGGTTCCCGTGGCTTATGGGGACGGGATCCGAATTAATTGAATCGCAATAAACAGTGTAGTCTCTATGAGGCGTGTTCTCAGTGACGTGTGTGAGGAATCTTATCGTCAACATGCTCTGAATCTATTAGAAGATTAGATAAGATAAATACTCTTTATTGCACGCCAAACATAAGATATATACATGTTAGATAATTGTACAATGTTCGGTCTTATCTCTTCCAGACAACCAGAGTATGGACTATGTTGCCAGTAATCAGGGTAGTTCGCGGAGTTTAAAATGATTTATTATTTGTATCTAGTATCGCATTTAGAAAACAGAAGTGATGCAGATTAAGATATTATATTACCTATTACATACATATAATCGCGCCTTTATCCCCGGAGGGTTAGACAGAGGTGAATTAACACCCACATTTCAACATCACTGTATTCAGTCCCACGTAATAGGGGATGAGCCTATTGCCATTTTCCGGGCACTATTGTTGCCTCGAGTCATGCATCTGAGGCTGAGTCATATTACTATTTCATAGAATAAATACCTACCTATATATATAGATACATACATAATATGTATACCATATATAAACATACATATACCATAGCTAAACATATACCTACATTAAATATTGAACAAAATTTTAAGCATTTAGTATGCTAAGTATTCAAAATCAATTTAGATAGAAAAAATTAAAACGATCCAGACTGCTGGGATTCGAACTCGCGCTCTTTCCCTTACATGAGGAGCGCTCTAACCACTAAGCCACCGAACCTTCGCCTGAAACCATCCAAATTCTTCTATACATTTATCCGTCTTACGGTTCGAATCCCGCTAGGACCGTTTAAATTTTTTCTATCTCAATTAATTTTGAATACATTAAATATATTATCAAGAGGGATATCAGAAGGTTTTTTCATGGTCGGCAGAGCGAGTGTAATACCCCTGGTGTTGCACACGTCCATAGGCCACAGTAACCACTTCCCATCAGGTGGGCCGTGTGCTCGTCTGTCACCTGAGTGGTATGAAAAGAAACTCATGTAGTGTCAGCTTTTGCGAAACTAATAAGAGAAGAGAGAGTTGAACGACATAATAATTTTATTGTTTAACTCTTCCAGTTTTTCAACATCCTTGTTGATCTCAAGTAGTCGCCACAACTCCGCTGTTTGCATTTTAATGCAGTGTTAAATAACTCTGTGATTTTGCATATCTGCAGTTTCCAACTAATAAACCACCAGTTAGTGTGAGATCACGTAATTAGTCGGTAAAACTGAAATAGTAAATAGACATTCGATCCAATTGATTGAAAAAAAATTACATGCACAGGGATTCACACATGTTAATCCCTTAACGAGTAGGCAGAAGTATATCAACACCCACATTTCACCAACTATTAGGTCCAATATTTGACTACCTCAGTGGCGTAGCGGTAGAACGCTATACAGGGGGTGCGGGCTCCCGGCCTGGGTGTGACGAGGAGCCGCCTGTCACCCTGGCAGAAGCAGGCCGCGGCGGTGGCGCATCTGGCGCGCCTCCCAGTTTTCGGGGACGAGTTGGGGACTCTGCAGTCCCCACACCCGAGAAGAGGGCCAGATCGTGAGAGATGGCCCTGGGTCGGCCGGGGTGCGAGGGATATGCCTGTCAACCTCACCTTCGGCAACCAAAACGACCCAGGCGTTTTAGTCGGTTCGAGTCCGACATAACCTCCTCCACCAAAAAAAAAAAAAGGGGGTGCGGGCTCTATTCCCGCTCAATGCAAATGTTTGTATGAATATAAATATTTATATTATTCTGGATGGTTCTACGTATGTGGGTATGTATTTACAAAAAAAATTATCTAAGTATGTATATCCGCATTCTAGAACCCATAACACAAGCTAGTTAAGCTTACTTTGGATCTAGATAATGTTGTGTAGAATGTCTTACAATATTTATATAAAAATAATAATTTTACAGATTGAAATTAAATTTTAATATTTTTTTCATTTTTTGTATTACGTAGTTTGACAGTTATTTAAACACATAAACATCTTCACAAAATTCATATTTATAATATTATAGTAATCACAAAGTTAAGGACTTATTAAATTATTTCAACTATAGTAGGATACATAATGAAATTCTAATCTCAGAATTTCGCAACCCACAAGCATTTTTTTCTAGGATAAAAATGAGGTATTAGTTGTCATTCCAGACTATAATTGTTATTTTTAACGTAAGAACACATTTGATTACATAACTGTAATCGTGATTACAAAACTGGAACCATGATTACCTAACTGTAATCATGATTACAAAACTGTAATTAAAATTACATAACTATAATCATAATTACATAACTTTAATCATGATTACATAACTGTACTCAAATCAATGCCACGCGATCCATTGATAACGAATAGAAAACCATTCACTTTGAAGCGATTCTATTAATAAAATATTACTATCTAGTACAACAAAGGGGGATGGCACTAAACCAAGTACCATCAGATTACCAGTGATTTGTATATCATTAGGCGCGTCTTTAATCAGGGAATACTAAATGTTGATTTTGTGATAGATAGGCAGACAAGATGTCTATATTTATTTACGTTAATATAATTGCTATTACAAAATGAACAGGTGCTTTTTGCGACCTTCAAACGCTGCTGCCACTAATTTTGTCAGTGTTTTTTTTTATACCACTTAGTTGGCAGACAAGCACACGGCCCACCTGATGGAAAGTGGTTACCGTGACCTATGGACGTCTGTAACACCAGAGGAGTCACAGTCGCGCTGCCAACCCTGTAAGTACAGAGTTTCTGTGCAGTCAGTAGTAGACAAAGCAGGACAAGCCTTTAGTCTTCCCACTGACAGCACAAATTCTCCAGTGAGCTCTGGCTACCCTACTCACCGCTGGGAACACAACACGAAGTTATTATAGCCGTGGTATTCTGTAGGGCGGAGGTACTACCCCAGTCGGACTGCTCAGTGTTTTCAAATTGCAGCAATGGATTTTCATACACAAAAATTAATGATCTTTCATACATTATTTATAATATTATCATAATATTTGATGGTGTTCCATTATGCTTTTTTACCCGACTACAGCGAAACGATAGGAGGGTTATGATTTTGACAGGCTATTTACGTATGTATATATGTAGGTTCATCTGTTGCCTCATAGCTCCTCAACCTCTAGTCAGAACTGGACAAATCAGGTATAGTTAGAAGCATCTTAGTCGTGCGCTGGTTATAGGCTACATAACATGTCACTGAATCTAATGTGGCGCCCTCAAGCGATCATAAAGTACTGCGTAAAAAAATAAATTTGAGATAAATATGTCGTGTTTGGTATCAACTGAATGAGCTTAATTAGCACATTTTAAATGTGTATAAATTATACCTATTACTTGCCCCAAAATAATATAAATAAAAAACAAGTTCAATACAAAAACCCGACTACCGAGAAAGTATTCAATAAGAAAATTAAGGATAGCCGTGATCGTATGCCACTTAGTCTAACAAAACAATAAATTCTAGGAAAAAGTGGCATAAGTCCACAGCTATCCTTGATATTTTCTTGTTTAATACTTTTCGGTAGTCGGGTTTTAGTATTAAATTTATTTTTTTGGTATCGTCACTAGGGTTACCTTGCAGCACTGCCATTTCATTTCGTCCAACTAAAGACGCTCATAACGATAAACATATCAACCGATAATCTGATAGAACTTGATTTAGTGTCATCCCCTCTTGTACTAAACAGGCCGGGGCAATATACTTAGTTGCAATTGCAAATAACAGCCTTTGACTACTCGAATTCCTTCAGCAAATCCAGGATTTCAATAAACAAATCTGTGAAAATAAATATGTTTCAACTAGAATATACGGTAAAACGTATCAAGTAGACTGCATTTATTTCCAGGTTTATTAGATTTGCTACATAGTTAAGTGCATATAAATACGTGTTCTCAGTTGGTTGAGTTATAAAGCAAAGAGTTTAAAGCTCTAAACAGCAACGCAATGCTTTATAACTCAAGAGTTATAAAGCAAAAGTTTGAACGCGTAAATCTCAAGAAATACTTGTTCGAATTGAAAAATTCTTTTTATATTGAATAGTCCGCTTATTGATAAAGGCTTAAAGCTATATATGATCACGCTAGTATGTAAGGGAGCGGAACGGGAACATAAGTGCCAACCAATCCGGCAGATTTTCATGCATTGTTTGAGAACTAATAAATTACGGCCTTAAAGAGCCTTTCTTAATATGCCACGAGCGTCCCTGGAGCTCTTTTTTTAAGTATTGTTATTTATGTATTGTACAAATCGTATTTAATAAATTTCAGTTAAATTAAGATCTAATCTATACTATGTAACTAACTACTTTAAATATACCATGTTTATTAAATATAATATAATACATACATTTATAATAATAATAATTGAATAACACAAAAGTTCATATGCGTCGAGGAATTCGTCTGCATTGCATACCTCTTGTAGTATCGTTAATAAAAGACTATAGCAACATTGCCACGTTATATGACAATGCTTGTCGTCTGACCTAAGAAAAGGCCAGCCTTATGGTCACGAGAAGCGTCCACCATACGGTTAGCAATTTCCCTGAAGAGATCTTAGTAGCAAGCAGTCACATCTCAGGAAGTGCAAGCGTCTTCATTTATACGTGTTATCCTATTTGCATTCAAGGCCAAGGTAACCTTGGAGCTCAGGATCCGTTTTCCAGCTCCTCCTCCTCCGTTTGGCACAATCTTCAGCGATCGTGGTAGTTAGACTATTTGCACGCATGTCACCCTCCACGATATCAAGCCAGGATATCTTGGTCTTACCCCTTTTATCTGGACCCGGCGGTGGCGGCATTAAACATATTAATTAATAAAAAGAAATATTAACAGTATTACTCTAAGCCACTAAAATATATTTATAAACTACTACATTGCATTACCGTACTGCATATGTCGTCGGCTTGCTCCGGAAGCCGAGTCTACAGAATAGCGACGGATGTGGAATACCCTCCGGCTGACTTTCAACTTTGAGTGCCCGTTACGTGGCCTCCCGTAGCGATGTTGTAAAGAATAGTTTCCTTTGGTTTCCGTTCTGAGGTATCTGAGAGAATTCTCTCAAATAATTCATTTGAATTATCCTGTTTCTTTTCCTTTAATTCGAAGTGGATGACTTCCTTTCCTGTTAAGAAAATATCTATAGCTGTACATCCACTTTTAGAATGAAAGTTGACAGTTGACATAATTAGGTGAACCTATCTTACCATAATTATTAATTTGACTATTTTTTGAAAAGTTTTTTTTTTATCTAGGACACGCCAATTTGACTTCACCTCGTCTGATGGCAAGCTAAAGGCAAAGTTTGAGGAAAGAGGTCACCATTACAAACACAAATCAATGTTACAATGGTGGCACTCAGCTTGGCGGCCTTCTCTTTTTCACGCCCCGCTTAAAGGACTCGGGACTGAAGGAAGAAGGAAACATTAGGAGCTAAGTTAGCTATTGCAAAGAAACATACATACATATAATCACGCCTTTATCCCCAGAGGATTAGGCAGAGGTGAATTAACACCCACATTTCACCAATAATTATATTCAGTCACACGTAATAGGGGGTGAGCCTATTGTCGTATTCCGGACACTATTGTTGACTCGAGCCATGCATGAGGCTGAGTCTGGGCTGTATATATTTGTCTGATGATAAACAGCCCTATGCCTTAGTCGCCTTGTACGACACCGCATGGGAAGAGATGGGGTGGTTCAAATTCTACTCAGCCGGGAACCACGCGACGGAAAGACAATATGGTATAATATTTGCAAAGAAAATAAGGTAAAATATCGATTACTAGGTTCAAATCAGGTCCTTATCGCATGAAATTTGCTCTTTTATCTACTGTACCCTTCTACTATCGAGGCCTTAAATAGGGCAAAGGAAAACGCTGTGGCTTTATCCAACATTTGAGATGATAAAATCTAGAAACTACCTACGTAGCCACGGGCTCAAGGAATAAGAAATACGAACATTATACAGGAAATAAAACACACTTGTTATAAAGCTAACGTTATTATAAACTTAAACAAAACATTTATTTATCATTCGTAAATATTCAATATAAATATTCGATGCTTTAATTTAATTTAATTTTTAATTTAATTTAGTAGGACAGCCATTGGTTAATACATACAAAACTTTGTCACTCGATACAACACATTATTCCCTGCATGATGTTTAACCTTTTATGGCAGCCACAGCATTCACAATATTATTACTGATCACTGACACATTAAATTAATTGTCAACTCTTATATAAAATAAATATCAGTAAATTAAAAATAAGTCAATAAATTATATATACATCAAAACAAAAACAAAAACAAAACATTATTTTTTATATAAATCAAGTCAAAATCAAATTAAAATCAGATTAAAGCAAACAATAAGTTATAATTAGAAACACAGATTAAATAATAATTAAAATTAATTTATAATTTATATATATATAATATTCTTTTCGAAGTTATGTGTGTATTTATCGCAAGTTTATAAGTGCCCGGTTAATGGCAATAGGCTCGCCTATTACATTGGGACCCAAACATAAACTAGCGAATTGTGGGTGCTAGTACCTCTGCCTACCCCTTCGAGGATATAGGCGTGAGTTTATGTTATGTTTTTTCATAAATATTCGTACAGAATTGACAAAGTCGAAATCTTGTGAAACTTTTTTCACCTAGAATAATTGATAAATAACGTTTACAATCTTGGCGTTAACAAATGTTTTCAAACTTTTGATGACATAAACATAAACATAAACTCACGCCTATATCCCTGAAGGGGTAGGCAGAGGTGCTAGCACCCACATTTCGCCAGTTTATGTTTAGGTCCCAATGTAATAGGTGGCGAGCCTATTGCCATAAACCGGGCACTTATAAACCTGCGATAAATACACACATAACTTCGAAAAGCATCGAAACGTCATTGGTGTGTGCCATTGTAAAACCTGGGATCGAACCCGAGACCTCGTCTCAGCAGTCCATACCACTAGGCTACGGCGGTTATTATTATATTATTAACTTTTGATGAATTTACCCAAAATGTATCAAAGAATTAACGGTGTCTAAACCCCACATATATAAGTATCATCTGAAACTTATAATTCTCTATAAATGACTTTACAACAGTCTAGACATCACAAAATTTGGGTTCAATATTCTGTTATCAAAATTTGTTATGACGTGATTGAATAATAAGCAAACGTCTGTGGTTTTTTTTTTTACGTGCTCAAAATCCCCACGGTTACCTCCCCCCCGGAGCCGGTGGAGGAGGTTATGTCGGACTCGAACGGACTAAAACGCACGCCGCCTGTGTGTCGCTTTGGTTGCCGAAGGTGAGGTTGACAGGCATATCCCTCGCACCCCGGCCGACCCAGGGCCATCTCTCACGATCTGGCCCTCTTCTCGGGAGTGGGGACTACAGAGTCTCCAACTCGTCCCCAGAAACGGGGAGGCGCGCCAGGCGCATAACCGCCGCGAACGTCGGTGGTTAAGGATTCGGCCTTACGAACGAAAGGTCTCGGGTTCAGATCCTGGTCACTACGCTACCGACGTGAAGCCACTACTAATACAAGCAATTCAGCTTAGCTGGAAGGGTTAGATATTAGTATTTTCGATTCTAAAATTCTTTAAACATGAAGCAGACTTTACTTGACTTGACGAGAACGAAAGGGTGCCTTGGAGCCCACTAAGATATTCAGGGCCCAACTGTTTGACGAACGAGGATCAGACGCATGCTATAATGACTATGATCATGAACATATAATCACGCCTTTATCACCGGAGAGTAAGGCAGAGGTGAATTATCTCCCACATTTCACCAATCATTGAATTCATACATACATACATACATAAGCTCACGCCTATATCCCCGAAGGTGTAGGCAGAGGTGCTAGCACCCACATTTCGCCAGTTTATGTTTATGTCCCTATGTGCTTGTTATTGTCAATAGGTGGCGAACCTACTGCCATGAACCGGGCACTTATAAACCTGCGATAAATACACACATAACTTCGAAAAGCATCGAAAAGTCAATGGTGTGTGCCATGGTAAAACCTGGGATCGAACCCGAGACCTCGTCTCAGCAGTCCATTACCCATACCACTAGGCTACCGCGAGGTGTGAAGTCTACTGGATTAGAATCGTGAAAAGAACATTTTCATTTGCAAATCGTATACCTATTAGCTGCCACTTGCCTCCTAAAGTACCAATGATTTAAAATTGACAATGTCATTCACATCAGTAGTGCAACACTCACCGCGATATCACCGAAGGCCGATTTAAACTCAATGTTAACTAGTTTCAGTGGCGCATGTAACAGCGCCGATAAATTGCCCGACAGACAGACAGGCAGCTTCTGTGGTGTGGTAAGAACCGCAGGAGGTGCTCAGGCCCTCGCTTCTACTAAAGCAAAAGTCATACCACAGACACTGCAAAAAATATCATTAAATTTGAGACTATATTTCTATAAGCATAGTGTCCAAAATTAAATGAAATGTGTTTCACAACACCACGAAGCCTTTTAATTTTGTGCTTTAATTACATTGATTTAAAATTTAAAACTAAATGGATGTTTTAGCAGAATAGAAGGCCAGTGCCAATATTTGTATGCATGAACATGGGTATTTGCATTAGTCTAGTCGTGGCTTGCAAAGCACGTTGAGTCGTCGATCCCGGTTTGCGCAAAATCACCACGGATACCCCCCCTACCGGAGCCGGTGGAAGAGGTTATGTCGGACTCAAACCGACCAAAACGCTTGTTTTTGGTTGCCGAAGTTGAGGCCGACTTAGGGCCATTTCTCTGGATCTGACCCTCTTCTCGGGTGTAGAAACCACAGAGACCCCAACTCGTCCCCGAAGACGGGGAGGCGCGAGACGCGCCGCCGCCACAGCCTGCGTCTGCCAGGGCGACAGGCGGCTCCACCCGTCACCTCGAGGCCTGCGCTCATTGGGGGCAGAGGTCAGTCATCGACCTCCGACACCCGAGTTGCCTTCGTGCGCGGGCAGCTTGGCTTGCGATCCTTCGTCACTCAAGCTGCCGTTCCCGCCCCACCTCTTCCTTCACGAGCATTTCTTTCCTGCAAAAGGAGGCGCCGGCCGGCCACGCATCCGTACAGTGAACCATCGCCGCAAG
Source organism: Eilema griseolum (assembly GCA_963662185.1). Classification (NCBI taxonomy): domain Eukaryota; kingdom Metazoa; phylum Arthropoda; class Insecta; order Lepidoptera; family Erebidae; genus Eilema; species Eilema griseolum. The sequence continues at coordinate 2,425,141 of OY759229.1, read as the reverse complement.
CATAGTGGACACTCTCTCCCAGGGCCGCCACCAGTTCCGTCAATTCCGGTAGTCATGCGACTATCTATTTTCAGCCGTAACTGCAACGCTTTGATATCGCCTTTGGGTTTTAGAGGTCAAATGGCAGTCCTTTCATAGGAGATGTCGACGTCCAACAAAATCCACCGTCAGACTGGTAAAGTGGACCCCAGACTCTGAAGTGGAAGCTTTAGGTGTGACTAGGATTGACGCTAGAATGAAGAAGATATTAAATATCCTGGTGTGGATTGCACTTTTAATGTGACACACTAACACTACTTAGAAAGAAAGAAAGAAAGAAAGAAAGAAAGAAAGAAAGAAAGAAAGAAAGAAAGAAAGAAAGAACATTTATTTAGTGCTAAGCGGCCACACATACTCAATATTTATCTCAAATTTTCTTATTGTATTAATAATGAATAATAATAACATTCTACAACATTCCACACAACGCTATCTCGACCCATGGTAAGCATAGCTTAACTAACTTTTGTTATGGAATCTATAATGCGGATAAATACACTTAAATACTTTTTTTTTGTAAATACATACATATCATACGTAGAAACATCCAGACCAATGCAAATATACATATTCATGTATTCAAATATTTGCACAGAGCAGAAATTGAATCCGCTACGCTACAGAGGTCGTCTTGACAATAATACACGTCTAACATTTTATATGGAAAAAAATTGTGTGTTTACAGTTAATTAAACAACGATTTTGTTAAAAGATTACCTATAAGCAAAAATTCGATACTCCGCTGGCAAACAGGCCACATTTTCGCAAACTGTTAAAGGTACAGCTCGAACTGTTAATTTGTCATTGTCATCGCTTTAATTTCAACGGAGAAGAGGGTATGGGCTCAGTGTCAAGAAAGGGATTCCTTAGCAATGTTATATTCATCATTTTATATATTTTTCATTCTCAATTTTTTTATACAATTTAGGTGGCAGACAAGCACACAGCCCACCTGATGTAAAGTGGTTACCGTGATGCCGACCCTGTAAGAACTGAGAGTTTCTGTGCCATCAGAGCACAAAATCAGGACAAGCCATTGGTCTTCCCACTTACAGCACACAAACTCTGCAGTGAGCTCTGGCTACCTTACTCACCGCCGGGAATACAACACGAAAGAAAGAAAGAAAGAAAGAAAAAAAAAGAAGAAAGAAAGAAAGAAAGAAAGAAAGAAAGAAAGAAAGAAAAAAAGAAAGAAAGAAAGAAAGAAAATATTTTATTTTGCGACCACACACAATGCATGGGACATTTACATTGTGCGAGCCCCAAATAGGGCCCCATCTCAGCATAAGATGCTGCGTACACCGCAATGCAAGTATACGCAGCACTGGTTTTCGTTAGTTGGCGCTGACGCCAGGCACATAGTTTTAGTTCGCTACGAGTATAACAGAAATACAACACGAGGTTATTATAGCCGCGGTATTCCGTAGGGTGGCGGTACTTCCCCAGTCGGACAGCTCAATTGGGACGGGAATGCCGTCGTGTCCTACCTCCTACAGTTTCGATTTGAATGAGCAGTTCAATATTTTATATTTATCATTGTTCCTGTTTTCATCAGAGACTCATTACCTCAATCGTTGGGTTACTTTTTGTTTTGTTTCATTTGATTTATCTTTATGGGTTATTTCCACCTTTATCAGACCTTTGTACGTTCATCAGCATTCTAATCCAACTAGCAGATGATTTAGGTTACAATGATTATAACGTGAACATGATTATAAGTGCCCAGTTAATGGCAATAGACTCGCCACCTATTACATTGGGATCTAAACATAAACTGGCGAAATGTTGGTGTCAGCACATCTGCCTACCCCTTCGGGAATATATGCGAGAGTTGATTTTATGTTATAAATGTTATGATTATAACTTAAAACTTTAGCACCTGAAAAGAGTATTTTAAGACATTTAGAGTTTAAATTTCACTAGCAAATTTTCTAACAACAATATCTGAAGTAATTTATTTTTATACAACTTAGGTGGCAGACGAGCACACGGCCCACCTGATGGAAAGTGGTTACCATGACCTATGAACGTGTGTAACACCAGAGGAGTCTCATCCGTGCTGCCGACCCTGTAAGAACAGAGATTTCGTGCCGTCAGTGTAGAGGACAAAGCAGGACAAGCCTTCGGTCATCCCACTGACAGCACAAAAACTCTCCAGTGAGCTCTGGCTACCCTACTCACCGCCGGGAACACAACACGAAGTTATTATAACCGCGGTATTCAGTAGGGCGGAGGTACTTCCCCAGTCGGACTGCTCAATTTGGCGGAAATACCGCCGTGTCCTACCTCCTGTAAAAATTGCTAATCTTAATTAAATCTTACCAGATAGTTGAGCGTGTTTAACAATTAGGTATATAAAAAATCGCTGTATCTCACACCACACCCTACGTCAGTGACTGTAATAGGTTTTGCGGTAACTTGTGAGTCACGGCCCATTTAAATGTGTAGATGAATAAGAGTCGGTTGGAAACAGTAAAAGGAGTACATAAGATCGCTTAATATTTAAGAACGCAACGGGAGGGGTTTAAGAAGTATATTGTTCAAAAATTTTATAAAAAAGGTATATTAGTTCTATGATATAATACAGAAAGTTCATTGTTACAATATATACAATACAATAAGGGATAAGGCTGCTTAAAATCAGAAAGATATATACAGCCCAGACTCAGCCTCAGATGCATGGCTCGAGTCAACAATAGTGCCCGGAATATGGCGGTGAGTAGGGTAGCCAGAGCTCACTGGAGAGTTTTTGTGCTGTTAGTGGGAAGACCACAGGCTTGTCCTGATTTTGTGTTCTGCATTGAAGGCACAGAAAATCTCTTATCTTACAGGGTCGGCAATACGGATGTGACTCCACTGGTGTTACACACATTCATAGGTCACGGTAACCACTTTCCGTCAGGTGAGCCATGTGCTTGTCTGCTACCTGAATTGTATAAAAATAAAAGAAATAGGCCAATATTGGTGAAATGTATGTGTTAATTCACCACTGCCAAACCCTCCAGGGATAAAGGCGTGATTATATGTATGTATGTACATAGTTACAAATTGTTTCTTGTTTCTATCGAAATTTACGCAAAATATGAAACATAAGGTAGCCAGAGATTACTGGAGAATTTTTGCGCTGTCAGTGGGAAGACCAAAAGCTTGTCCTGCTTTGTCATTTACACAGACGGCACAGAAACTCTAGTGCTTACAGGGTTCCATCAGGTGGACCGTGTCTGCCAACCAAGTGGTATAAAAAACGAATTCTTGGCTATTTATGCATGATTTATGATTTATAATCCTATGTTTCGATCGCTTTACAGCTTGGTTTCTCTCATAGCGAATAGTGTTAAGTGCTCAAACTATATCGAATTTTGGTGTCTCCATTTACGGAGAATATATTCTTACCATGTTAATTTTAGCTATATCTCAATGAATTTCAATGGTCACATATTGACCGACTCTAGGGATCTTCAAGCCTGTATTAAGCTACTTTTTATCCTCGTGTAGGTGGAACCTGTCCTTTAACGCAAAGCAAACGAAAAGCGCCAGATAATATTAAAAAAAAAATATGATTGAGGTAAAAAACCATTCGCTTACGTAATAACGTAAGATCGAGGGAAACTTAAAATGCAAATGGCGGCGAGCTATTCAACAAGGTGTCAGTGATTGATGCAGCGACGCGTAATGCCGTAGATTAGATTGCCCGGCAGACGCTAAATTGCTTCGAGGCAAAACGAGGTACCGAGTCATTTACAGATAAACCTTTGTCATCAGCTACCAATCGCTAAATAGGAACTTGATTTTTTTAATAATCAAAAAAGTGTTATATTTATCTGTCGTCAAAATAATAGGATATGTCAGCAAATTGGTAGATCTGCCACCAAAATTTATTCTATTTAGGTATTTCTTCGTCTATAATCACAAAAGTAACTTAACACAAAGAGATATTTTATACATCGTTGGGGAACGCGAAGTAAAATTCTCTGTGCCCCTAACACAAAAAACTACCGTACATTTAAAATCTGCCACCAAAATTAGGAAATTCCTTCCCAAATGGTAAATCTGCCGCCAAATATATGTTACCTATTGTTCAGTACTTGTAAAAACAATCTAATCGTATCGTAAATGTAACGAGAGAACGGAGCATTGAGATCCGCCAGCTTCATACATTAACAGCTATACAGCTGGTAGTCGGCCAGTTACGATTCGATTGCGATGGTTTTTCAGAAGTACTGAACAATTAGTTTATATATATTTGGCGGGAGATTTACCATTTGACACGGAATTTACTAAATTTGGTGGCAGATTTAAAATGTTAAATTTTGGGTAACAACATTTCATGCCAAAATATGAATTTTGATAGCAATAAATATTTCTAACATTTTATATTTTTCTAGTATTGTTTGAATAATAATATAACAAAATAGTATGATTTAAAAAGAAAAAAAAAGGATAGATTAAAGAGTACGGTAGATTACGTGGAAAAACATCAATTGAATTATTCGAAAATAAGATCTAGGAATAAATTAGTACTGGAATAGTTACTCGTGTGTAAATTTAAGTTTGGGCGAGTCTACCCTCATAGATATATTAATAGATTAGAAAAAATATATAGGTTTAAAAAAATCTTGTAATAAATAACGCAGTGATAGGAGATACGGCTACTACAAAGCGGGGTTTGAATCTCAGAGCACTTTTCTTTTTACCCGATTACGGCGAAGCACAAAGAGGGTTATGATTTTAACTGGCTGTAAATGTATGTATGTATGTAGGTTCATCTGTTCCCTCATAGCTCCTAAGCCACATATTAGAACTGGACAAATGAGATATCGTTAGAAGCATCTTTAGTGTCCGCTGGGTAAAGGCTATATGGTGTGTCACTGAATCTAATCTGGCGCCCTCGAGCGGTCATAAATTACTATGTTAAAAAATAAATTTGAAATATATATGTCATGTTTAGTATCACCTGAAATAACTTAATTAGCACATTTCAAATATGTATAAATTATACCTATGGCTTGCCCTAAAATAATATAAATAAACAATAAGTTTAAAACTAAAACCCGACTACTGCAAAAACACGGTTTAAAAAATACTAAACAAGAAAATATCAATAGCAGTGGTCGTATACCACTTAGTCTAACAAAACAATATATTCTAGAGAAAAGTATTTTTTTACATGGACGACAAGGTTGAAGAAGTATGCCACTGAAGCACGATGTAGTAAAATACATAATATGTACACCTCTGCCTGTCCTCTCGATATATAGCATAATAAATTAGCTCCAGCAAAGCGCATTCCGTTTAAAAATGGCTTCTAATAAATCTTCAAAAAGACGAAATTGTGATTGGTGCTCGCGACAGCAGCGCTGACGGCCTTAGTGACAAATGATACTCTCAAGCACCCCCCAGGTGAACCCGGTTCATTAAACATGCGAACTTTTAGTATAATATAAAGTGTTTTGTTCGGAGTACCTCTGTGACCTTTTGTAAACCTATCGACAGGTTAAGTTTGAAGTTTATAATTTGATGTTTGTTGCATATTATGGAGTTAAATGTATATCCGAAAGTACATAAGATCAAAAAAAACAGCTCGGCGTGCATTCAATTAGAAAAGAAAGGAAATTCGTTTAAGATACAAAAAGGAGTAAGACAAGGAGATCCTCTCTCTCCAAAACTTTTCTCCGCTGTTTTGGAAATGATTTTTAGAAATCTTGAATGGGAAAACCTAAGTTTGAATATAGATGGCCGCACACTAACACACTTAAGATTTGCCGATGACATTGTGTTATTCGCAAAAACGCCAGAAGGTCTAAATAAAATGTTAAATGAGCTAGCATCGGAGAGTGATAAGGTAGGACTAAAATTGAACCCTGAAAAAACAAAAGTAATGACGAACGGAAATAAAAGCAACATAAACATAGGCGAGACACAAATAGGCTACGTTGAAGAGTATATATATCTTGGACAGCTGATATCACCCAAAGATAACATAAACAAAGAAATCCAAAGAAGAATAGCAAACAGTTGGAAAAGGTATTGGAGCCTAAGCGAAATAATGAAAAACAAAAACCTTCATATAGCAACAAAAAGTAAATTATTCAATGTCTGCATTCTACCAACCCTAATATATGGAAGTCAAACATGGGCCTTATCAAAAAACACCACCGACAGACTTGCTATCTGCCAACGAGCAATGGAGAGAAGCATGATGGGAGTAAAGAGGAGGGATAGAATAGGAAACATTAATATTAGGAGAAAGACCAAGGTACAGGACGTCACCCTAAAAATAAAAAGGCTGAAATGGAAGTGGGCGGGACACATGGCCAGAGGAAAGGATAAATGGAGCAAAATAACAACACGTTGGTACCCAAGGGAAGGCAAAAGGAAAAGAGGCAAACAACAAAAAAGATGGGACGACGATATAAGGCAAGTTGCAGGTACAACATGGAGTAGAGTAGCCATAGAGAGATCAGAATGGAGTAGGTTGGAGGAGGCCTTTGCCAATTGGCAAACGGACTTACAAAAAATAAAGAAGCATCAAATAGTCGAATATACTTAATTTCGAAAAAAAAAACAGTGCAGTGGTTTTTTAAAACTTAATTGTATATTTTGTCCGAATAAAAGGCTTTATTATTATTATTATTATTATTATTACATAAGATGTATTTCTTTTGAAAGGTTTAAGTTGAAAGAAGTGTCTACTTTCTTAGGGTCTGGTTGTGAGATAGGTACCTACGTTTCATGGTCCTGGTTGACTTACACTTGGGATATAAGTTTCGTGTTAGACTTAAATATTAATTAATTAAACAAACTATTGAATAATCTTCAATATCGTTAAAAGCCGCGTGATTCCCGACAGAGTAAAATTTGGACCCATCTATTCCCATTCGGTGTCGTACAAGGCGACTAAAGGATAGGGCTGTTTAACATCGGACAGATATATACAGCCCAGACTCAGCCTCAGATGCATGGCTTGGGTGAACAATAGTGCCCGGAAGACGGTAATAGGTTCGCCCCTATTACGAGGAAGTGCGACCGAATTCAATGATTGGTAAAATGTGGGTGTTAATTCACCTCTGTCTATACCTCCGCTGATAAAGGAGTGATTATATATATGTATGTATCATTAAACAATATTGAACATTTTCATGTATTTCCATTTCTACAAATTTCAAAATAAAATGGATAAATCTTACTAAAACAAACAGGCAAATTGCAACTATAGCAAGGTTTGAAATCTTGCCATGTCACTGACAAATACATATGTACATCGGACAAATATATCTAACCGAGATAAATTGGTACTTCCCCTCTACAGGTGGAATATATAACTTCTGACAAGTAAATCTACTTTTGAATGCAAAAATCTAGTAAGGTTTATTATGACCAATAGATATTTTAAAAAATTGTAAACAAAAGAAAGTTATGAAGTCAGTCCTAACATTTTTTATTTCAACTTCACTGTAACTAATTAGACTACACAATGTTGACAACCTCCGTGGCGTAGCGGTAGAAAATTCGACTGTAATGCTGAGGGCGCGGGTTCGATTCCCGCTCAGTGCAAATATTTGTATGCATGAATATGTATATTTGCATTGGTCTGGATGTTACTATGTATAATATGTATGTATTTACAAAAAAAAAGTATCTATGTTTATCCGCATTCTAGGTTCCATAACACAAGCTAGTTAAGTTATGCTTACCATGGGTCTAGATAGCGTTGTTTATAATGTCGTGGAATATTTAAATATCTCTACCATGGTGAGTGTTCTGATAAGCTCTTCCAACTAATCCCACCTTCTCCTTTCCTACATAGGACAACACGTGCAGGCCTTAGATATCACCCTCACACTGTGTAGAATATACGAGCAAGAACCAAGCGGTTCGGAGACTCTTTTCTTTGCCGCACTACCAAGACCTGGAATTCATTACCAGCACACGTGTTTCCTTCTCTTACAGTCCAGGGGTCTTTAAGCGGGGCGTGAAAAAGCATCTGATCTGAGCCACCATTGTAACACTTAATGTCTGTAATGGTGACCCTCTTTCCTGAGACTTTGACTTTAGCTTACCATTAGGCGAGGTAAGGACAAGTTGGCGTGTCCTATATAAAAAAAATACAATAAAAACATAACATAATATAAACGCACACCTATATCCCAAATGGTAGGCAGAGGTGCTAGCACCCACATTTCGCCAGTTTATGTTTAGGTCCCAATGTAATAGGTGGCGAGCCTATTGCCATTAACCGGGCACTTATAAACCTGCGATAAGTACCACACATAACTTCGAAAAGCATCGAAAAATCATTGGTGTGTGCCATGGTAAGACCTGGGATCGAACCCAAGACCTTGTCTCAGCATAATAAAAGTTTAGCGTAAGAAATTAGTATTATGGATTTAGGATTTAATTTAAGATATATATTGAAACAGAGAGACAAGGTTCCAAGGAGGAACAGGGAGCAATGCTTAGAAGATAATTATTAAATATTTTAGGACATTCAGCACAACGCTATCTGTCTTCTTCTGTCTTTTGCTTCACAGTCTGAGTTTCTATTTTTCCATTCCATTTGGCTGAACTTCGATATATTCCGTGAAACGACTGGCATCTGACCTCTACAACTTAATGACACTTTCGAAGCATTGCTGTTAGACACGTCGTTGGAATTGTTAGGGCTCCAACTACCATTGAGGACTGCCATAAATCGTATAGTAACCAGGCCTGAAACCTAGAAGAGCACATTATTCTCTCTAAGACACGAGCAGACTTATGACAGCGCTCTGAATAACGTGAACTCAAATGTTTCTTTGATTTGATTTGGTGGGTTCGGTGCGGGCTTTTACTTTTACTTTAAAGTGTACAGGTTGTATGACTAGCGCGCTATTGTTTTATTTTATTGTTTATATTATCGCTTCGTCCATGTTCGCTGAGGCGCGTACGGATTGTTTTTATACCATCATCAGGAAGCGCTGCGCCTCACTATGGGCGCGCGTGCGCGGCAGCACTAACATCATCCTGAGCACTCTGGCTGATCGGTGCGACTCCCCACTGCTGAACCGTTGGCTTCAGCTACATGCCCCTGTATATCGCCATCTTTACATCTAACAAAGGAGGCCGCACCGGAGGCCACAATTCACTAATAATATTTCTAAGATACTAACACTAGATTAAGATTATAATTGTACTACTAACACTTTACATGGATTTGAAAAATCTGAAATAAAAGATATTCTATTCTATTCTATTCTATATGTTTTATTTTATTGTTTTATTTACGTATTTTATTTGGTCACTAAATTCTTCTACCGCCTGTTATCACGATATATGTTTTTTTTAAATATATATTTACGGTATATTATTGTTTATCTTCATGTTGTAATATAAGTACATAACTTCTACATACCCTCATGCATTATACTTTCACACTCGACTTCGACGGTTCGGCGTCCGTGTGTCACTGGCAAATTAGGTTCCAGATGAAAACCAGCGTCAGGTTTATACCTGGCACATGCTGAACTGGACACCTATTTGGTGTATCTGTGAGCTACTGTTTTACTTGAATTTTTTTTTAAATATATTGTTGGTTATTGTTATCTCTGTGACCACCTTGCACCAAATAAATATTTCTTTCTTTCTTTCTTTCTTTTTATCTTTATTCTATCTGTAAGTATAACCCAAAGTAAGTATAGCTAGATTTACTTGTATTATGGGTTCTAAGATACAGATGCATAGAAGCATACATACAAAGAAGCAGGGTGTAACCGGTTAACAGACTGCACAAAAATAAGGATTATTTAAATACATACATACATACATATAAATCACGCCATTATCCCCGTAGGGTTAGGCAGATGTGAAGTAACACCCACATGTCACCAATAATTATATTCGGTCACACGTAATAGGGGGTGTGCCTATTGCCGTATTCCGGGCACTATTGTTGACTCGAGTCATGCATCTGAGCCTGACTCTAGGCTGTATATATCTTTCTGATGTTAAACAGCCCAATCCCTTAGTCGCCTTGTACGACACCGCTTGGGAAAAGATGGGTTGGTCCAAATTCTGCTCTGCCGGGAACCACGCGGCTCAAATACATATGTATATTTAAATATATACGTAAATTATACACAGAATAACACACACACCAATACAAATAGATATATTCATGAACACAAATCGAAATATGTTCACTTATATATATATTTCATGTAAAAGTAGTAACCGAAGTTACTATATAGTATTTTTGTAAACCCTCCAGTACTCTAAATTGCTTGTTTCAGGAGTGGGTTCATGTCGTTATTGTAATAGTCGATGTACATAAATCCTAGTAGTAAAATCGAGTCACTAGGCTGCCTAAGTACACAAAAGGTTATGAAGAATTGTCAGTAGATTTTCTTTGTTTTAAATGTATTAGGTGAAACTTCGACAGGACTTTTAAGTTCTGTTTCAAACATTCGCAACAACAAGCACCAATTTACCAGTGAATCCTGGCAATAATAATATTTCATTAATTTTGTCTCGCCCTAATAAAAACGACCGCGATGTCAATTTTCTATCCTTACAATTGAATATATATTACAATATACAAGAATACCAGTTTTACATTTCATTTGATTTTGACAGATTGAAACTACATTTTGAACATATTTTAATTAGAAGAATTGACGATCAGGTATGACAAATTATTATTTACTAAGTTGGAGTCTTAATAGCGCTGAGGTATCAATTATTTCTGTCTGCCACCTTTTTCAGCTGTCATCCGGCTAGTGGTGTCCTACCTTCCGTTTGCCTTCCCACGGTCTCCACTCTAGGACTCGTTTGCTCCAACGGCCACTAGATAGAGATGGCCAGCCCACCGCCACTTCACCTTGCTTATTGTGTGAACTGTATCGGGAACTTTAGTTCTTTATCGGAGCAGATTCTATAAGGAGCTTGCGGATGGGTAGTGCGAAGCAGCATTAGGTAACCCGTTGACCCATCGGAAACCACTGACCTCAGTGGTTTCCGATGGGTAATTAGCCCTGAAATATTACCTGATCTAAGCTATCGGCATTGAGTAGTATATTTATTTTATAAAATGTTAATTTACTTAAGATAGACAGAGATTAAGCTTAATTTCTTCAAATATTGACCACTGATAAATTTACAGTATCTACAGAAAACCCTTTCGTTACTTCAGTCAACCTTAGATTAATTAATTGAAGTTGAATAAACCTCAGTTCGAGATGATTAGTTATTACAAAAGCTCGTAAAACAATCTGTGGTATTTAAACAGTACCTAGATATATTTTGACCATAATTGTCTCGAAAATATTTTATGATAATTAGGCTTACGATCTTGTCTTGTCTGCATCCAATTTGCTTCTACTATCTCCTAAAGTGTTATTATTTAGTATGCCAACCTGCGTTGTTTACCATATTTTAATAAAAATATCTAATCGCGCGGTATCCTAGTGGTATGGGTAATGGACTGCTGAGACGAGGTTCTCGGGTTCGATCCCAGGTTTTACCATGGCACACACCAATGACTTTTCGATGCTTTTCGAAGTTATGTGAGTATTTATCGCAGGTTTATAAGTGCCCGGTCAGTGGCAATAGGCTCGCCACCTTTTACATTGGGACCTAAACATATAAACTGGTGAAATGTGGGTGCTAGCATTTCTGCCTACCCCTTCAGGGATATAGGCATCAGTTTATGTTATGTAATCTATAAAAAACTGAATAGTTAAGCTTTATAATCACAGGTTTAACTGTCAGCAACAGGTCAATGATAAAAGGGATGCTTTGGCGCAAATTAGAAGTCGTCTATTCAGAAACTAACAGCAATTTTCTAATTACTTGGTTGAATGAGGTTCCAGGTTGCTTTATGACATAGAGCTCGTCTAATACCCTCCATTAATGTATCAGTATTTTTTTAAATTTTTTATATAGAACACGTCAATAAGACTTCGCCTTGCCTGATGGCAAGCTGAAGGCAAAGTCTCAGAAAAGAGGGTCACCATTAATAAATAATAATAATAAATAAATAAATATTCCACGACATTCTACACAACGCTATCTAGACCCATGGTAAGCATAGCTTAACTAGCTTGTGTTATGGGATCTAGAATGCGGATAAACATACTTAGATACTTTTTTTTTGTAAATACATACATATTATACATAGAAACACCCAGACCAATGCAAATATACATATTCATGCATACAAATATTTGCACTGAGCGGGAATCGAACCCATTACTTACACATACTATGTGACAATGGTAACACTCAGCTTGACGGCCTCATCATATTATGCTTTTTCACGCCCCGCTTAAAGGACCCGGGACTGTAGGAAGAAGGCATCACGTGAGCTGGTAATGAATTCCAGGCCTTAATGGTGCGACAGAGGAAAGAGTCACCGAACCGCATGGTTCTTGATCGGATGTTCTGCACCGTGTGCCGGTGACACCTAAGACCTGCACGTGTTGTCCTATATAGGAAAGGGGAGGGTGGGACTAATTGGAAGAACTCATCAGAACACTCACCAATAGTAATATTATTCATTAGTCATAATGAAAACTATAGGCACTGAACACATTTCTGTATTATTCTAAAGATATACTTGGATATTAACCTGACCTAAACTAACCAGATTCTGAATTTCCATCTTATAACTGTAAAGGCGAACAGGTGAGTTATGATCGCTCAGAGATTTGCTTTTACTCGGAACCAACTCACGTGATCTCGAATCTTTCACACTGAACGAAAAGATATATTGAGTTTTGAACATTCCTTGGGATATGGGCGAGGAAATTTTACTGTAGAGAGTAAATTTTGCACCTGTATTTGGCATTTCAATATTTTTCATATCCCGGAGATGGTTTAGAAATCAAACGTTGCTGTTGAATCATATTTTATGCTTTATATGGTTTTAGAATTTCATAACGAAAAATAATTTTCCAAAGATGTTGTGTTTATTGTGGTCATGATGCTGACTTATTATGAGACATTGGACATAAGGTAGTGACAGGAAATGCTGTGCAATTCCAATAAGGTGACTTTATTTTCCACCCGACAGTACCTCTGCCACAATGCGTGTGAGCGGCTTTCCCTTAGGAGCCAAAACATAAAGCTCAGAGTGGAAGAACGAGAAGCGTGGGAAAGAGAGACAGGAAGAGAGAGAGAGAGAAAGAGAAATTACCATTACAATAACAGTGGCCGGTAATGACTTTGCAGAAAAATCTAATTAAGGACAATGTGACTATTAATACGCATCTGTTTTCCTAATTCGAAGATAATTATGCGTAAGTAAAAAGTATAAATGAATTACATATCTTTTTCGTAGAGAGGTAGTTCAAGAGTCATACATCAGGGCCAAAGAAAATCGTATGTCATGAGCAAGGGTAAAATAAACTGTACAGAGGTCAAAATTTATGGCCTCACAAGTAATAATATAGTTTGGGGAGATAGGAGCAGTTTTTTCCTAGATAAAGCCAAATTGAGAGAGAATTTCCTAGAGAAGGGGTAAAGTACTGTCGGAAATGAGTGATGATAATATTTTGAAAACGGTTTAATTATTAACCATGCATAAATTATTTTCGGAGCTAAAGCCAATATTGTTATATCCATTGTAATTAGCGTTTCATACTTACAAAGGAAAATATGATACGTCTATCCGTCCATCTGTTTATCTAGACCTTTTCTTCATGAGCTCGTGGAGGTACAATTCCTTAAAGCCATAGCAAAATTACTCAATTAATGGTGTTATTATGATTAGAAGGTTAAGTCAAATGATCAACGTTATTGTGTTCGTTATCCTTATCTATATTCGTTATTATCACATGTAAATAATTTTACTTATGACAAAGAGAGCCCTCAACAAACTAATTAAACGCCCTCTAAGGCATGTGTTACTAAAAAGTTTCAAATTACTTCGTTGAAAACTCTTAAAACCGACAAGAGGGAGTCGGATTTTTGAGGAATTTGTTTGGGTAGAACACTGGTTTTGGTCAATGTGGTTTTCTTTGCCACACACAAATGCTTATATTTTTTGACAAACATATAATACATATATGTACATAAGGGTACATATATGTGTTATGTGTTTGTCAGTATTTGACATTGTTTATTTTTTTGGCGTTTAAATAACAATCTCTAGGAATTACGTACCTACTCATTCCTCCTCATTGATTCCTCAAATAAGTTAATGTAATAAATTTTGTAGTACTTTATATAACTTCTATAACTTTTGGAAAGAAATGCTAAGTTCTATAAATAATTTCAAAGTTAGTAAAGATTGAACGTTCGAATGATTCACAAGAAATTCCCTGTGAATGAATTACTGTTTAAAATTTTTGGTGGGTTTATTGCCGATTTCCAAGACCATGCAAAGTGCTGAACTGAATCCGGAAGGCGCAACCTGGACTCTGCGGTGAAAATCTTGGACGCGAACGGGAATAACATTATCAATACTGCTTTAGTAGCACGATGTTAGCTTGTGTGACTACAGTAGTGTAAAATAGTACCAGCTAGCAAATCGAGACGGTAATACATTGTTCATTAGTGATATACAACTCATTTCATAAAAGTCTATGTTCAACCTATATTAAAGCTACTTAAATTTTGAACTCATTCTTGGCGGTTATAAGAGTTTCCAACGAAGTAATTTTAAAAGTTTCTCGCAACACATGCCTCCAAGGGCGTTTAATTAGTCTATAGAAGATTAACTCTGTGATAAGTAAGATTATTTATCTTAAGTATGTCAAACTTTTAAAAGATGCTTATGCAAAATGGTTTTTAATCATATGTATAAACCTGAAAATTGTTCGTTAAGAAATAATTGAGACAAGTAACTAAGATGACAATATATCAATAAAAAATTGAATTACAATTTAGTATTAAGTATTAATGTATCGTACCTATTTAAAGACTATCAACAAAAAAAAACAGCAATAGTTTGATAACTTGTATCAAAATAATCGGGATATTTACCATGTCGCATTGTTTAGAGTTTCCGATTTTCGGCGCTGTTGCAAGCACCAAGAACATGGTAAATATCCCGATTATTTTGATAATGATGTGAGTGACCATGATAGTATAAATACCTGTATAGTTTAATAAATATATCAACAAGTAAAAAATCGTTAACAATAACCACTCTGACTGCATTTGATGTGCTGAAAATTATCTTCGAAGATAAACAAATCAAAGTTGAGTGAACCAGATTCTTGTTTCATAAAAACTGAATGTAATTTAAACTTTCTTTTGTCGTTGAAGGTCGCTGTGAGCTTTGTTTCTTTAGAAATTCTGAGTTAATGGTAATTAAGTCTCTTAATTTCTATTCACATTTTGCAATTTCAAATTGTCTTGGTCTTGCTTTGTTAATATAACTAATGATGTACTGTGTTTCATTTCTAGATTGGATGGAGCTGAAGATTTTAACTTGATACCGATCTGTGTTAATGCTATCGCTAATTTATACCTAGATGTTTTTGCAAATGGACTGTGTAATTAAAATTGTAAAGAAAGGGCTTGAATTAGATCTAAGTATAAAATTTGAGCAATGAATAAAATTTTGAAGCAGTATTCTAACTATTCAAAGTATTCCCGTCCCAATTGAGCAATGGAAGTACCTCTACTCTACAGAATACCACGGCTATAATAACCTCGTGTTGTGTTCCCGACGGTGAGTAGGGTAGCCAGAACTCATTGGAGAGTTTTTGTGCTGTCAGAGTGAAGACTAAAAGGCTTGTCCTTATTTTGTCTTCTACAATGACGGCACAGAAACTCTCCGTTCCTACAGGGTCGGTAGCACGGGTGTGACTCCTCTAGTGTCAGTGTTTACCCGTGGTCCCGGTGGGTCGACCCATTACCGGGTCCACGGGTATTTTAAATTAACAGTGGTTCCACGACATTAGGGATTGTTCTCGAAATTCTGACTATCGATAGAATATACAAATCCGTAATAACAGCATTTGCACACGTTCATAGGTCACGTTAACCACTTTCCATCAGGTGGGCCGAGTGTTTTTCTGCCACCTTAGTTGTATGAAAAAAATTGTGATCAAACATTTAATCATTTACTTGGAGGTACACTGTGACAATATATCCTGGATTATAGGATGAGCGCATGTTTGTAAGGAATCTTTGTGTTGTGTCAAAGAAACAATAGGCTATACCTTTTGCCCCTGAATTTGATTGCTTGTACCGATTGAGTTTGACATCTTAGACCTGATCCTGACTTTCTTGATAGGAAATGAAAAGGTAGGACTGACTGCCTTGGTCCTAATTGTTGACATCGCATGTAGTTCGCAGTTACTCCATTCCTCGACAAACCCAATTTCAAGTATTTCTTCTATAGTATCTTTGGCCTATCTCAGTTTCTAAAGCGCTCTACATTCATACTTTGAATAGTAACTTTCAAGAACATTACTTTCATTAAACCCACGACGAACATTCAAGTTGAATCTACTGAATACAGTAATTGAATACTATCTGGTTTAAAGTTAGATATTTATTCAGCAAAGTAATGTAAAGAAACATTAACACAGCACAGTTATCTTTATCGTTGTCACAGTAATACGTGACCTCCATTGCTCTACCAGCGAAATTTCTATGTCCAAGTACGATTATCCATAATCTAGAATCATCTGACTGGATCTTTTTTTTTACGTGCACAAAATCCTCACCGATACCGGAGCCGGTGGAAGAGGTTATGTTGGACTCGAACCGACCAAAACGCACCCCGCCTGTGGATCGTTTTTGGTTGCCGAAGGTGAGGTTGACAGGCATATCCCTCGCACAACAACCGACCCAGAGCTATCTCTCACGATCTGGCCCTCTCCTCGGGTGAAGGGACTACGGAGCCCCGAACTCGTCCCCAGAAACAGGCAGGCGCGCGAGGTGCGGCCTACTTCTGCCAAGGTGACAGGCGGCTCCACAAGTCACCCCCAGGCCTGCGCCCATGGTGGAGGGGGGGGGGGGGGGGTTATTCATCGACCTCGTCTGGGTCTGTCTGAATGTGAATGTATTATAACCATCAAGGATATCTTAAAGAAAGGCCATGTCGAGAGCACCTGAAACAAGTAAGCATGCAATAACAATATAAACTATTATAAAAATAGGAGAAACGAAAGATGTGTACCAGATCAGACGGTAAAAAATTTAAATATGCGGTGTCTGCCTACTTTTGAGTCCTCGTTGGGACAGTGGTGTCATTTTAAGTGGGTAAATGTATCATGGAAAGGGAAATTTTCATAGTTATAACGGTGTAACTGACCTATCATCTATCTATACTTCGTGCTAAGCTAAATTGTTTGTGTTAGGAGTGGGTTTACGTCAGTAGTGTAATAGCCAGGGTTCGAACCCGGGACCTCTCGATCCTAAGGCCGACTCTTTAACCACTAAGCTATCGATGCTTATACCTACTTCGTTCATTTTATATTGCCCATTTGCCTGTTTGACCGTAATAGACGCAAATTTTATCAGTTCAGTCAAATCATTTTAGTAATAGACATTACTAAACTGATTTTGATGTGCTTTTTTGTGAATGAGGTCCTGGTCAGACTTAAAAGCAAACATGTATTTTTTTTTATACCACTTAGTTGGCAGATATGCACACGGCCCACCTGAAGGGAAGCGGTTACCGTGGCCTATGGACGTATGTAACACCAGGGGTGTCACACTCGCGCTGCCGACCATGAAGAAACCTTCTGATGCCCCTCTTGAAGAACCCCATATTGTAGGCGCTTGGAGCAGGAGTGTGCGTGGGATGAAGTTTCTTTCATACCGCACAGTGCGCATCGTCTCAGGTCGCAATGTGTGAGGATGAATTCCCTGCCTATGGCGAGAGGTGCGATGATAGAATGTAGCTACGGGCATCATGTCAAACAATTCATCTGAGCACAAACCATTGTATAGGCGGTAGAACACACACAGTGAGGCAAAATCCCTCCTAAGGCTAAGAGGTTCCACTCCACCTGTGAGTATGGGATTGTCAACCAGCCTCAATACCCGTCTTTGCAACGAGTCGAAGGGGTCAAGCTGGTATGCATTTAATTGCAACCGGTCAAATAGAACCAGAAAAATGACTAAGAGCCGCGATAAGTCGCCCAGGTGGACGGAACCGTAGGCATATGCTAGTAAAAAATTTAATACATCATAGATCTATGTAAAAAACCTTTTCTGTGAAAGTTGTTCAAAGATACGTTTCTTAAGATCTTAAGTAATTACTTAAGGCTTACTATTGCACTTCAATTAATTTCTCGAGCTTTAAGTACATAACAACAAGTTTTCAACTGAAACTGAAGCACTAAAATATATTTTTAACTTAGACTGTGGTAGTTGCTAGTATGACGTAACACTCTTACCTGCATGGCTTCCTTCAGCCTTTTGCACTCAGTACTTATCACGATTAAAAAATATTCCCCACATTTCAATCAATCAATTAGCTTATGGTCGATGCTTCTCGTGACCAGAAAGCTGGCCTCTTTTTAGGTCAGAGATGCTGCCAGTCTTCTGGGAGCGCTTCCACAAGAGGCATGCGATGCGGAGGAATTCCACAACGCATTTAATTATTCTTAGCTGTAAGTTGTATAATAGTTATTTTAGTTTTATTTATTGTATTGTTATAGATTCTGACCATTAATCGATTAGCTTATGTCATCAATTGATCAATCAGTTGGCTCAATGTTGGACGTAGGCCTGACCCAATGCGCAATCTCAGCTACCATTTCCAGGTCATTGGATAATATATTTACATTGTCAATATTTTCTCATTCTCTACACCATATCAACAAATTTCCATCCCACTTCTGACATGCTAAAATTGTCTTCATTGACATTCCTTGTCACATTGGAAAAGTTCAATTGAATCAAAAGTGAAAGTGCGAAGTGCCAAGCGTCAAAACATTATTAGGGCAGGCATTACCGACAGGGGCCGCTACATAAAAAAAGATTTATTGACATGTGACAATTCAGAATTGTGTACGCGGGCCTTTATTTGATTATTGACGTCAACATTTTGATTTTTCTTTTGTTTTGTATATTTTTACGGTTTTGCATTTGTTAGTCTTTGAAAGATAAAAATAACTTATGGCAAACAAGTTTTACTGGTACTGCCGAGAAATTATTAACTTTACGGTGTTTTACAAAATAACAATAATAAATATTGTTATTATTATGTAAAATTTAGTAAAGAGAAATAATGATAGGATTTTGAGACACGTCCCGAAAATTGACATATTCTATTATACTTCATACCCGAGGGAGAGCAACAATGAAACCTTGTTATTGAAATAAACGATATATACAAAATATTATTTCAATTTTGCTTTGTCAAGAGAATTACAAAGCATGTATTACAAAAATCACACAATTTAAAATTCAGCTACGAAATTGAGCTGTAAATCCTACCACCATCCAGCTCAAATTGTGCCTCACAATAAAAACTGAAAAGTTATTTGCTTAGAACACCGTTAATATGTTGGGTATTATGCAAATACGCTACCCGTGATTTGAATAAAGAATTG
This sequence comes from Eilema griseolum, assembly GCA_963662185.1. NCBI lineage: Eukaryota > Metazoa > Arthropoda > Insecta > Lepidoptera > Erebidae > Eilema > Eilema griseolum. The sequence continues at coordinate 2,405,603 of OY759229.1, read as the reverse complement.
TTTTTTTTTTGGCTTTTCGCTTTTCTACGCTCGTCATATCTGTAGCGTACAAATAGCTTTCATTTGAATTTAAAAATAGTCTTTCGTATGTTTTCCATCGTTTGTTTTTATTTTGAAAATTCTAGATTATTGAACATCTTTTGAATCTGATGGTCGCATGCATATCATAACATACATAAAATAAACTCACGCCTATATCCTCGAAGAGGTAGGCAGAGGTGCTAGCACCCACATTTCGCTATTTTATGTTTAGGTCCCAATGTAATAGAGCCTATTGCCATTAACCGGGCACTTATAAACCTGCGATAAATACACACATAACTTCGGAAAGCATCGAAAAGTCATTGGTGTGTGTCATGGTGAAACCTGGCCTCGAACCGGAGACCTCGTCTCAGCAGTCCATTACCCATACCACTAGGCTATCGCAGTTTTTTTGTCGCATGCACAACTAAAAAATAGACTTGGATCTATTATTTTTTTATATCAGGAAAGGTCTACGTCATTGTGCAAATCATGCCCTTATAGGTATTCATGACGATGGTTAAGGGCGTGCTAGAATGGCTAAGTCTTGAGCTATGAAGGCAGATAACAGAATTTCTTAACGATTAATAGGACGAATGTCTAGTTTAAATTATTGAGGACATTAACTTAAAAATTATGGTCGGCATGCTGGTTTGGATTGGGCTCACTAAAAAGGGGAACAAAATTCATAAATTTAAAAAAAGAACTACGTTTAAAAAACCGACTTCAAAAACGAAAAAAAAATAATAACGTAATAGATAATTTTTTTTTTACTGAATTTACAGAATTCAGTGCCTACTTTGTATGTTGTTGCTGAACTATTATTATGATGTAATTAATTGAAATTATATGGCCACTCAGACTAGGTACCGGCTTCTAACAGATCACTAAATATGTAAATTCAGTAATTAAGAATCTTTATTATGTTATTTTATATTTATTTTGTTTTTGAAGTCGGTTTATTTTATAAAAATTGTGCACACTGATGCTGAACCGAACCGAACTAAAAGAATACATACAATAAGCAGTCTTCATTCTCGTTATGTTTCATCTTATTATAGGTTACATATAAACAGTAACTGGCATTACAATGAAATTTTAAAGCTATTTAGAATGATTAGGTGAACTAGCTCAGTACAGAATTATAAGCTGTTACCGAAACACGGTCACGTTTCGCTGGGGCTCCGTCTGATATTAATTATAACGATAGTAAATCACTTGTTCCCGTGAGAGTTTTGGGATACAAAGTACTTCATATTATGGATACATTCACAGCGTAGAGGTAGTGTACGCGGGTTCGATTCCCGCTTTATATTCGTACGCATGAATAAATATAAATAAATAATAAATATTCCACGACATTCTACACAACGCTATCTAGACCCATGGTAAGCATAGCTTAACTAGCTTGTGTTATGGGATCTAGAATGCGGATAAACATACTTAGATACTTTTTTTTTGTAAATACATACATATTATACATAGAAACACCCAGACCAATGCAAATATACATATTAATGCATACAAATATTTGCACTGAGCGGGAATCGAACCCGCGCCCCCTGCATAGCAGTCGAATGCTGTACCGCTACGCCACAGAGGTGGTCAAATAATATAAGTATTGGTATCAAAATAAACGGGATATTTACCATGTCGCGAGTGGATACAGTAAGCATCGTGCGTCGTGAACGTGATCGAGATCGGGTTCGAGTTTGTAGTGAGAGTGAAACCAGTGTTAGTGCAGATACGCGTTGTAAAAGAACTCGAAAGAGGGTACATCGGTATAATTACTCCTAGAAAAAACTATTCCTCTGTTCACCGCCACTACTCCAGTTCCTCCGTGATCATGGAAGTACCTCCACCCTACAGAATACCACGGCTATAATAACCTCGTGTTGTGTTCCAGGCGGTGAGTAGCCAGAGCTCACTGGAGAGTTTTTGTACTGGCAGTGAGAAGACCAAAGGCTCGTACTGATTTTGTGTTCTGCACTGAAGGCACTTAAAGTATCTGTTCTTACAGGATTGTCAGCACGGATGTGACTCCACTGGTGTTACACACGTTCATAGGCCACGGTAACCACTTTCTATCAGGTGGGCCGTGTGCTTGTCTGCCACCTAAGTTGTATAAAAAAAGGTGGGTGCTAGCACCTCTGCCTACCCCTTCGGGGATATAGGCGTGAGTTTATGTTATGTTAATTTAAAATCTAAAAAAGTCATGTCAAGTGCCACCATTATTTATATACATACATACTTTGTATGTCATTTTGCTCCATATACAATTGTTATGTGTTTAAACTACTATAGCATACTCTTTTCAAGCCTCGTTACAACGTTCTCTTTCATTCCACAACTTTCTGGAATCTGTCCATCAATTTCTTTCTATCAGCCTTCCTTACCCCACATAGAAATAGTTACACTGATCGAAAATTTAACCCACGACCACTGAATTAGCAGTCGTTCAACCGCTACACCAAATACGCTACATAATCATTGTGGAAATTCATACAAAACAGTTTAAAACCAAATTATTTGAAAACAACTCCAGCCATAATCCTTTAGAAATAAATAAAACAGCTATTCGATATCACCATCAAAGATAATTTAACAATGTGTTTACACAGTTAAAAGCGTGCTATTGTACAGTCAGCATCGGATCGAACTTGACGAACAAATTGCTCAAATTATCTCAATGCCTTGGATTTCCCTCCTTTCTGTTGAACCTTTAATTCGGACAATAATACAATTTAAATCAATAAAACATTTTGATTTGATACCTGGGTATTAAAACCATTTTGAGGATTTGCAGTTAAAATCGTTCTAGTGCTGACTATATCCGCTAGTGTCGCAAACCTATTTCAAGTCTGGCGAAAAACGGGGCTTGAAAAAGCGTCTGATGAGGCTGTCGAGCTGAGTGCCACCACCGTAACAATTTATGTGTTTGTAATAGTTTCTTAACTTTAAACCCCTTTTCCTGAGACTCTGCCGTATCCTATATTTTATGTAATATAAAAAAATATTGAATAGAACATTTTTAGTAAGAAAATTACAACATCGCACTAGCTTGCAACAACACATTGCGATCTAAGATGGTGTGCACTGTGCGGTATGAAATAAACTTCATACCACGCACACTCAAGCTGAGGAATGAACTCCCTGCTACGGTTTTCCCAAACGCCAACAATATGGGGTTCAACAAGTGAGGCATTAGAAGGTTTCTTTAGGGTCTGCAGCGCGACTGTAATGCCTCTGGTGTTGCACACTTCCATAGGTCGCGGTAATCACTTCCCTACAGGTGGGTCGTATGCTTGTCTGCCACCTAAGTACATATATCCCTACATATAATCATGTCTTTATTCCCAGAGGGTTAGGCTGAATATGAAATAACAACCACTTTTCACGAATAATTGTATTTGGTCCTACGGTAGGTGGTAAGCCTGTTGCCGTATACCAGACACAATAGTTGACTCGAGCCACGCATCAGATCTGTCTGATGTTTAATAGCCCTATCCCTTAGTCACCTTGAGTACAAGGTGACTAAGGAATTTATTCCAAATTCTACTCTGCTGGAACCACTCAGCTAAGTAGAATGCCACTTAAGTAGAAAAAAAGATATTTGCGTACTGAAAATTAAAGTTACAGAAGCCTGGTTACGACTATTGCAACTTAGATTTTTTTGTCACTAAGTAGTCAGCGTCACAACGTTAGACTTATGTGCATTCAAAGTTTATTCTATGGTGTCGGCTCTTTTTCTTGGTCTTCTTGTCTTGGCTTTGAATTGTAATGGAAACTGCTTTCTAAAACTCCAACTCTGAGAAGGCGATAATGCTTTGTCCGTCAATTAGCAAGTGTACCAACAGACGAGGCGGTGTCGTAAGAGTGCCTCCCCTTATCCGGGGGAAAGATGGAGACACCCGAAGGAATTATCGCGAAACTTGAGATAACCCTGGTTCAGCCGAGTGCGAGAGGTATGTATATGGTTTTTTTTATACCACTTTGGTGGCAGACTAGCACACTGCCCACCTGATGGAAAATGGTTACCGTGGCCTATGGACGTGTGTAACACCATAGGAGCCACACTCGCGGTGCCGACCCTGTAAGCACTGACTTTCTGTACCGTCAGTGTAGAAGACAAAACAAGACTAGTCTTTAGTCTTCCCACTGAGAGCATAAATTCTAAAAGCTCTCAAAACTCTGGCTACCCTACTCACCGCTGGGAACACAACACGAAGTTATAAGGGCCACGGTATTCTGTAGGGCGGAGGTACTTCCCCAATCGGACTGCTCAATTGGGCAGAAAAACCACCGTGTCCTAACTCATCAAAATGCGACATTTGAAGACTAAGAGACGGTGGCCTGTGGCTTAAGTCAATTCTAGGCCGGTATAACCGCTTCTGTGGACTATTTCGTGGACATTTTCGCACTAGGTATATAAAAGGTAGTAAGGTTAGTGGGCCCCAACGATTTTGGTATATACGACCAATATGTATGTACGTACTGAAACTATTTTTGAGTAAACAAAATTCTTATATTTTATTTTCTGCTCGATCGCAGACAGGTTTTAAATTTATCAAACTCAATGTGATTGTTGAATATCCTTTAGAATTGGGGCTTTACGTATTTCGAAGTTGATTACTTAAAGTGAAATATTTATTGGTAGTATAAGTGCAGAATAAACATTTCAAAGGCACATTCAGAGTACTAACGTATGTATATTGTACAGTCGCACACAAAAGTTAGGGCTCGAATTTGCAAACGATATTTATGTTGAAATAAATTTATCATTCGAGTTCCAATCCTAGTGGCATTTATTATTCAAGTGACATTCATAGCCCAGAGAAAAAAGGCTGCGCGAGAGCCTCATTGGCACTCAGGCACGCCGACTTGGCTGGCTCTAAAAGCTTCTAAAAACTAAATTTATTATACCTGGTGATAATAGCCATTTCGGATTAAAAGTTTTTGGACACAGTTTCGATAGCAAAATTATCTGGAAGTATTAATTGGATAAAAATAAAAATCACAACCCCCACATACATTAAACGTTCTGATGGGGTTGCCGTGGCACTGTATCTTTGGCGAGACGCGTACCGATCTTTCGAAGCTATTATGAGGAAGCGGTGTGCGTCTATGTTAAACCGTGTACTTGGCAGCTCAAATGGAATTTTGGGCGTATTCGCGGATTGGCAGGACTCACCCATGTTGCGGAGATGGGTACGAATTCACTTGTGAGACGGTCCCATCTCCATTGAATACCCGTGAAAAAATTAAAATGTTTAATAAATTATTAAAATATTAAACTACGGTTAGTAATAGTTAGTAGTTTATAAGCAACATTGTTACTAACTATTCCGAAATATATGATTCAATGACATAACATAACATAACATAAACTCACGCCTATATCCCCGAAGGTGTAGGCAGAGGTGCTAGCACCCACATTTCGCCAGTTTATGTTTAGGTCCCAATGTAATAGGTGGCGAGACTATTGCCATTAACCGGGCACTTATAAACCTGTGATAAATACACACAAAACTTCGAGAAGCATCGAAAAGACATTTTTGTGTGCCATGGTAAAACCTGGGATCGAACCCGAGACCTCGTCTCAGCAGTCCATTACCCATACCACTGGGCTACCATGATTCAATAAATAAAAAAATATTCCTTTCAGCTATACATTATAAAACAAGATCGCCAAATTAATACTTCCAGACGATTTTGCTATCGAAACTGTGTACAATTTTTTTTTATCCGGAGCGACTACAAAACTATTTCATATTTTGTTTATTTTAAAAGTTTATGGAACTAAAGTAATTGGCAAATTAAAATCTGTAAAACTACTTTTGAGAGTGACAGTACGTCTGCCTCCAAACCGTTTAATTTATAAAGAGATTGAAAATTACGTTGATGTCAAACTTTTTTTAATAAATAACTTGCAAAGTAATCATTTGGTACATAACGTTTGGTTTTAACCTCGTTATGGCTAATATTCAGTTTTTTTTTTCTTTTTGTGATTTTGCTTCTATTATTTATATGATAGTTGAATTTTTATTTATACCACTTAGGTGGCAGACAAGCACACGGCCCATCTGATGGAAAGCGGTCACCGTGGCCTAAGGACCTGTGTAACAGTCACACTCGCGCTGCCGACTCTGTAAACAGAGAGTTTCTGTGCCGTCAGTGTAGAAGACAAAGCAGGGTAAGCCTTTAGTCTTCGCACTGACAGCACAAACTCTCCAGTGAGCTCTGGCTACTCGTGAGTACACCCCTGGGAAAACAACACGAAGTTATTATGGCCGTGTATTCTGTAGGGCGAAGGTACTTGTCCAGTTGGACTGCTCAACTGGATGGAAATAGCACCGTGAATACCATAATAAGCTTGTGTTGGAAATCTTGGTTTAACCTTGGAATCATCCAACGGTGAGTAGGGTAGCCAGAACTCACTGGAGAATTTTTGTGTTGTCAATGGGAAAACCAAAGGCTGGTTCAGGGATGTCTCTCTTGGTATTGCACACGTCCATGGGTCACGATAACCACTTAATTCACCAGGTAGGCATGTGCTTGTCACACCACCTTAGTGGAATAAAATCAAATAATAATGACTAGTTTCAAACTGCTAGTTTTAAATTCCAAATAATAATTACCTTAAATAATACCTATTCAATAAACCACGTAGGTAAGAAATCGTCATCTTGACAATTAGTTTAAATTGCAGTCGTAAAGATAGAACTATTAAAAAAGCTGGTGTAAAACTAGACATACATAGAGGTGAATCAACACCAATCATTAAATTCGGTCCCACGTAATGGGGGGTGAGCCTATTGCCGTCTTCCGGGCACTATTGTTGACTCAAGCCATGCATCTGAGGCTGAGTCTCGGCTGTATAAATCTGATGTTAACAGCCCTATCCCTTAGTCGCCTTGTCCGACACCGTATGAGAAGAGATGGGATGGTCCATTTCTACTCTGCCGGGAAGCACGCGGCTTAAAACTAAACCTACATAAATATGTCGGATAATACGAACGCGCATGGTTACGTTAAGGTTGATTTACATCAGACGAGCGAATACTCATTCTATCTCTATCCTATCTATCTAATTCTTTTATTGTAAACAGTGGCAGAACATTGGTTCGTTGTTCTTTTTTTGAAAAAAAAAACAAAGTTTAGCATACCTACACTAAAATATTGAGAAAGAATACTCTTATTCTTGCTCTAGGTCTATGTTCGTTTGTTCTGAATCCACATTTACAGTTGAACAAGCTGAATAAGGGGTTAACTAACTTTTCTCACATTACACTTTTCACGCAATATCATAACATAACATAACATTGTTATAAATAACTTCTGCTTCTAATAGACAAGTTGAATAGAACAAAAATTGTATCATAGGTGGGTTCACCAATATCTTTTTTTTTATTCCCAACAGCCGCTCATAATTGAAACCACTGGCTATTCACAAAAGGTTCAAAACGATAGAAAAAAATTAAATAGAATTTTTCAATTTCATTTCGATATTTTCAAACGTACGTTCAGATTTGCTCTTAACTGCGATTACTCTGTTCTAACATTCTCAGAAGAATTTAATCTACTCCTATAGAATACAACTGTTTACTTAACTACGGTGAAGAGAAATTAGTGTGTGTATAGCCATTGATTTATGTGTATATTATACAAAACCGATTAAAACAAAAAATGATTCGCGGTTTCTTGATAAAGTGGAAATGAATTTTGAATTCGCATTTGACTGACTAGTTAAATTAGTTACTTTTTACTAAACGGTTATTTATAAGGAAAATTATATGCAATAAATTTTTAATGACGTCATAGTATTTATTAGTCAAATCGTTTAGTATTATAGTTGGGAGGATGATTTAAATCACGTAGGACGCGGCGCTATTTCCGTCCAATTTTATTTTTTTCCGACTGCGGAAGTACCTCCGCCCTACAGAATACCACGGCCATAATAACCTCGTGTTGTGTTTCCGGCGATGAGTAGGGTAGCCAGAGCTCACTGGAGAGATTTTGTACTATCAGTGGGAAGACCTAAAGCTTGTCCTGCTTTATCTTTTACACTGACGGCATAGAAACTCTTGTGTTTACAGGGTTGGCAGCACGAGTGTGACTCCCTTTGCGTCGCACGCGTCCATAGACCACTGTAACCACTATCCATCAGGTGGGCCGTGTGCTTGTCTGCCAACCAAGTGGTATAAAAAAAAAGAACAAACGCAACTTTTACCGTTCTTTTACCATTCTTAATTTAATAAGCTAAATTAAATAAGTATTAAAATAATATAGGTGGTATTTACACAAAATTTAGATTTCTGATTAAATTACAAACTTATTTTATATTTTATTCAACTTTATGCACAGTTATTTTGTACAAAGGCGGCCTTAATGCCAAAGGCAATATCTAACAGTCAACCTTAGGGTGAAGCAGAGATACATTGAGGTAGGTACAGGCAAAATAATAATCCATTTATTATCATATTATCTACGTTCACAATAATAATACCTACATTATACAATCACAATATAATACATAAGAAATCCATACACATACTTTTAAATATATTTGGTACTTATATATATTCGTATAATATATATTTATATAATAAAAACTTACCTATACTTATATAATTATACATAAAGATGAAATATATCTAACATTGAGGTTTTAGGTACACATTAATGTGACTAGGGGCTACTGAAGATATAGACTTATTAATCTAAACATATAAATTACCTTAATCTAAAAAATAATAGTTTTTACCGGCTACAGTACTGACACTGGTTGCGACCCATAATAGACACTTGCCGTGTCTTTTATAGGACGCAACATGTGTAACTCCCACAATTCACACATAACAACATAACCTAAAAAATATTTTTGGATTGTTCCTTCCGAATTTGGAATGAACGCTGAATTTAATAGTTACTCTCACAGTTTCCTTGAACTGTTTTGGACTGCTCCTTCTGAACTTAGGAGGAACGTTGAATTCAACGTTCCTCACAAATTTGGAAGGAACCATCCAAAATTATTTTTTAGGTTATGTTGATTTGTGTATAATTATAAATGTCTCGCGCTATACTTGTATCAAGTTTGTGTGGTAAACGATAGCTTGAATTTAAATCGAGCAATGCCATCTATCGCCGCAATGAGAACCAAATAGGTTGATAAACTTACAGTATAGAAATCGCTGCTTACTAGCGTCGGGTGTGTTCGAAATTTGGTAATTAAAGGTACAACCTTGAATTGAATAGTTACCGTCATAGTTCAATCACATAGTATTTCGTTATGATTTTTTGAGAGTGTCCCATTTTGTGTCCTTTTCTTTCTTGACTATCTATCCCTTTCGTGTATAGATGAATTTAACAGTTATTCTCACAGTTGGAGTACATTACATAGTACTTGTGGTGGAACTCTGCGGAAATTGCGAACCTCATGATATTATAATTATGTTTTTATGTATAAATTTTAAGCCTGCTACTGTTGTTACATTGAAAGCAAATCGAAAACATCGATCGTGATTCTCGAAGTTCATTTTTTATAGAAATCAGTAAATTAGCGAATTTAATACTAATTTACTAATAAGCTAATTCGGATTAGCCCATTAACCAAACTACTCGTATGAGACAGCGACTTGTTAAACGAGACTTAACTTGTTAAATGAGATAAGCGAAGAAAGAGTGACACGTTTATCTCATATATGCACCGAATATTATAATTATTTTGAAAGTAAACAACCTAAAAATAGACATTCGTAAATGTGAGCTTACAATAGAAAACTTTGAAGCACTGTAAACTTGAAACCAAGCTAATTATATATAAGATGTTTATCGTTATGGACTTCCATTATCTAGCCGCGTAGTCCAAATCTAGAGCATTCTATTTAAACTATTACATTACTAAGAAGTTCTTTTGTCTGTCTTTGTAGTCTAAGTCTAGAAAATTTCAAATTATCTTGATCACAGTACTACCTCACTCATTTCATACATTCTATTTTATTTTGAGTAGAGGTTAATCTCCGGTATCAATCAATCAATCAATTAGTCCACCGCAGTCCACTGCTGGACCTAGGCCTCTCCCAATGTGCGCCGTTTTCTCCGATCCTCCGCCTTCCGCATCTATCTCCGGTATCCAAGGTGCAATAAGAAAGAAATTAACATAGGACTTTTATAGGAGGTAGGACACGGCGGTATTTCCGCCCGATTGAGCAGTCCGACTCCTCTGGTGTTACAGACGTCCATAGGTCACAGTAACCACTTTCCATCAGGTGGGCCGTGTGCTTGTCTGCCAACTGAGTGGTATAAAAAAAAAAAAAGGACTACCTCAAAGATAAACCTAAGCGTATTTTATGTTTGAATTTAATTTAGTTAGAATTTCTAAAAATGGATAAACATCAAAATACATATAATCGCAGCTAATTTATATATATATATATATATATATATATATATATATATATATATAAATCTTGAAGGACATGTTGCGTCCTACATGGCGTTATTTACCGATGATGCCGCGTCCGACTGACTTTGTGCGTCCGAAATACGGACGCAAGATTAACCGACCCTCATTTTCAGCCCAAATGTTCCTTATGATCAATAGAATGCTAGGGCGAAAAATTGGCATGGACGTAATTCCATCACTACAACGCCTTTTAGCGTATAATATAGTTCGGCCGTCGCCCGACTGAAATTTGGAGGGCACTAGTGTTCAGCGTATACTTTACCACGTATACTTTGAGTTCAGTTCACCGATCTTAATGTGTCCATTGAATATCGTACTTAATTTGTAAAGTTTTTATCATGTTTTCGTGACAACAATCTTGCGTCTCTTAAATATCCTTAAACGGGCACTAGGTACGGTGTCTGAGGGGTCTATTCGGGGTTCACGAGGGACGGCGGGGCGGGCGGCGGGCCGAAGTTTTTAAACAAACAGACATGTGCGGGCCGTGATGTAAGTTTGTCACCAAAGTGAAAGCTTTAAAAATGGTTATTTATTTGATCTATTATTACCTATAGATAGTTTTTTTTTAATCTTCAGTTGTTATTGAGGATTGAGGTCTTAGTCATAGCGTGACTATGTCGCCCTCATTGGAATTGTTGAATACATGGTGTTCAATCAATGATCTATACAGCAAATCTTAGCTAAGGAATACAATTTTTTCGGCTCCTCAGAAGTTGGACTAGCGAGGATACTGTTACATAGGCCCATATTGTTATTACCGTTACCATATTGTTACGACAGACGTCGATATCTCGAAAACTAATAACCGGATCTTCAAGAAATAAAAACGCATTGTTAGTGACGAGGTACTCTACCGATTGGTATAGAAAAATCTAGAATTGTCAACACAAAGTCACAACCTACCTACGAGTACCTACTCTTTTGAATAAATGAAAACAATAGGTAAATATCGAGAATGAACTCGAAAGTTCAGTGACGGCGGCAAACTTCAAAAGAGAGTGGATAGTTATCGCTCGCGTATTTTGTAGATGATTCGACCCTCCTAATTGAGAGGTATATGAACACGCTCGCATAGCGACACCATTCATTCTGTCTTTGAGATCGCTAACAAACACAGCGAGCTTAAGCAACCGAAGAAGATTGTACCTGTGACCTGAGCAACGACTGTGGACTACTGTGAACTACTGAGCGACTGGAACTGTTGAAGAGTACTGTGTGCACTAGTGATTTAATTGTCTAGTTTGTGGTGAGCTAATAAATTCTTTCGTTGAGTACACGGCATTTATTTGTACCCTGTGCACGTAACAATATAATTGCTTTCTTTGAGCCTCATTCCGGACACACTTCATCAAAATGTAATTGATTGACGTTACATAAGCTACAGTTAAGCGAACCCAACTTACCCTTTAAAGATAGACTGTAGGCACTTGAGGTGGAAACAATCCAGAGTACGTATGTGGTGCAGATACACACACCACATCTCAGAGGAATATAAGAGGTTTGACAGCACAACTGCCATGTAAACAGATATTTTGGTGGCCAGCTTAAGGTCATTTGAGCAGAAAACCTTGGAATGCAGCTTCCCAAATATCGCAGCTGCGGCATAGATCCTGCTGCCGATCTCATCATCAAGGTCATACTTGGATGTTATAGTACTCCCCAGATAGCAAAACTGGTCAACCTGCTTGAGCATGTCCTGACCTAGCTGTATAGACAGTGTCTCGTGACCATGTGTGTCCAGAGACATCACCTCCGTCTTCTTGACGCTGATTTTAAGGTCGAACTTGCAGCAAGCTTGGTGACAACTGGACATTAGCTGTTGCAGGCCATCAGGGGATTCTGCCACAAAGCATAAGCATACATGATTTTTGTAATCATTGTATGGGGAGACCTTAGTGCGCGCCTTAAGTCTGGCCAAATTGATAAGACCATCCTCCGCCATCTGTGCGGAAGCGGATGCGTACTCCCTCAGAAAGAGTTCGTAAAACATCACTGACTACTACTGCAAAGTACTTGGCGAACAGTGTGGGCGCTAGAACACACCCTTGTTTCACCCCACATCGCCATCGACACCGACGCAGCATTGCATATCGTTATGCAGGAGTCTAAGAAGTCTCACAAACTTCTCCGTGCACCCTAGCTTCCCAAGCATCATCCAGAGAGCTTCCCGAGGCACACTGTTGAATGCCTTCTCCAGGTCAACAAAGCGGAGATAAAGCGGACGACCCTGTTCTCTGCTATTTTCTTGCAGTTGACGCACAGAAAAGATTGCTTCAGAGGTGGTTCGTTCAGGTCGGAAGCCAAACTGGGTTTCTGGCAGTATCTTTTCAGACAGAGCTTTTAAGCGGTTTAAAAGGACGAAATACCGCGGTAAGAGTTGCAGTCGGAACGGTCACCCTTGTTTTTGTAGAGGGTTTTTTTTTTTTTATACCACTTAGTTGGCAGACAAGCACACGGCCCACCTGATGGGAAGCGGTTACCGTGGCCTATGGACGTATGCAACACCAGGGGTGTCACACTCGCGCTGCCGACCATAGGGAAACCTTCTGATGCCCCTCTTGAAGAACCCCATATTGTAGGCGCTTGGGAAAACCGCAGCAGGGAGGTCATTCCACAGCTTGAGTGTGCGTGGGATGAAGTTTCTTTCATACCGCACAGTGCGCACCGTCTCAGGTCGCAATGTGTGGGGATGAATTCCCTGCCTATGGCGAGAGGTGCGATGATAGAATGTAGCTACGGGCATCATGTCTAACAATTCATCTGAGCACAAACCATTGTATAGGCGGTAGAACACACACAATGAGGCAAAATCCCTCCTAAGGCTAAGAGGTTCCACTCTACCTGTGAGTATGGGATTGTCAACCAGCCTCAATGCCCGTCTTTGCAACGAGTCGAAGGGGTCAAGTTGGTATGCAGGTGCTCCAGCAAAAAGGTGACAGCAGTACTCCATGTGAGGCCGGACCTGTGCTTTATAAAGAAGGAGTTGCTGCCCCGCAGTGAAATACTGCTTCGCCCTGTTGAGCACTCCGAGCTTTCTTGATGCCAAGTTAACCTTGTCCTGCAAATGACTTCGGTATTGGACGTCACTGGAGATATCGACGCCAATTATCCCTATACTCAGGGAGATGGTAAGCGGTGTGCCCAGGAATTGCGGCGCTACAATGAATGGGGTTTTCTTAGCGGTGAATACACATACTTGTGTCTTAATGGGGTTGACTTGGACTAGGTTTAGTCGTCCCCAATCGGATATTCCAGAGAGAGTAGTCTCGATTTCAGACACAAGTTGTTCGCGACTCTTCTCCACCTTGGACTGAGGGATATTTGCACGGCCCGTGTAACACGTGTCCCCGGTACTGTCGCCCGCATAACAATGAATGGAGCCATCAGACAGCATGTCATTGATATGCAGCAGAAACAGCGTCGGAGACAACACAGAGCCTTGTGGGATACCAGCGTTTATGTTCATGCGGTCCGAGCAGCTGCCGTCGACGACGGCTTGGATGCTTCTGTTGGACAAAAAGCTGGAGATCCATTCGCACAATCCTTCGGGGAGTCCATAATATGGCAACTTCGTAAGAAGACCTTTGTGCCAGACCCGATCGAAGGCCTTCGCTACATCGAGGCTGACCGCTAGTGCCTCACCTCGACTTTCGATGGCTTGCGCCCACCGGTTTGTGAGATACACAAGAAGGTCACCGGTAGAGCGACGGTGGCGAAAACCGTACTGTCGGTCGCTCAGTAGATCGTTTCCTTCAAGGTACCTCAGGAGTTGTGTATTAATAACACGCTCCATAACCTTCGAGAGAAGGGAGGTTATAGCGATAGGCCTGTAATTGGTCGGAACTGTCCTGTCACCTTTCCTAAGAAAGGTGACAGGACAGATCCGTACCTAAGTACAGGGTGCACGAATGCAGTCTTCCACGAGGCCGGGACCTGCCTTGCGGAGTATGAGAGTGCGAAAAGGCGTGTAAGTACAGGGCACATCTCGGGGGCACAGTGCTTAAGCACCATCGCCGGTATGCCATCCGGCCTACTCGACTTCCGAACATCTAGGGACTTAAGCTCGTGCCGGACCACCCGTTGTGTGATTTTAATTTAGGTCATCGAAGCACCACAGCTGGGGATGATGGGTGGTTCGGCGTTCCCGTCGTTCATAGTCGAGTTTGACGCAAAGAGATTACCCAAAAGATTGGCCTTCTCCTTAGCGCCATGGGCCAGACTACCGTCGGGTTTTTTGCAGCGGCGGAAGACAAGCCTGGCAGAAGTTTCCCTCAGCAGCTTTAGCGAGCGACCAAAATGCACGACTGCCAGATGGGTAGCGCGCAAGCCGCTCGCCAATTCTGCCGATGAACTCAAACTTTGCTCTAGACGTTGCCTTTTCACTGGACCTTGAAGCAGCATTCAACTTCCGCTTCACCTCAGCGATGTTCGGATCCTTATTGGCAAGAGCCGTGGTCCAAGCCTTGTATGTCCAAGCCTTGTTGCAGATTGCTTGCGGTCTCTAGCTTCCCTGCAAGGCCTATTAAACCACGGGCGTTTGCTCGCTCATGTCGCGACCCAGCGGTCGGGGACGTAACATTCCATACCCACTAGAATCGCGTCAGCGACTGCTGTTGCACAGGAGCTTGGATCATCAGAAGAGAACTAAAGCTGCCTCCACGGGTACGACGCGAAGAATTCTCACAGTCCGTCCCAGTCTGCCGACTTGTAGTGCCACACATGCCGCCACTGAGGTGGCCGCGGTGGTTCAGGCCGCGCGAGTGACACTTGCGCCCGGACGAGGCTGTGGTCCGAATTACCGAGAGGTGCTTCCACCCTTAAGGGTATTCATCCGGGCGCGTAGTCAGCAGAAGGTCCAGTATAGAGCTTCTGTGGGGTCTCAATTTCTGGTGTTCTAGTGATAGAATGCACCAGTTGAGAGAGCCCATAAGTTAGAGCAAAGTCGTGAGCAGCCCTTCCCGCAAAATCAGTCCTAGGAGACCCCAGCCACTCCACGTGGTGGGCGTTGAAGTCCCCCAAGAATACTAATTCCGCAGTGGGGTACTGCTCAATTACGCTGTCCGCCGACCGCTGCAGATGCTGAAACAGTTGAGCCGTGCCCAGGTCACCGCTATGAGACCTGTAAAGGCACGCATAGATACGGGTGTGGCCACCGTGATCTATGCATACCCATATAGTTGACAGGTCCCTATCCTCAAGACCCCATGGTCTTGAGGATAGGGACCATAGACGGCGGCAGCAAATATCATCCCGGACGTACAAGCATACCCCGGCGCGACTCATAAAGCTATGCTCGAGTTTGTACTCTGGGTACATTAGGTAGGCTGTATCGGCCGGGCATGATATTTGCGTCTCCGTCAGAAAAAGCAAGGTAGGCTGCGCGGTCTCTAAGTGGAGATGGACCGCGTTAAGGTTGGAGTGTAGGCCCCTGATGTTACAGAAATCCACATTCACTGTGGATGATGGTGCCGCTGTGGTAACGTTTCTCTTGCCTTTTTTTGTTTTCATGTTTGAGATGGGGGGAGGGGGGGAGTAGGTAAAAAGAGATTCTGTGCCTCCAGTGTTGAAGACAAAGCAAGGCGTCCTACCCCCACAGACAAGTTGGGGTTGTGTGACTGGCTGGCGCGATGGGCGGAAGGGCCCCCGGTCCCCTCTCAGATACTGAAGCCAGGTCCACTCCGGTCTCCTCCTCCGGCATGGCTACAGCACCGGGAGCTTTACACAGGCTGCTGGTTCAGCCTCCTGAGGCGGAGATTAAGTAATCCCCAGGTTCGGAAACCGTACAGCCTGCGGGCGGCCAGCGGATAACCGTTTCACCGAGTCTCCCTGACCACCGCGCCAACATATCACGCCCCCACCAGTCAGTGGGGTGAATTTAAGCCTTTGGTCTTCCTACTGACAGCACAGAACCTCTCCAGTGGGCTCTGGCTACCCTACTCACCGCCGGGAACACAACACAAGGTTATTATAAACGGGGTATTCTGTAGGGCGGAGGTACTTACCCAGACGGACTGCTCAATTTTGGACGGGAGATACCGTCATGTCCTTCCTCCAAATAAAAATACAAATAAAGGTACAAATGCGAGACACTTTAAAGTCATCCGGGACTCGCTCTTCCTCCCACATACGAGCAAAAAGTTTCCAAACCAACATTTACAACTCCCCGCCGCCGTATTATAACAGCTCTCCCGGTATAAGGTCAATACCAACCGCTCGCTTCTGTTGCTGCCTGATAGCAGAGACAACCTCATCATATGACAGGGGCTCATCCAGCTCAATGGAAAGAGGGAGTTGAGGTATTAGACTCACATTTTGTAAATCAGATGATCGATCTACGTTGGACTTGGACTTGACCAGTATCTCTCTGCCTGACAAGTATAATCAATCAAGTGCCAGTGTTTCGGATCAAGGATGCATCCACGTTGTCTTGTGCTTAGCGGCAAGTCTGAACATAGTGTTCGATATTGCAAGCTCAAAATGAGCACAAAGACTGAGTAGCAACTGACCATTGCTGTTCATGTTGCCGACTCCGTGTCTACCCAAGACTCCAGGCCAAGCCTCATTGTCCCGTCCAACTCTGGCATTGAAATTGCCTAGCAATATAACCTGCTCTCTGGCGTTAATGCTGTCAAGGCATTGAGATAGTTCCTCGTAGAATTTATCTTTGATGTCATCAGCCTTGTCTAGCGTAGGGGCATAGACACTGATGACATTAAGGTAATTGTCTTTGTCCGTGAAGGCGCAGTGTGGTAACGCGGCCTGAAGAATGCATAGGGTGCTCCTCAAGTCGCTTAGCTATGTGATTCTTGATGGCAAACCCTACGCCTGAACGTCGCGGTTCGGAGGCTGTGGTACCTTTCCAAAAGAAAGTATAGCCGCCACCTTCTTCTACCAGCTCTCCTTCATCGGCAAGGCAATCCACGTTATATCGATGAAGTTCCCGAGCTACTATGGCAGTTTTGCGTTCAGGGCAGGCGTTGCCATCGCGATCAACAAGCGTTCTCACGTTCCACGCGCCGAATGTCATTATAGGTATTGTCATTTTTGTATGCTAACTATTAATTATTTAATATCTGTGCCTGGAGTCTTCATAAGCCCTTATATAGATGGAAGCCTCTTGGCTGATAAGCTGGATACAATAATTCAAAAACAGTATTCGGAACCAATCTGAATTCAATAGTAGATAGATGTCATTTAGTTATTATAATCATTATGATATATGCAGAGCATTATACGGAATTGATTTCAACATGCATTCGGATGGAGGCAGGAATGTGCATGCAGTGTTTAGTAGGTATACGCAGGTATTCAGTGTGCAAGAAAGATTTAAGAGTGAACGGACGCACGAATTCAGCTAGAAATATTTAATTTGAATATCACCATTTAACGTTTAAATGAAATTTGACGTCGACTACTGATATGATACTGATTAAAACATCTTACATACGCATTGAAAACATTAAAAATCTCACTACATTCAGTGGACGCCGCCGGGTGGTAGTTTGTAAAGACGCAAGAAGTCCTTCGCGATTTATATATATATATATATATATATATATATATATATATATATATATAGGTACTTATTGAAGAGCTCTATAGTTTGTCTCTGAAACTCCTCAATCAATCAAATCTTTACACTATATAAACCCCTTTTGAACAATAAAAGAAATTTGCAAGTTGGTTCACAAATGACGGAGCTATGCTCGTACCTATAAGATATATGTATATATATTAATGTATATATCCGAATTGAGAACCTCCGAACCTCCTCCTTTCTAGAACTCGGTTGAAACGGAATTCCATCATAGAAGAGTGTTTGTTAATGGATGACGTGAATAATTATTTTATTATGTTAATAGAGGTGTTGTATAGGTCCACCAAGGCCTTCAAGACCAAGACAACCTTGCGTGCAAGCCAGGACACCTGCTAATTAATGGTCTTTTTCTCGGGATTAGGACGCTCGAGGGCAATCGGAAGTCACATAAATGCCGTCCGCAAAACAAATAATCCAAAAATTTCACAATACAATTTAGAGTCAATCTAAGCATAATGACGTTCGTTCCACTGATAAATTCTACGACAAACATGTCATTAATTAAAACAACAATTCATAATCGTAAAATTACATAGGTACAGTGGAATTCATTAAAATGTAAAGATTATAAAATACTTTTTAAAGTAATGGGGAAAGACGTAATGCTGAATAAGACAAAAGTGCATAACTAGCAAGTTCTTTCTGTATGTGTACAGTGTAGGGACTTTATTATATTATCCAATTGTTGAGTGTTCCAATGCACTCGTTTAAAATAAGGGTCACCTATTCAATAATGTGCACGGCAGACATTTCACCCCAAAAGGTTAAAACTCGTTTTCTTTGTCCCACGTTAAAGTATTTCAAATGTGTAGTCTATAAAGGGGATGTAAAAATGAAATCAAACTTGTCGTGTGTACCGTTTATTTATAACAATAGCATAAATGTAACATTGGCGAACCCATATAGATAACTATTAGCAAAACTACGAGTTTTAATCTCACAAATTCGTCGCGTACAGTTTAGGTTTGCGGTGTGGTTTCAATTGTAAGAGGTAGCGACATATGCAGTAACCTTTTAACAACTTTAGCAGTCTTTTCGTATGCTTTTTTTTTTACGTGCGCAAAATGCCCACGGATCCTCTCCACCGGAGCCGGTGGAAAAGTTTATGTCGGACTCGAACCGACTAAAACGCACGCCGCCTGTGGGTCGTTTTGGTTGCCGAAGGTGAGGGTGTTTTGTATCCCTCGCACCCCGGCCGACTCAGGGCTATCTCTCACGATCTGGCCCTCTCTTCGGGTGTGCTTCTTCAGAGTCGAGTCTTTTCGTATGCTTTTGCATGTGCAAACTGTTGGATGACAGAGTAGAGTCTCAAAGAGAATTTCCTCCACCATAAAGTAAACTGCCGCACAAGGTTAGGTTTATTTGTACTCTTAACAAGGTCAAAACGCAAAAGTGTGAAAGTAATGGAGCAGAGTTTGGGAATCGCTTTTTTACCTAAGTTTTACGAACTTTACACGAGTATTAAACAAATATTTGCGTATACCTACTTTGTAGTTCATTATAATTATTATTTTTATACCACTTAGGTGGCAGACAAGCACATGGCCCACCTGATGGAAAGTGGTTACCGTGGCCTAGGGACGTGTATAACACTAGAGAAGCTACACTCGCGCTGCTAACCCTGTAAGCACAGAGTCTCTGTGCCGTCAGTGTAGAGGACAAAGCTGGACAAGCCTTTAGTCATCCCACTGACAGCACAAATTCTCCAGTGAGTTCTGGCTACCTTACTCACCGCTGGGAACACAACACTAAGTTATTATAACCGTGGTATTCTGTAGGTCAGAGGTACTTCCTCAGTCGGACTGCTCAATTGGGCGGAAATACTGCCGTGTCCTTACCTCCTATAAAATTTTCATTAGATCAATTTAATAAATGTCTCATGAAAACCAATCATTATAAATAATATGTAAGGTTCGCCACCAAAGACGCGGCGGCGATAAAACGACCAACTATCGAAAATCGCTTCGGAGCAAAATATACAAAACACAAAATGAGTACCAACGCAACGAAGCACTCTCTTCTTTCCTACGTCCAGAGGGAAAGCTTATGTTTACAATAAAACATTCAAATGTTGGTATTGAAAAGATTGGCACTTTTGGCGTGGAAAAAAGACAGTTGAATTCGCGCCACTGTTACTATTACCGTTATCATCAACTGTATATATTAATCGCGAACCAGTTTTCCACCTGCTTCTTTTGAAATCGTGCTTTTACTCTTCTCTACTGCTGTATATACAACTCATTAATTTACTTTTGTCAATACTTACACATTACTAATCTATTCTGTGGTACGGCCACTTCTGTTTATTTAAATTAAACAGAATGCCTCTTGTACTTTAGACCATACTTTGAGGTGGGAGGCCGGGTCGGGCCCGGTCCCCACATAACAATCGTAGCTATTTGACATTAACGAGCGAACTTCTACCATTAAATGAGATTACTCCGCCAGTTAAAATACTTACAGAAGGAGAAAGGATTTCAGAGGTCTAAAAAATGCCCTCAAATAAATTTTGGGCTGCAACATTTTATAGTTTAAGGACCATTGGGCTCTTGATGTAGTTCGTGTGGATAGGAATGATAGTACGGCTAGTAATAGACGGTGATCGTTACGGCTTTTTTTCTATCTTTTAGTAAATAGGTATCGAAAGTTACACGTGCAGGTCATAGATGTCACCCGCATTCGGTGCAGAACATCCGATCAAGAACCAAGCGGTTTGGTGACTGACTCCTCTGTCGCACCATTAAGGCCTGGAATTCATTACCAGCTCACGTGTTTCTTTCTTCCTACAGCCCCGGGTCCTTTAAGCGGGGCGTGAGAAAGCATATGATGAGACCGTCAAGCTGAGTGTCACCATTGTCACATGGTATGTGTAAGTAATGGTGACCCTCTTTTCTGAGACTTTGCCTTCAGCTTCAGCAGCAGCAGCAGCAGGCGAAGTCTAATTGACGTGTTCTATATAAAAAAAAACACCGAGGTCTTCAGGGCAAGTCAACGTTTAGAGAGGTCAGAAGGTGGTCACTCCTATAACAGTCTATATTATACAAAAGTGGAGTACAGAGCAAACCTCAGGCCTATTCAATAATTATACCAAATATATTTTATTCCAAGGCAAAGTAATTACCTTCCATAAAATCGATAAAGTTAATATTGTAACAAGATTGATATTAACGATTTCAAGTTATCAATTTCCTCCCTATTATAACATTGCCTCAAGAATAGATAAGACATTGTATTATTTGCCAACATTGCCCTGTTGGTTTAGTGCCAGGCTACACGGTTAAGTTGAGCTACTAATTTGGGTACGACTACGTTAATTTAAACAAAGTTTGATTTGACCTATTCAATGAGTCTATTTGGAACATTCGTCTTACAATACTTCTTCCTCGTTATCTCTTTAAGGCCTCCGGCGTTCTCAAAAGCTAGTGTACTCCTAATTAACGTTGCTATTGTGTTCTAGGCGATAAGGCTCAATTTAGGTTGAAGGTTAATTTACTAAGTAAAGAAACTTGTGTATTCAGAAATCATCACACCGATTCCTTATGACGCGACTGCCTAGAAGGGTTATGTTTCTTGCGCATATGTTATATGTTTGTAATATTATTTATTACCTAATTTTTTCCAAACTACGGGACAAATTGCTTCAATATTATCATATCTTTAGATTCGCCTCAGTAGCCATAGTGTTCTTAGATAGGTGACGCAAAAAAAACCAACATGGCCGCTGTAATACGTTATAATTTAAAAGGAGGGGAGGGGATATAAATATAATATGGGTATCAAATAGAAGGGCTTATTACAAGGGCTTATTCAAAATGGTGTATGACCCCATTTTTTCGTTTTATCATTGTTAAATGGGTACCGTCTGCTATCAAATTTGTTTCGATCTTTTCAACATCAGTTGTGTTTTTTTTTATATAACTTAGTTTTTGCCTGTGTATGTTATTTGATGCGTATTCGAGGGAGAAGAATGTTTTGTATCCGTTACTTTTTGCCGGATATTTTACCTCACCAATGCATATATAAAATCCCTACATAAAGGCAGCGGCATTGTAACAGATAAATGCGTTTTTTTTATATACAACTAAGGTGACAGACAAGCACACGGCCCAGCGGAAAGTGGTTGCCATGACCTATGAACGTGTGTAACACCAGTGGAGTCACATCCGTGCTGCCGACTCTGTAAGAACAGAGATTTTGTGCCGTCAGTGTAGAGGACAAAGCAGGACAAGCCTTCGGTCATCCCACTGACAGCACAAAAACACTCCAGTGAGCTCTAGCTACCCTACTCACCGCCGGGAACACAACACGAAGTTATTATAATCGCGGTATTCTATAGGGCGGAGGTACATCAATTATAGGAAGAATATCGCTATATAAGTTGAAACATATCCTATTAAAACATCAAATGGTATGTGAATACATACATACATATAATGCCCTACAGATTACCGCGGCTATTATAACTTCGTGTTGTGTTCCCAGCGATGAGTAGGGTAGCCAGAGCTCACTGGAGAATTTGTGCTGTCAGTGGTAAGACTAAAGGCTTCTCTTGCTTTGTCTTCTACACTGACGGGACAGAAACTGTGTACTTAAAGGGTTGGCAGCGCGACTGTGACTTCCATAAGGTGGGCGATGTGCTTGTCTGCCACCTAAGTGGTATAAAAGGAAAAAAAAACAATCACGCCTTTATGCCCTGAGGGTTAGGCAGAGGTGAATTAACACGCATATTTCACCAATTATTCAATTCGGTCCAACGTAATAGGGCGTAAGCCTATTACCGTCTTCCGGACGCTATTGTTGTCTTAAGTCATTCATTTGGCTGAGTCTGGGTTGTATGAATATATATTTTAAATAAAAATTAAGAAATTCCATTTTTTTTTTTGGTTTTTATAACTTCACGTTAGTAACATAATACATGTTATATAGACTCGACGATTAGTACTATATAGCCTCGATGACGAACGTAGTGTACGGACAAACCTTTGTAACTAACCAGTGTAATTATTTTTCTGGTTAAATAAATTTAAAAAAAAAACACTGGCAATTTTTCATAGCTGTTTCCTTCTATCTTTTACTTTAATAAGTAAGGAAGTGTAATTAAATTATGAATATTACTACTAGTAGTAAGATAGTTAGCAACATGAGTAATAAAGGCAATTAAAAATCCAAATCCATAACAAAATTCAAGATCCGTTACCGTGAATATTGACATACATACATATAACCACGCCTTTATCCCCGGAGGGTTGGACAGAGGTGAATTAACACCCGCATTTCACCAATCATTGAATTCGGCCCCTCGTAATAGGGGGACATATTATTGATATAGATATATTTTTTTATACAACTTAGGTGGCAGACAAGCTCACGGCCCACCTGATGGAAAGTGGTTACGGTGACCTATGAACGTGTGCAACACCTGTGGAGTCACATCCGTGCTGCCGACCCTGTAAAAACAGAGATTTTATGTGTTCTCAGTGCAGAACACAATCAGAACAAGCCTTTGGTCTTCCCACAGACAGCACAAAATCTCTAGCTACGCTACTCACCACCGGGAACACAACACGATGTTATTATATTTATAATGATCTGGCATATATTATTATTAGTGCACAAGTTAGTACAGTCTACAAGGGAAATAGACGCATCTTTACTTACAACTTTACCTATTTTAAAATGCAACCGTATCTTCTTTTGACTGCATATACAAATAGATAGGAGAGACAACCTGCAGTATGTTAATATTTTGAACATGTAAGGTAATTCATTCCTGAATAAAACTGGGACTGCTTTTGTAGTTGGTTCTCCTACCAACGAAATATAATTTACATAACTTTACAATCGTTATACCAATGATTGATTCAAAAATAAACAAAGTCCATGGAACCAACCAAACGATCAACCGCCAGCAAATAAAGTGATTGATTTCGTATTCCTACACAAATATAAAGGAAAAATGGCGATGGTATTATTGTGTATCTACGTGGCCAGAAATGTTTATTGCATTTTGTTACAATTGTTAACAATACAAAGTTCTGGCAATATATTTTCGTATCGTATGAACGAATCGAGTCCTCATCCTCGTCCTTAGCTTCAGTTATTCGCTTGTACTAAATCGTTAATAGCTAATTAAGAAGAAAAATACTGACAAATAAGTAACGTAATTTACAATATTAAAAGTTCAAATTGACAAACATTGAAATGATTATAGAAATCAGCGTAATTCCGGCCAATTGAGCAGTCCGACTGGGGAAGTACCTTCCGCCCTACAGAATACCGCGGCCTATAATAACTTGGTGTTGTGTTCTCAGCAGTGAGTAGGGTAGCCAAGTGGCTAGAGAGGCCACACGACCAGCTCTCGTACCGTCTGAGGCAGATGATCACCGAGCACGGGTGCTTCGGAAAGTATTTGCGTCGGATGGAGAAAGTTTTCTGCAGTCCCCACACACACGAGGAGAGGGCTAGATCGGTAGAGATGGCCCTGGGTTGGCCGGGGTGCGAGGGATATGCCTGTCAACCTTCACCTTCGGCAATAAAAAACGAACCACAGGCGGCGTGCGTTTTAGTCGGTTCGAGTCCGACATAACCTCCTCCACCGGCTCCGGTGGGGAGGTATCCCCACGGATTTATTGCGCACATAAAAAAAAAAGGGTAGCCAGAGCTCACTTGAGAATTTGTGCTGTCAGTGGGAAGACTAAAGGCTTGACCTGCTTTGTCTTCTACACTGACCGCAAAGAAACTCCGTACTTACAGGATTGGCAGCGCGACTGTGACTCCTCTGGTCTTACAAACGTCCATAGGTGGGCCGTGTGCTTGTCTGCCACCCTAGTGGTTTAAAAAAAAATGAAAAATTTCTAACACGAGACTCGAATCTCGATTCTGATTTCGAGAACATTTCCCGATTTATTGGAAATAAACCGGTGCACGGAGATTCACTTAGTTCCTCATATGAGTTTTTGGACCCTGTTCAGTTCAGACCTTGAATAAAATATATTTAATGGTTTTTAATTTACTGTTACACATGTTCACTGTTTCTGATGAGCTCTTCCAACTAATCTCACCCGTTCCCTTTCCTACATAGGACAACACGTGCAGCGCTTAGATGTCACCATCACACTGTGCAGAAAATACGAGCAAGAACTAAGCGTCTCGGAGACTCTTTTCTTTTCCGCACCTCCAAGACCTGGAATTCATTGCCAGCACATGTGTTTCCTACTTCCTACAGTCCCGGGTCCTTTAGCATGATGGGAAAAAGCATCTGATAATGCCGCCACGCTGAGTGCCCACCATTGTAACATTACTTAGTGTCTGTAATGATGA